>CM069867.1:48321444-50721444 GCA_036172795.1 Pelodytes ibericus | reverse complement strand
TTTAATATATTTATTTAATAAATTTTAACCCTGCATGCCTGTTGCATGATTTTTACTGATCTGACATCGCACTCTTCAGAGTTTTTTTTCTGTCTTTTTTGTTATGGGGGGTTTGGGAACCAATATTTTTCTTTTTTATTAGTTAGTTAATTAGGGGGGATAAGTGGGTTAGTGTTGCACTAGTTATGTAGCTTATTATTGGGAAAATAATGGGGAAAAACTTTTTTTTCCTCAAAAATTTCCTCTTTTATATGTATTTTTTAATACTAAAATGTAAATCATTTTATGTATAGGGTATCAAAAGAAAGCTCTAACTGTCCTCTAAAAAACAACATATAACTTGTATGGGTACGTTAAATGAGAGAGGAAATTTATGTTTCAAAAACCGCGTATTAAAAATTGAAAAACGCTCTGGTCCTTGGCCCAGGAAAATCCCTGGTCCTTAAAGGGTTAAAATGCAGCTCACTTCTGAAGGGACAGGACTAGTGAACACTTAAATTATCTATAACACAGCAGCTCCACACTGATGAGCAATTCTCCTTTGGTCCTAGTACTGTCAATAGGCTTTAATGGTTAGAGGCTTTGGAAATCAATGGTGGAAAATATAAGTTATGGTGGGGTAACAAGGACGGGAAACCCCCTACACAGCAGAGATATCCTCATCTGTACCCAAATGTTATGACACAGGCCTCAAAACATGCTACTGTGCATTGACTATCAGTTTTAAAGGAGGCAGTATTCAATTTTGCAATGGATTTATTTGACTTTGTCATAGGTCTAATCTTCTGCAGCAATGCAGGATATTCAAACACAGCCAAGTATAGATGTGTTGAAATCCTAAAAACTTGCATTTCTCATAAGACCAACAATTGTCCACTGGTAATCCCTGAATTGTGGAAACCATATTTCATACTCTGTCAGGGGTCAGCAACCTACAGCCCACTGGCCAAAATTATCCATTGCGCAGTCCTGACGTCACATCAGATGCAGGTTCCCGTTTGCCTCTGGATATGACCACAAGTCATATCCGCTGCCATCTCCCTCCTGCATGTTGCAAGAGCAACACAGCCATGTTAGTACTGGGGAGGGGTAAAACTAACCATGGCATAATGTAATGGTCAAACGGTGTAATATTTTAAAAAGGTATATAGTTGGAGCAGCGCAGAATCACTCCAACTATATACCAATTTTATACCCACTAGTAGTAGTACTGGGAGCAGCTGCATTCATTTGTGTGGGTATTATACTTAAAATTGAAGTTCCACGTTTTACACTTTTTTGCGTGCTAATATTTTCAGCGGCAAACTAACCGTGGTATATTACTTTTATTAGTTATAGATTATAGACTACTGTACAATAGATTAATGTGGCCAACCATCACCACACAGACTCCACAGGCCCCGGAGTGTAAAAATGTCCCTTAACTTAATTTCAACACTAAAATATACACCTACAAACAAATAACCAACACTGGTATTATGTAATTAAACTAAAGGTAACATAGTATAGAAGGACTTTTGCGTATTGATTTTTCCTGTAGTTTCAGAATCTCTTGCTCACCTAAAATTAACCATTTACAGGGGGGTTTGATGCTATAATAAAGTGACAGCCTAGCCCGACATAGCTAGAACTCATGTACCCGTTTACATGACCTACAGATGAGATGCGACAGGGAAACCAACCTGGCATTCTTTACAGGTCAGGGGTCAGTCTTGAACCAGTGCTTGTATCTATTTCACAACATGTGCTTGCAAGCAGGTGGTATGTAAATATTTAATCTGACTCCCAGCGTACAGAGGTGTACATGCACAGCTAGGACTTACGATAGATAAGCACATGTAATTTACCCTACTAATTACAGGTACAGGTGCTGCTGGTTTCCAGGTGTCCAGTTTCACATCTATCCATTAACTGTAAAAGTGCAATGTCAGCATAAGAATATAAATTAGAAGTGCTTGCAAAAGATGAATAATGAACTATACTTCAGCTTTTAGCAAATGTTCAAGCACAGGGACTGAATTATGTGATGTGCACATTTACTGGATATGGAAAGGTATAATTTAGCATCATGTGACAAGGTGGAGAAATGAATGTCATTTTTTTTGTATGAAATTCCCAGTTCACACTCCTGATTAAAAACATCCAGCTTCACAATAGTTTGCAGAATGCTGCTATAAAGGTAACTGCCATGCTGTGAGCTGATGCACTGCCCGCTACCTACTCATAAAAAGAACTGGATATGAAAAGAAGCGATTACTCACAGGGTCAGCATCGCCACGTGGCAAACTAGGGCACCCCCCACCCAAGACCTGAAGCACACAACAACATCTGGTATATATAGAAACACTTACCACTAAACTCCAAGACAGGATGAAACCATTTCACAACATCTGGGAGCCATGGTTGTTAACAATACCAACAGAACCCCCCTATTTATCTCTACAGCTTTTATATTTTAGTCTTATTTGTGCTTGTATTTTTGTTATCTATAGTTTATGCATGACTGGTAGCCATTACTCAATATGTTCCAAAATTGATGCCTTTTTGATAAATGATGTCTTACTGCTACTGAACATATAATATGACTAACCTGTGTTATTTCTTGCTTTCCCCTAATCTTGCAAAAAAAAAAAAAAAATTTAAATAAAGTGGATCTGTTCCCAGGTAAAGTGATCAAAGTCCAATTAAAGAACCGCTTAACTTTTTTTTCTCCACTTGTGCTCCTAAAAGACCACTGGCCTTGGTATTAGGATCAACAGGCAGGCACTATTTAATGTACATGCCAGTTTATCCTCTGACTGGCAGCCATGATGCTTCCTAGGAAAGTATCATGGCTGCGGTAATCGCCGACAGTCCCCGCCAACAGAGGAAACCTCGACTAGGTGCCTCTGTTGGTGGCATTCCATATGGAAGGTCTCTTTCACAACTAGAAGGAGAGATTGTAAGATTAGACAGTCCCCGATCAGATACACAAGAAGTCAGTGTGGACCAGCAGCCAACAAGCTCTGCCTTAGCTAAAAAGGCAGATTTAAGAGTAAATCGGGGGTATCCATAAAGATAAAAAGTTTACCATAAGCATGTGGTAAAAGTCTTAAATTATGCTTCTATTATTGAAGCTAAAGTTAAAAACAATCTTTAGTGTCATTTTTTGACCCCTTCGCCACAAAGGACGTGCCAGACACATCCAGCCGGCAACTGTGTTGCTGACAAAGGACGTGCCAGACACATCCAGCCGGCAACTCTGTTGCTGACAAAGGACATGCCAGACACATCCAGCCGGCAACTCTGTTGCTGACAAAGTACGTGCCAGACACATCCAGCCGACAACTCTGTTGCTGACAAAGGACGTGCCTGGCATGTCCTGCGGTGAGACGAGCGGTTTTTGCGATCAAAAATCATGCTGGCGTTGTTGGTTGAAAGCCTCGACTCGAAGCGATAGGCAGCAACGAAATGTCTTCTTTGGGGCACCCACAATCGCTCCAAGGAGCGAATCGCAGGCGCCATATTGGAGAGCAGCATGCTTCTCCAATATGACTGCTGCCATTCTTGTAGGAAGAGCATCAGAAGTGGGGAAAAAAAATCACTTCTCAACATTGCAATGAAAAGATGTAGGGTTAAATTTAGGGTTGGGGTCAAAAGGTGAAAATGGTTATAAAACAAAAAAAAAATACTAATTTTGGTTATTGCCCTATAACTTGTGACAAAATTTAGAAACTATTTAGAAACTATTTAGATGGGGTCTTTTTTACCAATTGTATTCAAAGTCATTGAGAGTCAAATAGAACCGTCAAATACTGTGCTTACAGCACACGTTGAAAAATTCTGGCTACCTCCTCCTCCAGCGCCGCTTCCACCTACACCACCACGGTCACCGCCTCCTCAACCTATGGGTCACAGTATAAACTGAAAGAGAATACCCTGCACTCCAACCCTCTCTCAAATGGATAATTCTGTTGATCCTCCTGGCAGCCATGCTTTAGATTTATGTTCTTCCAAAGCTAAAATCAAAGATTCCATCTAGAGCTATTTTATGGCTCAGCTGTATTTTTAATTTGTATGTATTTTATGTTTTTTGAAGTTATTTCCCTATCCATATTTGTTTGCAGGGCACTTGTCCTACTCTTACCCACATTTTAATTCCTTTTGCAGCCCTCTAGCCCTTTCCAGGACTTTTTTAGAGGCATTTTAGTGGCCAAAGGTTCGTGTCCCCATTGACTTCAATGGGGTTCGGGGTCAAGTTCGACCCCGAACCGGAACATCCAGGTGTTCGCTCAACTCTACTAAACACAAACACCCCAGAAATGTCAACACAGCATGTCATCAAGGTCAAAAGGTCATGTCACTAAGGATTGTTCGTTATTTCCTTTAGGAATTGTCAGGGTTACGTTAGTTATAAAAGAGAAGGCAACAAACATAGCAAGCACAGAAAACAGCATCCCAAAAAAAAAAAAAAAAAAAAAAAAAAAGGGATAGCACTTCAAAGTATAGACTTGTCCTTTCACCAAACTGTCAAACATTTTATAGTTGATCCAAACTCATTCATTGGATTAACATAATAATGACTGCCATAAAAGCTCAAGGCAATTTTCAACATCATGAAATCACTCAACATCATTACTATGCATTTACTCACCTTTTTCATCATCTTGTTCTGCTTGTGAAAAAATTCTACCTTTATATCTCCACAAACAGGAAGAGGCTGGGGAAAATCAAAACACATGTGCTTCTCCTCACGTCTAGTGGGTCCTGTGGAGGATGTGAATATCTTAACCTTCAGCTGGTAAACGACAAACTGTGGATCTAGGGAAATAATAAATATGTTTGACTGATAGAGTCTACATTTCTTCAATATGTACAGTACATTATGCAAAACATTGCAATTTAAATACATTTTCTTTCTTTCTTTTCCACCCCCCTTTTTTTATATTTCAAAGTTACATTTCATTAATTGTGTATTTATTGGCTTTATCATAGATTCGCCTTTGAAGAGCCCCATCGGGTGAAAGGTATCAGGCATCAATCACTATGTTATGTCAATATAAGTATCATTTAAATACTTTGTTAAACAGTTTTTATTGTCTCTACATAGCAAGTCCAAGGCAAAATGTTTCTTCACCAGGTGGTCCCCTTATATAGGTACACTAGATGACATCAGGTATTCCCTCTTACTAACTTTTCAATTAACTAGTTTTTTTTTTTTCCATCACAAACTTTAAAGGAAACACTCCTATACCGGGATTAACACCTCCTTCATAATTACCTGATTGCTTCTTTCCATAATGCTTCCATTGGCCGTCACTATTGAAGCCTGTACTGTAGCCTTTTTCTGGAAAATATTTAAGTCTTCTCCTTACTACATTGGGTTGTACATATATTGTCAAAGTATTTCCTCTTGAATTGTATGTGGAAATTTGGTTCTCTCTCTTTTTTTTTTTTTTAGCGCAAATTTGCAAATAACAGTTGTAAGTTATGTATATGGTATTATCTGAAATGCAGCACCCTGTCTTCTGTGTCCCTTATTCTCTTCCTATTAATATTCATGCATACAATGTTGCTGTTTTGTACTGTCACTTCTTGAATAATATAATTTTTTTTAAACTATTTAAAAAAAAATGTTTTTTATTGCATTTAAAATTTGTAACTCTGTTCTCTGTCGCTTACTGTGCACCAGATCAATTGATCAACAGATCAGTTGAAGAGCCAGCCTAATTATAGTTAGGTATACAATATGTCCACAAGTATACTAATTTTAGAAGAAAAAAATATCAACCAATAGCAGGGAGCTTAGGAGAAACGACTCCCCGCGTCCTGGGATGTGTTAATCCCCGTATATGTGCATAAGACATGTACGCATATATCATTTATATAACATCAAAAGACAATACATATTAAACCATTATTTTCTTTTGCATGTTGTACATCAAGTAGCAATATTAGTGACACATCCATACAATCGTTACTTGCAAAATGTGGCTCTAAGTGAGCGATGTTATATCTTTATTTACTTTTATGTGGCACTTCTACAAGCTCCCACATACTTTAAGATTTCTCCTAATGTTCAGCACTTAGATACCCTGGTGTTCTGCTATAACTGCCCCAGAAGCTGCAGGCCAACTACCCATTAAATGGATTCAGTCAGGGTGGATTTGGCAATTTTCAGCATGCTACAGGTGGTATAGAACACTTAATAGCAATGCGTATACAGTGACTGTAGAGAATAAAACGTGATGACAAACCATATGTTCATTGTGCTAACAGAATTGCATGGAAATGCATAAAATAAGAGAAATATACATTGTAGAAGTGCCTGTGGTGTCACCTGGTTATCACATGTAGCTTGATATGCAAATTACACATACCCCATTGAAAAGGAGTATTTTCATATCAAGCCACAGCAGACACTTTTTAAACATATACATCTCTCTCTTATGTATGTTTATAGTTCATTCCTTTTACACAGTACAAGCAATGTTTAGGTTGACATATTCCATTTAACTTTTAATAGGAGGTATATGTGGAGAGGCACAATAAAGTGTTCACATTGCCATTGCTTGGACAGAATAAAAATGACATCTTGGTTCATTTCTTTTCCCATTTAACATTTGGTGTCCGACTGTCTGGGCAGGAAATACAATGTTTGTTCCACTGCCCAGTCTTTCAGAGACTACTTGTAATAAAAACGCTGCTAAACTGCTTGCACTCACTTCTCAGGTACAATGAATCCAACAGCAACACAAAGGAAACAGGGACAGTCCTATTCTGCACCCATTAAAATATAAAAATCCAATAATGTAGGAATTTTAAATAGAAATGTATACATGTGATGCAACTTAAAGTATAGAAAAGCAATTAATATCCAGAAAATGTTTTCTACCCATGCTAAGGAATTAAAATGTGCAACAGAAACAAAATATAACCTAAATAAAGGCACTTGACATAGTGGTAGACAGATCAAGTCATTACCTAATAACCAAGCATTCATTACTTTTTATTGGCTAGACAGGAATATCTGCCGCTTTTCAAGTCACATAAAACACAAGCTGGGTCAGTACTATCTATCTATTACATCACAGACCTATGCATTACTTCTAGTAAACCAATTTGCCTGTTGAGGAAGGATATGTACTTTTTAAATTATAGGCGGCTTTCTCTGTGCCTAGAACTGAAACCAAAACAACCTGTACACTCACTCTCTCTCAAGACTAAATTTCCACGGGTGTTTTTTTGTTTAAATTATTTTATTATTTAAAATACTCATGCACTTATTTTGCTCACATTATATATTTATAATATGTATTTATTGACCTACAATGAAGGTAAAAAACACAAATCTATATACACACAGATGCACACAAATTATTTAAAACACAAAAACATAATGGACAAAAATGGAAATGGCAATGTGAGTCCAGTGCGGCCTCAGCATGGAACTTTTAGAAATTTGCCCCAGAACAGAGTTTTATGAATAATCCTCAATGTCCTTTGGGTCATCGAGATCCTCCCCCAGGTACCAGATTCCGCACAACTACAAAACCATCCAGAGATGAACAAACAGAGTCAAAGTTTCAGAAGGCTTCAAATACAGATTAAGATTCTCGGCCTAGAGATTGGAGGAAGATCTGTATATCACTGCTTCATGCCTTCTGTACATACATTGCTTGCCATATCTCGCCACTGTTGCGTAAAGTTAAAGCACCTTAGGATGCTGCATTAAAACATAGTTCTAAGGGCTGCCTTTTCTGCCCTCGCCCACTCCTGAGACAGAGGAGGCTATTCACTAAAAGGTGACTTGAGAGGAGATGAACATTTCATCAGTTTAGCTATACATTGTGCAGAGACAAACCTGGACAATGTTTAACCCTGCACAATGTATAGCTAAATCGTCGAGATGAAGGAGGAAAGTGTTCCCCCTCTGCATTAAGCCAGGATACAACAGATTAAGGCTACAATTATTAATAATTGCCTGTGTGGCAGATAACCGTTCCCAAGATGCATTTTACATGTGTTACTTAAACCACAACACACACATTCTGCTAGACACAAGTTGGCATTATGTAAAGTTTAGCTTTTCAGCTTTTGTTCTGCACGGTTATCTTTAGCAGATCATAATACTGGTTGAAGCACCCCACCCTTTTTACTGATTTCTAACAGTACAGTGTGGTAACATGATTTGAAAGATAATGAGTTTAGAAGCAGTTGCTTGACAATTGATCAGAGAGTAACCTAGATCAGTGCTGGGTTAGGTCACACTAATCAGGTGCAGAAAACCAAAGAGGCTCATACATTCAGAACAGGAAGGGTGTAGGCATTACAACCAGACTACAAACAGACATAATAATACCACAATGGCGTGCAACAGAAGGACATAAACGCAGAATATGTTGGCTTTAAGTCAAACATAGCCATACGGGGAAAATTATGACAGTACAACAATCTATGGCAAACGATGTTCAGTTTATAACCAACCTGTCTGGAGAGTAACTATGCATTTAAACAGAATATTAAATCCAACTGGAAAACTAGGCGGTGTATAGCCCTGATAGAGATGTAGCTGTGAGTTAGGAATTTATTGTCTATCTCCCAATACAGCCTCGTACCCTCTCAATCCATGCAGTTGCCCCCACGATGATTAATGGTGTGATGGCACCTGTAGGACCATAGTGGAAGGAAGTCCTGTACCTAGATTGGCACAGATCTCTGCACCTCTCAAGCAAGGCGTTTGCACATTTAGTGATTAACAAATCATCTTTACCTACATTACATTGCCAGAATGAGGATAGAAGGATTACTTACTGCATGTCCCGCCACTGAACATTGGAACGGTTTCAAACATCATCTTGTGAAACAGCAGCGCCACTGGTCTGTAATCCAAATTGTTCTTTAACAAGTAGCTGTAGTAATATACATAGCGCCTCTGACTTGGAATAGTCACACCCTAGAAATATTTAAATAAAATGTGTTAAGCATTTCAAGTCTATCATTTTTGTTCAGTGTATCAGTTTCTCTTTTTCAGATGCACTCAATGAAATCCATTATGAACACACCTACGTGCACATGCCCCATTTATGATAAACCTGTAGACAGGCCATAAAATAATTAAAAGGAGACTTTGACATCTTGCACAAACAGTAATAAAAAAAAATGATTTTGTTAAGATCCTTAATTGTGCATGACCAGTGCTAAGTAGTAAGAGGAAGATGCTCAAACAGTCCATGAGAGAAATGTATCTATATAACACCACAAGAATTTGGAAATGTTAGATTATGGCCACTGGCTGTCTGTTCTTTATCAAAGTTTATTTTAACATAAGCTGGAAAGCCAAAAGCTGCCTACTACTCTGTTACCTCTGCACTCCTCACTGGCCTGGGGAAGGCAGATTTCCAGCATAATGAGACAAACCACAGCTGTAAGCTTGGGCCTTACAGGGACTTAAAGGGACACCAACACCTAAAAATAAAGAGGGGGTCAAATAGATATTAAAATAGCGAACTATGTAGCAATGTAGATTGAAGTTTTAAAACCCATAACACAAGATTCTAAAAGTTTATTTTTTGAATAACTGGCAGAAACCTTCACATATAAACAGAACTGATAATTAGGAAATTTCACAAATCCAAAGAAATAAAATGTAGAAAAATCTAAAGAAAACGATGCAACTCTCAAAGAAGCACGCTGAAGGCAACATTAACCAGTCAGTATAATCTAACGGGACATCTGCTGCCCTGGTAACTAAGTTACATGTGTACACCGATTCAAGCTGCATACCAGATGAACCTAGCTATAATAGATAACCATGCAGGGATAATGTGCTGCTGAACTTAACTATGAAAATAAACACAGCTGCTGCAGGCCGATAGAAATACAGGGCTAGAAGCGGACAATGGTTTGACTATTGCAGAGATCTCTCCTGACACATGTAACTTACTGCTTCGAAACACGGACACTAACAAGTGAACACATTTACCTTCTACAAGTCACAAATTAGTTTATTAGTCCAATGTTTCAGGTCAATGAAACACCCAGATTCATTTATACATGTTTATTCTCCTACGTATAATAACCCAACACAATGCACTAACTCCTAACAAAATACAAAGGAAGCTGCTGTTACCATACAATATATGGTTTTCCCCATATTAGAGTATACATTTTATAGAACAATAAGAAAAATTTAATTTAAGTCATTTAATGGTCGCCACATAGTTGGGCAAATATTTGGCACATCACTGTACTGTCTCTGTAGATTCCTGCAGAAGGCCGAAAACATAGGCAGCTAGTCATGCTGTGAAGAGATAGGACTTGCCAAAAGACAAAGCCAGCTGACTATCACGATGTGCTTCTAGGGTAGGAGCAAGACTTGACAACACAATAGAAATTATAATCAACCCCTTCAGGGGTCAGAAACCAGAGCGATTTTTTCCATTTCTGATATGCAGTAGTTTAAATGTAATTGTCATTTAACACACATTCCAAGTATTGCTATCATTTAACTCTTAAGGACACTGGTGTTTTTGGAATGTTGTACAGTTTAGTTACACTTCTGCCGTTTAGCTGTAAGTTTCCTCTCATTTTCTGTACCCACACACAAAATACTATTCATAAAAAGGGCTTTCTTTAGATACCATTATTTTCATAATATCACGTAATTTACTATAAAAAAAAAATCATAAAACATGGTAAAAAAAAAATAAACTTTCTAACTTTACATTAAAAATATTTTACACATCTACAAAAGTAAATAAAACAACCTGCTAAATAGATTCTAATATTTGTCCAGAGTTAAAATCCACTGTTTACATGTTTTTTGCATGTTATAGGCCAATAACTCAAAGCAGTGTTTTCTTTCTATCCTTTGCTTCTATTCTCAGTGTAACGTACAGAGCGACAGAAGTGATATCTGATCATTTCAGTCGCTCTTGCCGGTTCTAGGGCAGCACCATAATGGTGGGACATGATGCCTTCTGATGTGGCGCCTGCTAAAGCTCCATGAAGTGATTGCAGTGCCCCAGAGGGACACATTTTGGTGTTGCTAAATGCCTCGACATTTATCAATAATCGCTTCCACCAATCATTTTAACGGAGGACATTCCATGCCATCAATGGATCCTCTATGCAACACAGAAAATGCCTTCATGTCCTGAACGGGTTAAGATAGTTTGATTTTTTCACTTATTTTAAAACACTTTAATATTAGAAGATATTCACTGGATAGTAACCATATTAAGAATACATACATTTCTACAATAGCACGGAAGAGAAAAAAGGTTTGCACATTTAAAAAGAACTACTTTTACTATTGCACACAAGACAACCCCATAAGATAGAACGGCAATGTACTTTTTATACATCTTCTAAGTAATGCTAAATGTTGGCTTGTGTCTGTATGTGGGGCGGATATCAACCTGGTGTTTTTTCTACCAAGAATTTTACGGATTTGTGAAAACTAAAATTGGGTTTCAAATGTCACAGTTTTTCTCACAAAACACTTTATATTTCATACTTGAAGGAAGATATTTTATGGTTCAAAAACACTTTTGAAAACCATTTTACAAGAGGACTCTTACCTTTTTGTCTCTGGTCCGTACTTCTCCATAAAAATCTAGGGCTTCTTGTGCTTTTAAAAATTTGCCTCTGTGTAGCAAATAAGCACAAATCATTACACCTGTACGCCCTTTGCCAGCTTTACAGTGGATTGCTGCTACATTGTCATTTTCACTTAGCCACTGGTCAAGGTCTTCACAAAATGGTTTGATTAGCTCTAGTTGTGGTGGATTGTGGTCCTCGAAAGGATACTGTGCAACTGTATATCAAAGAAAAATGCTTAAAATGATTAGTTTAAACATTGCTGAAACACTTACTTTTCACTGTTATGGCAACACTTTCAACATTTTTCAGAAGGAAAGAAAAGTACCGTATTTACTAGAGTAAAAAAAAATCTAAAACTTACCTCTTTGCTGCTCCGTCTCCCGGTGCTCTGAAGGTCCGTGGCTGTGAGGGAAGCGTTGTGCGCTCCCCTCCAGCCGCACGGTCAACAAAGTGTTGAGCTCACAACGGACCTTCCCTCACGGCCACGGACCTTCAGAGCACCGGGAGACGGAGCAGCAAAGAGGTAAGTACTGGGGTCTGGGGAAGGAGGGTGGCATAATGAGCATACTAAGGGGCAATATCCTGGCATATTAAATGGCATATTGGGGGCAATATCCTGGTATATTAAATGGCATATTGGGGGCAATATCCTGGCATATTAAATGGCATATTGGGGGCAATATCCTGGCATATTAAATGGCATATTGGGGGCAATATCATGGCATATTAAATGGCATATTGGGGGCAATATCCTGGCATATTAAATGGCATATTGGGGGCAATATCCTGGCATATTGAGAGCAAAATCCTGTAATATTAAATGACATATTGGGGGCAATATCCTGTAATATTAAATGACATATTGGGGGCAATATCCTGGAATATTAAATGACATATTGGGGGCAATATCCTGGAATATTAAATGACATATTGGGGGCAATATCCTGGAATATTAAATGACATATTGGGGGCAATATCCTGGAATATTAAATGACATATTGGGGGCAATATCCTGGAATATTAAATGACATATTGGGGGCAATATCCTGGAATATTAAATGACATATTGGGGGCAATATCCTGGAATATTAAATGACATATTGGGGGCAATATCCTGGAATATTAAATGACATATTGGGGGCAATATCCTGGAATATTAAATGACATATTGGGGGCAATATCCTGGAATATTAAATGACATATTGGGGGCAATATCCTGGAATATTAAATGGCAGATTGGGGGCACTATTTACCAGTAGCTGCCTCATTTCCCACCCTAGGCTTATACTCGAGTCAATATTTTTTCCCAGTTCTTTGTGGTAAAATTAGGTGGGTCGGCTTATACTCAAGTATATACGGTAAATGTAGAAAACAAAAAATGTTCATGGTCTAAAGCTATTCTTTCTTATAAATGTTGATTTAATTATACCCTACAGTCCTTTAGGACTCGTCATCCTAGAATGGACACTACACTAGTACAAAACACAAATCCAGGTTTCCGAAATACAGAAACCAGATACCACATTATGGAAAACCAAAAAAGTCACACTTACCTCTGCAGCTAAATTTGTTGGTATCATAATGTCTTTCCGCACATCTGTAAATTGAAAAGGATGAGAAATTACTAATCACAAAACTGTAGTACCTAGAATTACACAACAACACAAACACATAATGGACACACATAAGGGCCGAGCCTAGCGTGCAGGCTTGTTTATATTAACACCTCACCTTCACAAATGTCGGTTCTAGGCATGCCTCCTTCTATGGCAACAGCCCCGTCTCTTTTATAAGCTCAGACACGCACTTGTAAACCTGCCACTCACACTTGCACCTTCTTTCATCGCTCTTATTTTGGGAGGAGCCTTTAAAAACAAAAGGCGCCGAGTGCCGCATAGCGGACAGCTCTCTCACAAAAACAATTCCAGCATCCACTAGGCACGGCACCCCTTTTTTCCTCCCCGTAAACCAGTCTGCTAACGCCCGGACACACAATCAGAGAACCATATAAATGTTTGCTTTAGGATAGTGAAATACGGACAACACTGACTCACAGGGTAACAGAATTGCTAAATTTTAAATCAAACTAAACCTACTTCAATACAGGGGGGGGGGGGGGGGGGGAGAGAATGATTAAATTATCTGAATTTTCCATCTGCAACATGCACTTGAACACATTACTCTGCATTATTTTAAAAAATATGCAATTAAGATCTGAGGAATTGATCTAGGATGGCTCTTGCAGAGTGCATATGCGGTGTGATGTCATTATTGGCTTTGCTCCGACTGATTACATTCAGTTCTTTTGGGAAAGTAGCTCATGTGAAGGGCACTCTGGCTCATTGTTAGAAAATGTCTTGCAGTAGAAGACAGATGCATCACTGTTAGGAGAGGTTAACTTATTTAATAAAGTTTTTTTTATGCATGACAACCTGCCTGATGCCAACATGGCACAGACTCTATAATGCTCAATTTGCCATACTTTCCAAAATCAGTGGAAGATTTTTCTTAACACAAAAGCACAAGTGCATTAAAACATGTTCCATTTCATCATTATCTACATAACATGCATTAAATATTAAATTCTATCCAAATATTCATATAAAGTAGCCCTAGTCCCTTCAAGCATATAAAACGTGTGTCTCAATTGGACAGTGAACTATATTATGAGAGGCTTCAATGCCTTGTTAAGGTCGCGTCTACCGAAGTACACCAGTACTATGTCAAGCAGTCACCTATGACCTTGTACAGCTCCAAGGATTCTCTTGTAACAGAGGAGGGATAGTCAAACTAGAGGACCATTTGGAGAGTGGGGGGAAAAACACTTTCTAAATCCAGTAATTTACATTCACCTGTGATTTCCGGGAGCTTTTTTCAAACAGCCCACAAGACAATTACATTGTCCATGTATTCTATTTCCATTCAGCACACGGTCACAGGCCAAGGAATGGGCTCCTTTCCAAGCCATTTATAAGTAGATCAAATAATATGAATGCTTGCCAAAATTCCATTTAACCTCATCACTCCACTGACACAACGGAGCTAAAAGAGTTCTCCATTAGGCTACTCCAACTAATTGTTTCAGGCATGCAAGCCAGTAAAACAATACCTTACACTCGCCACAGATATTAGAAACAAGCAGAGTGCTTTAAAAAAAAAAAAAGAGTCTTCTCGAAATATACTTACAAATTGTAGATCTTGTAATGGTTTTTATGCTTTGAGTCCAAAAACCTTGAAACAAAAGAAAAATAAAAATCATTAATTAAAGGTTACAATATACATTTGTTGGGGTTTTGAGAATTGCAGAGCCTAGACAAGACATAAGAGATAAAAATACATTCGAAAAAATGAAAATAAGGAAACTTAACTGAAAATGGTTTTATGATGAAAGTAGAGGACAACACCTGATCTAAACATTTGGTTTCCAACTGTGGCTGTCCACTTAGAACTGCACTATAACTACTATATAATCCGCTGCCACTCTTAGAAGCTGGTCAGAGAGAAAAATTAAGTTACACTATATGTACATAAGTACTAAATTGGAATACCTGTGGCCACCAATAGCAAAGTGCAGGATGATATTAAATCAGCATGTGGAGAGAAAAAACACCCAAGTGTGTAGCAAAAGTCAGCCCACAAACTGGAGTAATGACTTCAGGCACGTCAATGGGCTCTGAAGCACTGAGAGACTTCATGCACAATCGCGTGCAAGCAGTCACATTCACACAGGCACCTATAATGTTTGTTGTGCTCTTCCACCTCATTTGCTGGGTGCACTTGCACACTGATGTCATCGCACATTTCATCGCTTCCCTCGACTGTCATTGCCTGCCAGGACATAGGACCAACCAACATCCTAGCCCCACCCATCTTACTAAAGACGGGAATATGGCTGCTCAGATGTAGATTTCTTCATTAATGTGTTTATATGGGCGTCTATCATATTATGAACTGTATTACATATGTATGTTTTCATGTGTTACTGCAGATAGATACTGGCTTGTGCCATGATTCTATAATGACCGAGTGCCTTTAACACTTTAGATGCGTGGTGGAAGAGCAAAGCACTGCTTACCCATTATTATGACCAGCCAAGGAGGAGCACAAATTTAAAAACAATATGGTCGTCTTAAACTCCTTAAAGCGGCAGTTTCACCTACTGTGACCGAACAATTATTTTTATATAACTTCTGCATCATGTAACGTAAATGCAAATATCGTTGTTATCCGTTTGTTTCCTCTACACTTTATCTGCTAATGCAATAGATGTATTGCTAGTGCTATAAAAGTCCTGCCTCTCTCGCCAAGACCTACTTAATGAACATCACTGATTCTAGAGGAGACCAACGTTATTTTCAGTGTAAAAGTAAAGGATATTAAGCAGGGCTCACTAGTTGTAAGAATTACCCAAGTATTTGAGAAATACATTTCAGTGTCTTTATCTTCTGTAAATCTTTACAGCATGGTAGATATGGTCAGGAGAAGACCACAAAATGAATAATTTAATATTTCGCTTAACTGAGAAAAAAAAAAAAGTAAAAACAAAAAAAAGTAAAGAAACGCTGTGGCTTTTGCTATGACTATACTTGTCAGCTTCCGCATACTTGTTCTACAGCTTTTGTATGCACCACATAATCACTGCATTATGAGAATCCTTATCTCAGTGGTGTGTGTGTCTTGTGAAACCAGTATGCATGCTATGTTACACCTTTATTTGTCATTGTGCTGCCTGGAAAACAGCCAACTTCTAAAACAGAAAAAGAGAGGCCACACCAAACGAAGGGTGTGAGCAGTGGCTCTTACAGTGCATGTGTACCCTCAAGGAAGATCCCAACCCAACGACCAACTTAAATACGCTTTATCTTGTTACAGATGAAAATTCAATATTGCGTAAGGCATAAACCACTAAACAAGGTTTGCCACCCAATGGCTGTGTACAAAGGTATCTAGAGCAACCTAATTGTAGCTGCCAGATATCAAAAGGCTTCCACCAAATTAGTACGGCCACTTTAACAGGACAGGTCTATTAGCTCAAGGGTACAAACTGCCTGGAATTCATGGTTGCTTTGACAACCGATATAAAGCAGCATGGTTCAAATACCAACAGCAGATTTTATACCAGAACCTCAAGCTGTTTTAAGCCTTTTACAACCAGTTTAAAATGGAACCATGTCTGTATGTACATTAAAGATGGTATAGCCCATTCAACAATAACAGATTTGTCAAACATTGAGTGTTCTGTTTTTAAATGTATTGATTAGGCCTTCAAAAGAGGGAAGTAAAATCTGAGCATCAATTTGCTGTTTGAGGTAAGAAAGTGAATTATTATCATGTACAAAGAGTTCTATTGGTTTACTAGAAATTAGTAAGCTTAAATCTTTGCATGTTTAATTAGCACAGTGGATGAAATGAATGTAATGAAAACATAAAAAAAGACACTGGTGCAAATTAGTTTTTCACCTAAGTTTTCAATCTGTATGTAACAGAGATGTTTGCAGGGTAAAATGGAACCAGAAGGCACTACCACTATAAAGTGCAAAAGTAAATTATATAGTAGCAACTGAAATTATGCACAGCCCCCAAAAAATTACCCATGGATTTGTGGACAAGCGTTTTGGCGTATGTGTTTAATTCTGATTAGCAGAAAGCTTTTATCTTTATTTTAGAAAATAAAAAAATAATGTTCCTACATGAAAATAAAAGCGTGTTCTGATATTACAGATTAACCTAATATTTACACAACAATTTTATTTTAATGATTAATTTCTAAATCCTCTGCCTACACTTATTTAAAACCCACAACTGCAAGCTCATCTGGCAACAGAAACATTAAGGGCACAACACCAAATGGTCTTACTCCCTGTAAGACCTGCTCAGTACATGTAGCATATGTTAAACTCCCACGCTTCAGCCAGTCTAGACAATCTCTCTCCACCCCCACTGTTGTAGCTATATCATCCTACTTCAAAGTCCCATCTGGACTCAAGAGCTTGCTCTTCAAACATTATGTTACCGTATTTTCCGGTGTATAAGACTACTTTTTAACCCAGGAAAATCTTCCCAAAAGTTGGGGGTCGTCTTATACGCCGGGTGGCATCTTTTTACCTATTTCGTTGCTGCTCTGCAGGTGCGCGCGGCTATGAGGGAAGCGTTGTGTGCTCCCCTCCAGCCGTGTGACTTCAATAAAGTTTGTTTAAACTTTTTTTTTTTTTTTAAACAAACTTTATTGAAGCCGCACGGCTGGAGGGGCACGCACAACACTTCGTTCACAGCCGCGCGCACCTGCAGAGCAGCAACGAGGTAAGTACTGGGGGGGAGGGGGGGATCCTGGCATATTGGCGGGGCAAAATCCTGGCATATTGCATATTGGAGGGGCAAAATCCTGGCATATTGAGTGGCAAAATACTGGCATATTGGTGGGGCAAAATCCTGGCATATTGCATATTGGAGGGGCAAAATACTGGCATATTGAGTGGCAAAATACTGGCATATTGAGGGGCAAAATAGTGTGTCTCAGGTTATGTGTCTATTGGTGTCACTGTGTGTGTGTGAGTGTGTGTGTCACTTTCTGTGTAAGGGTGTGTGTGTGTCTCACTGACACCCTTACATGATGGTAAGGGTGTGTGTGTAAATGTCACTGTAGGAGAAAATGCGCATTGGAAGAGGGGTAGTCTTATACAGCGAGTATATCCCAAACTCTATATTTTAACTGGAAAAGTTGGGGGTCGTCTTATACACCGGAAAATACGGTAATTGGGATGAATTAAAATCTAAAAACTGATATATATATATATATATATATATATAATATATATAGCAGTTTTTAGATTTTGAATATATCTATATATATATATATATATATATATATATATATATATATGATAATCCCATGCATGCTTCAATGCCAACTGAAATAATATCTACCACTTCTGTGGGAACACTATCCCATGCATTCACTACCCCTATAAGTAATGTAACTTAGTTCCAGATGTTACTTTAAACCTGTGCCCCTCAAATTTAAGACTATGCCTTCTTGATGTGGTAGTTTATTCTTTTTACATCCCGTCCTTTACTGTGCTGGTTCTATTTTTGCATGTAAATGTTTCTATCATATCCCCCCCATTACATCTTTCCTCCAAGCTATACATGTTAAGATCCTCTAACCTTTCCTGGTAAGTTCTGTGCTACAATTTAGTAATAATCAAGGTTTGAATAAAACTTTTTGGTTAAAATGGTGGTGGGATAATTTATTTTTTACTGGATTGGGGTTTAGTGTGAGTGTCCAGCACCTTACATTGTGAGTGTGAATCCCCCCTTACTAAAAATGTATATTATCCTGAAATCAATTAACTATTTTTGTAGCCCTTCTCTGAACTTACTCCAAAAGTATCAATATCCTTCTGGAGATACGGTCTCCAGTACTGCGTACAATACTCCAAGTGAGGTCTCACTAGTGCTCTGTACAATGGCATGAGCACTTCCCCCTCTTTCTACTGCTAATACCTCTCCCTATATAACCAAGCATTCTGCTAGCATTCCCTGCTGCTCTGTTTCATTGTCTGCCATTTGTTTTATCCCTCCAGAAACATCAACCCTGTGGCAAATCTTTGTGTAATCAACAAAAAGACATGCCTAACAAGATATTCATCAAAATTACTAAAAAATATATATATTAAAGAGAATAGATCCAAGTACAGATCCCTGAATATCCCCCCTGGTAACGAGACCTTGATCCTATATACCAGGTCATGACAAATTTTGATTTAAATCTAGGAGCCAGCTGCAACTTTTAGGAGCTAGTGCCAAACGTTGTGTCAGAAAGGAAAAGGTTTTGGTCAAGGTCCATAAAAAACATGTATATTTGACATACACACATACTAGTGCACACACATGCTCACCCACAAATACACCAATATATTGACACACATACATGCACAAACACACTTACCCACAAACTGACATACACTTAAATCTTAGCACACACTTATTTGCTGACACACACACCAACACATGATTTCACTCTTAGATACAAGCACAAACACATACATACTAATCGTCTAATACATACACACACTTATATGCTGTCACAAATACATACACTTTAATCTGCTGATACATACATTAACACATGCTGAGACATTCATACACACTAATATGCTGGCACAAATACAAAAATACACAGTAACCTGCTGAAACACTAACACATGTTGGCACAGGTACATACACACACACACTAATCTGCTGATACACTAACACATGCTGGCAAACAGAGACTCTGATAGACACATTCATAGAAACAGGTGCTGAACCCAAACATACATGCTAACACACATTCTGATACACTCACACTATTTATTTACTGATGGAAATCAAAGTTGGAGGCAGAGGACAGGCAAGCAGAAGGTTTTCCCTCCATTTAGATGCCCTGCATTTGGGGATTTGGTGGGGTCACTGGGGGAGAGACTTACTGGCCTATAGCTCCTAGACTTATTACAATATATAATTGTAACACACAGCAATGGTGGCGCACTAGTGAATTTAACACTGCACTCCACCGTGCTGGGACTAAAGAGATGCTACATTTCTTAATTTGGCAGATTTTTTTTAGAACAGCAGGAATGTACACTTTACAAAAAATCAGGAATGGACAAACAGAATGTGCAAATGAGACATTTTATCTAAAGTATAGACAGCTGTGTATAGTTATTTTTATTGAGATATTACAAATTATCTGTAGTTATCTTTTCCGTATGCATTAAAGGTCAAAATCATTTGCTTAGTGTATTGGATATAATATGGAAAGCAATGACCTTGATTAGAATGCAGCATACTGTATGTCAGTGTCAGACGATACAGGCTGTGTGTCTGCAGTTGCTTAGCAACAGATCATACATAAATTCTTGCCAACAGGAAGTGATGTCATATATATTTGGCACTGTATAGCATTTTCCCGTCACCTCTGCACATGCAATACAAATTACATTCTTAATCCTCCTACCGCTCTTTTTCAAATTTCCTTTCTTAATTTATAAATATATTGCTTGATCGCAAAAAATGATTACATCTCAATGACCAGAAAAAAAGAAAATGAAAAATATGAGGGCCAATGAGTAGGGCTGTGTTTGCTTATAGAACGAGTAAAAAAAAAAAAAAAAAAAAGGAATCAGAGCGCACACACACACAGCAAAAAATGGAATGGCATTTTTTTGTGGTTACTAAGGGGCGCTTAATTAAAGCCGCACTAATTCCGTAAAGCCGCTGTGCGGCACTTTTAGATGATTTTATTGGTGTGTCTGTGTCCAAAGTATTATAGGACACATTGTATACATTAAAGCTGATTTAACATCAAGGTGATCTAATTGTTTTGTGTGTTTTGTGTGTGTGTACTTTATATATATTGATTCATTTAAAAAACAAGCTTACAATAAAAGCGTTTAAAAGGTGCAAAATCACTTTTCCCAAATGAACATCAAAACAAAAAAATCATCCTGAAATGGGGTTCAAGAAATATCAAGCACTGTGCACTGTCACCATTTTTTGTAATCTTCTACAGAAATTATTTTGCTGTAGGCCAGCGAAAAAAATAAAATATTATGCTACCAAAGTACAATTTTAGCCATGTGATAAAAAAAAAAGTATCCATTTATATTGAGGTTTAACCCAACAATGCTTGACTAAGAGATTCATAAGCCTTATAAAGGGGTGGAAATTGGGAGGGGTAGCATTATGTGGACTTGACAATTTAAAAAGGTGGATCCTCACACCTCGCTATTCATCGAAAATGTTGATAGTTTGAGAGAATGAGACACTTCTAGTTTTCTTACAACACAACATCTGAATTTATCAGTAACTTGACAATCTTTGTACATATGAACAACATCAGGCTAGAGAAAATACAGAGAGAAATCCTAAATGCAAGATTAACAAAAGCAGCATGTGATACCATTTCAGTAATGCACATGACCGCTATGTATAAACACAAATAGATAAACTGCTTTTACTGTACTAGATAAGCAGTCTGCAGGGTAGATGCATGTGGTGCTAGTCACAAAATTAGCGGGGGGTGGGGGTTTGTGCATTTGTACAATGGGTGGTGGTAAGTTTGTATATATATACACCTGAAATGCAACCACAAAATATATTCTATAACCTATAATCAGGGTGATTTAAAATGTAAGTAAACACATACACATATAATCTCTCAGTTATCAGGAGCAATAGGGGGTCATTATCCTCCACAACATCAATGTTGTTGTAGTTTATGTAAACATACATTAAATCTCTATGTAAGGATAGAAAACATGATTTACATTCAGTCACTAACCACAGATGACCCGTTAGGGGTTAAGTTATAAGCATTATCTCCCAAATGCTGGAAACTGATTGGCCCTAACAACATAATGTACCGGGGCAATGTAGTTGAACCTTGTGGAAGTAAATAATAATAATTTGGACACAACCTAATGGGGCACAGGGACCTTCAAAAAAATCCATGAAGGCCTGTCATCCATGACCAAAAAACCATTACTTGTGAACAAACCTTATGATAAACAGAGGTTATATAGATCAATACATACCATAAGCTTGCTTTGCTTGATCTACATTTCCTGAACGAAAACGTAGACAAGCATGGCTAAATATAGGTATAATCAACATTATAATTATTATAGCAAAAAGTATTAACCTTTATATTGCACACCATACTACAAAATGTGTTGCATGTGATGGAAAGGTGAAGGAAAGCCAACCTACATACAACGTCTAGACATACACGTCTGTACATTGGGAGGACATGGCCTTTTACAGTCCTGCAAAGCAGCTTGACAAGTCTCTGGCTCAACCACCTACCTGTCCTCTCTGCACTAGGGCTGCAATGAGTCTACCAGCAAATACTCAATTAATATTGAATATTCACATTAGGCAGGTTAATTCTTACAGATCGCAAAAATGCCTGTCACTAAATATTAACCACCACAATATTATTATTTACATAAATCCAGTTATTGCAGTCCTACTATGTACTATAGCATGCTAAATATACTGTAGCAGTTGTTATTCATGTCAGTCTAAACACTGTCACTGGTGCATATTTCTTCATACACCAGGGCTTGACAAATTTATTTTATTCTAGGAGCCAGCAAAATTTTTTAGGAGCCAGACAATCACGCAAACATACACGCAATTCATAAACACACACACACACCAACCCACGTCACATATACACCCCACACACACCAACCCACGTCACATATACACCCCACACACACCAACCCACGTCACATATACAGCCCACACACACCAACCCACGTCACATATACAAACCCCACACACCAACCCACTTCACAAATACACACACACACTTCACATATACACCTCCCCCCACACCTCACATATATACCCCCCTTCACATATACACCTCCCCCCACACATATACCCCCCCTTCACATATACACCTCCCCCCACACTTCACACATATATACCCCCCCTTCACATATACACCTCCCCCCACACTTCACATATATACCCCCCCTTCACATATACATCCCTCCCCCCCTTCACATATACACCTGCCCCCACACTTCACACATATATACCTCCCCTTCACATATACACCTCCCCCCCACATTTCACATATATACCCCCCCTTCACATATACATCTCAAACATACACAAGTTTTTTTTTTCCCTTCTTAACTTCTGAGTGCTGGGTTGACAACCCAGCACTTAGCCGAAAGAGCCATGAAGATCGGCTGCGGCACGAATGTTTCCCCTCCCTGCTGCCTTACCTCATTGCTGGGGAGGGGTTACATTCGTGCCGCAGCCGATCCTCATGGCTCTTTCGGCTGAACACTCATACACACGTGTAGCGCGAGGGGGCGGAGCTTGCTGTCTGTCCCCTCGCGCTGCAAAAGACGGATGGCAGCGGCAAGGGGAACGGAACCGGGGCGCCAGGCTCCATTTCCAGGTCGCCATGGCGACCTGGCGCCCGGGGTTTGTCGAGCCCTGTCATACACAGTAGTAATAAATATTAAGTGCAAGAGGATTAACTACTCAACACCATATACATGGAGCATATCTCTAACTATAGGTAAAAGGGTGGGCAATAGGCAAGGTAAAGAGTGGGTGGGTTACATCTAATACTGAATAGTGATGGCATTTTATAGATTAAATTGGATTCAATTTGGATATCAAACTTTGTTATTTTTAAAGAAACTCCAGAGCAAAACATGGCTCAAATGACAACCCCTTAAGGACAATGTAGAGGTCAGTATATTATTTACACATTAAGGGAGAGAGGAACCATGATAAAAGCCTCCAAATGTTTAAAGAATTCAGCAAAGCATTAATGAAACAGGAATTATTAGAAACAGAGGGAAACAAACAAAAACTCTGACTTAAGAGTACTAGATACCTGGAAACACATTCCAGTGGAGGTAGTAACATCAAGAGAATTCAAGAATGCCAGGAATATGCACAAGAACTGAAAAATAATATTGTGGGATAATGGGTTCTTATGGTTTATTTTCAACAGCGATATTGGTCATAAAGGGCCGAATCTACACTTTTTGTAGCTACCTGCTGCTATCACGATGCAAACTCACTGAGAAGATACACTTAGTAATAAATAATGAATAATATTGTAATAAATCTAAAAAAGGAGTCTTTGAACATCCAGAGCCAGGGTTCGGATTTAAAAAAAAAAAAGTTTTAATCATTAACGCAAAAGGTCAGCTTTCAAAAAGTGCATTGAAACTAAGATATCTATTCACAATTTGCCTGTGAGACTGCAATCTGTCTCCAGCAGTCTGAGTATTCCTCTACCGTGCTGCATCTGTAAAGCTGGAATCCGAGACGACCATTTGGGAATTTCCTGTAGCTCCAAAGTCGCAAAATAACATTTGGGTCTTTATTTAACGGCTTTTAAAACCACTTGGCATACAAATCATTTTGGGATTGCCAGACTGTTGGTCACGGTCACAGCTTGGTCAATAGGCAGGTGTGATGGAAATGCCATAAACGGATGCCAAAGCTTGGTTTATACAATAGATCCTTTTCTTGCAGCTTGCCAGAACACAATCTGCCATGTTTCTGCCATTTAATTCCATCGTTTTTATTTGAAGATTACATCTTGATGCTCAACCATCTTTTTTTTCACCCTACTTCTACATATCCAACCTCGCTTGCAGCAGGGACAGGAAGGAGAGGCCACATCTCATAATCAGTGGAGTCTAGTGCAATGCAAGGGAGCATATATCATGCATTTCTTGTTGTGCTGGGTGTTCTGTACCAATGTACCAAATTAAGCAACGCTTCCTCCCGATCGATGTAGCATGACTCTGCAGCTTACATTATGGCATGGTAATACCTGGGGGAGCATTGTTTGTCATGGCCCAAGTGATGAAATGCCACTTTTTAATATAGTGTTAAAACAATTGGTATAAAAATAAAACCATATGGACCATGCAATGCTACAGGCAATTCACAAGCATCCAACTTGATTTAGTTTGCAACAGATGGATTCTTTTCAGCAAAGAGAGTAAAAGGTATGGAATTTACTGCCTAAAGAAGTGGTGCTAGCAAATACATTAGATGCCTTTTTAAAGGGGCCTGTATACGTTAATGATATAGAACAGAGGGATATCTATGTTGGTATAAGCATTTTGTATCATGTATTTAGTGCTTGTTGATCCAAGGAGATATCAGATTTCCATTTGGAGTCAAGAATTATTTTTTTCCCATTGAACGGAGAATTTGAAATTGCTGAAATAATTTTTTCCATTCTTTTGGATCAACAAGGGTAAACAAGGAATAGGAAAAGGGTTGAACTTGATGGAGGCAAATCTTTTTTTAACCTAAACTACTATAAATATGCAGCACTGAACCAGACTAATAACACCCAACATGCAATCTTGCAGAGGATGAAAGCTCTCCAGGTCTTTTATTAATGCCATTCCTTATGATGATAAAAAACATACAACTTCTGTTTTAACAATCCGAACCTCAAAGAATTTTAGTGTTTAAAAATGTTAAGAGAAACATATAAAAAGATTTGTCAGAACAAACCAAAATCCACTACCAAATTTGCAGAGAAACAGAACAAAGATGGCATGTTGGTACCTTCCTGATGTCACACTTCCTTTATGAGTATGAAGGAAGTTATTTAGACAATGCAATCTAGGTCACATCTAGTTCACTTATAGCCATTTGGTTATATGAAAACATGAAAGTGGCATGCAGAAGGGAACAAAAATCAGAAAAGTAGAAATGTATTAAAAAATAGACAATTGGAGCAAAAATACACTTTATGTCAAGATTTGTCAAGCTTGAGTTCTAGGAACCTGCAAAAAAACTAGGATTCCAATAACATCACAGTGTAGAACCGGTCACCGGCAAAACACACACCACCCGCCAGACACCCTAAACCAGGGCTCGACAAACCCCGGGCGCCAGGTCGCCATGGCGACCTGGAAATTAAGCCTGACGCCCGGGTGCCGTTCCCTACATGGCCCCGTTGCCGTTCGTTTTTTACAGCGCGAGGGGGGAAGTCTGTGCGGATCGCACAGATAGTAAGCTCCGCCCCTCGCGCAACGCGTGTCTGAGTACTGGGTGTCGTCACTTGACAACCGAGCACTCATCCGAAAGAGCAAGGAAGAACGGCTGCAGCACGAATGTTCCCCCTCCCCTGCAATCAGGTAAGGCAGCAGGGAAGGAATATTCGTGCTGCAGCTGTTCTTCCTTGCTATTTCGGATGAGTGCTGGGTTGTCAAGTGACGACACCCAGCACTCAACTTAAGAAAGGGGGGGGGGAAACTACTTGTGTATGCGTGAGGTGTTTATGTGTATGCGTGAGGTGTTTATGTGTATGCGTGAGGTGTTTATGTGTATGCGTGAGGTGTTTATGTGTATGCGTGAGGTGTTTATGTGTATGCGTGAGGTGTTTATGTGTATGCGTGAGGTGTTTATGTGTATGCGTGAGGTGTTTATGTGTATGCGTGAGGTGTTTATGTGTATGCGTGAGGCGTTTATGTGTATGCGTGAGGCGTTTATGTGTATGCGTGAGGCGTTTATGTGTATGCGTGAGGCGTTTATGTGTATGCGTGAGGCGTTTATGTGTATGCGTGAGGCGTTTATGTGTATGCGTGAGGCGTTTATGTGTATGCGTGAGGCGTTTATGTGTATGCGTGAGGCGTTTATGTGTATGCGTGAGGCGTTTATGTGTATGCGTGAGGTGGATATGTGTATGCGTGAGGTGGATATGTGTATGCGTGAGGTGGATATGTGTATGCGTGAGGTGGATATGTGTATGCGTGTGTGTGTGTGTGTGAAGTGGGTTGGTGTGTGTGTGTGTGTGTGTGTGTTGGTGTGTGTGTGTGTTGGTGTGTGTGAAGTGGGTTGGTGTGTGTGAAGTGGGTTGGTGTGTGTGTGTGAAGTGGGTTGTGTGTGTGTGTGTGTGTGTGTGTGTGTGTGTGTGTGTGTGTGTGTGAAGTGGGTTGGTGTGTGTGTGTGTGTATGTGAAGTGGGTTGGTGTGTGTGTTTATGAATTGCGTGTATGTTTGCGTGATTGTCTGGCTCCTAAACATTTTTGCTGGCTCCTAGAATCAAATTAAATTTGTCAAGCCCTGCCCTAAACACACACACAGAACGGTTACAGTCATGTGCCCTTTTGTGCGTGATGGAAGTTCCTTTCAGGTAGACCCTCTCCCTCATGCCAGTGATGTCTTACTTTTGACAACCAGCTGTTGTAAACTGCAGTTTTCATGCCACCCATTTAGCTGACTGAGCATCATGGGATCTATACTTCTCATCACCTTGCAAGCCAAAGGTTACCCCATTGAGAAAGGAAGAGTTATGGGTAAGTAATGGCTATCCTTCTGAAACTGCAATTCTTATGAGAAGTATTGTATAGAAACATATGGCGTTTTAAGAATAGACTATTAGAATAGTCCAGAGGTTAGCATTCAAACACAGTGAGGCAGCTACACATCTGGGGCACTCTCTCGCAGCAGTACCAGGTCGCTAGTACTAATTTCCCAATTGTTCTGGTGACCTGGTATGACAGGGGTGGGAAACGTGCAGCCCTCCAGATGCATCTGAAGTACATCTCCCATAAAGCTCTTTCAGCTAAAAGCCTGGCAGAGGAATATGGGAAATTTTATTCTACAACACCTGGGTTTTATTAACAGGGCAAAACAAACCATTATAATTGGCTATAGCTTTTAAAGTCAATACATCCTTCTTTGGCACAGTGGATACAGTTTCTGATATGGTTACTATAATAAAAGTTGGGATGTGATATCGTGAAATAAGAGCAATACACAGCACCCTCCACTGTTTAATGTTCCAAGGACACTACATTTCAGCTCACATGAGTGCATGTTATGTCTTAGGATCAAGTATTAGTGGCTGTATTGGCAAGAGTATTCTTGGGGAAGCCCCTCTGTGCATAAGTTAAATAACACACAAACCCAACCCATAAGATCATATTACAACAAGGAACATTTCTAATTATGGAACCCAAAACAAGCCAACATTTAGCTACTAAACAGAGAAGCAAATGAAACCAGGGAGGGATCAAAATCAGTAGTGGATGTAGATTTCCAAATGAATCAAATATTGGCTGATCTAAGCTAGTTACTAAACAATGCAAACCAACACCATTTCTAATCTTATGTTAGGTTCCCCTATATTGTATGTGTGCGCTCTCGGGAGAGTGGTACAGTTTTTAACAATGCATTGCGTTGTCCTTCTCAAAAGTCATATATAAAGTATAATCAAAGGTTGGCAAGGGTTAAAGAGCCTAGAAAACAGGTTCCAAGGAACTACTAAAAAACAGCAGATTATAATTGTGCCACATGCACCCTCCATACATACAAAATAAAAAATAAATTTTGAAAATGACTTACCTTACTACGTCATCTATATTATTTCTGTATACACCTTCAAGTCTTTCTGCAGGAAAGCCCATGGCTATTATATTGGGATAAATATCTGATTGGCTAGTCAAGGAAAAATTTGAACAAACTTTGAAAAGTTATATATTAGTCAAGACAAAATAAACAGTAATAACATTAGTATAAATTCCAGAGAGATCTATAATACCAAATACTTCTACTGTGCACATATACATAAAATAAAGCGATAGATAGATAGATATAGATAGATAGATAGATAGATAGATAGATAGATAGATAGATAGAGACTATACATTAAGAGAAAGCTGAATACATGGTTATATTTAAGGAGTGAGAAAAAAATTGGATGATAATATTTACATTTTACATGTTACACGTTTTATTCAAACAATGCAAAATATCAAAGAGTGCTTACTGGATGCAGAACTTTAAGCACAGATAAACCCAGTTACAGTGCTATCCACTATAACACAATTCTGATTACAATCACAAGCCCCACATTATAGCAGGGCTTACCTGTACATGAAAAATAATACTATTAGCAAGAATTCACAAATCAAAGCCACGTGTTTGCAAATATCTGCCCAGAGGAGGTCAACATGAGGTTTAAAAATTAAAAAGCATAAAGTGCAGTAAGCTGCATTCAATGTTGCCAAAAAGACAGAAGCAAGTCAATCTGTATTTTCAGAGGCCTACCGAATTTCACTGTCATTATTATGGCCACAACTTAATCACTGTTCAAATCATACAGAAACTAAAGCGGAGTAAATAGAATTCTTTAAAAAAAAAAAAATTAAAAAAAGCGTAATTTAGTCGCTAGCTACACCACACATAACAGAGACTCATATTAAGCTATTGAATACATTTTGTCCCAGACTGCTTGTTCTCACGTTACCCCAGTAGAGTAGGTTTCTAGGGACATCCTAGAGCACAGGTGGTTCAAAATGTAGTTCAGCCAAAAACCCATCTGCTTGTGCTTATGTGAGGAGATATTTACATCTTCACTCTCATACTAGAATATCTCCAGCAGTCTAACACCCTGGGATGATCAATCCTAAATTTACTGTAACCAATTTTTATTTGTTTACAAAACCATACCTTGTAGTACATACGTTTATGTTAGAGAGCCCCACACATTAGTTCTACGTTTAAAAACATAATATTTTATTTCATGGATATTCAGTGATTGAGATTCTAGTCCAAACGCTAAACTTGGTCTACAATCAACCACAAGAAGGTAGAGATTCCTTTTCCCCTCCCAGCATCGCCCACTGCATGGTGATAGAGCAGCCTTATAATACAGCATACAAAAGCATTTTATAGATAAAAACCCTGTTACAGTCAATAGTACCTGCCAACCAATTCCCTGATAAAACACAGTAACCGCACTGCCAAAACAGCTTACATTTTTGTCTTAGTAACCTAGAACAGGGCATTCAAACTTGGTAGTGGATGGCAAAATTATGTAATAAGGAGCCTCTTTGGAACCTTTTGAAAAGTTGAGTAGTATTCAAACCCTTTGCCATAGGGACATTCTATGCCATTCTAAAATGCAGTGCTCAAACACTGTTAGGTCGGCATAAACGCACTTTGCTCGGAGCCACAGGGTTCATGATCAGGACCAGAAACATTAAATAGCTTTTTTGTTGCTTTTGTCCATTAGGGGGAGAAAGCACCATTAGGCGCACGCTCTCAGAATTAATTGGAATAGATATTACCCATTCAATGATACTCATTTATTGACCTCGGAAGTAGGAAGTCCTCTCTGCCGGGAGTTGATACCCGCGACCATTTTTCGGTATCAAAATCACCATTTAATACATACTGAATATTAGTTTCCAAGGGCAAGTAACAAATGTAAAAATACATTTAATTAAATAAGTGTCGGCATAAAATACAGATTTCTTCAACTCACAATGGCCTTTTGAAGGAATGGACGTGTTAATGTGCTTCTGAATGATAGAACATTGCATCATACTCTAAAAAGGAGAAACTTCTGACAGCATAACAGCCTGAAACTACTTCATGTCCTGGATTTAGTGCAATTTTCTCCTAGTCACAAGGAAAATCTGCTACACATGTTCGGACACATAACAGACTTGCTAGATAAACAAATTGTTTTTTTAGCTCATTAAACTAGGAGTAAAGAGGGGGGGAAAAGGTTATTCTTAAATAACTGGCCACAATCGATCAAAATAGTTCAGAAATCATATCTACTGTTTAAGTGACCAGTTTGTCTTTCATGTTTTATTCTGTCATAATTATTTATTATCACAAGATATTAACTTCATTTAAGAACTTCAATCTAAAGAAGGGCTTCTTATTATTTGCTTGCTTAGATCTGAAAGGATTCTACAACTTATTATGAAAAAAGGTGGAAATCTTTCTCCAGATGAAGTTGTGAAGTTTGACACAATCATTAGGTGTCTAGTAGGGCAATATGATCGATTAACAGACACTCTCCACACACAGCGGTCACATTAAACTATCCATGTAGAAGAAAATACAGCCTTATACATTGTAATAAAATTGCCTAAGACATAAATCTAAACCGATAGGATGAGAATTCAAAGAGTATTTTATGTCTTAGTGCAGCCATTTCAGAATAATTTTTACCGTTATTCCTACTTTAAAACAAGCAATTTTTAGACCATTTAACTATTGACTATGAGAATTTGTTACTTCAAGCATGTAAATAAAACATGAAAGAGAAAGAACCGGGTCACTTAAACAGTAGTTTATTACCTGGCCATTCAAAAATGGCCACCAAACCCCACAAGTTATTGCTGCCAGAGTAAGTAGGCACTTCGCTGCCAGAATGATTTGCAATAATATAACAACTTCTAAAAACACCAAGGTCCAGATTGGTACAGTAAGCCTTCTACACAAAAGGGTTGATACTTTTGAGGTGCACATCTTGATATTTAGTTGCCAGCCAGTAAATTTAAGGTCCAACCAACATTGCTGTGTAGAACCATAGGATACTATTCTAAACAAATGTAAAATATAAAGCACCAGCAGTATTGTTTCAGTAACCCTGGATACTAGGATTTTTCAATGCTTTGAATTAAGTAAAAAATTACTATGTGATTGAAAATGAACTTTGGATGTAAGAGCATAGCTTTAACAGAGTAAAAATGTATCCACAGCAGAGTACATAAAGCTGTGTCTGTTCATGGTGCAGACTTTCTGCAGAATCTCCCCTTTCAAACAGTGAACACTTTGTGCTCTCGCAGCCACATTTAGGCCAAGGAAAACGCCTTTGGTATTTTCAGCATAGGGGATATATTCATGGGGTATGCCAAGCTCATTTTTGAAGTGACTATACTTGAAAACAGCGCTTTTCTATATTCTAAAAACTTCAGATCCCAAAAGCAGGAAATCTTTTCTGGCTACAAACCATTTACAACTGTTCTTCGAAGAATGCTTATCCCGCCCCCATCCCCATTCCCCCCCATAGTTAACAGTGGAGAGCACTTGTGGATTACAGATCACGTGGATGAGGGAGAGAGATTAGAGTCACAAAGGATGTGATGTCAGTGATAGGTTACACTCACTGATCACAATCCAACCACCACTGGCAGTTTGAACAAGCGCATCACTTAAATGGAAAGTTATCATTGTATAAACCTAGTGAGTTACTAGTCTTATCAGTGAAACATTGAGCATGAATGGAACATACTACAGGGCTTGACACATTTAATTAGATTTTAGGAGCCAGCAAAAAAAAATTAGGAGCCAGACAATCACGCAAGCATACACGCAATTCATAAACACACCCTTCTACTTTACATATACCCATATATACAAACACCTCACACACCCTTCTACTTTACATATACCCATATATACAAACACCTCACACACCCTTCTACTTTACATATACCCATATATACAAACACCTCAAACACCCTTCTACTTTACATATACCCATATATACAAACACCTCACACACCCTTCTACTTTACATATACCCATATATACAAACACCTCACACACCCTTCTACTTTACATATACCCATATATACAAACACCTCACACACCCTTCTACTTTACATATACCCATATATACAAACACCTCACACACCCTTCTACTTTACATATAACCATATATACAAACACCTCACACACCCTTCTACTTTACATATACCCATATATACAAACACCTCACACACCATTCTACTTTACATATACCCATATATACAAACACCTCACACACCATTCTACTTTACATATACCCATATATACAAACACCTCACACACCCTTCTACTTTACATATACCCATATATACAAACACCTCACACACCCTTCTACTTTACATATACCCATATATACAAACACCTCACACACCCTTCTACTTTACATATACCCATATATACAAACACCTCACACACCCTTCTACTTTACATATACCCATATATACAAACACCTCACACACACCTACTTTACATATACCCATATATACAAACAACTCACACACACCTACTTTACATATACCCATATATGTCGCGCAGACATCCCCTGCTGCTAGAGAGGGGGATCCAGGTCCCCTGCAGCTCTGCTGGGGACCTGGATCCATGTCTTATAATCTGACCTCAATTTGAGGTCAGATTATAAGAAGACCTCGAATGTAAGACGAGGAAGATTTTTCAGAGCATTTGCTCTGAAAAAAACCTTGTCTTATATTCGAGCAAATACGGTAAGTTTGCAAAATTTCATTCATGCTAGATATTCCATGGTCAACTGTGAAATGGTAAGTGGTATTATTGGAAAGTTGTAGTGCTAACAAACAGCAGCAACTCAAGCGGAAGACCAGCGGGGGTCAGCAAGTGCTGAGGCACATGGGGAGCAAAAGTTGACAATGCTCTGCTGGTTCCAAACTACTCCTGTCAAGAATATCAACACAAAAACAGTGCAGCAGGAGCTTCATGGAATGGGTTTCAATGGCGGAGCAGCTGTATTGATGCATCACATCCGCCACTGGACTCTGGAAACAAGTTTTCCAAAGACCAGGAATGGTGCCGTCATCACTGAGGTAATTTAAAAATAAAAAAAAAGGGGGGGAGAATAGTGTGTGCACCGGCTGCCAAAGACTTCCCACACCGCCCTATAGAGCCCAAGCACCAGGTGCTCAACATGGCTAGCAGCAAAATGCCCGTTCCGTGCAATGAGGTATATAACAGCAGGGAGGGGGGACAGTGGTTGATCAGCAGTTTTTTTTACCTTAAAACAATCACTTGTATGTCTGACTGGCTGTCTGTGTGTGTATGTGAATAAGTGAATGACTGACTATGACGTGTGTGTGCCGTTGTCTGGCTCCTAAAATTCAGTTAAGTTTGTCAAGCCCTGTCATATAGTGTATCTACGACTAAATTAACATCATGATAATAGGTGTTTACAAAGGTCCATGAAGAGTTATACTAAATACTCAAATTAGAGCAGTAACATTCACTTAGGAGTCACTCAATCCTGTCATGCCATTCTTAAGTTTTAAAACAATGATGCCTCTGACCAACACGACATATCCTATTGCTTCACCCTATGAAGTTTTAACAGGAAATGAAGGTTGTTCACACAGCAGTAGCAGAGTGTCTTCCAGTCTTCACGGTTAGGACTCTTAACAAGCAGTTTCCTCAAAATACTTCATATGAATTACATAAAAATGTATTTAGCACCAACAATTTACATAGCAATTAATACAAAGCATCAGGGGCAACTACACACTACATTAGACAAGCAGAGACAGACTGGTACATGAGGTAGATAGCCCTGCTTGCAATCTAGTGATAGGGTCATAAAGGCTGAATATTGATTGCAGATACAGCGCAATGATTGCAAGTATTGTCCTGAATAATTAGAGGCGGAAAAAAATAACTTGCAAGACCTTGAGAAAAAGCATGTGATTGGCAGGAATAAGCAGAAGACATGAAATCACTATACATTTTGGAGGTAAATCATTCAAGATGCATTATGAACAGAAATAAGTAATTGTTCTTTGGCATCGTGAAATTTGTTGTATGAAAGGACAGAAAATGCGCAGATAATATATATGGCATGGGAATTATCTGCACATAAAACTGGTTTTAAGAGAGAATATGCCTTCTCCTCTGGTCAGAAAGTATTGCTTGTCCAACATATATACACGAGATATACATTAAGTGCTATAATACACTGGAACCATTTTCTCTGGATCAGAGACTGCTTGCACATTGCTGTAGCTTTAACAATATTGTAATGATCCATCATGCACATATATGTTACACTTTAGATTCAGGAGCCACAAACATTTGGAGGTCCCAGATGCATGGATTTTTCCCATTCTCAGAATAATTGGACAAAACCACACAAAAAGGTTTATCAGAACAAGATAGCTAGTGTTCAGTGGGAGGGAGTGTATAATAGTCTATGACCTTTTAACAGGGTCATCACATTAACCACAAGTGCACACTGACAGATAGAGAGATTCTGTGATAAAGTGACAGAGCAGAAATGTGCTGCACCAGCTGGCTTTCAACTTCCCAAAAACATTTGCAGGCTGAGATCTCAAGTTCTCTGTATAGATCAAATATTGCTCTGGAGTAAACAACATTTTTGGGGATTTTCTTGTAGAACTACAACAACTGCACATCAACATTTATTTCTAATTTCTATTGAATTGTCTTCTTCTGACTGGGAGTTGGTGCCAAAAATGGTAAAATGAGTTATCACAAAAACAAAACCCATAAAATTGACTCAAAAATATATCACAGAAATGTTCACATATATTTTTAAACATTATTGTTAATACACCATAGAGAGTAATCTAACTTTATTAAGTCATGGAGATTTTGCATTCACTTTAACCCTTTAGGGGCAGCTAATGTGGTAGGTTAGCCAACAATCAACATTATTCTGCAAGAGTTCAATAGTGTCATATTCTGTAAATACCAATCTTTATCGCCTATGATTAACAATGTATACTTAAGAAGTGGGGCGGGGACTTCAAGAACACAAAGATGATGCAACAGTTTGGCCACTTCACAAGTTGGAAATGTAGACTGCATGAAACAGCATTACAGCCCCCAAAAGAGGAACTCAAAAGTGATGCACATTTTTCTAATTTTCAACTAGATATCGCAAATGTGACTAATGCGGATGTAAAATTGTAGCCTGAAACATCAATTGCAACTAGTACACATGATAATGCATAAGAATTTGAAAGAAAACTGTATTACATTATTTTTAATCATTAAAATAGTTTTACCGGGATTTGGCCATTACGGCATCAGCCTTTTAAACAGTGCTGCCATTATGTTGTGCTCAAAATATAATACTGCTGAGAAAGAGACCAACATGGTAGCCTGGAAGTATTTATTAGAGATCTGCATAAACTATATTCAATGTTAATCTGTGTTACATGCATTAAACACATAAAGAAAAAAAAAAGTCACATTTTCAACTTGTGTCTTTTCTACCTTTGACTTGAATAAAATTGTGATTGGGGGCATCATGTTTTCTATGTAGTGACAGTCTCACTTCACTTCCCTTCCACAGCAAATCATCCACACAGATCAAATTTACAAAGATAATTGGAGTTATTTATACAACTAATTTCTGTGACAAAGTTCTAAAGGTCAAGCAATCACCATGGAAACCAGTGCAATGTTCCTGCTGTTTAGATCACTTTTAGTACACACTGAGTAGGTCAGACAGAGGTCAATTAAACATAAGCACTAATTAGTTGTGCTGTAAAAACAATTCTTCATGTAAGCATATATCATCTACTCAGACAACTTACATTTGGGGCTCTACAAACCATAATTAATGGTGCTACTAAAGTAATTTTGGGGGTTTGAGTCAGGATTGGCTCTTAAATTTACAAGTAAGATTTGTAAGAAGGGTTAGATGTATAAAAAGCAATTGTGCAGCAAAGTTCAGAAAGCGGTCTAGTTACCATGGAAACCAACAGAAACTTTACACCTATTCTGTCAGAAGAAAAATAAAACTATAAATATACACTAGCTATTGGGCTATGAGTGCCTTCTTCCACAATTACCCAAATCATCTGTATCAATGGCCACTGACATCAAGTTATCAGAGGAGGCCAAAAGTACATATATTTATTACAGCAGGACAGGTCGCCATGCCGACTAGAATCTGGCTCCTGGCATACTCTTTGAACAGAGTGAAGTGCACTGTCCGGTCCCACAGTCTGCTGCTCGTTACCTACTGATCAGATAACGAGCAGAGCGTGGGAGAAGCAGCACAGAGCAGCCGGCAGGTTAGCTCCTCCCCTCGGCTTCCTATTCCTGCTGCTCACCGGGCAGCAGCTGTAGCAGTGAGGAGATGTGTGTGAGGAGTGATGGAAACTCCTAGTGCTGCCTGAAATGGAGGGAAAACTTCAAGCTGCCTTGTCTGGCATTGATACAGGGTCTGTCTCCAACTTCCCAGTGTAAGTCTAGCATGTAAATAGAGTGTGTATTAGCATGTGTGTTAGCATTTATGTTTGGGTTCAGAACCTGTTTTTATGAATGTGTATCAAAATCTGTGTGAAAGTATGTTAGTGTGTGTATCAGCATTTTAGTGTGTCTGTATGTGTTAGTGTGTATGTATGTTTGTGTCTGCATGTGTTAGTGTATGTATAAGCATATTAGAGTGTGTGTATATTTGTGACAGCATGTGTTAGTGTATCTCAGGGTGTGTGAGACTTGTGTAAGGGTGTATTAGCATTTAAGTGGATTTTAATGTGTTCGTGCATGTATGTAAGAGTGAAATCATGTGTTACTGTGTCAGCATTTAGGTATGTGAGCAAGTGTTTTGTGCATGTATGCGTGTTAGCTTGTGTGTGCACATTAGTATGTGTGAATGGGGTGTATCCATAAGTGTATGTGATTTATAAATGTTTATGGACTGGGACCCCAGCATTTTTCTTTGTGACACAGCGTATGGTACTGGCTCCTAGATTTAAATCAACATTGTCAAGCCCAGTATTAGAGACATGCTAACATTAGAGATATCACTCCAGATAATGAATAGGAATCAATAAATATTTATATTGCACAAGAACACATCTGATGTAAACGTCATGTTATGTCTGCAAACATTACAGAAGGATCAACACCAAGCATATTACGCCTGTTCTAACACACAAAGATGACCAAATGGTGACAAATATGCCCCATTTTTGCACCAAATACAATATCAACTATGTTACAGCTAATGAAGCTAAAAAGGTTACAAATTCCAGGTATAGGCCACACAGTAAAAAAAAAACCATGATGATGTCCCAAGTCCCCTCTGTTGATCCCATGCAAAAACAAAAATAGCCCCACACACCCCAATTAGACGAGCGAGACACAGCCGAGAGTAAACCCCCGTGTATCTATTAAGATACACATCTGATTTACTTGAAAGCCGCAGGACATGTGTTTTTTTTCAAGACAGAAGGGGTTAAAGAAAGCTATACACAACACAACTGCTCAACTTACAGGACAATCCAATGACAGGGATTTGTTTCAGCACTAGACAGCACCCAGGGGACATCAAAACACTATACCGTCTGCAGGATCAATAGAATTTTGTGATCTGGAGTTTGTGTGTTTCGGTTTCTATCCATGTACACAACTTCCATCCAGAAACATATACATGTACTATAGTATCACATGAGCCTAGGACAATATTTAAAAGGTACACAGAAAAATGTCATAGTATATGGACTGTCTATTCACTACCAAATTGTTAGATTTATTTTACGTTACCAAACAGCGTCTCTGTTCATAGTTGACATACTCAGAAAAACTACAAAGATGCAGTACTGTACACATGGTAACCTGCCCAAAACAGCATAAATGCCAGTACGTTCATCAGTTGTACAAAAATGTTCATTTAATAGAAATCGGCAGTGACGGAAGAACAATATGGTGCTTAATCTTAGGTCATTTCAAGGCGTTTCCTCCATAGGGGATTTGATGTCCGCTACTGCCGATTTCTATTAAAAGAATATTTTTGTACAACGGATGAAGGTACTGGCATTTATGCTGTTTTGGGCAGGCTATTTGAAATTTTTCACCAGTTGGAACGCCACTAATTTGTCCTTAAACTACAAATGCTCAAGCATTGCACAGGCCTACACAATAAGCATTATGGGATTTTGCACTACAGGGGTGTTCATTCCAACGTGCTGACCAGAAACTAAATAAGTATTTGCCACTACAATGTATACATTAAACCCACGCATTTCCATTTAAATAACAATTTTTGAGAACGCATGGAGTGAATGGCAAACACGTTTCAATTTATTCTGATATAGGTTAATTTAAGTAAAAATAATACTGCAATGTGCAGTCTCCATTATGCTTTGTTTGTCTATTTAGCTCTGCACATTTCAATGTTTGCTTTTGGGCTTTTTAGAAAGGCGTTCTATGAAGGCATGTTTTGCCTTGTTCTTTAAGTAATGGTTACATATTACGACTTTAAAAAAAAAAAAATATTCAGTCATTTAAAGAGGTGGTAATAAGCAGTTATTTTACATTCTGAGAGATCTTGCTGTATAAAAGAAGAAAAACATGAGGCATCACAGTTACATTACACCATAAAGCCAGTAGAACAGAGCTGGACAAACCCCAGGAACTAAACATCCAAATGCAGCGATTAGCCTCTCGATGGCCAGCACAGAAGAAAACCCCCATCTTTCAGTTGAATAGGAAACAAATCAATGCAAAGCAGAAGGTGGGCTAAACTCTTACCAGAAGGAAGACCCAGAGGCCAGTAATGTCTGCAAATGGAGGATCATGTATTGATCCATCCTCCGAACACCATTTAATAGTTTAAGTGTGGACATTCACCAGGAGGAGAGAGAAACAGGCCAAAAGTAGGGGAGTTAAACTCCAAGAGCATGCCACGCTTAGCATGTTCATTTTGAATATCTTTTTTTTTTACCTGGATCAACCACACACATCTCTCTATCATCTAATGGCAAACAAGACACAAGTCCATGATGTAATATAATAGTACAAGTAAATATAAAGCACATCAAGGGTCTTATGAAGCCCTAGCATGAAAGCAAGGTCATAAAGACAGGACATAGACAAAACCTCCCTAGCAGCAGCATAGCTTCATTAAATGAAAGCATAATACCAACAATATTTCCAATTTTTCACCTTAAAAGTTAAATCAAATATGGCAAAAAAAAAAAAAAAAAAACTACTGCACTAAAACATTAGACTATACTACAATCTCTTAATTGGGCCTTTACAGGAAACTGAGCATTTAGAAACAAAACTCGGGCATGCAGGAGGAGCATTAGTGAAAATCCCCTTCCTGTACAGCACATTCTGCAAAACCTGATGAGCAAGTAACAGTACGCGGGCTGTCAATGCAGTATAAAGAATGTCATTACCAGGTGGGGAAGAAAACCTGTGCTATTAGTGATGATTTCAGCATATTCACTTCAGGTTATGAAATATTCACAAAAATGGTTCATACTTTCTATGTAGTTATGCCACAGACAAGGACCTATTTGTTTCACCAAGTGTTCACCCCTGAAAATAAAGTAGGTTTCATAAACTGCAGACAACTGACACTCCATCGCCTCCAAAACATGCTTATATCCATATCACCTATCATTAAAGCATAAAACTAACCAATCCATTTGACAAACTGCAGTAGCATTGCTTTGAAACTAATAAAGTAGCATTAAACAATCCCAGCATGAATGAAAACTGTAGAGATTTGGTTACTGGTACCATAATCACTGTACATAATTACAGGGAAACAAAATGGCAAACCAAAGCAGTATTACATCCAGTTTAAAAAGCACTCTAGTATGGATTTTATTATATGAAAACTGACACTACCTCCATTAACTTGGAATGAGTTCTCAAGAGCACATATTTCTGTAAGACTATGGAAGTCAGTAGCTTAGATCACTGGATAACCTGAATGCATGACATCAGTCATGTATTGTGCAGTATATGTGACAGGAGCAACATAAATATCACAAGAAAAGAAAATGTGCCTGGGATTAATGGAATCAAGCTTCATTTGCCAAGTTGGGGTCTCATTCGGGACACATCAAAGCAGTTATAGAAGACATCCCCTTTATAGGAGTTTCAAACAACCGACCTCACAAAACCAATTTACACAAACCAGACACAAATTCGGAGGATGCTGGAGGACTAGAAACAATGTGTTCCTTCTTGTAACCATGTGGAGAGCTTCCATTTGAGGATTCAGTAGAGTCAAGGGGAGGAGAATGCTACCAAGGACATGTATGTAGAATATGGACTCCTATAATCGTAATTATAAAGTAATAGTAGCCGCAACATTTATAGTGTAGGTGTAGACTGCTAATTTACAACCAACTCTTTAAAAGGAACCGAACATGGTTATATGGTTTTCACCAGGAAAAAAATAAAAGGTCTTAAAGAAAAAAGTATTTGGATTTAAATTCATTCATCAAAAAAAAAAAGCAGAAGCTGAAAACACATAAAACATGTGGACAGGTGCACACAAGCCAACCAATAGCATTCTATATAAAATAAGAAAACAGGCACACACACACATTATTTCCCATCGCAAAATGATAACTGTGAGAAGATATAAAAGCCACAATAATCCGGTAGAGGGGCTTAAATAAATTGAAGCAGACCCTGGATATAAATGGGGCAGCTTAAGTGCAATATCAGTCGCATATTCTGTTAATTATGGAGAGGGAAGTGAAACAGGAATCCCCATTTACTTTTAAATGCTAGAATTGCTTTGGCAGGGTTTCAGATCGCCTTTATCAATGCTTTCATTGATTAGTGCTTATTGATTATTTTTTCTGTCTTAGACTCGTTCCAGGTCAATGCTGAGTATTTCATAAGGCTTTTCCATTATTCAACAGGTAAAACTATGCCTAATGATCCTGACAATACTTATGCATTTAAAGGCCATTGTAAATGTACGTCAGGTTTGGTCTGTTAGAAAAATAAACATATAAAAACGTATACTTCCACAATGAATGACAGGGATAGAGTCTTTCAGAATGACAAAAGTTATACTTTAAACCTAGAGTAGCCTCATAACAATGAGGCCTAAACATGCGAATTGCGTTTGGAAAATGGTTTGAGAGCAATTCATAAATATTGTGCAAAAGAAAGACTAATAAGATCAGAATCTATCTAGGTATAAAATCTAAAAGCATCATAGTAATTTGTTGTCAGAAACAACCTAGCTGTGGCTACCAGTATACTAAATTACTTGCTATAATTGAGCTACAATCGTGTCCAACAAAAGCACTGCACTTCTCAATGCTCTTTCCTCATTGTATTCTGTATAATGATATATACACACACAGAGGGAGGGGGGGGGGAGGAAAAAAATTATACTGTTGGATCTAATTAACTGCAACCACTGTTTTTAGTCTACCAGCTCATCTTTCTACCATGGGAACAAAATTTTAAAAAAAAACTACTGCAAGGAGTCTGATGCAATCATTGTACGTGCAGACTTCATTTTAATTTAAATCTGATCTGTGTCTGTGATCTAAGAATTCAATGGATGCTTCCATGTTCAACAATTTAAGGGCATCCTCCACTACAAGAGCAAGCTACATGTGGGCATAACATACATAGCAACTGGGTGAACTAACGACTGAAACCAAAGTTATACAGATGTTAACCTCTTACAAAAAAATTAACACAAAAAAAAAAAAGCACAAAACATTTTGAGTTTAATCAGATTAAACAAAATAGGAAACAAATATTTTCTCAATAAAGCAAATAGGTTTTCTATTTAAAGCATTATCTGATCAACGATTGTGTTAAATCAGTGTGTGCTAATCTAGTTCATCTATTCATTTCAGTACTTGGTAATGCTGCAAGGCCATGCAAATTACCTGTATATTACAAATATACATCCGTGATTGACAGGAGAGGGCATGCTGTGGCTCAAAACAATTAGAGGGCAGGATCTGGCTGGCACAAGGGCACTTGTCCCCCAGCCTGTGATTTAAACAAATGGGCACCAACAGCAGGCCTGTTTCACTACAAAATAGCAAGAACCTTAAGTAGAATTCCAAAGTCTTATGTACTGGCTATTTTGTATATTTTATTCAATATATCTAGAAAGCAGAAGACAAATACAATGTTCCTGAAGTTTTAGCATCATTTAAGATTCGTTTCCAACAAATAAATGTTGACCATTGAATCCTTTAACCTGATGGTGTTGTGGGCAATTTGCAGTCAGATCACTAAGCAGGCACATTTATTCACATCCACTTAAAAAAAAAAAAAAAAAAAAAAACACAAAAATTATCCCAGGCCAAGGTTTGAAATACCTCACTTCCACAAAAATTCTGAAGGGCCTCCCTCCCTTTTTCTAGTATTTTATACAATTAACCTGTCCTACCAATTCTTTAAGAAAGAAAACAAAAAAAAAAAACATTTCAGAGACTGGATTTAAATACAACATCATGGCTTAAACCCCAGGAGACATGGCTGCTACAATCCATTCTACAGGCTCCTTTTTTGATTTTGCACAGCAGTCCCAGGAGTCCCTGGCTCCTAAAGTCTGCAAATATTTGTCAAGCACTGTATTATACATATTGGCCAACCACTGCCTTACCACACCAATAAAGAAAAGAAAAACCTAAGGAAAATTCACACCCACATTCAGACAAAAAGAAAGTTAAAGATGTTCTAAATTTCAGCGTTAACTTTACTAATAGTGTACATAATCTTAAGCAATTAAAAGCACATTATATTCAGTCGTTTTCAACATAGCCTATGTAAATGAAGCCAACATTTTTATAAATATTTGTATAATTTCAACTTAAAAGTGTCAAAGGGAGAAAAGCATACAAAAAAATTCCTGATGTAGCAATATTCCAACCCCCAGAAAAAGTTTTACAGCCAAACAACATTTAAGGGAATCTATTATCATTTTGGTTTACTGATCAGGATATATGTGTACCAGATAATATGCTCAAATAGTATATTTAGCCTTTTTAATGTGTCGTTACTGTTGGCCTACAGACGTTTATACCCCCCCTCCAAAAAATATTAAAAAAAATATATTTATCACTCTGGTGAGTAAAAGACGTGTAAAAGCCAGTGTGTTGAGTAGAAGGTTGGTTTTAAAGGAGGGAGAGGTGCAGAAAGATTACTCTCATAAAGACAAAATGAATCACTATTAGTAGGGTTGTACGAATAATAAAACTGATTTAGAATTGCACTATGCCCATGACAATGAAAACAATCACGCAATCTGATACAGGTTTTCAGATCAGACTTGCTGAAAATTAATAGAACGAAGTCAAAAGCAGTAACTAGCCCTTAGCATTTAAACTGTAGATAATTACTACCCCTATAATGCTCAGTCAGGCCGAGACTATACGTGAAAGTGTATAGAATGGGTTAACCATTAGCCCAAAAGGTCGCATCCTGCAGTTCTCTTAACCATGTGGATGTATAGAATAATAGCTGGCCTATCTTCAATATGAATAATTCTGATGGGGGGGGGGGGGGGGAGTACAAAATCGGGGCAGGACTGCAGAACGTACTCAAATCCAAGACCGGGAATAATTAACTCTTTGGCACCTAAACTGCTTCGGACTAGTTGTCGGAACTGCAGTCCACAGCACCTAGAGTACCAGAGGTTAGCCATCACTGTGTAAAACTCATCTGACCATAAACAGATGCACGTCAAACTTCAACCTCGGAATCTTTAACCAGCAAACCGCAAGCAATGGCAAACAGGCATGAAAATCTGCAAATAAAAGGGTGACTTACCAATTCTACCTACCCAATGCAACACCACTGCTGCCAAGCCTTCAGCAGGGCAGACTGTGCATTTATCCACGATCGTGTAAAACAAAATCGGGTCTCCCATTATAAAGACTTGATGCATGTACAGATTAGCCCCTTTTTCCTCCCTCCCCCATCCAAAGGCCCTATGACAGAATCCTTCGGCAGACTGACAACCAAAATGATGGGAGTAGATAAAAACCCACTACACAGAAGGGATACAGGTCAAGTCCAAGTCGAAGCCATCCTCCTGGTATCGCCTTTTGTTCCTGCTGACGAACTCCTTGATGATGGCAGTCATGTCGGGGAGCCTGGGGGTGGGGAAGAAGGATGACAGGGGGGCTGACAGGTGCTGCTGCTGCAGTTGTTGGGGGGCAGCAGCAGCCCCGGCTCCGTGATCGGACTCCTCTGGTCGGCCGCTGGAGTCCACTCTTCTCCCCCTCCTCCTCCTCCTACTGCTGCTGCTCCGGGGGCTGCCGGGGGAGGCCAGAGTATGGCCGGGAAGGGTAAGAGGGGGATGCGGCCTAGTTCTGGATGCAAACTGCGGGCGTGACGGGTGCCCGTTGGGATCCAGCAAGAAAGAGGGCGATGGACGTGATAAGGAAACGGCAGACCACCACTCGCAGACCTAGCACGGGTGTCCCCTCCACCCTTCCCCGAGCTCGCAGCGGTTCCCGGGGGGGAGGTTACACGAGGCTTCCTTCTGTGCACAGCTGATAATTCCTCAAACGGCTTTGTTTTGGCGGCTCACCGGCCAGTTGGAAAGTTAAAGCGCCGGTATGGTGAGTGCAGGAACCCGCCTGCCAGCTCTCATGTCTCCGCTGCCGCACGTTCAATCTCCCATCATGGCTTCCCAGAGAGAGGCGGTGAACAAACTGTTCGTATCCCTCCGCGCAATACCTCTTTTTTTTTCTTTTGGATCACTACGCTGTATACCGAAATCCTGTATAAAAGTAGTCCCACCGCCACATCACCCTCCAAATTATCCTTTACGGCTCCTACTGAGCTGAACCCTAAGCTTAATAATAAAATGTGTGTGCTTGGTATATTATTTTACACAGTAAACCATAAGGATGAGGTATATACATGACATGAATGTGTAAGGAAATTCACAAGCTGTCGGAGGGATATGTTTTCGAGGACTACTTTTCGTTCCTTGAGGAGGGGGAGTCACGTGGTGCAGAAGTGGGGGAACTTTTGCAAAATGTCATTTTTTTTTTTTTGCACTTCATTTCCCTCTCTTCCTCTTGCATGAAAAAAAGTGAGAGGCCTCTCTGTGTATCCCTTTAACAGTGGGGGATGGGCATGTGTAGGCAAGCAAAGTCTAACATGGCTTTTTCTTTTTTTCAGTCTTACGGCATTTTTTGCAGAATTGAACACATAACCTTACACTAAAATAATGCATTCTATTTTTTTAGAAGAGGACTTATAGCATATTACATTCACATAAAGCTGGATGCTCAATGCAAGTTTTCATTTATTATATCCCAAATTGTTTATATGATTTAAAAAAAAACCAAAAAAAAAACGTTTTTTCCCATGAGCGTTGCAGGGGTTAAATTTTAAACTCAAATACATAAATAAAACACACCAAAAGATATTTGCAAGTAAAGGTCAATGGTCTTTTATTTAGTTTACACACCATTTGCAACATAACTTTAGTCACATCAGAAATTGTATCATTTGTAACCACAGATCTATGGTCTTTAAACCCCCAGAGAATTAATCCATATTTAATTAACCCTATTAGCCAGAACTTTAACATAAGTGACTAAAAACACAGCTACTCACCCCCTATAAATAGGCAGGTGCCCATGACATATATATAGAACAATACAATTATGGGAGGGAGGGCAGGGCAGCAGCTACAGCTCACCTCCTGGCACAATGTGAACTTCATTTACTTCAAGCAGGGAATTTATCATTTTAAATTCCTGCGACAATTGCCCACATGGACACGCTCTCCAACCCTGACCGAGTGGGCACCACAGCCACACAATGTCCACAAGGGCATCATGCTACCAGCTGCTAATGCTCTCCCGGACCCGCTAACCACCAATGAAATAGATTCCCTCCGAAAGCGCAGTGTGAACACATTAACACCTTAAATCATGGGCTTTGCCTACTGGGCATGCACAGCATTATGCACAGTAGCCCAAGTCTGAGTGATATCCCAACATCCCGATTCACCAGGAGCATAAGTTAGGGGGTATGCAGATTGAGAATCACTGCATTCATATAGTCTATGTTATAAGGACTGTATCACCTAAACATTGTTTTACTGTGCATGTAGAGAATAATAATTGAAAAGGATCTAACATTGTGTTAAGAAAACTGAAAACAAACGCCTAAATTAGGAAATAAATGTGTTTTAAATAGGTCTGTGGAGTCGCCTCCAAGGACACTTTGCCAGTGGGCAGTTGCATCTGTCCTCAGTATGTTTAACCTTAAGTGTTGAGATTATAATGTCTAACACTCCATATCAGGGCAAAAAATAAAAGTCTGCTCATATTGCTGATAATTTACTTTTAAACTTTAAATGTTAGATCATTTAAAGAGATCTTTACAATGATTTAAAAAAAAAAAACATAAGGCCACAATAATGGTAACAAATGGCATCCAGCTCTAGCCAGAGAGCAGACATTACCAGTACAGAATTTTCATCGTAAGAAAAGATAGATATTTCAAACCTTCAACGAATACATGAGCAGCAGGATGCTGGGAGTCTAAACAAGGAACTGCTGGAATGAGAACATGGTGCAGGCTTTACATTCTAAAGACTCCAGGAAATGCTTCTCATTGTTTTTTTTCCCCCAAGAAATTCACCAGTTTGATGGCAATACTTCAGTTTTGGTTGCAAGGGATTCCACTGCTAAAAAGATTAATCAAACAAAGGAGCTTAAATGAATTTGAGGTACAGAAGTAGGGTTTCCAAATTCTATAGTTACATTTGGCTCAGAGACTATTGGGGGATGGGGAAATCTCAGGTCTCCTACTGTGGATCGACTGACAAGTATTGGGTTATTGTCCAAAATAAAACACCAGCAGATGCACTTGGCTCAAATCCAAGCTCTGGCTTGGAGACATTGAGTGTCCCATTGAATGCCAAAATCATATGCTTGCCTGGAAATTTTCAGGACAGCAATAAAACTTTAATGTATGGGGCCAACCATTTCAAAAACGTAAACGTTTGAGTTATAACTGTACAAATATAAAACAAACAAAAAAAATTGGGACTGGAGAAATATCCAACACATTTAAAATAAGTGATGATCAACCAGAAGTTGAAGTCAATGAACAAGTGTCTGTATTCAAAATAACTTTCTATGTAATTATGTACGATTCTTTGTTTTTGCACAAATGTTTCTGTTGATCAATATACTTTGTACATCTGTAAGCTCTTTGAATGGGCATCTGCCCCTTCATTATACTGATGTTCTCCAGCTGCCCTCCTGTTTGGATGACTGCATACAGACTGTGTTTCAGTCTGGCTGTTTCTTTGCTCATGAAGCAGTACTGCTGGTATTTGATTTAATCCCTCCATTGGCAGAAAGACCAGAACACAGAAAGAGGATACATCACAGGAATCTATGACACAAAATAGGTTAATATGTTCTCTGCATAGTTTTCCTTAATTATTGACCTTCTTTGTAACGGATGGAATAAAAGGGGGGGGGGGGGAGGAAACGTTCTTGGCAGTAAATCAGCATTAAAGATAATTAAATGCACCCTTCTCGTGGCAAAAGGGAGGCAATTCTGTGTGTATTACCCCATATCGCAATGATAAAGTAAAAGAGTTGCCTTTTATTCCATGAGTATTTGCAAGGTAAGTAGATACGATTCAATTCTAGGGCAAAGTTTTAAATGTGATGGCTCCATGTTGTCCACTGTGACAGTAATCAATAAGTACCAGTCCTAATCTAATGAAACCAAGCGATGATGACATATGAGATTAACTGAAGACGTAATCCAGTTTAACCACTCTCCAAGCCAGTGGCAACTAATTCCAGACCAGGGTGTGAATAGAACAGTTGTAAATCACAGGGTAGGCCAGTTACTGAAGTGTTTCAACCAAGCAATGAACCAATCTAACTGGTCATGCTCACAGCTCACACACAATAAAGGGAGGGTCTCGGTTTGAAGGGCCACAAAAAAGTGGGTCTTTTATTTCTCACAGCAGAGTGATTTTATAGTTCATAATGATTATTATTTTAAGCTCAGATACACAGATAACTCCAAGCTACAGTTTAAAATTTTTATAAATACAACAAAAAATACACACATTTGGTAGATAAAAATACCTTCTTTTACTTTGTACATTAACATAACATGTTGGTTGTCTAGTCAAATTATGCTCTGATAACATAACATGTTTGGTGTCTAGTAAAATTAGGTTCTGATTAGACTAGTTCATGGTATACAGGCTCATTGACATATGTGGTCTCTATAGAGTATAGGAGAAATAGGTGTATAATAGTGAAAAAATAACCCCTCTCTTACAGAAAAAAAAGGAGGAAAGATTGTAAAAAATGGTTGTTGTAAAATAGAGAGGAGTATTCAGTGTACTACAATGATACAATTGTACAGAATGCTTAGTTTACTGAGATGCTCTTGGTGCAATATTAAGGAATGTTTAGCTTAAGAAGTATAGTTTTGGACCCATGCAACATAGAGATTAATCAGTATTTATAAATAGTTTTAGCAAAACATCTTTCAACTGGAACATTGGGGTAGCATGGTAGGCCTTTGCACACAAGTAGCCACAACTATTCTTCTACATTTGTGTGTCATGAAATCCCCCATGTATGCAAAGAATGGTTCAGAACTGAAGGACTACAGGTCCCATAATGCTCAAAATATCTTACTGCTGACAGATCATGGTAACTGTAGTTTACAGCAGCCTGGGCCATGGACATTATTCAATGGCACTCTGACTGCTGTAAACTACAGTTCCCATAATGCTCAACTTCTCAATGATTCTATTATTAGGAAGGTAGATAGGGTAATCTGTCGCCAGGACCCCGAATGCCGAACTGTATGTTGTCTCCCGGGTGCTCGGGTTCGGCATGTTGCGGAACGGGTAGGCAGATTATTGGGAGGGGCTGGGCATGATCCAGCGGTCATAGTACACATTGGTACTAATGACAAAGTAAATGGTAGGTGGGGGGTCCTTAAAAATGATTTTAGGGAACTAGGAAAGAAGCTAAAGGAAAGGACCTCCAAGGTAATATTCTCGGAAATATTACCAGTACCACGCGCTACGTCAGGGAGACAGCGGGAGCTTAGGGAGATTAATGCGTGGTTGCGAAGGTGGTGCAAGCAAGAGGGATTTGGGTTCTTGGAGCACTGGGCAGACTTTGCAGTCGGCTACAGACTCTTTGGACGGGATGGGCTGCACCTCAATGATGAGGGGGCTGCAGTATTAGGGGCGAGGATGGCTAGAGGATTAGATGAGCTTTTAAACTAAGCTCTGGGGGGGAGGGTCAAGATCAAAAAGAAGCAATGGTAGCTAGGGTAGATTGGAAGGTGGGTCTAGCTATGGGAGAGGAGGAAAGCAGTGGTGGGGTTAACATAGACCAAAGGGAGGTCCATATAATTAAACCTGCACACATTAAGTGTTTGTCAACTAAACAGAAAATGGGTAGTAATCTCAAATGTCTTTTAGCAAATGCAAGAAGCTTGACAAACAAAATGGGTGAGCTGGAGATACTGGTAAGTGCTGAACAGTATGATTTAATCGGAATCACAGAAACGTGGTGGGATGAGACCCACGACTGGTCAGTTAATTTACAAGGTTACTCACTTTTTAGAAAGGACAGAGTAAATAGAAAAGGGGGAGGGATTTGTCTGTATGTAAATCCTAAATTAAATCCCAGTATTAAAGAAGGTGTACATGATGTAACTGGAACTGATGTGGAGACACTGTGGGTGGAGATTAGCTTAGACGCTAAAAAGAATCGCACATTACTTGTAGGTGTATGCTACAAGCCACCAAATATTAGCATTGATGGAGAAGATCAGCTTTTATTACAAATTGAAAAGGCTGCAAATATGAATGAAGTTCTAATCATGGGAGATTTTAATTACCCAGATATAGATTGGAAGTGTGGCACAACTAGTTCAGCTAGGGGCAGCAAGTTTCTGGACCTGCTTAATAACAAATTTATGGCACAATTAGTAGACACCCCAACTAGAATGGATGCCTGTCTGGATTTGATAATAACAAACAATGAGGAGCTTATCTCAAACATCCAAATAAGAGAACACTTGGGGAACAGTGACCATAATATGGTCTCATTTGAGATTAATGCAAAAAAGCAAATTGGTAAATACGCCACCAAAACACTTAATTTTAGAAGGGCTAACTTTGATGGACTAAGGGCATCGACTGAACATTTAGACTGGGAACGATTGTTTTCTGGACTAAACACAGAAGACAAGTGGAATGCCTTTAAGCACACATTACAAAAGTACACATCCCAATATATACCTTTGGGAAACAAATACAAAAGACAAAAATCGAAACCAATGTGGCTTACAGGTAACGTGAAACAGGAAGTACAAAACAAGAAAATGGCATTCAAACATTATAAAAACACGGGATCAGCATTATCATTTATAGAGTACAAAGAGGCCAACAAAGCCTGCAAAAAGGCAATTAAAATGGCTAAATTGGAAAATGAGAAAAGGGTTGCCAAGGAGAGTAAAACTAACCCCAAAATGTTTTATAAATATATAAATGGAAAAAAGCTAAAGAGGGAAAATGTTGGGCCCTTGTTATCCCAAATGGGAAATTTGGTAAGTGAGGACAGAGAGAAAGCAGACATTTTAAATACTTTTTTTTCTTCTGTTTATACTAAGGAAGAGCAGATGGACGAGCCCCTGCTACAGGAAGTTATGGGACATTCGCTGCAAACATGGGATTGGCTGACACAGGAAAAAGTGCTTAAGCAATTAAACTCTGTTAAGATAGACAAGGCCCCAGGACCAGATGGTATACACCCAAGGGTACTTAGAGAGTTAAGCATAATTCTGGCCAGACCACTATTCATGATCTTTAGGGATTCATTCAGTTCAGGTACAGTGCCAACAGACTGGCGAAAGGCGGATGTCATTCCAATATTTAAAAAGGGATCAAAATCTCTGCCAGGTAATTATAGGCCAGTGAGCTTGACATCTGTAGTGGGGAAACTATTTGAAGGATTGCTAAAGGTATACACTCAAGAATACATCTTGAACCAGAATATAATTAGTAAAAGTCAACATGGTTTTGTGAAAGACAGGTCTTGTCAAACAAACTTAATAACATTCTATGAAGAAGTCAGTAAAAATATAGATCTAGGTGTGGCAGTTGATGTGATCTATTTGGATTTTGCGAAAGCATTTGATACAGTTCCACACAAAAGGTTACTCTACAAATTGAGAGAAATAGGTTTGGGGGCAAATGTGTGTATGTGGATTGAAAATTGGCTAAAAGATAGAACACAAAGGGTTGTTGTAAATGGAAAATCCTCAAATTGGACAAGGGTATTAAGCGGAGTACCTCAGGGGTCTGTTTTGGGCCCTCTTCTTTTTAATTTGTTTATTAATGATCTGCCACATTGTGCTGAGAGCCATGTCACTGTGTTTGCGGACGACACTAAATTAGGTAAGGCAATAAAGACTAATCTTGATGTTTTTTCTTTACAGGAAGATTTGGACAGAGTGGGGGACTGGGCAGTAAAGTGGCAAATGAGGTTCAATATAGACAAATGTAAAGTTATGCATTATGGGAAAAATAATAACAAAGCAACATATACGTTAAATGGTTTTTCCCTGGGAAAAACTACTAATGAAAAGGATTTAGGAATAATTATAGACAACAAACTTGGCAACAGTGCCCAATGCCAGTCAGCAGCTGCAAGGGCCAATAAGATATTGGCATGTATAAAACGAGGTATAGATTCACGGGAGGAGGATATCATCTTGCCTCTTTACAAATCAATGGTAAGACCTCACCTTGAATATGCAGTACAATTCTGGGCACCAGTCCTTAAAAAGGATATTAAGGAACTAGAAAAAGTGCAAAGGAGAGCTACAAAATTAATAAGGGGTTTGGAGGATCTTAGTTATGAAGAGAGAGTTAAAAAATTGAATTTATATACGTTAGAAAAAAGGCGTCTCAGAGGGGATATGATAACATTATATAAATATTTGCAGGGCCAATATAAAGAGCTCTCCAGGGACCTGTTCATTAACAGAAAGGTACAAAGAACAAGAGGTCACCCCCTCAGACTGGAAGAGCAAAGATTTCATAGACAGCAAAGGAAGGGATTCTTTACGGTTAGGACAATAAAGTTATGGAACTCCCTGCCAAGAGAGGTAGTGCTAGCAACCACAATAGATGCATTTAAAAATGGTTTGGATGTTTTTTTAGGAAAGCAGAACATACAGGGCTATTAATAATAGAATAAGCATTAATAAAAGAGCTTATTGATCCAAGGAGAAATCTGATTGCCTCTTGGAGTCAAGAAGGAATTTTTTCCCCCAGGAGGCAAAATTCGAAATAGCTTCCTTAGGGGTTTTTTTGCCTTCTTTTGGATCAAAAGCTGTAATGATAGGTAGAAGGGTTGAACTTGATGGACTTGTGTCTTTTTTCAACCTAAATTACTATGTTACTATGTTACTATGTTACTATGTAACTTAATGACCAAAAATTAGCCCTTACCTAAGTTTTAATTTCTGCCTCCATTACTTTAGATTCCTCTTTCTCTTTATTTTTCCATTAATTTTCTATAACCTTAGAAACATAGAAACATAAAATGTGTCGGCAGATAAGAACCATTCTGCCCATCTAGTCTGCCCAAATTTCTAAATACTTTTATTAGTCCCCCGTTCCTGGTCTTATAGCTAGGATAGCCTTGTGTCTATCCCACGCATGCTTAAAATCCTTGACTGTGTTTACCTCTACCACTTCTGCTGGCAGGCTATTCCACACATCCACTACCCTCTCAGTAAAGTAATACTTCCTGATATTACTTTTAAATCGTTGCCCCTCTAATTTTAGACTATGTCCTTTACTTGTGGTAGTTTTTCTTCTTTTAAATATACTCTCTTCCTTTACTGTGTTGATTCCCTTTATGAATTTAAATGTTTCTATCATATCCCCCCAGTTACATCTCTCCTCCAAGCTGTACATGTTAAGATGCTTTAACCTTTCCTGGTAAGTTTTATCCTTCAACCCATGAACCAGTTTAGCAGCCCTTCGCTGAACTCTCTCCAAAGTATCAATATCCTTCTGGAGATACGGTCTTCAGTTCTGTGTACAATACTCCAAGTGAGGCCTCACTAGTGCTCTGTACAATGGCATGAGCACTTCCCTCTTTCTACTGCTAATACCATTCTTCTATGCATATTCCCTCACATTCATCTAGATCCCCCTCACCTTACTCCCTTCTGCCATGTGCAATATTTGGCCAGCCTGCTAATCACTGACCCTGTACAGAAATATTTAAAATAATGTATGTGTCAAATATTGCACATGCAGATTGACACTTTTTTTCAGAGGGCCAGACCTGTTCATTTGGCTACATTCTGTATGTGGCTTGATCTGGGAGTGCTGGTGTGTGGTGGTAGGAGCAGAACTATAGTGGCCACAGTTCTTTTATCTCTATTATGAGGAAAGCATTTTGGGAGGTTACAAACTTGGATCATTTGGCGTTCCCATTCAGACAAAAGTTGGAAAAGCAGGGAAGCAGTCCGCAGTCCAGGAGTGATATTTCTTTTTTTTTTTAAACAAGAAGAAAATGAAAGTTTGTATTCATACTGACGATCAGTGAGGAAAAGTATGGAACTGTTTACTATTACTTAATAATAGGTTGATATTACCATTTATATTCATGTTGTCATGGTGACACATTCTTCTCAGTATTGGAACTGTGTGACATTTCAATTTGTAACCTTTCCACATTAACACATATCTTCAAGGAAAAGGGCAAACGGTACTCCTGACATGGTCAGGCCTAGGAGTAAGCGCTATTTTATAGCGCAAACGCGTCAGGCATATTTGGTCAGCACAGAGGCATGGGGTGACACTGAATGAACTTTAAAATGAATAAAAAACACTGTCATTATAAAGTCTCAGTGATCCTTTAAGGGTTGAACAGCAGTGATATGTGTCCTTAGTATTTAGGGGAATGAGATGTATTTTTTGTGTTTGTAATATATGGCGATGTATATGGTATTTTCTATTAACAGCTAATGTTTCCTCGTTCATTACTGGAATTGTTTATTTTACATATTAATCACTAGACCTTTGGAAATTCTTGATTCTATTGCTATGATATGCTGCACAGAACCATATATATATATATCTTAATGTATATGAGATGTGACCAAAAATGTATAGAAAAGTAAAAGAAAGTTCTGTGCTTACATCATGTCCAGTCAAAGACAAAGCAATGGAAATAGGTATAGAACAATTTCTTCTCCAAGGGTCATGCACTGTGTCACATTCACAAATTTTTATGTTGGCTCTGCCTTTTAATGTCATCACTATAAATCCCTAAGTATGATGTGTTTGGAAGAAGTGGCAGAGGCTAATACATTAACCTCTTGGAGTCAGAGGCATGGCGCTGGAAGAGATCTGAGCAGGCTTCTGTTTGATGCTCAGTCTTTTTCTAGGAGTCTGCGGGTACGAGAGTTCAGACAGACAGGACGTATATATTTACGTCCACATGTTCCAAATGGACCATTCTTTTTCCACAGAGGTTAAATTTACATTGAACAGGGATAGGGCTGTATTAGACATAAGTCTAATTCTTCTTTTAAAAGAAGAAAAACTACCACAACTAGAGGACATAGTCTAAAATAAGAGGGGCAACAATTTAAAAGTAATATCAGGAAGTATTACTTTACTGAGAGGGTAGTGGATGTATGGAATAACCTTCCAGCGGAAGTGGTAGAGGTAAACACAGTCAAGGATTTTAAGCATACGTGGCTATCCTAGCTATAAGATAGGGAACTGGGGACTAATAAAATAATTTAGAAAATTGGGCAGACTAGATGGACCGAATGGTTCTTATCTGCAGACACATTCTATGTTTATATGTTTCTATGTAAGTCAATGACTTAATAAAGCTTTTGATTTTTTTTTTTTTGCAGTTAAACAGATAGGGCTGACTAGAGTAACCATGTTATTATTCTTATCTGCCATCAATGTATTTTTTATGTAGTAACTATACCAAATATTGGAATATTTCCTCTTTATCATGCTTGCTATACATTTTATTGCAGCTGTGTTAACACAATTAATAGATTTGTTTCATAGTTGAAAGCTTGAAATTGGACGAATTCTGTCATTTAAGAGGTGTCTTTTTAGTTTACCAGTAGCATAGTTAACATCAGACATTTTTCCAGGGACTCATATGTGTTAAACACAGGGAAGGGCTGGTAATGAGGGCATAAAAGACAATATCCACCCCCCAGTTTACTTTGTAACCTGACTCCATGGACTGGTGCTGTACAGGGCTGACCTTTGGGGTTGTGACATGAGGTAAGTCCTATGGGTGCAATCTGTGTACTCATGCATATCTGTACTAAAGCAATTCTTGTTGGTGCAACCTGTGTGCTTGGGAAAGTCCTGTGGGGGTAATCTGGATGCTCAAGCAAGTTGTGTGGGTGCAATCTAGTTGCTCTGGCAAGACCCGTGGGTGAAATCTGAAGGCAATGTAGGTTAATTGGCAAGACCTGCGGATTAAATTTGGGTTTTTGGGGAGAGAAGGGGGGTAGAGAAAGAAAATAAAATAAGAAATGCATTTTTCAGAAACAGTTTTATTATCTGATAACTATATTTTAGCACTGCCTGAGAATGGCAAAGGAGAGGCGGGGGGCAGCATGAACACCTAAGGCTGGCCTGGTGCTACACCACTTTTATCTTCGAAGTCTCAGATGATATTGAGGCGGTTGCAGAAGCTGCACCAAGTCCCACTAAGTTTCCAGCCCTCCTCTCATTCCACATGCTGTATAACAGTGGCGTCCCGAGGGGGGTGCGGGGGGTGCGCACTATTACTGGGCTCTGTCTGGCACAATATTACAGGCATCTGACTGGCACACTATTACTGGGCTCTGACTGGCACAATATTCCTGGCATCTGAATGGCACAATATTACTGGTATCTGACTGGCACAATATTGCTGGTATCTGATTGGCACAATATTACTGGTATCTGACTGGCACAATATTACTGGTATCTGAATGGCATAATATTACTGGTATCTGACTGGCACAATATTACTGGGCTCTGAGTGGCACAATATTACTGGGCTCTGACTGGCACACTATTACTGGGCTCTGACTGGCACACTATAACTGGGCTCTGACTGGCACAATATTACTGGGCTCTGACTGGCACAATATTCCTGGTATCTGACTGGCACAATATTAACGGGCTCTGACTGGCATAATTTTACTGGGCTCTGACTGGCACACTATTACTGGGCTCTGACTGGCACAATATTACAGGCATCTGACTGGCACACTATTACTGGGCTCTGACTGGCACAATATTCCCGGTATCTGAATAGCACAATATTACTGGTATCTGACTGGCACACTATTACTGGGCTCTGACTGGTACAATATTCCTGGTATCTGAATGGCACAATATTACTGGTATCTGACTGGCACAATATTACTGGTATCTGAATGGCATAATATTACTGGGCTCTGAGTGGCACAATATTACTGGGCTCTGACTGGTACACTATAACTGGGCTCTGACTGGCACACTATTACTGGGCTCTGACTGGCACAATATTCCTGGTATCTGAATGGCACAATATTACTGGTATCTGACTGGCACAATATTACTGGTATCTGAATGGCATAATATTACTGGTATCTGACTGGCACAATATTACTGGGCTCTGAGTGGCACAATATTACTGGGCTCTGACTGGCACACTATAACTGGGCTCTGACTGGCACACTATTACTGGGCTCTGACTGGCACAATATTACTGGGCTCTGACTGGCACAATATTCCTGGTATCTGACTGGCACAATATTAATGGGCTCTGACTGGCATAATTTTACTGGGCTCTGACTGGCACAATATTACTGGGCTCTGACTGGCACAATATTACAGGCATCTGACTGGCACACTATTACTGGGCTCTGACTGGCACAATATTCCTGGTATCTGAATGGCACAATATTACTGGTAGCTGAATGGCATAATATTACTGGGCTCTGAGTGGCACAATATTACTGGGCTCTGACTGGTACACTATAACTGGGCTCTGACTGGCACACTATTACTGGGCTCTGACTGGCACAATATTCCTGGTATCTGAATGGCACAATATTACTGGTATCTGACTGGCACAATATTACTGGTATCTGAATGGCATAATATTACTGGTATCTGACTGGCACAATATTACTGGGCTCTGAGTGGCACAATATTACTGGGCTCTGACTGGCACACTATAACTGGGCTCTGACTGGCACACTATTACTGGGCTCTGACTGGCACAATATTACTGGGCTCTGACTGGCACAATATTCCTGGTATCTGACTGGCACAATATTAATGGGCTCTGACTGGCATAATTTTACTGGGCTCTGACTGGCACAATATTACTGGGCTCTGACTGGCACAATATTACAGGCATCTGACTGGCACACTATTACTGGGCTCTGACTGGCACAATATTCCTGGTATCTGAATGGCACAATATTACTGGTAGCTGACTGGCACAATATTACTGGTATCTGAATGGCATAATATTACTGGTATCTGACTGGCACAATATTACTGGGCTCTGACTGGCACAATATTACTGGGCTCTGAATGACACAATATTCCTGGTATCTGACTGGCACAATATTACTGAGCTCTGAATGGGACAATACTACTGGTATCTGAATGGCACAATATTACTGGTATCTGACTGGCACAATATTACTGGGCTCTGAGTGGCACAATATTACTGGTATCTATAATTGTACAATTGGCACCTTGTGGGGCTCCTGTGTGTTGCATAATTAATGGCGGTCCCATGTGTGCATAATTATGGGACGCTTGTGTGTGGCATATTTATTGGGCCCCATGTGTGGCATAATTAAGGGACTCTTTTGTGTGGCGTAATTAAGGGACTCTTTTGTGTGGCATAATTATGGGGCACCTGTGTGTGTGTGGCATAATTATGGGGCACCTGTGTGTGTGGCATAATTAATTGGGCAGAGGTGAGGCATAAATAGTGGGGCTCTGGTGTGGCATAATTTATGGGGCTCTGGTGTTGCATAATTTATGGGGCTCCTGTGTGTGGCATAGTTATGGGGCTCCTGTGTGTGGCATAGTTATGGGGTTCCTGTGTGTGCCATAGTTAATAGGCCATCTAACTGGCATTACTACGGAATCTGTTTGGCATTGTATTGGAGGAAATCCAGGGGGGTGACACCATGAGTTTCCGAACCGGGTGACACCAACCCTAGTGACGCCCCTGCTATAGAAAAAGTACAAAATTGCAGCCCGGAAGTATGTAGGATAGATGTACACACAGACATAATCTAACTAATTAACCAGAGTGGCCATATCATAGGGCCAAGCATGAGTCATTGAATATACATCCTGCATGGGCTAAGCTGCTCTTTACACAGGTTTTTTTTGCAGCATGTGGAACACGCATATTTCCCTGGAAACATTTTTAGCAACTATGCTATAGTCAGGGGAGTCCCTAAACTGACTCAATGGGATTGGGTTGCACCTCTTTTACCTTATAAATGCCCCAGTGTTCCAAACCTTCTGTCCACTTGTCTTGTTTGTCTATCAATCTCTGTGCTTTGTCTGTCATCATATCTGTATTGTCTGTCTATCTTTTCATGACAACATGTCGGCTGATGAAGTTGCACCATGAACCAGTAAAACTGATTTTACCCTCCCAGGCCAAAAGTTGCCAGCCCTCCCATGGCCATAGATACTCTCTGGTTACTGACAGTGGTTTGGCTCTGATAAAGATTTAGAATCAAATCAGAAAGAGTCTGCAGTGATGAAGAAAAAGTCTAGAAAAATCAAGCCTGCTGTAGTCTTGACATTTTGCAAGCTCATGAATGGAGACTTTCCATTTCCTTTTATGTATTTGTGTCTAGTGATGTGTACTATGATGTGTGTGCGTACACATGTGTGTGTAAAAACATAGATTCCTGGTTTTGTTTTAATGCTTTTTGCTACACATTTGCTATATAGTATTAGACTGATTATCTATTGTATACTTCTGTTGTAAAGCTGCATTGGTAGGTGCAAAAGTTACGACTACTGTACATTAGCAAGACACACGTAAGATACGTATTAGCAAAATATCTATTCCCTAGTCCAAATATAGCTCTCTCTTCATAGCAAGAAATCTATGATAACGCCAGAGAACACATTCAAATACTGGTTAGACCAGCTTGTGTTAGGCCTACAGAGATCCAAAGCAATGGAATGCAAAGCAGACCTAACCCCCCTCTCTGTAACCGGGAGGGTTAAAACCACATTGGTCATTTTGCACACATGTATTCATTAGTGGGGATTGAAAAACACAAGAAAGAGCTGCTGCCAGGGTCATGACATAGTAAATGCTTCATTACAAGACAAGTATAAATAATAGGAAAATAGTGTCACATCTCAGGATTTAGGAACAACCACGGAATGTAAACATGTTACAGTATCAGTCTTCACTTCTACAAACAGCTGAAAGGTTGATATGACTGCTCATACCACATCATGGGATTTCCCAAATAAAATGCACTGATATGTAATTAGCAGAAAAATAAAAATACATCCAGAGTGGGGGTATCTCAGCTAGGGTTGCCACCATTTTTTAGCAGCCATATAACTTTTGCATCCTGCCTTGCAGTATGTAGAAGTCATATGTGGCTAGAAGGGAATCATTACCCTATCAACATGGTTCTGTGGGATCCAGTACTTGATTAGGTAATTGATAATTATCTAGTAATTCCTTCTGGTCAGATATGACTTCTACATAGCAGCCTGCACAAGTTATATGTTACTGGTAAAAGAAAAATGGCTGAGGTGGCAATCCTAATCCCAGCATGTCAGTTAGTGTGAATAGTACTGAGTATCTGAGAAATAAGGGGTAGAAATAAGGGTAAAATGGCTGCACACAGAGTTTTTGTATCCAATGGTGGTGCAATGTATAATACAAACTCCCGCCTTTTTTTTATTAAAAAAGAGGGTAAGAGGTCAGAAGGACATCTATACTTGTGCTGAGACTATCCACCACCTCACGACGAACAGAAGCACAATTGTAGCTGCAAAAAAGTGTTGGGATGTATATAAAAAAAAAGATATGATTTCTTCGATTACATTTTTTAAAATGTGTCAGCAATAGAATTCCCCCTAAGGGAATTCTCTTATTCCCAACCTGAAAGTGATACCAAACTGTAGCAAGTTCAGTTTATACTTGTATGTGTAATCATGTATATATATATATTTATTTGTACATATGGATGTATATATATATATATATATAATATATAGATAGATATCTAATTTTTTTTTAAAAGACAAAACATATATTTGCATATGTATGATTTTATGTTCATTTTCAAGTGATTGATATATTGTAAAATCGGCAATATAATATTTTATAGCCCAAACCCAAAATGGAAGCTATTTTGGAAACTACCTTGTATTGAAACTAACTCTATAGACCAACCAGTTGAATGTCCACTGCAGATTGAAAATTACCTACCATTTCATGCATATTAGAGTTATAAGTATAAAAATTGTATTACAATTGAATTGATTAAAGGACAACTGTCGGCAAAAAAAGTGATGTTTAATAGAACAATTGCATTAAGCGTAGGCATTTTAAAGAGAAATGCTTTTATTGAGCCCTCGCTACTTGTACTGCTCTATGTGGGAGAGGATCTTTCTTCAGCTGGGTTATGTATAGAATCTCCTGCGCTGCAAAGTGTCGGGAGAGGTAGAAAAAAAAGGCCCAATTATTTGTTGTGTATAAGGTCAACTGTATAGCTCCCAAACTTTGCAGTGTGGCAGAAGGACTTCGGCCAAACGATGTTTGATGGAGGCTCTCTGTCACTAATCAGGCAATTATACATTAGCTTTGCTGGCACACTGAGTGCCAGCACAACCAGGAAGTACCTGGTGGTGGCAGGAGTCTGCTTTATCCATGGGCACCACTATTTGGCACTATTGACATGTGCATCATGTTTTTACATAACCCCTCTATTTGTATTCTTTTATTAAATCCTTTCTATTCAAAATGCCTAACCTTGATGCAATCTATCAATAAAACATAACTTTTCCTAACAGTTCTCCTTTACAACCTGATTATCAGTATTGTAAATTTAATAAGAAATCAGGTTAGCAACTTCTACTGACACTCCCAATCAGCGCTCAGCGTTTTGTTGGAGCTTGGGAGGTAAAAAAAAAAAAAGTATTTTAAAGTGTTTCAAAAATGCAAAATGATAACTATCCTTGCAATGTGTGCATGCATATGTTAGGAGCAGGTACAGAGCACATATCTGCACCAGTTGTACCAGGATGGTCGTCAGATCAGAAGTAGGAAGAATTAAAGTATGATCTTTACAGGTTAATAGCAAAAAAACAGTAGCAGTTCAGAAAGTGTAATTGTGTTGGGTCACAAACGGCAATGGGCCAGTATGTTTTAAATGTAGGAACCCTTTGGAGAGAAGAAGCACACCCTACACTGTTTGAAAACTTTGAAGGAAATTAAGGACTGAAGATGGAACCCGGGACAGGATCTGCTAATAGAACCAGCAACAAGAACCAGAGAGTCCGCAGGAACCAGAGAGTGCGCAGGAACAGGAGCCGTGGACAGAGTTTCTACTGAAGATACAGGAGCTAAATAAGATACAACCATGTATGAGAATAAGCTAAGGAAGCAGTGTGTCTCTTGGGGTCTAAAGGTCAACTGAGCACCAGCAGAGGAGTGTTGGGGTCTTTTTTTTGGGGCTGCAGTGGGTGACATCCTATTATGAGTTCAGACCCTCCCACTTCTTGAAAAGGAAGCTGGGGAGGCCAAAAGACCACCACCCAGTGATCTCCAGACATGCTGACCAGTCTACATGAAGCAGCCATGACCCAATCTCCTCTAATTACTGTAAGCGAGGAGAGGTCTGCGGAAGCCCGCCCTATTGCATCAAGGCGCCTAACTGAAAGATTGAGAGGAGTGGCAAATAAAGGTTGAATTCCCTAAAAGTGATATATAGCTAAATAAAACCATATATATATGGGGTGTACTATAGCTAAATAAAACCAAAGTCCATTTTCACTATTCCGACACTAATTCCTATAGTTTGCCTTATCGTATCCTGCTCTGATTTGTTGTGTGTGCTGAGCCCAGAATAAAGCCTCATGTATCGATAAAGCTATACATTGGATTTGCTCTAGACAAAGGAGACTAAAAGTTTAAACCTTGCTTTTTTCAAGGAAGCAAGGGTTTAAAAAGTCCTCCTTTAATGATACGTCTAGGATTTTAGGGCGACTATAGTACCTATGCCTTAGGTTTCTAGTATGCTTATCCAGGTGAAATTCGTTGCAACCCTAAACATTAGAGTTCATAATGTGAACCACAATTAAAATATGCAGAAAGGATCATTAAGACTGGTCCTTGTTCGGATACTGTGCAGTTTCAAAGTCATGTAATTTGTTAATTACAGTATACAGTAGTTATAAATAATTGTAATCTTTGTAATTCACTAAAGAAAGCAATCCCCTGGAATCATTAAGACACAGATCTTTTCGCAATAAAGCACAATTAGAAAGTAATAGTAATTTGCACATGTAATATTCAAGGATCGAATACTTTACAACGCTGTTAATATTTTTTGCTCCACCTGCTGGTCAGTATAAGTACAACAATGGAGTACTTATATCGTACTTAGTATTTGGGTTCCCTTACAGTGGCACATTTCTACTGTGGAACTTTCAGAGATGTGCCACTTTAAGCGATCACCTCCTTGACACACGCCATGTCCTGCTGGATTGGAGAGGGCATAATATTATTCCTCTCACTCAGGAGAGTGAGAGGGAAGCTCCAGCATGGACTTACGAGGAAGGTAAGCATCTGATATTTTATTTGTTTTTTCCCAGAAAATTTGTTCAGTAAGGGGCCCTGAAATTCCTGGTGGCGGCCCTGCCAACATTGCACACCTAGAACATGCCCCATCATCCACATTGCACACCCAGGGCATGTCCTATCACTCACATTGCACATCCTGGACTTACCTCAGCTGAAACCGGCTGGTGTTCTATGTCAACAATAAATACAAGGCTGGTTACAAATAAATGTAATGTTTTATCTTTTCTATGCTCCACCTTCGGGTGTGTGTTTCAGAGTGAAAACAGATCCCGAATTACTTATCATTGGTTACATTGGCTGGGGGCCCACGGCACAGCTGCCTTGGGCCCCCCAGGAGTAACTGGGCCCAGGGCAGCTGCCCCGTTTTCCCCGCATTAAAGACGGCCCTGCCCCTATGTCCTAATACACTAACCCTTAATACTTAAATAACTCACCTAGTACGCTATCCCGCGATTAACTGTACTGCAATGAACTCTCTGCAATGACCTCTCACGCGTTGATGGCCATCGCGCAAAGAACTGTCCCATCCCATGATTGGAGTTCCTTTGTCTTTTACAGCAGATCCTATGCCTACCCCAGCCAGTTCTAGTGGTAGGCAGCTGGATGTCTGTGCCTTGTCCAGGTGCACAGACCCCCTACCATGCTGCCTCTAGTGCTGCAAGAAATAGTGTTTTGTATGCCGAAAAATTATTATTCTGAGGATACATTCAATTCATAGAACACTTTAAATAAAAAGGTGTCCTTACTGAATGTTATGTATAGAAGTTGCGTTATGTTTGGAGCATGTAGATACCTTATTGCCCAGTGAGAGTGGCCATCTCTCCATCAATCAATCAAAGCTGGAAGTGAAAATAAATAGAGAGAGAAGGAGGTCTCTTGATAAAACTCGGGGCATAGCGCAACGCGCTGTGATAATTGCATTGTGGACCGAGCGGGGAGAAGCCGCTGTTACCAGCGTCAGGAATTTCATTAATTAATTAATTCATCGTTATTTTAAAGACATTATTGTGAACTAACCTTGCTTCACCAACAGAACAAGTAATAGTTGTTAATCTTTTTGCCTAAAATAAAATCGCTAAGATCTTTCACTATTGCCAGACTTCCTTCTCTCTCTCTCTCGCTTTGCTATACATCTTCTGGGTACGCCGGATAAACGGAGGTGACTACAGACCATCGGATAGATGGAGCGAGTCTGCAGATATATGTGTAGTGTATATTGAGCATGAACGGTCTGCTCTGCTGAATGTGAGTGGTACAGTCAGACCTTGGAATACATTGTACATAATTACAAACTGTGCTACACTGGGTTCACAACACAAACACATTATCTCTAAATCTACTCTTTCGCTCTCAATTCTGCTACCACAGTGTACAGACCATTTCTGAATCTCTGCATTCACAGTTAAAATATTGGTTAGGTAATAAAGCCCCTTTAACCCCTTTCCACTTATAGGATGTTCTATGCTGTCCTACTTTTTAGTACCTAAAAGCTTTTATGAGGCATAGAACATCCCCACCATGAGCTTTGTGCGGATTCCACTGCAGGGACTTGCAGCAGTATACCCACTGTCAGATGAGGCCACTTTGAGTTAAGGGCCAAAACGCCATCCAGCGCAAAAGGGTTAAAAGTATAATGGTCGGAAAGGCTGCCTATTATTCAATAAAATTCAGCACTAATATTTGAGGGGCGGAATTCAACGTTCCATTTCCTGTAACACTGACCCATATGACACGGATATATATTTTAAGGCACACATCACACAATTGTCCCGTAGAGATTTTAAAGAGTTTCTTGAGTTCCAATACTTTTCCACATAGCCCAATATGGACAAACATATGTCTGCTAGCAGTGTTATTGTAAGTGGGTCAAGAACATGTTTAGGAGCCCTCCCTGTAAATGACAGAGGTTTTAATTTATTTTACTGTGTAGCACAACACTGGTTCATGTCATGTGTATATTGCTTTAATGATAGATACACCATTGGGGCCACCAGTTAATGATAATATCACCAAGATGCTTCAATACATTACATAATAGGGCAAATGGCAAGATCTATCTGTGGGATAATGGATGTCCTGGAAGTCATAATTTACTAATACAGTTTATTTATGTACTGCACTCACCCTCTTCATTCACTCAGAGTGTAATTCTTTTTTTCTATACACAGATTTATCTTGCATTCTCAAGCAATCTCTGGTTTTGCAGAAGAGAGAAGGAGGGAGAGAAGATGTACTGGTTCCTACTTGACCCTAAGCATTTGTAAGAAATGACATAGTTGTGGAAATAAAATAAGTGAAACCAGATCAAAGTAAAAAAAAAAATGGCCTTCATTTCAGAACACCAAACCAAGTAGTGTTGTTTCTTTTCAGTCCAAAACTGTATTATTTTTATGAATTCTATAAAAATAAAAAAAAAGGAGAAAAATAAAACAGTATAAAATAAATAAATAAATGACTTCATTTTTTGGAGAGCAAGTAAATGCAAATAAATAAGCTTTGTATATGGTATATGTATATATTATGCAAATGCAAAGTAAACATTTCTGTACAAAGTTTATTTGTATGTGGATAGCAGCTCATGCCTCTAGTGTCTCACCACTAGAAAAATAATAATAATTAAAAAAAAGAAAACCTGAATAATGTGCTTATCCCTCACTTCAAATATTATATTACCAAAACGAGGAAGCAATTTTCTCAATAACTACACATAAAGGGAATGTTTACTCAATATTACTTTAAAATCTCATGAACACTACATCCCAGAAAGAATTCAAATTACAACTGCTTTAATATATATATCCTAAAATACAATAGCAAACATTTGGGGGTAGTGTTCTTAATAAAGTGGGGGTCATAGAATTGTATTGTATTTTGTTATAAAAAAAAATCACAGCGACCGGATGTGACGTTACGTCACATCCGTTGACTGTGTTTTCGTCCTCCGTGCAGGAGGGAAGACTGCACGGAGGAGGCGTCTGTCCGGGGACACGGAGCAGCAGACATTCGGTAAGTGATGGGGAAGGGGGGAGGAGGGTAGTTGAAAACGAGCACTTTAATTGCACAATATTCCTGGGATCTGACTGGCACAATATTACTGGGCTTTGACTGGCACAATATTCCTAGTATCTGACTGGCACAAAATTACTGGGCTCTGAATGGCATAATATTCCTGGTATCTGACTGGCACAATATTCCTGGTATCTGACTGGCATAATATTACTGGGCTCTGACTGGCACAATATTCCTGGTATCTGACTGGCACAATATTACTGGTCTCTGACTGGCATAATATTACTGGGCTCTGACTGGCACAATATTACTGGGCTCTGAGTGGCACAATATTACTGGGCTCTGAATGACACAATATTCTTGGTATCTGACTGGCACAATATTACTGGGCTCTGTGTGGCACAATATCACTGGGCTTTGACTGGCACAATATTACTGGTATCTGACTGGCATAATATTACTGGGCTCTGACTGGCACAATATTACTGATATCTGAATGACACAATATTCCTGGTATCTGACTAGCACAATATTACTGGGCACTGAGTGGCACAATATTGTTGGGCTCTGACTGGCACAATATTACTGGTATCTAACTAGCACAATATTACTGGTATCTGACTGGCACAATATTACTGGGCTCTGAGTGGCACAATATTACTGGTATCTGAATGGCACAATATTACTGGTATCTGACTGGCACAAGATTACTGGGCTCTGAGTGGCACAATTATTCTGGAATCTATAATTTTACAATTATCACCTCGTGGGGATCCTGTGTGTTGCATAATTAATGGCGGTCCCATGTGTGCATAATTATTCGGAGCTTGTTTGTGGCATATTTATTGGGCCCCATGTGTGGCATAATTAAGGGACTCTTTTGTGAGGCATAAATAGTGGGGCTCTGGTGTGGCATAATTTATGGGGATCTGGTGTGGCATAATTTATGGGGCTCCTGTGTGTGGCATAGTTATGGGGCTCCTGTGTGTGGCATAGTTATGGGGCTCCTGTGTGTGGCATAGTTATGGGGCTCCTGTGTGTGGCATAGTTATGGGGCTCCTGTGTGTGCATATTTAATAGGCCATCTAACTGGCATTACTAAGGAATCTGTTTGGCATTGTATTGGAGGAAATCCAGGCGGGTGACACCATGAGTTTCCGCACCGGGTGACACCAACCCTAGTGACGCCCCTGTTATTTCTAACTGATTTCCTTGTAGACAGCCCAAGCTGAAGCTGGTCTGTTTCAATGGCCCACCTAGCAGTAATTGAGAGGTAGCTCCTTGGATGTATTTTTCCTTGCTGGTTCTCGTAGAAAGCACACAACACCAGTGATCTGTTCTGTTCTTCATGCATCAGGACAGCATGTCACATCCTGGCTACTTTAAGTGAGTCCTGCACACAACTCCACATATAGCAAGAGCAGAGACACAACACAGCCCCATCAGCAACAAGAATTAGACAGCAACGATACAGAGTAGCACCAGATGCACCTAGGTAGAAGGATTGAGGATACCTGAGGGCTAGGGAGGAGAACGGTGCAGGGGTTGGTCAAGGCTGGAGTAGGTGTTTCAGATTTAGAGGCTGTGAAGAAAGAGGAGACAACATACATATATGATGGAAATGCCTCAAAAAAAAAAAAAAGATTATACACCAAATTAAATAACATCATTAATGTTATCATACCCATCACAGTGACATTAACACCTTGGAATGTGCTACTCAATCTATAAATTAAAACCCTAACAAAATATATATTTTTAGTGTTTGTAACTGTGCAAAAAAAAATTTAAGGTCAAAGTTAGAAAAAAATGTGTTTCTTTCCAATGTTTTTATTATTAGGTTTTATTATTTTCTTATAGTAAATTATATTATATGATGAAAATAATGGTATCTAAAGAAGTCCTTTTTATGGCGATAAAAATAGTATGTACTATGTGTGAGAAAAAAGAAAATTACAGCTAAACACAAACACTGCAGAAATTACAAAACATTCGGCCGAAAATGTTATTTATTTAATCTAAAACGAATTTCGTTCATTACTACATTCGTTTCAGACGAAATTAGTTCATTATTTTCATTTCGTTTTATTCGTTCGTCTTATAGAATACGTTTAATACTATTGGCTTTCTATAAAGCGAACGAGAGCCCCATTGATAAGAAATTCTTATTAACCAAACGACCTTCGGTTTATAGACTTTCGGCTTATAGAAGACATAGAATTACATGTATTCTATAAACCGAAAGTCTATAAACCGAACGACCTTCTGTTTATAGACTTTCGGCTTATAGAATACATGTAATACTATTGGCTTTCTATAAACCAAACTAGGGTCCCCATTCATAAGAAATTCTTATGAATGGGGACTCTAGTTCGGTTTATAGAAAGCCAATAGTATTACATGCATTCCATAAACCGAAAGTCGTTTCATTATGTCGGTTTATGGAATGTATATGTAATGCTATTGGTATTCTATAAACCGACTCTATTTCGGTTTATAGAATGCCAATAGCACGAATGGACGAATGATTTTCGTTTATTAACCCCTTGGCGACACAGGACGGACTAGGTCCGTCCTGTGTGCCGAGGCGTTAGTGACACAGGACGGACCTAGTCCGTCCTGTGTCAAAACGAGCACTGAAAGCGGAGTTTTTCCGCTTTCAGTGCTCTAAGGGCATTGTAACGATGCTTCCGTGTGGAAGCATCGTACAATGCTAAAAAAAATGCCCGTCGGCATTTCGATCGCTCCGGAGAGCGATCGAAATGCCGGTTTTAAAGGCACAGTGCCTTTAAAACGCGGGCATTTAAAAAATGAGCATAGGAAGCGAATCTTTCGCTTCCTATGCTCAGAAAGTGTTTCTGATTGCCTCGCAAGTCGAGGCAATCAGAAACACACAAAAAAAATGCACGATCTTGGTCACTGAGTGACCAAGATGGCGCTGCCCTTCTAAGGGCAAGAGCACAGGAGGCAGGAAGTACCTGCTTCCTGTGCTCTCTGGCTGTCACACGATTGCCTCTTCACAGAGGCAATCAGTGACTGCCAGGCACACTGACAGGCAGTGGGGATGCTCTCCTGAACATCCCCACTGACTGGTCAGATCAATATTAACCCTATATTGATCTGACCAGTTATGATCTGCCTCCCTCTCCTCACATTTTTTTTAGTGAGGGAGAGAGACAGATCAAAGTTATAAAAGTAATTAAAAGTTAAAAAAAAAATAATAAATACACAACACACAAATAATAAAACAATAAAAAAAAATTTATTAAAGCAATTCCCTGTGTTTAACCCCTTCCCTGCCACAGATCTTGCATAAGCAGTGATCGTGCACATCAGCGCATTTATTTTTGCTGTTTGTGCATTTTTTAGGGGTTAATTTTTTTTGTACTGTAATTTATTACAGTACTAAAAAGGCTCTTCTAAGAGTTATTAACCCCTTCTTTGCCGTCGATCACTGCTTACGCAATGATATTGACGCCAAAGCAATTTTTATCTGTCTGCATATTTTTTTTTTATTTTTTTTTTACACATACCCGCTAGGGGATTACATGTAAAGTAAAAATATTTGAGGTTTTTTTTTTAAGCTGCCTGAGCGCATAGCGATCAGTAACAGCGAATTAGTGGCAAAGGCGTTTGGTGATTTCTCAATTAAGCTCACCATTCGCCCTGGTCAGATCAAAATGAATCGGATCAATATTCACAAATATTGATCTGCCTCCCTCTCCTCACTTACATTTTTGTGACGGAAAGAGACAGATCAGTATTAGTGATATAAAATAAAATTTTATAAAATTGGCAGGTTTTATGAAAGTCTTTCACTGTGTATTAACCCCTTCCCTGCCATTCATCACTGTGTAAGCAGTAATCTTGCACAGCAACAGTATGTTTTGCTGTCTGCACTGTTTTATGGATTCATTTCTTTGTACTGTAATGTATTACAGTACTAGATAGGCTCTTCTAAGAGCTATTAACCCCTTCTTTGCTCGAGATCACTGCTTACGCACTGATTCTGAGGCCGCGGACTCAGGGTTCGATTTTGACCCTATTCAGCTTTCTGATACATCATCTAGCGATGTATCGGTGGCTGCTGAGCCCTTGCCACAAGTAGTGATGGGGGTCTACAGATAAAAAAATATATGGTTTGGTGGGGGTAAATTTCATTGGCTGGCTTCAAAGATATATCCCATAAAGGACACGGACGCAGGTTGACTACATGTCAAAATTCCAAGTTGGAATTTTGAGATGCGCATCTCACAAATGTTGCCTTCTAGCCAAAAACAAACCAACAAACCTATGCATGGGTGCTATCCCTGTACTCGGAGATGTTGCTGAAAACGTATTGGGTTGTTGTTTGGCAGTGACATATACCAGAATCTGTGAATTCATGCCTGAAGTACAATGCATGTGGAAAAAAAACTCCCAAAAAAGTACTACCACAAACTTTTACAAAGGCTGGTGGTAGAATTAGTACCTATACAGTATTAAAATACCACCATTTGAAATACCTTAGGATGTCTATTTTCCAAAAATATATGGTTTGATGGGGTAAAATTCATTGGACGGCTTCAAAAATGTTCCAAATGGAACATGGGCGCAGGCTGACTACATGTCAAAATTCCAGGTTGGAATTGCGCACCCCCTAAATGTGGAATTTTAGACCCAATACAAACCAACAAACCTATGCATGGGGGGTATCCCTGTACTCAGGAGATGTTGCTGAACACATATTGAGGTGTTGGTTGGCAGTGGCAAATACCAGAATCTGAAAATTCCTGCCTGAACTACAATGTGTGTGGGGAAAAAATGACATCCCATCCCTTTGACATAGGTTGGTGGTAGAATTAGCACTTGGAAAGTGTTAAAATACCACAATTTTAAATACCCTAGGATGTCTAGTTTTCCAAAATATATGGTTTTATGGGGTAAAATACTTTGACAGGCTTCAAAAGTGTCCCAAATGGAACATGGGCGCAGGCTGACTACATGTCAAAATTCCAAGTTGGAAATGCACCCCCCCCCTAAACGTGGCCTTTTAGCCCCCAAATAATCTAACTAACCTACACATGGGTGGTATCCCTGTACTCAGGAGATGTTTCTGAACACATATTAAGGTGTTGTTTGGCACTGACACATAATAGGATCTGTGAATTCATGCCCGATGTACAATGAATGTGAAAAACAAATTACTATCCATAACATTGACATAGGCTGGTGGTAGAATTAGTGCATGAAAAGTGTTAAAATACTACCATTTGAAATACCCTAGGGTGTCTAGTTTTCAAAAATATATGGTTTTGTGGGGTAGAATACACTTTTTGGCTTCAAAAATGTCCCAAATGGGACATGGGCGCAGGTTTTCTGCACGTCAGAATTCCAAGTTGGAAAACCAAAAAGCGCACCTCTCAAATGTGGCCTTTTAACCCCCAAATAACCTAACCAACCTATACATGGGTGGTATCCCTGTACTCAGGAGATGTTGCTGAACACATATTGAGGTGTTGTTTGGCACTGACATATAACAGGATCTGTGAATTCATGCCCAAAGTACTATGTATGTGAAAAAAAATTACTATCCATAACATTGACATAGGCTGGTAGTATAATTAGTGCATGGAAAGTGTTAAAATACTACCATTTGAAATACCCTAGGGTGTCTAGTTTTCAAAAATATATGGTTTTGTGGGATAGAATACACTTTTTGGCTTCAAAAATGTCCCAAATGGGACATGGGCGCAGGTTTTCTGCACGTCAGAATTCCAAGTTGGAAAACCAAAAAGAGCACCTCTCAAATGTGGCCTTTTAACCCCCAAATAACCTAACCAACCTATACATGGGTGGTATCCCTGTACTCAGGAGATGTTGCTGAACACATATTGAGGTGTTGTTTGGCACTGACATATAACAGGATCTGTGAATTCATGCCCAAAGTACAATGTATGTGAAAAAAAATTACAACCCAAAACATTGACATAGGCTGGTAGTATAATTAGTGCATGGAAAGTGTTAAAATACTACCATTTGAAATACCCTAGGATGTCTAGTTTAAAAAAATATATGGTTTTGTGGGGTAGAATACACTTTCTGGCTTCAAAAATGTCCCAAATGGGACATGGGCACAAGTTTTCTGCATGTCAGAATTCCAAGTTGGAAAACCAAAATGCGCACCCCCTAAATGTGGCCTTTTAGCCCCAAAACAAACCAACAAACCTATGCATGGGTGGTATCCCTGTACTCAGGAGATGTTGATGAACACATATTGAGGTGTTATTTGGAAATACCCCTTCACATTTTAAGGTAATGTTTACCTAAATTGCAATATATGTGAAAAATTAAAAAAAAAGATTTTTTGCTGCAAACTTTGGCATAGATTGGTGGTAAAATGGCTACGTGAAATGTGTCAAAATACCCCAAGTTAAATGCCCTGACTTGTCTAGTTTTCAAAAATATGTACATGTTGGGGGTCATTCATGGATTTAGTACAGAAATCAGTGTATCAATGTCACTATCGCTAATTTTGAAAGAAGGGATTTTAAAATAGCTTTGCACCACTTATAGTTCTGGCCCTGTAACATGAATAAAAAAGCACAAAAACATAAAAACATGGGCTATTTCTGAACTCAGGACATATATTAGAAACTTTTTAGCAGTGTTTTTTTGTTGTCTCTTGTACATGAGTATACGATTTTTCAAATAAAAGTCATAAAAAAATAATTTTTTCAATTTTTTTGCCATATTTTATTATTTTTTTTACATCAAATTATATGCTATTATCAAAATAATGGTATCAAAAGAAAGCCCTTCTTATGACGATAAAAACGATATATAGTTTGTGCGGGTACACTAAATGAGACAGAAATAAATTACAGCAAAACACAAACTGCTCAGAAATGTTAAAACAGCCCATGTCACCAAGCGTCGGACAAGCCAAAAAAGTCATGTCACTAAGGGGTTAATCATTCGTTCATTCGTCTTTCGTTAGTTTAGCATTTTCGTTATTCGTTTTTCGGACGAATGGAAGAAAATGCTATTTTCGGACGAAAATGCATTCGTCCGAAAACGAATGCACATGTCTACCAGACACGTCTTCTTCACATATTACAGAAAAGTATTAAAACATAACATAATAAAAGTGCTCACAATTTGCTTGTGCTTAGATCTTTTTCACTCCTGCAAAAAAAAACAAAAGCAAGTAAATTGTTTACTATTTGAACATTGCTTTCTTTACAGTTTTATGAAATCTAATCTCTACAGTGCTCAAAGAACACTCACAATAAATTAGATTTAAACAGGAGAATTCAAAATCATAGGTGTCCCTTTAATATCTTACCAACTTTAAAGGGACTGTCTAGTGCACACAAAAAATCTAAAATATTAATGTGCTTTCAAAGTACTTGCATGTCTTACATTTTGCATTGCTTAAAAGATAAAATACTTACAGTTAGAAGACATTGTGAAATTACAGCAGTTTGCAAGAAACAAGGACTGACCACACTAGCTGAGTAAAAGTAATTTAATTTTTTTCCCCTGCAGGAACCAATGAGACTAATGTCATTCAAATTAATGGAATTTCCTGTCATCAGATCATAACTCATAATGCATAACTCATTTTAAAGTATCATTTATTACAAAGATTCTTTAAATTGAGAATGGTCTTTCCAGTTCTTAGTAAACCGCAATGCGTAGCGTATGGTTTCTTAGGATATCAAAGCATATTAAATACGATTAAACAAAGCATTATTGTTTATTTTAAATCACCTGATTATATCTCCATAAACAGACTGGCTTCTAAAACCCTTTCATTGTACACTCCAAGTATCATAATCTGTCTAGAATCCCAACCAAAAGTTTGTTTAATGTGTCACTGTTTAATCAAAGACATTGTTATCTCTATGGAATTGCTCAAGTACTGCTTGGCTTTAGATTCAGACAGTTACCTCTGAATTCCCACTAATCTAAATGATTAACTGGCATGCTGTGCCATTTACTTTGGATAACACTTTAAATTCTTTACCAATAATTATGATACTTGGCCAGGTCTAGCAGTTAACTCTTTATTTTAAGACAAGAATATATGCAGTAGAGTTAGTGCTGCCCTTGATCTGACTAAACTCAGAAACATCCAAATCTTCATTTACCCCACCCCTTCCTGTCCATGCCATGCCTCTTATTGTTTAAGGTACGCAATCATTGTCCCCAAATAGCTTGCCTCTGCAATCTTTGTCCCCCAAACACATTGACAGTGCCATCTGTGTCCCCAACACCTTGTCAATGCCATTTCTGTGCCCAAATTCATTCTTAGTTTCATCTCTGCGTCTAAACGCCTTTCCAGTGCCATCTCTGTGCCAAAACACTTTTCAAGTGCCACTTTTGTGCCAAAAAACTTCCCCAGTGCCACTTTTGTGCCCAAACACATTCCCAGTGCCATCTCTGTGCCCAAAACAGTGTCCCAGTGCCATTTCTGTGACCAAACACCATACCAGTACCATCTTTTGTGCCCAAACACCATACCAGTACCATCTTGTGTGCCCAAACACCATCCCAGTGCCACCAATGTGCCCAAACACATTCCCAGTGCCACCTTTGTGCCCAAACACATTCCCAGTGCCACCTTTGTGCCCAAACACATTCCCAGGGCCACCTTTGTGCCCAAAATGTTTGCCAGCTTACCTGAAAAAAAAAAACAGAGAAGGCTTTTAATGCCGCAGGTGGGAGCTGCCCCAGGCCTAGGCCTTGTTGGCCTCTGCCAACACACCACTGTCTACTATGAAGATTGGTGAATTTCTAGTTATGCTTTTCATGACAATAGTGCAAAATTCATAACATGAAAAACTGGCATTAAAAACAATATCTGATGTATTTAAATTTTCTTGGTACATAAGTCATGATTATATCTTGCTGCTATTGTGAAGCTAATAACTGGAACGGTGTTTTTATATTGACTGTTACTTATTATGTAATGCCAACAGTGCATGCAGCTTTTGATGCATTATTTAAACTCCTTTTTACAGACAGTGATAAACTGATCCATCAGATAGATTAGGACCTGTTCACAAGCTTTCCACTCAAATGATTCATTTAATTTTGGCTCATAATCAATTATTAACTGTTATGCTGCAGAATAATGATCTGGCTAGTGTGCTCCAATACATTGTATATTGCAAATATCCCCTTTTTTTAATGGACAGTCCCTATTTTTTTTTACCCAAATCCCACTCTTACCCTCTTTTCTATGCAGGTGTGCTTTTTTTTGTAGGGGGAGCTCAGAATCTTTGTTTTTGAGCATGTTACAGAGCTCCACAACAAGAAAAAGCTCCTTAGTGTATGTTTAAGTTACAGTATAAATGATTGAAATAAAATTATGAAAATACATTATTTTGTTTGCAATTTTCTACGTAAACAGATATCAGCAGGTTGTAAAATCATGTAAACTTTCTTGGCAATCCTTTACCCCTATCCGATCCATTCACTAAAGCAAACGTTCCCTCGTTTATGATATGCAATGTTACGTTATTAATTATTTTTCTAAAACTGATTTTTAAACATTTATTTAAAGGGGACCTGCCTTTCACAAAAGTATGAGAAAGGGTTTGGAAGTAGCACTGGATTACACATAAACATAAAGAAAATCATAGTGTAATAGTGTAATAGTGTAATACTGTGAGGAGTACTTCTGAAACAGCTGCGTTTTTCACATATGAATAAGTTGTTTTAATTTGACAGTGGTTTCACTTCACTTCTATTTATTATGTTAGAAAAGTTTGAAAGACAGGGTCTAATTTTACGGTGGGCTAAGTTAGCTTGCGGGCAGGGCTCTCTATTTCATGTATCAGTGTGTCTCTGTTCGTCTAATGAAGTCTGTAGTTCTTCTTTGCTCTGTCTCAAGTGTAACATAGACTGTAAAATGGTAATGTAATGGGCTAAGCTTTGGTACCGCAGGTGCATAGGTGTCGCTACAGTGGGCCTGTATTCCTTGCTCCCCCTCCCCCCAATTTGGAATGGGCAGGACTGCGGTGGGATGTGGTCGAGACTGTCACACTCTCGCCACCAATCCTATGCTGCTGCTCAACTACCTGGCATGATTTAGTGGTCTAAATATTTAATGCTCCCCCCCCCCCCCCCCCCCCCAGTTTGGAGTGTGGTATCATATGTGCCCCCTCCTCCTCTATATACGGTATTGTTCCTAAAGTCCCCACTGCATGTCATAGATTACATAACTCACATGGCTGATTTAGGAGTCACTCCTGTTGACTATATTTCTCATCACACCCAGCCAACCATAGAATGGAATATGGTTAGATTGCTGAAGAGAATATAGTTCTTTTACTATAACGACTTTTCCAAAAGGTACTGCCTCACTCCCACCTTGCTCTCCATGCGAGATTGACTTGGAATAAGGAATGTTGGCTTCTGATTTCATGGCACCAGTTCTTTAACATTTTCTGGACAGGGATTCTGTCTTGAACTCATTGAAAGGACATGAATCTTGTTTTCAAAGTCTATCTTTCTACTAACCATCCCTGGTAGCAGGTTACACTAATTACTTTACCCATTTATGCCAAGTTCATAATCAGTACATTATGTTCTGAGCAGACAGAACAACGTCAGAATTCAACAAAAGACTGTACTTTTGCAACAAGTTCTATTGCAAACAGATATAGTGCATTCTGTCACATAGACACACCCGGCTAGCTTACAAAAAACACCTCCGCACATACTCTTCCAATCTGTTAAGTAAATAGATTTAGAAGTTTATTGCAGACAATGTAAAATAGGTCTCAAGATGAAAAAATGCCGATCCTGTGTTAGCAAAAAAAAAAAAAAATTAGAGGAACACAGTCACATGATACCAATTTCTACCATATAATTAAGCTTTATGCAATTACTGTGTTTGTCAGTCATAAGCAGGCCTCATGTGGATCCTTGGAATAAATCAGCCGTTAAAGAAAAACTTATTATAGTTTGCAGAAAGATTTAGCCCATCTGGTTTGTCCTGGATTCAGCCTTTTTTAGGCCCATTGTGATCTGGGTTTGATGGGCAGTGAGAATATTAGAGGTATTCCCTCGAAGGAGGTCCATGACAGACACTCTGTCCAGTACCACAGCCATGTTTATCCATACTGGCCTAGTGGCGGGCAGGGGGGCGAAGAATACTTCTGCACCACGACGCTTAACGGTCTTGTTCCACCACTGACCATGTTCCCTATGCTGCAAAATTAACATCAATATCAGGTGCACAAACTGTTTAATAGGATTAAGACTTGGTAGGATTAGGATTCACGTTTGTCAAAACCAGTGAAAGCTTTAGGTTCAGGATTAAAACATATAACCCAAACAAATAGGTGTGATTGGTGCGCTAAGTAAAATCCACCAAACAGTGTATAAAATTATATAAGGGAAAATATCATATTTGCCTGAAAAAACTGTTAATTCAGTGCAGTATAATGAAGGTCTTCAATGTCTCCCAATGTATATATAAGGGGACAGAAAAAGACAAACAAACATAGTATAATACAGTAAATATCAACAGTACTGTTGCAGTGTGGGTAATTGCACTCACAAACAGTGTAGATAAAAATGGCTCATCTATCTCTTGTAGAGATGTCTCCTCTCTTCTTAATATCACGCTCCCAGGCAATGAAACAAGATGAAGAGATGGTATATTAAATAGTGAAGGGTAGAAATTTAATAAAAAACAATAGCATCTTACAAATATGGTTATAGATGTCAGATGTTTTTCTGTGCCAGCAAAGATCCAAATGGAGGACAAAGTCCAAAAGGCCAGTACAGCAAAAGGCAGATCCAGAGGGAGTCCACAAGTTGATGATGTGAATCGAAAATGGCAGTATAGGTAGGCACGCTACGCGTTTCGACGCTATTTGGGCTTCCTCTTGGCGTGTCTGGATTTATCCTTTCTGTCTAGGTTCAGGATTAGCTGTCATTTATGCTTAATGCAGTTATCGGCATCAGACTGTTCGAAACATTCCAGCTAAATTTTTGGTACTGGCTATCCTTGAAGTAAAATAACGTAAAAGGGTACATTTGCCTGTTTTTGCAGCTAAATATTTGAAATAGATATATTAGATATATTGCTAACCAGTCCATCGATGCTATCAGTACATCATGATGTATCCTCCCCCAGATCCTGCTATTATATATTACCTTACTATTACTTATTATATAACAGTACTAGTAAATTGCAGTTTTTTATACAACCCATGAAAAACAGCCCCATCCCTTTTCCACCAAACTTTACAGTTGGTACAATGCAGTCAGGCAGGTTATGTTCTCCTGGCATCGGCCAAACCCAGACCATCAGACTGCCTAACTCCACAGAACACGTTTCCACAGCTCCAGAGTCCATCGGCGGTGTGATTTACACCTCTCGATCCATCCTTGTTGGGGATGTGAGGCTTGCCTGCAGCTGCTCAGCCATGGAAACCCATTCCAGGAAGTTCCCGACGCACAATTTTTGTGTTGATACTAACGGAATTCTTCGGCTATGGAATCAGCAGAGCATTGGGACTTTTATGCACCATGCTCCTCAGCTTCATGGCTGAGTTGCTGCTGCAGTTGGCTGTGTTATTTCTGACAGGGATGACATTTCCCAAACTGACTTATCGCTAAGGTGGCATCCTATCCCAGTGCCACCACTGAATTCACTGAGCTCTTCAGAACAACCCATTATTTTCCCAAATGTCTGGCTAGGTGCTTCATTCTATACACCTGTGACAATGGGTCTGATTGAAGCACCTGAATTCAATAATTAAAAGATGTGTCCAAATACAGTTGTACAAATAGTGTGTCTCGCAGAATTCAGCACTTTGTGAGTATGTGCAAATCTCTAGAACAAATGTGTTTTCATATATTTGACCAGTTGACATGAATTCTTTATATAGCGCCCTGGGTTTGAAAATTATACTGATTTGCACATCTTGACCCTGTTTGTTAGGGAAATTGTGAGTGTATAATCTTTCATTTACTTGGTACACTCAGCCCAAATCAGATTCTAGAGCACAGGTCTCCCATCCTTTCAGCCTCTCAGATAATGTATGTAATATAGAAATTAAAAGTTTTCTTTTCCTCCCTTAAAATGGTCACTATTTTGATTTTTGCTTGTACTCACTTCCTATTTTTGGTGCAAGTGTTATATTTGAACTAACTTGCATATATTAAATAGTTTGGATTTTGTTTTGGAGTTACATAACGCTGTAGTTAAAGATCTTCATCCATCCAGAGCAGCATTAGTCTACTAGTTTTAGACAATGACATTAGTAGGAGCATAAATAAGGAGTGCCATCTAGTCGTACATGGTACAAAGACACTGGAGTTTATTCAGTGAACGGTGGTGAACTGGCAAGGGAATTGCAATATTCAGGCATTAATAGCTGAGTTGGAGAGATAGACAAATTGGAGCTGGTAATGCCTTATTTTCAAAATTCCCTAGTAAATTCACGGTTTAGTAAACAGTGCTCCCACCGAAGAAATGGACACGACGAAGGGATCCAGAGTCAAGATAAAACAACATACCAACATAAAATTACTTAATAATTATTGTGATATGCGGAAAACAAGAGAAATCACTAAGGGTCTACTAAATAATACACATATATTTCCCAAAATTAATTAGGGCTGGGCACCTTACCTGAATTTCACAAATCTCTGAAATGCGGACACTAAATATGCCTGAATTTGGGTTTAAATCAGATTTTTGGGCTGTTCGGAAACTGAAGCATCAGAGACATTCGGATAAGAATATTTTCGCCATGAAAGCCATAGATTTTCGGCTCCCAAACATGTGCCAATCAACCCCCAAACGAGCCTTCAGAATTCGGGTAACATAGGTGGAATTTGCCCATTTTAGCTGGATAATTCAACTTTAAAAGGTCTCTAATGTACACAAACAAATGACATGCCTACATATATGTCCTAATATAATTTCTGATACAAATCTCCATCATTACAATATTTGATCAAAATATGGACATTTTTGGAACACATAAAAAAGTGTTTTGCAACAGATTACTTGTCCAGCACAGGCACCAATGAATAACCACAATGAAAAAGGGAAGAGTACTCATCTAGAATAATTCAGCACTGTGGAAATAAAAGGGTACCATGAACTGTGGAGATAAAAAAACAAAGGTGTGGGATCCCTCTCAGCGAGAACGGGCAAAGGCTGAAATATGCGGCCCTATAGGTTGTAACCTACTCTGGAGAGGAATCATCTAGAGGGATACCAGCCGTACCACACTGACGAGGCCATTGAAGGCCGAAACGTACGTCTGTGGTTGCTGTATTCTTCGTGCAGAGGAGACCTGCCAGGCTATCTGGATCTGGACTGCCCTTATGGGTGGGACCAGTCTAATATGCTAATGGAGAGGTTTCCTCTGTAATAGTGCAAGCTAGCAAAAATCAGTGGTTCCTCTCCCGAGTAGATTACAACCTATAGGGCCGGCTATTTCAGCCTTTGCCCGTTCTCGCTGAGAGGGTCCCACACTTTTGTTTTTTTGTACCATGAACTGTGGCAGTGTGTGAAGTGTGAGACAAAAATAGATAGTTTGTTAGTGGAGGAGTAGGATCAGGTGATAGGAATTGTAAGTAACCAAGGGTTCCATTGCAACTAACAAGATGCTACAGTAGGATTTACTCAGCATCAGATGAGGAGGATGATATTCCGGCAACCGTCCAGTCATGTTCATATTATCATCCCCCTCACCAGTCTGACCTTAAGTAAAGTAGGTGTGGGAATTGCCGCAGGTGTAGCGATACACTTCAGGGATCTCCTGATACTCCAGCCATCCAAATCACCAGCCAAAACTTAGCGCAGGATGAAGAATAATGAACACCTTTACTTAATAAAACACAAAGTTATATACAGACATAATGACATCACAGACATTAGTATACAATGGGGGGATGGAACTAAGCATAGTTCTCCACTAGGTCCTCCAATTAACTGGATCTAGGAATACATTGGATCCTTACACTGCAATGACCATATTTGGCTCCTCCCCCGATGTATTTCCAGGCTGCAAACCAAATAGGAATTAACATACAATGAGTAAAGATAATTACACAGCATACATTACGATACAGACACATAATGAACTCAAAATAATCAGTTTTACAGTAACACAGAGCAATGGATGAGAGAGTAAAAAATCAGGATTACAGAGGGAACAATCAGAGGACATCAATAAAGGGGAACAATGGACAACCAATGGAACAACATCATATATATTGTAACGTCAATGCAAAGTGCAAACTTAACCACTGTACCTACCTCATCAAAAACAGAACCCTTATCAATGCCAGGGCCCATAATCTATATGGAGGAGGCGGCCATTAGTGCTCTCCAAGTGGCGGAGGGTTCCGTTGTCCCTATTTCGGGACAGATTGGTGTATATTGAGTTGACCCTTATATCCTTTGTATATAGTTATAATTACATATTTATAAATAATGCAGGACACAGAAACAAAATGAACATGTGTGTCCTATCCTTAGAATAAGCCTGGCTGGTTGAATAGACAAACAAATGCAATTTACATTTTGTTTTAATGTCCTCAGGTAAGCCTTTTATGTAACTTTCATATATTATATATTAGCAGTTATTATGTTTTTTTTTAAAGGGAAGGTAATCATATTTCACATGGGAAACAGTTAGCCCTAGAGCAACCACGTCGGCATTCATATCTATAAAAACAGAATAGAGAGAGCAATTGCCTAAATCAATGGAGCAGAACAACTGTCTACATATTGCACTGACAATGTTTGTAAAGGTTCAGCGGTTTTTAATATATATTTAATAAGATGTTCAGAATATGTCACTATGCACCTGATCACTTTCCTCTGATTAACTGTTTTTTTCTCTCTCTTAGAAAGAAAGGCAAAAAAAAAAACGAAATGAATATTAGCACTAGTGCCCAGCTAAATCACGGTTGAAGGACCACTAAACTTCTAATAAAGAGGCACAAGTGAAAAATGTAGTGCCCCTAGTATGAGGATTGTGATGGGTCCCCTCTACACAGACGCACTTATCCCCAGCAAATTAATTAACAATAAAATAATATTTAGGCGACAGAGTCCATTTAATGTCAGATCGAGGTGCAAAGACACTGCCAAGAGTTTTATGCAGAGCTCAAAAAAGGGGAGGCAGGGGACATCACTACTGAGTGTCATAGCAGGCAGAGGAGCAGTCTCAACCCCTATTTCCGATGCCAGGTCTTGGGGATTGTGGTAAAGAGCTTACACTTCCTTCAACCTGTGCTTCCATGAGATTCAGCCTGTTGGCGGGACACATGGAGAATATAATGGGGTTTATTCTACAGTAGTATGAGAGTTGAAGCCGTAGTTGATGCCTACGACTGGAGTGTAAAGCTTAGAGAGTGCTTTGAACGACAGTAAGTTCCCCTTATGATAATCAGAGACTGTCTGAGAGTAATAGGCTTGTTTGTATGACCTAGTGGATTTCAGGAAAGGTTTGCGCTTAAATCACAAATTGGAGAGTCTCTCAAATGTTTAGTGGTGAGAACATTGGGCATGTGGAACAAGTAAAGTATTTTCTTATGGACATGTTATATAGGAAGATTTCAGCTTGTCATAAATGTTTAGCTCATCATCTGCCATGTTTCCAGTAACACACGTGTTCCACTTCCATGTGTTGCATAAAAAGCATATACAACGAGACAGAATCCAATTCAGGACCCACCATGCTTAATTAATTGGATTCTGTCTGGGTGCAGATGCATCCTACATACAACTGGGCTGCACTTTATACTTTTTTCATTTTATCTATCCAGCACATGGAACACATACAGTATGTGTATCTGGAAATATGGCCTGTGTTAGGATTGGGTGGAGACATGAAGCAGCATATCTTGTATGTAGGGTTGTTACCTTTTCTTCAAAAAAAATACTCTCTATAGACTTAATACTGGCCTGATGCCAATGTTTTACCAGCCTGCCGGTAATATACCGGCCAGGTGGCAACCCTACTTGTATGAAAGAAAAGGCTCTTTGGCAAGGAGCAACACAAAGGTATATTGCAGTTCCAGTATGTTTAATAACAGAACAAACTAGCAGACACCTGTATGATGTGCAAGAATGGTTGTAGGTACAACTACGTCCTAATTATTATTCAGAAAAGCTCATGAAAAAGGCATAGTTTATGAGGGGTTTGCGGGCAGGAACCTGTGTCCCTCCAGCTGCTGATTAACTACATCTCCCATAATGCTCCTTCAGCTAAGTGGCTGGCAGAGAAGTAAGGGAAATGTAGTTCTGCAGTGTCTAGAGGTTCCCCACCCCTGGTTTAGAGCTACATAGACTGCAGACTGATCTACCTTTTAAATAATTACAGCATTACATTTATTATAAGTGTCCCTGAATAAAACAGCGAGATGGCCACCTTACGCTTACTCCTTTTAGAGATCAGGGGCATCCAATGTGCAGGCCATGAGCTGAATAACGGCAGAACTGTGTGGCAAAACTTAACCATCCATATTCAGTGCTTTTGCATTACTGGTAAATACCTAAACACCTTTCTTTGGCTAATAATCGATTCTTTACCTTTATGTTTGATTTAAAGAAAAAAAAAAAAGCAATTCAATTTACAAATATGCATTTCTGATCATGCAACTCACTTTACAAAATGAAACTGGAACGTTTTACATAATAAACCCATTTGGGCAGAACCCTCCTCATCGTTCATTTAAATGTCTCCTATTATTTGCACGTTTCCAGGGCTATGGAATATGACTGATTTATAAATAAAATAATAATTGTGGTGCTTTGATGCTTCATTTCCTAAGCAGCACTGCCACCTATCTTTTAACTTGCAAAAATCACACAAAGCTTTCATGATCAATTATAATGTAACAGTGCAGTTTACAGCTTCCCTCTCACTTGGCCCTCTCCATTTGGCTGGAGCTTGGGAGGAAAAATCCCAGGAACTTAAAGGGTGCACCAGATTAAGCAGTGTTTTGCTGGACATGTATAACTTTTACATTGCGGCTGAAAAAAAAAAAAAGCAGATGTGCAAACGTACACATTGAATCCAAACTATGAGGAGCTAAAGGAATGTATCACTTAATCATTGTTTTTACTGTAAATGTAGCAGTGTTAATTTTGACAGCAAATTTTTATTTTATCATTTTCTTTTTACTATAATGGTATATAGTTTAGTCATATTATAGTCATCTGAATTGTTTTAGTTGACTAAATCTCCAGCAGTGAGGAAAGGAACAGGTCTGAGAAGGTTGTTATACAGTATTAATTTAACTTGCTAGAAATATGGGAGGGGAAATGCTCAGGTACCAGGCTAATCGGAAGGATGAGTAGCCTCTTCCTCTGCGGTTTGCAGGCCATTGTTCCAGGGGGCAGACTGGTACAGGGAGCCTGTGTCTCAGCCAATCCAGCTCTGTGATACACTCACAAATAATCTCAGCTCCCCAAAAAGTGGGTAATCAGAGGCAAAAAGAGGGACAGAGGGGATTTTCTATATTAGTGAATGTCTCTTCTAATTAGAGACCCTTGTGGACATGAATAATTTCATTAGGTAACACTATAGTAATGTATGTTTCAGCCAGGACAGAGCTACACGGAAGTATTTGTTCCCCCTGTAAATACATGGTCTCCAGGATCAGGTATGATGTTAATGCAAACAGAACACTGGGATGAGTTTAAATGTTGTATATGAAATTTGTGTTCCATTTATTTTGTATTTTACCGATACAATTGACCCTGTAATTTATGAGAAGAAGATAATGAGAGTGACAGAGACAAAAATAAAAAAGTGTAGGAAATCACTGCTGTATTCTGGCTGGTTTATTACTGTTTCCAGACAGACACTATTCAGATGTTTGTCACTGAATATAAAATGCTGTGTGGATTATTTCAAGTGACTTTGCCTTTGTTGGCACACCCCTGCCGTGTCACTATGACCATCTCAGTCGTATACACAGCCAGCATGCCGACCCCTCCCGTCTGCACATCTCTATGCCAGGCGGAACTATGCATCTCATTTCGCTGTTTCCGAGGGGGAGTTTTAGTGAGCGCACAGTGAAACAGAGTCGCCGCCGGGTTTCACTTCCTGGAATTGACAGTGTCATCAAGCCGGTGATTGTCATAGTCTTCGAATAGACGGTGAGTCCCTCCACTTCAATCTATGCTTGACAGCTCGGTATAATGCCCGCTCTTAATAAGAGTGTCTAGTGTATCAGAGAGCTAGCAATGTTTAGTGATGTATCCTACGAGCACGGGAAGGTCACAGACTGCCATTCAGTTCAGGTTGCACCCATGTGACCGCTGCGAGTCCAAGGGATTATCTCCAGTCATAGGATGACCATATAACCCCTTTAATTATGGACACGTATTATAAAATAGCATCATGCAGGACATCTATAAGGTTTGTTCGCGAAATATTTTGTTAAGCAACAATGGTTAAAGCACACGAATGGTCGTTCAACCCTGTATACTGATTAATGGCACACATGCATTGCATTCATTTAGTACTCAGCTAGCTCTGTTACATCCTAAGATGAAAGTGTAAACATTTCACTCTTTAGCTGGGGCTCACATGTGAGTAAGGTGACTAAATTGTGGTTATAAAATATGCATTCTCTATGGTGACAATGGTTTTAATGTAGTTTCCATTTTTTTAGTGTCCCGTTAATATTTGACATTGTAACTCTGCTTATACAGAACAAACATTCGTAGTAATTCCTTGAAGCCTTGAACAGGCTTTGAAAATAATGATGGAAATGTTAACACATGGTACTAATACAAATCTATGTATACGAAACTAATACAAGGGCCAGTTTCCTTATCTAGAGACATCTAATTGTCCCGTCCTTTTCACTAATCGGTAAGCTGAAGTGAGACAAACATATCATCTCACTGCTTTAACTACAAACCTGGTGAGTTCCTCCTGCAAGAACAGAGTTGGTGCTGCCGAATTCATTGTTAAAACAGTGATAGATTTTAAAGACTTTTCATAGGAAGGAGGAGCATGACAAGTTTGACTTTTTTGGATCTATATTCATGATATCATGTACACAAGCATCCTCCCTATCCTCACATTGGATACATACAACCTCACATAGGATTCATACACCCATAGCCAAAGGACAAGAGGCCATAGTGCCAGCAAGTACATGTGTAACTGACACCTATTTTGGGATGTGATGGGGGCATTCATGTCCATACCTCTATGGATGTTTTCCTGTCCATAATAATAGATCTTGTCTATCTGGCTTCTCTCTGTATGAATGCACAACATTATTACCTCCAATACTGTGCCGTGCTGCTTAAATGTCTCTGGTTTTCAAGTTTTGTATATTTTTCATTTTGTGCATGCGAACGTAGAGAAAAGGATGTTTTGGCTTCCATGCTGCCACATTTCCAATCCATTACTGTTGTCATTCAGTGTTCTCTATCATTGTCATGTGCTAGCATGCTAAGTTAGCATTGCATAAGATCGTTCTGGCTAGCCTTTCAACCTGTACCCGGATTTCATTTGCTGTGAGTCTCATCCAGCTACTTAAGGATTGTACTGCAGGGCTTGATACATTTGTGTAGACGTTAGGATCCTGTCAGAGTAAGCCAGGAGCCAGCCTGGTAGTTTTTGGGTTCCAAAGAACTAGTACTTCCAAATAATTTTATATAAAGCAGTACGAATGTTGGAAACCATCAATAGGGTGAATTTGTAGGATATGGATATTTGGATATAAGCCCTGATTATAGTGAGTCGTATAAACATGTTGAATTAAATAATAATAAATGAATCTGACAAACACTAAAATGTAACTGTTTTACCCTGTCTTATCTTCTCTAGAAATGGTTCACGCCGAAGCCTTCTCTCGTCCTTTGAGTCGGAATGAAGTAGTTGGTTTGATTTTCCGATTGACTATTTTTGGAGCGGTCACTTACTTCACAATCAAATGGATGGTAGATGCCATTGATCCAACCAGAAAACAAAAGCTTGAAGCCCAGAAACAGGTAGGGGAGTTATTTTGTTTTTTTGTTATTTTGTTCTTTTACCTTCTTCCTAATATTATTTTAGAAAATAATCACGGATGATTTAATAGTAGAGATGTCTTTAGCCATAAACATTTAGCTTACAAAAATAGTTTAGTTAATCGGAATTTTAATCATTTCAAAAAGTGCTGCATCTTACGAACCATTAACAAACAAATATTTTGTTTGCAGCCATTTTGCTAATTTAGCAGAAGTTTTTATGAGGCTGGCTTCATTAAGGTGTGTACATTGCATACACAACATTGGTCTCGCTTGTAATGATACGTCACTGTCTAAACACTGTTTATACTGTGAATGTAGAGCATAAACAGTGATCAAAAGTTGCATTTAATGTAGGCTGTGTCTCACAGCTGAGACAGCCAGTGTGAATACTGGCGCATGCATACAGTCACAGCCAATCACAGCAGGGCTTGCCCCTATTGTCTGATCAGTGCAGAGAGAGACCCTGTTTTTTTTTTTTTTTGCATAGGAAGAGCTAGGGTTGCCACCTGGCCTGTATTTTACCGGCAGGCAGGTAAAAAATTGACATCAGGCCAATGTTAAGTCTATGGAGACAGTACCAAGGCCGGTATTTTTCTGAAGAAAAGGTGGCAACCCTAGGAAGAGCAGAGGAGACCTAGTTAAGGGTCAGTTGCTGGCCAAACTGGGCTGCCTGCTTCCTATGGAAGTATGGCAACTGCCGGTCAGAGGATAAACTGACCTGTACTATCAAAAGTTCAAACCAATTTGTCCTCTGACTAAGAACAACTAATTTCTCATTTGAAGCACAAGTGAAAAAGACAATTTTTAGTTGCCCTTTGACCTTTTCATTTCCACTCATCTAGCATATATTCAATGTTGCTGCATTCATTCCATCTATTTCTTTTTATATGATAAAAATCCATTGCCTTTTTTTCCACAGGCTGAAAAGCTAATGCAGCAGATTGGTGTGAAGAATGTGAAACTTACAGAATATGAAATGAGCATTGCAGCCCATCTGGTGGATCCACTCAGCATGCTGGTAAAAGGAACTGTCATTACAGCTCTCAATACACTGCTTCTCCAAAAACTCCTGAAATACCCACAGCTGCACAGGTTTTAATGAAAAGTAAAAGGGAAATATCCAGAACTAATTCATTAGAATAACTGAGAACTTACAACCGAGAAAGGGCTAGTTTAATGGCGATAGAGCAATGTCCTCCTTTATAGACTTGGAATAGATTGCTGCAGGGCCAAAGAACTGCTCAGATGTTGTACCTTGGCTCCAGTGCACACACAAATCCACTTAAAAGCATTTTCAGGGTTGACTGTTACTGCATTAATCTACAAAAAAGTTTAAAGTTGGATTTAAAAACAGTTTTCAGTAATCATGGTATCTCATGCAACCATTCATTTAAATAGCAGCTCCGCATCCTGTCTAGCTGGCTCCTAGATTCCAAATGATGATGTTTCTCTCTTTGTTTGCATTACATTATTGTTGCACATGCATTCAAGCTGAAAATATCAGCTTCACGTGATTTAGTTTAGCATACCCAATGTATGCGAGTATTTGTATTGGAAAAATAGAATAATTCAACCTTGTATTTTTCTACTTGGATTCTTGTTCTATCTGAGTCTGCCCAATTGTATGTCTTGCTAGTTCTTCTCTTATTTTTTTTTTTTAATTTAAGGTAGATTTGGGTGAAGTCAGGATAGTTGCCATTACTTTGCTGCTGTTGCCAACTACCTTATGCTAACTGGCCATGCTAACCCTTGGCGTCCGAGGATCCATACCAATTGCTCCCACTTAATCCATTGTGCTTATTCTACATATGTTTCCACTAAATTGTGGAAAGGATAGCATGTTTTTTTTATTTTATTATCAGCTCTCATGATGACATAGCATAGGATTATGATCGTTATACAGCAATTCATGTATAGCTGTATGTCTCCTACCAGTCCCTGTGCCATGGATTGTACACACTCATCAGCAATGGCCATGTCTCTGTCAATTATTTAACAGTGTTTCATTTCTGTTACACTCACCATTATTAGAAATGAAAATGTGAACGCCATATGTTTACTAAACAGTGTCCTCTAATGATGTAGAATGTGCCACTAATCTGAGGTATATACAGCTGCTCATGAAAACAAGCAGACAAGCCATGCTCCAAAAACCATATTGTAAAGATAAACTGGTAATTAAGATGTGATTTGATTTGGATTTGAGCAATGTGATATTGACACTAGATGTAATCTTCCATTCACAGGTAACATGGAGTGACATTGCAGGGCTAGATGATGTGATTACAGACCTTAAAGATACTGTGATCCTCCCAATTAAGAAGAAGCATTTATTTGAGAATTCCAGACTGCTTCAGCCTCCTAAAGGTAATGTGCAGTTCCTTGTATGTATGACCTGTAGATCATTTCAATGTTTCTTTTGTTTTCACAACAGCCTTGATGTCTGTTCACGTGTAATGATCATTTAGTCTGTTGAGCAGCGATAGTTGTTCGAATGTTACTCTTAGTATCGTCTCTCTCCTCTCCCTCTCCCCCCCTTGAAAACCCTTTAGAAAATCCACTTATTTTTTTCCAAACAAAAAAAACATAAAAACCATGTTTTGTTATAAGCCACCCAATTTTTCCTTTTCTATTTTAAAAACAAAACAGTCGCACACACATCTGTCTACCGGTTAATATAAATCACTATGTGTATTGCATTTATAATGCTACATTAAAAATTGCTTTGTCTTTAATCTTGTGTATTTTCCAGCATGTTCTGTCAAACTCTGCAGCCTGATTCATTCATTGTGATTTATCATAGTCTGGCCTTTACTACATCTTCTCTGTATAATGCTGCTCTCCATTCCATTAGCTACAGAATCCTTTGAATGGAGCCGTTGGTGAGGCCCAGCCTAAGGACCTATTGATTACTCCTCCTATAAAATGCCATCAATGCACGGTTTGTTTTCCAGGAGTTCTTCTTTATGGTCCTCCAGGGTGCGGTAAAACTCTGATTGCCAAAGCAACGGCCAAGGAAGCAGGATGTCGCTTCATCAATCTCCAGCCATCCACGCTGACTGACAAGTGGTACGGAGAGTCCCAGAAACTGGCTGCTGCTGTTTTCTCCCTGGCTGTAAAACTCCAGCCATCCATTATTTTCATTGATGAAATAGGTAAAATCATGGTCCTCTATCTCTAAAACCAACTCCGTCACCAGGAAATAGCAGTTATTATTCATGTTCGTTACATATGTCGCCCTTTGTTTTAGTACCTTGCAGAATCCACGTTTGCACATCTCTCTAAAAATTGAACTGGATCCTTTTTTCATTTCATATCCTCCGTTTATCTGTAGATAACGGCCGTTTACTAACTTTTATTAAATCTCTTCATATCCACACTGATCCTTTAGCTATGTTATCAGAATTCTACTTCTGCCTCCTAGTTCTGGGGACTTCTATATTTATCTGCCGCCAGAGGTTAAGAATCGAGTTTTGCTGAAATCTCGAATGATCTTCCCCTTTAGCATTCTCTTTAGTTTGGAAATGTGAAAGCATGATTTGTTTCCAGAGTTTTACTGGAAAGTGTGTGTTTGGTTTTTTAAATGTTTTTTTTTCTTTCCTTTTTAATAACCTTGCCATGTAGATTCTTTTCTTCGAAGTCGTTCAAGCAGTGACCATGAAGCTACGGCAATGATGAAAGCTCAGTTTATGAGTCTTTGGGATGGTCTGGACACGGACTACAGCTGCCAGGTACATCATTTTATCAGCTGGTGTGAAGGTTTTGACAACACGGAATAAAGTGTGACAGCAGTTTAATATGTTATTAAAGAAGATCCTAAAGCTTTAGGCACAGATCCCATACCACCTTTAGTAAACCAAGTAATATAGACCTGCTCTTCTATTAATGTGTATATTATATTTTAAAACCTTTCTATCATGTTATATGTTTAAAGACCAGTGTTTCATACTCAGTTACATGTCACTTAAGCATCTGTCTGATCATAACAAATGTCACTATTTATAACATCAATATCTTAATGCATGGTTTTGTAACATTATGGAAAAGATCAGATGTTTTTAATTAAAAGGAGCGGGGCAAATTAAAGATTTCAGATTTTGACTTTGCTCCCTCTTTAAGTCCGCAAAACAAGGCTAGTGTACTAATCGTATTATATTCTAGGCATTACTCAGTCTTTAAAAACACAAGACATCTCAGGGGTTTCTTTCTAGTGAAATATGCCATTAATAAAGTATTTCTGTTCATATTGGTAAAATAGGTTCTGACATTTTCTGCTAAAACGTAGGACCTGCTCTAGAAAGCTTTTATTCGATAAGTATTAATGTGCAATGGATACATTGATCCAGAAGGTACCCTAGATTGCCAGATGTAAAATCTGTGTTAAACTACATATTTAAGGTTAGACTTGATGATGGGAGAGTACGTTAGCTGAGGTCAATTTGCTATAGGTAGATATAGGATGGAAACTTTCTAAATTCTATTGTTTCCTAGAGAACAGAAATTTCAGAGACGGAAGTCTGATATTATTGTATACAATTTTGTATCATGCGCTGTCAGTTTAATGGTATGATTGTGATGGTATTTAATCTCATCCTTTAAGCAACGACAAACCCAAATTTTATTGCTAATTATTTTTTGTCATATCATGTAGGTAATTGTAATGGGAGCCACCAACCGTCCTCAGGATCTCGATACGGCAATAATGCGGAGAATGCCAACCAGGTTTCATATCAATCAGCCGGTATGTCACTCACAATAGTTTGATAAATATTGGAACAGATTTCCAATATTGGCTTCCCTTAAGAGGATGCCAGCTTTGTACCATTTGGTTGTCCCATTTGGTAGTAGTGAGAGGGTCAAACCGCCATTTGTTTGAGGGCCTGCTGATTTTCAGGATCTTTAACGCACTGTTAATTTGATTATTAAGTTAGAAAAATGTTAACTCTCTGAAAATATAGTGGCCCCTAAAAGCAGAGCTTGACCTGTCTAGATTTTAACACCTGGGTGAGTTAGAGACACATCTGTGAAATATTTGCATTTGAAGAATTGTTGGTGTTTTGCTTTAATCTGATGATTTGAAGATATGTGCCTTAAGGGTCGACTCAATATACTCACATATGTCTCAAATTCTATTCACTCCTGAACTTGCTCCGAATTCGAGTAACATAGGCAAAATTCGCCCATTTAAATTCTCCAGGTTTTTTTTTTATATTTTATGTTCATTAATATTTTTTTATGTACATAATGTAATCTTTTTTTTATTAACATATATTTTGAATGAATGTTTTCTATTTGCAGTCCATGAGACAGAGAGAGGCAATTCTGAACCTAATCCTAAGAAATGAAAATGTAAGTAATGTTATTTTGTTTATTTTTATGATACTTTGTTCTTCTTTCTTTTGAAATACAAGGTTTTCAAACATTTCCCACAGTCTGTCAAGATGGAGGAAAAGTATTATTTTTATTTTGGATTATTTACTAGTGATACGAAGTACCTGTGTATGCAGCTGGCACTCACGCTTAAATCTTGGTCTCCTCCGAGATCTGGATATAGAACCAAGTCATGATGGAGTATTTTCATGTTTTGAATAGTATCTATTTCTCTTGATAGGTGGATGGACATGTGGATTTGGTGGAGGTTGCGAGCAGCACTGATGGCTTCTCAGGAAGTGACCTGAAGGAAATGTGCAGGGATGCAGCACTGCTGTGTGTCAGGGAATATGTGACCAGCTCTTCTGATGATGGGTGTGTATACCTTCCAAGTAACATGATGGTGATCTCTCTCTAGTACATTGCTGAGTTAATGCAACTGGTGCAGCTCAGTAAGGCGTTATCCATGGTCAGCTTCGCTCTTGTGGCTGAAGTTCGCCACGTTTGGCCCTGCACGAGTTGAATCAGTGAGAGAAAATGTTAATTTTGTCTTTAGCTTGCCCTATTCATGAATAGACTGTACAGTTAGCAACAACTGAACAGTGAGTTGATATAAAAGTTGACTCCGCTATACATTGTGCAGGGATAAACCTGTTGAGCTTCTCCTGTTAGGTGAGCTCACCTGCGTTTGGCAGGGCCAACCCTTTTTTTTTTTTTTTTTTTTTACTACGAAGGTTTCTCCCTGCACTGTGCATAGTTAAAGTCTGTGAGATGAAAGATCCATCTCACATGCAACTCTCCTTTTAGTAAACAGATCCCATGCCTACCCCTGTTCTCTAATCTAATATCTACTGATTTGATGTAAGCATCGTTTAGTTGACTGGTGAAGAAGTTTTCTTGTTGGGCAGTAATTTGCCTTGAACTTGGATTTCAAATGTCTAGGTAAACATTCATCCTTTCTTATTATGTGCTTCTGTCTATACAGCTTCTACGAGGAGATCAGACCAATACAACAACAAGATTTAATAAAGGCCATTGAAAAAATGAAGAAATCCAAGAATGCGACCAATCAGGGAGTACTGATGCACGTTAGTTTGGACTGAGGTGGTTTCGCCACTCATCGTCCAAGCAAGAGTGGCTATTAGGCAGAACCAATCAGGGAACACTGGGTGCGGGGGAGGAGCCTTGGCCTTTACTAAAAGGAGTTTGTTCATTTGAACATTTATTATGAACTTAAACCTCTGTTACTGATCAGTAGTAACAATTGCCCATAAATCAAGAGCCATGTAGAAGTCTGTGATGGTTCTCGGTTGATGTGGCTGCATTAACATTCAGAGCAATGTATTGAAGGGGTTTGTGTGTTGTCATGTTAACGTTTGTTTAATACCTGTTTGTATGTTGTGATTTAGGTACTGAATGCTGCTATATTTTGTGGAGAGTCGCAGGAATACAACGGAGACATTGAGGGTTTTATTCACTATATCAAAATGTGAATTTATTCTGGAAAATGTATTCCTTCTGTGTGCACTGGTGTGCGTGTATATGCCACTTCTAGATGCATGTATATAAATAAACTGTGTGCATGTATATGCATGCACACACAATAGCTGGAAACATATCACTGATGTTCAATAATCCAAACAAGACTTTATATTCCATCTGAGGTCAGTGATGGGAAATAAACTGACATTTCTAAGGTTTTATTTATTTTTATTACTAGTCTGAGACTGTTTAATTTCCAGACCTGTATATATGCATCATACGATAAACATAATTATGATATACTAGAGGCTTTTAGGTCTAATCTTACAATTTCACACATGAGTCAGCTAGTGACTCATTGTGATTTAATCCAGAAGGGTATATACTGTATGTAGAGCATTGTGTGGTTTTTATTTTGTAGTAGAGGGTTCTGTTATTAGTTGCTTGAATGCTATACTGAGTTTAGGATGTTTGATGCAGTCATAACACAATACGAAGTATGAGTGTTTGGTGAAAGCTAATGCACATTATGGCCTTTGACCTGTTAATGATGCCTGATGAAGAGTGAGCATGAAGGAGTGGTACAGTATACATGCAACATAGAAAGCTTATATCCGAGATCAGTGATGACCAAATTCCAGCACTCCAGCTCCAGGGTTCATGTTATACTCAAGGTGATGGAGGAAACCTTAATCTACATCACCTGGAGTGCTAAAGGTAAACCTTCTCCATCCTAGATATTGGGGTGCAATTATAAATAAGAGGCACAATCTAAAAGCTCCTAATTGCGGTGCTATCTGAGCACGCCCCCATATAAAGCAACATTTAAACATGTGCCCCAGAACCACACATGGCTCCAGCACAACTCCCATATAGTAAAAACAGGCCCAGCGATGTGCTTAAACAGTGGTGTTTGGAGAAAGTGCAGGGAGCGCTATACAAAGTGTAAGACAAGGAGGCAGCCATTGTTCTAAATCAGAACGCAGTTATTGTACACGCCGTTTTATTATTTTTGTTGAATCCTTCCTAATGCTCTGCTGGATCTCTTCTACTTTCTCTGCTGTATCATGAGATCCTGCAGGCTTGGAGGGATTTCTGTGTGTTTAGGATGTAATGACTTCCTATATAGTATGTGATGATAATAAAATCTGTCATTATGTTTTTATTACAAGCACTCTATTGTCATTTTATGTACATTAAAATGTGTAAAACTGGCCCAGGGTTTGGGGGAAAGTCTTAAAAATGTTTTGGGGTGTTTTTCTTTTTTCTCTAGTTAAAAAATGGGGATATAATTTTTTGGACACAGATATATATATATATATATTTTTTTTTTTTTTTATCTCCCTGTTTAGTCTTTAATTGTTAGGCTGCAATGTATAACCGCATATTAAAGTGTAGATTACATTGTTTTCTATATTTAGCAGTTAATAAATAAATAACCCACCAGAAAAGTCTAAATAGGATCTCAACGTTCTATCATAATGGCTACTAGAAAGGGCTGTATTTCACATCGCTAGAGGTAATGTTCTTTTTTCATACATTGTTATGTAAGCACAGGCTTGTGTAAAAAAAACTAGTCTTTAAGGGATGCAAAGTGGCCAAGCCTTGCTACATGATTCATTTGTTTCAATCATTTTGCCTCTGATATAACTGCACAAGCAGGGATCCAGAAGTTCAGGCCTGTTTGCAACCCTTGAATCACTGGGCCCCACACTTCTGAGAAAGAAACTATATGCGCATGAAATATTACTGCCTGGAAATTGTGGCAGAAATACTATCTATTGTGAAAACTGTCGAAGCTTGCGTTTTTACAGGCAAAGGTTTCTGGCACATATATTTGATAGAGGTTTAATCACTGTTGTATATAACAGGAAAATGTATGATTTTCACCTAATAAATGTATCAAGATGTTTGATTATACTGTACATCTTTCTCTTGGACTTCACGTCACTGGGCCAGTCCATTTGTCAAAAGCATTGCTCTCTCCAAACGACGTTAAAATCAAATGGATCATCGGTGTCTGAAAGTCAAACACACTCCAGCTGTCAGACCCCTTCTGAAATCATTAAGGTCCTCTGGATTCACATAGTTACCACATGTTTGCCCTTATGGCAGTTATGATGAGCATGATGGGATATAATTTGCCATTTTATTGCTATTGTGAAAAACTCGTGTCTGGTATAGGCCTATGCAAATCTTGGTGGGGGTTTTGGTCCACATGTGAAATTTGCATGTAAATGTAAGTGCAAAAATGCAGTTTTAAAACATAACTGGAAACCTCCTACATATCTTTTTCATGGTAAACGTGGTTTATAGAATAATGTTGCAGCTGATTTTGAGTGCTAGAGGTGTGCGGATTTTTCAATATCCAGTTAAGCGTCATAACCTACTTGTGATAGATCCACATCCAGTTTCCACCTCCTCTTACTATTGTAAAAGCTCCCATGTCTTGCCTTTCATTGGCATATTGGAGCCAGCAATATGCGATGTAAAAAATCTTGTCCGTGATAGCGGTTTTACCTGGATCGTTTGTATTGGTTTACTACAGCTCCAGAGACAGTATAATTCTGTACATACCGCATATGCAGCTGACATTCAAGCTTTCCGTCTGAGCAGTTTTTTGGGTTTCTAACTCTGCTAGTAAGACCTGTTGGTTTTTTTTGCAGTTCACTTGTAAGTTTACTTTTAGTGGATAGGCCCCCAAAGCAAACCCTGGGCTTTCTCTTCAACAAAATTTCCTACCAATTCAAGCAAATGTCCTATCTTTGCTACCAAAACAGAAACAGACCTAAATCACCCTACAATCTCTCAAGCTCTTGAAATATGGAATTATGTAATTATTATAACAATACTCAACTTCCCAAGTCTATTACAACTATTTAATCTCTTTGCTCCTCAACAACCCAACATCCTCACTCCGCATCTCAACAACCCAACATCCTCACTCCGTATCTCAACAACCCAACATCCTCACTCCGCAACTCAACAACCCAACATCTTCACTCCGCATCTCAACATCCTCACTCCGCATCTCAACAACCCAACATCTTCACTCCGCATCTCAACATCCTCACTCCGCATCTCAACAACCCAACATCTTCACTCCGCATCTCAACAACCCAACATTTTCACTCCGCATCTCAACAACCCAACATCTTCACTTCACATCTCTGTTATAATGTAATTTCATCAGATTCAACAAAAAGGACAAATGTTGAGATCTCAACATTTGAGTTCTCAGAAGCTCAGATCAATAAAATAATCATTCTAACACAAAAGGCATCTATTTCATGCATAACACCGGAATCCAAATTATTAACAAGATGGTACATTGCTCCGGCTGATTTACATAAATTCTATCCATTGGAGACAAGACTTTTTCAGCTACTCCATTCTTGAGCTCACTTCCAAATCATTCAAGAAATATAAATGAAATCAGTGTACATTAAGTAAATATGGCAAAATCCTGAATCCCTCTGCATTGGAAGGAATCTCAACCTCCATCTTGCAGTGAATTGGGAGGGGTAGACAGATGATGAACAATAAATAATTCAATCAAATTAAATATAGAAATATTTTAATATTAAAATGTGGATATTTATAAACTATTACAGAGACATTGTCAAGCAATATTTTCAAAAGACACAAGAGTCCTGTCTCGTCTTTAATAAATAGATAAGCAAAAATTGTTTTAGGATCTGACCCCCAATTACAATGTAATCAAAATAATTCACAAGCAAGTCATTCAGAATTACTGTACCCAGACAACATTGGATCCCCTTTGGATACAAAGCCAGACACTGTGCTTTTTATTTACCCCCCCCTCTTCAGAACTGCAACTCATGACACTTGGCTATCTGGTGACTGGCCGAGCATCAGAATAGTTGGAGTTCTAGTGGAGGTGTTCGCTCACCCTGCTACAGGCTCAGTTATTTTATAATTATTTCAGTCCTATCAACATGGTACAAATTTGGTCCATTATTACAAGAAGATGTATCCATTAACATGTACGTCTCTAAAACGTGTGAAAAATAGCCATAAAACAGATTATATAAACAATTGTTAGTTGATTGTGCTTATACTTCAATATGTTAAGTAAAATATATATATATTGTTTAACATAAACGCTAAATTCTGTTACAATTTCCATTTCATTAGTACTGCATAGATGCTGAAAAAGAGGCTTTATTCATTAATGGGACACTCCTGAGGTGGGGGGAACATATTCCATTCCTTTAAATGTTGCAAACTGTAGGACTTGAGTAGTCTAACATAATGCATTTAATTGACATTTTATGTTTTGTACATCCTAGCCAATAATGTGAGGTGCTTTCTATCACTCTGCTTAAAAAGTGCGACCTGTAATAATGTAAATATCTGACCATGACTTTAACGTAAAGTAGTTTTCAGATACATATAGGTTTTGCATTTGCAAGCTGCTTTCCATAATCTCACCGGTAATTAATGCGAAAACTTTTAATTTTGAATTATGCATGACTGTGTTGATTTAAAAAAAAAACTTTTTTGTTTATGGGGAACACGTACCTAATCACCACACTTGTTTATTGCATGGGTGTCTGTTTACAGCAGGGGTGGGGAACTTGTGGCCCTCCTTGCTGATGAACTACCTCTCCCACAATGGTCTTTCAGCTAAGAGGCTGGCAGAGGAGTATGGGAAATGTAGCCCTGCAACAACTGGAGGGGTGCAGGTTCCCCACCCCTGGTTTACAGCCTGAAGGGTCACTTCAGCTAAATATTAGTCTAGTACAGATGTTAGTCATGTTATATAGAGGCAATAGCATGGGAGGTAAAAATATTTGAGATGGAAAATCCTATTTGCTGTTTAAGAGAACTGTCAGCAAAAAATAAGTTAAGTTTAAATGAAAGATTGCATCAAGTGTAGACATTTTAAATATAAATACTTTAATGAAAGGATACAAATAAAGTAAATGATGGAGCCCTCTCTGCTTCTTTAGCACTATCAGGGGGCAGACATGTTGTTTAGAATCTTGGGTCAGATAAAGGAAGATTTGACCTAAGATATCCGACCCCTCAAAGAGCAATAAAAGCATAGAAGGCTCAATAATGTGCTTTATTATACTGTTTCATTAAAATATTTATATTTAAAATTCCTATATTTGATGTACTAGTAATCTTTCTACTAAACAGATAGTCATTTCCTCTTCTACTGGAGTCTTGTAGTACACCTGTTGTAAAGTGAGGCCTAGTCTTCTTTGGCTAGAAATCATATTATCTAATCCCATATGCACATATACATTGAAGGTGATAAACCTGTGATGTACATTTGTTCATTGCTGCATTATAGCAGCTGAATAAAACAGATATAAATGTGTTTACCAGCCCCACATATTCTATGCTATACAAGATTGAAATAAACAAATATTTGTCCCTTTAAATGTAAAAGATTACGTGCACACTTATTAATCGTATACTTTTCTTTCTGTGATTAAGGTTTTGTTTATCCAGCGTCGATATACTCCTCTCAATGTTTTCTTCAGTATTTAGCCCGAACAAGACTAAAGCTTTAGTTTGTAGCTGGGCACATGATTCTCTTGTACAAAAATAGCCAATAAAATTGTATTAAAAGCTAAAAAATACATTCTCTAATTAAAAATATAAAATAGTTTGAATTATAAAATAACTAGGCTACAACTTCCTAATTTGGCCATAGTGAGGCAACTTCTAGATTAATAGATTTTTTCTAGAGAACAGTAGTAATCGGTTAGAACTTTCCAGGCCTTGGGAGCCATGAAACCATCTGGTGGATTTTCACCTTCACGAGCCAATTTTCTCATCCGCGTTCCAGAAATGAAGTCAAATTCGTTGTGCCTGGAAAATAATACAAATCAACTGAGTGTTTTTGTTTATAAAGCATGATGATGTATAATGAATGGAGGGAACTCTAACTACTGGTATGTCCCTGACAAGAAGCAGGCAGCCGTCTGGTCGGCGACTAGCAGAGAGAGCCCCTTGTTTTTTTGTATGGGATCAGCAGGGGGACCTTAACTAGGTCCCCCCTGCTGATTCCATGCAAAAATCAGGGTCTCTCTCTGAGCTAGCAGTGAAAGACTCAAGCATTCAGCTGTCAGAGTGGGGCAGCCCCCGCTCTGATTGGCTGTCAGCACGCGACAACCCGAAACTGCTGTGTCTCACAGCAGATGGTAAAGCCGCGTTTATCTATTAAGATACATGTCGGGCTTACTTTCAAAGTGCGGGACATGTTTTGTTTAACCCTTGCTTCCTCGAAGGAAGCAAGGGTTAAACAAGTTGGAATGTCCCTTTAACGTTTGCTTCTTATAAAGAGTAAAAAGATCAAAAAACTTAAAAGAACAACATACTGATTTGTCACTACTATAGAAACATTTATACTCCAGCCAACAATTTGCAACTGTAAAAATAATACACTGCTGGCAAAATCAACAAAAAGTCATAATGACTTTACGGGTCCCTATCACCTAAACATTGGTTTACTGTAAATGTACTGTAGAGAGTAAAAAAATATGAATTATCTATCCATTGTGTTAGCAGAATTGCAAGCAAATGCTTGAATTAGAAGGAATTGTGTTTTAAATGTGTAAGTCATGTCTGCTTTTCAATAGCAAATGTGTAGCTTCCATATCAAGCCGAAGGTGATGAAATAAACAGGAGACTCTACAGACACATTTAAAACACAAGTTTAGTTTCATTTATGTATTTACATAGGGCTTAAGCATCAGGTGTGGGGAGTTTACTTAGGGTGGGGGGAGACCATTTGTTCTGTCGGGGCCCAAACATTTCTGATGGCCGCCCTGCATGAGCTCTCTAAATTTTGGCATTGCTGGTTCTTTAAAAGCCCCTTTTTATTTTTTTTTTATAAACCTTTAAATCATTTGAAATGAAAAGTTTTTGTGGACAATTTGTCTTTCATTTGTTTTATTCAGACGTTGAGCGAGTTCTTTCAGGCATTTTATAGAAGTCCAGGTATAGAGCAGTTTTCGAGTATTCTGCAGAATGCCTGACTAATTTAAAGAACTTTGTAACATTTACCTATTAACAAAACTGTCAGGAAAGCTGATGAAATGTACCTTTCTTTGTCATAAAACTCCATTGCTTTGTTCTTTTTGTTGTAAGCAGCGACTCTGAAGGGAATGATTTCCACCGAAGTCAGGCCTGGTGCCATGCTGAGTACTTTCCCTCCGTGTGTTGGCTCATACAGATCCACTTTGGTCTCAGGATGGGGCATTCCGGCTGGGTCTCGTCCAACAATGTAGAAGTTGGACCCTGCAATCATCCTAGACCTGCAATGCCACTGAACCTGTGAGAAGACAATGAAAAGATGTGAATGACGTACCCAGGGTCTTCAATCCATTCACATACCCCAAATAAGCTGCATCTAAAATACAGGTTAACCAGGGAGTTTGGCTTGATTAAAGTATTAGAGGTAGATCTTGGCTATGTAATAGGCTGAATAATTGTAAAGTGATCAGATATCTCCTTAGCTGGGGCTGCTTATGACAAATGAATACGTCAGGGCTGCATTAAAACCATTTGTACCCTTTGAGATATAAGGTAAATGATCTCCATAATTAAACTTATTATGTCTATTTTATTTTAGTATCTTGAACCAGGCTGATAACATCAATGTTTGTTTATTGAGGGATAATAATATATCTATAAGATGCATAGTCTGGGATGTAGTCTATCATATGTATAGCAATTTGAAGTGGTTTAATTCACAGGAACCCGGCGTACAAATGAAGCAGTAACCAGCTCAGTCTATTCAATGCACAAGGATATATACACACATTGGAGGTGATATTAGGGATTGCCTAATATCCACTGGTATACAGAAAATGGATATAGATGTTGTCATTTTGAAATCTTTTTTTAATGTTTCATTTATTTGAATACATTTTTATGTATTTTAGTAATTAGTAATTATTTTGACTATCGTTATTTTATTGATTTTATTTTATTATACTGTGATCTATTTCGAGCGGATTTCGGCTATTTCTGCTACATCCAAAGTCCTCCCAAAATTGCACCGAATTGACCCTAAATTCTCCCCCATAGATGTGTATAGGGAAGATAGAGGCTATTATTTCAGCTGACCGAACTTCAGAGGTGTTCAGCTGCCAAAATTTCGGCACGAAAATCGACCAATTTTCATGCTGATTTGAGATCGCTTCTGTGATTAAGTGGTCGTTTGGATCACCAAAATGATCCAATTTGGGTCGCATTTCGGAGCTTGGATTTTGCCGACGGGAAAATCAGGACTACCTGAGTAGACCTTTAAAGGGACACTACCACTTGTAAAGATGTAACTAGATGGTTCCTACAAGTAATATTAAAGTCACCACAAGGGGGTGGGAGTGTACCATGCCAGACAGGTAAAATCCTTAATATGTTGAGTAATTTGCTCTTGTTTCATCCAATATAAACCCGGAGTATGGATTTTTAGTAGGTGTCTATGAATAAAGCAGTAATGTTTCAGCCTAGCATAAACGTGGATAAGAATGTGAGTTCAATTTAAGAACAGATCTTCCATCCTCATTACACTTGGAAGCATATTAGGGTTTTGTATTGACATGTCCACACAAAACAGAATTCGTCACAATATATTACCTCAGTGGGTCCAGCATACAGCATGGGAGATGGAAAGATGGCAACAATGGTTGTCTTTGGATCCAAGACCCCCTCCTCCAGCACTGCCGCATGTTGTTTCATGCGCCAGTCCAAAGGTACATCATCATCTTTGGTCCACCCTCCCAGCGGATGGAGCAGTAGCACAGGGCACTTGTAGCCCCTGGACAGCAGATGCTGCCTCGTGTCCTGCATCAGCAAGGCATGGCCATTGTGAACAGGGTTGCGCAGCTGAAAAGCGAAAACTGCATCTGGAAAAAAATAAGACAGGATTTACTGCACCCATTCAAATGCATTATTATTCCAATCATTAGGCACTGTAAAGTGCCAACCTATTCTGCACCTCTTAAGAAAGAGACAAAAGCCCCAATGGGACCAGGAAGCCTGTGCCTCTGAGACACCATCCCCTGGTGATCTAGTTAAGTGCCTCAAGGACCCCCAGTGATCCAGGATTTAGGGTTTACATAGTTATGTTTAAATAAGAATATGCATAACACCTGGTGTGGTTTTGTGATAAAGACCCCAACAATACATTTAGGTCATAATCTACAAGAAATCTTTTATTGGTAAACCCTATTAAGAGAATGAACTATCATCTCTGTTGGTTTATGTTGTTGTTTGCTGTTCATTAGATGGGAGCCTTGCAATTCTTCAATAGGGCAGGATATGTTGGCAAACAACAGCAGATTAAATTATTACCCAAGCAAAACAATCATGGGTTCCACGCAGATAGAGTTTACAATCTCACAAATAATCCTTTCACTAACTATCAGGTGATAAATGTAAATAAGGATATATTAAGGTAGATAATCCGGCTCTAACTGTGCAAGATAAACCGAATTGTGCATTATTTAATTTAATAAGAGTCCTTGAAATACCCTTCAAGTATTAAAGAGACACTGATCATACATTGATCTTTATCATATTTTACTAAAAACACTAGAAAACTTTATTGTAAAACGTTTATCAGATAGACAGTGATGTTATACATCAAAAAAATCTAACTTATTCAATGATGTTGTCTTTAGAAATTGCTTGAGTTTAGATACCTTTATCTCTCATATTTCTGTGGGTCACTTTAATTTACATCTGTTTAAAAACTCTTCACAATCAAAGCCATCCAGTAGGACCAAACTGGAGTTTATTTAAACAGAGAAAAGTCACACATAAAAAATGTAATACAAACAAAACCAAAACCACTTGTTTGCAACAACAAACTCTTCTAGTCTACAGTATGCAACATTTAATTACAGAAACTATATATATATATATATATATATATATATATATATACACACACACACACACACATAAGTACATAATGTATCCATACATACAGGTAAACCACATTGGAACAACGTTCCAGTTTTATTATGGTGCTACCTGCATTATAGCAAGGCCTGCTGTATGTTTGTATATAGAATATTTTTCATTTTTGTAACAATAGCCACATGTATCTTTATGATTTTTTTTGTAGCTGATATGCTATAAGAAATAATGTGACTACATGACTTTTTGTGGACCGGTGGTCCAGCTGAGATTACATAGTGATTGTGTTACTGCAGTTAAATCACTAAATATCTCTCTTTATACCTGCATTCATTTCTTTTGCCTTTTGCTTCAACTCCAGAGGCGTGAGGCGGTATTGATCTAAACCATCTTCCCATCGGATTCTTTCCAGGACCTCTAATTCTCCACCAACCAGCCAATCACCACTCTCCAGCACCATCTTAAGGAATAGCAAAGCTTGTCAGGAACGTGTACATTGTACAATGGACATGTCATCATGATGTCAGCAAATGAGTCATTTTCACCAAACATCATTTCCTGGCCAGTGTATTAGAGGAAAATGGCCAATGTTTATGGACAAATCAAAGCTTAATCCTAGAGGATGTACCAAGTCACATGGTGCTACACAATGGATCTAGACAGTATAACAAATATAGGTGATAATTAAGACTTCTAGACAATCGTGTCTATGTAATCGGGTTGGAGGTAACAATGTAGCAGCTATGGAATAGACCATCATGGGTCCTCAACTGACAGTATGGTACTAATAATGACACGAAATAAGGATACGCTGCCATGTCATATGTATGTTTCATATCATCATACATGCTATTTAATCCCCACTGTTTATCATAAACATAAGGCTTTCCTCAAAACTTGGAACTTTTATTATTTTATAGAGAATGTTCGGTCCTTCTTCAGTTTTTTCCTTCTGTTTTTCAAGCACATTGCTTATTTCAGACTGATTGGTTTAGATATATAATTGGATTTCTATCTATATAATGTAAAGCGTAACTGCTTATCATAATTAAACATTTCTCTAACTAAATGTTTTATAAATGGCATATATTATATGTTATATAGAAATTATGTTGTATCCAGATTTTTTTTAACTTGTACTAATCTTATTCTTTTATATGAAATGTGCTACAGAAATGAATAAAATAAAAACATGGAAATATTTATACGAAAATTAGACACCCTGCAACCATTTCCAACTCATCTGCAGACATTGCAATACGTGTATTTATACCATTACTAAAGAGAAAGAGTATTTATACCATTACTAAAGAGAAACAAATCCGATCAGACAGTGTAATTATTCTCCCTCTTTGTATCATCTGTGTAATAGTTTAGTTGTGAGTAAAAATGGTACAAATTCAAAACCTACCTTGACATGAGGATGTTGGGAGCATGTTGTGCCCCAGACACGAGCACATCTTTCTTCCTTTCTGTGCTCGAAGAATTCAGGCTTCCGTAAGATTGCCACCTTTCTCCCCTGATATTCCAGAGCAAAAGCTTCTGTGCTGCTCAGCCTTTCCTTAGTCTCAGTAGAAACAGGGAGCACAATGGGAATGCTCAAGTTGATTACACCTCCTGGAATCATAAGCTGCTGGTTAATGTCTAATAGACCTGAGCTCTAGGGGAACCCTATATGTAGCTCACAGAAGCCAAGCAGTCGTTGTTTACAGGTGGTGACTGCATGGACCAGATCAGGGCTTGATAAATATCTGTAGACTTTAGGAGTCAAACAGACTCATTCAGGAGGGGGCGTAGTCATTTTTAAGGATCCAGGTTATACAATAAACAAGTTAATTTAGGGGTTTATTTTTTCATTAAAATTAATAAACATTATGATACAGGTGTCCATTAAACCATAACTAGAAATATATTGTGATTGGGTTTGGTAATTATTGGCTTATTAACTGGGATCTGGAACCACTTGTTTTGAACTCAGTCTACAAAAAATAAAGGTTATACAAGGATCACGATAAAAAAAATAAAAAAAATATATAAAATTTAATATTTGTAAATCATTGTAGCTTATTACTTTCCACAGGCAAAGTAGCATTGACAGTGAGATGATTATACATACATTTTATAGAGTATGGTGACAGATTTGCAATACGATGTTCTTTACAGTACCCAGTTTTTATCAGGAGTAGGGTATACTTTCTCCGTTTGTTTTTTTTTACTTCGTGTTCCGTAAAACAAATCCATTAGCTATACGCTACAAATGTAATCATAGAACAAACATATACAAATGGCCTAATGGTTTCTTTAAAACACTTGGGTAGCATTTTTGTTATGTTTCCAAATTGTGCTCATCGCATAGATGTTGATAGAAACCCAGGCAATTGGTATAAGTCAAATGTATTTCTGCAATTATCGCTTGGTCAACAATATGAATCGTGACAGACCAATTAATTACTCACAAAAATAATTACACATTGTTCCGGCATGAATACATCAAAGGGGGGTGTGCTGTCCCAGGAGCATAAAGATCACTCTATCAATATTTATTGAAACAGTCTGTGATCACAGGATTTAGATTGATCCAGTCTGCAGCAAGGGACTATATTACCTAAACATTGTTTTTACTGTAACTATAGAGAACACATAATTATTTGTGTTAGCAAAACTGCAAGCAGATGCCTAAATTAAGAGAAAATGTGTTTTTAAATGTGTATGTGGAGTCTCCTCCTTATGACATCACCTGTGGCTTGACATGCAAATCAACTGGTTTTCAATGGGAAATGTGTAATTTGCAGATCAGGTCACAGGTGATGTCATATGCAGGAGACTCCACAGACACATGTAAAACACATTTTTCTCCTCATTTAGGCATTTGCCTATAATTCTGCAATGTATAGATAATGTTCAATCATTTTTTATTCTCTACATTCAAGGTATAAGCAATGTTTAGCTGATACAGTCTATTTAAGGATCTGATACTTTACTATACAAATGGTTGCTGAACTTTTCGAATGAGAGGACAATGAGTGGATTAGAAGATCTTTCAAGTCTACAGTCTGTCTTAGTGTCCCCACCTCGATTCTCCAGCTCCCACAAGGTATATTAACTATTACCACCTTTGATGTATTTGGCCATCAGTAACATTGGAGCCAAAGTACAAGGATGGTGGTACATGTCGTGTATTCAAGCACTCGTGTAAAAGGATAGGTAGAGGTGGGCAAAAATGCACCAGCTGCCAAACTACAACATACACTGAATTTACCTATCTTTGGATGGCAGCTATTAATGTGCGGCAGTCATTTTTGCAAACCTCTTCTCAAACAACCCCACACACACATTATCTGTATACCACCTCTGTGCCGTCATGTTCAAAGAGATTTGTTTACAATATTAGAACTTAAATTACATTTTCTATATTTAGGCATATTGAATCACAATTAATCTTGTTTATTTAGGGATGGATGGTTGGGATGCAGTCTTCACTGGGTTGCACATGTTGATGTATTATGAATTTCTCTCTTTTGATTCAGCAAATGTTCCAATAGGCTTATTGTACAATCAACCAAGTGCAATCCACTGACATTCAATCAGAATTGTTATATGTAAAACGAGCAGATTCATGTGATTTATTATCATTGAAGTCTATCTGTATGAAGATATCCGCAAGTACTGCCAACTCACCAAGGTACCTTGCCAATGATAAATCTGAGTTATGCTTCTTATCTAAAGAGAAGTGTATTTGATACATTATCATGCAGGCATGTATGTAATATCTAGTTATTAAAAAGCATAGCTATTTCTAAGATGCAGAAAAAAAGCTATCCATTATTTCAATCTGTCATGTGTTCTTTATGAATTCTCCCAGATTATGTAACTGCTTTTAAAGAGTTTACCCAAATCTAATAGTGAATATGTAATGGCCAGTAAGATGGATGGATTATACCATGTGTTTAAAGAGCTATGATGGATAAACCATGAAATCAGAAACAGTAAGCTAATACCAAAGGCTTAAAGGCCCATTAAACCCTAGAAACAGAGAAATATATAACTTCCTTAGTTAGCTCTGGATCAAGATAGTTACATTGCTGTTCATATATATGGTATCAGCAGCAGGGGAGTTCTGGCAAGTGGGGCAAGGGCAGAAGTGCGCCATGGCCAAGGCAAAAAAAAGGCCTGGGCCTAGGACAGCACTTTACAGGGGGGGAAGCTTTCTGCATAAAAAGTTGCATAGCTGTTTCTACCTTTCTATACAACTGTCTTGTCTTTCTATCAATCCCCTGTACCTATAAACATATCTGTCAATCTGTGCCTATCTATGATGATAACACGTAGGATGATGAAGTTGCACCATGGACCACTACACTGGTTTTGCCCACCAGACCAAAATATGCCAGCCTTCCACTGCTCAGCAGCAACATCTAGACGTCTCCCACACTTGGTAAGTTTAATGGGGACGCTATGCAGATGAATGTGGTCGAATGAATCTTTAAAGATAATACATTGTGCTTACAAGTTTTCTTCTGTCTGATTGATCTTTATGGAAAATCACTGCTTGAGCAAAGTTGTATACTAACACCAAGCTGTAGTTTTAAGTGTAAAGGAAGCAGACCATCCTTTTTTTTTTTTAACATATTTTAAAAAACATTATTCAAAGTGCACATCTTCTATAAAAAATTATATTGCAGATTTCATAAAATGCTTGAATAAGTAATGCCAAAAAAACATTAATACATACCATCCAAAAGAGTGTCAAAATGAAGGACCTGTAGATATTCCCTCTCACGCATGAAACCTTTCAGTGGAGTGGCCCAGCCCTCACTGAGAACCTGTACCCACTGCAGATCTACCTGAAAAGGAGTTCAAAACTAGCAAGTGACCAAGGGAAGTATTTTAATAGGTTTATAGTGACAGAGTTTACAACTTTTTAATGGCTATTATTTGCCACATCAGGTCTACTAAAATCATATTATAAAAAAACACAGTATATTTTGTCATAATGACAAACCAGGCTGTCCATAGAAAGTGTAATTTACTAAGGGTGAAAACACTCTACTTAATTATCTGCATCTTCATTAAATATTGTACCAATTACATTTTCACCTTCTAGTACGATTTAAGACCATCTTACATTACCCAACTTGGAAGTCATGCTAGATGACCACTAGTAACAGGGATGATTTCTATTAACACCTTGGAGCATTTTAATTCTCGACACTGCCTTCTACCTTGGTTATTTCCACTCCAGGCAGGTTCTCAGCTTCAGCTCGAGCGCTGTTCAAATTGTTTTCAGACACAAACAATTCATGGACTTCCTTGGTGGCTCCTGATGGGACAATGGACTGTGGAAGAAATGTTGACACATTGTCAATTGATGTTAAAGACATTAGTGTAATCAAACGAGGGCTGGCCACTTTTGGCCCAGGGAACGAAAACCATTTAGTGGTCTTCATCAGCCAACCTTTATCATCCAAGATAGACACAGATAGACAGATACTGACATACAGATGTATATAGCTACAAGGTAATTTGGTAGACAATTTGGCACACTGGGGCATTTAGAAAAGCTGTGCAATTACAGCCCAGTGAGTAATGTCACAGAGCAGACCAAGGGGCATTATCCCCCTTGCCAGCCTTCCCTGAATTTAATACATTATGAGGTCAACTAGGTCAAAAGAAATCTAGATTTTATGTAAAATACCAAAACAGTTAATTAAACAAAATTCCCACAAAATTAATGTATGTCAAGGCAGCCCATTTTGCAGCTTACTGACCAATATAAAAATGTAAAAAAAAATTAAATTGTAGCCCAAGTTTCCCAGGAAAACGTATCACATTTTTATATTTTTGTTAATGTCTTCTTATGTTTATTTTTGTTCACTGATATTTCTACTTTTTGTTGATTGTTGTGGTGATGGTGTTTTCTAAAATAAGCCATAATAGTTATAACCCCAGACAGTCCTGTCTCGGGGCCACTATCCCACAGTCTTAATTGAATTCACTAGCATGCATGGGTGATCGAACCATGCCCCCAGTGTCTCACACTGTGTGTGGGGCCAGTTGGGAGATATGTGATAGCTCAACCTATATTGGAGTAGTAAAAAGCTTGTGTGGTAACATTATGGCATTTAATGTGGAATAAGGGACACACAGCAGAACTTTTACCAAGACATAGTTTGCTTGGAAATAATTCAGAAGTAACATGGAAAAAAAGAGAATGATCCCACCCAGTAACTTCAATTCATGCATGCCTTCCAAAATTTCAAATAGCCTAAGCCAAAAAAGGAGACTTTTTTTGTTTTTTGGGGAGTGGCTGCTGGTGTGACTATTGGCGGGGTGCTACGAGAAATTTTAATCAACTTAAGCACCATTTATTTCCTTTTGTAAGTCCTTTAGAAATACAATGAAGTATTTTAAATAATATATATATATTTTCTTCAATTTTTACACAGTTTATTTTGTGTTTCATTGCTATGGAGCTCTGTGATACACTCATACACAGCAAAAAGTCTGAGTACCTAGAAATTATTGCTAATACAGGAGGAAAGAGGGACTGAGGGATTTGGGTTCAAAATATGGACTGTCCATCCTGAATAGGGATTTGGATAGGTAGGAATCATGCCTTACTGCAAAACTATAACAAGACTATTTTGGGACTATAGATCTCTGATATGTGAAGTTCATATGATTAGCTGGAAGCCAAGCAAACAGAACAATATAAATAAAATAAACATACGCTACAGTACACTATGCAAACATTTTGTAGAAGATTGTTTGTATATACTTTTACTAAATCCACAACAAATATAGGTCTTTATTAACTGTGGCAAAATCTCTGTCCTTAATCCCTCCAGTAAACACATTTCTCAGCTGTTCTTATGTAACCAGTTGTATTCAGAACATTTTTAACAAAACCTTTTACACAAATCCCACATTTTTGTGATATACCTTCCAATTCACATCTGAGGAAAGGGATTTATGGGTAAATTGTTCAGAGGACTTAAAGGTAGGCAGACAATGTAATAGAGCAGCAGGGAATGCTAGCAGAATGCTTGGTTGTATATGGAGAGGTATTAGGAGTAGGAAGAGGGAAGTCCATGCCATGCCATTGTACAGAGCACTGGTGAGACCTGACTTGGAGTATTGTACGAAGTACTGGAGACCGTATCTCCAGAAGGATATTGATACTTTGGAGAGAGTTCAGAGAAGGGCTACTAAACTGGTTCATGGGTTGAAGGATAAAACTTACCATGAAAGGTTAAAGCATATTAACATATATAGCTTGGAAGAAAGACGTAACAGAGGGGATATGATAGAAACATTTAAATACATAAAGTTAATCAACACAGTAAAGGAGGAGAGTGTATTTAAAAGAAGAAAAACTACCACAACTAGAGGATATAGTCTTAAATTAGAGGGGCAAAGATTTTAAAGTAATATCAGGAAGTATTACTTTACTGCGAGGGTAGTGGATGTATGGAATAGCCTTCCAGCGGAAGTGGTAGAGGTAAGCACAGTAAAGGAGTTTAAGCATGAGTGGGACAAGCATAAGTTGATCCTAGATATAAGATAAGGCCAAGGACTAAAAAAAGTATTTAGACAAATGGACAGACTAGATGGGTCGAATAGTTATTATCTGTCGACACATCCTAGGTTTAATTGTGCTTATGGCAACTGGGAATAGTTAGTGTAATATCTAAGCATATTGCTGGTGTCATGGATTGATAAACTCGTTTTTTTGTTTCCTATATATTTATAGATTTGGCATTAAGTGCACTGATAACACTTGTTCACATAGTATTTAATTATTACTCACTTGGAGAAATAGTATAGAGCTGAGTTTTATTAAGTGACACGTCTGTTTTTAGCAGAGGTTTTGAGATTTTTTGGTATCATTTTTCTAAGAGCATCTTTCTTAATTACTATTGTGAATCAGTGCAGTAATATGAGGTCATCTTACTTGGTCTTGTAACAGTTCCACTATCTGCTGGATACAATCGTTTACACTGTGGACATTGGTCTTGAGGGTAAGTACAGGACTATCTGGTTTCTCATATTCAGAGTCAATTCCAGTAAATCCTGTAAAAAACAAACAAAGATACCTGGTGTATTAGTGGTAACATGAGGATATGTGGGATTAAATAATATATCATGTTTTAAAACAGAGGATTAAGTCACTCGGCAATACCGAGTTACTTCATGAGTCTGTAAGGCCGTTTGAGAAGGACCCTCCTCTCCTTGGTTCAAGTCTATCTTGTTCGTATGTTTTGTTTGCAGAGTACGGTGATGCTTTATGTTTGATTAATAATAAAATGCATTCTATCTAATAACCCGAGTTAAGTAATTAACATTGCAATTGAACATTTTGAGTTAAGCACCAGTGATACAGTTATCTTATGTCTCATGTTCCCTTTAGAATTCTTTTTATAAAGTCTTTAATATTTATGACCTGTACTGTTTGCATTTCAACATTTTTTGAATTTATTTTGTTTGCATAGAAGGAGTGTTAAACATACACTAAACTTGTTTAACTAACGTTTGTCACACAAAAGCATAACTTAAATTTTCATTGTCCCTATCATGAGGATGCAAAGGAATGTATTTTTTAAATGGACGTCATGTTATCCACTGACAGCCTCTATAGATCCATGTGAAGCATGCAACCTGCGAAACGCGTCGAGCTTATGATTAAGCGCCTGAACTTGCACTAACTGCTGCTGTGGAGTTTTCTACAAAAAGAACACTTTTCCACCTTTACCTGGCTCATACAGTGCCATTTCTGCTTCTTCTACAAAAACATGGAACCTGACTGTCTGTCTCTGCTAAGCGCATCGAGAGACAATCCATTTCAGTGGAGAGGACTCTAACGAATCCCCCTTTACTGAGTATTTGTCTCTCTGCACTAGAAGACAGAGATAGTCAGATCCCACAAACCTCAGGCAGATTTTATATGTTCCATGATGCAGTACTGGCCCGATAATATGTATTCAGAAATTGTTTAGGTGAAACTGTCGTTTATAAGCCAATAGTGTCTGTGTATTGAACCCTCACCCTACCACCAGTACATGCAATACTACAGCAGCATCACAATGCTTTGGATTTTAGAAAGCTTTCCAAGAAAAAGTCTATAAGAGCTAAATATTTGTTCAATGAGTCATAATATTTACAGTTCAATTCACAGTGAGTTTCCTTTCAAGAATGAACTGTTTGTAGCTACTCAGTCAGCTTGTTTGAATAGTAATTGTACAGACAGGTAATGCTACTCAGCACCATTCATACCAAGTGCTATTTACACCTGGATTACATCACTGAATCCCTAGCTATCTCACACAGCACACTACACCATGGAGACAAGTGGTGGGAAATCTGTTACTCATCTTCTTTTGTTTAAGACGAGATGTGGTGTCTGCATCATATCCCTCATATCTGCCCTCTTGCAAAGGTAATTTGCCTCTGTGTCCTATAATCAGTGTAACAGTGTAAAAAGATACCCAGCCTTTTATTAAAGGGACTGTATCACATAAACATTGTTATCACGCTGCATTGAGAGCATAAAAAAATGAGTGAAAATTATCAATACACTGTATTAGCAAAACTGCAAGCAAACGCCTAAATTAGGAGAAAATGATCTTTTAAATGTGTTTGTGGAGTCTCTTGCTTATGACATCACCTGTGGCACGGTATGCAAATTAACTGCTTTTCAATGGGAAATGTGTAATTTGCATACCGTGCCACAGGTAATGTCATAAGCAGGAGAATCCACAGACACAGTTAAAACATATTTTTCTCCTAATTTAGGCATTTGCTTGCAGTTTTTGCTAACACAATGTATAGATCATTTTCAATATTTTTTATGCACAGTAAAAACAATGTTTAGGTGATAAAGTCCCTTTAAATTGCTAGAACTGGACTATATAACCGGTTACACAGTCAGCGTTGAGGCCGAATTGCTCCTGAACCTCTGAGAAAAGTCTACAGAAGCCCTTGATGAAAGAGGATATTTGTACTATTATTTATGCTGCACTGTGTACCCACAGTATGACTGACTGAGCATTTTGGAGAAGCCTATAGTCTCCATTTTAAATAAGTGAAATTCTTCCAGCTATGGCCAATGCCTGCTCAGGCTCTAGTGATCTGTGCATGCTAAGCTAGAGTAATTTAAAATGGCACTAAACTCCCCTTGGCAATGTTTAATAAATAAGAGGCGCAACTTCAACAGAGCACCATTCAAAAGTGATTACAGTTTATTTTGGTAACAATCACCATGACTTCAAAGCTGCCAGGTCACGGAGCACCAGTGCTGATTAGTGTGCTGTGATGTTCATTCAGCTGAATGGCACAAAGGTTCCAACTTGGCTACTTTGGTCTTAAGTTAGAAGTTTCCTTCTCAATTCCCTGCAGTTCTCTCTTTCATGAATAAAGCCACAACTTACCCTTGATTTCCCCAGCTCTGGCCTTTTTGTATAGCCCTTTCACGTCTCTGCTTTCACAGATATCGAGAGGGGCGTCCACAAAGATCTCAAAAAATGGCAGACCTGCAAGTTCATGAACTTTACGAGCGTCTTCACGATCCTGTAAAAAAACAAGAAAAAATAATCAACTGACCTCTCCAGTTAGTGTGAAAACCTGTGTTTTAGGTTATTTTGCACACTCTTAACCCCTTAGTGACCGAACTTGTAGAACATTTTTGGTCATTCTGGACAATGGCTGTTTTCGCACGTCTGCGCTGTTTCGCTGTATTCCTCTTTCTCATTTAATGTACCTATACATATTATATACTAGCTTTATCACCATAATAAATGGTATCTTTAGATACCATTATGTTCATCACATCATATAGTTTGCTACAAAAAAATCCTAAAATATAATGAAAATATGGAAAAACAATACTTTTATTTTTTACATAAAAAAAATCTTTAACACATCTATAAGCACAAATAAAAGGCACACAAGTCTTTATAAACGGGAGACAGGTTACAGCTAGTGTTTGTAGCACCACCTGCAACTTAGTTAGTCCATTGAATGAGACAAAACTAAATCATATTACCTGTAACCATGTAAGATAAAAATGATACCACTATAATCTTTAATATGTATCTGGAGCAATGTCTCCTTATTTCAGCTTGTACAGAGATATTTTAGGATTCTTCTTTACATCCAGACAATCTTGTCAACTTTAAAGAGCGAAGTTCTGACCATTTTACCAGAGTGGAATGAAACATCTGCTTCCAGTTGTGTATCTGGAACAGATGTTTTCATTTCCTAGAAACAAGGCCTCAGCTGGCTTTACAGCTATGTGGGTTGGAACTGGCTGTAACTCCAGGGATGAGTAAAGTCACAGATAGACTAGAATGACCCAACCTTCTTACAGCTGATACAGTAATCAGACATTTCAGTGTTCTAACGGTACCCTATGTACCAATATGGTAGCATCTGCCACAGAGAATGTTACATAAAAACCATGCATTTGCACATTTGTTATCCTTTTACCAACAAAGTTTAAGAATTCATGCCACACATGCCAATTTACTGCCCGCTTCATTTGAGCCACCTTTCTAAGCCCGTGAAACGCAGGACTTGCCATGTGAAGGAGACTTGAAACATATAGAGGTAAATACTGGAGATCCTTTCCTGTGTGAATGTTGTCTTCTAGTTTATCAATACATCTCTCTGGGGTCTATTCACTAAACATGAATTGAGGTGATATGAACATTTCACGTCACCATTTTTACTATACATTGCGCAGTGACAAACCTGGTGAGTTTGGTTAGTGGGGGAAATTCACCAGGATTGCCCCCTGCACAATGTATAGATAAATTGGTCACCTTTGAGAGGATAGCCCCTTCTGCTCATACACAAAAGCAACACATTTTGGAGCTAACACAGGGATTTATCCATGAAGAGAGAATTGGAGAGAATTAAGATGGGTGGGAATTTCTAACTCAAAGCCAAAGTAGCCGAGTTGACTGAATTCAACTGAATGGGAGAATTTTTCTAACTTGGCTACTTTGGCCTTAAGTTTGAAAATCCCACCACATTCACTCCTTCATCAATAAAGCCCATAGTCATCTCAGTGTTTTGCACAGTCCACTGAGTGAGCAGGACCCTTGTTAAAACTGAATCAGTCCTTGGGACATAAAGTGTTACACCTAAACCAGTCTAAATTACCTTGGCGTATGGGGAGATAAAGCTTGTGATGCAAACCAGGCCAGCGTCTGCAAAGAGTTTTGCAACTTCAGCAATACGTCTAATGTTTTCCTCTCGGTCCTGAGAAGTGAAACCCAGGTTTCTATTTAGGCCATGGCGAATGTTATCCCCATCCAGAGAGTAGCAGGGAATGGCATGTGTCACAAGGTACTCTTCCAGGGCAAAACCCAGAGTTGTTTTCCCAGCTCCCGACAAACCTGTAACAACAATGCATGATATTAGCGTGTCACAGCCACATTCCACAAACGCAGCTGCATTCCACATGGAAATGGATGCTGGCGTGCAATAATAATAATAAACAAAGAAAATATACTTAATAATAATAATATTTTTTTTAAATACTTTTAGATGGTAATCTAGATTTGGGTGGCAATGGAGGAAAGCATTTTGCAGCACATCGAAAGTGTTAAAAAAAAAGTACAAAAGCATGTGTTTTATTTCCTTTGTGTAACTAAAGAATATGGTTTTCTTGGCTCTGTTAGTCTAGCTGTGTGATAAGGGCTCACAGAGAATTGAGATAGGAATTCAACACAGAATCCAAACAAGAACAAGAACTTTTTTTCTTATATAGAACAGGCAGAAAATTGGGCCCAGTTACAGCAGGGGAGGATCCAGAGTCAGATCTTGGGGAACTTCCAGATTATTTTGAGGCAGCAGGCAGAAAACTATGTGTTGCTTACAGAACTGATTATATTTTATTTCATGTCTAATACATGGATAATACAGTCCTAACATTATTTGAAACAGGATCATGTATGCTCCGTATCACTGCGCGGGGAAGTCCGTGGGTGCTGCAATGTGGTGCAGGGGAAAGTCTAGTGGGTGCTACCATGTGGTGCAGGGGCAGGTCTTCTGGGTTCAGCAATGTGGTGAGGGGGAAAGTCCATTTGGTGATGCAATGTGGTGAAGTGGGACAAAGGATGGAAATACACATAAGGTATGCATTTTTACAATATAATTTATTATATATGAAAACAGTTTAAATGTTTTTAGTACCAGCCTCTGAATTGGCACATTATAGTAATATATTGAGGACTAAAATTCCAGTGATGTGTGCCAGATAATAGGACACTATGATGCTGGATGAGCATCATTACAACTGGAGTCCTGCCTCAGCTGAAGTAAGTAAACAGTTCTTAACTATGAACTACAGCTCCCATGATACTCAAACAACCAAAGTCTCCCATTATGGCGGCTGAGCATGATTGGAAGGCTAGTCCACAGCACAGAAAATAAAGTGACATAAATTATGTGTGGATTATAATTACCATAATACTCAGGTAAAGGGTAAAGTAAAGGGTGTGTTTGTTGGCACAGGCACTAACACATTGTAGAATGTCTAAAACTAGTTACAAAGTACATTGTATCCAAACAATAAGTTAGGCATCAATAACTTTATAAAATACATATTGTCTTCGACTTCTGTTATCAGCAGTGACCACTGGACTTAACCAAGAGGTATAAAGCAGCTGAGAAGTGACTAACATTGCATTTTATGTGATTACATCTCTTACATTTGTGGGAGTTTTTGTAAATAAAGTGCTTTCATTTTTTTTTTTAAGCAATGGTGTTGGTTTTGTGGTTATTTTCCTTAGCTACTTTAAATAACATGTATTATTAAAATAAAAATAAAAAATGCTTTCCAGGAAAGTTATAATCTGCCACACATCATGAACAATCATGAATTTCATAGTAAAACCCAAACGACAGCCATTTTTAAATTCCCACAAGACTTAAAAAAAATTAATCTTACAATGGCTTACCATCCCGGGCATGGGATAAATGAACTAGTTCACTCCCATTCTCCATTTACAGGCTACTTATATGTTTTATGTAACTCAGCTTCTTAATGTCCTGCTTCTCTGCTGTCCAACTGGACCACAAACTACTTGATGAAAAATCTCTACATTATCATTAAAAGCTGATATTTACTATGGTGAATTTACTTTATTAAAAGACCATTGTGTATTGGCCAAACTCACTCTTTTATAATGACACTGTATAATTTGATGTGTCTGTGAACCAGAGGATGACTGAAACACAGTATCTCCATCATATCCTGACATATTTATTGTATTATAATAACTGTACACTTAAGTGTGGGTTGATGTGTGTTGTCATATTGCTGTCATACAGATTTTTGTACTAATAAACTGAAAAACCCAAGAAACATATCATTTAAAAAAAAACACCATTGTATATTACATATAGCCAATGGACTATAAAGCTAGTATCCTGAAATAACATTGTATACCTGTCAGCCAAACTGTGCAGCCACGGAAGCCTCCCCTGGTGCCTACAACCTGTCCTCTTTTACTTCTGCTCACATGGTGAGACTGGTACACCACATTTGTGGATCTTTGTGCCTGACCCTGAGGAAAAAAAAGAATAAAATGTTTTTTTTTTTTTTTAGAAACAGGCCAATGCCAGATCTAAACATATAGGACAATAAAAAAAATAATTCTAGCACAAATATAATACATTTCAACTGACACTGAAAAATGAATGAGAAAACCCCATGTATCATCAAACCTATGCAGAATATAAAGGTGTTGGCTATTTTAAACTCTCAGATTTCTCAGATATACACAAGTCCAATAACCTCTAGTAAAACTTGTAATATGTGTAAGATAAGAACATGGTAAAACAGATGTTAAATCTTTTACTATGATTTTAAAGATAAAAATGTATAGTTATCTGAAGCAGATAAAATTCTGTGTTCAAAACCTTTGTTCCTCCACTGGCAGTCATAGGATCAGAGGTGTTAATTGAGTTCAGTGACCTTCATTGAGTTCATTGATCTGTCCTGGAAACACAAACTGCTGTAAATGCTGCTCTCCTATGCTAGGTGGAGAGGTCATGACCTCTATAGAACTACTGACTGTGGAGTAACTTGAACTTGACCCCACTGTGTATACATTCCAACTTGAATTCTACCAGATCTTTGAGGAGCAGTACTTGTTTGAAGGAGTTTTTAACATTAACATTAGGTTATTAACCCTCTGATCCTACTGTTAAAAGCTAAACACTTGCTTTAAGCCCTTTTTCTGATGGTGGATACCATAGATGATAAACACGGTGGGACTTGGTAATAGCCCATCCTTCTTTGAGCAAACTCTGTCTATTTTTATCAGAGCTCGGGCCATTTACATGTACAGGTAATCATCGCTAATCTGAACAAAGAACTGTGCATTTTAGTCAAATATATATCCTAGATGTCGCCTTTCCAAAAGGATGGCAGCAGTTGAGCTTTGTTCGAAAATACAAATGCTACAAAATAAGTGTTGTAATGGTATATATAAATATATAAAACATAATATTATTTTGAAAGAGTGCAGTATTAAGAGGGTTTTAATAACTTAATAATGCTAGAGATAGAAAACAATGACATAAAGTTCATTGATCTCTTGGGACACTGAGCAAGTCATAAATGGTGATAATGCAGATTTCCAAGGTGATGCTTCAACTTTACGAAAGTTTCAAGGGCAGCAGTACAATACTGTAGGTATAATGCTTGACAGAGATGTCAACTAATCTAAGACAGTGCTGTGCAATATGGAGAGCCACATTTGATTTAGCAGCTCAGGTAAACAGGGCAAAAACACCCCTGAAGAGGGCCTACAGTTGAACATGTTTGGTCAATCTGCACTACCAGCAGTCAGACAGCAGTTCTAGGCAGCAGTATTATCTAAGCAACATACCTTACCTCCTGATAATAAAGTAGCCAAAGAGGTTACAGTGCTAGATCCTTTACAATACTCTGTCTGTAGCAGTGTTGGTCAAACCAATGTTTAGAGATCATGAAGGGAGGGTTGGATAGACTGTTGCTATGGCAACAGCAATAAATATATTATGATTATACTTTCTTTGCAGTTTTTAGATAATTGAGGTGAAAATGTGTAAGACAGGATGCAGCGATTCCAGGCAGAAACTCCATTTCTGCTATTAGCGATCACTGTTTGATCATGGGTGCCGTATTGGAGACCAGCATGCCACTCGAATATGGCACTGCCTTGTTGTGGGCAAGTGTTGTGGGAACACTAGTGTTTAAAATTAGATGTCTAATAAACGGTTATATGAAACAGAATATCCTAGTTTTAATTTTTTTTTTGTAAAACCATTACGTTGCCGACCCCACATGCCCTTCATGGATGGGAGCACTAACATGCAGTTCAGTGATCTTTCAACAGTTCATGGATCTGTTTTAACAATAAACAGGTTGTAAATATTGCACTTGTGTGTAACTCAAAGGTAAACATATATCAATACATTCAGGAATAATTGGCACAGTCTTCAGCGGGAAACTTATCTGATTCTAAATGATCCGTGAATCCATTAATGATTTTTTACATTAAAATACGCTTGCTTCCTATATTCCAATGCTAATAATGATTACACATATACAGTTTATCTTCCCTGTATTTCTGTTACTGGTAATGTTTCTTTAAAAAGGAGGGAACCAATTTTTATTCGGAACTGGCCTGGATCCAATGAGAATGCATCAGCATTTCTCATTCATAGTTTGTTTTGGAGGCTTGCAAATATAATTAAAAGTAAATTAAGAGAGCTTCTTTATCCGTATAATTAAAGCTGTCACATTTCCTTCAAAAAAAAAATACCGGCCATATTGTTGCCCATATAGACTTGATATTGGTCCCAAACCATTACTCTCCAGTACTGAAGTAGTGATTTGGACAAGAGTCTGGCACCAGGACTTTTTCAGGAAACCACTATTTTATACTCCAATGAAGTCACTGACCTCTAGATAATTGCCCTGTGAAAGTTTTAATGCAGGGCAAAGATAAACAAGGTGGTATGCAGAGGATAACCTATGTATAAGAATGCATATAATATCTTATCTTAACCCAATTTCCCTCATAAAATAAACCGGGGCTTTAAGTTGTTGACCTCACCCTTACTCAGAGTGCTGAGAGCAATAACACAGAGTTCAATGATCATTGCTACGTCATGTGCTCTGTGTGAATGAATCACCTCGGTTCAGGAGCAAAGTGCAAAAGAGAAAAGGACAAACTCATCCTTAATGATAAAAATTCAAATATTTATTTAATTGTATTCTTTTTTGGTGCTGGTAGTTGCCAATACACTTTGTATATCTCATTCTAGAAGTGGTTTAGTCCTGTGTATAGATATTATATGTATTATTTAATTAAGAACTTTAGTTCCAAAGTCCATTAAAATTGTTGTACATTGTGCAGAGTTGTGTTTACTACAAGTTAGCAACAGTGGTAGGCAAAAGGTCAAGTTATTATTGTATTGTCAATTTCCATCAGGAAAGAAATAACTGAAAGTTCATTGACCTACTGATTAAACTTACAAGTCATAAATGGTGGCAGAAGTGGGATATTTCAGAGGTGAACCTTATCATCCAGGTTAAAGCACAGCAGTAAAACACTGGTTATGGTTGAGGACAGTGACATGATGATGAGTATGCTAACCTGAGACAAAAATAATTATTCTGACTCGCCATTTACACATCTCCTTGTGTTACTCTCAAAGCATGGGCTTTTCTCATTAAAGTGAGATCTTCATTATAAATCAAACAAACCCCATTTTACTGATCCCTACTACTCTATTTTCCTTTTTACCTTTTTCTTAACAAATTATAGCCACAACTAGAACAATTTTTTAGTAAATTCATTCACAGAATTGTTGGCAATTTTGTCACAACTTCACAGCTTTTAGTCATGTTTGTTCATTTGTAATAAAAGTTAAGTTTCATCTGTTGTGGGCAGATGTCCCCCTTCTGTCTCCACTTGAGGAAATGTACAGGGAATACAGCATAGGTCCAAAGTCTGTCCCTTGTGGAACACCAACAGAGTGCGGAATGGGCAATGACATCACTCCAGTAAGTGACACGGAGAAGGAGTGCTCAGATCAATGCAATACAATCCAAAAGACCGGCATGCCACCTATGCCCATTGAGGCTAATCTGTTAGGAACTGGTTGTCAACAGAGGTAGCAGAGAGATCTACGAGGATAAGTACAGAGAGTAATCTGACACTTTAGTGAGGGCTGTTTCAGTAGTGTGTAAGGATCTAAATCCAAATTGCAGAGGATCAAGGAGGTCATTGTGAAATACTATTCCTGTTTTAGAACAGGTTTGTTAGTTATGAACATCTCTTAACTGATTTAAGTTGCACAATCTGAAAGTCGGACCTTCATATACTATATCACTGAATAAATAGTGAACTGCAAAAATCAGCCATCAGTAGCAGAGTTGGATAAAATCTCCAACTTGCCTGTTTTTCCAATTCTGCTAAAATAAACTGGCTGCAGAATGAACTTTGGCTCACAACACAATATCTCAAAAACCTGCACATGTTGAGCAGGGACAAATTGAGGGTCACAGACGCCTGGGTCAACATTAATAGTGTTGTGTTATATATATTTGGTCATAATACTGTGTAGTAGTTTTATTTATTTCTGCAGTATACTACTATTTCTATGATGCTTAACCAGCAACATAGGAGACTTTTGGCTGGCTAGCAGAGTGTGTTTAACTACTGTTCCCATGATGCCCAACTAGTCAACGTCTCCCATTAGCCTGGCTGAGTATCATTGGAAAAGAAGTGCACAAGGAGCAATACATAAAATTCCCCCATGCTCACCTCATGTCAGACTCTCTCTCTCTCCCTATACCCTCATGTCTGTCTCTCCCTATTCCCCATATATATATATATATCTTTCTCTCTCCTCATATGTCCATGTATATCTAAGCACCGAACTCAAAGGCAATTAAAGGTGCTGTTCCACATGGATGGGTTTGTTTGCATATTTTTAAGTACATTATAGTTCACCCTACACTACGTCTAGACTAGTGGTTTGGGGTGGCTGGAGAATGGGGGATTCCAGGCTGAAATCACTGTTCTCAGCTCTTGTAATAGCAGAGGGTCCTGAGGAAGTGCACTTTGATGGAGGTCCCATCACAATCTGCACTCTTACTGACATTGGTGCCATTTAGAAGGAATATCTGAGCTCACTCCCACATTGAGCTGACATCTGTCCTGCTCAGCTCCTGCTGCTATGTTATCTCCCTGTAAGTAGAAACTGTGTGTGTTTATATATGTGGCTGCATGTAGCCATCCTAGCATTGCAGTGCTTAAACAGAATCTCTGCCGTGCTATAAGCTGAATGGCCGGAGGCTGGAGCCAACCAGCATTGGACTGCCATGTTCCTCTACTTGGGCCTACTTACCAGGGACTCTGTGTTTAAGTATGTTATATGGTGTGATATGCATGCACTGAGAAAGTACATGTTGTGATGATGTGATGTGCTTGCTGTGTGTCTGCGCTGAGTTGGTATCAACATGGTATCTCGATACCAAGTTGGTATCTGAGATGGTATGATGTGCTATGGATATCATGCATGTTATATTTTTACAATGTGCGGGAGATGAGGTGTAATTTGGTACAGTATCATGCCTTTTCACACCCATCTAATGTCACCATCATCACACAAGTGTAAATATGTGAGTGTAAATATGTGTGTAAATACCCATTTATATGATGTGGGACTGACTGCACATATTCATCAGAGCAAAACCCTCTCATTAGCCATCATTGGGAAAGCATTGTGTGTGGAGCTTGTTGTTTCATGTGCACTAGCATAGGATGACAGGTGGTTGTACGAGTTCTCCTTGTAGTGATGTCACAGATAGAGGAGGGATGGGCGGGAGGTAGGACTCTTCAGGAACTTTCTATACATTATTATGGAACAGTGACCATTGGGAACAAAATAAAATGCTATATAGGTTTCTTTAGCTTCCCTGTACATGATGCAGCACATATATGGAGTATTTAGTGCAACAGCATCTATAAAAGTAAGGATTTTCCTTAATGTAGTATGTTGGCTCTGTTCTTTAACTATGACATCACCATGGAGCACATTATGCAAACCAGTTACTTTCCATTGTAGAATGTGGAATGGATTTTACATTCTACTCTGGCACTAACAGGAAGCATCTCTGGTTACAGAAATGTCATTAACTACAAATGTGGCGAATGTAGGCAAACTAGTTTTACATACAGAAGGGACATTCCAACTTGTTTAACCCTTGCGTCCTTCAAGGAAGCAAGGGTTAAACAACTCATGTCCCGGCCTCTGAAAGTAAACCAAACGTGTGTCTTAATAGATACACGCGGGTTTACCATCTGCTGGGTCTCACAGGTGAGACACAGCAGTTCCTGGTTGTCATTGTCAGCACGCACACAGAGAGCATGGCTTGCCTCGCTCTGACAGCCGAATGCGAGGGTCTCTCGCTGCTAGCACATAGAGAGACCCTTGTTTTTGCATGAGATCAGCAGGGGCGACCTAGCTAAGGTCCTCCTGCTGATCCCATGCAAAAACGGTTGCTAGACGGTTGCCTGCTTCCTATATTAGAAGCACAAGTGAAAAAAAAATGTTTAGTGTCCCTTTAACCTGAAGGCTCTGGTAAGGGAAAAAAGAACAGCAAATACTCAATGACATGTTGCTTTCACAGTTGTTAGATCTGCACTGAAAATACTCAGGTGTTATAGTTATACAACAGTAACAGCTGTGTTCCAGTTTCCCATAAACAAATTATTGTATATTTCATCACAAAATTAAAGTGCCAGCTTGGCGGAGAAAAACTAGAAAAAGTCGCTCATGACTTTGGACAGTGGCAAGTAGAATGCTAAATATACGGAATGCCTGCATGTATTTGGAAGCAACAATCCTGTGTAATCTACAGGCTAAGGACTATTAGACGGATCAAATTTCTCTTTAAACAGCCTAACTATTTAAAGGTGGAGTAAAGTGAATTGTTGGCATTACCTTAATTAACCCTGTTATAGAGTAGGAAAACAGGACAATTGGTGTTATTCACTAAAAGGTGGGTTCATCGCTCCAATTTAGTTATACACTGTGCAGGTGCAAACCTGGTGAGGTTCCCCCACTAAGCAGAAGTATATCTTTCAAAAGGCAAACAAGGCACCCGCCTAGGGCGGCACTTTGCCAGAGGGCGGCACTTTGCCAGAGGGCGGCACTTTGCCAGAAGGTGTTAAAGCACACTTCTGGTGCTTCAAACATTTTCGCTCCCTCCCCCTCCATTCAGCAAGCTGGTGGGGGTATGAAATGAGGGTGATAGTGGCATGTAATGGGGGTGTTGGGGCATTTAGTGTGTATGCAATCTGGGTGATGGGGCATGTAATGGGGTGATGGGGCATGTCGTGGGTGTGCAACGTGGGTGGGGGAGTGCCTGAAATTTGTCTGCCTAGGGCAGCACAAAACCAAGATACACCACTGCCACTAAGTCACCAGGTTCACAATGTATAGCTAATTGGCGAGATGCAATGTTCATCTCACTTCATCTCAATTCACCTGCAACTCACCTTTTAGTGAATAGCCACATCTGTGATACCCTTATACACACCAAAAATTCTGTATTCTTAAAAAAAGAAGGATACTAGGATGGAAAAGAGGGACAGGGTTTGGATCAATCTTAAATAGGGACAGTTGGAGGTATGAAACATTTCCCAATATCAACCTTGAATTTAGTGTCACAATCACTATCTACATGGATCTTACAAAACACTCTGAACTCTGTAAGACCTTTAGTAATTAGGAAACGAAAATCCATTGCATGTGTTACTCACGTTTGCTTAATTAGGCAGCACTGAATGATTTCTTAAGAAATGTGAATTAATACTTTTTGTTTACTCAATGATATTTTTTTTGGTCTGTAGTCACAGACTTCTACGCATGTACAATAACTGCAAGACCAAACACTTTATCCTGTGATGAGTTCTGCATAGCAAGGTAATCAGTTCGGTTACAATATCTGTCAAGGTTGCAAGGGTTAAAAGAAAATGTGTCTCCTTCCCTCAAGTAAAGCCAACGTGCATCTTCATAGATAAACACTGGTTTACTCTCAGAATTGAGGAGGAGCTGGTCCGGAGGTGCCCACAGGAAGTCCGAGCGGGGACTTGCCCCACTCATCTGATCAGGGTTTGTATTTAGCAGGGGTCTCTCTCTCTGCTTTTGCAAAGGGGATCTAGTTTAGGCCCCCTCTGTTGATCACCTGCGAAAATTAGGGTCTCTTTCTGCATTAGCAGAGAGAGACAGTCGCCGACCTCACCGGGTCAGCCGCTGGTAAGAGGATAATCTGGCATGTCCTATCAAAGGTACATGCCCGTTTATACTAGGACAAGGAATTTTGTGAAAAATCGTTTAATTGACGATTAAGCACATTACTTTTAATAATTAAACCTTCTTACATTGTTAGAATGTTTCCATCAATCATCATATTGGCAGCAGCTTAGTTATTAAGCAAAGAAAATGTTTTGTAATGCCAGCAAAATATTGTACAATGTAATAGGGTGACAATCAAGTGGCAATATACAATAAAACATTACATGACACAAGCAGTTTGCCATAGAGGTAGAAGATTTTTAAAGCAGTGGGGTCATGGTGAACTATGGGCTGAGCTGACCCTTTAAAAGATTATTACTGAATACTGTGAGGTGGGAAATTTACATCTTAGGCCAGCTCAGCTCTAAGAGACAAGAGAAAATATTGCAATTATTCTATTCATCTGCTTGAAAATAAAGCTCCTTTCATTAGCAGCTCTACCTGTGTAATTTCCCCGCTCTGTTGTATGTTAGCTTTCACATAGCTGCCTTCATCATATCCTATTGGCTAAACCCAGAGAGTAAATTATATTCAAAACCAACATGCTGTTTGTGTATTTATTTGTACTCTATGTACTGTAAGCCCTGTTAAGGTGACATTTGTTGAATAAATTATTATTTTTCTTGCATTAGCAGATTGCCCCGTCTATAACAGGAATACGGATGACCACACAAAGATTTGCAATTCCTGAATTCGTAGAATAAACACCCAGCCTCCTCTCTAAGAAACTTTTTACTAGAATGCATGACTCTGGCTCAAGCTGTTTCAGAAAGAAAATATTCACACAGCTCGCATTCATTGAGAAATCTGGCAACAATTAGAATTCATTAAGCCTTCCTAGAAAAGGGGTCTCACTGGCAGCCATCATTATGATTTCACAGTGCCATGTCACTCCTGCACAAGGACTTCCAATTTAGCCCTCACTGTTCTACAGAGTTGCATTTCATCATTAAAGAACATGAGTCATCTCCCTACAGGCAGGGGAGGGCTGGCAAGGAGGGCAAAGGAGCAATTGCCCCCCCGGACTGCTCTCTAACCTGACTCAATGGGTGTGGGCTGCACCGCTTTTCAGATCTAAATGTGCACATTCACTTTGTATCTAATTATCTTGTATATCAATCGATCTGTCAGCATATCAGTTTTGCCTGTGTATTTGTGTCTATCTCTGATGATAAAGGGTGGGCTGATCAAATTGCACTACAGGTCAGTAAATAGTTTCTACCTTGCCAGCCCTCCACTGCCAACTGATATATATATACCCAATATTTCAAGTAGTCTTTCATTAAGTGAATATTTTTTGCTTGTTTTCCATTTTCTGTTATAGGAGGTGTGCTTGTTTCTCCCAAAGAAGGAACAACTAAATGGCTGGTATCTCTCCAGATGTTGTGGAACTACAATTCTTAGAATGCTCAGCCATCCAGTCACAAGTATAGTGCTAAAGTAGCTGTTGATAGCTGATGTTCTTGTTTCACAACAGCTAAAAGTGATAGGGTTACCTATTTTTGTTTAAAAAAAATGCCAGCCCTCATAATTATTATTATAATAATTAACATTTTTTTTTGCTGGCCCACATTATTATTAGAATTGTATTTTTTTTTTTTTTTTTACCAAATCTATAATACTTACCCAACCAGTGATTTGCAGCTTCTCTGCAGGGGAGATTCCTCCTCTAACTATCTGGATGTCCTCAGCCTTCCCTTCTGAGCCAAGCACAAGGCCACAATAGGGATGCAATGACATGCTTACAACAAAGGCACCTAGACCATCTACCAAGAGTGAAAGGGATATACAGTGTGTGTGCTGTGTAAATTATTGGCACTATATAAATAAATGTTAATGTAACATAATGTGTGCACTGTTTAAGCATGCAGCATTTGCAGAAGACAGGCTTGAAGATAAGAAAGAATCTTTAACAAAATAATGTAAGAACCATACATTATTTAACAATCAAAAAACCCTGTCTACAATATTGAGACAATTGTATTTTTTTTTGTACTTTTGTATAAAATCCTATGCATATCCAGGTGATGTGGCAAAGTGCAGACACAGAGAGTCAGTTCCCGTGTGAGGACAAGCAATGTTTGGTTCGCTCTCACTCGTAAAACTGGGAGGGAACAAGATTGACTCATTAAAAAAGTTTACTCTCCATTTCATTGCACTGCATGACAGTTTTAAGAAAAATAAACGTCTTAAAGGTTTTGGCCTTTTTTTTTTTTTTTTAAAAGACCATATTTTCCCTCCTTTAAAAAAACCACAGTGTGAGGCTGGGCCTGATATTCCAGCTAGCAACAGAATGTCTCTCTCTTCTATGCAGAATGGTTTTCTTTTACAGAACAAGGCACATAGCAAGAGGTAACTCCGCTGTTTGGGGGCTCGGAAAGTTTTCGATCTAGACAATGTATTCGAATACACGGTCACTGTAATGGAACCTTTATGAATGTATGTGAAACGCTGGCTGATCTAGAACTGTGCCTAGTTAACCTGTTTCCTTCATTGTTTTACTTTCACATTTCATTCAGTCAAGAGTATGGTCTGTGTTGCAGCCGACACAATGCTGACATGTGATACCATCTAAAGGAACTGCTCATATCTATTGCTTCCACCCTTTGCACGGAACCTGAGATAATAATGTATACTTACAGTGAACTCTGAAAAACACATCAGCAAAAGGACAAACCCATACCATGAGAATACAGAATATATAAACATATACAAGCACACACACACACACACACATATATATATATATATATATATATATATATATATATATATCACATACACACATTATTTATACAGTATGGTGGGAAAAGGCTGAATCCACCATCACCAACTGGTATTATTTGATCATTTATTAAAAACTAGTAAAATGTTATAGTCAATTAATACATGTTATTCTAGAAAATATTATTTAACATGGAGATAATTGATTTATTGTTAAACTTGGTGTTATATCTTTATGTACAAATGGCATTTATATGAACATCCTCCTCACACACCCAATGATGGCCATGTGGGGTCGTCACCTTATTATAAAAACAACAACAACAACAAAAACAACAACAAAAATACTTGTTAAGCTATTGTCTCCTTGGCTATAAAATACCAGCTGACCCTATGGTCATGCCAGATGTGAATTTTATTATTTGCAGTATGCACCAGCAAACTTACTTAAAACACATAAGTTTTTGGAGAAATTCTGAAATTAAACCAGATTGTAGCAGCTTGTGCAGTAATTCTGACAATCAGAAACTAGAACTAGAAACCACAGAGCCCTAGTGTGAAAATTGTCTACAAACAGCTTATCTGTGCCATAACTGTCCCCAAACAGCTTTTCTATGCCATCTATATCCCCAAACAGCTTCTATGTGGCATCTCTGTCCCCAAACAGCTGCTTTGTGCCATATAAGTCCCCAAACTATTTCTCTATGCCATCTGTCCCCATCTCAGCATCTGTGCCATCTCTGTCCCCAATGTCTCTGTGCAATCTCTATGCACGAACAGTTTTTACTGTGCAACTGCTGTCACCAAACAGCTTTTACTATGCCATATCTGTCCCCAAACAGCTTCTAAAGTGGCAGGCCTGGTAGACGTTGTGACCCCTGCAACCATGACTGTTATAAACCTGTTGACATACCACATGCCAACCTAGTGTCCCGTTTAGGGAAATGTTGGGAGGTATGTATAATCACCTTTAAATTCAGTATGACTATACTTTTATGTTTTGTATCACTGTGACAAAAAAGATTGTTAGGGTCATTGACTGAAGAGTGACTGAAGATGTGGCTGATTTTGGGTGACTTTATAGACAACGGTGACATGTTTATGACATTTGGTAAGTCTTTTTTTTTAAAAGAAGTAATATATAAATGCATTTACTGCATACACCATACAATTCATTTTATTGCTGTGGACCTTTGTGATATATTCACACACACACATAAAAATAGAGAAACCAACGCAGCACAAAAAGCACTCTCCCTCCTAAATAGGGATACTTGGGAAGGCACAGCTATTTAAATTGTGGCTAAGGAGAATGAAGGTAGCACTCTTTAATGATATTCATTTCTCTTTGAAGACCAGCACACATTTAATAGCCCATCTAGTCACCACCGGTGAGCATTTGGAAAGGCAAACCTTCAAATGTATTTAGAAAACAACTTCCTTTTCTATAAATTATTTCTCAGCGATGGTAATAGATGCAGTCAGTATATAAACAGGAGGCAGGCCTTTACTCAGCTGAGCCATAGTAGTAGACCACTGGCAGAGGTCTAGTAACACACAGCTCTATTCAGCAAGCTATGGGGTTGGCAGCACTCCAGGCCTAGACTTCTAGCACTGGCTTTTCCAAGCAAGAACTCAAAGGTTCTTTTTATACGTGCAATGTGAAGGCCTCACTGAAAGGCTGAACCTTGCTTCATTAAGCCGTTTCCTGATAGCCAGGCTAGCAGAGAGTGTGAGACTGTCCAGTTTGAGCAGTGAATACATACAATGGTTCAGTGTCCATGGAAACAAACCTTGCTGTGTGTGTGCTTTCCACAGTCAACGCTTCCAATGCCCCATCAGAGATCATATACCTGAGTTGGCCAACCTGAAGCCCTCCATGGCTGGTAAGGTACAACTCATATCATGCTCAGCAAGCAGGTCCTGCAACATTTTCATGACAAGGATTTGACTTGTTGTATTAACATCAGTATTTGGAATATTGTATCTGTAGCAGAACTCCTTTGCATGCAAGAGGTGCCAATCACTATTCTTTCTTTGGAGCAAACAATGCTGAAAACATAATTACACCAGCAGGGGGGCAATTACCGAACAGACAAGCCAGTATCTGCATTACATGTAGAAACAGAAAGTAAGGGTTTTATGGTTACTTTCCAATGGTCTGTCACAGTGCAATTGGTGGAAACACAAATGAATCGTCAATATCCTAAAATATGTTATTACAATAATATTCAAATAAAACAAGTTCAATCAAAGGACAATGTCCGCTGAGCTTTCTGTTTAATAACCCAGAGTACAAAAGAAAACCTCAAAAGTAAAGATTTATCAGCAGGCTGATAACGGGGTTAGAATGTCAAGGATTTAACCACAACATTTGAAAAACAGTGTTTTAAAGGTCAACTGTTGGCAAAAAATATGTTCTGTTTAACTGAAAGATTGCATCAAGTGAAGGCATTTTAAATAGACATGCTTTAATGAAACAATGCAAATAAAGTACCATGTTGAAGTCCTCTGTGATTGTACAGTGCAGACATTTTGATTGATCTAAAACGAAAGTCTAAACAACATGTCCGTTGTTGACAAAGAGGGCTCAGTAAGGTACCTTATCATTTAAAAAGCTCTATTTAAATTCCTTCACTTTCAACTGAACATAACTTCATTTTGCTGCTGACAGTTACCCTTTAATAATCACAAATATAGAGGTTACATAACAATGTATCAATGTAAATCTGGGTGTCCTAATATACACATTTTTTAAAATACTGTTGGGGGGGCTTACTTTATTCTTTTTTTCATTCATGGATCCCCGGCCCCCAGCTTTCGGCATTATAATTCTTCCACCGCAGAATCATGGAAAATGTAGTTCCCATTGATCTGCTTTCGTTTAAAAGCCGCACAATTCCCGACACAGGCTGTGTGCAATTTGGATGCCACATTTGGACACTTTGTTCATTTGTTCAAAGGGGTCAGAGTAGGAGGGGCTGGCCACTCTATCAAGCAAATAAAAGTACCCCCCCCCCCCCCCCCAATAAATAAATAAAAAGTTTAATTAAGTTAATTATTGACTCAGTGTTGAAAAACAGAGTAAAAAAAAAAGTGTAATAGTCCTTTAACAACATCATTCCTAAACCATAGTCAGGACTTCATCACTGCCCCTGATATCTGAGCTATAATTATTATATACAATGGGACATGCTAAACCTACAGACACACCTCTGATTAAACACTACTCTGCTAGCATGCTTCCGGCTTCTAGTTTTCAGCATCGTGATAATTAAAGTGGAGTCAGCCTGATACTGTTACTAGCAAAGTGCAAGCTGGCAGTAGATGGCTTCTTCAGTGATCTCTACTATAGCAACCTTTACCTTTTTATATGTTATAATAATTTGCATTTATTTGTGAAATAAAACAACCTTTTTTGTGTGTGTAGTAATGTAACAATTCCACATGAATGCAGATGTGTATCTTAACATAGATATCCCAGAAACAATGCTTAATTCCCAGAAAATAATCAGATCCACAGTCAGCATGACATGAGGGAGGAGAGAGAACATTAGGGTCTAAGGTACTTGCAGGCAATTGAGAATTTTAATACTTTAGGCCAAAGTATCCAAGTTCTCCAATGTAGCTGGAAGGGGGAGAATTTTCCCAAGTTAGTTACTTTGCCTTAAGTTTTAAAATTCCTTTCCCAATTCCCTGCAGTTTACTCTTTATTGAGTAGACTCTTAAATTGTACTAGTCAGTGGGGGAATCACATTACAACATGCATTGCTCACTTATAATATGTTACAATGGGATTCCCTCATGTATCCAGTAACAAAAAACATATTTGGTTCTGTCTACAATGGGACACAGAGGGGTCTATCAAAAGAAATATACGAAATAAGAATAAGAAGTGAACAGTGGTGAATTGGCAAGTAAATTGCAAGTGAAATCAGGCTTTAATAGCAAAGTTGGAAAAAGTCAGTCTCCAAGTTGCCTATCTTTCCAACTCACTTTTTTTTAGTGACTAGACCCCAAGGAGTGTCAGAATCCTGTCTTCCATTGGCTGCATAGAGTTCCGTCATTGTGTTTCTTTTCTCTCGCTGCTGCTGCAGTTACATTAACATACCAGAGTGAGCTAAGCTGATATATAATCGAGTGAAATAAGCAGACATACTATTTAACAGTACAAAGCATTCAGTGTCTGCTTCAGAATATGTATAGTCCTCTATGACTGGTGACTGTGTGTTTAAAGTATCAGTAACAACTATTTTAAAACCAGTAAAGGTTTATACTGTTAAATTCTCTTTTTGTGTTGTGACTCCGGCAAACTGCAATCCTATATTATGACTAAATGTGTCCACAGCCCGTGATGACATCACATGTGTCTGCTTCTGTTTGAGGAACTGGTGTGGAATAAGGTGACACATTACGCACAGCTCTATAGGTTGAGTTAATAGGTTTTGAAAATTCAACAACTAAGATTTGTGATAACATTTTCATTATTCTGACCAGTCTCTTCTATGGAAAATACAGTGGACTCTCTTTCCCAGTGAGATGTGATTATCCGACAAGCAAAGAGGAAAACAAATAATCAGCCATTAATAGAGGAGTTGGAAACATTTCCCAACTTGCCTGCCTTTCCTGGCTGATGTTTGCTATTTAGTTGTCAGTTTATCAAACTTCAACTGTTTACTGAAATGATCCCAATATTTCCCACTGTGTATCTGATCTCTACATCCTGATTTCTTAAATCTCTCTAATTTATATGATAACTGCTACAGAAAGTGAGATTTGGGAGAAGGAATTGAGGATTGCCCTTAAATCTAGCCTGTCATCCCATAAATGTGTAGATAACAAGGCTTAGCTATTATTGGACCTCAAGAAAAACAATGACACCAATATGGCTCCTAAAATAGAGGCACACATCCGCTTACAAATGGTGAAGTTGGCATCCCATGGTGCCTAGCACGTACGTCAAGCACCACGCATTGTGGGATACCATTTGGCAGCGGGAGATAGCGTATGCATTCTTCTTAAGTGGCGGAAGCATATGCGTTCTTTTTAAGAAGCCATCTTTAGTTTTAGCACCGTTTCCCCCTCCCCAGAAGTAATATCCAATTAAAACATGTAAATGAATAAAATGAATTGAAGATTTATTCAGTCTCTCTAATAGATCACTGGGGGTTATTAATAAAATTAACCAGCAACTTGGAATAACTGGATCTCGTAAACTAGGTGTTCTTTACAGGCCTTACAGGCGTAATATAAGTGCCATCCGCCCTGTTCTCAAATAAATGTTTTGGACTGAACCTTTGCACAAATCTCTATTTCCATTTGAGTCAAATTCTTAGGATACTCAGTTATGATTGATTTTTGTGACAAAATAGAGCTTAGTTAAATCGTTTGAGAGGAAATTGAAATTGTTGAATGAGAATTAATTTCCCAGTGGTCTATCAGAGAGAAGGATATTACTTCTCTCTAAACTATTAGTCTAAAACAGTAGGTCAATTAACGGTTCTCATTCAATTCTAAAAACAATGTCCTGCTGTAATATGTAAAATGCCCTGTTGTATTGGTTACCTTTGTCACCTGCTCCCGAGTATAGGGTTTCAATGTAATCACATTAGAACCGATAATTAATACTTGAGGAGCTATTAATTTCATCAGTATTTAACTCGCAGCATTCACGTCTCCTAAATCAGGTGAATGGAGGTGAGCCTAAAAAAAAAAAACTCTTCCATCTCTTTATTTCTTAACAGATAAGTGTCCCAAATTTTAAGTATCCCACTTGAATAGCAACACTTTTCAGGTACCGTATATCTGTATATATTTATAAAGCACAATCGACAGGGTGAGCAAGATCAGCCTTAGGTGTTAAGACAATCTGTGCGGGCTCCCTCGTGGTAACCCCGCCTCCACCCCCCTGCTCTCCATCCACCAGTCAAAGTCAATGGTAAGGTATAGATTCTTGTTTTTATTTCCTACCTTTGCTCCCTTCACTCCATTTCTCCTGCTGTCCTTTCAATATGTCACCCAAATCCCTTGCCATTGCTCCCACAGCATCTGACAGCACACATTTAACTTGCCACAGCACAGCCATGCAGCACCCACATTGCACCCACAGCCAGAGCACCAATATATTATACATAGGACTTGCCCCAGCACCCATGACTTACCCCAGCAGCACCTAGATTGCACCTAGAACTTACTCTGGCATCCCCAGGGTGTTTCACCCAGGCAATCGCACAGATCACATATCCCTAAGGCCAACCCTGGGGATGGGTTAATGAATTGATCCTAGAATACTTGAGCTTCCCTCATTATTTCCATGCACATTACAGAATGTAAAGGTTGGTACTGCCAGCCTGCAGAAATAAATATATGAATCATGTTGGCCAGGACTGTGGACACAGATAAGCTTCCCTTGAGATTTTTTTGAATAGTTAATTCCAGCTTGGGAGTTGTCTTTGTGATGTTAGCTAGATAGATTATTATTGGCAGGTCTTTACACCTTACTGCATTCTATATCTCTTTGTTTAGGCCAGTGTTATAAAATGTCATTAATTATTTGTCTATTTGTGGGGGTTTTTAATATGATCTACAGCCATGATTTTGGTCAGGTGTTAAACCTTTCTGGATATGCTCAGTTTTATCGTATAACATTTCAGAATAAAAAAGATACAAACTATATTTGAATTATATTATAATTTATTTTATTTTTGGAAATAAAACGTAGCTCTATCTCCAAACATAAACAGTAAAATATTGCTTTACACAGCATGGCAGAGGGCAGTCTGGAGTAACAGTGAGGCGATGTAAAACATTAACTAGTACATGTGTAATATCTCAAACATTAATTCCTTGATTATAAGAATTTTGCATTGTAAATCTTACCCCCGAGTCCAGCCAATGTTTAGAGTTTGCTGCGAATGTACCATGTGACTTGATAGAATTATATAGGAGGATCAGGGACTCACGATTTACTGTGCCAGCTGTTCAGGTGACTCCTAACTATGATGTTGAATGTACCCAGTGTGATAATACACACTCTGCCCAACAGCTGTTATTCAGGATGATATCCCGGAACAAGCTCGGGAGAAACTCAATGACAGAGAATTCTGGCGCATTTGTAAATATATGAACTTTTCTCAATCTTTTTTTCCCCTTGTTGCTACCAGGGCTTTAAGGAGAAGGTCCTTGTTCACGGCTACTGCTGCCGAGCATACAGAAGGTACAAGTTACTTTCATTTCTTTGGATGCAGTTTTTTGAGGATTTATTGAATGACTTCACTGCGATAACCACAACACTCCTTTTGGAGACATCAGGGAATTGAGCCCTCAACGTTTAAAACGGAGTCTACTCTGCTGGCTAAATCTACTACACATTAAATGTGGAGATGAACGGACGTTGTCTGGGCGGATGGAATGCCAATCCCTGTGCTTAGCAGATCGAGCATCACCTGCAAGTATTGAAGTTCCTTGCTAATTCATTCTGCTACACAGTAAACACCAGTTCACTTGGAGCTTGTTTGCAAACACATGGATTTAATGTTCTCTTTGACTGTATGAGGACTGCCATACATGAATTTTTGTTTAACCATAGCAGCATCAAGTAATCCATGCCTACACTATTGGAGATTACACTATCATCGTGATATAATGTTCCCTCGACCTAATTAGAATGATTACACTATATGTGGTCTGTGATTAATGTCATCCTTCTCACCTAGTGCTTCATTATTTAGCAGGGAACACCCCATAGTGTTTATGCATTTTTGCACTGCTATTTGCCTCATTGTAACAACTGCAGTCACTGGTGTATCCTTAGACTGATGCCTATTCATCTTCTGTATTGCTAATTATCTCTGATCTGTGGACGCACAGCTCAGTGTGTTGCTCTTAGTATTGTATATATTTTGTGTGTATTTTTATGCTTATGTGGTGTTTTTTTTTTCATATGTGCTATTTTGTACAATTAGGTACATTATTCTTCTGATAAACCTCCCTCCCCCTCCCTTCCCCTATGTGGGTTCCATCCCATTTAAATAAGGGGTCCTTTTTTTTTTTTTTTTTTCTGCCATTTTTAAATGACATTAATAAATTTTGTACTTTTACTACTTCTATAATTATGTGTATACTAGTTCTTACTTGACTTGGCGGGAGTGCCCCAATGAACCCTCTTTTGGGATCGCTCTCCTTGAGCTTTCTCTGTTTTTTGTAATACTAATAGGGCTCATAGGCACCCATTCTCCATCGCTAACTTTTTTATGCGATTAGTAGGGAGAATGAGCATGCTTGATATATTCTATTTATTGGTGTAGCAGGGCAGTATTCCAGTTAATATTTTAAGGAGAAGTGCAACAAGAAATCCAGCTATGAACGCATCATTACTGGGACTAACAGTGCTTTCTGAAAAAACTAGAGGGATTAAAATGAACGTAGAGCCAGTAATTTCTCAGAAATTTTCTATCCCATTTCATTAATGCTTCTACGCTTTTCCATTCGATTCTCCAACTAAAATCTGGAGAATTGAAATGGGTGAATTTCCTCCATGTTACCCGAATTCAGAGCAGGTTCCGGGGATGATCGGCACATATTGCGTTGCCCAAAATCTATTCTTCTCATTGCCAAAATGTTGTGATCCAAAAACCTCCGATGCTTTCAAGCAGCCAATTTAGACCCAATATTTAATAGCCGCAGTTCAGTGATTTGGCTAAATTGGTGTATTCATCCCTTATATATTTTAATGGACAACAGAAACATTGTTCAGGCTTAACATCGGGATTAAAAGAGATCTCATATTTCTGTATTCTTGGTTCTATATTGGTTTATTACACATGTGCTGAATGACACGAAACCAGTCTGAAAGAGACAATTATTATGTAACAAGCACCTGCCTGAATTCAAACCATTTAACAAAATCATTAATGATTTCTCATTCATTACAATTGCGAGCTGTGATGTAACTTCAGTCTGTTAATATCAGGGCAATAATCACCAATTTAACAGGTAGTTGGTTCCCTGTGATAATTTGCCATACATCCAAATTGTCCTGCATTATGTAGGACATTTATAATTCATGACCAGTGTGTCACAGTCGCGATGCAGTGTCCCGTGTCGGTGAGGCATGTTGGTTGGTTTGATGTTCTCTCAACCAAGGCCTGGAAGAGTCATGGAAACTGTAGTTCAGCAAAAGTCTGGGAGTTGCCTGTTAAAGGACAACTGTTGTATAAATGAAGCTATGTTTAACTAAAAGTGTAGGCATTTTAAATAGAAATTCTTTAATGAAGAAATATACATAAAGCACCTTAATAAGTCCTCATTGATGACTAGCTCTGTCAGAGACATCTTGGGTCAGATCTTCCTCCATCTCACCTAAGATTCTGAACAAAATGTCAGCCCCCTGATAGAGCTACACAGGCATAGAGAGCTCAATGAGGTACTTTATTTGCAATCTTTCATTAAAGTGCATACACTCCATACTATCTTTCAGATAAACATAACCTATTTTTTGCCGACAGTTGTCCTTTAAATATTCCAGCTCTACATTATGGGTACAATAAATAAATAGGCACCTGAACAATGGTTATACTGTGAATTTAGAGAATAAAAAAATATCAAAACTGATCTTTACATTGTGTTAGCATAACTGAAAGATAATGCATGACATGTATGTGTGAAGTCTCTTGTTTATCACCTCAACTGTAGGTGATAAAGAAAAAAGAACATATAGCACAACATATAACACAACATATAGATAATTTATGATCCTTGTTTTATTCTCTACATTCACAGTATAACTATTGTTCAGGGTTTAACCCCTTAAAAAAAAAAAAAAAAATGGTTATGTAATAGTAGATTTGGAAAGTCTGTTGAATGAATCACTGTACGTTAAAGGTGACAGGTCATCTCAACTTTGTCTGTGCTGTGAATGTCGATACACTACAGTCATAATTTAAACAATGCTTACGTGACAGAGCCCCTTTAAAGGTCTACTCTGGATCAGCGCTTGCTCTATCTTTGTCCATTTCTGAGTATTTGCATAAATGCCAGAACTATGCTGACCCAGTGATCTCCCATTGAAGATAAGGAGAAATAACTGGGCATTCGTGATGGTGAAATCAAGTGCAAATATAATGACAGAAGGTGACGTACAGAGTTTTTTCCCCCACATGGATTAGAAAGTAATAAAGGGGCACTACAGGCATCAAACTAACTATGGTTCATCTATTAGTGTTTTACTGTACAGTGGTCTGGCTCTGGGATTAAATGCATGCAGGCATTTGTGAGTCCCTTGTAAAGGTTGCTGCTCTAGTCCTCTCCCTGTTTTGCATACTTGCATGATGACCAGGGTAGATGCGCTGGATTATCAGTTCATATAACTATGTGCAGTTACTACTTCACTGTGAAGCTACTAACTGATTGGAGGAGCATAACAGCTGTGTGATCACATGTGCAATGAGCATCTCCATGTATCTTCACTGATAGGCTCCCAGGAGATGCTGGAGATTCCCATTTTTTGTCCAAGAAAAAACTTGCAAAAGGTTATGTTTTCAGCAAATCAGTTAGTATCGTCTGAATGAAGTTATTTATATATATATTTTTTTATTTTAAAATTTGCAATAGCCAACCTCCTCCCATTGACTTCTATGAGAGGATGTCAGCTATTTCTGTTATAGCCAAGGTTCTCCCGAAATGGCCCTGAAATAAGCCAGAGTCCCCCCCATAGAAGTCTACTGAGAGGACCATGGCTATCATTTCAGCAGCCGAACTCCCTAGTTTGGCTGCTGAAATGTCGGCATGAAAATCACAATGGCTGTTTTTCGTTTCGTTTCGAATCAAGATCACTTTGTTGTTCTCTGGGTAGCCCAAATTTAAGTCTTCTCAGCTCACAGGAGTGATCCAGTCGGGACCAAGACTCGGAGCTTCCCGAGTCAGCCCGAAATTAACTTCAGCGCAATTTCATTGATCCGAATGGAATCCCCGAAATAAAAATAATGACCAAATTTCATCCAAAACTAATGTCTCAAAGGACAAGATTCAGTTCAGACAGGAGGCGCCCAAGTCTACATAGAGCCATATGCTCATGTAACAGCTATATGAAGTAAATGACAAACCATTCAACCTCTCAGTGCAGTTCCTTTCACCAGCATGCACTGATTCTGCAATGTTCTCACAGATAAGGTTGCACTCAGGTAAAAGCAAAGTTATTACAATTAACAGCACAACTTCAGATATTTCCCCTCGCACATACAAGCACAACAAAGATGAATTTGGTTACAATGGGTGCCAGCCTTAGGGCAGTTATCGCTTACCTGAAATGGCATTTCAGCTATTGTGGAAGTTCCCACATTGCTCAGCCAGCCTCTGAACAAACTGAACATTGTGGGAAATATACTTTAAAACACTAGACTGCAGGTTACTACAATATTTTCTTCTGCCTGGCTAAGCATTATGGGAAGTGTAGTGCACAGCAGCTTAAGTGGCAAAGGTACTTAAGTCTATTAAGAACGTCCTGCAGATGCTGCAGAACCTCTTGGGATACAGAGCTGTCATTCATCACTCTAGCCCATTACTCACAACGAATGACAGCGCTGTGTTGTATAGGAATTTGCATCAGCCAAGGTGATCCACACTCTAGGTTTCCTTGCTCACCATTGAGATTATAGGGATAGTAGTTACTGATTGGTCACTGGGGTCTAGTTACCCACAGTCAGACCCTGGTCTATCCTCTAGGCGAGCCCCAGCACCAGTTTCAAACTTAGATGGTCCATGCATAGCGTAGTATTGAAGAAAAAAAAGTAAAATTAAGGACACAGGCAGGAAAAGGAGATGTAGAGTAAATGGTATATCGTCCTACCTTATTAGACATGATAGCCGGAGCTTGGCTGGAGTAAGTGCTGAAGGGAGAGTCTGTACTCTAAGCTAGGAGCTCTGTGTGAGAGTGCAGACTCAGGGCAGGAGAAGGAGGTATTAAAGGGAGAGGGAGACACGTAGCTAACTCCCTGGACCAGCCTTTCTCCCCCTCCTCTCCTTATCCCCTCCCCTCATTTAACCATTCAAGGTCAGTACCCAGAGATGTGCAGATAGAGGGACGGCAATGTAAGCCAGTGGCCCTCACAAGGGTTAGGAACCAGAAAAAAAAAAGAGTGAGGGTGGAGCCCAAATTTTACTCTGTGCCTTTTCCACAAGCCTCTCCCCTCCCTAGAAATTCTTGTACCTCCCTCTAAATTCCTGCACTCAGTTAATTTCTTCTTTCCAATAAAAACTGCTTTATTAAACTATTCTACGAGTGTTCACGTTACTAAAGACAAGTCACAAGACACAATAGAGGGGATCTGAGTTTATCCCCAAAACACAGCAAATTGTACTTTGTTTTGCTTTGATCAAATAAGATTTCGAGCAATCCTTTGTGGTATGTGAGTAAATACAGAGTGAGTGATCGTTTCAGACTACTGTGGCAACGAAGGAAAACTTTGGCATTCTATCCCTTGCAAACTATATTGCCCATGATGCTCAGGCAGCAAGAAGTATCTGCTGGGTATGCATACAGGGAGATGATCCTCATCTTGCATGCGGTATCTGTGTGCAAACCTCTGTAAGCCAGGGTCACATTATTAAAAAGTTTTCTTACTTGGTGGATAAAGGTGTGATGAATAGGATGTATTTCCCGTGACAGAGCACATGCAGCTCGCTTCATGTATAATAAACATCTGGCACTTAGTTGCTCTGGAGTACAACTCTCATCATGGCTTTTAGCTGGATAGGTATAATGATAGTAGTCTGGGCACCTGGATAGGTATAATGATAGTAGTCTGAGACACCTGGATAGGTATAATGTTAGTAGTCTGGGCACCTGGATAGGTATAATGATAGTAGTCTAGGCACCTGGATAGGTATAATGTTAGTAGTCTGGGAACCTGGATAGGTATAATGATAGTAGTCTGGGCACCTGGATAGGTATAATGATAGTAGTCTGGGCACCTGGATAGGTATAATGATAGTAGTCTGGGCACCTGGATAAGTATAATGATAGTAGTCTGGGCACCTGGATAGGTATAATGTTAGTAGTCTAGGCACCTGGATAGGTATAATGATAGTAGTCTGGGCACCTGGATAGGTATAATGTTAGTAGTCTGGGCACCTGGATAGGTATAATGATAGTAGTCTGGGCACCTGGATAGGTATAATGATAGTAGTCTGGGCACCTGGATAGGTATAATGTTAGTAGTCTAGGCACCTGGATAGGTATAATGATAGTAGTCTGGGCACCTGGATAGGTATAATGATAGTAGTCTGGGCACCTGGATAGGTATGATAGTAGTCTGGGCACCTGGATAGGTATAATGTTAGTAGTCTAGGCACCTGGATAGGTATAATGATAGTAGTCTGAGGCACCTGGATAGGTATAATGTTAGTAGTCTGGGCACCTGGATAGGTATAATGATAGTAGTCTGGGCACCTGGATAGGTATAATGTTAGTAGTCTAGGCACCTGGATAGGTATAATGATAGTAGTCTGGGCACCTGGATAGGTATAATGTTAGTAGTCTGGGAACCTGGATAGGTATAATGATAGTAGTCTGGGCACCTGGATAGGTATAATGTTAGTAGTCTGGGCACCTGGATAGGTATAATGTTAGTAGTCTGGGAACCTGGATAGGTATAATGATAGTAGTCTGGGCACCTGGATAGGTATAATGTTAGTAGTCTGGGAACCTGGATAGGTATAATGATAGTAGTCTGGGCACCTGGATAGGTATAATGTTAGTAGTCTGGGAACCTGGATAGGTATAATGATAGTAGTCTGGGCACCTGGATAGGTATAATGTTAGTAGTCTGGGAACCTGGATAGGTATAATGATAGTAGTCTGGGCACCTGGATAGGTATAATGATAGTAGTCTGGGCACCTGGATAGGTATAATGTTAGTAGTCTGGGAACCTGGATAGGTATAATGATAGTAGTCTGGGCACCTGGATAGGTATAATGTTAGTAGTCTGGGCACCTGGATAAGTATAATGATAGTAGTCTGGGCACCTGGATAGGTATAATGTTAGTAGTCTAGGCACCTGGATAGGTATAATGATAGTAGTCTGGGCACCTGGATAGGTATAATGATAGTAGTCTGGGCACCTGGATAGGTATGATAGTAGTCTGGGCACCTGGATAGGTATAATGTTAGTAGTCTAGGCACCTGGATAGGTATAATGATAGTAGTCTGAGGCACCTGGATAGGTATAATGTTAGTAGTCTGGGCACCTGGATAGGTATAATGATAGTAGTCTGGGCACCTGGATAGGTATAATGTTAGTAGTCTAGGCACCTGGATAGGTATAATGATAGTAGTCTGGGCACCTGGATAGGTATAATGTTAGTAGTCTGGGAACCTGGATAGGTATAATGATAGTAGTCTGGGCACCTGGATAGGTATAATGTTAGTAGTCTGGGCACCTGGATAGGTATAATGTTAGTAGTCTGGGAACCTGGATAGGTATAATGATAGTAGTCTGGGCACCTGGATAGGTATAATGTTAGTAGTCTGGGAACCTGGATAGGTATAATGATAGTAGTCTGGGCACCTGGATAGGTATAATGTTAGTAGTCTGGGAACCTGGATAGGTATAATGATAGTAGTCTGGGCACCTGGATAGGTATAATGTTAGTAGTCTGGGAACCTGGATAGGTATAATGATAGTAGTCTGGGCACCTGGATAGGTATAATGATAGTAGTCTGGGCACCTGGATAGGTATAATGTTAGTAGTCTGGGAACCTGGATAGGTATAATGATAGTAGTCTGGGCACCTGGATAGGTATAATGATAGTAGTCTGGGCACCTGGATAGGTATAATGATAGTAATCTGAGGCACTTCATGGTTTTTATTCTTGATATTGTACAGTACTTTACACTTCAGTGCACAGGGAGTAAAATAACATATATATATGTATATATTTACTATTAAAAGTATAATGTGTATATATTATATGTGTATATGAGCATGTATAGATAATACAGTAGCTCAGTGAAAGATGGATTAATGAACAAGTTTATGTTCTAGGGTATTCTGCTGCAGTGAGCTCGATCTCAACCCCTGGCAGAGTTTGATGGGAATTATACCCACAGCAACTGGGGTTCATTTTCCTGATCTTATATTGGGGTGTGTGTGTTTACCCTGTTTGTTTCTGTGCTATATATTGTTTCAGTGTGTGGAAGCTGTAACGTTTGATAAAAAATTAAAAAAAAAAAAACATGTCTAGAGCCCAGTCCTTGAAGGGTTAATTTTTTATAATGTAACATTGGGTGGGGTTGTGTGTGTACAGTGGTTGAGAGATTATACCTACTGTATTCTGAAGGCACGCTCCCATTATAAAGCACTGTAGCTATAATGCTTTATGATGTGGTTTAATTTTAAATGATCAATACCAAATAACCTGTTGAAAATGATTGATCACGACCTCTCTCTGTGAAATAGAGGCAATACCATGCTGGGATTTATCTCACAGCCCCTCTGGTATTTTGTCACAGGTTCAATTCCCGGCAGGGCTGACTCAGCCCTTCATCCTTCTGATGTGGATAAAATGAAAACCATTGAATTGGGCGATAGTAACAGCCCCTTGACGATGGACAAAAGTAACATTTCCAGGATGTCCAAACACTTTGTTATTATTATTACAAACACCAAACTAATACAAAACAGAAAACAAATGGTATAACTTGTACCAACTGCTGGGCAAACGCCGGCAGAGAATAATAATCATGTGCTTACAAGTGCGTGACCTTACTAATGCAGGAAACCTGGCGAATGCCTCTAGTTTTAGCTTCTTCAGAGGTAAAATGAATGGGTTTGTTTCTAATATCCATAGTTACAGCTATAATGGATTAGGCACTGTATCTCACGTGTAAGTTGTAGCAATGGCAGCTGTAAGTAACTGGTAGAGAAGTTATACTAACCAGTAACCAGCCACAAAAACAAACAAAAAACGAAGATAAGGTGAGAGGAGAAGAGATGACTTTTAACTTGATGTGACTACGAGTCACCATAAAAGTGCTGCTGCTAAAGGACAGGTGGATAAGGAGCAAAGTCTTTTTTCTCTTGGTTTATTGATGTGAAAGTATATATAACAATATAATTGTTATAAAGTTCAGCGACTTCCTACTTTCCTATGATTGAGTTTCTGCTGCAGTAAATGGGTTCAGCCAAAGAGGCAGTATATCCCATATGGTCTCTCTCTTATGTCCTATACATCAGGCATACGCCATAATATCATACTTACCAACTTCTGCACCCAGCAAACAGGGACGCCAGGGGGCGGAGTTTGGGAGGCCAAGTGTCAGCACTATCTTGCATGCGTGATAGCACTTTCATTGAAGCTGGAATTCAATGCTGTCCATGCGCAGTATGCATTGTTATGTGTCTCAGACACCAGAGAATGAAAACAGTACCATGGGACAGAGGTTGAGGGGTAGATTTTGGCAGGACAGCAGGACAGACCCTTATAATCAGGACTGTTGGCAACTATGCTAAAGTTACATTAATGGTGAACAGTTGAAATACTTGTACATGACAGGAGATCACTGGTGCACTGGACAGCCATATACTCCAAATATGGTATGTTCAGTAGCACAGCTTGAGCAATAAGGAAAAATAGTGCAATTTTGCAATTTTCACACAATGGCGTAGAGGTGTGCAGCACACGCTGTATAAAGAAGATTTGTAACACGGTGTTCACACTTTGTACTTTCTGTATTATTTACAAGCGGCTATAAAGTGCCGCAGAGTACTACAATTGGAACGTCTCGTGTCAGGGACACACACACATTCTTACATTGCTCGCTGACCCGTGAAGTCTGGAAGTCGAACGGAGCCAATCAAAAGAGGCAAAAACCTTTGTTCCTATAAGTACAGCAGATAGGTGAAATATTTGGAAGAATTGTGCTATTGCTGGTAGAAGCATGAAGCTTGGGGTACATATAGAAAGGGTTTATTTTGGCTTGGATTACCGAAACCTGCACCTTTTATGATGGATCTCCTCCACAAGTGCATTTTAATGAGCGGGTAGGTGGAGCTATGGCAGGGGGATGTGTCTGGTGCCAAGTTTAAATGGCTTGATGCCCCTCCAGCTGTCCACACCCATTGTGGTTCCTGTTAGTTCAGTTTCAGTGCTTGTTGTGCTCTGTGATTTTGTGTACTTGTCCTTGTCTGTCTGTCTAATTATTCTCATGTACCTATCCTGGCTTCTATACTAAGCATCTCTGTGTACAGACCCTGGTTGCGTTATATTCTGTTTTATCTCCTGAAATGCCAGTTACTTATATGAAGTGTAAGCTCTGCTACACTCTGTTCTATAGTTTACCTGCTTGCATCTTCTATGCAGTGTAAGCTCTGCTACAGTCTGTGCTATAGTTTACCTGCAGTCATCTTCTATGAAGTGCAAGCTCTGCTACAGTCTGTGCCATAGGTCATATCTGCTGCAATCTTCTGAGATTTATAAGCTGCTTTACAGTCTGTGCCATAGGTCACATCTGCTGCCATCGTTTGAAGAGTGTAAGTTCTGCTGCTTACTGCAAGACAGTTCAAGCCTACTATCATCTTCTTTACAGTGCAAGCTCTGCTACAGCCTGTATATGTGCAATCTGTATCTCTGTATCAAATTGTAACTACCATGTGTGAACAGTGATCTCTGCCATATCTCCTGTTATCTTATGCTGAGATCCTACCCGTGGTGCCATTTATCCAAATCGATTATTATTCTGTGTGCTGATTGTTCCAAATTTTAGCCTAACTATGTTCAAGACGACTCTGTTGGTAAAAGTTGGTAAAAGCTACTCAGGTTTTCCTATATTGCTAGTAAGTCCTACAACTGTCTAACACCACAAGGGGTCATCTAAGTCCGGGGCAAGGCTGGTCCAGGGTAAAAAGCTCATACAGTGGTGGAAGCAGTTGGTAGACTAGTGTGACACATCCATTAGATCATAAAAATTCATATTCAAAACAAGGGTTTAAAAAAAAGATTATGATAATTTTACGGGAACTGACCAAGAAAGTGTAACTAAATGATTGATCAAAATAAAGGGGCGTTATAACTTACTTCCTCTTAATTCTGTTTGGTAATTTCATCCCTCCCAACATTTCAAAAGACCAAACAGCAGCACTTTACCAAAGAGAGATCTATGGCTCGCATTATAATGATTACACTGCTTGCTGTTTTATTAGCTGTCATACCCAGTTTATTCTTTATACATCGTGGAAAGTCTATGTATTATGTTTTTACACATACTCACTCCAGCAGGCAATCACACAAATATAGACACTCTTAACTAAAATACACAGTTTTATGTTTTATTACCATGTGTTCTTGAGATTCAAACACATGCAGCTTCAGTAAAATACAAGCTCACACTGTACAAAATGTACCTACACAAAGGTACACAGACCATGTCACCGCTAATTAAACACTTAATATATAGGGGACAGATAGCTTAGAGATTTCTCCAGTCATTAAAGGAATACTGTGAATGGAATTTAATGAATCGTGGTGCTCTATAAAAATAAAAGCATGCAGCAAAACCTCCCAGTACATACACCTTTAACACACAACACGACTTCAAAAAAATTGTCAGGGTGGGCAAACTTTAGTAAACACTCATCCCGTCTGTCTTTTCAAATAGCAGTCTTGATATATCACAAATAGTGTTGAGCGAACCCGAACCGCACTGTACGGGTTCGTACCGAACATTACGGTTTTTGGACCCCGGACCCGAACACGGACATTCCACTGTATGTTCGTGTTGGAGTTTTTGGGTTCGGCGATTACATTGTATGTAATGCTATTGGCTTTCTATAAACCGAAATAGAGTCCCCATTCATAAGAATTTCTTATGAATGGGGACTCTATTTCGATTTATAGAAAGCCAATAGCATTACATGTATTCCATAAGCCGAAAGTCTTTAAACCGAACGACATTCGGTTTATAGACTTTCGATTTATAGAATAGCAATAGCATTACATGTATTCTATAAACCGAAACTATATAAACCGAATGTCTTTTGGTTTATAGACTTTCGGTTTATGGAATACATGTAATGCTATTGGCTTTTTATAAACCGAAATAGAGTCCCAATTCATAAGAATTTCTTATGAATGGGGACTCTATTTCGATTTATAGAAAGCCAATAGCATTACATGTATTCCATAAGCCGAAAGTCTATAAACCGAAAGACATTCGGTTTATAGACTTTCGGTTTATAGAATAGCAATAGCATTACATGTATTCTATAAACCGAAAGTCTATAAACCGAATGTCTTTCGGTTTATAGACTTTCGGCTTATGGAATACATGTAATGCTATTGCTATTCTATAAACCGAAATAGAGTCCCCATTCATAAGAATAGGTCAATTGAGGACTCTATTTCGGTTTATAGAAAGCCAATAGCATTACATGGCTTTTCGCTTTCTATAAACCGAAATATAGTCCCCATTCATACGAATAGGTCAATTGACCTATTCGTATGAATGGGGACACTCTTACCCACATTTTACTTTATTTTTTTTTTTGCACCCCTCTAGCCCTTTCCAGGACTTTTTTAGAGGCATTTTAGTGGCCAAAAGTTCGTGTCCCCATTGACTTCAATGGGGTTCGGGGTCAAGTTCGAGCCCGAACCCGGACTTTTTTGCGAAGTTCGGCCGAACCCGAACATCCAGGTGTCCGCTCAACTCTAATCACAAACAATGTTGGAGAAATGCTTGTTGGTTGGGTATAGAAATACAAACATACAACATATTGGGGGTTATGTATAAAAACTCCTGCACCCAAGGCAGTAGCTCCAGACACTTTGTACCGGTCAGGCATAGGGTTGCCACCTTTTCTTCAAAAAGATACCTGCCATGCTACTATCTCCATAGACTTAACATTGGGCTCAAGCCAATTTTTTACCGGCCTGCCGGTATAATACCGGCCAGGTGGCAACCCTAGTCAGGCATGACCTCAGTCTTCCTGGATAACGCAGCACTGAGTGATGCTTTGTAAGCACCACCCAACTTTAGGTTCTTCGCCTACCATATCCCAAGGGATGGTAGATCTGATCCTGCTCTACCTGTATTTATTTTTAAGAGCTATACAGATTTTTAAAAGTCTGGGCAACACAGCAAATCTTAATTTACATCACAAGTCTGAATTGTGTTAGAAAGGTTTATGTAAGGATGAAATAGACACAATTTAAATATATAACATTATTGAAACAAGTAAAACTGTTTTTCCCTAACTATAAAATTGTAAATAAATTGTTGTTTAAATTTCATTTCTTTAACATATCAGACAGTGCATTTTGTATTTTGTCAGCTTTATTAAAATTATTCTGCCTTAAACATATAACTGTTTGCTATATTCAAAGAAAAAAAAGTCTGGTCTGTTAAATAAATGTATCATTAATGGAACATTGTGAATATATATTTTATGACCGGCTGAAATATATAGTCTCAGGTAATATATCTTTTAAAAGGCGACAATGCAAAACACACATATATTCATATCAATGCGTCTGTTTTCTTGCTTATATTCTGAAACGTGAATAGTAAAATTCATTTGGCAATAAATGTGCCTTTGAGAAGCCAGAAGTGTTTGAATCCGATGCCTGCTCTTAACAGGAGATGATTACACAGCCAGGCTAACATTCCAAATCCAAGGTTTGAAATTTACATAAATGATATAGTGTATGAAGGAGGCGGCTGTGGTTGAAGAGACTTACCATGTTGGGATAATGACTCATGGCCACTAAACTGGTGATGTTCAAATAACTTGGACCAATATTTCTGTTACAGAGGCTGGTGGTAGAGTTTGAAGCTGATGGGAACTCTGAAACTCTCAGCCAGCGCTTGCATGTTTTATATATAGCTATATAAATTACTACATTTGTGGATGACTCGGTGCACCATGCTTGAAGGATTCTGGTACACACCTTTAATCAGTGTTAGAAAACGTCATGAGTTTACTATGTAGGAGATTTGAATTCCTATGGGCTCCTTCATTACACCATGGTGCGGAGGGCCTGATCAAGGCAGACTTGCCTAGATCACCACTAGAGGCTTGGTGATAGCACTAGCCCCCAATTGCTTATCCCCAATCTGTTTTGGTGCATGGTGCTGCCACTTGTCATAATCACTGGTGCCTTTACCTAGGCACTCCCTGACAGCACTTACCAGGTTAAAACCAATGCTTTTATAGAATAGCACCATATTTTTGCCAAATTAGCATTTCTCCCATTTTCAACCATTTGCACATTTTCCCTAGTGCATATATACTATTAACTAGCTACATATATCCATAATATGTTATTCGTTTTGGGGCTTTGGCCCTTCTATCCATCCTATGATCTATTTATTAAACTTGGATAATTATATATATATATATATATATATATATATATATATATATATAAAAAAGATCACAGCTAACCTATTCTGCATCATTCATTTTCCTCATTTTCAGAGTGTAGTGATGTTATGAAGGCAGGCTCAGACACAGAGTTTTAGGAATCGCTATCTTCTATGTCTAAGGTATGAAAGACTGCAGCCAGTGACAAAAAGGACAAGGTGAGGTCTGACAAAAAGCAGTAGTTATTGTTGGGTGATTCTATCATAAGAGGTGTGGAGTTGGAGAATAGTGGCTTTGTGAGATGTCTTCCTGGAGCTACTGATCGCAGAGACAGGAGATGTAAGTCCTAATAATATTAAGCAAGCAAAGTACTATTTATACTTATATGAACCTTTTAATATTATATTCAACTTTTTTCATTTGTAATAAAAATGTTATTGAAAAATTGCATTTCTTGTTTTTATTCCTGTCCATTGCATCCACATTGCACCTAAAGGACTTAATACAGCACCACACAGTACCCACTTGCCATTAATAAGCCAATTTTCCCATTAATATGCCAGTGTTACTTTGCCACTAATAAGCCACAGCCATTTTGCCCAGTAATATGCCAGTATTATTTTGCCATTATTATGCCCCAGCCAATTTGCCCAATAATATATTGTTGCTCTTCATCTGAGGTCGTATTTAACTAATTTTAAGACCTGATAAGGAACAGACGATTAGGTCCTGATATGTAAAACCATAGAATTCTAAGAGGGTTTACTTTCATTTCCCTATGACACTATGTGGCTTGTCTGGTGGAATTCTTGTGGCTGGGTGTAAACATGATACCACAATTAGGATTAAGGGAATTAGTATTTTTAATTTTTTTTTGGATTACACAATTAAGCAGAATCTTTCATTATTAAGCTCTCTCGGCGCAAGCAATTATGTGTGGTCATTCAGCGCCTCGAGTTACTTAAGCTTTTTTTTTCTCCCTTTTTTACTTCAGTTTAAGTTTACTGTAGGCAAAATATAACTAAATTACTGTTATATATCTCTCTCTCCCAGCAACTCGGTTTGTAGTGACTAATGGGATCTGACTGTGTCGTTTCAGACCCTTCCCTGGTCTACATGTTTTATAAGCGCTACTTGTTCATCGATCATTAAATGTACCAAGACATGATAGCAATTAGTTTGAATCCAATCAGCCTTCTAGTGAAGTCGGCATTCTAGTTTGTATTATTGTCTTTTTATTTAACAATCAAGTCAATAATTAACTTGTTTTTTCTTCTTTCTATAAGTCTGTGCATCACTATTATAGTGCTTTGGATGCAAGTAAAGAAATGTGGTGGTCTGGAAAGTTTTGTGGGTGCTCCAATACGGTGTGGGGAAAAGTCTGGTATGTGCTGCAATGTGGTCCACGGGCAGGTCCTGTCTTTGCCCCTTGCGGGGACAAGTCCAGGGTTGGTTGCTTTGTGGCATAGGTGTAACTCTTGTGAGTGTTGCAATGTGCTGCAGAGAAAAGTCCAGTGGATAAAGTGGATATAGAGACCAAAAGGTGATCATTGTTAACCGTACTTGCATATGCCTACCCAGAATCCCTTGCTGTGGTGGTAACACAGCAAGTTTATAATATCTGTGTGAAAGGCAAGTAGTCTGGTGTGTTTGTGTTTTAATAATAATTTTAAATACATAGAAGAATATAAAATTCAGTAAATAAACAATATAGTTGCAACAATGCCAAGACTCGTAATTTTCCAGAACTCCGCATGTCATTCAAGACTACTGGAAGTCACAATGACTCAGCTAGCTTGTGAGTTTATAAAGTTTGCTTGCGATATTTCCAGGTATTGATAAAGAGTTGTGGAAGTAAATGTATTAAGTTTTATCGTTCACCTCATTCCAGGTTAACGAAGGCAGAAAAGGCATGGCATGCTGATTAGTTTCACTGCATCATGATATGACTTAAAGGGCCACTAAACTTTATTTTTTGTAATTTTTTTTACACTTTTGCTTGTGGAATAGATACAGCACTGAAACTATGAATGGTATATGTTTAATGGAAATGGAAATCTGCACATTTGTTTTTTTAAATGAAAATTGGAGTAAATAGAATCTGATAAGGAAGCAAGAAAAGGAATCTAGACATGATGCACTGGAGGTAGAACCAAGCGCACGCTGTTCTTCTGGTCCATAGAATGTAGCCATGCTGGTGCTCCTGTAAATTACATTGGATTGTATTTTAATTCATCAAAAAAACAACAGAGGATCTTAAATAAATGTAATAAATACATATAGTCCACCAAAAATGATGACTTGAAAAAATATTCAAGTGGACAATGCTATTTCTTGTCAGGTGGGGATAAGTCAATATTCACCATGGCTTAGTTACTCTCCACAAGAAAGGTGTGTATTGCACAGTTTTTCGTAAGCCAGTCCATCGTGGGACATAAGTAGACTTTAAATATAAAGACGCAAATCACTTTTTGGAGATCAGAAAGCAAACTCCCTGGACCACCTTGGGAATGACTGTCAACCCCAGAAGTTCTATTGGGTGTTGTAGCTATATGTTCTAAGATGCAGAGGTGTCACTAGGGCTGGTGTCACCTAGTGCGGTAACTCAGATGGCCCATAAATTATGCCACATCCAGGAGCCCCACAAAATACGCAACATATAGGATCCACACAAATTATGCCACATACAGGAGCCCATAACTATGCCACACACAGGAGCCCCATAAATGTACCTCACACAGAAGCCCCATTAATTATGCCTATCACAGGAGCCCCATTAAATATGCCACACACAAGATCCCCTTCATTATGCCACACACAGGATCCCCTTCATTATGTCATACACAACAGCCCCTTCATTATGCCACACACAGGATCCCCTTCATTATGTCATACACAACAGCCCCTTCATTATGCCACACACAGGATCCCCTTCATTATGTCATACACAACAGCCCCTTCATTATGCCACACACAGGATCCCCTTCATTATGCCACACACAACAGCCCCATGAGGTGACAATTATACAGTTCTAAAAAAAAAGTTGCATTTATACTTATATGAACCTTTTAATATTATATTCAAATATTTTTATATGAAATAAAAAAAGTAATTGAAAAATTACATTTCTTGTTTTTATTCCCTTCCGCTGGTTGGAAGTTAAATAAAGCTGTGGCCAACACCAGTACACCACTGACATGGTCTATGTGTGGATTATTGGGGGGCGGTGTTTGCCGGGGATGGGGGGCTATCTGGGATCTTGACATTCAAGAATGAGGAAACAGAAGCTCTCTCAAAAAAGGCAAGTTGAAGAAAATCGGAAGAAGTTATTTCCAGATCGGTCCAATCTTATTTTACGTGACAATGCTTTATGTGGGGTAAATAATGACAACTGGAAACATGCAATTCAAATAAAACCCCAAATATAATTTTTTTGTTATTCTGCTTACCTGTTATAGTCTAACAGGAACATGTTTCGATAAAATGCATGTTGACACAACACTTTCTGTTGAAGTGAATATTTATAGACTGCCAAAGTGCAGGGTGAATGATGCCATAGGTCCATTACGCCCAAAGGATACAATACAGGAATTATTGATTGTTGGATCCTTTTATTACATTTGCCTTCATTCAAAACTTCCTATACAATGGACTTTTAGAGAAACCCTAGTGCCAGCTGTTATCTCTACTTACAATAAAAACTCTGCAAATTGCTCAAAAACCTGCACTTGAATGTGCCAGGAGCACGTGCAGGACCAACTTTTTCTCAAATAACCTTGGCATATCCTGCGCTCTCCTTCAGTCATCCTGCGTGGAACACTGGGTGAGAGCAGAGTGACGGGATCTGTGCCAGCTCAGCCCATTGCTCACTGCTTATTTACCTTGCGGGTGGCTTTTTAAAGCTTCGAGCCGCCCACAGCTACTGCTGGAGGGGAAAAAAATGTTTTGTTAAAACAGCTGGTGGGACACAGGGGTCATCTTGGCCACCAATAGGTGGTCCCTTGGACTCCTATTATCATGCCACCAGGGCCGCCATCAAGGGGTGAAAGGAGATTTAAAAAAGGTGAAAAAAAAAGCGCGGGAAACATGGGCCCACTGCCCGCGTGACTGTCTCACACAAAGACAGTCGTGATCAAGCAGCAGCCGACAGTCTGCATCCAGCGGCTGCCGGAAATGATGGCAAGTCATATCCAGCCGCTGTATTTCCTGCTTTCTGCACACAGCATGCATGACACACTGCGGAGGAGATAGCCGGGGACTAGCAGCATCCAGGTAAGTACTCGGAAACGGGGGAAGGGGGGGTTATTGGGTTAATTATCAGTGGCATATTGATGAGCAAATTATCAGTGGCTATTAATGGTCAAATTATTATTGGCATATTAATGAGCTAATTATCAGTGGCATATTAATGGTCAAATTATCAGTGGCATATTAATGGTCAAATTATCAGTGGCATATTTTACTCAGTAAGGGGCCCTGAAATTTCTGATGGTGGCCTTGTACGTGGGATAATGCAGTGTAACAAATTAATAGAGTGATGGGGGAGTTTAACAAAGATCAACTGTTTTACAAGGATTAACAAAAAAAAAAAAAACGTCTGTTTCATAAACCACATTTCTACAGAGCTCAGTTTGTCCATCAGGACTATACAGTCAGCATTATTAAGGATTAAATATTTCTTACATTTCAAGGTGGATTCTGAAAACCTGATGGCAGATTTAAAGTATTTTTTTCTTCTACAGTTTGATATAATGACATATATGAAGCATTCATTATACCATGTATTGAAAAGTCTTTTAACACGGCATGTTTATTAGGAATTAGAATAAAGAGCCACAGTGCTTGTAAGGATTTTTTGTACAGCATTAAAAAAAATCTTGAACATAATCTATACATTATGTTAGCAGACTTGCAAGCAAACACAAATTAAGAGAAAATTCAGAAAATGTGTATTTAAAAGTGTCTGCGGAGACTCCTGTTTATGGCTGTGGCTTGATATGAAAACTAACTTTTATTCAGTTGGATACACGTCATTTGCTTCCCAAATGTTGTCACTATCAAGAGAAACTACAGACTGTAACAAGTGAATCTGGATCCTGTAAGCAGAATGCATATGGAATAAGGTTTGGCAAGGTAGGAGGAAGGATCTGGAACAGAGATATGTATGGGTGATTACACTACATTAGCCAGATACCCCTCGACTGAGCCTGAGATTCCAGGCCCCCAGGGGCTTGTGCAGCACCAACCAAATCTAAAGACGCCAAGAAACTAGTGATGGTGGCTGTAAAGCAATAAATAGACAGGAAGTCCAAAAGACAGATGCAAATACTGTGGATATAAAACTGGATGCCAGGTAATACTGAAAACAAGTATGCAATCTGGAAGATGGTTATCGATGCTCCAGAAGTGTGAAAACATAACAGGGAAGTACATAGACATAAAGCCTAACCTGGGTGTCCAGGTGTAAACCATGGACATGTTTAATACCACACACTGATCTTACTGACAGAGAGTGTTTGATAGGTCTGTTTGAAGACAATATGTTTTCAGATTAAGTAAGTTAATTCACCTATATTATGCAAACATATGGTGTAGAAATTAATCATTTTGCTCATGACTGAGAAATGTCAGAACATACAATGACCTTCTGTTAAAGGTCAGATTGTGAAAAGACTGACTTATCACACAGGAAATGTAACAAAAATGAATTATGTAGGTCAGATTTCCCACAAGGAGATATCTGGTCAACTAAATTTAAAGACATTAAAATACATATGTAGCAGCCGCCATGCTTCCAGTGACCCCATGATATCCTTCAATGCCAGTAGTCATCTTTCAGGATTGGAATCTGATGCTCAGCTCCAAATTGGCATGGAAGAAGCATTAGGCTTCAACATGGCTACTGCAATTAAGTTAAACTAAAAGAAGGTGGGCAGGTTGTTTAGCATCATGGGTCACATAAACAATGATCTTACCAAGACTCAGCCCCTTAACAATGTACATGGCCCCTAAACAATGTGCATGGCCCCTAATGGAGCCTGATGAGCAAAGAGGGCTCAATAAGGTACTTTGTATTCTTTCAATAAACATTTTTTATTTGAAATGGCTACACTATATGCAATCTTTCATTTAAACATGACTTATTTTTTTTGCCAACAGCTGTCCTTTAAATACAGTGTGGGGGGGGGGGGGGGGGGGGGGAGACCTATAAGGCCGCAGTCACAAGTGTCATGAAAATAAAAAAGGTGCATTGCCTGTTTTATACATCCCGACACATTTTGCCCCTATATCATACATAATTGCATCTGTTTTACACCTCTCAACACATTTTGTGCCTATAAATGCGAATCAGACATCCACGGATTGAGGAAACTGTTTTACAGCAATTTCAGGAGCACTTTTAAAAAATATTTTTTGTACAGTCTCTTGTGAGTGAGGACCAAGTTTTCATCTATTCTGATGGGCGCTATATATGAAGAACTTCGGTAAGTCCACTGAGTACCTGTGAATAACCCACTGTTCCTACTGTATTCACTATATATTGTTTTTCTCCATTCCATGCACTCCCATTTCTTTCTGCATTGTACATAACGAGTACTGGAGGAGTACTCGTTTGGGAAGTTGCAATTTTTTCGGGGGAGTGTTAGTCTCAGGGACGATCCTGGATGGGTAGAATTGCAAGTCTGGGGGGTAGAATGGTTGTATGCTTGTGATGGGCCCCTGCATGTGGCATATTTAATGACCCCTTAAATGGGTTTGCATGTGGGTCTGAGTGAGTGGCAGGATGGGAGTGTGAGAGAGAGAGGTGGGTTTGTCTGAGTGGGCATGTCTAGAATATACATTTGCAAAGAGGAGAGGTTAGTAATACTGCCATCCTCTCATAGGGGCACCAAAATATTTCCTGCACCCAGGAGTCCGTGAACCTAGGATCGGCCCTGGTTAGACTTTCAATTTTCTTCACTGTTTACATGTGAAGTGTGATACCACTTTGTGCTTTTTCTAAGATTAGAAATAACAATGAAACATGTACACGGTAGTTGTAAGGATGTAACCACTATGTCAATATGTGTGGCTTATTTCATAATGTTATTGTTGCAACACTAATGACTTTAAACAAGAATATTTGTATAATGTCTGGTTTATTTGCACTATGTTTGTGGTAACCAAAATTATATTATTCATTTGGTTCCCCAGGTAGATCTTGGTTAATTATAAACTTACTTTTCATTTATCACAAGGGTCTCCTATTTCTTTTTTTTTACGTATGACCCATTTATTAACTGTGCCTTTTAAAGGTCACTTCCTGTACTAAATATAGTGCCAATTTAGTTGCCATATATGATTTTATTCTGTTCTTTTATCACTTTTAACTGTTATATTATGTTTTGTTTTGAGTTCTTTTATTGTGTCACATTTTACATTAAATGAAGGGTTCCATAACAAATGTGCAATGTTCTCGGATTTTTTCAATTCTTTTTAATCAAACCCCAGGCAAGGTAATGATCTGTACATGGTGATCACGGTGCACACTAATACAAATCCCACCTCTATTTTATCATTAAAGGTCTATTTATGTCAGTACAATTTCACACATTCTGTATGGCACTAAAAGGTTCAGTGCTGACCCATTGAGCATTAGTCCATGCCAACAAGATGGATGACTATTAGGCCAAAGCCAGGTGCACATAATATAGAACAGCTTTGAGTCAGGAACAATCCGGTATTTATCATAGAAATGCCAACTAGTATCTGGCTTAAATGGGCAGGAATATAAATGATATTTTGATCAAAAAAATTATTTTGATAGGAGAAATAATGGTAATATTCCCACCTGATTTGCTAAATCTAAAAACAACTGTATCACCTAAACAAAATGTATACTATGAATGCAAAAGGACTGAAATGATCTATACTTTGTGTTAGCAAATTTTAATGCAGATGCACAAAATAAGAGAAAAATGTGTGGAGTCTCCTGTTTATGACATCACATGTGGCTTGATATGCAAATTGATTTTCAATGGGAAATATGTAATTTGCATATTAAGCCCGAGTGAGGTAATAAACAGGTGACTCCACAGACATATTTAAAACACATTTTTTTCAATGTATGGAGACCCTTACTGATTATTCTCACCCATAATAATGTGTAGTATTAAGCAGTGGGAGAGCTTTAGCAGGAGGATGAGTACATGATGAGTAACTCGATGTAATAAAGATGTGTGTTAATTACAGAAGAAGGCTGTGCAGTTGGAGGTACTCTCCTCTCATACATGTGCATGGCAAAGGACAAAATGCAAAGAAAACTGTCCTGTATGCTTTCTATCCTAACCTACTGATTCCAGCCAGAGCCTCAACTAGAAAATGGCTGCATATTCTATGTCCACTGAGTCAGCTTAGAGAGCAGCCGAGGGGGCAATTTCCCCCCTTACTAACCCTCCCTGGTTTTATTATTTTATGTCACAGAGTGAGCACTAATGTACACTTTCTTTTTAACATTTCATATACATTTTTCTGTTTATATAAGAAAAGATTACATTTTAGCCCGTCAAGTGTGAATATTACCATTTTTTCCTTTTGAAATGGTATATAACTTTGGGTTACCCCCAGCTTATATTCCCCCACGTTCAAAGATCTGTTAAACCAGTATTAAAAAAATATTTTCGTGTTCAATATTATGTATGTAAAGTCTCTTCTATATTAATGAAATCCACATCTAATCAAAATATGCCTGTAGCTGTACAAATGAAATTACACACTTCATTTTGTAAGACTGAATTTCTTATAATACAGATTGTAAATATCGTAACACTTTCAACAGGGGGCACTCTTTTGGGGGAATTAGTTACAATTACAAAAACTTTCAAAAGCAATGCAAATATTAATAGAAAATCATTAAGGCCGGTAATCTCAAGAACCATGGAAAGCTCTACTAAGCTAGTAAAATAAAATGCTGTCCGTTGTATTTAAAAGATATAATCAACCACTGTAACGGTTATGCTTATCTCTATCCTGTTCAGGCTACAAGATGCAGATAGGAGTTATCGCTTGGTTGGCAAAATAATGTTTGATACTTGAGTTTGACAGCATTTCTGGATGTTCATGGGGCAAGATTGGGATTACTACTAAGCATGCACGGTAAGTGGTTCATTTGGCTTATACATAATAACAGATTGTGTGGGCAGATAAGAACCATTCAGCCTATCTAGTCTGCCCAATCGTGTATCTAGGATAGCCTTATGTATAGCCCATGCATGCTTAAACTCATTCTCTGTATTAACCTCTACCACTTCTACTGGAAGACTATTCCCTGCATCCACTACCCTCTCGCCTTTCTGAAGTGAACAGCAAATAATTAAAAGCTGAGTATGTGTTTGTACCACAGTCCTTTATTGATGGATTGTGCAAGGTATGCGTATTTAAAGGGTGTGAAATAGTAGGATCCTCCATTTTTCATGCTGCGACTCTCTTGGCAATCATGCTTCCTAGATGTGGGGGTGGCATGGTGCAATCATGCTTCTGTTGCAAGCTTCATGCAATGTTTATTTGACAGGATCCCATCAATGATAAGGCTCCTGGGCATACAGGGCAGTGTGGTCCAGGGATGGGCACAGTGCCCTTACGAGGATAGCAGAGTCTGTGGCAAGGTTTGTTAAGGTCCATAGAGCATCATTCATTAAATTCTCTGCCACAGATCCCAGTAAATTTCCACCATGAACAATCCTCGTGGGGTCTGGATGGACTGGACACCCCCAGTTATATATGTTCAGTGATTTCTGGATGACTGGGAAGTACCTCCAACAATTAATGTGTCATCATCATGCTGACTTCACTAACTAACAGATCCTGCATCAGGAGCCGCAGGTCTGTAAGGCCCGTTCCCTCAAAATGCCCCTTCAATTAAATACCCCTTGTCCCCACCCACAATGCCCCTTAGGAATGTGTACATTGTGTTTAAGTGACATGTGCTTGTGGGGCAGACAGTATGCTACATGGGGGAGGAAAAGAGATGACAGTGTAGGAGGGAACAAAGGCACTGTGATGATGGGTGTACTACAGGGGTGGCCTGTACAGGGTGCCTGAATACATAAGGCTGGCCCTGGGAGGGTGACAGGGAGATCTGTATTCATTGGAAATAGGCAGTTACCACCTCACATCAATATAGGGTTTGGAAGCCAGTTCATTTCGATTTAAGTATAGTTTAACAGGTAATGTAATATTTGAGTTGCATGTTCTCACCTGTACCTACTGGAGTGTGCTGAATGCTGATCTGATCTATTATTGCGGCACATGTAATAACTCAGGGTGGAGTAGGTTGTAATACTTCCATTCTGCTACACAATGCGTTACTTTACCCAGCCGATAAATTGAAATATACTCACTGTGCCGAGTTATATGGTCAAAATAGAAAAGAAGCCAATCAGAGGTTCAGGTATTTATTGAAATCAGCAGTGGCAAACAACAAACAATAAGCATAAGATGTGTTATTAAATACAACATTTAAAGCATAGATTTTCACAAATAATACACAGCAAACCATACCGATTTTTAAAAATGATATTTAAAGCACCAAGTCCAATACCCGTGTACAGTCAGTATTTAGAAATATGACATGTGCTACTTAATATTCAGTTTACATCAAAATGTTTGAAAGTTTTGAATGAATAATAGTAGATAATACATAATAGGTTCTGTAGTAGTGCGCGTCATTGGAGAATATTGTAAATATGTAATAATATCCTGTATCTTCATTTTTATTTTCATTTTTAACAAAGAAGAAAGACTAACTCTTCAAAATGTCAGATTCATTCAGTGCTCTATATTTTTAAAGTGCAGTTGGTTCATTTCTTTTTTTAGTGGATCCTATATCCCATTTATAAGCTATGTTACTATCTGGTCCACAATAGCCCCTTTGCCTCTGACCACAGGATATAGCTTGCAGATCATTTTAAAAAACGAACACGCAATTAGCGTTCAGCTAAGTTGCTTGTGCATTCCCACTGAGGGGTCTATTCACTTAAAGGTGAGTTGCATGGGAGGTGAGATCAATATCTCACCCATCTTAACTGTACATTGTACAGGGCAAAAACATGGTGATCTTCTTTTAATAGAGGAGCTTGTCTGGCCATGGATAATGCATTGTCAAATTTTAAAAAATTATGCAGATTCAACGCTGTTCTTGCAGGAGAAACTCACCAGGTCTGTCCCTAAGCAATGAAAGATAAGTTAGTGAGATGTCCACCTCCATTCTCCCTCATCAGGTACACATCATGTAAAACAAAGAGTTGCTGGGTGCAATATATTCACTACTAGCAGTATATTGTAATACTTATTACTAAGATAGATAATAGCTGAGGTAACATTACAAGGTGTAGCTGCGACTCCCAAAGTACCTTAACCTATAAAGTAACAGAAGGGAAATGGCTTTGATGTGATTAAACCCTTGATGACACAATGATCTTTTACTGATCAGGTTTAGTCATGTCCATAGATCCACTGCAAACTGTATCAGTTCTATACACTGTATTATGATCTGATGGTCCCAATTGGTCTTAAACATACTTTAAAGTAAAAATGGCACTTTATTTTCTTTGGAATAATGCATAATATCACCCGCTTAGCTTAAGGCAAATAACAACCACTTTTTCTTGATATAATTTCCTGTTGTTTCACAAATATAATACACATAGCATAGTGTGTATTATTGACTTTAGATAATATTTATTTTCACAGCGAAACTGCAACTGACTTTATTAAATCAAAGTGGGAAGAATTCCAAAATGACTCTCCGTCAGATAAGCTTATGTTAATTCCCCTATCGGACTACCAGATTGTCTGTCTTCGAATTTCAGGGAAGTGAGAAGGACATTTAAACCTTAAGGCCAGACCAGCCGAATTGGAAACATTCTCTTATTCAGCTAGCCTTAAGTCTGAAGTTACCTTCTCAATTACCTACAATTCTCTGTTTTATGAATAAAATCATTTTGCTTGGTCTCCATGTTTGTGGCTTTAGTTTTCTCATTCATGCCTTTTCAAAACCTACATGTACAATGAAATATACTTAATAAACATATTCAGTGCCATTTATGGATTTAAAAAAAATGAACAGATATTAGTTAGAAATTGTCTTAATCTGGTGCCAATGAGCGCAGCCATCTTTGCTACTTGTCACATTAGTTCCTGCGAGCTGATTGGCTCTGACAGCTTTAGAAAGAATAAAGCGAGGTAAATGGTTATGGATTTGTCCAATATGCCACTGAGCTGCACTCTGCTGCCATAAAACAGTCAACCAGGCAGAAAAATGTATATGTATATATACTGATGAATGCGTATAATAGATGCAAACATGGTGTAGGTGATGCATCTTTCTTCAGTAATCTAAATCAAAGAAGCAGGAAGAGGAATTGTAATGATAACCAAGATTAAGATGTAATGTCAGAAAGTTACACTTCTATCAAAGCAAATGTTCTAATAGTATACATTTTCAAGGTTTCTCTAAATCTTATCAAGTTACAAGCAGCGCACACAGGCATAAATATCATAAATAAAACACTGTTTGTATTAGGAGTAATACAGCGTTAAGGAATCAAGGAAAGAACTATTCTCTTTGGTCCTGTGTTTATATGAGCTGTGGGGTGATTTCAATATCCCACCAAGATGCAGTAATCAAAGCTCCTTGACTGAAGGGCCTCCCTGTACCAAACTAGGAGATAATTATCTTTACCTCTTCAAACTGCTGCTACTCTTTGGCGAGAGAAAACAGCATTTTATTTGACTGTAAAAGTATAGAACACATGTTTTATTTATATTTAACCCAAACTCTTTCTTTACAGTGTTTAAAAAAATATATATGTAGAGTTTTTGAAGTGATTTCAGAAAAGATAACATTATTAAAGTGTAGAATTTGTGTCAGGCTTTTTCTTTTACCATTACCATGGTCTCAATTTACTTCATAGCTCGTCCTCGGACACATGGCCTCCTCTCATTATTTCACATTCTTCCTTAAAGTGGCAATGGTCGATGAGGTGACTATATTGCTTCTTCAAGTCATCGTAATGGCAGACAGACTGGTGAGAATGAGGAAACGGGAGAAGGTTTTCATTCAGCAGCATCTGTACTTGATACTCTTCCTGCGTCGTCTCAGCCAGATCACAGTGGTACAGCACTAACACCAGGTTAGATGCGTAGGGTACAATATGGCCACTGCGGAACTTCCGCTCGCCTTGTAAAGTAAAACTGTCAGCCAGAAGAGGTTTCTCGTCCTTAAACAAACCCATTAGAGCAAGAAGTGGCAGAAGTGTCTCTGCGTGGCCAAACTGCATTACCACTGGGGTGGAGATCTGCTGTAACCTGAAAAGAAATATACATTGTTATTGCTATTTGCTCATCAATATTCTATTGTAACTAGGGTTTGACCATAGGAATTACATTAAATGAGCATTGGGTAGAAAACATTCCTAAAAGGAATCCGATAACTTGAATCTAAAGTAAATTAGGTCTTGTTGTGAACATCCATTCAAGTGACAAGTACACACAAACATGACTTAAGTATAACAGACACATCTTGGAGTGTACATGTAGAATAAGATGCCCATTAGCTGAATAGTCAGAAATGACTACTATGGGTTCTAAAAACTAGTATGTGCACACTGGTACACAAAGTGTGTGGGAGTTTGAGAAGATGATCAGAATACATGTGAGAACTTATTTTGTGCAAGCACTCTATGTCTGCTATCTACTTCAAGGTTACAGTAGTGTATATCTTATATACAGGAATGCATATATGTTGGAAACAAGGTATGTGACTGTATTCAAATGCCAGGAGGATTTGTATTATGTACTGAAAGTATCATCTTACAATATTATATCTAGCAAAACAAATAAAGAGTATTTTAAGTTCACAACATGTTTTTTTTATTTTCAAGTGAACTCCTTTCAACCTCAAACTGACATTTGGGTCTTTAAAAATCATTAAATGAAGTACTTCACACCATCATGCCAGTTAGGGATATAAAAAAAAAATGCATATATTTGTTTCAGTTTATTTTTGCTTAATAGTTTTTTTCAACATTTAACCTTTTGCATTTTTTCTGTGGGTATTGGTGTGATCTCTTGCTCTATGTAACAAATGGGCATCCCCAGCATCTCCCGGGAGGCAATAATAGAGCGGTCATAGAGATGAATGGGGATGACCACAGATAAAATGAGCTTTACTATGGGCTTCAATCAAGGAGAGAATTGCAGGAAACTGAGAAGGGAAATTCAAACTTGACCGAGTAGGAAAGATTCTGCCATTCATTTTAAACGGCAATGTGTAGATCATTTTTAATCGTGTGATGTGCCTTTAAGTAATTTATCTCCTTGGAAAGTATCTTGCCTCCTCACGACACTTATAAGAAAAAGCAGAACATGCCTCTACATTACTTACTCGATATCTTAACTGGTATTGATTACTGGAATTATCTAATGCTAATGGCTTATATTTATATGTCACAGATGTGAACCCACTGACATTCTTTTTTGTAATGATTATGTAACAAGAATCATTCTGCACATGTGACCTCAACCTGAATTCATTTAACATCTACAAATAAAATATATGGATAAAAATAAATGCATTTATATTTTTTTGTAAAAACATTTGCTGTGTCCTTGAAATATACACCGATCAGTCATAATATTATGACCACTGACAGTGGGAAGCGGGCGGAGGCAGTGTGATGCTTTGGGCAATGTTCTGCTAGGAAACCTTGGGTCCTGCCATTCATGTGGATGTTACTTTGACAAGTACCACCTACCTAAGCATTGTTGCAGACCATGTATAGCCTTTCATGGAAACAGTATTCGCTGCTGGCATTGGCCTTTTTAAGCAGGATAATGCACCCTGCCCCAAAGCAAAAATGTTTCAGAGGTAGTTCAAGGTGTTGACTTGAACTGATCCATGGGGCCCCACCAAGCAGCTTACAAGACTTAAAGGACCTGCTGCTAACGTCTTGGGGCCAGATACCACAGCACACCTTCAGAGGTCTAGTGGAGTTCACGCTGCGATGGGTTGGGTCTATTTTGGCAGTAAAAGGGGAGCTATACAGTATTAGGCAGGGGGTCGTAATGATCGGAGTGAATGTCTGAACTTAAATGGACTCTTAGTTAGCCAACAAATGGTATAATTTCAACAATTTCTTTGTAACATTTTACCAATATAATTTATCTAATATAATTATTAGATTGCACTTTCTATAGGCTTATATACACAAGTACAGGCTGGGAATGGGATTTTATTTTAGCAATGATTTTATACAACAGATAAACAGGTTTCTGTTGTGTGCAACAGATATGATAACGAGCTATGGAAACAAGTCTACAACAAATACAAAGCAGCATCCTAATCATCTGCTCTAACTGATATGTGAGATCTGCTATTAGTTCACCATTTGTATGCATGAGAACAACAACCAATATACACAGAATACAGGTTACCAAAAGCTGCAGTGGCCAATTGTTAACAATGAACCTTGAATGACACGTTAGACCAGAATGGATGTGGCCTCTTTAGGGAAGAAGTTGCAGTGGAACCACTGTTCTCCGTGAGTTGAGTCCTATTATTTGGGTAGTCAAAGGGAATCAAAACAGATTCACAAAAGCAAGATTAGGGACCCATGCATCCCATTATATATTCTAAGTAGGGTTGAGATATTCAGTGTATGAAAATTCTATTTATATTGTTTTTTTAAACTAGTGCAAAGTTGTACTAAGGCTTTCTTGTCAAAATTACACTTTAAAATATTTTAAACCTACTTGTAAGCTTCTACGAGACATTTCTAGGGTGAGTTTTTACAGTACTTTTACTTTTTCTGTTTAATAGTCTGAAAGCATTTTGTACTGACACACCTGGGAATATCTGTGCAAGTAGAATTACTGGAGCACAAAATAAGTAGAGAATCAATGCCCCAAATAGTCTTTGATAATTAATGTAGAGATCTGGATGAAAAAAAAAATTGGAATTTCATGAGAAACCGGCAGGCGAGTTGCTTGTTCAGTAGAGCTATGGACTATTTTAGTACAACTAACAAGACGATGGATTTTACTGCTAAACTATTAATGTGTTAAAATAATCATATGGGGCAATGAATGAATGAGCTCTGATACCGCTCACGTGTGATCTTAGTGACAAATTGACATCCATAGTCTGATTATCTTTTCATTATCATTATTCTATGAATAGGAGATTAATGAATAACATGTTTCTGTCTCGAATTAGATACATTCTCCCTAGAAAGAAGGAAAGGTGATGTCCCTTCACAATCTTTATGATTTTAACTCTACTGGTTTCCATTTTTTATTTAACATTTTACTGCTTCTCCAACTACCAGGCTACATGGGAATTTCTGCAAATAAAAGCCAAATTTCAGAGCGAAACATACCAGGAATGCATTGGTCAGACCCTAATGTGTAGAAGCATCTAATAGATATATTTGTTTGCTCACTGTAGGTGAATTGCATCTTTTATAGACATTTAAATACAAGAGCAGGCTGGATTTTATTTTAGCAATGGTTTTGTAGCACAAAATCTGTTGTGAGCAACAGATATGATGATGAGCTATGGGAACAAGCCTTCAACAAATACAACGGAACCAGCATCCTCATCAATACAGGTTAAAGAAAGTTTAAAAATACCTATTCTTGCAGTGGCCAATAATTAAAACTAAAGCTTCAATGAAACGGTAGACCAGAACGGATGTGGCTGAAGAAGCGGTAGGATTCCCAGAGTAGTTCCAGAGTGGCCACTGTTGCCCGTGTGTTGAGTCCAAGGATTTTGTTATCCAAGGGAATTAAACCCGACAGTACGCATAAGTACGGTGCTCATAGTATAAACTATGAGCATGGTCATCAAACAGAAACTGAAGGTTGAGGCAGGAAGAGGTCAAGCGAAGTCAACATTTGGTACCCAGAAATAAGAACAAATGAAGATAACACCCAAGCACAGTAACACTGGTTCAGAGCACGGGCAATAATGAAAGGAAGTCAGTATATATAGCACATCCTACATCCCGATTGGATGCTGACAAAATGATGTATACCCAGAAACTGATAAAGCTGGTGGAAATGGTACTAATGGTCTAATGAAAGAAAATTCACAAATGCCAGGAGCCCAGAATGATGCTGCATCATAGAAGCCAAGTTGGAGACCCATGTGTCTTTGAGGGAACCTCATTTTCACTGAATATTAATAAATTACAGCTTAACCAGATCTCTATATCAATATGGAGTGGAAACTGCAGTGAGAGAACACTACTCTATGACCATGATCTCACTGATCATCATAGGAGAAGTGGACAGTGGCACTGTGAGACCTCTGAGGTGGCGCTCAGCATGTGTCTATAGTATGAAGGGCCCCGTAATTGTTATGATCCAAGACTGACATTATGAGAGGTTATGCAAAAACAATGGTTTGGACAGAACCCCAGAACCGGCATATGTTGCACAGAGCACCACTAAGGTGACCACAATTTTTACAATAAAGGCAATAAATGCAGTGTGCACCCATACAACATATAATCTTAATAATTTTAAAAATGTTTAATAATTTTTAAATATTTTTAAAAGCACCTAGCTTAGATGAAAAAATATTGGAGATTTAGTCACAATATATGGCCATATTTTGCTTAGTCCACCACTACGCCAAAGTACTCCAAACTATTTTTTCATCTAAGCTAGGTGCTTTTAAAAATATTTAAAAATTATTAAAAATGTTTAAAATTATTAAGATTATATGTTGTATGGGTCCACACTGCATTTATTGCCTTTATTATGAGAGGTTAGGCACTCTAGTGGATAGCTTTTACTTGAACTCATTGGTGCAAGAGAAATTATAGGAAGGGAAAGAGAGCAAGACTGAGCAGGGTGGCTGATATATAGGCTGAAATGGAGAAGACTGGCGATTCAAGGCCAAAAATGTTTGCCATCACGTTTTGGCATTTGTGTTGAACAAAAGAACACACATAAGAGCCTTTCATTAGTGAAAACACCTTTCTTAAATCCCTGCAGCTTGGGTTCATATGCTGGCTTTACAGTGCAATGAATTGTAGATGAATTTGATCTATGTATTCAAAGCTCTCTTGTAAACCTATTCCCCATTTCAGTCGACCTGACTGGTTACAAAGTTCACTTACTACTGGCAAATGCCTGAGCATCATGACTCAGCTGTTTGTAGGGGTGTAACTCTCACATTACAATATATTATCCCTTTAATGCCGTGCAAGATACACAAAAAAAGCACTACAATGACATAAAGCCTGTGTCTTAAATCCATGGCTCTCCAGGTGATATATTCCATAACAAAGCAGTAACCCTAATAGATTTTAAATTATGGTATTTACAAGATAATTAGTGACTGATGCAAAAATATGGCAATAACTGTTTCTATTAACAGCCACAAAGCAAATCACACAGTCCCATGTATAGTCAATACTACAGAATGCTACAGAAATAGCGAATTCAAATACAGCAAGAAACCCCCGCCATGCTGCGTATGCGCACATTACTCTCACGCATACCCAGTGACCCCCGCAATATCTTTAATGGAGAAGTTGCTGGGCATGGGTCATTGGACTCATAAAGTGCGTGAGAAGGGGCATGGCAGCCTTTTAGGAACAAAGGGATGCAAGGGAAAAAAATAATAAAGTAATACATTTTTAAGTAATATTTGCTAACAAAACTTTTTTTCCCTGTAAGGTCGCCTTATATTTAGGCTTTTTACAGTATTTGCTCGAATATAAGATGGCCCTGATTATAAGACAACCCCCCAAACTTTGGATATTCCTTTAGGAAAAAAATGAAAAGCCTGAATATAATGCTACCCTATAGGAAAAAAGTTAAACTTTTCTTTTTTAATTTACTTTTATTTGCCCATCTGCCCCCACACGTAGCCAATGCATTGCCCCCACAGCCATCTGTCCCCCATACGTAGCCAATGCATTATCCCACAGCCATTTGCCCACCAGACTTAGCCAATGCTGCCCCTACCCCCCCAGACTTAACCAGTGCTGCCTCCCCCTCCCTAACCAGCCTTAGCCAATGCCGCTTCCCCCAGACTTACCTAATGCTGCCTCCCCCCCTCCCCCAGACTTACCCATAGCCATTCAATATGCCAGGATTTAGCCACTCAATATGCCAGTATTTGGCCATTCAATATGCCAATATTTAGCCATTCAATATGACAGGATTTAGCCACTCAATATGCCAGGATTTTTCCATTCAATATGCCAGGATTTTGCCACTCAATATGCCAGGATTTTGCCACTCAATATGCCAGGATTTAGCCATTCAGTATGCCAGGATTTAGCCCCTCAATATGCCAGTATTTAGCCACTCAATATGCCAGGATTTTGCCACTCAATATGCCAGGATTTAGCCATTCAGTATGCCAGGATTTAGCCCCTCAATATGCCAGTATTTAGCCACTCAATATGCCAGTATTTATCCATTTAATATGCTAGTATTTAGCCATTCAGTATGCCAGGATTTAGCCACTCAATATGCCAGGATTTTGCCATTCAATATGCCAGGATTTAGCCATTCATTATGCCAGGGTTTTGCCACTCAATATGCCAGGATTTAGCCACTCAATATGCCAGGATTTTGCTACTCACTATGCCAGGATTTTACCACTCAGCATGCCAGGATTTAGCCATTTAATATGCCAGTATTTAGCCATTCAGTATGCCAGGATTTAGCCACTCAATATGCCAGGATTTTGCCATTCAATATGCCAGGATTTTGCCTTGCAATATGCCAGTATTTAGCCATTTAATAACCCAGCGTTATGCTCGTTATATTCCCCCCTAACCCAGTATTTACCTCCTGGATACTCTGTGTAGACGATGCTCATAACGTCATATCCGGTGTCAATGAGTTTTTTTTTAACTTACTTTTCAGCGGACTGTCGGCTGCTGTCCGCATGACTGTCTCCGTGTGAGACAGTCATATGGGCAGTGGCGGGGAGCACATATTTTGTCTTTTTGTTTTAAAATCCAGGGGGGGAAAGCCTCCCCTTGCCCCCACCTGCGGACGCCCATGCAAAGGACCCCTACATAAATATAACACTCATAACTCATAATTGCATCTAACCAAAATCCCATCCTCCACTTCTTACCCTACCTATAAATATAATAATAATAATAATAATAATAATATTATAACATAAAATATATATCCCAAGAGCCCCAACTCCACTTCATACTGCCACATAAATATTCATTTAATAACATTAAAATATATAATTAAAATCTATAATTGCCTTAGCCCAAGCCCCCCCCCCCTCCAAATATAATATTAGCTTATATTTATGTCCAGTGTATGAAGACATACATCTTGGCTGAGGCAATTATATATTTTGTTTTGTTTTTTTCCTTTTTTTTTTTTATACAGATAATCTTAAAACTCACAAGAGACACGTAACACCAAAACGCACCACAGAAAAAAGAGAGGGAGAGAAAAAAAAAAAATATATATAATACACATTCCGCCAGAACCCACCATGTCGCCCCCGCCCTCCCCGCTGTCATCACATCCAGCTAGTCCGAGAGGGTTGGCCTCCCACAGAGCCCAGATCTTTTGAAATTTCATATATTATTATTATTATTATTAAATTGTGTCAGCCCAAGCCCTCCATCTCCACATATAATATTAGCTTAATTATATTATACAGTAGGGCAGGGGTCAGCAACCTTTTTACAGTTGGGGTTAAGAAGCACCATACAGCAGGGCTCGACAAACCCCGGGCGCCAGGTCGCCATGGCGACCAGGAAATCAGACCTGGCGCCCAGGTATCGTGAGCCCCGCATGGTGCCTTGGCAATAGGATTTTTTTTCTTCTTCTCTTTAATCTATCGGTGCGCGAGGGAGCAGAGTGAGTGCACCGGCTGCACAGACTTCGTGCTCCGCCCCCTCGCGCACCGATCACCGGGGAGCTCAGCAGGAAAGCAAAGCTGCTCTCTGCCACTGGGCTGGAACACGCGCCCCCACCCCCCTCCCTGCATTGAGGCTGGAACGCAACCCCCTCTCTCCCCCCCCCCCCCCCCCTCCATTGATGTGTTATAGCAGGGAGGGGGGACATTAATAGGTGAGCTTTTTTTTTTTTTTCTTTTCTTCAAAAAAACAGAAAACCCTGCTGCCGTGTGTGTGTGTGTGTGTATATATATATATGTGTGTGTGACTGGATGTGTATATATGTGTGTGACTGGATGTGTATGTGTGTGTATATATGTGTCTGACTAGATGTGTTTGTGTGTATATATGTGTGTGACTAGATGTGTTTGTGTGTATATATGTGTGTGACTGGATGTGTATGTGTATGTGTGTGTGTGTGTGTGTATATATATATATATATATATATATATATATATATATATATATATATATATATGTGTCTGGATGTGTTTGTGTGTATATATGTGTCTGGATGTGTTTGTGTGTATATATGTGTCTGGATGTGTTTGTGTGTATATGTGTCTGACTGGATGTGTTTGTGTGTATATGTGTCTGACTGGATGTGTTTGTGTGTATATGTGTCTGACTGGATGTGTTTGTGTGTGTATATGTGTCTGACTGGATGTGTTTGTGTGTGTATATGTGTCTGACTGGATGTGTTTGTGTGTATATATGTGCCTGACTGGATGTGTGTGTGTATATATATGTCTGACTGGATGTGTCTGACTGTGTGTGTATGTATGTGACTGACTGGATGTGTATGTATATGTATTAAAACAAGGTGTAGCGGGTTTCGCACTCAGAAGTGGAGGGTGCACGGAGAGGATTTTCACCCTGGTACTCCAAATTAGAATAAATTATCCTTTATTCTGTATGTATATGTGATGGACTATGTGTCTGTGTGTGTATATATGTGACTGACTGACTGTGTGTCTGTCTGTGACTGCGTGTGTTTATGTGCTGTTGTCTGGCTCCTAGATATTTTAGCTGGCTCCTAAATCTCAGATACATTTGTCAAGCCCTGCCATACAGTACCCACAGCACTTGCCATGCACTTAGCAATTGGCATGCACTAATAGTGTACACACATGATTTGGAATTCCACAGTGTCAATATGCCCCACAGAACATACCACAGTGTCACTTTGCCCCATAGTACATATTATTTTGCCCCACAGAACATGCCACAGCATAATTTTGCCGATTAAAATAAGCCACAATCAGGTCCCAATTAACATGTACAGTCACTTTTCCATTAACATATGCAACAGCCAGTTTGCCCATTAAAATACGCCACTGTTAGTTTGCCCATTAATATGCCACTGTTAATTTGCCCATTAGTATGCCACTGATATTTTGTCCATTAATATACCACTGATAATTTATCCATTAATATGCAAAAAATGGAAGTATACTGCGCTAAGAGCAAATAGAGGAAAAGAAAGAAAGTGAGCTGCTAGTTGTACAAAGGTGCTTCCCAGTCCCCCTCTAGGGAACAAAAGATAAAATAAGAGATGTAACTGTGCTGTAGGAAATAGATCATTATGATTAAGCGTCCGTAGATAATATGATTAAGAGTCAGTAGACGCGAACCGCGTAAAGTGTTTCATTGTTTGTCCAGCCACTTTTTACTTCTTTGCGGCTTCTGGAATAAATATTTTGATACGTTGAACATATCCCTGGAGTGCCCATTTCTTTATTTGTCACATATTTTCATAATAGCCAAGGTCCTCCCGAAATGGTACCGAAATAAGCCAAACTCCTCCACATAGAAATCTGTGGAAGACCAAGGCTACCGGAGGAGTTCGGCTTCCCAAATATCAGAATGAAAATTGGCCACACTGGTCAATTCAAGATCACTTTGCGGTCTCTTGGTAGCCCAAATCAAAAACCGAAAAAACATGTCTACATGAGCCGACCCTCTTGGGTGAAGATATTAGAATCTGCCTTTTGGTACTTCTAAGTAAAGGGGAGGAGGAAGCGAAACTCAAGGGCATGACTCCCATCCTAAATAATACACAATCCATTCCATAAAAAGGATGGGCAATGGAAGGCTGAACAAACAACAGTTGGATTTCTGGGTAAGGTCTCTCCTCTTTCCCTCCCCCAAATTATTTTATGAACTTAGAAACAATATTTCAACTGTAAATTTAAAAAAAATCCACCATAATTTTACAAAAGCAGTCTTTTAAAAGAAGCAGTTTGTGTTAACGGTATGTTTATTCCACTGTATTTCATTTTACATTTAATAATTTAGATATTACAATTATATTTAATAATATAATAAATATAGCTATATTTAATTAATATATTCAAGTCTGGCGTGAGCTGCTCTATCAAAAAAAAAAAAGAGTTAAATAGAGCTGGCAATGATTCATTTCAAATTTAGGTTATAGACACATGATTAACAACATCTGCTATAATTGTGGTTACTTAATAAATCAAGATTTATATTGATTTGCTTAGAGAAGTCCTTTGAACGTATTCATCTTACAGAATTTCATATCAGAGATAAGACAAATGTTCCAGTGCAGAACTAAATTCCCAGGAATTGTATCGGTTATTTCATGAGCCAACAGAGCTTTTGTGAAGATCTCTTGGTAAAACAGATATGAATAAAGGGAAATGGACGTTGTAATTATGAGGCTTTATTGTCAAATGCTCTGCTTGTTTCCATGTGGAAGGAGATGTAAAGAAATGTAGTCGCACACGGAGAGGTAAGGTATAAAGAAAAATAACATTAGATGAAATGACCTGTTTTTATACATAACTATCCTAGCCTCTGACAGAAAAGGAAAGCTAATCATGTCTACATCACTGATGTACACAAACACCAATGATGGAGATAAAAAGGTCTCTCTGCTGCAATTGCAAGGACTAGAATAAAGAGAGAATTGCAGGGAGTTGAGAAGAGAACGTCAAATGTTAAGCAGAGTTTAAAATCCTTACCTCAGTTCCCTGAAATTCTCTCTTTATTAAATAGACCCTATTTATATTCTGAACGGTGTAAAATTGGTTCACCATAAAAAGAAATGTTTTGAATCAGGCAGAAGTAAACTTCTGCCTGGTTAAAAACTGCTTTTAAAGTGAATTCCACTTTAAAATTCAACTTAAAAAAGCAAGGCGATCACTATGCACAAACAAACTTATTAAACATCAACAAAAATATAATTTGTTCTATAGGTGTGTAGAACAAATGTTATTTTTGTTTATGCTTAATAAGTTTTTTTATACATAGTACCGTGTTCGAATATAAGACTACCTTGATTATAAGACAACCCCCCCCCCCCCCCAAACTTTGGATATTAATTTAGGGTGACAAAAAAAAATATTTATAAATATTAATTCACATGTAAACTTTTTCATATTTAATACAAATTGTAATAAAAATTGAATAAAAATGCATTTCTTGTTTTTATTTCCCATTCATCTACACATTTGCCAATCTTCCTCCCTGACTAAACACTCTGATCCCCAGACTAAGCCCTCTGCCCATCCAGACTAAGCCACCTGGACCTCAATTAAGCCCTCTGACCCCCAGATTAAGCAGATATATGCAGACATTCTCCAATGCTGCCAGACACATTTCTGCCGGGGCTTCTATGAAAGAACACCGGGTGATCATAAGAAATCTAAGAAGGCATCGAAGGAGTCCTGGCGGAAGTGCTGGGCGGCATGGACGAGCTCCATGGAAGGAGGATCCTGGTCTCCTGCAGGTACGCGGGGTGCCTGGAATCTTGTCTTATAGTCAGACCTTTGAGGTCTGATTGTAAAACGAAGCTCAAATATGAGACAAAGGTACTTTATCAGAGCATTTGCTCTGAAACAAACCGTGTCTTATATTCGAGCAAATACGGTAATCACCTTGCATTTCTAAGTTGAATTTTTAAGTCAATTATAAACACAGATTAGCTTTGCTTTATTATTTACAGTAAGTGTGATGTACCACGGAGAAAAATAGTTTATGTTTTACACACCTCTGCTTTAACTTCATGTAATCACTGCAGATGGTCAGTGCTATTAGTTAACTGGAATGGTACCTGTCTGCTATAGTTTGACCATTGTAAAATAAGATAAGAATGGTGAATTGAAAACACATGCAACATTTTTACTTAAAGGGACACTAAACTTTTTTTTCCGCGTGTGTTTCTAATATAGAAGCACAAGTGAAAAGTCCATTGTCCCTAGTATGAGGATGAACTGGCGTGTACTTTTGATAGTACACGCGAGTTTATCGTCTGACCAACAGCTGCCATGTTTTCATTGGAAGCAGACCCTCTTTTTTGCATGGGATCAGCAGGGGGGGGGGGGACATTAACTAGGTCCCCTCTGCTGATCCCATGCATAAACAAGGGTGTCTTGCTGTGCTAGCAGCGAGAGACCCTCCCATTCAGCTGTCAGAGCGGGGCAAGCCCCCACTCTGATTGACTGTGCGCGTGCTGACGTTTGTCAGCAGGCAACAACCGGGAACTGCTGTGTCTCGCATGTGAGACACAGCAGTTAGTAATCCTGCGTGCATCTATTAAGATACACGTCAGGTTTACTTAATTCTACCGGCAAATGTATTGTTTAACCCTTGCTTCCTTCAAGAAAGCAAGGGTTAAACAACGTTTAATTTTCCTTTAAAGCATTCAAACTAAAAAAAAATAAACATGCATCGAAATAGCCATATTTAAAAATATCTAAAAACTTTTCCCTTGTATATAATAAAGCAATGGGTTAAACATTGGTTATACATGAGTTAAATTAACTCAGGCCATTGAAAACAGCCAAATATGAGGTATTTTAAAAATGTAGTGCTAGTTTAATTTAGTCTGTAAAGTTTTAATATATACCAAACACTTTTGAGGCAGAAATGGGTACCTAGTTCAATGAGGGTTTCAAAAATAAGGAAATTGGTTTGAGGCCAAAGGTTGAATCTATGGAGGCAGTAGCAAAGGAGGAAGGGACAGTTCTTCCATGCTTCTCAAATGCAACCTCTTGCTTGATGGCCAGCTCATTGTGCGCAAGGTCATCGCAGAGAGGTCATCGTGGGATCACGTACAAGGTGAGTATTATTAGCATTAGGGCTTAGTGTTATTAGTGTTTGGGTTCGGGGGGTTAGTATTGGGGTTCGGGGGGTTAGTATTATTGTTTGGGGTAACATTTAAGGGTTAATTTATTAGGGGTGAAGCGGCCGCGTTGCCTCTCCATCTAGCTAGCTGCCTCTTTCTCAAGGAGCACATTAAAGAAAGCAGAGAGCATGTAGAGACGTGTGTGCTAGTATGTACACTGGGAGTAATGTGCCAGTATGTACACTGGGAGTTATGTGACAGTATGTACACTGGGAGTAATGTGCCAGTATGTACACTGGGAGTAATGTGCCAGTATGTACATTGGGAGTAATGTGCCAGCATTTACACTGGGAGTAATGTGCCAGTATGTACACTGGGAGTAATGTGCCAGTATGTACACTGGGAGTTACCGTATTTGCTCGAATATAAGACGACCCTGATTATAAGACGTCCCCCCAATATTCCTTTAGGAAAAAAACTAAAAGCCTGAATATAGGACTACCCTATAGGAAAAAAGTTTAACTTGCATAAATTCACATGTAATTGCTTTTTAATATTTAATAAAAATGATGATATAAAAAAAATGCATTTCTTGTTTTTATTTCCTTTTATGTGCCAATGCTGCCTCTCTCTCCCCTTCCCCCAGCATTGTCTCTCTCTCCCCCCTTAGTGTTGTCTGTCTCTCCCCCCAGTGTTATCTCTCTCCCCCTCCCACGTTGTCTCTCCCTCCCCCCAGTGTTATCTCTCTCCCCCTCCCATGTTGTCTCCACCCCTCGTCTCTCTATCCCCCCTCCGTGTCCTTCTCCCCCTCCCCTTGTCTCTCTATCACCCCCTCCTCTTGTCTCTCTCTCCCCCCCTCCCCTTGTCTCTCTCTCCCCCCCTCGTCTCTCTATCACCCCCCCTCCCTCCCCTTGTCTCCTTCTCCCCCCCTCCCTCCCCTTTTCTCTCTCTCCCTGGTGGCTAGTGGGGGCAGCCGGGGAACAGACGGTCCGTCATAATAGACGGAAGTGTCGAGCAGCATGGAGGATGTCTGCACGTATCGTGCTGACATCCCCTGGCTGCCCAAATCTCCCTGGTGGCCAGCCGGAGGATGTTTGCACGATACTCGCAGACATCCTCCGCTGCTGCGGGACTTTTATGATGAAGCCGGAAGGACCCGGCTTCATCATAGAAGTCCTGGCGGTCGTGCCGGCTGTTAGCGAGGGGGATCCAGGTCCCCTGCAGCTCTGCGGGGGACCTGGATCCCAGTCTTATAATCTGACCTTGATTTGAAAAAAACCTTGTCTTATATTCAAGCAAATACTGTATGTGCCAGTATGTACACTGGGAGTAATGTGCCAGTATGTACACTGGGAGTAATGTTCCAGTATGTACACTGGGAGTAATGTTCCAGTATGTACACTGGGAGTAATGTTCCAGTATGTACACTGGGAGTAATGTGCCAGTATGTACACTGGGAGTAATGTGCCAGTATCTACACTGGGATTAATGTGCCAGTATGCACATTGAAAGTAAGTAAGAATACTCTTTCATGGCATTCTCCATAGCCCAAGGATGTTAAGGGGTTTGTTCCCAATTACGGATACAAGGAAAAAGATCCATCTTCATCTGCCTCAGTTCCTATACTGGAATGCAAGTGGGAAAACTAGATACATCTTTCTTTATAGAAACATTAATTCCTACATGACATAAGCACAATTATTTATCACATTTCCATGCCTACCGATAAACTTACAACAACCTTATCTATAAAAACATTCCTTATGCTAATAATCTTAACTAACAGTTAATCAATACAGAACCTGAATTATCCCAATAAACTTTCTTGCTATAATGAACAATCATATTAGGCACCAGGAAAGTTTTCATCAGCCCTAAGCAATTACTGATTGCAGGTTACAATTAGCACTTCTCATGTTTTGTCGATTAGCAGGGAGTGATATATCTACTATTAAAGCAGTCTTTGGAATAATTCTAATAGATATTCAGAAATATGACTCTGTATCACCCCCAGTCTGTAATGTGAGATGGAAAGCAGGCATATACCTGAGGAAAAAATACTTTCCACTGGTTTAGGTAGACAGAAAGAATAGAAAGTGAGCATTAAGCCCATATAGGGGCCCGGAAGGATTGTGAATACAGTATGTATTGCACTGGATATTAGATATATTAATTGTATACTTCACATTCTCATTTATTCTTTTATTAATTTGTTAATATGTATATGCATATTTAGTATAAGATATAAAGAGTAAACCAGAATATACTTTGTACAAGCATTAATAAAAACACAACTGGAATGCATCTGTGTAAATAAAACAGTAAAAAAGTCAAGACAGGAATGTGATAGATAGGGAAAAAATAAATAAAATATATTGTAAATAAGCTTTACAGCTGTCTCAGGCGATAAATATACATATGGAGTAAATTTACAAAGAAAAACAGGAGGAGCACACAAATTAGTTCAAACAGATATAAGCCATGTATTTATTATAACACTATATTTAGGGTATAATCATACAAAATTTTTTTTACAAAAAAGGGTACTTACATAAATACACAGGCACATAAAAAAGACAGATAACAAAAGCGAAAACAAGGAGAGCTGAGCACACGGAAGCCACCCCTTGTTGTACAATTTTTTGTATAGAATTATTCCCTAAATATAGTGTTGTAATAAATACACGGCTTATAGCTGTTTGAACTAATTTGTGTGCTCCTTCTGTTTTTCTTCTGAAATTTACTATTTGTTTTGGGGTTTTTATGGAATTCCCTATAGAGTTATGTACCTTTACGTTTGCATTATCGTGTTTTAGGAGTGCTTTTCTAATATTTCCTTCATTACATGTTCTCAGGGGTCCATGTAATAATGTATTTTGCCATGTTTGCTGGCGTAGCCATATAAGAAAAACTCCTCTTTCAGTAGGTCTGAGTTAATGCAGATTCTTGCCTCCATTGCTGGTTTATTACTTAGCAGTTGCTAAGACTACAGGTTAGGACAGTGATTGGCACTGCAGAGTATCTTCATTCTCTACATACAGCCAATTCAGCGCTCCTTTAGTAAAAGGAATTGCATTGTACCTGTGTTAAAGCCGAGACCAAGTTATTAAGCTTAATTAAAATTCTTTAATGCATACGTATTACGTAAAATATGTTGTGCTATACCTTCAGGTGCAGACAGGATGAAGAAATAGGTTTCAAAATGTTAAGTCACAATTCAGTGGCGAATACCTGAAGACAGTAAACCCCAAATTATTTGGAAAGTCCCAGAATACCTCTGAGCTATTCAATGTAATGTATTAAGGGTCATAGTGGCCTAAGGGGCCGTGACCAAGCCTGTACTATCACATAACACCCTGTCAATCCATCCCTGGCAGCCTAAAGCAGTAGGCTCTGACGCACACTGACATCAGCCATGCAGGTCAGCTAATATGCAAGAAGATACACAAACAATGAAAGGAACACAATAAAGTAAGAAAAACAAATGGGGAAAGAACAGTAGAAGAATAAGATGTCCGTTCAGTGTTACAGAGCTGAGCATTCAACACACACAATAAATACTCTGTTACCCTTACATAAAACAACTTCTATAATTTAATAAATAATAATTAAACAAATACAATGACTCTGGTCTATAAACCTTGGCTCTGGGACAATGCTGGGCAAGAAGGTGCTCAATCTCCTTTGAATACTAATATCAGGATTCCCTGTCTTTAACCCCTAGCCTGCTGCTATTAAAAGTATAGTAGGAATGCTTAATCACGCTATTTCTGGAATGTAAAGGGAGTTAATGTTTCAATGGGCAAAGACTGAGGGAAAAAGAAAGATAAAAAGAGAGAATAAAATGAAAAGGTACCCCCCGTCGACCTCACCTACACAATTATTGTTGTTATATATGTATGTCCATGTACTAATATGTGGGAGGACTGTACTTAGGTACTGTGCACAAGGGATGAGAAGTGAGGAGAGAGGGAACGGGAAGAGAGACTTATATAGGATTTGCTGCTGATATGCACTTTCACTTTGTAATTTTTTGTATATCTCAAACTATTCCCATACTCTACAAAATACCCTCCCCTGTGGTATGTGATTTTATGTGTGATAAATGTATTATATGTAATTTTGTATAACATGTAAAAACAATTACAAGAGATTAATAATAAAAAGGAAAAAAAGAGAAAAGGGAAAAAGGATGAAAAAAACATAAAAAACAAAACAAAAAACAACTTCTTGAAATATTACAGATTCAGATTCCTGTAGAGAGATAGGAGCTAGACTCGTCCTGAATCCCTATTTACAAGATACCTTTTCCAGGCTTTTTAGTAAATATTTCCAAGGCATCATCAGGAAGAAAAACTATTTTAAAAAACGAACAAACCCCAGTAAAAAAAAAAAATTAATTTTGTTGAACTGAAATGATCTTACATATATATTAGTTTAATAAATACATTTTGCTACCAATCAAACTGTTAGCACATTGTTGTACAATCTCCTTGTACAACAATTACAGCACTGGCACATATACACAGGTGCTGGGGCAGTGTATTATTAAACTGAACAATAACAAGTTATTCCAGCACATACAGGCCAGTATACAATATAGAATGACTTATCACTGCCTCCCACATGCTGGTGGAAGCTGTGGTGGATAAGGTAAAACTTCACTTATCTGACAAATATGTATTTCTACATTGTCATGTTGCACAGAAAAAATGATCAACTCACAGTTTATTTTTCTAAAGCGGTATTTCCCAAAATAATCACCAATGCTAAATGAATACCTCAGGATTTATTCATCAAAAGGGAATTGCAGGGAATTGACAAGAAAATGGCAAAAACTAAGGCTAAAATAATCTTATTTTTGCAATTCTCTATTTCACCCTTAGGTTCAAGTGATACGTACTCAGAGAAATGAATGTGCCATGAGAAGAGCTGCTCATAAACTACAACTCCCATGATTCTTTCAGGACCATTTATTGAATGTCACTACAGTAGCATAGTCGTTGTTGTGTCATTTTACTGAACTCATCAGAAGCTGTGACCGCATCACTTCTGGTTCCTGTTTAACTGCAATTTTATGTACTGTGTATACACACACACACACACACACGTGATCAGCAGGGTCAGATCAAAGACCAAGCCTTTGTACTGGCTGCTCGATTTTATTTACTTACTTCTGATTTGTGTAATAAACAGTGGTTTTGTTATTTTTATTATTAGTACTGCATTAAGTGATTGATTTTTATATATATGAATATGCTTTTTAATACATTTTATGTACTGCTATTAAACTGTGATTTCATTATTTTTATTATTAGTACTGCATTAAAATGATTAATATGTTGATTATATTTGACTATGCTTTTTATTACATTTTATGTACTACTATCAAACAGCCATTTCATTATAAGTGCTGAATTAAATGATTCATTTGTTGATTGTATATGAATATGCTTTTAATTAAGCTGTTATGTACAACCAATAAACATCGATTTCCCTATTTTTTTTATAAGTACTGAATGAAATTATTAATATGTTCATTGTATATGCATATGCTTTTTTAAAATTAAACTTCCTTTTTAACTAATACATATGCTTGATGGTGTGTGATGTTTTATATTTAAAGTGCTCATGATATTGTCTTAATACTAATATATTTTGGAACCATAAATGTTTTTTATTTATAACAAATCGAAAGAACCAATAAAAATCTAAAGTAACCAACATAATTGTTTTCACAATTTATAACGATAATGCTAATCCTTTAGATACTAATAAAAACGATATTAGAAAATATATAATTAAAGGTATTTTTATACCTTTATAGTGAATATATATGTACAGTGATGGCCTTACATTTTAATTAGTGGATATGTTTTTCTAATATTGCTTTAATGTGCAGATTATATTATATATACCTTATTATATTCACTAAACCCTGAATTTATAAAGTGCAATTTTTTAAAACATATTGTGGTAACTACTAGGCTGTGTAATATAATTTGCCACCAGGCACGAACCATGATCATAGCCACATTCACCCAGTCACTAGACAAGACTCAGTGTGGGACGAAAGCTGGCTGGATCCAGCAGGTTACCCTTGTGACAGACTCCCTGGCATCTCAGTTGGCTACCTCCGTCAAACCTGTCTCCTTGCGCTGAGACTGTGCTTGGCTAGCAGAATATAATCATTGACCCCCCCAACAAATTCAGTTCTGTAATTCTCTTTCATGAATAAAGCCATAACTATATATTTTACATTTATAATTATACTGCCTCCTTGTGTTACATTATGAGACTGCATGCGAATCTTACTCTGTAAATTACTTTATAAATCTATAATATTTATCCATAATTTTAATAGAGTGATATCTATTAATATCTATAAATATTATATATATATATATATATATATATATATATATATATAATTTATACAGTCTATATATGTAATGCTGATGAATGAGACCAAAAATCTGCTTAAAACATATTTTAAGAAAACAACGGCAACGTTTAGAAATTCATTTAAAAACTGATTACGATGGTACCTTCAACTGTGCTGTGTACCGACTAACTATTTCACCCTGATGATAATGGGACTGGGCAAATACCCCCCCCCCCTCCTTTAATTGGTGCGGCCCTTCCGCATTGAAGGGGCACATTGGGTGGGCCATGCTCTTGGGGCCACTCAATGGCAATGGATTTCCTGAGTCCTGGTCAGCACTGTGGTGCTTTAAGAGCGTGACCATGCCCTAGTGATGACGTCAGCGCCGGGAGGAAGCCATCACTTCCTCTTCCTCCCAGCTAACAGAGCGCCGCGCGGGAAGAGACCGCCAGGGAGGAGAGGAGGGAGTCAGAGTGGGAGCTCTGACTCCCATCATCATGAGGCAACCACTGGACTCCAGAGAAGTCACCCTCCTGCACCTAAAAGGTAGGAAACAGGGTTTCTAAATTTGACTACATTTTTTAAACAGTTTGTGTGTAAGAGAATGTGTGTCTGTGTGTATGTCTGTATGTGGGTCTGTATGTATATCTCTTTGTCTGCATGGATATCTGTTTGTATGTGTATCTGAATGTTTGTCATTAAGTGTGTCTGTGTATTTGCATGTGTGCCTATATGTGTATCTGTCTGTATGTGTCTGTGTATCTGCATGTCTTTGTATGTGTATCTGTTTGTCTGCATGTGTCAGTGTGTGCCCCTATGTACCTGTATGTGTGTCACTGTTTATATCTGTAGGAGTGTCAATCTGTGTTTGTATCTGAAGAAGTGTCATTCTGTGTATGTGAACGTGTGTCATTCTGTGTGTCCGCATGTGTGGCCGTGTATGTGTTATACAAATGGAGGGGCGGGGGAAGATGCATGGGGGGGTCCCATGGTACTTTTTGCACAGAGGCCCTGTGGTTTCTAGTTACGCCTCTGGAAGGATGAAAGTTGTTTCAAAACCTTACAACTCCCTTCACTTTTTAGACTTGGACTTCTGACTGGGGAGAGGGAGGGAGAATTCATTTTAGTTAATAGCTCGAAAATGTATTTATTTTTTATTTTTTTTAAATGTAAGTTTTTATTGCAAATTGCATTCAGATATATAAACTGACATGTTTGAGTATAAGGGATTTCGTCCCTATATAATGGTACATAAAACAAGAACAATGGTGGATCCAGTCCACTCAAAACATAGGATATTCGTAAATTTGAAAGAAGTACATTTACCAGAAAAAGGAGGAAGGAAGAAAAGGAGGAAGAGAAGAAGAGTTGAGGGGGGGGGAGGGGTTAAGGGTTCGGAGGTCTTGAGGAGATGGTGGGTCATTCATGTTGCAGGGGAGAGGATTTCTTTTTCGGAAACTCATCTCAAAGGATTACATGGTTTGCCAGAGGAGTTGGTGGGTATCTGGAGGTGAGTAAAATTGAAGCCACGGGTCCCAAATCTTATGGAATTGAATGGAGGAGTCCTTGATGTATGCTGTGATTTTTTCCATACGGAGTATGTGCCATATTTTGTTATCGATTTGGGTCACAGTGGGGGCGGCTGATTTCCAGTTCTGGGCTATGGAAAGGCGAGTGGTGGAACATACTCTGAAGATTAAGCGATTTGCGTTTTTATCAGTGTCCGATAATTGGGGCTTTCTGCAGAGTAGTGCTGTCCATGGTTCTGGTTGGATAGTAATTTGGAGAGCTTGGCTTAATTTAGAAAATATGTATGTCCAGATTGGTTGTATCGAGGAGCACTGCCACCACATATGGAGCAGAGTCCCATCTGCACCGCAGTTACGGAAACAAGGTGGGGATACGGTTGGGAACATATGGTGGAGACGTGTGGGGGGAAGGTGCCACCTTGTAATTGTCTTCATGCAGTTTTCTTGGATCAGAGTGCAGGAGGTGACTTTCCAGGCGTTTGTGTATACCGGGTCCAGAGTGGAGCCTAGTTCTGTTTCCCATTTTTGTTCATGGGGTGGTGGGTTTGGAAACTTCTTGTCAATTATGTGTAGGTAGAGGTGAGATATAGCCCCTTTAGGTTTCGGTGGGCGTTGAAACAATCTTTCAAAAAATGTGTTTTCCCCAGTAGGGTACTGAGCTAGAAAGGTCAGGAGGTAGTGTTTAAGTTGCATGTAGCGGTAGGATTCTGACTGGGGGAGACCGTGTGTTTCTGTCAGATTAGAGTGGGTCCGTATTCTGTCGTGGGTTAGTAAGTCGTCAATCTTGGTAAGGTTTTTGTCTTTCCACCATTGGAAGGCGGTAGTGCGCAGACCAGGGGGGAAATTCGGGTTTTTAAAAAATGGGGTCATTCTAGTGCCCTTGTTAGAAAGATGATAAGTGTAACGGTTAGTGAACCAAACGGATAATGAATGTTCTAGAGTTGGGCACCCTGCGATGTCTTGTTTAGGTTTTTTGTGTAGCCACATTACTGAGGAAAGGTCGATTTGGGGGCACAGGTCTGCCTCAATTTGGAGCCAACGTTGTGCTGATGGCGATGCTGCTAAGGATAATGTGGTTGCGAGTTGTGCGGCTAAATAGTATGCGTAGAGGTGGGGAGTACCCAGACCTCCTGTGTTTTTAGGTTTGTATAGTGTTGTTTTTGCTATTCTGCTTTTTCGACCTTGCCAGATAAAAAGATAAATTGCGCGTTGCATGTTGACAATGTCGGTTTTCTTAATTGGTAAGGAGATGGACCTAAACAAGTACAAGAGCCTTGGGAGCAAAGTCATCTTAACAGAATAGATTCTGCCCATAAGTGAAATGTTGTAATTCGACCAGGTGTTCAAGTCTAGTTAGTAAGGGAGGGTAGTTGGCATCATATATTTGTTGTAGGTGTGGGGTGACATAGATCCCCAGTGATTTTAGTGCGTGTTTTTGCCATTTAAAATTAAAGTTCAGGGTGATGAGTCGTTCTGTGGGTAGTGGGAGATTGATATTGAGAGCTTCACATTTGCTATTGTTTATCTTGTACCCTGAGACCTGAAAATGTATTTATTTTTTTAATTATAATTTTTATTGGCATATATATTTATATGTGTGTGTGTGTTAACATGGCCAATTTTTGGATTACAAAATAAAAGTTTTAAATATCACCTATTAAAATACAGCATTTAAAACATACTCTAGTTATAACGATGATCATCCACGAGACAAGTAAGGTAGGAAATTCACAACTGTGAATCAAAGTATAACATAACTGCGTTTCCCTGCAAAAAGGGTCTTGATATTTAGTTGGACCGCACCCACTTGAGGAGACTTCTAGCAGACTGCTTATATTTTTAATTAAATGGCAATTTAATTAAAATAACTTAGATTGACTGTCCCTCTCTCGGCAATTCCTTCAGGTATTTGTATTGTATGAGACAATTCGGCTTAGTCCAGCAGAGTGATCGTATTATATTAATAAAGTTCATAAAACAATACAGTATTAAAGGTCATGGTAGCATGCTTAGTATCTTTTTAAGCCCAGTCTGCTGGATCCTATAATAACCCTACTTAGCAGCAGAAAAAAGGAATCATCTATTAAACTGTGCCCTCTAGTGGCTTCAGAATAAAATAACAGTTTACACCATTGCAGGACATTAATGACATTATGACATTAATATAAGTATGGTCAGGGATAACAATAAACTGAATGTGAAAAGTACAGAAGGAAATTAGATAGAAACAGAAAACTGAGATGAGTACAGAGTAAGATTGATGGGGGGAGGCAGCTCCAGAGGGGGTTGCCAGCTAGATCAAGTGAGCACAGCCAAATTTAGGCTATGGGTCACATTTTAGAACTGCCTAATTACCACTTAAGAACAAATAGGACAGCAGAGTTACCCTGGGAGTGGGGGTAACATCATGTCCATTATATGTTCAGATTGGTGTTAAACTATAGTCCAGCAATCTTGAACAGTTTAGAAAGTAGATCAGTGCTGCAGAATGTGTCAGTGCCTTATAAATAACCCAGAACAATAACTTAGATTGACTGTCCCTCTCTCGGCAATTCCTTTGCAAGACACATTATTGGATCTAACTATGCCAGGTTAGAAGCATTGTGCTTCAGTTATACCCAGCTGCATTGGGCAGCATATTATATGAACCAGAGCGAGCTTCCGGTGATACAGCTCAGTTGGTACACACTGCAGTCCTTCAAGGATGCAGTCTCGAATCCCTACTGGCTCAACTCTGGCCTTCATCTGTTTGAGGGCAGCAAATAAGTATAGTTAAGTAATAAGATATAGTATTCAGCTATTAAGAGGTTGCATTAAAAAATGATTTATGTATCCTGGGGCGAGAAGTACTTTATAAAAACTAGCTGTTCTTTAATTACGGTACGAGAATATACTATATCAAGTATCACTTTAATATATCCCTTGCTCTGCTGCTGGTTACATGTTATCATGTGAAGTAGCACTGTGCCAAGGTTCACATTAAACAAACATGTAAAGTGTTTTGCTAAGTAGCAGTTTTTCTGGGTGGATGACAGTGAGAGGTGTTTGTTTAGTTATTGGACTCGAAACGGCCTCTGTAATAAGGTTACATACTCGCTTGCTAAAATCTTTTGATTGCCTGGGAGTGTAACATTTAACAGGGAAATCCTAATGACACCTGTTTAATAATAACCAGCAATTAATGAAATGCTCTTTTTGCTCATTGATCCACTGGTAATGAAAAACAACATCATAAATAAGTATGCAAATTGCAAGCAGAATCAAATCTGACTCAAATCTCCTGGCAAATAAACAACACTGACTTTAATTTATTTAATTAAGCATTTTAATATTGAGATGATGTTACTCTGTCTGTGTAGACTGGATTAGGTGCATTGGGGTATATTAATGGATGCTTATAAAAAATAGATACACCAGTGCTGTTTTGGGTAAAATGAACATTGTGCGTTACTAATTACGGCCACGACCATGTCCCGAGAGTCCATTTCCAGCTTGTATCTATCTTATTAGTATCTATCTGACAGTGTAGCCCCCTCCGACTGCTGAATGCGAGGGTCTCTTGCCGCTAGCACAGAGAGAGGCTCTTGTTTTTGCATGGGATCAGCAGGGGGCACCAGTGCTTCAAATGCACAAGAAGGAAGGCGTAGGGAAATATTATATAGGGAAAGCATTGAATGATGAACTGATCAGACAGATTGGTTTATCTTTCTTTACTCTACATGACCCAATACTTAACTAAAAATATCATTTGGACACTGTACCATGGAATTGCAATTTCCCCCGACAAAGTAGAATGCAGGGAGGTATGGCTTGGGAGTGTATGCACTATCGCTCATGCACAGTAGCACTTTCACTTAAATTGACAGCCTTCCTGCACATGTGCACACCTCTGCGCATGCACGGTATTCATTTTATAGAGACGGAAATTCCTGATTACCATTCTGTGGATTTCATTCCATTCTGTAAAACAATCAGTTCTTGATCCAACACTGCATACAAGCAAACACGTATCATCTGGCATGCACCTTGTGTTACCTTTTGCTTTCATTGACGGCAGAGTCTAAATGTTGGAAGATATGTTGAAACAAGTTGCAGCTGGATCGGCTGTTAATATCAAACCCGTAGCCCCGTTTCCAATACTGTTTCAGGTCATTGAGGTATTCCAAGACCTACAGACAAACAACAAAGACATATGGACAGCTTTAAAACAAGGTTCTCACGTGATGGCTAAAGAGTGTATTGCAACGTACATCAAGTTATACATTTAAAGAGGAGGTAATGCCTAAAATTAAACATTGTAAAAGACGGCAGAGTCTAATAGCTTTTTAACCACATATAAAGATCTGGTAGCAAAAGAAAAAGGCTTTTCAGTTGTATGCACACGAGAGGCAAGGGGTCACTAACACAGTCCTTACTCAAAAACCAGTGGCCTCCTTCACTGATGCCTGTGTGCATCAGAGCTTGGGCAGCAAATTAACCATTCGGGTTCTTACAAATCACGCTGTATGCCAATTAATGGATAGAACAGCTGCAAGATTTCTGACTTCTTGGGACTGCAAATCTCATGTTTGAGGATTGTAACACCTTGAACCCTGCTACATTACTCCTAGATTCCACAAACAATAAGGGACATGGGAGTATTGAAGTCTGGAATCTGCCTCTGTGCCAAGACCAGACATGAAGGATACTCCATTGCAGAATGCAGAGTATGAAATTTATGTGGATGGATCAAGCCGAGGGGTGGAGGGGAAGAAAGGAAAAACTGGGTAACTTGTAGTTACTCAGTAGAAAGTGATTAAATCAGGACGCTTCCCAACCAAGTGCAAAAAAAAAAAAGATAAAAAACATAGCGCACAATGTAGAACAGTTATCATGAACATGTATGACAATGGAAGCACTCAATTAGTGTCAATAAAGTGAAGAAAATATAACAAAATTATTAGAACTAAAGAATCAGTGCAAACCAGTGTGACACAAAATGAAATCGGGCGTTTCGACGTTTACTTAGTTAAACCTATATTCATTTTATCGACACACTCTTTAATATGCACCTCGTATTGCTACTGTGCAACTCCGTTTATGCAGCTATTTTGTAACCGGCATTCTTTGGAGCCGGGTGTTTGCCTTTATCTTGTGTTGGCTTTTTATGTGTGGGGTCCCTCTGGGGGAGGCAAAAATTTGGCCAATTGATTAGTACCCATTTACCTAAAACGTTGGATCCTACCCTCCCCTTCCCTACAGCATTTATTAGCAACTCTTTGACACCTTCTACCATTTGTCTTTAATATATCTGCGTATACATTGTGTGGTTCTTTTTGGTGTTCATTTGTTGCTGTATAAGATACTAAATACCTACCATTTAATTTTCTTTACTAAGATATTTCATATTTTCCAAAGGTGCTCAGTCCTATATGGATATCTGCTTGGTATAATCTGAGTTAGTCGCTCTATTATCATATTTGATACATACCACTATTAATATTGACCATTAGTTCTATTATCTACACATTTTTTAATATTTGGTAGAATATCATTTTTCAATTATTTACGTGTTACTTTGTCTGTTTTATGTGTGTTTTAGCAGCAGGTGGGGAAATGTTACACAACACCTGAATCTATGTTGTTCTGCTTTTTATTAAATATCCTATTAAATACCCCATTAAAGATCCATGCACCTAATTTTAAACTGCTTTATTGATTTATAAAAGCTTCATTGCTTTGATTCTGTTCTGTTCTGCTCTCTTTGTCATTATAACACAGCGAATTAACTGAAGAGAGAGTTATCTTACTGGTGGCAGACAGGGAGTCTAAGAAAACCCGCTCTTGTGTCTGGCCAAGATCCAATTGTCTTTAATGCAATGCAAACCTGACTCACCTTCCCATCTTCTTCATCAAACAGTTTGCACCATGGAGAATTTACAGTATTCTTAATGGCCAGTTCAAAGGAACAAGTGAAGAAGGCCACTTGAATTAAATCTATAATGATAATAAAAATAATAATCTGTTAAAACTCTAGTTCAGATAACTTTTAAATAATGTGTATAATAAAATGTAATGATTGACATCATGATGAGAGTTACTAAGGTGACATTGGGTTTATAAGTGAAAATGCAGATTGTATGAAAGAGGGACAGAGACACTATGGAATGATTTCAAAAGACATAGAAAAGGCATATGCAAAGCTTTATACCAGTCGTGTCAAACTGCGGCCCTTTAGCAGCTGATGTAGTTCTCCAACAGATAAAGGGCCTCAGTTTGACACCCCTGGTTGAGACATATAACAAGAGGGAAAAAAATATTAGTTCATGAAGTGAAAGTTTCCATTTAAACATTACATTTTGTGACAAGAATGTGTGTGTTTGTATTTATTACAGGGCTTGACAAATCTAATTAGATTTTAGGAGCCAGCCAAAAAATTTAGGAGCCAGACAATCACGCAAGCATACACGCAATTCATAAACACACATGGCTTCTTCACATATATACACACACACACACCTACTTTACATATACACATATACACAAACACCTCACACACCTACTTTACATATACACATATATACAAACACCTCACACACCTACTTTACATATACACATATACACAAACACCTCACACACCTACTTTACATATACACAAACACCTCACACACACCTACTTACATATACACATATATCCAAACACCTCACACACACCTACTTTACATATACACATATATACAAACCCCTCACACACACCTACTTTACATATACCCATATATACAAACACCTCACACACACACACCTACTTTACATATACCCATATATACAAACACCTCACACACACCTCCTTTACATATACCCATATATACAAACCCCTCACACACACCTACTTTACATATACCCATATATACAAACACCTCACACACACCTACTTTACATATACCCATATATACAAACCCCTCACACACACCTACTTTACATATACCCATATATACAAACACCTCACACACACACCTACTTTACATATACCCATATATACAAACCCCTCACACACACCTACTTTACATATACCCATATATACAAACACCTCACACACACACACCTACTTTACATATACCCATATATACAAACCCCTCACACACACCTACTTTACATATACCCATATATACAAACCCCTCACACACACCTACTTTACATATACCCATATATATACAAACACCTCACACACACCTACTTTACATATAAACATATATACAAACCCCTCACACACACCTACTTTACATATACCCATATATACAAACACCTCACACACACACACCTACTTTACATATACCCATATATACAAACACCTCACACACACACACACACACCTGCTTTACATATACCCATATATACAAACCCCTCACACACACCTACTTTACATATACACATATATACAAACACCACACACACACACACCTACTTTACATATACACATATATACAAACACCTCACACACCTACTTTACATATACCCATATATCCAAACACCTCACACACACCTATATATACAAACACACACCCACCTCACACAGTCTTTTCTTGGTGTGTCCCCCCTCCCTGCTGCTTTACCTCACTGCAGGGGAGGGGGACATCCGTGCTGCAGCATGTCCTCACTCATCGGCCTGCCGAGTGCCCGGATGTCACGTGTCGACACCCGGCACTCAGACACGCGTTGCGCGAGGGGGCGGAGCTTGCAGTCTGTGCTATACGCACAGACTTTACCCCCTCGCGCTACGAAAAAAGAAAGAAACATCGGATGGCAGCGGCAAGGGGACAGGGAGGGTAACTTCACCCAGGCGCCAGGTCTCATTTCCTGGTCGCCATGGCGACCTGGCGCCTGGGGTTTGTCGAGCCCTGATTTATTATATATGTATATATCTCTTGATGATAATGTTATCAATAATGGTGAATCTTAGTTGTAATTGTCCCACATGTACACAAAATAGTAGGAAAAGGTTTGCCAGGTCTCTAACTTTGTATTAGACAATCCAGTATTTGGTCATGCTGTCCAGAATAAATGGAGGGAAACATGACATTTACATTGCAGTATATAAGCTGACATCCGGTGTATTTTATTGTGGTGTCCAGTATTTTATACAGGCCCATCTGGCAGCGTGACTAGTTAAATGCACAGCTTGGAGGAAAGATGTAACTGGGGGGATATGATAGAAACATTTAAAAACATAAAGGGAATCAACACAGTAAAGGAAGAGAGTATATTTAAAAGAAGAAAAACTACCACAACTAGAGGACATAGTCTTAAATTAGAGGGGCAACGATTTAAAAGTAATATCAGGAAGTATTACTTTACTGAGAGGGTAGTGGTAATGTATGGAACAGCCTTCCAGCGGAAGTGGTAGAGGTAAACACAGTCAAGGATTTTAAGCATGCGTGGGATAGACACAAGGCTATCCTAGATATAAGAGGGAACGGGGGACTAATAAAAGTATTTAGAAAATTGGGCAGACTAGAGGGACAGAATGGTTCTTATCTGCCGACACATTCTATGTTAAATACCTGCATTTAATTCATTCTCAGGGATATTCAAGAGAGAAGAGATTTTGTGCAGGACCTTCGTCATTTCTGGGCTTTCTTTAAATTTGTCTACTTCATACATCGCTGTGTCGTTATCTTCTACTTGGGCCACAAATTTTTCGCAGTGATCAAAGAAACGCATTAATGTATCATTGATGACAGGTTGTCTATATGGCGTATCTGCTGAAACAAAAGTACTGTTAATACAAGGCAACCGCTCGATATATCTTAGCGGAATCTTTGATTTAGTATTTCAGGATTATTGCCATAAACACAAATGCCTTAAACAAATAAAGGATGTAGCTAGTAACGGAAAATAACACAACATCTGCTGTTTTAGATTGGTATCCTCCCCACATTTTCATCCCCTTTCCTTACTGTATAAAGTTCTCAGTATAGATAATTTTTAGAAGAAATGAGGGTCTGTTAGCTCCTCGTACTACTGTTTATGCTAAATGTATATACAGTCAGATTCATCGGATAATAAGAATACCGACTCCATACTTACATGTGCAACATGGCAAACTGAATAGTAACCTTCCGGAGACAGAGTCCATCTTACGCATTTTGCAACTGTGCAGGGTGCTTAATAGTAGGTCTATGATTAATTGCCCTGCGCAGGCTCGAAATCATAAGGTTGCATAAATTCTGAAGCTAGGCCTACGATTAAGTCCCCTGCGCAGGCACGAAATGCGTAAGACGGATTCCGTCTCCAGGAGGTTACTCCTCAGTTTGTCGTGTTGCACATGTGAGTCTTTGCACAATAATTGCTGAAGATATTTAAAGCCACAGGGTCTCACAAGTAAATTTGTTTAACACCATTTTTTGTACTGTGTATAGATCAATTTTCACCATTTTTAATTTTCTACATTCACAGTAAAAACAGAGTCCTTTCAGATTCATATAATTGAATGCTTAAAACTTTGTTATACTGTTTTAGAAAGTGTGTTTACAAATAAATGAGGTAATCAAAATAGCAAAGCTTGTGATACAGAAGTACGAGTGCAGAAAAAAATAAACAGCTCCAGGATGCAGCATTATCTCTACAGCAGACAGAGTCCCTTAAAAAAGAGGATTTGATCCAAAACTTTATTTGTATCAACAGATTGTGTTACATTTTAAAAAATAAAAAACCACAATAGTTTCAACTTTTACACTAGGGAAGACAAGAATTTTTTTTTTTTTTATCCATGTTTGCTAAATGGCAAATCCCTTTATTATTTCAAGATATGGCCCAGAAACACATAGGTTGCAACACGTGATGCAAATATTATTTATTTATTTCATTTAGGATTACAAATAGAAGATTATTTCATCCTACCTCATTGTTCAACGTGCCCTCATTTATGTAGAAAAATGTAGCAATGATTGTGGGAAAAAATGTTCCAAATTCTAAAGTACATTTGATCACTTTCCCTGAAATTCCTGTAGGACCAGGATTTTCATTTACTTTGGCAACTACGGGGGCCATATTAGTTCCTAAGTTGCACCAATGTTATGAACTTGGAATGTAACTTTACTAGCAGTGGATAATTAGCATTATTGGTGTGGAGTTCAGTTATACACACACCAAATATCCGGATGCATCTAGCAAACAGGTAATCATGTAGAAAAGTGGGATAGGGGGACTCGAGTCCCAAATAGGGATACTTAGGAGGCATACTCAGATCCGAGCTATTGTACTCCAACTAGTACGTGTGCATTCAAGAAAAACAGACATAATTAAAATATTTAGGTCTACTAGCTCCACATTTACATTAGCATTTTAATTATACTATTACTCATCTTAATGTGGTGCAAAAGCAGGCATATCCTGTCTTGGTATTTTTGGCATGCATTACCTAACAGATACCGGTTTAACATCTGTGCATTGAAGTGACTCTGTTACACAAAAGTGACACTGTCACTTTAAGAGAATGGTCTTCTGTGGTTGTGCAACATTTTTCAAGCTTGACTTGAGTGTTGTACACTAATGAAGGCATGTGGTGTGTTCAGTGACCTGAGTTCATTTGGCTCACTTCATTGAATACTATGGAAAATTGTGATATGTGATAACACACAGCCCAATGACTAGTAGTAATGTATAAAAAAATATATATAAAAAAAACAATATACTGCGCCTTATGTGGTGGTAAAAGCAGCACCAAACCAAACTAGTGTTCCACTTCTTGTTAAACATACAAACAATACAACAAGTGAATCAGTGCGTTATCCCAACACTTCAGACACTTAGTTACCCTTTATATAGAGGCATGGTTTCCTCCACGTGTTATATAGAGGGGAAAACAAAGTAAAAATACAAAATAGTGAAGTATGTCATATACAAATAAAGTTGTGATGGTAAAAACAAAGTCAGACCACTCACATTTCCCTGAGCGCTATGCTCAGTAAAAAAGGCATCCAGGAGCCAATATAGGGTCATGGCAAATGGCACTTTCCCTCAATAAATTTGAAAGAAAGGTAAGGGGAAGGGGACCAGGCTTCAGTAAAAGACGTTTTAATAAAGTATAAAATCAAAAAGCAGAGATCTTACATTAAAAACAGTAGATTCCAAATGCAGGTAAAAGTCTCTTTAAAGTGCTCCGTGTCTTGTAGCAGCCAGGTCTCCTCACAACGCGTTTCACCTACTTGAAAACGCCTCTATATAAAGGGTAACTAAGTGTGTGAAGTGTTGGGAAAGCGCACTGATTCACTTGTTGTATTGCTAGTAGTAATGACCAGGATAGATATTATACAGACAGCCATGAATAAATCAGTTACCTTCTAAATCAATTTCCGAGTCCTGAGGAAAGCCAAAGTAATTGTGTTCAAGTCCACTAATAAAAGCTTTTGTGCTGTCTACACATCGGTGCTTGGAGCTCGTTAGGAATGCCATTTTGCCCTTCTGAAACTTCTCCGCTGTGAAGAGGTAGGGGAAGAGAGTGGCCAGCCTGAATGCCAGGTTCTTCATGTCCTGTTCTCCCTTTTTCACTAGCTGACCGTCCATCCAGTCATCGTACCACATATACCAGTTCTGGAGGTCTTCTGCTACAGCTGACCTGCTACCACCATACTTCTGGATCAGACTATACATTTTTTTCATCTTCTTGATTTGCTTATGGGTTGGGTACCTTGTTCCATGTCTAATCACAGATACAATTTGGAGAGGCGTGCAGGTGTTGGGCAAAAGATCCTGCTTTCTGTTGACCAGGAGGGGATTCTCCAGGAGAAATGGATTTACTTCTTCATATCTTGTTTTGGTGCCAAAGTAAGGGGCTAGCCTTGGAAACTCAGAGGTGCAGGAGTGTCCCACACTAGAGAACCAGGTGACGGAGATCAGGAGAATTTGAGCAGCTTTAGGTACACATCTACTGTGTGTGGCAAGTACAAAACCCATGGTGATAATTTCAGTGACAGCAGGTGGTATAGACTTGGAATACTACCGATGATGCTATAGTGACACTAGTGGATATTCAGCTTCCATCCGCTGTCCAGTCACCCCTGCAAAAGAAAATGGTAATCTGTGAAACAAAACATGGGAGCATTTTCCTTCTTTTCCATCAAAATCAAATTCACTAATCTGTCATGACTTGCTTTATTGTTTCAGGCCAAAAAAAGAAGGGAGGGTGGATGGGTTGGGTTTAATCTCAATTTAACCCTTTGAGGCCCAAGAAATCAAAACTGGAAGATAAAAATCAAATTTGTATAAAATGACGGAAAAAAATACTAATGTTAATTTTAAACCATAAAATATGTTTAACATTCTGAGATATTTCGGGTTGTTTCAGAGTGAAATCCAATGGAAAATAATACTGGATCATGCATGGACTGCCACTGCATCCACAAACCAAAATGGTGCACATGCGCCAACAAGCACATTATCGCTCCAGCTGGTACTAAATTCTAATACTAGATGACTCTACTGACCAGTTTGTAATACTAGATCAAAGAGAGACCAGCGGGAGCCGTGAAAAAGGACAATAAAAGCATTGAGTGAAACCACAGGGTCTAAAACGGTAATGCATAATTTGCATCCTACATGGCAAAGCCCCTAGCCTATTATTTCTTGAGATTTTGCCCTCCACATTATAAAGCTAGGATGGCAATACTATGAATTATAATCAATTAATTTTACACTTAACAAAACAAAAATGTACATGAAATCATAATAGCTCTATGTATGTGTAAATCAACCTATCACTATGCACTTCTAAGCAATACAACCAGTGTACATGATCACCCAACTAAGAGATCAGCTCATCATACATGTAACCTGTGTGTCATACGATCATGCCCTTAAGAAAGACAAACATTAAACGCAAATACATTTATATCTGACAAGATAAAAACTGCAATTATAATCATAATGGCGACATTGATTTGTAAATACGATTATACATCACTGTTATGGTATATTCCCTGCCACTTCACCCACTAACCCACACTTACATTTGCTGAATGCGCCTCGGACATCTAATAGCTGATAGACATCTACTGTGAAATGTCCACAACATTCAGTGAGGCTGCAGTGCGCATGCGCAGTCCGAAACGTAATGGAAAGAGATAGTGAACATGCATAGCAGAGAGAGACGTAATGTTAGGTAGGAATCCTCCTGCAGCGAGTTCTGTTTCCGGGGGGGACATGAACTCGTGTCGGACCGTTCCATGTTGTCAGTGCCGACATGGAATTCCCAGGCTGCTGTTTCGAAGACTCGGTGTTCTCGGAGACCAGAAGCCGGGCGGCAAAAGCTGGCGAACCTTATTCAGCCAAGCAGTGCTCGCCACAGGTCCGCAGCCATTATTTGTAACGCCGCGTAGCTAGGTCTCGGCATGCGGTACTGAACCGGTGATGGGGGAATACTTGGCATCTCACGGTTGTGGGCAGCGTTTCCCATGATGCTATGTTTTCCTAATAACCTCTATGTGAAGATGTTTTTCCTGAACTGTTACTGTCACTTTAAGTTATTAAATTGGCACTTTCAACAGCAATGGCATACTGCTATTTTGCACCATATGAAACCGGCTGTGTTTTTATGCACAAAATCCTATCTGCCCATCATGTTTTGATACATTCTGTGTATGTGGTCTGGATACACACGCCAAAGATTCATAAACTCCTTATCGGTGTTACCCCTTATTATTTCTATTGGAAGGCTATTCCATGTACCAACTCTTTCTGTCAAGTATTCGATTTATTAAGGTGTCCTGCAGTCCTCATACTTCATCATAAAATCATGACCTCCTCATCTAATAAACTTGTTGCAGTGACCCCTTGAGAGGATCATTCTAGGCACTGTTTTTGTCATTTGGTGCTAAAGCAGAATATTTTCATAATTGAACATATAAGTAAAGAAGCATCCGACCTGTAGTCCTATTTTATAAATTCAATAGTGCTTCATGAAAATGAATAATGCAAGGCTTGAGCATCTGCAAATGAATGTGTATGTGCACCCACTCTTCTTCACAGTGGTCATCGCATATGCCCTTTGTATTTCCCCTAAAGGCAGGGTTTGGCAAATTCCAGAAGCCACGGCTCTTAAGTTGTATTTTTTTAAGGCTGGCTCTTATTTTTATTTTTTTATTTTTTTTTAGATAGAACCTCGATAGAGGTCTATGTAAAACCATATTATAGGATGTCTATGGAAGAAGCCTCCTGATTTGCTTCCATGCGTTGAATAGGATTCAATTTGGCACAATCCATGTGGGTGGGTTGCTTGATTACTGGGAGAAACCCTATAAAAGTATTTCAACTACCTAATGCATATTTAAATTTAAAGTGTCAAAAAGTGACATTAAATTATATATAAAGTCTCTACAATAGCTATGTTGTACAGTGAGACTTCAAAGGGGGTAACCCTGGAATTTACAAATCGAAAGAGAAATGTTTGAAGTCTCTAATTTAAAGATGTCTTGATTCATGTTTTTGCACTCTTGCACAGTCTTGTTATATGTCTATTTTATTGGTTACAAGTTAAGTTTTATTAAATTAGAGACTTCAAACACATTTCTCTTTCAATCCTTTATTTATGTATTGGTTTATTTTGCTTGCCACATGGTCCTTTCTTAATTCCATGTCGACTTTCCTACATGATGATTTGCTGCCATAGCAGTCTAGTTAATATAGTTGTCAATGGATTTACCTAGATCTTCAATGGGAGAAAAGCAGACAGAATGCTGAATGTGCATGTGTACATCCAGAATTTACTAAAGGGAGCCCTGTGGATGGAGCAAGTGTATTTGCTTACATGCTCAAGTATGCAAAAAAAAGAGTGCATGCTCCAAAATAGTCATAGTAAAGCAGTACAAAAACATCTTACTAGAGACCTTTAATTGTTGAAGCTTTATATGAGTTGGAATGTGTTACAGTATCTTTGTTCGTCTTTTGCTCTAGTGTTGGTAAACATCTGTAAATAATTTTTGCTTGTACAAGATTTTAATTCTCCATATTTGTGTCAAGATGTATTCTGTATGGAATATTGGTAAACAAATGCACCTGGTCACTGTTTATTATTTGCAATCTAGTATTTATTCTGTAAGAAAGGTAAACATCTTCCAGACTTATCATTTATATATTAGCTTTTTCATTATGTATATATATTTTTTAATTCACAGTGGTTTAATGAAGATTTGAACAGTGAGGATTGCACTGAGATTATCACTGCACTCAAATTTCGAGGCGATTTGGCATATCGGCATAAAAACTTTGAGGTATATGCTTCTTAACCTATAGCCTTAAAATGTTAATTTTTCCTCCCAGACTTCAGCCAAATGCTTGAGAGCTGAGTTGGAAGGTCAGTAAAAATTACAAATCTGATACATATGCAGATATCCACATTTTAATGAAAACATACACTTTTATATATTTTTTGAACTTTATGGTGCATGAAAAAGGTAGGTCATTTTTTAAATAGAAGTGTCCTTTAATTAATTAAGGATTTCAAATTGCATCCTTCATTAATTCATTGATTTCTCATTTGATCATGTGATTTATACATTTCTGCTTGTATATTTATCACTCTCAAAAATGGCCAGACATACTTTTATTGGACTATTATTTGTATTTTTTAATGATTCAATGCTGCATATACCAGATAAATCTTAATTTATTTTTTTTGAATATCAGAGAAGGAAAGCGCTTAGATCATGGCCTTTGATTGCTTGCTGAAATGTTTCCCTCTGGTTATAGAAAGCTCTTGTCCAGTATTGCAAATGTTACCAGTTGCTGCCACGAACAAACACAGCTATGAGAAGAGATGTCCAGGAAAGCCAAGCTCGTTGTCTGCTGTACCTGAAACGTTACAAAGACGCTTTGGAGGTTGCAGAAACTCTGGTAAACTGAGTTTTAATATTTGTATTAAATGTTGAAACATTTGTTTTCCAATATATTCCTTTTGTGTGAGATAAACACAGATTTTTTGTTAGTACTATTTGTATTTACATAGGATTCTAATTTGAATTGAAAAAATATTTATAATTTTAATAGACAGAGAAAAACAAAGGCACCTATTTCCCCTTTTACATTTACTTTTAATGATTGTAAACTTATAGTAGTTAAAATGCATGCATTTGATGTTCTCAGCATTTTTAGAAGGTCCACTTCATTTAAAGCAGTGGTTCCTCAATACCCCCTCATAGTCCATAATTTAGGGATTTCCCAGTTGTGTTTAAAACTAATTTGAGTTTAGATTCTACAAGTGGGTAATCTCTAATTTTGTTTATGTTTGCAAGATGATGTGTTCGGAAGAACATTCTTCTTGCTAAATAAACAAGAGAAAGGGTAGATCTGGAGACGTACACTTTAAAAGAGATTCCTAAGGATTTCCTGTATGCATTTATTTACAGAAATGACTACATTGTATAGGTTGGACACCACCAGATACATCAAACTTAGTTTTATTCATGGACTGTTGCTTTAAGCACCATTTGTATAATGAATACATATATTTTTATTTCTTTCCAATTTTAGAAGAAAGGCGTGCTGAATACTGATCAGTTGACATGTGCCCTGAATGTACTAATTGATGTTTACAGCAGTTTGGGGAATTTGCTTAAGGCAGTGTCCTGTTTGCAGCAGCTGATTTCACTACATCCTTTCAATCCTTGGATGTGGAAAAGACTGGCCGAACTCTACATGAAATTGTTTCTTGCTACCTCAAACTGTGGGATCTCACAAGACAGCCTTAATGAAAGTATAGGGAACGAACAGTTGCACCTGAAAAATTGTGGAGAAAGTATGAATGTAATAAACAATGTGGACCATACAACTTTACAAGCACACAATGGTGGACATGAGCTAGACTCCTGTGAACCCTCATTGTTGGATCTAGGTAGAAAACGGGAGCAGCTGTGGATTAACGCGTGTGCATCATTAATTCGAGCAAGGTAAGCTGCAAATATTACCCAAACTCACACACCACATTTAAATGGTGCCAGTCGTGTAGAAATTGTAGATAAAATGGTGTCTATACATTGTGCTAGCATGTGTATAGAAATAATTGTATCCAGTCACATAGTTACATTCCGTGCTTGTAATTCACGCACCTGTATTGGAAACTAACCCCGTATCATTAGCATTTAAACTTATTCCACAAACATCATTAGCATATTTCATAGTTCGATGTTATTGATTTTCCTTTGGGGAGAAAACACATTTCATCAGATTTTTATTTTTTGCAGACTTCTACTGCAGCTTGTGCAGCCCCAACAGGCATCGTTTGTGTTACACAGTAATTTACAGGCACAAGAGCAAATTGAGGAGCAATTAAAAGCTCTTAGGGTGGAGGAACAGGCAGAAATGACTGAGGTAAGTTGCTGTGCCAAATAAATCCTATCTAGCTCATTATTCACCACAATTATTCACCACTACTTAGGACGAATGTAAGGTAGGAGATATGGCGATTCCTCAATCGCTTCCACAGCACAATTTATGGGGACCACCCACAACAGGGCATGGATCTCCTGCAGCAGACAGAAAGCAAAACTTTACCCTGATAGGGTAAACGCAATTACCTTGAGCAATAAGTTAAATGAGGCAAAAGACTGGACCTATGTAGTTATAGATAAAACATTAGCCTTATCCCGTTCAATGAAAGTCCTCAGGCACTGTTCCACCTGACGCGTTTCTTCCAGGAATGGGCTTAGTCATAAGCACACTGCCAATACACATGGTTATATATCAAGTATAGGAGCATCTAACTATTATTATTAAAAGAAAATCACAAGGTGAATGAGCCTCAATGTAATGCACTTGATGTAAAGGTCATATGTCTACTCTAGAATGCAGGGCAAAATGACCAAAAAAAAGACTGAACTTAATGTTGTGTAGACTTGATCGAATGAAAGTTCTACCCCAAAGCTTTAATGATTTGGATGGATCAGAATGAGAGAGTAATAAGTCAGTTTGGAACAATGCAGTAAAAGCCGCAGTGTATGTGGTTGAGAATTGATGCCGTTTCCTTGTGGTTTTTTTTATTCCTCATGGTTTTGGCCTACATGCAGTGGGATTCTTTTTGAAAGGTGATTCTAATTATTTGATAGTTAGTGGACTTTTTGCTTAGATCTTTTGTATTTTATTAACTCACTATTGGCAAAGGGGGCACATAATCTTTTTATTTTTTTGTTTATTTATTAAGGTTGGTGGGAGCTTTTGCATATTTTTGGTGATTTGAAACTGATTTAAGTAAAAAAAAAAAGTGTGGTGTTACCGGTATATTGATGACTTGATTCTGGTCTCAGATTTTGCAGTAGGGGATAGTGAGGATGGATGTGGGTCCAAGTAGAGTCTCAGGGATATGTATGAAATGGTCAGGTCTTGACGTAGGGGATGGTGAGGATGGATGTGGGTCCAAGTAGAGTCTCAGGGATATGTATGAAACGGTCCGGTCTTGCAGTAGGGGTTGGTGAGGATGGATGTGGGTCCAAGAAGTCTCAGGGATATGTATGAAACGGTCCGGTCTTACAGTAGGGGATGGTGAGGATGGATGTGGTTCCAAGTAGAGTCTCAGGGATATGTATGAAATGGTCAGGTCTTGCAGTAGGGGATGGTGAGGATGGATGTGGGTCCAAGTAGAGTCTCAGGGATATGTATGAAACGGTCCGGTCTTGCAGTAGGGGTTGGTGAGGATGGATGTGGGTCCAAGTAGTCTCAGGGATATGTATGAAACGGTCAGGTCTTGCAGTAGGGGATGGTGAGGATGGATGTGGGTCCAAGTAGTCTCAGGGATATGTATGAAACGGTCAGGTCTTGCAGTAGGGGATGGTGAGGATGGATGTGGGTCCAAGTAGAGTCTCAGGGATATGTATGAAACGGTCCGGTCTTGCAGTAGGGTATATATTCAAATTATCCTGCCACTTTATGCTTTAAACATGATGAGGTCCTGTAATTTCTTAGTCATTCATTTTCATCTTTGAGGACAGGACTCCTTCCCCCCTGTTATATCCCAGGCCTTGCTTGATTCTGCCTTGTCTGAAACCTGCCATTGTCCTTACCTTATTACAGTTCTGTTTGTGTCCTGTGCTCTCTACCCATTATCATGTTCTGCTTTCTGTCTTGCCCTTGGCTGTTGCCCAGGAACCTTCTGGACATCCCTAGTCCATTAGGAATACCAAGGAAGTTTTTAGAACTCTACAAGACAACTAACTCTTAAATAAAACTGATGCAAACCTCTACATATAACCTCTACACACACATATCGGACTACAGGAGGGACAGAAGGAATTGAAATTTGGAAATATGCGACTTCTATCAATGTATTCGGGACATTATCTAGAGAAACTTCTAGTGACAGGCTGATCACGTTGCTTGCAATCTGTGCTCTTGAGAGACTTTGGATCTTTCAGTTAATGTTTCCACCCAGAGCAAATTGACTGGGGAACTTATTAACAGCCAATAGGGAAATGTAGTTTTCTCTGTTGGCTCCTGAATTTGTGTTTCATTGTTAATGTGAGCAGATGTCTAATATGGACTCTGCTTCATAATCTACTTTCATGGTTATAGCAGAGGACATGCCCAGTGTGAGCTGTATATAAGATGAGCCTCCTTTTCAACCATTTTTATAAGTCATAGCAAATATGAAGTTGATGCTGGCAGCCAGCTAGTTTAAGAATAACCCAGTTGGCAGACACTCATCCGTTTGGACATATCTTCCTCAAAAGTGTTCTCTTTGGTCTTCTAATGTTGATATCCACTGAAATACACTTGTTCATAACCAGTTATGTACATCCATCCAGCCCCATAACCATATTAAATAGGCAGAGGTGTAACTAGAAACCACTGGGCCCCGATTCCAAGATTACCCTGGGACCCGCTAACCCCACCATGATACTCCACCCCGGAAATGCCACTTACACATTATTTGTTTGGCACTATTTAATTCCACAAAACATAATCCATTTTCATTATAGCCATAAGCTGTCACAGATGCACAGGAATGAACGCTGGCTTCTATCTATAAATGAGTAGTAACAACTGACTCACTTTGTCCTGGAGAGGACTTAATCGTAGGCAGTCACTGCTCCCCCTTCACTCACTTAAAAACACCTGAAAGGGGGAGGAGCTGTTGCGAATTACAAAAATACCAATTCAAACTCTAATAGCTCATTAAAACATGTTCATTCTTAGCACAGAACAAAGAGCATACATTGTATATATTCATCATTTGAAAGATATGTATACTTACAGTGATACAATCATAGTATTACAATAATACAGGTTACATACAAATTGATGTGATACAACTGCATGTTCTGTATTTGTCAATTAACAAGCTTTACAAATGAAAAGGTTTTACTGTCTTGGTATTTAAATTCCCAAATACCTCCATAGTTCAAATTCTTAACTGAGGGTATAGATTGGAGTATGTTTGTTTATTACATACCTCCTGTGGTATATTTAACAAGGGTTATTTATAACAAGTTTATTTTTTTAGATCATGGGTGAAGACCTTTCATCTGAAGGATTAAGAGAAGAAGGACACGTAGACACTAAAAGCACTCTTGCCATAACATCGTTCACAATGCCATCTGATATCGAGTTTAGAGACAAATGGTTTAAGAAGATCAGCTCCATTCTGCTGCCATCATATATGAAGATGTCTGGTTACTCAAGATAGTTCAAACATCAGTTTACCAGGAAAGACTGCGAAACCACCTTGGCCGAACCCCAGATAAGTAGAACATGCCGAGCTGTCTTTATGGCCCAGTTTGTGAAGACTGAATCAACAATCAAGATTTATTGGATATAAATATTGTATGACCTATGGTCATTGCACAAGGAAGCGGGACTTGTTTTAAATTAACCTTTCTAGTTTCCTGTTGTTCTTCAAATGACAGTAAATTCAATGTATAAGTTTTAAATAAAAATCCTTTTTGATATTCATGTTTGCTATGGAAATGTATTTAGGACAAGTGGTAAAACACACAGCTGTGAAAGGTGGAAAATATATTTTCTTATTTTGAATGGCAACATTAAGCTGCCTTAACTACGTTTTAGCTTGGTGGCCTATGCTTTTCCTGGTGCTGTTTCTTTTCTGCACTTTAGCTGTTGAGTACCACAAGTATTGTGAAGCCCCCACATGCATGTAATTTGGTAGGGTATGTGTGATGTCACAGCCAGGTGTCACATGACTTGCTATTCATCCTGACCTGTGTCACCACACCTCTTACCAGAACACAGGAGAACTGGCTGCATGGTGAGTTCTGGCTGCCAAACTGCAGATAAGGGGAACATCCTGTTAGATTAGAAGGGGATGATGGGGCAAAGGATTAACAAATCGGTGGTGTACCACACTAGGATCTCTAGATGTTTGGGAACTACATATCCCATGATTCTGTCACTTATAAGGCTGCAGAGCCAAGGTTAGCCAGGAATACAGACCATATTCATACATGGAAGAGCACAGCCCAAATGTATAAGCCTTCAAACAAAGGAAGAATGCTTATTTGGTGCATAGATTCTTCACCTCCCTTGGTGCATGTTGGTCAGATACCGGAGAAGAAGTGCATAGATCCTAGTGATCCGAACCCCAGTCTACAAGAGAGAAATTATTTTACACGGCCATATTCAACAGATTTCTCAGCGATCTGCAAATTGGTTAATTTCATGTGTATTAGTACATCCTAAACTCTGCCATTAACCCCTTAAAGTAGGTACTAGTTTGGATATTTCTGCAGTAGAAGGACTGGTGAAAACATAATACTAAAGACCATGCTGTGTGTCAGACAGGCTTACCACATTACCATTGTATTCAGGGCTGCATTGGATAAATAAATACAGGTCCTTACTTCACAGCCCTGCAGTATACTTTATTTTTCATAAACATCCCTGGATAATGCAACAATGCTGTCACTTTAGTTCATCTTGTAAACTGCAAATAAAAAAAGGTTAGTGCTGGTATCCCAAACGTGTTTCATCTGTATATTTAAGGCTACATATAGGCCTTATGTACACCAAGTAGATTTATTAAAAAAAACTTTGGGTAATACAAAAAGGAAACTACTCCTGTGTTGCTGCCTCATTGTCTATAACACAGGGATAAGATAGTTCTTAATAAGGAATGGAGAACTGCAAGTATAGGAGGATGTTAGTGGGGAATTGAAGATGAAGAGTGAGAAGTGAAACTTGAAAAAGTATGGTTTTGTTTGTGGTGTAAAGGTGGTTGGCAGGGAAGTGCATGTCAAGATCCTCAATGTTGATGCCATGACCACCATACAATGAGAATACAAATAATGTTTTGCTCATGCCAGAACAGATGAGGTGAATAGCAGCTGTCTACACTGGTGGTTCTGTGTTTTTAATACATGTAGTTACAGATCTTTATTTGTGCTGAAGAGAACAGAATATTATATTACAGAAGTTATATAAATTAGTAGTGAACCTTTGAGTCAAAGTCTACAAAACAGTAGAAAGTTGTAAAATCAGTACAATTTACATGCAAGGGAATATTCACTAGGGTTGAAGACCTGGGGAGACTGTTCTATGCAGTCCTTGGATGAAGACGCATTTCACAACATGCGCTTCCTTAGAGGTAACGGGTAAAATGAATAATACTGAAAAATTGCAAATAGTTCTCATTGACAGATAAAGGGATAGTGTTATGTTAGACATTATTTTGTTCTTCAGTGATATTTTACAGGCAGTTAATCACATTAACCTTTGAATGCTATCTCCCTTTAAATGGCTGTAAACATTTGCAATGGACAATGTCTGCCTGTCTAACCAAAATCATGTGGATTACAAGAGTAAACATGGCATACTACTAGTGAGTCATTTCCAATGAAAACAAAACCATAAGAGATTAAACTGGATTATCTAGAGGGAGGAGTGGCAATTGGGGATCTGAAAGAGGTTCTTGCAAAAAGTATGAAATAAATTGTGCTTTTATTTCTGGTCCTGAGAAGCTAAGGCTGGGGAATTTGCCAGGCAAGCACAGCTTATGTGAACTGAGAAATGTTCATCTTACCTGTTATTGAATATAACCTCCTGAATAAAAATGACCTACAAACATCGGGTAGTAGTAACATCAACTGAATTTTAGACTATCTGTACATTTTCCCGGGTAAACACTTTATTGTTATGCAAAATTCCTTTTGGCCAGTAGCTTGGCTTATTTTACCCTCTGCTTTCATTTCATCATCCATGATAAGGGATATCATTGAAAGCCATTTAGCTGATGTGTTAATATTGTGATTGCTTTGGGAAGATGCATTTTAAAAACCAAAATAACATTTGACAGCTCTGCTTCCCAATGGAAGGGAATGAAGCTTTCCAATGAAGAGGGGATTTTCCAGTGTAGTATAAATGTCCAGAGAAAGTGACAAGTCAGATGAATAAATCATTCAGCGCAGTGCCAGCAGCTCCCCGCTAGGTGGCAGCAGACTTTTCCAGGCCGGGCATGTCTTCCCACAGCTTCTCTTGCTGTCATCACGGAGTCTCCCAGTGTGAGAGTAACGCTGTGTATTGTGGGCAGAGATATCCTGTCGCCCTTTTCCCAGCCACTCTCCAATAGAGATCGGCTCAGTGACCTGCCCATCAGTGCGTCTGGGATACCCTCACTCCGTCCAGCCTCCGTACCGCTAAGAAAGCCAAGCTGGCCAGCTAGTACCAGGGACCTGTTCCTCCTCCCGAGTCCAAGTGAGTAGCAGCAGCAGCAGCCGCCTGTCCCAGTTTCATCCCCGTCTGTGTCTCGGTGTAAGCAGCCTGTGGACCTTGCCAGAACCCAGGCTGATCATGCCTGGGATATGCCATGGGGACGGGCTGCCATGCCAGAGTACTGATAGCTACTGTCCCCATCCTCCAGGGAGACTAATCTCAGGAGCTTGTGACATGCTGTCTGCTCCCAAACACACGCAGATTGACAGCTCCTTATTGATTGGATGGAGAATGGGTGCATATAGCAGGCCATGCTCAGTGCTTCACTTGTGTGACTGTGTGTTTAATATACACACATAGTATATAGTAACACAGGCTAATGCTAGTGATCTTTAATACTCTGTATCCTGATATGGGAAGAGGTCTTGGTGCTCAATACTGGCAAGTAAGAATACAAGAAATCTGTGATTGGTTTGTCTGATTATAGATGGATCCTAGCATGGCCATTACATACATGTGTGTATAGAAAGTCACGGTAATTTGTCATTCTAGTATCTGCAAAATTGGATCAACTTTTAGTCCAAACTTGGGACTATCTTGGGATACCAGATAGGTTTGGACTGAAACTGCATGCGTGTGTATTTCAGTTGGTAATTTCCACATATTTATGCCTCACATGATTTGTTGGCGAAGCTCAGTGCAAGGATTTGGGGAATATATAAATGTGTTAATATAAGTATGGATAACATTACGTTTCCTTTTGTTGCTTTAAACTATTTACGCAGTTTTTGACACCGAATTTGATGGTTGTAGCAAACAATTAGACAAATCGCTATGTAAGGTAAACAGAGCCCTTGTCTTGGGCAAGGCCATAGTGAAAGACAGTGCCAGATGTGATGGGTTTGATGAGTTTTGAGTGAGTTTTTAAAGTTTTGATTGGGCTGGAGATTCTGTTGAACTGAGCTCAAGAGATATGTGGTAGGATGAAGTTTTGAAATCTTGAGTGGAAAGTGATGGTAAAGTTGCAGAGCCAAAAACTATTGGAAGAATGTAAAAGAAAATTCCAGAGATGAAACCTGGTTTGATGTATCTGGTCATGTTTAACTTGTACATCGTACAATATTTTTTATTCCCGTACAAATTCATACATCAATCCTTGGTAGTTGAAAGTTTCATGCTCTGACTTTCCAGTTGTTTATATTTGAAGATTTCTGTTCAACAAAAACAGGTGGGACAGAGTTGTGGCAGAAAAAGTGTCAACATGTGCACAGACCAACTAATTCAAAATGCTCACTGCCTCCTGATTTTGTTTGTTTTTGTACATCAATATTTGTAGCAGGTGGGAATGTTGTGTAATTGTGCATCACCATATATCTCTTTGTGAGCCTTGTGAATGGCTCCCATGATAATCTGGGGATGTCCATTTTCTTCATAGCAAACTCCCAATGAGAGTTTGTGTACAAAGTCAGTTAAATATTTCAAATAATTAAAGAGGTCAGCGTAATTAAATGCAAGTGTCCGCTTTTATATGCATTTATTTTGTCTGTTTTTTGGGGGGGAATTGAGTGATCATTTTGGAGCGTAAGTAAGAGACAGTGGGGAAGTAATCATAATATGGATGACAATGAAATGATCTGCTTCTGTCGCATATAATGTTTCAACTTCTTTTGGAGCATGCCTTTGGGCAAATGTCCATTAAAGAGAGATTAAACTTGAAAAAGAAAAAAAAGGCATACAAAATAATTCCTGTAATGATTAAATATAATCCTTGTCTAAATCTTCAGTATGTGCTATGCTACTTCATATACTACAGTGCTTACATCTTGTGTCTGCCTGCTCCATCTTACTACAGTATCATACTTCCTAGGTGTTTATATTCACATTTTGTTTCGCTCTTGCTCCACTGTCATCCTTCCTAACTGTTATGATTCACATTCATGTATTCCCTCCCCTCTTACATGATGGACGGACACACAGCGAGTGCTATTCACTAAAAGTTGAGTTGAAGTGAGATGAACATTTCATGTCACCACTTTAGCTATACATTGTGCAGGTAGAAACCCGGTGAGTATGCTTAGTGGGGGAAACCCGCCTGGGTTGTGCCTGCACAATGTATGGATAAATTGGTCAGATGAAATTTAAATCTCACCTGCTATTTAATCCAACTGACCCTTTAGTAAATTACCCCAGACCCCCCACTAGAAGTGACCGACGGGCACAGAACTGTCTCAGTGAAGCAGTAGCTTTACAAAATGATTTCTACATTTACTATGGGATATCTTTTGAATGGTACTTTTAATAAGTATCATTCAAAAATAACATAAAACCAGTGAGAAACTACCCTTCAAATGATTTTACATTAATATGTGGTGGTATCAGTCCCCGAGTATATTAAATGAGCATTATTTCATCATAATATATGTTGCATATGGCATCAGATCATATTAAAGAATGGTTGGGTATTGGATTTTTTTCTTCCTCTGCATGTTGTGTATGACATGAAGTAAAACATGTAGTTGCTATAGTAACAACATGAGACCGTGTCCTCCCAGAATCACAAGTTACCACTTAACATGCAGTGTGTTTCTATCTATGCATTGTGCTAGCACATGTCTAGCTGGAAAGTTAATATACGTTTCATTTGCAGCTTCATACAGCTAAACTATAGATGCACATATCCATTCAATTTCCCATAATGCTCAGTGTTAAATCCCAGAATGCTGCATGCTAGCTATTAAGCAACATTCAGGTAGAAAAACAGTTTATACAATGTGTTAATACTATTTCCTGCCTGAAGAGGTCCTGATCATGTTGTGACCAATTTAGATCCACGTGATAGATTATTTTGTTTGATGTAGAAGCAAGGTAAGCCACAATAGTGTTTGTGTTTACATTTATATTGTTTTATCATACAATAATTATTGTTATTATATTGTTTATAAAGTGGCATTATGTTCTACATAGGTTAATAATGGGCAGACAAAACATACAAACAGCAGGTACTTAAGCATGCTGGATTAAATGGTGAGGGGACTGAAAATCGCTTAACCGCTATATGATATTTACATGTGAAATATAACATGAAGGTGTTCCTAGAGTTTTCATTGCAAGTGCTATATATTATATTATATTATATTATGTGCTTTCAGTCTGAAGCACAGCACTAGTTAGTTGCATTTATGCAGCTGTCTCCAGGGGGAAATCCAAACAGCACATTGTTAGTAGTGTTCCTGGCATGTGTCCAGACAAGGGGGGGTGAGCTTGGTATATATTACAGGTTGGTACACTGAGCCGTACAGTGGGTAAAGTGATTTAGCTAAAAGAAAGGGCCAAATGGTCATATTGAACTCATAAGATCACTGTGGCCTGCACTGTCAGTTTGTATACAACACTATACACTGCTCTGTGTCTAATGAAAGGTTTGTTTATGAAACGAGCAGTGATAGAAAGACCTGTGTGTTTTATTTGTGAACAACGGTTATAGTTTTGTGCTTTCATTTCTTGGTACATGTAGGTAAAAGGTACATGCATTTTTTAGTCCAGTGTTGTCTTAACACACCCTGTAGAAGGTTAGATTTTGGGGCCATATATATATATATATATATATCATTTTTAAGAGGTAATATAATGCAGTGCTTAACAAATCCAATGAGCCAGGGAGCCATGGACCCTAAAATCCCTTCTGCTGGCTCCTAACACTTTTTATTGTTTGCATAGAACTCTATATAACAGGGGTAGCATCCTTTGGCACTCCAGATGTGGACTACATTTCCTTAAAGCTTTGTCAGCATAACGGCTGTAAGAGCTTTAAGGGAGATTTAGTCCACAACATCTGGAGTGCTGACGTTTTCCTACCCCTGCTTTGCTTTAAGTTTGCTCAGAGCTCCATTTATATGTATATCCACATAGAGCAAGAAACAAAGCGTACAATGTGAAGCTGGTAGTACCTGTGGGATTGTTTAATTAGGTCCCTACTAAGAAACATATGGCCTAGAAGAATCAATTATTAAAAAAACTCCCCTGAGACTTGCTCACAGGATAGAATTGGTATGATACATCTCTTCTGCTCTATATCCCAAAGAGACTCACATGTACAAAAATACTTCATCGTGGCAGACATAGTAAATGACAGCCATTGTGGAAATATGCAGCTGGGATTGTTAACATGTTTTTATTCAGGTCAATGCAGAGCTTAATGTATTTGTTAAAAGGTCTTTGAGACAAGCCCTCTTCTCACCCTATAGCAGGGCTTTACAAACGTAATTGAGTTTTAAGAGCCAGTAAAAAAAGCCAGACAACGGCACATAAACACAATCACACACAGTCACAAAGACACACACAATCACACAGTCACAGACACACATACCCAAGCACATACAGCCAGTCACATATACACACACACATACAGTCAGTCACATATATACACATACAAACACACAGTCAGTCACATGTATACACCTGCACAAACAAATGCACTCAGTCACATACACACAAGGCAGCAGTTTTGTTTTGTTTTTTAAGCCAGTGCACACACTCTGCTGCCTTGCGCACCACTGGATTAAAGAGAAGGGGAAAAAAGGTCAAAGCGGCAAGGGCACCTTGCTGGGCTCACAATACCTTGGCGCCAGGTCTGATTTCCTGGTCGACATGGCGACCTGGTTGCCCAGGGTTTGTCGAGCCCTTCCCTATAGCATGTAATAATTGGGGTAGATTAATTCAATATCCCTGTAATAGGAATATGAAGTCTTGTTGTAGGCCCAGAACAATAAGACACAGGTCAATATATATTTTTGGTGTACTTAAGTTTTTATTAAGTTTTTAAGTATTTTGTCTTAATAATTTGGATAGGTAAGCGTGAAATATGTTGGTACTGGACTCCACAATCTGTTTGAAGATTACTTAAACTAAATATCAAATATAATCAAAGTGACAAATATATATATGATGTTCAATTCAGAGTGTGCTGCAACCGCTATGAACACCCTCCCAATGTGACAGACAAACAAGGATTTCTTGTTCACATTGTACTATGTAATTCGAAAGCGCCAATCATGTCGTCACCGGCATTGTTAGACCACAAGGGCTTATATTCGAGGTTGTCTTATAGTCTGACCTCAAATCTAGGTCAGACTATAAGACTGGGATCCAGGTCCCCCGCAGAGCTTGAGGGGACCTGGATCCCCCTCGCTAACAGCCGGTGGATGTCTGCGCAATGCACGCAGACATCCTCCACTGCCGCCTCCGGTCTATTATGACGGACCGGCTGTCCGTCATAATGGATGGAAGTGTCTGGCAGCATGGAGGATGTCTGCACGTATCAGGAAGCTACGTTGGGGGGAGGGAGGGGTGGGGGAGAGAGACAGACAACGCTGGGGGGAGGGTGGGGGAGAGAGAGACAGACAACATTGGGGGGAGGGTGGGGGAGAGAGAGACAGACAACGCTGGGGGGAGGGTGGGGGAGAGAGACAGACAACGCTGGGGGGAGGGTGGGGGAGAGAGAGAGACAGACAACATTGGGGGGAGGGTGGGGGAGAGAGACAGACAACTTGGGGGGAGGGGTGGGGGAGAGAGACCGACAACGCTGGGGGGAGGGAGGGGTGGAGAGACGGACAACATTGGGGGGAGGGTGGGGGAGAGAGACAGACAACGCTGGGGGGAGGGTGGGGGAGAGAGACCGACACCGTTGGGGGGAGGGTGGGGGAGAGAGACCGACACCGTTGGGGGGAGGGTGGGGGAGAGAGACCGACACCGTTGGGGGGAGGGTGGGGGAGAGAGACCGACACCGTTGGGGGGAGCATTGGGTAAGTCTGGGGAGTAGGGGCAGCATTGGCACATAAAAGGTAAATAAAGTAAAAACAAGAAATGCATTTTTTTTTATATCAAAAGTTTTTATTAAATATGAAAAATCTATTTACATGTGAATATATACAAGTTAAACTTTTTTCCTAAAGGGTAGTCTTATATTCAGTTCAGTTCAGAATTGAACTGCCTGAAATGCAGCAATTTTAGAGAGGGGATACTTGTCTTCCTGACCCCTTGGCTCATTTGTGTCGCTGACACAACAGGGGCCAAATATGGCTTCCGAGTTGCGTTGCTGACACAGCCTGGCTGACTGTTAACAGTGTGTGCGCATGTGCAATCACGTGTGCATGCATTGGCGATTGAGGCTTTTAAAATCTGTTAAGTTGCAGAAGAATCAATATGAACGGCATTTCCCATGATTCTGCAGTGATGGAAGTCCTGCTGTATGTTTGCAGATTTTAATCGTGCATGCGATCATACTTGATCGCACATATGCACTCACACAAGTCACTGTCAGCCATCTTCCCAATAAGCATTGCCGACACAGGCTGTGCAATTCAGATGCCACATTTGGTCCCTGTAGAGCCAAGGGGTCAGGAAGACAAGTAGGAGGGGATGGGCACTCTGGATGAAGTAAAGGATGTAACATAAGTCTCACCCCAATTAAGTTAATTAATAACTAATGAATAATGAGTCATGATTAAAGCAGGGCTTGACAAATGTATCTGAGTTTTAGGAGCCAGCTAAAATATCTAGGAGCCAGACAACAGCACATAAACACAGTCAGTCACATATATACACACACAGACACCATCACATATACATACAGAATAAAGGATCATTTTCCAGCCTCAATAAAGGGTGGGGTGGGGGGGCGTTCCAGCCTGGTGGCAGAGAGCACTATATCGGTGCGTGAGGGGGCGGAGCAGGAAGTCTGTGCAGCCAGTGCACTCATTCTGCTCCCTCGCGCACCGCTGCTGGATTAAAGAGAAGGGAAAAAATGATCCTATTGCCGAGGGCACCACGCGGGGCTCACGATACCGGGGCGCCAGGTCTGATTTCGTGGTCGCCATGGTGACCTGGCGCCCGGGGTTTGTCGAGCCCTGGATTAAAGAAGGGGGAGAGGTTTAGGAGCCTGCAGCTTCCTGCATTGAGCTGTGCTTGTGGTGATGTCAGATGTTGGAGGGCAGACGGGTTGAGGGAACTTGAGTGACAAAATGTGTGGGTGAAAACCAAAGCGGGCAATAGTTTTGCAAACTGCAGAAGATAGAAAAAAAAAAAGAAGAATGAGGTCATTTGACACATTCAAGAATACTACACACTGATATAAGTAATTAAAATGTGAGGAAACAAGCACAGAATGTGGAATGGCACCTTTAAATACAACCCTATTTTAATGAATACATGGTGATGAAACTTGTTTTTTTTTGTGTTTGAAACTTCTGAGTGAGTTTGATATTATAAAGCCTAGTGTTGCAAGATGATGCTTTTATTGCTTTTTTTTTTTTTTATCTTCTCATGTATTGGCTTGCTATTAAAAGCACTCTTCTTCCTTACCCTCATGAAACCACAACACTTAACTGTTTCCTGATGATATCACTTTATCAGCTGACTTTCTTGGTTCTATCTATATTCTTTTGATTGAAGTAGACAAACACAAGGCTACAACTTTTTGATGTAATTAAAAATCTAAAGTTTGTAGAGCAACATTTGTATTTACCATTTTTTCTTAATGGTACTTTCTTGCTATTATTTTCTTTCTCTTGAAGTCTCCCTAAATATCTATTTGTGTCATTAATGTGTCTATAGATGTTTGTGTCGGAATTCCAAAGGGCAGTTTGTCACTTCTGGTTTATCCGCAAAAAGTACTTCCTTATGCTGGATTACTTGCTCTTGCTATGGAAAAACACCTCCATTCACACAAAATACAGCAGGTTGTATACTTAAAGGGACTGTATCACCTAAACATTTCTTTTACAGTGCATGTAGAGCAGGGCTCGACAAACCCCGGGCGCCAGGTCGCCATGGCGACCTGGAAAGTAAGCCTGGCGCCCGGTTGCCGTTAACTTCATGGCCCTGTTGCCACTGCCATTCGTGTGTTTTGGATTTTGCGAGGGGGGGAAATCTGTGCAGATTGCGCAGACAGTAAGCTCCGCCCCCTCGCGCAACGCGAGTGTGAGTGCTGGGTGTCGTCACTTGACAACCCAGCACTCATCCGAAAGAGCAAGGAAGATTGGCTGAAGCACGAATTATCCCCCTCCCCTGCAATGAGGTAAGGCAGCAGGGAGGAGGAACATTCGTGCTGCAGCCGATCTTCACTGCCATTTCGGATGAGTGCTGGGTTTTCAAGAGACGACACCCAGCACTCACAAGTTAAGAAAGGGGAAAAAAAACTTGTGTATGTGTGAGGTGTATATGTGTATGTGTGTATGTGTGAGGTGTATATGTGTATGTGTGAGGTGTGTATGTGTGAGGTGTGTATGTGTATGTGTGAGGTGTATATGTATATGTGTGAGGTGTGTATGTGGGGGGGTGTATATGTGAAGTGGGTTGGTGTGTGTGTGTGTGTGTGTATATGTGAAGTGGGTTGGTGTGTGTGTGTATATGTGAAGTGGGTTGGTGTGTGTGTGTGTGGTGTATATGTGAAGTGGGTTGGTGTGTGTGTGTGGTGTATATGTGAAGTGGGTTGGTGTGTGTGTGTGTATATGTGAAGTGGGTTGGTGTGTGTGTGTGTGTATATGTGAAGTGGGTTGGTGTGTGTGTGTGTGTATATGTGAAGTGGGTTGGTGTGTGTGTGTGTGGTGTATATGTGAAGTGGGTTGGTGTGTGTGTGTTTATGAATTGCGTGTATGTTTGCGTGTATATTGTCTGGCTCCTAAAAAATGTTGCTGGCTCCTAGAATCAAATTAAATTTGTCAAGCCCTGATGTAGAGAATACAAAATGATTGAAAATGATTGATTTATACACTGTATGGATGTGCAAATTTGGCCAGTATTTCTCCTAAAGGCTACAGAAATGTGTCAAGCCATGGTTTAAAGGAGTTTTAGAACATTCATGGGTTCGTTCACTAAACTGTGAACTACAAATGAGTGCTCTTTTGGTTTTAGTTTCAACTTGGATGGTAACTCACCACTTTTTGCTAATTAGTAAATAAACCCTCGATAAATTGACTGGTTTTCGCATTAATTTTTCAATCTTTATATATTTTATTAATTTTCCATTTAAAATTTAACAAAAACACACATTTAAGATTGACATACAACGCAAAACATCCATCTTTACTTAAATAGTTTTAATTATTTTTTAGAACACGTAAGGGTTGGATGATATATATCATCTGAATCACCAGATTTTAATTTAAATAGTTAGGGCCTTGTTGTACCTTTTTTAATTTGACTTGTTAAAATATTAGTATTTTTAGTTATTAGTTAATATTTATTAAAATCTTAAAATAATGTATCTTATATTATATTATTTCTTTTGCAATTCCAAAATTAGGCAAAATCAGACTAGCAAAGCTCAGGTTGAAATGAGTAATCCCCTACATATTGATACTGACTCTAAAAGTTGGGGAAAGGCTTATCTATTTGGAAAGCCATTCCGTACAACCCCTCCACTGACTTGGTGGAAATCAGTCAACATAAAAGACTCTCAGCAGTGGGGTGATTGGCTGACATTTATGTTCAAATAGATGAACCAAAGCTGATGCAAGAAAATGGATTTGGGGTGAATATGGGGAGGAAGGTGAGCTGCAAAGCCAAAATGAGAGTGATAAAGGTGATGATAGTGAAGATAAAGAAATTATGTTTCAAGAAGAACACCCTTCTGACAATGGGGATTCTGATTCCTCATCTTGTTCTACTGACTGACTCTCATTGGAAGACTAGGAGATGGAGTGCCAATGACATTTAAGTTGCAAGTCGTAATAATTCAAATACTCTGTCAAAAAAGTGTTTCTGTTCCCCTCAGTGTGTATTAAAGTTTAATAAATGTTGTTAAACTTTAGGAAAATGGGATTTAGATCAGTAAATTGGGGACAGGTCCCCTTTAAGTTCTCTGAATAAAACCTTATTATTTTAAATGATGACCAAAGCTCTCCCCCCATTATCATTATTTTAATGGCTAACAATAATAGTCTGCATGATTGCAAGTCATTTATTCACTGAGCATAGTTTTTTCTTGTTTTGGAAAAAAAAAATTGTGAAAATCAAACACTTGATGTATATCCGATATAAATCATAAATATCCGATATATGTGATATTTATAGAAATATCATGATATTTTAGAACCCTGGAACACTTACAGAAAACGTTTATTTCCATAAAGAAATAAAGTTCAACTTCTACAGTAAGGTTATTCGCAGTTATGAGTGGAAGAAGGAAAAACTCGACAGAAATTCTGTATAAACTCTTAGCTTAATTTATGATATAAAATTATCCTAATATTCCCAAGATGTAATGTTTAGTACGTTAGCAATCTATCTCTTCAACACATTCATTCAAAACGTAGTAGACATTGGGCCTTGAACAGTCTCTCCAGAGATACTTAAGTCTGGAAATGGGGGGTCCCATGGGGATAGTCAGAAGGATCTTTATAAATCAGCCAGGAAGATCAAGCCAAGGGGACCAGATTTCTAGATATTATGCCTTATCTGAGAATACTGCCTCTCTATTATTTTGCATAATTTAAATTGGATTTTTATTTAAGAGATCACAGATATTTTGTGGCCTGATAGCTAGCACTGTATTCACAGGTTTGAATACTTGTGAAGCACAGCTAGCTCTGAAAGATAAGTAGCAATTCCTAGATTTTACTAGTTTACTAGTAAAGTCATGATTTATAAAGACATGGAGGCTCACATTATGCAAGTTCAAAGCAATAAAACATTAGAAGTAAAGTGAGTACTAGGTCTAAAGTAAAAGTCACGAAAATGTAGACTCTCGTGACCAATCAGCAGCTTTAAGCAAATCTTCCAGTCTGCAGCCGTGGACGAGAGCCACATGCTGTCTTGGTACACACTTAGAAATCACACTTTGTGTTATACATCATTTTTGTTTAAAATAAAAAATTGATATGATAGAAAGAAAGAAAGATAAAAACTGGACTAAAATCTAAGCATTGGGAAACATTTGTGCTAAGCACCATACTAAGGGCCAAATTGATCAAACAGGTGCGATTTTCAAAAAAAAAAGTGCTAAATTTGGAGCAAACTGCCATACCTTTCCATTGGTTTCTATGGTTACTACTACTATTTTAGCACTTTTTTCCTGAAATACTACCTTTTTTGTCCTGATAAATTAGGCCCTAAATTACCAATCCTGTACCATTCAGAGTTCTCAACAAATCACTGATTAGAAACTATGTATTTTAACAAGTGTGCTCTTTATATTTGTAACTATAATTTACAAATATTTACAAATATCAAAACTTGTTTGTTCATGATAATAAGCACTCTTTTTACACCTTTCATGGCATGATATACAATTGTGTGAGAATGTGAACAGACAGCAAAATAAAGCATGACCATGTCAGTATCACTGTAACAATAAACAATTAAAAAAGAAATAATAATAGTAGTTCAGTGTTCAGTTAATATCAGTCAGATTGAATCCTCTTGTTGCCATGGTTATACCCGTAGCGGTCTTCTTGTCTATACTGATTGTAGTTGTAACTCCAGTCCCTTCGTGAATGATTGTAGCTATTGTTTGACCAGTCCCATCTTCCCTTTCAATATGGTGTCTGTTATCCTGAGGCCTATTATGATATATTTGGTTGCTCATCTGCCAGGCCTCTCTAACTGCAGGTACCTTTTCAGGTAATTCTTTATCATCTGCTATGAAGAGACAAACAAATAGGGACTCCAGGGGTATTTGTCATCCTGAATTTTCTGTATACTGCAACCCTGGTTCTTACTTGTTCTGGTTTGAAAAGGATTGAAATGGCCATTCATTCCACTCTCTCATTTAACCTACAAAACTCAAAGGAATCGTTTGTAAAATGACAAAACGCATATTACCGCCATCAAAAATTCCTACGAGAATTTATTTACCAAATCTCCTGAAAGTTGTTGGCAAGTTTATGAAATCTTTCAAATTCTGCATCCTTGCCTGTGGTTCTAACCTTTCTGGGTAATAATCTCTAAACAAGTTAATTAATTAGCTGAATGCACAAAGTGCATTTCAATACGTCTAATTTTAGGAGTGGTCTCCAAATAATGGCAATTGTTTTTCATTTACTTTAAATAATAACTCCTAACTAGAGGGAGGATTGCAGTGTTTTGTGTATATGTTTCTGTAAATAGTAATCATTTATATAGGACACCACTGTTGCTTTGCAAAAGACATTTAAAGTCATTCTTGCCACCAGTCTGATAAAATTAATTCTCAAATGTGCAAAATAAATGTAACTTTTAAAAGACCATTTTTTCTCTCTGTTTTTTTTTAGCTCTGTTGTGGCACATTTATATTAATGCTGGAAACTAACCTCCAGATATGTATTGATTGTATTGTTTTAAAGTCTCAGGATCATTTTTGAAAGCAAATTTAAATTCTTACTGTGACTATTGATCTGATGCGCTGTATGTGGCTGCATTCAAGTCAGCAGGCTGGAATAAGAGGAAATCACAAAATAGAGGGGTCTGGTAATTGGGATATTAATCATGTTTGTCAAGTAGAGAGGTATATTCACACTCTGAAGGCGAGTGAGTTTCAGATCAGAATATTCACACTCTGAAGGCGAGTGAGTTTCAGATCAGAATATTCACACTCTGAAGGCGAGTGAGTTTCAGATCAGAATATTCACACTGATGGTGAGTGAGTTTCAGATCAGAATATTCACACTGGTGGTGAGTGAGTTTCAGATCAGAATATTCACACTGAAGACGAGTGAGGTTCAGATCAGAATATTCACACTGAAGGCGAGTGAGGTTCAGATCAGAATATTCACACTCTGAAGGCGAGTGAGTTTCAGATCAGAATATTCACACTCTGAAGGCGAGTGAGTTTCAGATCAGAATATTCACACTCTGATGGGGAGTGAGTTTCAGATCAGAATATTTACACTGATGGGGAGTGAGTTTCAGATCACAATATTCACACTCTGATGGTGAGTGAGTCTCAGATCAGAATATTCACACTCTGATGGTGAGTGAATTTCAGATCAGAATATTCACACTGATGGTGAGTGAATTTCTGATCAGAATATTCACACTGATGGTGAGTGAGTTTCAGATCAGAATATTCACACTCTGATGGTGAGTGAATTTCAGATCAGAATATTCACACTGATGGTGAGTGAATTTCAGATCAGAATATTCACACTGATGGTGAGTGAATTTCAGATCAGAATATTCACTCTGATGGTGAGTGAATTTCAGATCAGAATATTCACTCTGATGGTGAGTGAATTTCAGATCAGAATATTCACTCTGATGGTGAGTGAATTTCAGATCAGAATATTCACTCTGATGGTGAGTGAATTTCAGATCAGAATATTCACTCTGATGGTGAATGAATTTCAGATCAGAATATTCACTCTGATGGTGAGTGAATTTCAGATCAGAATATTCACACTGATGGTGAGGGAGTTTCAGATCAGAATATTCACACTCTGATGGTAAGTGACTTTCAGATCACATTTCACAGGTCTCTTTATATCCAGTGTGTTTCATTTATTAGGTATTTTTATTTTCATCCTTTGTAAATGCCAAGGCCAAATATGTGAAAGAAACAATTTTTCCTGAAGCCAGTCTTTCTATAAGACTACTTTGGTGCTTTATACAGTGCCCAAATTTGACACTATACTAATATCTGTGAGAAGAATTTTCAACGTGCCTTTTGTGTAAGGGGCTCTTTAAATCCCTAAAACAGAAACTTAACAGAAAATGGTGGATAACTGTATCCATGGCTTTTAAAATGTATCGTTTAGCATAAGTTTATTAGCCTGTATTGGATTTCTCCAGTAAGTAGTTTGTTTCCCATCACATTCATCTCATCTCACTGTTTCAGTGCTCGGTTTATTAGGGTTGAATGTTTTACCTGTAAAGACTGGTGCCGCATGTCTACATTCTCTATTGGCCAAGTCTAGCAGGTGAACCACAGGATTTTTAATAGCTACACTTGTTCCTAAGTGTTTTTAGCTGCAATTAAGGGGGTATGCTGCACAGCATGGCTCTGAACAGGTTTTGTGGGTAAAAGAGTGCTTCATCTCTAGAGCTAAAAAAAATGTCATGATGTTTTATGATGTACAACATTGTATTATTTGTTTTAGATAGTAGTATTCATATCAGCAAATGTTAACATGAGCAGTAAACAATTAATGCTGCAGAAAATATGGTCCAAGAGATGTTTCTTGAGTTATAACGCGTTTGTTACACACAAGGCACTATACTAGCATGGTGGATATTGTAAAATCTAAAAATAAAAAAATGTTTATTCAATAAAGAGATAAGCATTTGAATAAAAAGCTGTATTTTCTACCACTTGTATGAATGCATTATTTGTAAAAGGACACGACCAAAACTGAAAACAAATACCAGTTTCTGTAATGACTGTAATAATCTGGCCATTGCCCTTTTACCTCCAGTCATGGTGGACGTTTTCTTTTTGGTAGTTATCTTTAATATTCACAACCAAATGAAGGTTTCATATTTAGAAATAGATATATTTAGCAACAGCTATATCGGAACTGATTATATAGGTTAATCACACATATTTGTAGAAGTACTTAAATTGTTTTATATAACTAAAACTACATTATAGCAGACCGGATGTACGCTGTACCTCTGTAGCCTCCTCTGATATACTGGTTCATCAGATAAATGATACACGTCTAGTGATAAACAATAGAGATGGTGGACATACAATAGAGAGACATCCTTCCATAGACCCACTTCCGAAATGATCCCAACAAATGAGTATGTTTGGTAGAATGCAAATATGGTAAGAATGTAATCCTTTGTACGTCAAACTCAAGATATTTTAATCTCACACGGCTGGGAAGGGTTTTGGATGATTGGGGGTACTAAACTCACTTTAATTAAATAAAGAAGGGACACCTTAAAACTGTAATTATCTTCCCCTTAACAGCTATCGGTAACATGCCCGTAATTATTTGATATATATATATTGAGAGGTATTGTCCAATAGAAAAAAAGGGAAAGATTATATATTTTGATTCATATGCACTTTACATCAATAGGCGATTGTATACCCTCGTCGAATGTATGGTGGTATGAGGGAACTATCCCTACAAATTTTGGATATTGTTTGTTATTGCATGTTATCAATGTCTGTATTTTGATACTTTAATAAAAAAAGAAAAAAAACAGAACTGATTATAGTTTAATACAGGGCTCGACAAACCCCAGGCGCCAGGTCGCCATGGCGACCAGGAAATTAGACCTGGCGCCTGGGTGCTGTCAGCCTCATGGTCCCCTTGCCGCTGCCATCCGATTTTTCCGCAGCGCGAGGGGGTAAAGTCTGTGCCGATGGCCGATGGCACAGACTGCAAGCTCCGCCCCCTCGCGCAACGCGTGTCTGAGTGCCGGGTGTCGTCACGTGACATCCTGGCACTCAGCACGCCGACCAACGGAGTTAAGCTGCAGCGTGAATGTCCCCCTCCCCTGCAGTGAGGTAAAGCAGCTGGGAGGGGGACACATCAAGAAGAAACCCCCAAGAAAAGACTGTGTTAGGTGGGTGTGTGTTTGTATGTATTGTAAAGTAGGTGTGTGTGAGGGGTTTGTATATATGGGTGTGTGAGGTGTTTATATATATATGGGTGTGTGAGGTGTTTATATATATATATGGGTGTGTGAGGTGTTTGTATATATGTGTGTGTGAGGTGTTTGTATATATGTGTGTGTGAGGTGTTTGTATATATGTGTATATGTAAAGTATGTGTGTTTGTATATATGTGTGTGTGTGAGGTGTTTGTATATATGTGTATATGTAAAGTATGTGTGTTTGTATATATGTGTGTGTGAGGTGTTTGTATATATGTGTGTGTGAGTTGTTTGTATATATGTGTGTGTGAGGTGTTTGTGAATATATGTGTGTGTGAGGTGTTTGTGTATATATGTGTGTGTGAGGTGTTTGTGTATATATGTGTGTGTGAGGTGTTTGTGTATATATGTGTGTGTGAGGTGTTTGTATATATGTGTATATGTAAAGTATGTGTGTTTGTATATATGTGAAGTAGGCGTGTGTGTTTATGAATTGTGTTTATGTTTGCGTGATTGTCTGGCTCCTAAAAAAAATGTCTGGCTCCTAAAATCAAAATAAATTTGTCAAGCCCTGGTTTAATAGGTTAATCACACATATTTGGAGAAGTACTTAAATTGTTTTATATAACTAAAACTACATTATATAGCAGACTGGATGTACGCTGTACCTCTGTAGCCTCCTCTGATTTACTGGTTCATCAGATAAGTGATAGTCGTCTGGTGATAAACAATAGCGAGAGTGGAAAAACAGAAATAATTTAAATGAACTGTACAGAACCAGTGGGAAGGCATTTTCTTCCCATCGATGTGGGATAAATGATAACGATTGGTATGTTTTATGAAAATCCAGTTCCTACCCTGTCTTTATCCATTCTCCATCAAGAATTCCATGGGTCTCCTTGAGACCTTACAGGCCCTGTAAGGTGTTCAGCCGCGCCGAGACTAAGAAAGATCTGTAGCATTGTATCTCTGTTTCACAAAACCACAGCTCTTCACTCTTCGCCCTCCTGGGAAGTGTTTCCTTTTATAGTATTATAGGCGAGAGCTCCGACTTTCAGCAGGCGCATTAATAATTCAGTGTGAATTATTACACTCTCACTGTTAGCCTGTTCATCTGTTTATAATAGCCAGCACTTAAAGGTCTATGCTTTCTCGTGGACTTGCTGGTTGCTGGCCAAGGTGTGTTACAGGTTTTGTGTTCAGTGTGTATTCATTTCCATTTGGGAACAAGTAGAACTAATGCCAGTAGCACGTTTATTGACCTCTATAGTATAGACAAGGCAGCTATATTTTGCTATGTATTGTCGGGTGCTAGTGTAGGTTACACTCGTACACTTCCATCACAGATTCCACTGAATGGAAGAAGAAAATAATGGATGGGAGAAAACAGTCGTATCTTAAAATTTCAATAGTTAAAATAAAAATAAACTCTGCACGAGGAGCCAAAGTTATTTTTTTTGTTTTACGTTTTTATTGAGTCGGTTTCATATTGAGTGGATCAAGGGAGGATACAACCCTACATGGCACAGGGTGCCACAGAAAATGGGCCTGACATTTACTGTGTCCAAACATATACCAGTTCACTCTGTTAAGAGTGCAGGAAATGCCCTGGGGGGTTACTATGATTAGATTCTAACCATTGTTACCAGACTCACTGATCATGGTTGGATGATTTAGTGGAACATCTGTCAACTTCATAATCACATGAGTCACTGGAAATAGGCTAGTCATAACTACAAAAGATGGCTTCCATCTTCTGATAACCAAAGAAAGAGAAGCACAAATACCAGATGTTCCATTCAATGTTCAGGCAGACCATAAGTTTCGAGTGCCCATAGTTTTGTTGTGAGTTTTGTTGTGAGAACGTGTGGGAGAACGTGTGGGAAAGTCATAGTCTTGTGCTTGCCCTTATTGTCTGCAGACAGGGTTTGTTCACTACTCGAATATGTCAGTGTTGACAAAATACAGAGCAAAGATAGGAAGTGAGTTGTTTACACAATGGAGTTTTATGTCTTGATTTGCTACCTGTTGTTGTTGGCAGTCCAATTTGATCTTTTAATTCTGTTTGCTGCTTTAGTATGTGTGCAATTACGTCCTTGTTGGCTGACACCTGTTTTTGCGTTGTTGTGATTTCAGAGCAGATTTCTGTCGGCTGTGCACGTATATTGCAGATCCCAAAGTAGTGTTTTGATATTGCCGCTGATGGAGAGGGCGTCATCGGGGTATCCATTGGATGTATTAGATTAAGCTTGTTGTAGGTCGCTTCCATCTTCAGAGGAACTCTCAGAATCAGTATGGGTAGTGCCCACGGTTGAGGTTTTGGCCACAGCAGCAAATTTACAGATATTTGGCTTCTGAATATGTTGAGCCTTTCCCTTGTCTTCTCCGAGTTTTGCCCCATTTCTTCTATGAGTCTTGGGAAGCAGTTTTTGGGTAATTTTGGTCACTGTTGCCATATAATTTCTCTTTTTTTTTTTTTTGGCCAGCTATTTGTGAAGCCTGGGAGAAACACTTCTGCACGGCTCAAGTGTTGACTCCGCCCCACCAAAGTTATTTTTAAATTTATGAGTGCAAAATGTCTAAATCCATGAAACTACTTTTCAATGACCTTTTTCAACTGTGTGGAGAGGCCTAGTCCTGATTATAAGGTCCTGCAAATTAGGTCACCTTTGAATCATTCCTCAGATTCATATTGTACGGTGTGCTTTCCAACAAGTAATGGAGTTTGGGAAACCGAGGTGTTGTCACCTTACAGTCAGGATCGATTTGTATTCACGCAAATATGCCATTTGTTTCTAGTACTTACAGAAAGAGAGCCAATGTTCTTGCTATCATTGAAAGAAACATGAGTTACAATAAGATATACCTTGCACTTCATGGACTTTTCATTGTATATTTTGTATACAGGCCAACATTTAATTGATTCACTTATCATAAGTAAGATTTTAAGATGAAATGTGTTCTGAACTATAACACAAAAATTCTTCCTTAATTTATGGTCTAATCCAGGGGTCCTCAAACTTTTTAAACAGGGGGCCAGTTCACTGTCCCTCAGACCGTTGAAGGGCCGGACTATAGTAAAAGTAAAAACTATGAAGAAATTCCTATGCACACTGCATATATCTTATTTTGAACAAAACGAGAACAAATACAATATTTAAAGTAAAGTTAAATCAACAAACTTACCAGTATTTCAATGGGAATAGTGTGCCAGTCAGAGCCCAGGAATATTATGCCAGTCAGATGCCCAGGAATATTATGCCAGTCAGATGCCCAGGAATATGATGCCAGTCAGATGGCCAGGAATATTATGCCATTCAGATGCCCAGGAATATGATGCCAGTCAGATGCCCAGGAATATGATGCCATTCAGATGCCCAGGAATATGATGCCATTCAGATGCCCAGGAATATGATGCCATTCAGATGCCCAGGAATATGATGCCAGTCAGATGGCCAGGAATATTATGCCAGTCAGATGCCCAGGAATATTATGCCAGTCAGATGCCCAGGAATAATATGCCAGTCAGATGCCCAGGAATAATATGCCGGTCAGATGCCCAGGAATATTATGCCGGTCAGATGCCCAGGAATATGATGCCAGTCAGATGCCCAGGAATATGATGCCAGTCAGATGCCCAGGAATATGATGCCAGTCAGATGCCCAGGAATATGATGCTAGTCAGATGCCCAGGAATATGATGCCAGTCAGATGCCCAGGAATATGATGCCAGTCAGATGCCTAGGAATATGATGCCAGTCAGATGCCTAGGAATAATATGCCAGTCAGATGCCCAGGAATAATATGCCAGTCAAATGGCCAGGAATATGATGCCAGTCAGATGGCCAGGAATATGATGCCAGTCAGATGGCCAGGAATATTATGCCATTCAGATGCCCAGGACTATGATGCCATTCAGATGCCCAGGAATATGATGCCATTCAGATGCCCAGGAATATGATGCCATTCAGATGCCCAGGAATATGATGCCATTCAGATGCCCAGGAATATTATGCCATTCAAATGCCCAGGAATATTATGCCAGTCAGATGCCCAGGAATATTATGCCAGTCAGATGCCCAGGAATAATATGCCAGTCAGATGCCCAGGAATAATATGCCAGTCAGATGCCCAGGAATATGATGCCAGTCAGATGCCCAGGAATATGATGCCAGTCAGATGCCCAGGAATATGATGCCAGTCAGATGCCCAGGAATATGATGCCAGTCAGATGCCCAGGAATATGATGCCAGTCAGATGCCCAGGAATATGATGCCAGTCAGATGCCCAGGAATATGATGCCAGTCAGATGCCCAGGAATATTATGCCAGTCAGAGGCCAGGAATAGTGCTCGTTATCCCTCCCTCCTCCCCCGCTTCCCCATCACTTACCTCCAGCTGCTGTGTCCCCGGACGTCTCGCGCGGTGTCCTCCTGTGGAGGAGGGAAACAGTTACCGGATCCGGATGTGACGTAACGTCACATCCGGTCGCGGTGAATTATTTTTTTTTTTTCTTCCTGCAGCCGCATCCTTTGCGGCTGCCAGAAAGAAAAAAAAAAGTAAACGGGGTGGGTGCCGGCAGCACCCCCCGCGGGCCACATAAATGTCCTCGGCGGGCCGCATGTGGCCCGCGGGCCGTAGTTTGAGGACCCCTGGTCTAATCTATATATTTTCCATATAACATCTAGAAACATTCGTGTCTCTTATTAGGTTTATACTGTTAGTTGGATGAACAGCAGGAGTACCTGCTGTAACTTCTGAGATCAACTTAATTCTAGTTGATTTTCTTTTTTATAGTTGTGTGTTTATTTTTATTGAATTGTTTAAGTTGTGTCGTGAATGTAAAGCATTTTTCCTGATGGTGGCAGTGTAATATGAGATTTAGAAATATACACTCTTGGATTGACTAGAATGTAAACATGTACATTTCCCTCATTCTGTGTTTTTGTGGCACACTGTGACAACTTTTTTAATGGTAGACTTTTGATGACCTTATTACTAGGATTTTTAAATAAATGTACAGATATCAGAATTGTATTTTATAGGCTACTAAAACCCTCTTTTGATTTTCTATGGAAAAATTAAGTATTGCACTTTTTGGTATTTCCACATTATATGCAATGCTCCTATGATACCTTGCTGTAACACTCAATTAACCCTATTTGTCAGAAACATAGGTGACATGTAGGCTTATAATGGTCTGTGGCAAATTAAAGGACAACTGTAGTAAAAATAAACTTATGTTTAATTGAAAGATTGTATCAATGTAGATCAGGGCTCGACAATCCCCGGGCGCCAGGTCGCCATGGCGACCTGGAAATGGAGCCTGGCGCCCGGGTGCCGTTGCCCTAATGTTCCCCTTGCCGCTGCCATCCGTCTTTTGCAGTGCGAGGGGACAGACAGCAAGCTCCGCCCCCTCGCGCAACACGTGTGTTAGTGTTCAGCCGAAAGAGCCATGAGGATCGGCTGCGGCACGAATGTTCCCCCTCCCCAGCGATGAGGTAAGGCAGCAGGGAGGGGGAACATTCGTGCCGCAGCCCATCTTCATGGCTCTTTCGGCTAAGTGCTGTGTTGTCAAGAGACGACACCCAGCACTCAGAAGTTATGAAGAGAAAAAAAAACTTATATGTTTGAGTTGTATATGTGAAGTGGGGGGGAGGGATGTATATGTGAAGTGTGGGGGAGATGTATATGTGAAGGGGGGGGGGTATATATGTGAAGTGTGGGGGGGAGGTGTATATGTGAAGGGGAGTATATATGTGAAGGGGAGGTATATATGTGTGAAGTGTGGGTGGAGGTGTATATGGAAAGGGGAGGTATATATGTGTGAAGGGGGGGAGGGATGTATATGTGAAGTGTGGGGGTGGTATATATGTGAAGTGTGGGGGTGGTATATATGTGAAGTGTGGGGGTGGTATATATGTGAAGTGTGGGGGTGGTATATATGTGAAGTGTGGGGGGGGGTATATATGTGAAGTGTGGGGGGGAGGTGTATATGTGAAGGGGGGTATATATGTGTGAAGTGTGGGGGGAGGTGTATATGTGAAGGGGGGAGGGATGTATATTTGTGGGGGGAGGTGTATATGTGAAGGGGGGTATATATGTGTATATGTGAAGTGTGTGTGTGTGTATATGTGAAGTGTGTGTGTGTGTATATGTGAAGTGTGTTGGTGTGTGTGGGGTGTATATGTGACGTGGGTTGGTGTGTGTGGGGTGTATATGTGACGTGGGTTGGTGTGTGTGTGTGTTTATGAATTGCGTGTATGTTTGCGTGATATTCTGGCTCCTAAAAATTTTTGCTGGCTCCTAGAATCAAATTAAATTTGTCAAGCCCTGATGTAGATGACCTCACCTTGGTTCAGATAAAGAAAGATCTGACCAAAGATTCTAAACAAAATGTCTGCCTCCTGGTAGAGATATTTTCAGCAAAGATGGTTCAATAATGTACTTTAATTGTATTCTTTCATTAAAGCAGTTCTAGATAAAAAGTCTACACTTGATGTAATCTTTCAATTAAACATAACTTCATTTTGTGCTACAGTTGTCCTTTAAGATACACTCACATTTATCATACGTTGAACATTCCACAACTTCATTCAATTTTGTACGTTTGGAATTGTGTAAAATATTTTTAGGTCAAATTTGTCATCATATATTTTATATATTTTTTTTTTAAATAGTAAATTATAAGAAATGAAAAACATAATGTCGTATGAATAAAGCGCTTCTTATAATGATCAAAACAGTATATAATATGTGTGAGTACATTAAAATGGATAAAAATGTAATTACAATTAAAGAAAAACAGAGAAGTAAAAAAAACAGCCGGTCACTAAGGAGTTAAAAAGATTCTGACATCAAATAAAATGTGTTGCATTGTTTATGCATTACTAATTGTTTGCAAATGGAATATATGTGTATAGTTTGTGTTATATTGTAAACTTTCAGCAGTTGAAATTATAGTATGATACCTTTCAGAGAATCTGCTTGTGAAAGACGCAGCCTATGGCATTATATGTGGCTTTTTAATAAACTTCTCAGTTTATATAAATAAGCAATCCAAGTGAAAGTCTTACTTTGAGAATATCCCATCCAATTACTGTAAAATGTCCTTTTGTATATTAATTTTACTGAAACATGTCTTCTCAAGCTCCGCTGTTCTGAGTAATTTTGAATATCGCGATTCCCTAATTAATTCTCATCCCTATTGTCCCTCGGTGCTGGTATATTTGAATGTTTCTATCTGTCTAGATAAGAAACCCTGTGTGTTTGCACAATATGTGGTAAATGGAGTGTTTGACAGGCATCTCGTGTCTCTCCTTGGTACCAGGCATCCCAACAGAGACTGATCTTTATTCAGGCTCACAGAATAACTTCATTTATTATTTATTGTGTTTACTTTCCTTAAAGGAGCATTTGCTTTTAGATCAAAGTGAGCTACTTGTATGCTCGTCTATTAGGTTCCACATCATTGGCCAAATGTGTAACTCCATTCTGGACTGGGTCCCCAGGACATACTTGAAAACGAGAGAAATCTCAATGTATTCTTCCTGGTAAAACACTTTCTAAATAAATAAATAAATGCAGAATTTAAAATAATTATTATTTTAAAAGCTAAAGGTCCACTCCAGTTAAAAATGTGTTGTTTTTTTTTTAACACTGTTTTGTACTATTGCAAGTAATGCACGAATCATTCATCAATCAAAGTTTGAAATTTCTCCATCTCACTTTTACTTCACCCGATTTCTTTTTTTTGGGGTGTACAGCTGTACATGTGTGCACACTCTAAACAAACTCCTCATGGGTGCATATGACCATTTGTAATACATTTAAGGGGGGCATGTGGCTTATACATACAGGACCACTGCTTGCCCAGTCTACATCCACAATGCCTTTATATACTGCCCATAAAAAACAGCCTGCACTGTTAATGCACATATACCGCCATATGCAGGCAGTTACCAATTTGGGAAAATCTAATAAAATCTGAATAGCATGGGTAATATGTTTGAAGGTATAAAAGTTTGCCATTTTTATTCATTTTGTTGATAAGAAAAGTAATACAAATAAACAAGTCTCAGTTGTACAATAAATGTAAAAGTGATAAAACAACCTGCAGATATTATCATCTCAACTTATATTTGCAGACTGAAATAAGTAATATTAATATTCAAACATTCTCCAATGGAAGCGATAACAAACATACAAACCTAGAATGTGTCGGCAGATAAGAACCATTCGCTCATCTAGTCTGCCCAATTTTCGAAGTACTTTTATTAGTCCCCAGTTCCATATCTTATATCTAGGATTGCCTTATGCCTATCCCACGCATGCTTAAACGCCTTCACTGGGTTAACCTCTACCACATCCGCTGTGAGGCTTTTCCATCCATCCACTACCCCCTCAGTAAAGTAATACTTCCTGATATAACATTTAAACCTTTGCCCCTCTAACTTAAGACTGTCCTCTTGTTGTGGTAGTTTTTCTTCTTTTAAATATACTCTCCTCCTTTACTGTGTTGATTCCCTTTATGTATTTAAATGTTTCTATCATATCCCCCCTGTTACGTCTTTCCTCCAAGCTATACATGTTAAGATGCTTTAACCTTTCCTGGTAAGTTTTATCCTTCAACCCATGAACCAGTTTAGTTTTCTCTGTCCAAAGTATCAATATCCTTCTGGAGAGTGTGGTCTCACCAGTGCTCTGTACAATGACATGAGCACTTCCCTCTTTCTTCTACTAATACCTCTCCCTATACAGCCAAGCATTCTGCTAGCATTTCCTGCTGCTCTATTGCATTGCCTACCTACCTTTTTAAGTTCTCTGAAATAATTACTCCTCCTCCGATGTTGAGGTTAGGACTGTACCAAATATTCTATATTCTGCCCTTGTGTTGTCAGTTGCCACAGCTTTCACAAATGTTCTAGCTTGCCTAAATCGGTGGTAAAAGCCCCTTATGTAGTCTATCCAAACACTTTATCGCCCTGACTTACCTAGATCATGGGGCGTGGTACATCTTTTATGTGGACTAAAAAAACCAGGTGCTTTATAATTGGTCAAACTGCAGGGCTTGTCTAATTTGAGCTGATGTAGGTATAATTCCCCGGTTCATTTCTAGTCCGGAAAAAGTTCTCATGTTCGATGTACATGTTGCGAGTGTCACAAGGCCGTGCGGTTCCCAGGGAAAATGCAAATATAAATGTGTCCATCAAAAATGTCAACGCATGTTGCTCGTCGGAGCACAGCATGCACAGTGGAGTGTGCTATATCCAGTCAGAGAGCTGAAACAAGAGAACAGTACACATCACTCCAAAAACTATAGTGTCCTGTTGATTTGAATGTGGAACTGATAAGTTGCAGCCTTTAATCGTGACCAGCACGGTCTAAGAGTGGTAATGTGGGGTTGTTCATGTAGAGTCCAATGCCTCTGCGGGATCCATCCATAGAAGTCTGGATGGCAATTAGGGTATCTGGAACCTGCGGGATAGTCGCGTATCATAAAAAGGCTGATGTGTCAGAGGGGTGCTCAATGGTCAGTGTCTTATTGTCTTTAGACAAAGTTGATGAATTTGGTAGTCGTCCAAAGAAGCTTAGTAGGAGGCAGGTCTTCAAATATTTGCAGAGTAGTGTTTTCAAAGATGATCTGCCACTACCTCCTGGATATGTTCCACAGGGCCAATTTATCTGCCCAAGAGCCTAACTTGAAAATAATGTCTCTTGGTACATCAATAGGTGCTCTTTGTGCTGTTTTCACTTGGAACTACTCCATTATAGACATCTTTGGATGTTCAGATTCAGGGCTGCAGATGGGTGTGTAGTGTTATCAAGTAACGAATGAGCGAAGTGGGCCCAGTTGCCTCCTCAATACCCCTTATACGCAAATTTGTCTGCTTCTAATGTCCATTGTGCCTACTTGTTTATTTAGGCCTTGAACCTCCTGAGCCATGAGTTTGATTTGGTCTGGTGACTTGTCTTGTTTTTAGTTTCAAGGCCACACAGTTTCAGTCTCCCGAGAGCCCACTGTAGTGTGTAAGGCTGACATTTCCAAGCGGACCGCTGCTAATTTGCTTCTCAGAATAAGCTGCAACTCCCGTTATAGTTTTTAGGAGTCCACTTTTGTAGCTGGTGTGGTGTCTGAGCAAAGTAGAGGCTGGGGGAGGCGCTGAGCCGCTATAACAGAGATTATTAAGGCACTTCCAGTTTCCAGTTACACTGAACCAGGGTAAGCTGTTGGATAATTTCCTGTGCCTTGTTATTGTATGGTGCTGTTGCTTCCTGTTTTGTGCATTTACGTTCTCTATTTAGGTCTTGCTTTCTTATGGGTTTGGTAGTGCCTCATTGCTAGTCATTATATTTATTTTATTATGTTTTTATTTTGATATGTCTGCTCCTGGTAATACAGAGGCTTCCTGTTGAAGAGAATGCTAAGGAAGCCACTAGGAAGACTAAACATGTGCAATATACCGGGTGGCAATTGCACAGCTGCTATTGCAGATGGTGAACCTTCTGCTTTGTGTGGAACAGAGTTTTTATTTTGGCTTAAATACGAAATGCAATCCACCGTTGGCATGTTTAAACAGCAGATTGCGCCTGCACCGGTGGAGTATGCTCATTCTTCTGATTCAGTCCCGGTCCATGCATAGAACCCCCACAGCCTTCTGATGGCTACCGGGATTGGTCAAGTCCTGCATTAGGAGATTCAGTTCCTTGAATCTTGTCCTCTTCCTTTATCTGTACATTATATAAGCCTTTGCTTATATTCTCTTGGTGCATCCTGACACGCCAATAAATGAGCACCTGTACGTGCCATGCCCAGAGGCTGACACTAGACAATGTTAAGTGTCCTAGTGCTTAATATCCACTTTACTATATTGGTGATATTTTAAAACCTACATCCACAAAGCAGTGCTTAAAGAAAGTGTGTCAAAATGTAATAATGATCATTTTCTTTCTTTCTTTTTTTTTTTTATATTATAATATTTTGTGATGGTTCTACAGCTGAAGGTCATAAAACTCAAATACATTTTAGAAAATCATAATCTATACATATACAATGTGGGGGAAAATCTGTTCATTTTTTACAAAACGGAGGAGTCGAATCAGTAATGGAAGCAAAAATAAACACATCACTGGCTGGTACAACTGAGATGGTCTGTGTTTCAGTCTCTTTCCTACAACACTTTGCTATAAAGATGGAGCTAGCTATAATTTTCTGCTCCGTTAGATGCTGGAGTGCCCCTTTTTAGGTCATTTAAAAAAAAAAAATCTGTTTGTCAGTGACAGTACTCTATTCCACCATGATACAGGGACTTGAGTGGCAGCCAAATTAATTTCCCAAAACAACAGAAACATCAGTACACAAAGAGATAAATATCATCCACTGTGTATTGATCTCGGCAGACACTGTTATTCAATTCAACACACAAGCTTCCTAGTCTAAAAACTTTAGATTACTTTACGATAGAATAAATATATTTTTTTTCTGGTATTATTTTAACTCCTCTGTAGTTAAGTTCTTAAAGGACAACTGTAGCAAAATCATAGTGTAGACATTTTAAATATAAATGTTTTAATGAAAGAATATAAATAATATACCTTATTGAGTCCTCATTGCTCTGTTGTTTAGAACCGTAGGCAAGTTCTTTATTCACCTTGGTGCACATGAAGTAAGATCTGACCAATATGACCTACAATTCTAAACAACATGTCTGCCTCCTTTTAGGGCTAAGCAGAACAAAGAGTGCTCAATGAGATACATTATTATATTCTTTCATTAAAGCGTTTCTATGCAAACTATCTTCACTTGATGCAATTTTTCAAGTAAATATTAGTTAAGTTTTTGTTACAGTCGTCTTTTAAGAACTGCCTGGAGCAATTCATTATTTAGAAATCTTGTAATTAAAGGTGTAGTTTCACCTGACTAGACTAATAGGGATGAAATGTCATCTCTCCACTTTCCTGTCGTGTTTAAGGCCTATCTGGTACATCAACACGTTCGTATTCATGGAAAGCTGACCGTATCTTAGTTTTGCTAGGTTATAGATTTAAAGTACATTTTTGTCTATGAAATAGTGAACAAAAGAAGTATATAGGATTATAATTGAAGGAAATTAGTGATGTAAGCCAGCCTTACAAATCCCAAATATACTTAGAATATGATTTACTGTACCTTTTTATTTTTCTAATCATTACTTGGGATTGTTGATTTATATAGATGGTAGCAGGCTTCTAATACAGTATCACTGTGAAGAGCTATGGTTTTTCCCAGCTTTTTTCCTGACGTGGGGCACATGATTAGAAATTAACGTATATTGGGCTATTTTGTTTTTTAATTTTACTTTAACGACATAGAAAAAATGCACCATATTTGACGAGCACTTGGGGTGTTGTATTTCCACTGGTATAGGCAGTATTCGTGCACACTCCCAAATATCAGATGAGGGACCGTCTCCAAACATAGCCAGCCTCCGTGTCTCGCGTTTAGCTCCTCCCACAGTATCCGGAAACCACGTCACCATAATGTGTCTGCTCTGTCAGACCTGCCACAGCTGCTTTTTTTTTTTTGCTTTGGCGTCCATTTTGATAAAATGACCACTTAAAATGTTATATATATATATATATATATATATATATATATATATATATATATATGAATAAATATAAATAAACGTATTTGCCCGAATGTAAGACGACCCTGATTATAAGACTATTATTATAAGACCCCCCCAAACTTTGGAAATTCCTTTAGGAAAAAAACAAAAAGCCTGAATATAACACTACCCTATATGAAAAAAGTTTAACTTGTATATATTCACATGTAGATTGTTTTTTTCATATTGAATAAAAATTATGATAGAAAAAAAAATGCATTTCTTGTTTTTATTTCCTTTTATTTGCCCATCTGCCCCCCAGACTTACCCAATGCTGCCTCCCCCTTCCCTCCCCCAGACTTGCCCAATTCTGCCTCTCTCCCCTGCCTCCCCCACCCTACCCAATGCTGCCTCTCCCCCTTCCCTCACCCAACTTGACCAGGGAGATTAGGGCAGCCGGTTGATATCTGCACAGTAACATCCACCCAATTCTGCAGTTTTTTTGCAGTTCGAATAACCGCATTAAGTTCTTTGCATTGAACTAAGATTATGTGCTGCAAGATCCAGCTGAAGGAAGTCTTCAACAAGGTTCTTTGTTACTGAACTTTTCAACTCTTCTATTAAGCAAATATATCAATACTGATTTCACACAATGATGTCTGTGTTTATTTGTTTTAGATATCAAGCACAAACCGTGGTCACTAGTACTTAACAACTCTTTGGTAACCTGTAGCAATAGCAACAAAGGTCTGTTTGTATTTACCACAGATCAGATCAATTTTAGTTAGATATCAATTACCACAAGTTTTGGTTTTACTCTGTGTAAAGTAGGTTGGCACTAGGGTTAAAATGGCATTTTCTTTAGTTATTTTTATAGACCTCTATTCTAGTGCAATGACTGTAACCAGCTGTTACTGTGCAATCAGCCTTACTCTGTTGAAACTCACTGTTTCAGGCATCTGGAATGCAGAAGTACGTGGTTTTTATCCATCTCTGTGTGCTGTGATGTAACACAAAGGACAGCTGGGAGAAATAGGCAGGCCTGTTGCTGCAGGAACTCTATTAAACGTAATATATGCAGTTTTTAGGAGATTAGAAAGAGTTGAGAAAATAATAATGTGAAGACAGATCTTTTTCTTTTACGTTATGCATCAAAAAAACTTGCTCTTGTACAAGTTTACATTTTTTTGCATTACACACCACAAATCACTTTTGTCAGCATAATTTAATGGACCCAGAAATGCGCCTATGTTAGGATGAAAGTGACTGTGTATGACACCACATGTAATGTGTACCAATGTGTTTGTGTTTTTATTTCTATCCTCTCTGTTGTTTTTTTAACCCGTTAAGAACGGACTGTTTTTTATAATGTTGCACCGCTCAGGACAACTGTTTTTACACTTGTGCTGTGTTTGTGTTTAGCTGCAATTTTCCGTTCCCATTTTCTGTTCGGGATAAGAGGAGCCTTCTTCAGATACCATTATTTTGATCACATCATATAATTACTATAAAAAAAATAAATAAAATATGATGTAAAAATTTAAAACACCTTTTCTGACTTTTACACATATACACGTGAAAAAAAATGCAGCATTCTAATATTTGTTCTGAGTTTACAAATAGCCAATGTTTACCTGTTTTTCTTTTTTACAAGCTATAGGGAAATAACTGTAAGACTATTTCTTTATTCTAACAGTTCTCTCCTACAGTGACCTTTTAACCCTTAACTCTAATGACCTGACCTAACTAAGCTAACCTTAACCTCCGATATTAGCATTTTCTCCCCCAGGGTAATGTTGCTGCCTGCCTCTAGAGGCAGTCTGGCAGCACGGTGACAGAAGTGATCACTGATCACTTCCGAAGCTCTTGCCCACAACATATCAGTGCAATATTGGAATGGCAAGCTGCCTTTCAATGCCTTTCAATGGGGTGCCTGCATTGGAGCTATCACACAGGCTGGGCTAATTTGTTTATGTTGTTTGTTGCCTCAATATCAAGGCATTGCAGCAACACCATCTGAGTGGCAGAAGTGATAATTCCACCACTTATTTTCACAGAGGACGTTCCATGCCATCACACTGCCATCAAAATGCTGTCATGGCATGGAACTTCCTCCCATCATCAACATGTTAAATTAAAAGCAAAATGACAAATTTGCCACACAGGGTAGTACAAACATGAAAAGACGGGAAGGAGAGAAAGAACTGTGTGTTAAACACACCACAGAATATTCTGTGTGTGCACTCCTGGTATATCTAATTAACTCCTCCAAATGAAGCAAGGAAGTCCTGAATAATTACACAAGTGACTATGTTATCTTACATCATGTGCCTTGTAAATGAGCCACATTGTCAATGATCTTGAACACACTAATATTTGCATATAGCAAAGGCCATAGAGGCTCAGTGCTCTGTCTTTTTGATGATAGATGCTACTGAAGGAGTTCATTGTTTGTGTCTCTGTCTGTATCCTGTGAAAACAGGTGTCCCTTGGTTCAGCACGGCTCCAGTGATTGTACAAGTACAAGACTTATTGAAGCAGCATTCGTTTTGCAGAGTTGTGTTTGAATATCCTTACAACTGGGAATAATGTTGTGTGTGGGAAATCGGATTATTGTAATATTTTGACAAATGTAAAAAAAAAATACTGTCATTTTTTAAAATTGATTTATATGCGTGTAAATCAGTGTATATATTTGCAGTTTTTGTTTCTTTTGCTTTTAATTAGAGCTTACATTCTTCAGTTACAGTCTGAGTAACAAGCAGGATTTGGTCCCTCTTCAAAAGGAATAGCCTATCTAATAATCATTTGTCGCTACACTGTAAGTTTGCGAATGTATCGCTCTGTCTCTATTCGTCTAATGTAGTCTGTAATTCCTTTTTATGCCCTGCACAAAGTGCTGTTTTAGTTTACACTAAATAATAACATGTTAATGTTGAAAGACGGCCATTATTTGCTCAATGTACATGTATATTTATGTAATCACACTTTTCTTTACATGGTTTTACATAGTTGCTCCACATTGACCTTTTTTTCTATGATTGTGACTTCTATTGTAATTGGGTAGTTTTTTGGAATAAAAAGGTTTAAATTGTGATCATGACAAATCTGTGAAGCAGCCATCCTATATGTATAGCTTTTTTTATCGTTATATTGTGTTTGTATCTGCCGTATCATTTGTTAATCTCTTTTGCTATTACTGTACACAAGCCTGATGATATTGCTTTATTCCATTAAGAACTGTTGGCTTCTTTCTAAGGAAATGTACAGTTCCCCTCTATTAGGGAGTGCATGTTACATATGATACATAAAGAGAATTTCACTGGGACAATAGAAGCCATTAGACTTTTTATTTTCCTTAAAGCACTCCACCCACTAGCAAACCACATGATGTTGAAACTGGAAAATGTGCTGAAGCCCACTTAAAGCTGAAATAGTTAAGCTGTTCCTGGTATCCATGTTATTGTTCCAAGAAGGAAAATTAGCATGAAGATTGAGAAAAGTTGCTTATGAGTGAGGCCAACTGTTACCAAGGATACCAGGAATATAGCGGCCTATACACTAAACAGAGACCTATGTAGCATTAATAGCTGCGCTGGAAGCATGGCCAAGTTGTAGAATTTTTCCAACTCAACCATTCATTTTTTCCACGTGCAACTGTTTTATACTCATTTTGCCACTTTTTGTACAGTTTTATATAAAGGCAGAATGAGATTGGAGGTGAATTGTAAACAATATACAAGGATGAAATGCGGTGGTCAAACAGTGCTTACCCAAATAACAATGCTTCTGATAGGAAACCCTCAATCCTTGGTACATAGTGTGTCTAGAATAACAAAGGTGTGACAGGAGGATGCCAAATATGGTGTAGTATTTATTGAATAAAAAACTACCCCTGTGCCCAATAGGGTATTTGCAGGTTAGTCATTGTAGATTCAAGTGCTACTCATCTAATGTAGATTTGCAGATGGAGGAATAGTTGCTTAGAAACCACCAAATCTTTCGAAATAGGCTCTCTCAAAGCGTGCGCCGTGTTGCTGATACCCCTGAAAGTCTTCTTGGAGGGCAGATGAAACGCGCATCAGCCGGAAACCATTAGTATGAGGCTAAATAGCATATTCTCGTTAGCTGCCACCTCGTAAAAATATAGTTCAACGCGTTTCGCAGGTTGCAACCAGTTTCGTCAGAGATAGAAGTGCTCCTGGGAAACCACAATGTATACCTCACATGCCATTTTGAAATGCATTTTCTGATTTTTTTTTCTACGTAGCCGGAGACAAACTTCTTGAAAAATAATTGCTATTTTGGTATCAGTGCCATACGTGGGCTTCTTTCTCGCAGTAATCATTTTATACATATACCCAGACAATAATTATGGAGCAATTACACTACTTTTCTAACCAAACCCTCTATATGCATAATACACGTAGTGCCTGGTCCTGAAATAATCCGTCAAATTTAATAAAGTTTGAGTGGAAATAATTCTATTTCATCTCTCAAGGTGTTTAATCAACAGATGCCACTGTCCTCAACTGTGAACTCCAAGTGAAACATCATGTCCCAGCACATATAAGACTGTCTCATAAGTGCAGCAAGCTACTTAATAAATCAAATAACAACTTCAACAACACAAAATACATACTAAGTGCAGCATACACCATGTTGAAGGTGCTTAATTTAATTGGACACCGAGAACACTTTCAGAATGCTGTGATCTTAAATATAATTAAGCATCCTAATTAAGGGTCTTAATAAATCCACTTCTACCATTCTCAGACTAGTAGGTAACATTCTGAATACTGAAACAAAAAATAAGGACTTGAAAAAGGACTGTAACTGAGCGGCTGCATTTTTAATGCTTTTGTTGTTACATTCCATATGCGACAAACCGAGAACAAACTCTCAGCCCGGTGACAGCAACGCATTTTGCCTCTGAGCTGAATCACAGGCCTATTCCTTTGTATAAATTAAGATTAAAATGATGTTAGCCGAACCATGCTAATGTAGATTAAACTCTATTAAGTGAAGATATGACTGCTTTCAATATAGAACTTGCAACTGAACACTTATTTGGCTTCTGGAGCAATCAGGGCCTGAGACTTCCTTAGCTGTACTAACTGTGCAAAAGGGTAAACAATGCAGTATGCCTCCTGTGCCAAGAGGGCAATGAGTTGAAATACATATGTTAATAATCTTTTACTGAAGATACTTAAATAATATTGTGATTTATTACTTGTGTTAAAATGCCCAGTTGCCCATCATGCTTGTGACATGGTTAGCTTAGTAGGTATTGGCATTTAATATTGCATTGTGCTGACAAATCTCCCTTTCCGACTGCATCAAGCTAGCTCCTGAGACCACCAAGAGCGCGGATAACACATAAAACATTATGGGTTGCTGTCGTCATCATCGTGAGACAAGCAGATGACGTTGCAGCAGCCATTTTGATGTTTGTGGGTTTTTTCCCATACAGCAGAGAGATGACGCTAAAATGTATTCCATAATTACATAGCATTTTGGAAAACCTCACATTTAATGTTTAAATTCTACTGTATTAAGTTTTTATCTTTATGCATTAACAGGTTAATCAGTTGCAAACAAATAATTTGCTTCTAAGATGGAATAGTGGCCTGCATTGACCTCTGTTTGACAGCGGAGTTTGATACCTGATCTGGTCATAATGTTTTGCTTATTGTTGCCAAATTACCAGGAAGCAGACGTTTTATTTCTATTTTGGCACAACCCGCACTTGAATGACCTGAGCTACTCTAGATTGTTACAGTGACACAAAGCATTGTCAGCGACATATTAGGCTAATGAAAAGTGAATACTTGATTGATACTTTGCTTAATTATGGCCTGTTATTGCAAAATGTATTGTGCTAGTTTTAACTGAATCCCTCTACGGGCAGTAATATAAAGAGCAGTAAGCATCCTTTCTACAGTCACCGATACAAATTAGTAGAGGCTTATATAGTTCATGAAAATGATTTAAAAGCCTTGATCCCATATTTCTCTTGGACATCACAGCTTTTCGCAAAATACTTTGGTACAGGAGAAGGACTGGGTTCAAATGTCGGTATGCCTGCAGAAGTAAAAGAGTTAATACAAAATCTGGACTTTTGTGTCAAATTTGCAGATAAAACTTGTATATATCTCACCCATACAGTGATTTTATTTTACCTGGAGCTTCATTTCACATTGTATTCTTCAATTTAAACCCTAGTAAATGTATTAGTTATTTTGCCTTATGACTCTCTTTAAACCAGCTGATGCCCTTAGAATGGTGTTCCATTTACATGATTCACATATTGCTCTGCAGTCAGAAGTCTAACAAAGATTTCCATACTGCCATTTGACAGAGCTCAGCTCCGTGCGCAGCATTGGGAAGCTGGTCATCTCTGTCATTGGTCTGTGAGCATTTCAGTCATGAAGACTGAGGCCCCTCACACAAACCCTAACAAGGTGTTAAGCACCTGGATGTGAATTACAAATCTAGGTTTACTTTACCACATTTAAAAATAAGAACACATTTCCTCTCTAGCTCAAATGCCAGTTACTTGCCAGAGAGCAGCTCCATTGTAGCTATTTAATATATTTCTTGTGCATCAAATAAGTATTTGTCAACTAGCCCTTATAATAACCATTATTCAATGTGTGTCCCATCAACATGCCATTAATATATTGCGGTAACCACGACACTGAAGGACAAGGAAATGTATGACATTACTTTTGTCTTTTTATATTTATTATTATATTAATAGGTTAAAAAAATCTATAATTTGGCTGTTGAATGTTTATTTTTTGACTGCTCAATGATGTGATCTAAGATGTTAGGGTGTTGGTTTCACCAAATTTGGGGCACAACCATTTTTTCCATGAAACAAGGTTGTGTGTCTTTGACTTAGATCTGCCATGTTGTATTACTTTATAACATTTTATTTATGTATTATAAAAATGGTTCTAGTTTTATAGCTGAGATTAATGCACACAGGAATGGAAAAAGAGGATTTCTAATGGGAATGTGTCTGTATTCTTTACCTGTGTTTGTTTTTTTCTTTTACATTTTGTGAGCCCAATACATTATTTTTATAAGGTTATATTTTTAACTTAATTAAGTGGCAACTAGATTAATTCATGGCACTCAGGATCTAACAAATCCCAGAAACAATGACCCTCAAAACTGTTAGCGCTATCTCTTTAAACATTACATATCCATTTCTATGAGTGTACCTGTTCCCTGGTTATCTAATGCACAGTGGATACCGAACGTCTACGTTTGTCAAGCCCTGGGATTTCTAATAGGCACAGGCCTACTCAACCATTAGCTCAAGTTATTTCCTCACCAGATGTCATCACCTTTATTGAATAGCAGCACAGACGTTCCTCATACGGTATGGGCTTAGTGTGGTCTGCTGTAGGTCTCTGGTGTTTCTTCTCAGCAGGTTGTGATTAATTGACAATCTTTCCACGTTTACACGATGATACATTTGTAGATTCCCACCGGGTTCCATTGTGAGCTAATTGGATTTTACAGTCCCACAGAGGTATCTCTACTGGGTTTATTATACCAATTCACAAAAGGATGTCGATTGTAAATGTTTGAGTAAGGCATGGCAACCTTTGCACAGTGATTTTAAACGTTCCTTCTACGTCAAGGTGAGAAGCCACAGCCATGCTAATATTTAAGTAGAATTTTACATACAAAAAATGTATGTCCTGTCCGGAGTTATGTTCAATAATTATAAATCATGCCATAAGATATTACACTAGTACTATATCGTTGTAATGAAAAAGGATCTGTATAAAGGGTGACCAGTTGCTGATGTTCTGCACCTCCCATGTTCCGCATCACTCGATTATGGTGACAGAGTTATGGGAGATGTATAGAGCAATTCCAATTCAATGCTGCACGTTGTGCTTTTAATAAAGAACCTTTCAGTTTTACATAATATATATACATATACTGTGTTAGAGGGAAAACTACTTTATAAACAGGGCCGGCCTTAGGGTCCGCGACCTGTGTGATCGCACAGGGTGCAACAACCCAAGGGGCGCCACGGAAAAAAAAGTTTGCCGGTAGAGGCACTGGATGGGGAGATCAAAAGATCCCCCCCCCTCACCAGCAACCTGCTCGGCAGCTCTGTCTTCGAGACGGGGAGCTCACCGGCTGAGAGGTATAACTCCGCCCCCACCCTGTGAAGCAGAGCAGGGTCTTCTTCACTGGGAGCCACGGGCAGCATGAGTAAGTGCTGCTCGCTCCCCATGCTTAGTGATAATGCAGAGTATCGATAATACGGGGAATAAAATGCGTGAAGGAAAAAAATAAACCAGTGGTGTTGATATTTTTGAGTTTAATGGTGTTCTCAATAGAGAGAGAATTGCAGGGAATTGAGACGTGAATTTTATAATAAAGACCAAAATAGCCGAGTTGGAAAAATTCTCCCGTTCAGCTACATTGGAATTTTTTTCCAGCTTAGGCTACTTTGGCCTAAAGTTTGAAATTCTCATATCAATTACCTGCAATTCTTTTTTTTATTGAGTAGATCCTTCAGTTCTCCATTCATAAAAACAGAGCTTGACAATTATTTATAGACCTTTAAAAAAAAACTGGGAAATGATACTTCTGGTGCTGGCCCCCTTTTTAATTCTTTTTCAGGGAGTTATTCATAGGAAATCTAGAATCCATGTCTCCCTGGCTCCTCACACTTGTCAAGCCCTGGCTGGTAGTATTTTAACATATCAATACAATGTGTGTTCTCGCTGTTTGACATGCTGGTTAATAGGGGAATGTTTTCAGTGCTACTTTTGAGCTGAGATTTATAAAGTCATAGTTTAAAATGTATATCTTGAAGAATACTGGAATAATATTTTCCAGACATAAGTTTCCTATGTAAGCCATTACTTACATTTACCTCTTTTTTTTAGATCTTTTAAATATAATTATGAATGTTAGACATATCCAACAAAATCATATTCTGAGGTGGGTTGTTTTTTGCTAAGGAAACTGCTCTAAGATCATTACTAAAAGCTAAAAGCTCTTCAGCTAATGGTGAATTATAAGAAACACAAGACAGACCATCCACACTCAAAAACTAGGTAAAGCAGAATAATGTTTGACATCTAAGATGCTTTTATTAATAGATCTTTGGTCCTCCTTAAAAATAAATAGTAGAAAAATAAAAAATGTCCTTGGAAAAATTCAAGAGAGAAAATTCAACTTTTGGCAAAAAATAACTCATGTTATTGAAAGATAACATCAAGTGTAGATTGTGTGTATAGAGATGCATTAAGGAAAAAAATACAAATAAAGCACCTTATTGAACACTCGTATATAGCTCTATTCGGGGGTAGACATGTTGTGTAGAATCTTGGGTCAGATCTGCATTTACCTTCATGCAGATGCATGAAGATCTGTTCCAAGATTCTATACAACATGTCTGCCCCCTGTTAGAGTTATAAGAAGCAAAGAGGGCTCAATAAAGTACATTATTTTTATTATTCCATTAAAGCATTGCTATGTAAAATGCCTACAGTTGATGAGATCTTTTAATTAAACACAAGTTAATTTGTTGCTACAGTTAATCTTTAACGCATTTCGCATATATGTACTCTCAAAAGCTGCATAACAACTAATAGACAAGAAAAGCAATATATGCTGCACACGTAATTTCAAAAGGAAAAACACCTAAATACAGTATGCAATGGTTCCAAATAAAAGCAAAACAATGGTGAATTACCATAATCTTCAGACAGCATATGCCCACTTAAATCCGTGCCCAAGGTGATAGAAAGTGGTTGGCCAACCTACATGTCCTGAATGCTTTTACCTTATTAATTAATGCATACAGCTGTACTCTCAGAATTTTCACATACAGTCTGATAGGTTGAGCTAAGGCTTGTTTACCTACTTGTATTGCATTCTCAAACATGCAATGTCTACACAAGTCTTGAACATGCATAAAAGCAGAGATAACTGATACATACTTCATCATACACATAATACTCATCTTTGGATAGTGTGGTTCTTTAAGCATTTAATATGCAATGCACACCCTAATTTATCATACTAAACACACCAAACAAGTTAAATACCATTGACAGGCTTTAAAAGGTCCTCTAGCCACTTATTATCCTTCTGTGTTTGCTCTGCGTTTAGTACAATGGAAACAAACATGCAACGGATTCTAGTGGGCAGGATGGATAGATTAAATGTCATGGAAATAAATAATAGCTTTGAAACGCATTAAAGGAATTGGATGGAATGTTTTTCTTTTTAAGATAATGTCACTGAATCTGTGTTACCTGTTTTTTTTATTCAAGGTGAAGTCTCTAATGTGGAGACAAGTAGTAAAGACTCCCACATGCTGCAGTTTATATAGGATTAATTGAACTGTTCAGTACAGTATATTAAAATTCAATTTAAAATGTCCTTTTTTTTTTTTTTTTTTTTTTTTTTTAACAATGCCAATGCTTTTCTGTGTTCACTGCATTGCTAATGTCCAACTGGGGCACACGGTAGGGTGTGGTCATCAAGCGTTTCTACTCCAAAAATAGAAAAAAGTTGGGGAGTACATAAAGTACTCGAAACGTCGTAGAAATGCACTGGGGTTGCTGCTGGCAAGTCCCATCGTAGCCCTCCTTGGAGAAAGAGAAATCAAAATATAGAAAAAACTAAATCACATTTAGTAGAAGTGAAAGTGCCTAAAGACACTACTTTTATTGAAACATAAACACAAATAAAACATAAGAGTCTTTGTGTGACCTCTTATCATGGCTAAAGAAAAACACAGTTACTATTGCATTAACTCATGAAATGAATGTCTGGCCCCATAACCTATCCATTTGCATGGAATGCGGCCTTCCATATTATAACCGATGGACAGCACTCCATGTGTTAAATTATGCTTAAAAATGAATTCCCATTTGACAAACTGCTGTGTGGTGGGGTTAGTTTTTCCATGTAGTCATACACTGAAGAACATTTGTAATCAACCTTCCCATTTGGAGTTCATTGTCAGATATTACTAGCAGCTCTTTTGGAAGAGGAACCAGGCTCCACATTTTAATATTTGTTTAAAGTCAATCAAACTGACATTATGTCACTGTAGAGATATTAACTTGTCCTGTATACTTTGTGCCATCCCAAATCGTTAGCAGTTGTATACATGGAATGTTATTTAAGAATAACCTTCCATCACCTCTCTGTAAGCTGGCGTCATGTAGGCCAGTTATAGATAACAAATACCTCTATGCATTGTGTAGCCAATACATGTACACATTATCAGTGCTCTCTTTAATGACAGAACAATGTTGGATATAACTTAATCCTTAATCTTGACAAATTTCATTTAGATTTAGGAGCCAGCAAAAAAATCTAGGAGCCAGACAACAGCACATATACGCAATCACGCAAATATACATAGGCACACAATCACACAGACAGTCATGAACACACATACACACACAGACCCATACACTCAAATTGACAGAGACAGCCACTAACATAGACAGACAGAGACAGCTGGTAACAGACAGACAGAGACAGCTACTTAGACAGAGACTGCTACTAACATAGACAGACAGAGACACTCACTGAGATAGACAGACAGAGAGACACTCACTCGCCTAGAAACTCAAATAGACAGCTAGTCACAAGCCAGCCATTTATTTATTTAAAGTGCAAAAAAAAGGGCATCAGTCCATGTGCCCCAGTTCCCAATTACCCCCTCTACCCCATCTGCTTTACCTCATTGGTCTGCCCCTCGCTCACCGCTCTTTAGTGTTTGAATGCCGGATTCAAACACTAAAGAGCGATGCGCGATGGGGAAGAGCTGGCAGTCTGTGCAGCTGCACAGTCTGTCCCATTGTGCTGCGCTTCTCTTAAATAATAACCAGCGGTGAGGGGCGCAATGAAGATGATAATACCTGGACGCCAGGTCTAATTTTCTGGTCACCATGGCGACCTAGCGCCTGCGGTTTGTCGAGCCCTGACTTAATCTACACATTGCCTGGTGTTTCTGCTCAAAAATATGTAGAATGAACTGCATTACCTGTTTGAAGGGCTTTTGCCACCCACACTTTAAAGGATGACCAGTCACTTTAAGAGCTACTTCAAACTCTAGGACAACAGGATGGCGGATCAATAGTAGGGAATAGTAGCTGATTAAAAAAAAAACACATTAATTTTATAGACATGTCTAATGTATTTTTATGAAGCTCTTGGGATTTTTTGAGAGCGATATGTACTTTTTAAATTTAAAGCTGCTTTCTTCACTCCCTACTGGAATGCAGTTGACACATGTGCCCTACTGCTCACAACTCAACTGCAAAACCAGTAATATCAAAAACACTGTGTAATTTAAAAAGTACATTGTGTTTTCTCACAAGACTTCTTAAAGAAAACGCTGTACTCTTGAAAGGAGATATTGCATTAAAGACGAATAAATAATAATAAAGAAGTCCTCTAGTTGGGCCAAGTAACGAATGGTCGCCGAGCTTCCAAATGGCTCAGGAGAATACGTTTAAATGAATTTTACTACAACGTACAGTAATTTGGTTTGGGGGTAGTGATTAGTTTTCCTATGTCCCACCGGTCCATTTAATACCCGTCTCATTAAGATGTTAATATGTAACCGGATTCCTTAACAGTTATATTATTCAGTTTTTTAATGTCAAGGTTAATTATAAACCGGGATTTATGAATTTATGTTTCACGCACTGGCTTCTGCAAACCTGTTTTTCATGGAACAACTTAACATTTGTTTGACTTTTACAATTTATTTTTGTATTCCATTGCAACAAACGCAGAATAAACATTTTAAATATTTATTTGGAAATTGCGAATGTTTTAAACAATTTATTTATATGGTTGCTGTACAGTTTGGAAATATTTATTTAACTGGTACTCATGGAAATGCATTTGTTAGGAAAAGGTAAGGTAAACATTGTTTGTTCGTCTTTTATGTGACCTTGTTCTCATGCTTTGTACAAATTGATATTTGATTGCAGAATATCTTTTCTGGTCTTTTATGCGTATTTGTTTGAAGTGGTCAGGTTTAGAATTTGTATCTCCTGAAATTTACTTTGAGCTGTTTGAAAATTAAAATAGCAAAACCATCCATTTTTAGCGATTAAAGACTACTACCTCGGCAGCACGGCGAAGTGAGCGGTAGGGTTGCCACCTTTTCTTCAAATAAATACCGGCCTTGCTGGTGTCTCCATAAACTTAACATTTACTGGCCTGCTGGTTAAATACCTGCTGGGTGGCAAGCCTAGGGGTCAGTGTTCACTAACACCAGTAAGCGAGTGATGCCGAGGCATCCAGCAACATCGAAATCTATCAGCAGACTGACCCGTGATCAATCAAAAAAAAAAAAACACTACTTTTAGTTATAGCCCTATAAATTGCAAAAATCAACAGAACAATAAATAAGAATTTACTATTTCTAAACTCAGGACAAGTTATATGATGAAAAAAATTGTATATTAAAAAAGCTTTTCTGATGCCAATAAAAACTATATATAATATGTGTGTGTACAGAAAATGATAGAGAAAAATTACAGCTAAACACAAACACCACATAAATGTTAAAACAGTTTCTGTTACATAGGGTAAGAGACGGTGAAAATAGTCTGGTCACCAAAGGGGTTTATTGTACAAATCTAGTTTAGATGGATGCACGCAAGGAGGTGAAGATAGTACACTGTGATAGATCCACTGTGCAGCCAAAATAATCTTCAAAGAACAACCTACTGATTTTGTAAATTTGAGCGTATATCAATCATGACTGCATAGAGGATGGGAACCGCTAATGGACATTCCCACATCTATGATGTCTCACGCACGTTATTTGGAAATCCCCACTCACCAGTGACTGGCTGTGAAGAGGGGTGTGAGGACTCGTATTAGCACAAATAAGAAGTATGTATTGTAAATTTTTACATGCATTCTTATTGACATAAATCAGTGGTTCCCAACATGTTTCCACTTGTGTACACCTTTCAAACCTATTTTTATGTGGTGTAAGCTGTACAGATGTATGTCAAGGCTCCGCCGATAATACCCTCTCGGAAGAGGGTGATAACTGTGTAAAAATGTAATGGGCCGGACTAATCAGCGTGAAGTACGCCCACTATGGCGGGCAAAGTTACGTCTGGAGGTCTGCTAGAGAGGTATAAGAGCCAAAAGGTGCGTCACTCAAACTAGTGCCTGAGTACAGAGGCCCTCACAGACCCCAAACAGATCTCCTACGCGTTTCACAGACTTTTTACTTATTTTGCCGCCCCCATTACTGATTATTTTTTGAGTACCTCTGAACTGCACAGTACGCACAGCCCCGGTTGGGAACCCCTGACCTAAATGATCTATTCAATAAACCATCTTACCAAAATAGCTCACTTTAAAGAATAACTCGGCTATAAATTTGTTCCAACTCGGCTATTTTGGCCTGATTTCTTTGGAGCCTTGTTGACAGTTTGCCACAGTTCACAGCTTAGTCCATTACATGTCATCTTCCAGGCATTACCATAGAGGTTAATACTCAGCAGTATAATGTGATATGGAATAGACAGTGTCTCTACAGAGATGCTAATGATAAGGTCCAGACATTCTATTGTTTACTGCATGCTAGTGAAATACAGTTTAAACAGGCTACATTAAAAAAGTGAGTGAAATTATTATAACTGCATTTAAGTTAAAAGGGTAACTGACATCTATACTACCATGCAAATGATACAACGGTATGTGTACAAAGGTGAATGGAACGATGTAGGTTTTTGCTTTTATAGCTCATGTGTATCTATTCTTAATAATAACCTTGTTCAAAGATTTGCAGCAGGGTTCATGTTCCTGGAGGGATAAGCCAAATGGCAAATGAATTAGCTAAACTAGAAAAATGGACAGAGCTGTGGCAACTGACATTTAATGTGGAAAAGTGCAAGATAATGCATCTTGGCTGTAAAAAACCCAAGGGCAGAATAGCGAATATTTGATACAGTCCTAATCTCAACATCTGAGGAAAGGGATTTAGGGTAATTATTACAGATGAATTAAAGGGTGGCAGACAATGTAATAGTGCTAGAAGACTTCTTGGTTATATAGTAAGAGGTATTAGCAGTAGAAAGAGGGAAGTTGTACAGAGCATTGGTGAGACCTCACTTGGAGTATTGTACGCAGTACGTATCTCCAGAAGGATATTGATACTTTGGAGAGAGTTCAAAGAAGGACTACCAAAAGAGTTCATTGTTTTTTAGGGCAGAACTACTGGCAAAGTTAAAGGATCATAACAAATATAGCTTGGAAGAAAGATGAGACAGAGGGAATATGATAGAAACATTTACATGCATAAAGGCAATCAAATCAACAGTAAAGGAGAATAAATCTAAAAGAAGAAAAACTACCACAACAAGAGGGCATAGTCTTAGAAAACCAAAGGTTTAAATGCAGTATTGGGAACTATGACTTTACTAAGAGTGTAGTGGATACATGGATTAGCCTTCCAGCAGAAGTGGTAGCTTTTAATATAATGAAGGAGTTTAAGCATGCATAGGATAGGCATAAGGTGATCCCAATGAAAGTATTCAGGTTTTTTTTGTCAGAACTTGGGCAGAATAGATGGGCAGAGTGGTTCTTATCTGCCAACACATTCTATCTTTCCATTATTTATATATATATATATATATATATATATATATATATAAACCTGTAACTAGTCCTGCTGTATTGACATGAACTCACCAGCAGGGAGCGTTGTTTAATGGAAGTTACAAAGGCTGATACATTTATAAGTCTCTGGTTTTACATCTTGATTCATTACAGTGAAATGTTATTCTTAAGAAAGAATACCTCTAATAGAATATAGTTATTTAAATTGAATTTCTTTTATCTATTTTAGAATATTTCAGAATAATTAATGCACTTTCCGATATTTTTGGGGTTTTGGTACAAGCCGTAAATTTCACATACTCCTGCCAGAATGCTAGGTCACAACAGTTAATTCAGCATCAAGCCCCCTTAGGCAGTGATATAGCCCGAAAAGGGTAATAGAATGACACATGTGCAGGCCCAACACGCTAACGGCAGGTTCCCAATGAGGCCTCATATGGCGGCAACTTCACAGTGAAAGGGAGTTTATTTGCATTGATAATACTGTATTTCATGCATGCTGAGAGGCTTTCATATATCTTAATGAAAAATGATCTGTTATCTAAACTACTTCTGGTTCCAAGCATTTTGGATAAGAGATACTCAACCTGTATGTATTTGTTGTTCATGTACATACACTACCGTTCAAAAGTTCACTTACAAATGTCCTTGTTTTTGAAAGAAAAGCAAATTTTGTCAAAATAACATCAAATGGATCATAAATACAGTGTAGACATTGTTAATGTTGTAAATTAATATTTGTAGCTGGAAACGGATGATTTATAATGGAATATGTGCAAAGACGTACAGAAGCCCATTATTAGCACACTCCTGTGTTCCAATGCCATGTTATGTTAGCTAATACAAATTTTAATTTTAAAAGGCTAATTAGTCATTAGAAAGCCTATTCGCATTTATGTTTAACAACTGAAAACTGTTGTGCTGATTTAAAGAACCAATAAAAATGACCTTTAGACTAATTCAGTATCTGGAGCATCAGCATTTGTGGGTTTGATTACAGGCTCTGAATGGCCAGAAACAAAGAACCTTCTTCTGAAACTCGCAAGTCTATTCTTGATCTGAGAAATTAAGGCTATTCCATGTGAGAAATTGCCAAGAAACTGAAAATTTCTTACAACACTACTACTCCCTTCATAGTGCAGCACAAACTGGCTCTAACCAGATAAAAAGAGGAGTGGGAGGCCCCGGTGCACAACTGAGCAAGAGGACAAGTACATTAGGTGTCCAGTTTGAGAAACAGATCACAGGTCCTAAACTGGCTACTTCATGAGATATTACCCATAAAACACTAGCCTCAACATCAGCAGTGAAAAGGCGACTCCAGGATGCTAGCCTTCTAGGTAGAGCTGCAAAGAAAAAGCCATATCTCAGGCTGGCCAGTAAAAAGAAAAGTTTAAGATGGGCAAAACATCGCCTCACATACGCCTTTCCTCGTTACTTGACATTCTATTTGAATGTAACTATGACTTCTAGGCAGTCAAGTAACCATCACTTGTCTGAAATAACCGTCCCTGGATCTCAACCCTATTGAGCTTTAGTGGGAGCCGCTTGACTGTATAGGGCTTCAAGCCAATCCAAATTGTGGGAGGAGCTTTGGGAAGCATGGGGTGAAATCTCTTCAGATAACAGGAGTGATGGTTGCTGATAATGGGCCTCTGTATGTCTATGTAGATACTCCATTAAAAATCATCGGTTTCCAGCTACTTTGATTCTATAATGGAACCCACAAAAGCTAATGCTACAGATACTCAACCAGTCTAAAGAAGTCCAATTTTATTGATTCTCTAATCAGCACAACAGTTTTCAATTGTGCTAACATAATTGCAAAAGTGTTTTCTAATGATCAATTAGCCTTTTAAAATGAAAACTTGGATTGGCTAACACAACACCATTGGAACACAGTACTGATGGTTGCTGATAATTGGTCTCTCTACGCCGATGTAACTATTCCATTAAAAATCCACTGTTTCCAGCTACATATTTGTCATTTACATTAACTATTGAAAACCGTAAAAAATTGATGCGCTTAATCATTGTGAAACATTTTTTAAAAATATGTACCGATACTTATCATTGTTTGTGTAGCAAAGTATTTCAAATAAAGCATAAATTAAAATGGAAAAAAAGAAAAAGACAGACAGACACGTGTAGTATTGCCAGAAAAATGTTTAAACATATGGACCACCCCCCTTCGTGTGGCACTCACATATACCAGAGCCCTATAACTCGGCTCTGGGGGAGACACACCTCCAAATGAAAGGTAAATGGGAGATGGAGTCTTCAGATTACACAATCCGGAAAGTTTAGGCTGTCAGGGAGGGATACAGGACATAGTGTAGAATATAAAGGTAGAAATATTTAATGGCCCCCTCAATACCAGGATTGCTTAAGAAACAATTAAAATTGCATATAAAAACTTGCGGATGATAGCTAAGAAAGTCCTCTGTTTTCTGTGGATGTAACCACTAGCATTGTAACTGTGAGCGTGTAGTATGGCACGGCGTCCTAGTACACCTGCACAAATGCAAAGCTTGTCTCAGTTCAGGCTCTCTTCCTGGTACGCCCGCTTCCTGGGCGCGTACAGCAAACTTCCAGATGTACGTACATAATATGAATTATGTATACAATTTGATCCATTATCCATAAAAAAACAAATGGTAAGAGATACTCACCTTCTTCGAGCTCCCTTGTAATGCTGCTGATCAACACTATCAGGGAGCTGTAGTTTCAACACTTATGGTAAATGTAGTTCCCACCGCGCTGCAAGTGGAGGGAGGGACCATTGCTATGGAACGGATAATTTTGGCAGCACCTTGGAGCAGGTAATGTCAGCAGCGCCAATCCTATAAATGTTCTAGATTACCTTTATCCAATGTGAGCTAGTTGGGGTATATATATGTTTTTTTTAATGTGTATTTTTAGAGTATTTTGTGTCCTTGATTCTGTATGCATAGTATAGATGACTTGTCATTTGTTCTGATTCCATTTGGCATGAGTGCGGTTTTTCACATTGGTTAATTTGTAGTGATACTTAGCTACTTAATACACACACTGACACTATTCGGTTGACAGATCTTATTACTAAGAAGCAAAGGACCTTTATTATAGCCTCTGAGAATGTCTTTTCTTGTATAGATAACTCATAAGAAACCTATATATGTTTAGTAAGCAGTTATTCCTTGTTCTTAATCCTTTGTGGTTCAGCTCCTCCCATAACCTTTTTCTCCTTTGTTGGCGTTTGCTAATTGGAATTTGTGTTTGTGAGTTTAATCAGCATGTGGCCTATGTGAGTCTGTGTGTAGTATTGTGCTTGGTTTCACTGGTATATATGTTATGTGTCAGTCTGCTTTATTACCTCTATGTACAGTGGATGTTTTATAACGTAAATATTTTTTGAATATTTTCATTTTTCAGATTTTATTTTTATCGCTATGTTTCCTGACGGAGTTTACTGCATTATCGTTGTTCCAGCAAGTGTTTGAAATTTCTTCCTACTTCAGAGTGTTTTTGTGAGTAGTATTTTATCTTTCTTTTATTTCCAGTTATTAAACTGTCTTCTTTTTCATTGGCAAAATTTTCCTCTCAATGCTTGTTACCCACGTGATGTCAAGAGAGTTGTTTATGACCTAAAATCTTTTATGCTCCTTTTTTAATTTTTTAATTAGTTATGAATGCTGCTTTATCCTCCGGACTATATTTATTTATTTTGCCAGTTAATTAGTAATGCATGCATCTTATTTAGATTTCTGACCTTTGTAATCGGATGCTTCTAGATAAAGAATGAACCTTAAAGGGACAGTCTATTCCCCAAACTCACTTTGGTGCAAGATGAAGATCACTGCTTGTATAATGCACAGGCTTTTTTCCCAGTGTGATTTGATTCAGGCATTCTGCATAAATCACATTTTTAATATTTGACTCAAGCCCCCCCCCAGTGATTACTCTGCATGTTTACTGTAGGTGCTGCAGCACTGATTATATAGACACTGAGGATATAAAATTTTGTTTAATTTAGTCACTTCCTGTGCTCTTCTAATTGAATAAATTATGTGGACTCTGAGTGACCTTGCTCTTGTACACAGTAGGGTCTCTTAACAGTGCAACACATTGTCTGATGACATCACTAGAAAGACAGGATATTCCATTCATTTGAATGAAATTATTCTCATTGTTCCCTGCAGCAAAAAAAAAAAAAAGGAAATTACTTTTACTCAGCTAGTGCGGGCAGTCCTGGCTTCCTGCAAACTGCTGTAATTTCACAATTTCATCTAGCTGTAAGTATTTTATATTTTAAGCAATGCAAAATGTAAAACATGCATTATAAAGTACTTTTAAAGCACATTAATATGCATTAATACTTGGAATATGCATTTTTTAAAGTGCCTTTAGTAGCCTTTCTGTACAACGATGAAACATAAATGAGTCTATTTAGTAAAAAAGTGAATTTTAAAAATCAGTAATTTAATTACCTAGTTTTCCAACTCATGTACTACTGTCTGATTTTTGCAGCTCACCTTTTAATGAATGAAAGAGCAGTTTACAAGTGAGTTATAAAATATTTTTTAACCCCATTGCGACAATGGACGTACCAGGTTCATCATGGAAATCACTACATTTAGTGACAAGGGACTTACCTGGTACGTCCTACCTTTTTGACATCGAGACTGAAACACTCCAGCAATGTCATTGGCCTGCCTCCATCACAGATCAATGTGACAGTCAATCACAGCGATTGGCTGTTTTTCGCTTTCAAAGTCAGTCCCTGGAAAAAAAGTTAGTTAAAAGCAATGTGCTTCTTTTACTTATTGCCCTATAGCTTTCAAAAAATTATGGGGCATTTCTAAACTCCGGGCACAACTCTTATATCTTTTACATTTCTAATATATTTATAAGTTAGTGTTGTGTGCATTACAACCATACTTCTAGAATGTTATGGCCCATGTACAAAATAACAAGAGTAGAAGTGTGCATACAAAGTGTCAGAAAACCTATCTATTTCTAATTTTGTGGAGGTGTAGTTGCAACTCTAGCAAAGTGTTTTGTTTTTTTTTAAGTGCATTTTTTCTAAATCACACCTTCCGGAGCTCATCTATTCATATCAATTCCCAACACTTTGCTCTACCTGTGTTCACTGGTAAGTTCTCCCAAATGTGCATCTGATGTGAAAAGAACATTTGTTAGTGATGGCCAAATCCTAAGATCTGATAGGTTTAAAAATATCTAAGGTTAGAAGGCTATTAACCTAAATCACCCGCTGTGCTTAATTTATTTTGCAGTGCTAGCTGCACCTCTCCAACAAAGTGTGCACCGGGATGTCACTGATACCTAGTGGTCTACAGGGTCAGAGCACGGGGGAGTGGAGCTTTCTCCTTTCGCACAGACCCTGTTGGAGCACCGGGTGTCAGTGACATCCCAGTGCTCAGTTGGCGAATAGGAGCCCATTGATAGAACAATCCCCCTCCCTGCCGATAAAAGGAAAACTAGCAGGGAGGGGGAACAAACAAAATAACATGTTTTTTATTTTACGTTTCTGAAAAAAGAAAAAAACGGACCAATGTGTAAGTGTGACTTTGTGTGTGTGTGGAAGTGTGACTTTGTGTGTGTGTGGAAGTGTGACTTTGTGTGTGTGTGGAAGTGTGACTTTGTGTGTGTGTGGAAGTGTGACTTTGTGTGTGTGTGTGGAAGTGTGACTTTGTGTGTGTGTGTGGAAGTGTGACTTTGTGTGTGTGTGGAAGTGTGACTCAGTGTGTGTGTGGAAGTATGACTCAGTGTGTGTGTGGAAGTATGACTCAGTGTGTGTGTGGAAGTATGACTCAGTGTGTGTGTGGAAGTATGACTCAGTGTGTGTGTGGAAGTATGACTCAGTGTGTGTGTGGAAGTATGACTCAGTGTGTGTGTGGAAGTATGACTCAGTGTGTGTGTGGAAGTATGACTCAGTGTGTGTGTGTGTGTGGAAGTATGACTCAGTGTGTGTGTGTGGAAGTATGACTCAGTGTGTGTGTGGAAGTATGACTCAGTGTGTGTGTGGAAGTATGACTCAGTGTGTGTGTGGAAGTATGACTCAGTGTGTGTGTGGAAGTATGACTCAGTGTGTGTGTGTGGAAGTGTGACTTTGTGTGTGTGTGTGGAAGTGTGACTTTGTGTGTGTGTGGAAGTGTGACTTTGTGTGGAAGTGTGACTCAGTGTGTGTGAAGTGTGACTCAGTGTGTGTGAAGTGTGACTCAGTGTGTGTGAAGTGTGACTCAGTGTGTGTGAAGTGTGACTCAGTGTGTGTGTGTGTGGAAGTATGACTCTGTGTGTGTGTGTGTGTGGAAGTGTGACTCTGTGTGTGTGTGTGTGTGTGTGTGGAAGTGTGACTGTGTGTATTTGAGTGTGTGTTTGGAAGTGTAACTCTATGTGTGTATTTGAGTGTGTGTGGAAGAGCGACTTTGTATTTTTGTGTGTGTGTCTGTGTATGCATGTGTGAATGTGTGTGCATTTATTGTGAGTTTTTTTTTTTTATTGCTGCTGTTTTATTGCTGGGGAATCTGTGACATTACAGTGAGATATATGTATGTATACATGTATGTATATATATATATATATAATATAAATACATTTTCTTTCAATGAAACATGGATGCAGCCCAAATACATTTACGGTGAAGTGACCCGCTGCAGAACAAACGTGGACACCCCTGTACTAGGAGATGTATATAAAATACTCCTAAATCCCTTATGTTATCATTAATCACCTCTCAAGTGTGCTTTTTTGTTCTTCTTAAATGATTTTGGATTTTACATACTTAATATTACACTGGTGAGTTTTAGATGGTTGTACATTTTAAGATGACTTTCTGAACCTTACGAAACTGCTTCAACTGCTCAACAGTCAGTCAAGCCACAAAGACAAAAATGTAAAAGTTAACTTTTGAACAAATAGGTGTTTCCTCTTTTTACAATTTCATTTCCATAGTTTTACTAACCGTAGTGTTAACCACGTGTGATTAGATCACATGCTCACACGTATGTTATAGATGTTATTTTGCAAATCATTTTCTCTAATCATTTCCTCTTTCTGTTGTGTGTAATGGTTTTTGTCTGATATATTTGTTCTTCAAGGAACAGTATCAGATCAGGCTGCCGTATTGCTATCTTCATATAGATACAGAAATTGATCTAACCATTCTTCTACCTGCTGTAAAACCTCAAACCCCAACTAGGCCGTGACTTTGTAGGTTAGCATTCTCCCTATGTTATGCAATGTTAAAAGCTTCTGTTCACTCACCATATCGTTTGCACATTAGCCATGACACTCAACTCCTGAGCCATGCCTCGGAGTTCTGCATTGCCGGGAGGGGGATATGTTTGGGGTATCCAGCACTTCTGCTGAGCCTACCTCAGATCTCTTCAGTATTCATTGTCCTTAAAAGTCCCTGGAACTGAAAATGTGTTGTGACAGGCAAAATAGGCACAATCTAGAAAGTACCCCTGTAAAGACACTGCACCGCCACATTTTGGCCTGGACAGTCCTGTATTTGCGCCCTTGACATTTGCATCTGTGGGAGGGAGACATGTGGGGCTGACTCCGGCAAAATTTGGCAAAATCGGGCCTCCGGACCTTGCGGACTAATTCAGACCACATGACTGGCACCTCGGAATTTCAAGCTAATCTGGTAGCACGGATAGTCCTCTGGATATGTCCTCATTTCGGACATAGCTGATTCCACCCTGATATCTCCCGACACCACAATCCATTGAAATGCACAGAAACAAAGTGGTAGCAACTTTGGTTTATTTCTGCGGGAAACAAATAGTATTACGAATATAGCTGAATTCCTCCCATATAAGTCAATGTGAGCAGTTCGGCTATAGGCTAAATAGTCCAAGGCCTCCTGAAATGGGCCGAAGTTCGATAAAAATAAAAATCGGTTAAAAAACCCATGTTAAATTTAAATGAATATAAAGTAAATTAATATAATTTTTTTTATTATAATTTAAAAAAATATTTACATTAATATAAATATTATATTGTAGTATGTAAAATTAATATATTATAATTGTATATACATATTTTTGTGTTTAAAATATGTTTACTTTATTTCTTTTACACTTTTCTATTCTGAAGCTAAAATCTGGAGAATTGAAATGCGCGAATTTCACCTACATTACCCGAATTTGGAACATGTTTGGGGGTAATCAACGCATATTGGGTAGCCGAAGTTTAAGCTCTTTATTGCGGAAATATCCCGATCCGAATGCTTCCAATGCTTCGGTTTCTGAAAGACCCAAATTCAGGAATATTGGGTAGTTGCTTTTTTTTTTTGCCCGATTCCAAATCCATTTTGGGGCAAATTGGAACCACCTGAGTTGACGCTATAATGTTTTATTGTTGTTGTGTCCCGTAGTTTAATGGAAATTAAAAAATATCTGTTTAATATTACTTCCATAGAGACCTGATATTGTGCTAAATGATGGATTTGTAGAATTTTCCTGGGTTTTAGCTCCTTCACTTCTTGTCTTATACTCACTATAAGAAACATGTACATTTTGCAAGAAAGAGGGATAAACGTTCTAGCATTTTATTTCTTCTGCTTTTGAACCTCACCATCGAACCACCCACCCTGCCCCAAAAGAAATTTCTTTTGGGCTCTTCATCCTCCACTGAATCACACTACATCCTCGAATGCTGAGTATTTTTTGGTGTGCACTAGTATATTTTTTTCATTCCATTTAATATTAATTATAAAGTAAATCATTTTCTGCTGCGGTGTTTGATATCAGTTTATTGCAGTATACTGTATGGTGCTTTTGGATCTTTGTAATGTTTCTGTTTTGGAAAATGTTGTCTGCTTTCCACAGAAAGTCAGTGAGCTCGTAATCCACCCTGATGTCTGTGGTTACTGCCTCACAAGAGCACATCAGTAAAGAATATTCCATGGCATGGTATAGGAATTTTACAGGCAACAATACTGCGGAGTGTCTGGGTTTGATACACTTTACTAGTTTCTCAAGAATAGTTTACTTTATAGGACAGGCCTTGGAATAATCTAATAGGACCCAAATAAAGTCATATGCCAGTAGACTTCCTGGCTAGCAAGGAGGCATGTTTGGCTGTTCATATACTGTGTCACCTACCAGCCAGCAGTGTGTTAAACGTGGCATGCTCTTCAGCCAGCAGTGTGTTAAAGGTGGCATGCTCTGCAGCCAGTAGTGTGTTAAACGTGACATGCTCTGCAGCCAGCAGTGTGTTAAACGTGGAATGCTCTGCAGCCAGCAGTGTTTGAAACGTGGCATGCTCTATAGCCAGCAGTGTGTGAAACGTGGCATGACCTGCAGGCTGTGTGTGTGTAACGTGGCATGCTCTGCAGCCAGCAGTGTGTTAAACGTGACATGCTCTGCAGGCAGCAGTGTGTTAAACGTGACATGCTCTGCAGGCTGTGTGTGTGAAACGTGGCATGCTCTGCAGGCTGTGTGTGTTAAACGTGGCATGCTCTGCAGCCAGCAGTGTGTTAGACGTGACATGCTCTGCAGGCAGCAGTGTGTTAAACGTGACATGCTCTGCAGGCAGCAGAGTGTTAAACGTGACATGCTCTGCATACAGCAGTGTGTTAAATGTAACATGCTCAGATGATATAACAGATATATAATAAGCAGGCCAGTTAAGCTGTTCTCAGCCATTGTATTAATTAGAAAGATACACACCTGTCTGAAGTCACTGCACAGAGATCACCACATCCTCTGCATACTTGGTAATAGGATCATTCCCAAAATGAGGCTATATGTCAAAGCCCCCTTGCTGGTTAAATAATTTGTTTTTTTTATTCTTATTATCATATGTGAATCCCTTGGGCAAGGTTAGTAAATGTCAGCAGAATTGGGCACAAAGCAGTTGCTGCAGGTTAGTTTAAGTAAAGCCAGTTTTCACCAGTGCGTTAGACCTGGTCATGTACCTGGACTGACTAATTGCCTGAAACGGATTTACCCCATAATAACCTGCTAATGGGGGATATGGAAATGATCCAGCCAGCGGGCTCAGTGTACAAGGCTTCTGTAAGTAGACTGGATTCATTCTTCTCTTTCTGGTTTCCATGAGAAAGTGTGTTGTTCTGTAATAAGCATCCTGTGATAAAAAAAGGAAAAAAGTTGGTATTTCTTTATTGCACATAATTTATTCTGGAAAAAGTGTTTTCCTCGTGTCTGTGGTTGCTGCCTTCTATTCTGAGAAAAGTAATAGGAAAGGTGCAAAATTACGGCCATCTTGATTTTCTAGTAGACTTTAAATGTTTCTTTGTGTGACCCTTCCATTTGTGTTGTGACAGCTGCAGTGAATGTTATCTCCCAAAAAACCCTAAATCAGCATAATCAATCAAGTATAAAAATATAATTTTTCACACTAATGATACAGTTGTTTACAAAATCCGTCTGAATGTATAATCTTCCACTTAAAAAGACAAGAAAAGCAATGCCAGTGATGTATGTTAGAAACTCGAATTTCTAACGGGTCTACTCAACAGAGAATTGCAAGCAATTGAGATGGGAATGTCAAACTTTAGGCCAAAGTAACTGAGTTGGAGAAATTATCCAGTGCAATTAAATTGGATTTCCAACTCTGCGACATTGGCCTTCATTTTGAAATCCTCCCTTCAGTTCTCCACAACTGAGTAGACCCTCAAGTGTTAATTGGTGTTTGCTCTGTACAAAACAATCCGGTAATCCAAAAAAGCATGTTACAACACCACTAAGAACGCATAAAAGTAATCTTAGAAACAAAAGCCCATCATGAGTAACAGGCAAAACCCGTGTACAACTTCTTCCTCCCACTCATCATTTGTGTGGTTACATAGCATTATCTGCAGGATTAAATCTGGTAGGGGTGGGGAGTTTGGTGGGGCAAGAAATCCCACCCCAGTACCTACTTGCCTCCTCCCCACTACCTACCTTTGTTGGCTCAAAAGAGGGGTTTTCAGGTGGGAGGAAAATGTTAGTTAGTCATTAACAGAAACAATAAGACCAACAACTTTAGTTTCCAATACCTGAGGTGATATATAGTAGCCACAACATTAGCTCAAAGTCATGAGATTTGCATTCAACACAAGTTATTACAAAAACACAGTAGTAAAAGGGAAATTAAAGGCTTGGAACCAAATTAGGACACTTGGTAGTTATGTAGCAGGAGTGGTTAACCTTTGGCACTCCAGGTGCCGTTATTACAGTTCTCATGATGTTCACCCAACCAAATGGCTGGCTGAGAATCATGAGATATATATTCCACATCAGCTGCAGTACCAATCCATAATTATATAATATCTAACCTTTTGGCACTAGATTTGTTGAGTACTCACTTTCCATACCACACTGGCTGAGAGTCATGGGATATACAGTCTCAACAACTATACTATTAACAAACCCTCATTGCAATTCATGTTTGAAATAAGTTACTCTGTGTTTGCAGCATGCAAGCTGGATCTCTGCCCAGGCAGGGACTCCATTTATGTTTTTTTGACTGCCATTTCTGACCCCCAAATCATATGGTTTTATTTTTGTACTGTGTAAATAATAAATCCCATTGCAAACAGTCCTTTGCAAAGAAAGAGTCTGTATTCTGGATGCTTGTGGTGAACTTGTGATAAAGAAGTTGCTAAATTATACATATACTTATACATATATAAGGACCACTCCAACTAGAAAATGTCTTTTTTTCTTTTCTGCATACGAAAGTTAAAGAATTATAAAAATGAATGCATGTTCTGAAATGTGTGTAATCTAAATACATTTAATTTGCTCACAAACGTCAAGTTTGCACTTTTTTTCCATGCCTGCTGAGATCCTGTGCCTGCTGAGCTCCAAAAATCCTAGTGCTGCGATGCAGCAGGGTTAGCTGATGCCACACTATGGGTGTCTGGAGCTCAATTCTTTAGTGTATTGATTATGTCTGTATCATAGATAATTATAGGTTAATCCTAATGCTGTATGTGTGCAGCACAAAACACTGTGCATTGGTGGTAAACCTGCAGGGACAGCTCCAAATTATACCAGACAGGACCCCCAGCAGAACTGTCCCATCATATTTGGGAATGTTGGCAGCTATGTACTCTGTGCAAACTCAATTCTAGTTCACTGCTTATTCTGATAAAGGGCCTTGTCTTTGGATGGTTGATATATCGTCCTGAGAACCAAAGCAGTGAAATCATGTGGTGTATTGTGTATAAGTTTATATTTGAAGAGAGTGGTGATTGTACCAGGAGCGATCCTACATTCAGAACAAATAATCCTGAACACTGGCTAAAACACAAACCTATGGCTCTCACTGGAGTCGGCTTTATTTTTGCTGAAGGTTTCCCTGTACTTGGCACACTGTTCATTCACCTGACCTTGTCAACAGTATCTGCAGAATTAATCCCTATGTGAGGATCTAGGGGGGGAAACAGTTTGGCAGTGAACAACCAGGCTTTACTCCAAGCAGATTCCCATGATGTCACAAGGATTGTTTACTAGCTTGGGAAGATTCACGTGGAGGAACAGAGGATGACTGTTGTTTAGAGATAAAATACTCCAATAAAGCTATGAGTCACCATTTTTTTTAACAGGGGTAGGCAACCTAGGCACTGTAGATGTTGTGGACTACATCTCCCATAATGCTCTCAAAGTCGTAATGTTGGCAAAGCATCAAGGGACATGTAGTCCACAACATCTGTAGTGCCCTGCTGAGGTTTATCTAATTTAGAAAGAAGACGCCAAATAAGGATACACGGTTAATGTGAGAAACCGATGCTACAAAATGTATTTCTATAATATACAGATAGATGATGTACTGTAGAAATGGCCTCAGCCTAAAATTAAAAATGTTGATTATGCTCAAAGCTTACGCTACATTTTCTGAAACTCCGTGTTCGGCGTGTCTTTGTGACGTCACGTGTATGGCGGGATGTCGGCAGGGACCCTGATTGTGTCTCTGCCTGTCGTGATAGAGGCCAGGTGCACAAATACACTGGTTTGGTGCTTTGGTCGTTAAGGACCAAAGCACCATCTGGTGTGAAGGGGTTAATGAGGATACGCTATATATACCTGCCAGAAGTTTGCACATTTCTGTGGGTCAGGAAATGGGATTTTTTTTTTAAACTGACGCTTCCAGGGACATATAAGTAGACTCTTATAAGTCTTCTGCTTTAGTCATGTAGTTAAATAATTTTAAATATCTGTCACAGATATGTATTAAAGTACCAATTCAAAATAACAGAACACTGGACTAACCATATCTTGGAAGCTCTTGGCAGGCCTCCCTTTATCAAGTCCACAGCATTTCTGACCAAAAAGAGAAACAGACAGGTAAGTCTCACAAGTACATATCCAGATACAGGGGTGAAAGCAACAGGATCCTAAATTCCCAGGTCTAGTCCATAAATAAAAGTCTAAAGGACTAATTCTTATTTAAAGACATAACATGAGTTCAAGGGAATGCATTAAAGAGCTATAAATTATTCAGGTATACTGAAAGTAAAAGGAAGAAAACACTACCTGGGGAGCAAACAGTGTTAAGGTTCCTTAATAAGATATGATTATCCATACCTGTTTAGTTCTCATTTATATTTCTTTTAAGCAAGTCTCCTAAAAGGTTGTATGTAAGGTGGAAATTAATATAAACAAAGGAAGTGTATTGTATACACAAGGGAATTGGATGGGAGAGTTTCATTTCGAGAATGTCTATAACTGGCTTGGCCATTGGAGTTTGAGTGACCTGCAGTTTGGATTGTCTGAGCTGGCTCTAAAGATTTCAGATATATTATCAGAGAGAACCATACAAAAAAAAAGGAAAATACTTCCCATGTAAATATTTAAGGCTCCCAATCCCAAATATTCAATGGATATTAGAAAGGCATAACAAGAAAACAGTTATGCCTATGCAGTATGTTTACTAATCGATTATATAGACACTGAGGATATAAAGTTTGGTTTCATTGAGTCACTTCCTGTGCTCTTCCAATTGAATACATTGTGTGGCCCCTAAATGACCTTGCTCGTGCACACAGTATTGTATGACATCACTAGAGAATAAGGAATTCCGTTCATTTGAATTAAATTATTCTCATTGGTTTCCTTTGCACAATTTTATTTTATTTAAAATTACTTTTACTCAGCTAGTGTGGACAGTCCTGGTTTCTTGCAAACTTCTGTAATTTCACAATTTCATCTAGCTGTAAGTATTGTATATTTTAAGCAATGCAAAATATGAAACATTTAATTTTAAAGTACTTTGAAAGCACATTACTTTGCAGTAATATTTGGAAGATACTTTTTGGGCACTAGACAGTCTCTTTTTAAAAACAAAAAAAAAGGGCTTGATGTCAGTGGCTGCAGGTACAAATTGTGGCAATGCAACTGTAAAAAACAGTGTGTGGTGACGCGGTACCTTGAACTCAACATGTTATCATATACAATTTAACAACAGATTGCGTTTGACTTATATTTGTTTTTTGTTGTTGTTTGTTGCAATAATACATACTAAGAGTTAATTTTATGGATCTGAAATTCGGGTTATTGGATAACACACATTAGCAAACCTGGTAGTTTGCCCTTTGCTCTGTGACAGGACACACTGAGCTCCTTCTGTAGTTAGTAGGATATATTGACACATTCCAAAGATGATTCATTTTCGAGAAATGTAAAGACGAGCAGAAATGCATTGTAACATTTGTTTCATACATATCGTGGAGTATGTTGCTTTAAATGGCTCATCTAATGTCATCTTTTCATATAGTTTAGCATGTGGAATTCGCAATTAAATATGTATCGTTTTTGCATATTTAGGCATGCAAACTAAAATCTAGCATGCTTCGTCTCCAGACTACAATTCTGAGCATAGCGCTGTATGCTTAGAGAGACCCAGCTATTTCCCCTTTTGCAAAAGTTAAGGAAAGTATTGCACAAATTAATGAAGAAAAAAAAAAGTCATAAATGTATACTTAACATGTATGTATTACTTTATCTGACTGATCCTGTATTATTCCTATTTAATTTGCAAATTCAAACATGTATGGTTTTTGAGCTTGCAAACCAGTGGGAATAATTCACCCCTAGCTTGAAATCTTTGCGAGTTTGGCAGAATTGCAGGTGCTCGGAGCTGCCCAATTAAAAGTAACAAGGCGAGTATTTGGTTCGTATGAGACTGATTGATTGACTTTTATGAGGTGTCTTTGGTTTTAAATCTACCAACAGGTGCACGTTGTATGGTATTAAACAGACACTGAACCTCTATGGTGTCTATTAACTAACCTCAAACAGACTCGCCACCACCCAGCGTGCGTCTATGCCAACCGGTATCCACTAATATTTTGTGCGAGGTCGAGATGAGGCGAGGGAAGGTCAAACTCAATCACCGATATTAAGTCAAACTTGCTTGGAGGTTGAGTGTAACCTAGGAAAAAAATATGCTATTTTAAATTCACCTCCCCTTATAGCCTATGGACGGTGAACTGAAACCAGCATTTTTCTTTTCTAAGTCAAATTCAATCCCACACAAATCTTTACAAAATATAGTAAAAATGTTTTTTTTTTTTTTATTAAATTAATAACTTCCCGTGTCAACAACAGGATTCTAGCCGCCCCCTCCCCGACTCCCCTGCCTAAAATTAATGGGCTTGTCCAGGGTCCCTGGCAAGTTAAAAAATAATATACCCCCATACAATGATTATAAATATTCTGGGAGCTTGCCCAAGACCCCAAGAAAACAAATAAATAATATCTCCCTGTAATATGTCTTATCAGTGGTAGGGGTAGGCTCCCAGCCCCAGTCTTAAAGGTGCCAATAAGATAGCCAATAGGCAAGCTTCCAGCCCCATTAATCAGATTGGGAGCCAGGGCCACTTTTTAATGCGACCTGCCTCCTATAATGGAGGTGAGATGTGGGAGAGGGGTTGGATGTCAAAGTCCAACTTGCCTCCCAATTCGAGACCCCTTCAGATTTTAGTGTATAGCCATTTGTACTGCTTTATTACACTGAAGGGAGTTTGAGAAGCGAGATCAAGATGGACTTTGGCGAGGTGGTAGGAGTGGGAGGTTGAGTTATGGTTAGTGAATAACGTGAGGAGGTCGACTTTGACCCCTGTGAGATCTTTAAATCACAACTTCTGTAAAATTAAAAAAAGCTTCTGAATGATGCACATGCTGACTTCCAGACTGCCATGTTGTGGAGATGGCTCTCTGCAACCAGGCCACACTGACTGATGTACGGTGAGACCTCACACACCTCCACCTACCAGGGAGTGTTGGTGTAACTGTAGCCTTGAGATCTGGGGTCAATAATAGAATGTTCCCGAGTATTAAGCAGTGCTGCAAGAAGATGGAGCATTACAGAGGGGGCAACGCTGACTGCAAAAGTGGTGGGGCAGACGAAGAAATAGGTGGAGCATGGCAGCGAGCTACACACCTCACCCACACACAGAGAGGAATGGTTTAACCCAGATTTCATACCTGATGTTGATTTGAGTTCTCATTGGCTCACTAGTGTTATGAGCCAGATTTAATTTCAAATGTATACATTATTTATTTCTTTATAGCTGCCATTTATTCATTTTCTCTAAAATGACAGATCCGATGCAGTAAATGATCAAACAGACCATCCTTTATCTTTAAATGAAACTTTCTTTATGTCACTTAAAAGCCATTTATATGTTGACATTACTGACATGTAAAAAAAAAAAAAAAATCCTCACTGATTCATAAAGTGTTTATTTTTGTGCTTGTTTTTCTGTGGACAGTTGTATCGTTTTGTTATGCTGTGGATACTTTATTGTAAGTTAATTACCAGGCAAACAGATGACCACACGTTCCTACTCATTTAATTGAGGCACCCGTGCAAGGCAACCTCCTGTCAGATTGCGAGAGCACTGACTGCTGTCACATGATTGTGCTGTAATGTTTGTGCACAGCTGCTTCTCAGCAGTAAATAGAACAAGACATTTATACACATCCTCCAGTTCACAGTTTACAGTCCGGGGTAAGAGAGATAATCGTTTCTGTGACACTGTTAAAAAGTAAAACTTGGTGATTTAGAAATATGATCATAATATGTTTAAATGTGTGTATTTATATTCTAGTGATATTTTAAATATGTGTAAACATAACCTTAAAAAAAGCTGTGCCCCAAAGTTATTTTTTTTTTTAATGACTGCCTGAATATTTGTAACAAAAATACCAGATAATTTGTGATTGTTCATCATAACTTAGCCAGGCTAGCATGGTTCCTTACCATGCAAATGTGCCCTGGGCTCTTTACTAGGTTATAACGGAATAATAATGTGTATAGTCCTTGTTTGCATAGCATGTTATCCCATCATGCCTAGCATACAGCCGACAGCCTACACATAGCTTAAATATTCTACAGTTAATACAATTTTTCCATCTTGGGAAAGCCCAGAAACCAGGGATCCATGCAGGCTTCTAGTTACCTTTGTTGGTAACCGTTCCCTGGCTTTTACGAATAGCTGGGCTGCTTCATAAATTGGTCATTTTGGCTTCTAAAAGGTATTTGTTAAGCCCTGAATTTATTTAGCAATTTGGCTAGCACAACATATTGATAACATCGATTTTATACAAAGTAAGAAACAGCAAGCTAATGATTGATATCCTAAATGTACAGGGAGCTAATTATTGTTAACCTAGTGATGTTATATGCTATAGGGCAGGGCTCAACAAACCCCAGGCGCTAGGTCGACTAGCAAATCAGACCTGGCGCCCAGGTACTGTGAGCCCAGCATGGTGCCCTCGCCGCTGTGATGGTTTTTCTTCTTCTTTTCTTTAAACAGGCGGTGCGCGAGGGAGCAGAGTGCCCATAGTCCCAGTGTTAGCCCATAGTCCCAGTGTTAGCCCATAGTCCCAGTGTTAGCCCATAGTCCCAGTGTCAGCCCATAGTCCCAGTTCTATGATTTTTGTGAAAAAGGCCCAATTTCTGCCATTACTATGAACTCATGGTTTGATCACAAATCAAAATGCACAGGATTCTTAGGACAGCCTGGAGCTTACGTCTTCTTTCTTTATGATATTTTATACTCTCACAGTTTTATTTGCTTAGTGAAATGTCAATTGAATTTTTGGCTAAGGTTTTGTTATATGCGAATAAAGGGTTAATAATTTGATGTGTTTAAGGGCCTGTATATTTACAGTGTTTCCACCTTAGGAGCATCGTTCAATAGCCATTTTAGTCACACAGAAGTGGGCTTCTGTCTAATTAAAATCAGCCAAGCATTGTTTAGTTGCTTCCTAGGAATGTAAACCGTGGTGAGGATATGCAACTATCATACAGGGAATGTCATCATATCTACACAATATTTAGTTAATGATGATAAATCTCATATCTCTACTCCGTGTTTAATTGACATTCGTGTTATTGTATCAGTGACTCTAAAACCAAAATCATGTCAAATTTGAAGATATGCTTGAATATATGTTGTGCTAGAATTTTTCCTTTCCTATAAATCATTGTTGTTTATTAATGCAGGCGGGCATTTTTACAATGTATTGCTTTTGCAGGTTATTTTCCCTATTATAATAAATGTTTTGTAACTTTAATAATTATTTAAATAAGTAAAATAATAACCATTGTCATAAGAGTATAAGTAGGAGGAATGTGCCATATGATCTTTCCACCATAGTACAGTAATTTGAAGGCAAACTCTACAATCTGTCAGTATTGTGTAAATCTGTTCAACTTTTTTGTATATATTATAAATGTAAACATATTTGTTATGAGTCTGCTGTCATTTGTATCCTGGGCTTAGTGGGCATTCTGCATCTTTTCCTTGAGGCTATTCATTAAAAGGTGAGTTGAGGTGAGAGACTACACCTTGTGCATGAACAAACCTGGCAAGCTTCCCCTGCTAAGCAAACTCACCAAGCTTGTCCCTGCACAATTTATAGCTAAATTGGTGAGATCATCTATTCATCTCATCTCACCTGCAGCTAACCTTTTTGTGAATAGCCCCTCCCAGGTGAAATTCCTGTGTAATCCTGTGATCTAAACAGCCCAGTGTAGGAAACTGACCTGCACTTAGTGGTGCTTATAAAGCAAAGTAAAATCTGGATTCAAGGCTGGCCTTTGCTGTTGTCAAAAGAGCAGTTTGACGTATGTATAATTTTAGCAGGCAGTGCTGCTTGCACCTATATTAATCATAGGGAATGGTTTAAACATTGAAACACAATTGGCAGAAACATGAAAATATATCTTTGTTGTCCATGGCAGTTGATTAAAAGGACTGTCTAGTGCCCAAAATGCATCTTCCAAATATTAATGCATATTAATGTGCTTTCAAAGTGCTTTAAAATGCATGTCAATATAAAATACTTACAGCTAGAAGAAATTGTGAAATTACAGCAGTTTGCAAGAAATAAGGACTGCCCACACTAGATGAGTAAAAGTAATTTCCTTTTTTTTTTGCTGCAGGTACCAATGAGAATAATGCCATTCAAATGAATGGAATATCCTGTCTCTCTAGTGATGTCATCAGACACTGTGTTGCACTGTTAAGAGATCCTACTGGGTACAAGAGCAAGGCTACTCAATAGACTCAATTTGAGGAGGACAGGAAGTGACTATATGAAACTAAATTTTATATCATCAGTGTCAGAATGCCTGCATCAAATCACACTGGGAATAACCCTGTCCATTTTTAAAAGCAGTGATCTTCTTCATGCACCAAAGTGAGTTTGGGGACTAGATTGTCCCTTTAACGAATTGCATAACCTTACCCCTCTTCTGAGATGTAATTGCTTTTTTTATTAAAATCATTTTTATATTTTAACAATATATGGTTCAGAACAATGTTTAGAAACTTTTAAACATATGTGTCGGCGCATGACCATTTCACTTTACATTGAGGGAACATATGCAGGCTATGACTTCATGCACATAATGCAGCAGATGACCTCATTTGCAGAAGAATAAAGAAGAACTACAAGATAAGTCCATTAGGTCTGGTGGAGTTTGTGTGTTCGACTCGTAAGATGCACTGCTAGGAAGGAAGTTAGTTTGGGAGGAATGAATGTAGTCAGTGGAAGATTTGCTCACTGTTCTGCTCACTCGTTGGTTGTGCAGTGTGGTGTAATTTAGAACACTGCCAAGCAGATACAGACCTTTTATGGTAATGTTTATGCAGACATATTAATTATAAAGAAGTATCACAAGATAGTGAGCAGGGATCTCTACCTCATAGATCAGTCTGTTCTTGTTTGTCTAACTTAATATGTATTTCCCCCTCTATGCTCTATAACTAGTGCTAGGTAAATTGTTGGCACCAAATAAGTAAATGGTAATGTAATATAATGTATTTCATGAAGTGCTCATTTGTTAGAGAGTTGTGGGGAGATTTACATGAACAGCTACTTGGAAGTAAGTATCAGTAGTACACATTATCAAATACATGTTAGTTGTGTGTTACACACAAGGGGCAGCACACATCTAATCCGGAGAATGGCAGCTTGCTGCCGAGAAAGCTATAATGATCCATTTATCAGCGGCTGGTCACTGCAGGATTTCCTCTGGAGCGGTAAGCCTTTCTAGCTGCATAAATATAGTGAAGTAGCACTCAGAGGGCTGCAATTCATGCTTAACTGCACGGAAACAGAATCACCGTGTCCAGTACCTCTCCAGGGATCTTATCGGAGTGGGAGTAGGACTGCAACGGTGATGCTGTATTTGTAGTTAGAGGTTAATGACTTAAAAAACTCAGAGTGCTCCTTCATCACTGCTGTGCTGTACAAAAGCCAGGTTAGCATTGGGGCAATTAACCCCTGAATTAAATTTCGTTTTTTCTTTTATATAACTGCTTATGGAGATGCTCAACCATGGTGATCATGTTCCCAAAATCCTATACATGCTAATTTGCTGCAAACATGTTAAAGTATTTTTAATAACCATTCAGTTGAATCTGAATCCATCGTAAAACCGGTCTTGCAATAAACATAGTACCAAGTGTCAATATACTCTTGCTTGAGCTGTCTGCCAAACTGTGCATGATATTTACAGTTTACACACAGTGGCATCATGCAGTCTTACGTAAAGGGGCAGATCCACCTATGCTGACCAAAAAAAAATTCCCCCGAGTGACAGCAAGGTGGAGAATGTCAAAGCTTGTCAGATTAACGGTTTTAATTAAAGATTGGCTAGCCTAGAACAGTGACGTTCAACTGGTGACCCACAGACTGGATATGGCCCTCAAAGGTGTTCTATTGGATTATCTCATTAAATTAATAATGTCTGGGCCCCAACCTGAGAAACTACTACTTGTGGTCCTCCACAATGAAGGTCTAATGAAAAGCAGCAGAGCTGTGACCATTGATGTAACAATAGAGGCAACAGGAGGTACAACTGCAAAATTGTGCTTTAAACACCTGCAACCTCTTTTTTTTTTCCACCTATGTTTGCTCAAGATGCCCATCCTATTAAAGGGACTGTCTGGTGCCCAACATGCCTCCTCCTAATGTTAATGCATATAAAAGTACTTTATAATGCATATTTTGCATTGCTTAAAATATAATAAAAGTTATTGTATGAAGTAATTGCACATTTGTATGATTTTTTAAATATTCAGGAACGCCCACCTCTCACTGACTCTGATAAACTGGTAAAGAGCTGTTTGCAGGTTTTTTTTTCAGCACAAGCCAATAAGAATCTTTCCCATTCATCTCAGTGGGATTTCCTATTCCCCTAGTGATGTCATCTATGCTGTTCTAGCAAGGGCCCACACATCTACAGGGCAATAAACATGAGTTCCCTTTCTTTTTTTAATGTTAATGTTGTATGGGCCCACCAAATGCTAACCAAAAGAGAACCAACTAAAAAACAAAGTAAACAAATTGGGACAGTATAAAACCGTATTCAGTTAATTTGCACCCAGACACTGTTGCTAATCCCTATATATGGAACAGTACAGTTACCATTCAGGGAGCCGATCTGTGTCTATACAGAGGCAGAACATGATTAAAAAAAAAAAAAATACTGGCTAAAAGAGAGACAGTACTCACTTTGCATTGCACTGCACTCTGATCATTGCATTCTCTAGGCGTATAAGGCACTTCCTCTTCCTGTTATTCATTCACTTTGACAGAGGAGATAAAACGGACACATGGTTTCTCCTATTCCAGGCTAGAGCTAAAAATTAAAAAACATTTTTTAAAAGAATGCCTGCATTTTTATTCTCTTTAAAACATGCCTGTGTGCAGGCTTTAAAATTTATATTGCACCAAAGTTGTTTGGGTACCTATACTGTCCCTTTAAACCGGGACCACATTACTAAATGTAACCGCTTATAGTGATGCATTGGCTATGATTTACTGCGATGGTACCTGAGGAGGACACTATACAGGTAACTTTTTCTAACTGTGCTTTTTAAGAAAAACAGAAATAAAAGAGGTGGGAAGAATTCTATTTTCATCTTTTCAGTTTCTAGATGACATTACAAGGAGTCGCTGGCACATATTACCAATATTTGTAATTGTATTGAGTGTTAAAGCTTTTCAAGTTGTGTGTATGTCATGTGATAGGCTCTGTTGACAGTAGTTTATGTAGAGAACCAGCTGGAAAAGACAAAGTCTGTCTAACATAATATGTTTCTGTCTGTTTAAATAGTCATGGAGATTACCAAATTGATATGAATGGGTTAATTATTTTTAGTACCTCTCTACCAGAATGTATTTTGTTGTGTTTGCACTGTATTTTCTTTTACATTACATTACCAATTATTTATATAGCGCCCAAAATTTACGTAGCGCTAGGGAACTACATACAAACTTAGACAAACTAGCACAGACTGGTACGTGCAGTAGATAGTCCTGCTCGCAAGCTTACTCCAAATACCTTGGCAGCTACCGGGTTAATCTTAGTATTTCAAGTAGAACAATCGATAGAAATGCAAACCAGCAGAGTAAGAAGCAATCTAGGCCACTTCATCTCAAGTAGATTCCTAGAGAGAGATCAGATTGTGAAATATACTTTTAAAGATAAACTATATAAACAATTTATACCACTAAGGCAGTGATGGCGAACCTTTTTGGGGGCCGAGTGCCCAATTTTCTGCATAAACCAAGTTGCAGACCTCAAAGTGCCAACCCTGCATACTGGCTGAGTATCCCTTATACCAAATGCTTGAGACCGGCAGCATTTCATAGAACAGATACTTACTATTAACAGATCATTTCGGCAGCACCAGCTCTATAATTGATCTATATTACCTAAATACAATGTGAGCAAGTTGCTTGTATTGTATTTAGGTAATATAGATCATTTCCAGCAGAGGAGATGGTGAACTTACCTGCTGCACAGTCCCTCCAACCCCGTTGTAGCGCTCTGGGAACTACATTTCCCATGAGCACTGGCTCCACATTTACGGCGTCCAGGAGGGTGAAGCACAGGAGCTTTACCACCGGACATCAGGAAGGTGAGTATAACTTATCTGAACTGACCCACATCTGAAGAAAAAAAATAATTGCATTTTTGGGTCATTTGGGTTTTTTGGTTCTTCAGATAAGGGATCCTCAACCTGTATTTAGGAAAATAAGTTTGTTCGGTAAAAAAAAATAAAAAAAAACACACACAAGCATATACTCACATTACATATATGCATACACACATACATACTCAAACACAAAGTACATACATACACACATGCATACTCAAACACAAAGTACATGCATATTCAAACACAAAGTACATGTATACACACATACATACTCAAACACAAAGTACATGTATACACACATACATACTCAAACACAAAGTACATGTATACACACATACATACTCAAACACAAAGTACATGCATACACACATACATACTCAAACACAAAGTACATGTATACACATACATACTCAAACACAAAGTACATGCATACACACATGCATACTCAAACACAAAGTACATGCATACACACATACATACTCAAACACAAAGTACATGCATACAGACATGCATGCACACACAGACACACAGCTTGATAGATACAGTTTATCATGGAGAGATAAAAGAAGGGTCAAATTGCAGCATTTATCCCCCAATATATGATTCTACTGGGGGATTAATGCATCAATTTTAAGAATAATCTGCATTATGTTTAGCCCTTCTTTTCTGCAATCATAAGGAAGTAAAGGGTAGTGACAGCAGCACATGGGTTGCATTTGAGATGCCACCAAGCAAAATAACCAGTCAGTCAGCAACCTAGCTATGTGCCACATCAGAGGGCTTGGTGTGCCCATTGAGGTTTGAAATCACTGTAGTAAGGAAACACCCTTTCATTTGTTCACTGGATAATGACATTGTCCCTCTTTCGTACACGTCAAGCATACATGTTATTGTGGCATTCCATTTTTGTTGTGTTCTGTTTTTCATGGGCTTAATGGGCCTTTCTTATCATTTTCTTGCTAGAGATCTTAATACAATATAACAGACTATTCAGTATAACATGAAGGCGGTAGAAGGGTGCTATAACTTTGAGATGAAGGAAATAAGATCTGGAGAGGCTTAGCATTTAAGTTGCATATCAGAGTAGTGGTGAGTATTAAAAAATGTCTAGGCTTGCAACATCACCACGCTGAATATTCTGCACATTTTTGGGGTGTGGGAATGTCTATTTTTTCCATAGAGAGCACTCTCACACGTGAGCCTTTTACATGCTGGTTAATGCAGTGGAACATTATTTATGGCATTGTTATATTGGGCTAACGCTTTTTAGGATAATATAAATCATAGCTATATATAGTGCACTTAAAATGTTGTGTTTTTTTTTTTAAATGGTTTTTTTAAATGTAATGTAACAGAAACTGTACTTTTCCCTTATCTGGGGCATTTGATCATCCACTTTAAAATAGCAAAGGTAAACCTATGAGAATCTAGACCAGTGACCTATGTAATGGAAAAAGCTGAGCCTTATATGGTATGTAGATCATATGGGAACCTGCTATGAAGAATTATTCCAAGGGTCCAGCAGGGTTACCATGTAGAGCTAACATTATCCTTTGGTTCACAGAACCCATAAACAACTCTGTGAGCATTCTGGGAAATAGAATGCAATAACACACATGGCTGATGTTGGCCAAATGTGGGATTTAAAAAGACACATTTTTGTTTTTGCCATTTTTAATGTGAGATAATACACAATGCAAAACCTTTAGGCATTAACACTTACTGCTGCAGCCAATCTTGGCCAACCTTTTATGCATCCCTTTTGAGGTTAGTGTGGTAAAATAAAGCAAAAGGCCAACACTGAAGTTGATCTCCATTATGCGGCAAACTTATTTGTACTCAAACATGGCAATCCGATCTTTCAATCGATCCGCAATTGATTACATACAGGAATACTTACTTTCTATAGCTTTTTAAATCTAAAAAAAAGACCTGAACCTCTTTTAAATGCATTCGTTTACATTTTTCCAACTACTGAAAAGTGTCTAAACCTTCTCAAAATTTTGATTTAAACATGTTTTGAAAGTTGCTGGTCGAAAGGACCATTCAAAAGATGATTCAGGTTCCCATGTCAAGGAGCAACAGCAGTGATTAGTGTTTGGTGTCTGACACACCAAACTTACCTCCAGCTAAGATGTGCTGTTTATCTACTCCACATGTATTGTTTGTGGACAGCACAATTTGAAGTGCCCTTACCAATGATGGAGACAGCAATTTAGTCTGTTGCAAAGAATAATAGTAAATATCTTTTGAATGCTGTACATTAGGAGCACAGTTCAAAATGCAGTTTCAACATGGCAGACACTTTTGTTTGCTGTTAAGGTTAAAAACCATATGTATCTCTACACTGCTTTAGACAATGTCTCCATTCCAGAAATCGCAGCTTTGTATTTTTTTTTTAAGTTCTGTTGATGAACAGGTCTCCAGGCAGCAGTAAATATACTGGGCTGAGTAGGTTTTACATCTGTAGCTTTAAGACATACTGCCATTCAAAGTGCTATGCTGACAGATTGTGTGAAATGCCTGTTCAGTCCTTTTAGTTGGTAGGAGATGATGCCTTGCTCCAAACTCATCCATCACACAGGATACACCAGATATAACTGAGCAATATCTATTTCGAGTTTTAAATAGAGTTTCATAGGAAATTGGTCATAAACTAGTTGGTGAGACTGACATTTGTCACTTACAAGTGGCTTAATGAGACTCTGCTGCCAGGATACAATCTGGGTAAACATAAAGATATTGTCACCTCTCTCCGCTCTACATTTCCATTATTTATGAGCAGAGCCGCTGTACAGAACACATTTATACTTCATAAATCAGTCCAAATAATGGTCCACAACACCACAGGCTGTCTGTTTATAGGACTATTACATTGCAACTGAACTGTCAGAATATGTGTTTGCCATACATACATACATTCATACATACATAGGGAGAAGTCTTTCTATTCACAAGCAAAATAAAATCCTACATAAATTTGTATATATTTGAATATGTTTATATGTAGGGTCTGTTCACCAAATACCACGTACTTCCGCTATCGTGCCACTGAATCTCGCTAAAACTGATAAATTAAAGCTGAAGTATAGTGAGATCTTGGGTCTAACATTGCAATACCAATTAGATTGCAACTATATATATATATATATATATATATATGTATATATATATTTGCAAAGGCAGGCTGTCACATTTTTCCAGCTATTGTTGGCAGATAGCCCATGCATATAAACAAATCCATACAAATATGTGTATATATATATATATATATATATATATATATATATATATATATATAAATATATTCATTGTTGAATTCCCGGGTGGTATTAAAGGGTCTGACAGTGATTAGTCAAGACCAATCTATATGGGATGTTCTATTTTCCAGCATAGAATGTCCTTACAGCTCATTGAGATCAGCTGTGCTTTGGATCCCGCTAGGACCTGGGTGACCTCAGTATGCCAGGGAAAAAGTAACCAACTCTCAAAGTGAGTGCTTCCGAGTTCAGGCACGACTCTGCAATGTCACGGGAGATTTGAGCTGGGACCCACAGGGTCAGGGCCTGATCAGGTCTCTGTGTTCTTGGCTACTAATCACTTTGTAATCAGGACGAAAAATGGTGTTTTGGTACATTCGTCATGAAGGGGTTAATTAATAGGAAATGTGTTTCACTGAAAAATTCTGGAGCTTTGCTTGCCTCACCTATTAGACCGAAAAATCCGATAACGAGTCATTTGTAAACTCTTTGAATTGAACTCCATCAGACATACGTTTGTTATTCAGCAAATAACGCTCGGTGGGACATATTATTTAAAGGAATGATCAATGGAAAATCATTTGTTGTCATGGAAAAGGAAATATACAACCTCTCCGTACCAGGCAGAGAGAACGCCAGACTGTTCAGGCTGCTTTAGTAGTCTGTGGAGTTCAGTGTTAGCGGGGGCAGTTATACGGCGCTCATTTTCTGTGTATTTTATATGTGTTTAATGTATGTGATATGGATTTTTTTTAACTTTAAAAAACTATTTACAGTTCTGTAGTTTTACATTAAAAATGATTTCAGCTAAATTCAGTCCAATAAAAAGAGCTAGAATGTGTGTGTGGGACAGCAAGCATTCTATAATACTCAATTTACAGTTCTGTAGCAGAGCTAGAATGTATGTGCGGGACAGCAAGCATTCTATAATACTCAATTTACAGTTCTGTAGTAGAGCTAGAATGTATGTGCGGGACAGCAAGCATTCTATTATACTCAATTTACAGTTCTGTAGCAGAGCTAGAATGTATGTGCGGGACAGCAAGCATTCTATAATACTCAATTTACAGTTCTGTAGCAGAGCTAGAATGTGTGTGCGGGACAGCAAGCATTCTATAATACTCAATTTACAGTTCTGTAGCAGAGCTAGAATGTATGTGCGGGACAGCAAGCATTCTATTATACTCAATTTACAGCTCTGTAGTAGAGCTAGAATGTATGTGCGGGACAGCAAGCATTCTATTATACCCAATTTACAGTTCTGTAGTAGAGCTAGAATGTATGTGCGGGACAGCAAGCATTCTATTATACTCAATTTACAGTTCTGTAGTAGAGCTAGAATGTATGTGCGGGACAGCAAGCATTCTATTATACCCAATTTACAGTTCTGTAGTAGAGCTAGAATGTATGTGCGGGACAGCAAGCATTCTATTATACTCAATTTACAGTTCTGTAGTAGAGCTAGAATGTATGTGCGGGACAGCAAGCATTCTATTATACCCAATTTACAGTTCTGTAGCAGAGCTAGAATGTATGTGCGGGACAGCAAGCATTCTATTATACTCAATTTACAGTTCTGTAGTAGAGCTAGAATGTATGTGCGGGAGAGCAAGCATTCTATTATACCCAATTTACAGTTCTGTAGTAGAGCTAGAATGTATGTGCGGGACAGCAAGCATTCTATTATACTCAATTTACAGTTCTGTAGTAGAGCTAGAATGTATGTGCGGGACAGCAAGCATTCTATTATACCCAATTTACAGTTCTGTAGTAGAGCTAGAATGTGTGTGCGGGACAGCAAGCATTCTATTATACCCAATTTACAGTTCTGTAGTAGAGCTAGAATGTGTGTGCGGGAGAGCAAGCATTCGATTATACTCAATTTACAGTTCTGTAGTAGAGCTAGAATGTATGTGCAGGACAGCAAGCATTCTATTATACTCAATTTACAGTTCTGTAGTAGAGCTAGAATGTGTGTGCGGGACAGCAAGCATTCTATTATACTCAATTTACAGTTCTGTAGTAGAGCTAGAATGTATGTGCGGGACAGCAAGCATTCTATTATACTCAATTTACAGTTCTGTAGCAGAGCTAGAATGTGTGTGCGGGAGAGCAAGCATTCTATTATACTCAATTTACAGCTCTGTAGTAGAGCTAGAATGTGTGTGCGGGACAGCAAGCATTCTATTATACCCAATTTACAGTTCTGTAGCAGAGCTAGAATGTATGTGCAGGACAGCAAGCATTCTATAATACTCAATTTACAGTTCTGTAGTAGAGCTAGAATGTGTGTGTGGGACAGCAAGCATTCTATTATACTCAATTTACAGTTCTGTAGTAGAGCTAGAATGTATGTGCGGGACAGCAAGCATTCTATTATACTCAATTTACAGTTCTGTAGTAGAGCTAGAATGTGTGTGCGGGAGAGCAAGCATTCTATAATACTCAATTTACAGTTCTGTAGTAGAGCTAGAATGTATGTGCGGGACAGCAAGCATTCTATTATACTCAATTTACAGTTCTGTAGTAGAGCTAGAATGTGTGTGTGGGACAGCAAGCATTCTATTATACTCAATTTACAGTTCTGTAGTAGAGCTAGAATGTATGTGCGGGACAGCAAGCATTCTATTATACTCAATTTACAGTTCTGTAGTAGAGCTAGAATGTGTGTGCGGGAGAGCAAGCATTCTATAATACTCAATTTACAGTTCTGTAGTAGAGCTAGAATGTATGTGCGGGACAGCAAGCATTCTATTATACCCAATTTACAGTTCTGTAGTAGAGCTAGAATGTGTGTGCGGGACAGCAAGCATTCTATTATACCCAATTTACAGTTCTGTAGTAGAGCTAGAATGTGTGTGCGGGAGAGCAAGCATTCGATTATACTCAATTTACAGTTCTGTAGTAGAGCTAGAATGTATGTGCAGGACAGCAAGCATTCTATTATACTCAATTTACAGTTCTGTAGTAGAGCTAGAATGTGTGTGCGGGACAGCAAGCATTCTATTATACTCAATTTACAGTTCTGTAGTAGAGCTAGAATGTATGTGCGGGACAGCAAGCATTCTATTATACTCAATTTACAGTTCTGTAGCAGAGCTAGAATGTGTGTGCGGGAGAGCAAGCATTCTATTATACTCAATTTACAGCTCTGTAGTAGAGCTAGAATGTGTGTGCGGGACAGCAAGCATTCTATTATACCCAATTTACAGTTCTGTAGCAGAGCTAGAATGTATGTGCAGGACAGCAAGCATTCTATAATACTCAATTTACAGTTCTGTAGTAGAGCTAGAATGTGTGTGTGGGACAGCAAGCATTCTATTATACTCAATTTACAGTTCTGTAGTAGAGCTAGAATGTATGTGCGGGACAGCAAGCATTCTATTATACTCAATTTACAGTTCTGTAGTAGAGCTAGAATGTGTGTGCGGGAGAGCAAGCATTCTATAATACTCAATTTACAGTTCTGTAGTAGAGCTAGAATGTATGTGCGGGACAGCAAGCATTCTATTATACTCAATTTACAGTTCTGTAGTAGAGCTAGAATGTGTGTGTGGGACAGCAAGCATTCTATTATACTCAATTTACAGTTCTGTAGTAGAGCTAGAATGTATGTGCGGGACAGCAAGCATTCTATTATACTCAATTTACAGTTCTGTAGTAGAGCTAGAATGTGTGTGCGGGAGAGCAAGCATTCTATAATACTCAATTTACAGTTCTGTAGTAGAGCTAGAATGTATGTGCGGGACAGCAAGCATTCTATTATACTCAATTTACAGTTCTGTAGTAGAGCTAGAATGTGTGTGCGGGAGAGCAAGCATTCTATAATACTCAATTTACAGTTCTGTAGTAGAGCTAGAATGTATGTGCGGGACAGCAAGCATTCTATAATACTCATTTACAGTTCTGTAGTAGAGAGAATGTATGTGCGGGACAGCAAGCATTCTATTATACTCAATTTACAGTTCTGTAGTAGAGCTAGAATGTGTGTGTGGGACAGCAAGCATTCTATTATACTCAATTTACAGTTCTGTAGTAGAGCTAGAATGTATGTGCAGGACAGCAAGCATTCTATTATACTCAATTTACAGTTCTGTAGTAGAGCTAGAATGTGTGTGTGGGACAGCAAGCATTCTATTATACTCAATTTACAGTTCTGTAGTAGAGCTAGAATGTGTGTGCGGGACAGCAAGCATTCTATTATACTCAATTTACAGTTCTGTAGTAGAGCTAGAATGTGTGTGTGGGACAGCAAGCATTCTATTATACTCAATTTACAGTTCTGTAGTAGAGCTAGAATGTATGTGCGGGACAGCAAGCATTCTATTATACCCAATTTACAGTTCTGTAGTAGAGCTAGAATGTGTGTGTGGGACAGCAAGCATTCGATTATACTCAATTTACAGTTCTGTAGTAGAGCTAGAATGTGTGTGCGGGACAGCAAGCATTCTATTATACTCAATTTACAGTTCTGTAGTAGAGCTAGAATGTGTGTGCGGGACAGCAAGCATTCTATAATACTCAATTTACAGTTCTGTAGTAGAGCTAGAATGTGTGTGCGGGACAGCAAGCATTCTATAATACTCAATTTACAGTTCTGTAGTAGAGCTAGAATGTGTGTGCGGGACAGCAAGCATTCTATAATACTCAATTTACAGTTCTGTAGTAGAGCTAGAATGTATGTGCGGGACAGCAAGCATTCTATAATACTCAATTTACAGTTCTGTAGTAGAGCTAGAATGTATGTGCGGGACAGCAAGCATTCTATTATACTCAATTTACAGTTCTGTAGTAGAGCTAGAATGTGTGTGTGGGACAGCAAGCATTCTATTATACCCAATTTACAGTTCTGTAGCAGAGCTAGAATGTATGTGCAGGACAGCAAGCATTCTATTATACTCAATTTACAGTTCTGTAGTAGAGCTAGAATGTATGTGCGGGACAGCAAGCATTCTATTATACTCAATTTACAGTTCTGTAGTAGAGAGAATGTATGTGCGGGACAGCAAGCATTCTATTATACTCAATTTACAGTTCTGTAGTAGAGCTAGAATGAATGTCCGGGACAGCAAGCATTCTATTATACTCAATTTACAGTTCTGTAGCAGAGCTAGAATGTATGTGCAGGACAGCAAGCATTCTATTATACTCAATTTACAGTTCTGTAGCAGAGCTAGAATGTATGTGCAGGACAGCAAGCATTCTATTATACTCAATTTACAGTTCTGTAGTAGAGCTAGAATGTGTGTGCGGGACAGCAAGCGTTCTATTATACCCAATTTACAGTTCTGTAGTAGAGCTAGAATGTATGTGCGGGACAGCAAGCATTCTATTATACTCAATTTACAGTTCTGTAGTAGAGAGAATGTATGTGCGGGAGAGCAAGCATTCTATTATACTCAATTTACAGTTCTGTAGCAGAGCTAGAATGTATGTGCAGGACAGCAAGCATTCTATTATACTCAATTTACAGTTCTGTAGTAGAGAGAATGTATGTGCAGGACAGCAAGCATTCTATTATACTCAATTTACAGTTCTGTAGTAGAGCTAGAATGTGTGTGTGGGACAGCAAGCATTCTATTATACCCAATTTACAGTTCTGTAGCAGAGCTAGAATGTATGTGCAGGACAGCAAGCATTCTATTATACTCAATTTACAGTTCTGTAGTAGAGCTAGAATGTATGTGCGGGACAGCAAGCATTCTATTATACTCAATTTACAGTTCTGTAGTAGAGAGAATGTATGTGCGGGACAGCAAGCATTCTATTATACTCAATTTACAGTTCTGTAGTAGAGCTAGAATGAATGTCCGGGACAGCAAGCATTCTATTATACTCAATTTACAGTTCTGTAGCAGAGCTAGAATGTATGTGCAGGACAGCAAGCATTCTATTATACTCAATTTACAGTTCTGTAGCAGAGCTAGAATGTATGTGCAGGACAGCAAGCATTCTATTATACTCAATTTACAGTTCTGTAGTAGAGCTAGAATGTGTGTGCGGGACAGCAAGCATTCTATTATACCCAATTTACAGTTCTGTAGTAGAGCTAGAATGTATGTGCGGGACAGCAAGCATTCTATTATACTCAATTTACAGTTCTGTAGTAGAGCTAGAATGTATGTGCGGGACAGCAAGCATTCTATTATACCCAATTTACAGTTCTGTAGTAGAGCTAGAATGTGTGTGTGGGACAGCAAGCATTCTATTATACTCAATTTACAGTTCTGTAGTAGAGCTAGAATGTGTGTGTGGGACAGCAAGCATTCTATTATACTCAATTTACAGTTCTGTAGTAGAGCTAGAATGTATGTGCGGGACAGCAAGCATTCTATTATACTCAATTTACAGTTCTGTAGCAGAGCTAGAATGTATGTGCAGGACAGCAAGCATTCTATTATACTCAATTTACAGTTCTGTAGTAGAGAGAATGCATGTGCGGGAGAGCAAGCATTCTATTATACTCAATTTACAGTTCTGTAGCAGAGCTAGAATAGGTGTGTGGGACAGCAAGCATTCTATTATACCCAATTTACAGTTCTGTAGCAGAGCTAGAATGTATGTGCGGGACAGCAAGCATTCTATTATACTCAATTTACAGTTCTGTAGTAGAGCTAGAATGTATGTGCGGGAGAGCAAGCATTCTATTATACTCAATTTACAGTTCTGTAGCAGAGCTAGAATGTATGTGCGGGACAGCAAGCATTCTATTATACTCAATTTACAGTTCTGTAGCAGAGCTAGAATGTATGTGCGGGACAGCAAGCATTCTATTATACTCAATTTACAGTTCTGTAGTAGAGAGAATGTATGTGCGGGACAGCAAGCATTCTATTATACTCAATTTACAGTTCTGTAGTAGAGCTAGAATGAATGTCCGGGACAGCAAGCATTCTATTATACTCAATTTACAGTTCTGTAGTAGAGCTAGAATGCATGTGCGGGGAGAGCAAGCATTCTATTATACTCAATTTACAGTTCTGTAGTAGAGCTAGAATGTGTGTGCGGGACAGCAAGCATTCTATTATACTCAATTTACAGTTCTGTAGTGGAGCTAGAATGTATGTGCGGGACAGCAAGCATTCTATTATACTCAATTTACAGTTCTAGTAGAACAGTTTGTAGGAAATAAGGAAGAAAACAAATGGTGACCCTGATCTGTTCTTTTTCTTTACATGAAGCAGTACTGATCTTTTGGGCATTGTAGGTGGTTGTTAAACTCATCTTTCCCTTTAGCTACTAAAATGTAACAACTATAACCGGTAACCTTAACAGGACTCTTTAATTGTGAGAGAAGGGGAAGGATTGCACTCGATCTTTGAATGACTTCATCTACCCAAGATCTGTAATGCATTTTAATCCATTTACTAGTTACAAAGGAACAGCCAGCAGCAATTGTTTCATTTTACTTTAACTAAGGACACTGTGTCTTCTGTGGGGTAATTCAAACTTAAAAAACAAACCATGTGCACTCAACAGGCCATGCCTTATTCCAAAGTTTAAAATATCGTCAGATGCAAGGGGTACAGGTTTAAAGGCACAATCGCCTTATGTGTTTCACGCTACAGAGTGCTTAATCATAGGCCTACTTATTAATTATGTCTAATAATGTATTTGCTCGATTATAAGACGACCCCCCGAACTTTGGATATTCCTTTAGGAAAAAAACTAAAAGCCTGAATATAAGACTACCCTATAGGAAAAAAAGTTAAACTTGTATATATGTAATTTGCTTTTTAATATTTAATAAAAAATTGATATTATACAAATGCATTTCTTGTTTTTATTTCATTTTATGTGCCAATGCTGCTTCTCTCCCCCTCCCCCAGGTGTCTCTCCCCCTCCCCCAGGTGTCTCTCTCTCCCTCCCCCCCAAACTTCTCTCTCTCCACCTCCCCTTGTCTGTCTACCCCCCTCCCCTTTTCTGTCTCTATCCCCCCTCCCCTTGTCTGTCTCCCCCCTCCTCTTTTCTCCCAAAATCTGGCCCCATTTCGCTACACCTGAGTATTCCCTTTAGTCAATGTTGAGAACAAGTTACAGAGTGATGCCTTCTCTTGCAATTTGGTCACAAACCAAAATGAACTACATTTATCCACATTGAGAAATACTTGGGAAGAGAGATGAATTCAGCTCTTTTATTATGATTCATTCAAAGAAAAGGACGAAAACAGATCACAATTTGCTTTGATTAATACAGATTTGCAGAGAACTATTTACATAACAACATAGGAACATATCCAGCATGTGTTTCTGAAAAGAATAATTCCAATTTAGCCATAAACAATACATTCAGTTACTTAACATAATGTGCATGGAATTAATGTTTTACCTTTCCTTTGATTAGTGTTACTGTGGGGGGTGGGGGGGGGGGGGGGGTGGACCAGCTGTACTGATTTTAAAAAGTAGTGTATGCAGTGTGGCTTGCTAAAAATTGTCTTATTAAAGCAGAACTCTTACTTCCCTAGAGGAATCAGTGTTTCTAAAGTAGTGTACCCCTTTGTCAAGTAAACACGACCTGTATCTTTATAGATACTGGATGCAGGCACCAATCAGCGTGGGGGCCCCTGATGTCTGAACGCTGTCTGTTGGTCCTCAATCTCTGCTGGTGGCATTAAAAAAAGGTCTGTCTCTGCGTTGGCTCCCTATGGAAGTATCATGGCTACTGGTCATACGATAAACTGGCATGTACAGTCTGCTCGGGTTCTGTCGGGGGTCACAGTTTTTCTTCGAGAGAGAGACCTCCATTTTTGAACGAACAGAGGGGACCTGGTACTGTGATCAGCAGTGATAGTACAGGATCACGTACATGTATGGGTATTGTCATGAATGCATTGCATTCTTGTTTTGTGCATGTATTCCCGCTGCTTCAGATGATGTTAGTGGCTCCAGTAACCCATGGAGCCTCCTGGCCTCATATCATGTGCCTTATCTCATTACAATGCAAAATATTACTAGATAGTTATCACTAGATAACCAGCGATTGGGAAGTGCACATCCTCAGCCGTCCAATGCCATAGTTTTTGGGTGTGGGGTAGTCATTATATGCAGCAGGTATTTGTTTCTTCATTATATGATGGAGCATGCACCACCCACTCTCTGTATATGAGAAATTCTGAAAATCCAGCTGTACGCTGAAACCCCCCACACCCCCCATGGAAATGCAACCCTTTCCCATTGAAATTAATCATTCGGCATTCATAATTATAATGTCATGTGCATCGGCGGAGATTTGCACACTCACATGACGCGCTTCTTGCCTTCTCATGCATTGAATCAGCGATTTGCGCATTGGGCCTTCTCCTGATTATCTCTGAGAGCCTCCTGTTTGGCCCTTTCAGGAGTAGAAAATCCCTGGGAATAAACCCAGGAAACCGTCCATAAAACAAAATAGAGAAAATAAATGTTTTTTTTTTTTTTTATATTTATAGACTTTTTTTTGTTTCTATTTGTTCACAGTTAAACATTAGCAAACAGTTTAAAACATTTTAGGGCACCTGGTGCAGACAATTTCAATCCGAAAAAATATTCTGCCTCTTGTGACCTCTGCTCTGACCCTTTAAATGTAATCAAAACCCTTAGTGAGAATAAGCTGCGGACTGATGGATACAATAGAATTGATAAAACAGAAATACAATGCAAAGTATCTTCAACTGTAAAACGTTCAGTTTTCAACAACTGTATCTGATCGCAGCTGTACAAGGACAATTCCACCTCCATGGCTTTGGATCTGAATTGATTTAATAACAGATTGTTTCGGCCTTTGTTTGGTATACTTGTGTTCTACCTTATTCGGTTTTTCACCAATAAAATTTGCTTTGTGCAGAAATCAAGTTTCTTCCTTTCAAAATCACAGTAACCTCTATTCCAGTACTATTTTATTGCTTTTACAAAAACAAAACAAGTATTTTATTTTTTTAAATTTTTAAATAACCGTCACCCGAACAGCATCTTTACACTTAAATGTACAAAAAGGGGATGGAAGAAAAATCAACCCCACAGCATGCTAGCAGCACCACAAGTATATTCACAAACCAAGAGAAAGATTTGTTTATGCTGTCTCTTCCTGATGATATCACTTGTAGCCCGGCATTCAAATTAAGCTTTTTTTTTAAGCTAATGGTGTTTATTATTACTTATGGTCATTTGTTAAACATTACAATATTACAGGGTACATTAATCATCTATACACACTACTAGATGAACAGAGATGACTAATTTGACACCTCCAACTTCTGTAGTACTCGGCAGCATGAAATGGACATCTGGCTTACAATGGCAGTATCTAACTAACTGATGATTCAACAGTTCACTTGGCAATCCCTGTGGGCAACCTCATCGTGCTCTGAATTTGGCTAGGATATCTGCATTTCCGGCATTTATATTCTCCAGATATAATCTGAAGCATTGAAATTAAAAACTTTTTAAAAAGCCCCTGCTCCCCACTTCCCCAAGATCCCAGCCTTGTTTATTATTATGAGGATTGCGGCTACCATGTGGGTTTGGTCTATTTCAGGCATGTTTAAGCTGCTTTTGGTTTCAGTCGGTATTGACATGGAATAGGCTTTGATGTCTGAATTGTGGGCCTATTTGGAGTCACATCAAGACATTGAGTAGCCTGCAATTTGGTTCCCGGACCAGTCCGGTCTCTGGAGACATCATCAGATTGCTGCATGTTGAGTAGGCCCCTAAAAGTTTTACAATTTTAACATTACTCCCTTTTTAAATAAAGAAAAGATAATTTATCTGCACTATGTCATAACTGTATCTTTTTTTCTTTTTTTAGATTTTATACAAACTTCTTAATATTTATGTTCTATGTTATTCAGAGACAAAGACATAACAGAGGTATGTGTAGTGTTTCGCAAAACACTTTCCTGGATTGTATTTCATTTACATATATGTACTCAACCAAAGCTTTTCTCAGAAACTCAAACCCGCCCTGCCCTCAAGAAGATGCACATTTAAAAAAAAAGTTGATTAACATGTGTGTGTAACGTATGTAATATACTGTACTCTCCTAATCAAGGCCGCCATCAGAAATTTCAAGGCCCCATACTGAAAAAAATTCTGGGCCTTCCCCTCCCCCTGGATAGTTTGTCCATTAATAGCCCACTGATAATTGACTCATTAATATGATAAAGTAACTGTTCGGGTCCACACTCTCAATAAAGTATCGGGGGCCACGAGGGAGCATCACTCACGCTTGTAATTTTGATAAAGCACCGTCTGGTGCGAAACGCGTTAAGCGTTTGTCTTTTTGCCTGTCCTCTATCCCTCTGCCTGATGCCTTTTATATATTTTGGATCACAATAAAAGAAGATTCTTTTCTCATGCAACTCAATTTGGATTTATTTTGTTTACCTACCGGATGATTACCGCTGACACACCCTGTTTGTTTCCTGCTTAATCCTGGGCCTTGAGTAGACCCTATTGTGTTCCAGCACCTGGAGGTAATATACTACTACACTCACTACCTATCCTATTTTGGGCTATTTTGAGCCGGTCAAAACTGTTTGAAAGAAATGAGGAGACTCCGCACACCGTTCAAGGCGTTTAATCCACACAAATACGACCAGGGGTCGGTAGATTCTCCATAGCGGTAATAGCCAATTCAGCAGAGGTGCAAATAAGTCCCAAAGTGAGTGAAAAACAAGTACGATAAAGTAACTGTTCTGGTCCGCACTCTCAATAAAGTATCGTGTGGCACGAGGGGGTGTATTTGTGTGGATTAAACTCCTTGAACGGTGTGCTGAGTCTCCTGATTTCTTTATTGCTCATTAATGTGACACTGATAATTTGCTCATTAATGTGCCACTGATAATGTGCTCATTAATATGCCACTGATAATGTGTCCATTAATAGCCACTGATAATTTGTCCATTATTAGCCCCTTTGATAATTTGTCCATTATTAGCCCATTGATAATTTGTCCATTATTAGCCCATTGATAATTTGCTCATTAATATGCCACTGAAAATGTGTCCATTAATAGCCACTGATAATTTGTCCATTATTAGCCCAATGATAATTTGTCCATTTTTTTTTTAAAGGGCTAGGGCCAAGGACGGGTTTATCGCCTCCCCATGCCCCCCCCCCCCCCCCCCCACCCCCGAGCCTTGCTCCTAATTATAGGCTGCGCCCGATTAACAATACATTTCTGGAAAATTCTGGAAGAAATATGCCCATAATGCGCTACCACTGCACGAATCGACTGAGCAGATTAAACAGAGCAGTCGAAGCTCGGGTGGTAGCACGGTTCATCTTCTAATCCGTCCCTCCCGGAAACAAAAGTACAGCACATAACAACATCAGTAAATGTTGGGAATTTCATGAATTGTGTAATTATGGTTAGCAATGCAATGAAAACATCTTGCTGGAATCGAAAATTTACTAAGGTTGTTTGGTGTAATGAACATTGTTAGTTATACTGCAAGGAGTTTGCACAAAAAATGACCAGGAAAATTGGCATCAATGTGGTCTTGTACAACGATGGACAATTCATGAAATTTGCAGGAATTGTGCAGTAGTGATGTAAATTCACGAGATGGGGAAAGAAACTACACATTCCATGGACTGTGCATCTCCCAGATTTGCTCATATATCATTATAATGTTTGAAATACAATGCTAGTGAAAAATGTTGTATAGAATTTGGAATGTGGGTGGTGTGAGCTTTTATGGCAAGAATTTGTGTTGGCAGGGTAATCCACTGAAATGTAAATTGTACAGTATTTGGATAATTCAAAGTATTTCGGTTCATGCCCTTCTGTTCTTTCTCTTTTGCATCCTTCTCATTGAATGGAAACCATGCAGAAATGATAAACAAAAACCTTCTAGTAAGACATGTGTGTTCATTACTGCTACACACTTATAACTAATCATCTGCTTTCATTTCATTTCTCTTATGCCATGTACAATTTGTTTTCTGAAAAGCAGTTTGGTCATATAATTGTCACTTTTCTGATGAATCATAGGATTATTCAATGGATATTGGCCTATAAAGTACAAATGAACCCATGTGCAGGCTTTGTATAAAGAGATTGCATGTAATATACTTGTCTTATAGTTATTGGTTATTTGTGTGAAACTGAAAATGTTTTGTTCAATGTCGAAGTTACTTTCTAGGTGCCTTAAATTTATATAAATTTACACAAAGCTTGAGAAATATTTTTAGATTTTAGGAGCCAAACAGATCAATTCAGCTGCCAGCCTATTTTTTTTCAGGAGCCAACAAAATTGTACTTCCATAGAGTTCTATGTAAGGGAATGATAAAAAAAAAATACAAGTCTACAACAGGGCATGTAGGACCCAAAGCCTCTAACGCAGGGCTTGACAAATGTAATTAGATTTTAGGAGCCAGCAAAAAAATTTAGGAGCCAGACAATCACGCAAGCATACACGCAATTCATAAACACACACGCCTACTTTACATATACACATATATACAAACAACTCACACACACCTACTTTACATATACACATATATCCAAACACCTCACACACACCTACTTTACATATACACATATATACAAACAACTCACACACACCTACTATACATATACACAAATATCCAAACACCTCACACACACCTACTATACATATACACATATATACAAACACCTCACACACACCTACTATACATATACACATATATACAAACACCTCACACACACCTACTATACATATACACATATATACAAACACCTCACACACACACCTACTATACATATACACATATATACAAACACCTCACACACACCTACTTTACATATACACATATATACACACACCTACTATACATATACCCATATATACAAACACCTCACACACACCTACTTTACATATACACATATATACAAACAACTCACACACACCAACTTTACATATACACATATATACACACATATATACAAACACACACCCACCTCACACAGTCTTTTCTTGTTTTCTTCTTAACTTGTCCCCCCTCCCTTCTGCTTTACCTCACTGCAGGGGAGGGGGACATTCGTGTTGCAGCCGATCTGCCTGCTGAGTGCCAGGATGTCACGTGACGACACCCAGCACTCAGACACGCGTTGCGCGAGGGGCGGAGCTTGCAGTCTGTGCGGATGGCACAGACTTTACCCCCTCGCGCTCCGCAAAAATAAAAAAATCGGATGGCAGCGGTGAGGGGACCATGAGGCTGACGGCACCCAGACGCCAGGTCCAATTTCCTGGTCGCCATGGCGACCTGGCGCCTGGGGTTTGTCGAACGCAGGTGGTGGAAGGTACCTATGTATAATGCCAAGTGACTAACTCCCAGTAGGCCTCGAAACGCGAGGAAGGGGATGTGAAAATAATAAAAATTGGAATGGAGATGGCATGACCTCAAAACGGTAGGGAATCCCTAGCAGACACCAAGCTTTGCCCCTTTCAGGGATTACTTGTGATATATCTGAATAATTTCATTCATGTTCTGTAAACAGCAAATCAATTTCAAATATATCCACAAATAAAGAAATGCAACATATTTAAACAATTACAAAATATTCTTTCAAATGGAGGAAGTTCATATCAGTACATACTTAGGAAGACACTTATGGCACTCTTACCAGTATATAGTAGCACATAGGCACAGAAGCTGCCGAGGTCGGCTTTTCCTATGATGCTCAGCCAGCATCAAGGGAAATAGTTTGTCTTGGCATCATGGCAACTGTAGTTCATGGTGAAGGAGTGTCATTTCATGTGCTGTTAACTACAGTTCACATGAGGTCTAGCCAGACGGGATAACTCTCATGATGATTACTGTGCTCTACTACGCCAGGCATTTTTTTCTCCCTCACATATGGTGGTCTTTGGTACCAGCAGGCCCCTGCATCTGCATACCGACATAGGGTCGTTAATATGTAGTAACTGCAGTAGACATGTGACAATGGTAAAACTCGGAAAGTTTTCGAAATCAGCTATTACTGTCTAATTTTTGCAGTTCAGTTTTTAGTTCAAAGTTTATCAAACAGACCACTCTGATCCGTGCTAAAAGAAGTAATAATTAGTGCGAGTGGAAACAGGCTGGCTTATACTCACTGTCTAGATACTGATCAGTGTTTGTAAGACAAATAAACATGCTATTAGTACAGTCCAAAAAAGTTGTTGCCAAAGACTTCCTTCTGTTAACTACAGGTAGTGAGAGAGGCCAAATTGCTTTAATGGTTTTGTCTTATTTGGACTTTGCCTTTTTTTTTTTAACAAACTTTGGCTTTGGATGGCATACCCATCCTCACTGATAAGCACTATTTGAGTTCTTGTAATACACGTCACTAGTTGTTTGTGTCTCATGTGTTTTATTTACAACAAATACAACTCCACACATATATTTTTATACCACTTTATAGAGTTTTATTTGTGGAAATATATTGTGCAATGTCTTTATATCTTGTGCATTCAATTCTTTTTTTTTTCTACTAATAAAAAGGGTTGCCACTTTTTCTTCAAAAAAAATACCAGCCATGCTATTACCACCATAGACTCAAAATTAGCCTAGTGGCAAACCTCAGCCACGAGCCACACAATTTAGTGGATATGGTTGTGCAAGCCCACAGAGCATCTAGCTATTAAAGTACTGGAGGATTTAGAACATAGAGCATAGTTGCATAGTACCCAGGCCCTTGGGAAGTACTGGTATTTGCATGTGATCAGCCAGGGATGTTCTTGGATTCCTAAACCTTATGAAATATCCCTCACAGACTTGTTTTTAAGAATATCCCTGACTACGTCCCTGGTATATAACCTTATCTGTTTATGGGAGGAGTATAAAGAGACAGGGCTGAGAAACTTTGTTGTCTTTCCCAATAAGCTTAATATGGCCTTGACATCAGAACTTTTTTGGGGCATCAATTGCTTTTAAATGTACATTACTCTACCATACCTCCCAACTGCTCTGCTTTGTGTGGGACAGTCTTGATTTGGGAGGTTTCGGGACAGAGGTTAAGCTTAGAGGGACAGCAAGACTCAGGACCGCAATCCTGTGGTCCTGATCGCATTTTCCGGTGTTCCAGAAACCAGAGAATCCTTACTGGGCATGCGCAGAATTGCGAGCATGCACAGTAGCGATCCTGGCTTCAGAAGCCAGGATCAAAAATGGGGGAAAGTGTCATTTTTACCGCACATGAGTGGTAACACTGACAACCCCTCTCCCCAGACTCCGCCCCCTGATGTCCCGCCCCCTCCCCAGACTCTTCCTGCTGGTGTCCCGGTTCGTCGGGGGGCCAACTTGGGAGGTATGCTGTACATTACACATACATCTAAAATCACACGTACAGTAGTTTGATATTTACTATTTGTGCTCGAGCAGCTCTTAACTGATGAGAGAATTTTCCCTTAAGTTAACTGCAGGTTTGGTACATAGCAGTGAGACAAACAAATCCTTTTAAGATCCATTTTTCTACACTTATGATATGCTACTTGCGGCCTGTGAGGTTGATGTGGCATTAAATGTTTTCTAGTCCATCAGGTTAATGTCTGGGCCACGAGTTAACATTCTGCATGTGGCCAAATTAAAACCTTGGACATGAATCCCCTTTCTAATGTTTGGGGGTCTATTCAGTAAAAGGTCAGTTGAAAGTGAGGTGAAAATCTAACACAAGTTGCTTGGCTACTGTGACATCACACTGAGCAATATTCTAACTGTAGTCTTGACATCCTTGGAATAGGACAGCTGTCAGACCTGAGACTCCCCTTTACTTGGAAGGTAACATGGGCGGAAAGGGGGCCTACGTCTGCATTTGTATCATGTACTTTCTTTGTTCGTTAGATCGTCATTAGTTGTTCCATTCTATGGATTATACCTATTCTTTTTCTTACTGAATTAATTGTTGAGGACCTGGTAAATTAACATAATACTGAGATTGGTCTATGAGACAACTGGGTAAAACTGCATATGTCTCCACTTTTATCCACCCACAAAAATCTCACACACTGCATGGCAATTGTTATTGTCAAGCGGTGTTAAGGCCAGCGGGTTCCATCGTTGGTGATATGCCAGCTGCATTTATATTGAACCAGACACAGCACTGGTGCATGCCTATGAGTATTACTTTGGTTCACATATATGTACAGAGATAATTTTAAGATCATTTGAGGCCTCCTTTTCAATTTACACCAGTGTACACCATTCACTAGAAACACCCCAATTGTTCTTAACCCTTAGAGAAGTAGGTAGGGCACTTCAAAGTTTTCCCTGCACAGGCCAATAAATGAGGGCTTGACAAAAGCCAGAAGCCAAAGAGCCATGGCTCCTAAAATCCCTACTTCTGACTTTTTAAGCCATTTCCCTACAAATTACAAGACTGGCTTCACCTTTCTCTTCTGCTTGTTCCATCATGCTGAGGCTGTAACTTAACATGTGCAACCATATCTATGTAATAAGGTATGTTTAATGGGACTCTGTCAACTTAAAGGGACAGTACCACTTACATACAATGTAACTAGATTACCTGTGCATTTAAAACAAACATATACATAAGACATAAGCCACTGTTTTTTTCTTCTTCTATGTTTCAATGAATTGCATATAAAAGTAAAAATAAAATCAGGAGTCCAGCATCCATTTTACTCATGATGCAACATATTCCAAAATGGTCCAGCAGGTCTCACTTTACAACTGTGGCCAGAATCTGCGTGATGATGTCATAAGATACTTCCCTGCTCTCTTACTGGCTCCTGTGTATCATAGCGGGCAGGTCTAGGTGGCTGTGTAAAACCTTTATTTATCTTCCTTCCAACACAAATAGAGGAGATTTACCTGATCAAACAGGATTATAACTCCGCCCCCTTGTGATGTAATAGTTACATTACCCTCCCATTCTATGCAAGTCTATGATCAGAATTCTGACTTATGTGTCCCCAGACCCAAAGTGAGATACTAGTGCTGTAAAGTCTCTGGGGGTGGCACCCAAGCACACTATATTAAACAAAATGGCAGCACCCAGTCACACTTGTTTAGTAAAATATTTCATAAAATAAACTCGCATAACAAAAACAAAAGACATATCTGAAATCAACAACGCAAAATAAAAAAAATAAACCCTTTTGATTTTTTGGTGGGAGTGTCCCTTTAAGCACTGCTTAAACTGTTAATGTAAATAATAAGAAATGATTTGTACATTGCATTAGCAATATTGCATGCAAATGCATAAAATAAGAGAAATATATGTTTTACATGTGTCTCTGGTGTTTCCTGCTCATGACATCACCTTCTGCCTATATATGCAAAATACACATTTCCCATCCAACATTAGTTAATTTGCATAAAAAACAAAGGGTGATATCATAAATCAGAGACATTTAAAATATATTTTTCTCTTATTCTATGCATTTGCTTGCAATTCTGATAACACAATGTATAGATATATTATCCGTTTTTTTTTAATTCTGTACATTCACAGAATAAGCACAGTATAGAGTCCCTCTAAGAAACTTTCCTTTGGTCACAAAATACTAGGTGTGTGGTTAAAAATAAAAGTAAGACAAGGCAAGTACTGTTTATGGGTTGCATATTATGCAAATACTTACTGTTCTGTTAATTGCTTATACTGTGTTGATTTAATTTGGCTTCCCATACATGAAATTCTTTATCAGTAATTCTCTAGTGGCATTTATCACAATGTAGGGGAAAATGCCTTTAGCGTGTCTTTGAAGTCTTGTCTTGTAACATTTTTTTAGATTTCTTTTCTTCACAACAATGAATAACTTTTATTAGCATGCATATCTGTTTTAAACTTGAACATTCTGAGCGTACTGCATACGTATGTATACTGTGCAGGTTTGCACACACCTAACTCCTCCTCTATTGAAAATATTGGTAATGCGTAGGATTGATGTCAAGATGTCCAATGCCTCTTCATTCTCTATGGGGCTCATTTTCAGTAGAATCGTAGAACCCCTGTGTGAAACGCTTCAAAAAGGCAAAGTTATTGCGATTGGGTCCAAATATAGGGCCAGATCAAAGACTATAGATGAATTTGGAAAATCCTGTGTTTACTTTCAGCATAGCCGAGATCGGTCTGAAATCAGGGAAACGTCGCTGTTTTCAGTCTAGAATTTCGTCTATTCTAAAAGTGCTGATTACCGACAAACGAGGGGTGAATTCCGAAAAATGTATGAAGCTCGGCAATTTAAATTCTCACGTTATTTTGTTCAGAACTGAAAGTTAAAGGGCCTTTAAGTACAGTAAAAATATTTTTAAATGGTTAATTCAAATGGAAATTGTTACATAATAACGTTCTAATCATGACACGCACATATTCCACATGCCAGATAGTAACCCCCCAAAAAAGTCAGGGAATGGCCACGTATCTACATGTGCTTTGACTTTAATGGGAGGATTTCAGCTATTGCAGAAATAGCCGAAATCCTCCCATAGACTTGATATGGGGTGTTTGAAATGACCACTTCAGATGAATTTGTCAGCCGAATTGTCGGATCTGAAATCGGCCATAAGCGCCAATTTGGGGTCACTTTGGACCATTGGGATCACTGCCATCAGCCCGAAAATCAGAGATACTTAAATAAACCCCCTTGTGTTTCCTTGTGCTCACTACTACAGGTGTATATTAGACTGTTAATGTGAATTTACAAATTATTGTTACAGAGTAGAACACTGTGTATCCATTAGGCAAATAAGCACTTCAAAGATCCATATCTCCCATTCAATGTGTAGTTTGCCAGTGAAATGTTTCTGTAACCCTCACTCCTGGGCTTACAAATATACTGTTCAAATTGAGCCATATCATATGACTGTTTATCTTTGTAAGTACATAAATACAGTTTGAGTGTTTGCTTGAAAGTGGATTTGTCCGTAAATGAGAAGTAGAACAAATATTGTATTCTTTCTCACAATGAACACTACAGCTTCTCTGGAATATTCCTTTTCATCCTGTTCTTGAGACCAACTCCTCTGGATGAACCAAAACTGTTCTCTAATAATCGTTTGATACTTGAACTTCCCTATGGTAGGTGATAATGGAAATACAATATGAAAAATAACTATTACTTAGAAGTTACTCAATCATAATTTACTAAGACAGCTGCAAATGTGAGTCATATAAGGCTGATTGAGCAATTATAAATACATTTGCTGTTTTAGGATTTAACACTTTGATTTGTAAGTTTGCAAAGCAGCACAAGGCAACTAACAACATTCCATAGAGGCCAAATTAATTAGATAATGAGTGTTGTATTGCTGCTAAGGCCAAGGAGGGGGGGCAGCAGCAGGCTGAAGGAGGCGACATAGCCAGCACTACCATTGGTGAAGGAGGCAACATAGCCAGCACTACCATTGGTGAAGGAGGCAACATAGCCAGCACTACCATTGGTGAAGGAGGCAACATAGCCAGCACAACCATTGGTGAATGAGGCGACATAGCCAGCACTACCATTGGTGAAGGAGGCAACATAGCCAGCACTACCATTGGTGAAGGAGGCAACATAGCCAGCACAACCATTGGTGAATGAGGCGACATAGCCAGCACTACCATTGGTGAAGGAGGCAACATAGCCAGCACAACCATTGGTGAATGAGGCGACATAGCCAGCACTACCATTGGTGAAGGAGGCAACATAACCAGCACTACCATTGGTGAAGGAGGCGACATAGCCAGCACTACCATTGGTGAAGGAGGCAACATAGCCAGCACTACCATTGGTGAATGAGGCGACATAGCCAGCACTACCATTGGTGAAGGAGGCGACATAGCCAGCACTACCATTGGTGAATGAGGCGACATAGCCAGCACTACCATTGGTGAAGGAGGCAACATAACCAGCACTACCATTGGTGAAGGAGGCGACATAGCCAGTCAGCCATTTTGCTCTCTCAGCACCATTCTTCAACATTTTAGGAATTGTAGTTTAGAAACAGCTGAAGGACTGCACATTGTACCATTATTTTATAAAGTGTCAATAAGTCTTAACGGGAATACGTAGACGTGTGTGTATATAGGTATAGAAATCACACAAGTACTGTATCAGGATACTAGCAATGTGCACAAAAGAGTGATCACCCTGAATGATAGAGTTAATTCATTGCCATATAGTGGGAAGGTTAAAGCATGAGTTAGCACTTTGATGATTGGTAAAATGACTGGTGCCAGTTCTTATGAGTGGACCTCTGCAATTATTGGTTTAACAAATCTACTAGTTACCTAAATAGGACACCCAAGGGAGGTTTATATTTAGCTTTAGGCAAAGGAGGGTGTATTTTATTGATGCTGGAAATATTACTCTATCACCCAGTGTTTTCTTGGTAATAATAATAAAATAGTATGTGTTTTGAGTGATAAAAGAATGGGCTCAATTCATTGCAATTTTTTAACAGGTTCAAATGAAGACAACATGGAGTCGCAGGCAGTTACAACATTAGAATCATATATCAAATTCATGTTTTATGCAGTAAAAAACATAACACATGTATTTTTGACTCCCTAAGATGTGTGCAGCTGGGTGGGCCCAGGGCTTTTCCTCCGACGTCTGACATGTTCTGATCTCTGTAGGATCAGTCAAGACCACACAGCAAGTTATTTATTTGGAATGCTAGGATAGCCAGCGGTGAGAAGGTTATGAGGATAGTTGGTTTTCACTGAACACAGAGTTACTGTGATCCTGCACTTCAACATTGTTCTTCAAATTATGTGCAATCATCTCTATTTGTGACAGCTTTGCTTGGTGTGGTTTGACATGAACAAAATGACAGGTTTCCTAATTGAGCAGCCGAAGTTAAATGCCACCAAAGGGTTTGGCAGAAGAAAGAAATCTGCTCGCTACTTTGCTAGTATTTGGATTTATAAATAGAATATGTTTGGATTTATAAATAGAATATGGTGTTGTATAACTAAGACATCTTGTATTTTACAGTAATTCTTGTCTTGTAAACATGATACATAATTTATTTGTACAATTTGTAAACACTAAGTGTTAATCAATTTGAAGTTCAATCATTGAAACCTATATTGTATTACTTGTAAATTCCCTGAGGCCTGTTATCTGGATTCTCGTCAGAAAGAAATCCTAGGTAGATCCATAACGTCTTGCAAAGCTATGATGTTTAATGTCCTTGGCTTTAGTCTAATGATAGCTATGTGTGTTTCTGAATTCTGTTGAGCCTCTATGCTTATACATGTATTTCCTTTTTGTTTAGTGATATAAACACTGGGAAGCAAGCTGAATGTGGAACCAAGAATAGAAGAGCGATGTAAGAATACTCATGAGGTGAGCCCATTATTGGACAGAGACATGGTAAGGATCGTGCATCTGCCAATAAACTCCACAAATCTATTTTTTTCTTAAAGGAACACTGAACCATCACAGCAACTCTTAAACATTATTTTAAACATCTGGATTTGTATAATTAAAAGGGCTTTTGAATGATGCTCGGAAAGAGACACATTTAGAAGGTCCAAGGGGCAGCTCCATGGCAAGACAACTCCGATTGCATTGTGGCTTTTGAGATCTTTATCTCCTCTTACTGCAGCTGATTGGTTTTGCACAGCGCAACTGGCACACACACCAATGATTGAGAGCACCGGTCTCTTGAAATGTCGCTAGAAATCAGCTGCTCTGTCATGGCAGCCTCGGAGCAAAGACTAGGGTTGAATTACGTCTAAACGCTTGTGCACCTTTAAAATTGTGGTTTTAATAAGGCAGAAAATGATCTTCTGCAAGATAAAAAAAAAAAAAAAAATTCGGGTTCACTGCCTCTTTAAACAGAATCTATATTAAGACACGTTAAATTGTAATAACATTGTCATTCTATCAGAATAGTAGGCACACTTTGTAAAATTGCTGCAGCTAGAATATTTTATAAACAATGAAATGTCTAACCAGCCGTATTGCCATAGAAATACAAAAAGGGTTTTATCACAAAACAAGGAATTATAGTGAACTGATAAGTTTGTTGCAAATTTAGACATAAATAGCCAAGTTGAAAAACATTTGTATCTTTTCCAAACTGGAGATTTTTATTCATCACACTTCACTGGTTATTCATTAATGCCATTGTGTTTATGTGCCCCCTTTAACTATTTGGAAAACCTATGCAGAAGCCATAAAATACAATCAAACCTTAGGTTTTGTTTTTTTTGTTGTTTTTTTAACTTTGTTTTTTTTTTTTTTTACATTTACACTGTATATTTTGGAAAGAATATTTAATTTAAAAATCGTCTGAGCTACATTTATATGCCAAGCATGCCAAAACATAAAAACAGATGTTCCTTGGAAAAATTGCCAGTTGGGAGTTATATTCATGTCAATGAGAGAGGGGCAGAGATCTTAAAGGATTGGTTGGGACTGCAATTAAGTTTTCCTCACTTTTCTTGTGCATAAATGCGACCCTGCCTTGGTTTCCGAACCTTTCACAATGCAAAAGCAAATTTGTCTTACTGTGCTGGGGAAATATCGTCTTAGACAGAAGAACATAAATAAAACAATGATATCTGAGTTTGAAAAATCCCCCAACTTGCCTATCTTTCCAACTCTGCTACTATCACTTATCTATATTTCAATCAGTTCCTTGCTCTCCTAGGGCCATATCTATAAAGACATAACTGGTGCTATTTCAGGAAAAAGGTGCTAATATAGATGTAATAACCATGGAAACCAATGGAATTCTATGGCAGTTTGCTCCAAATTTAGCAGTTTTAAAAAAGAATTAGCTCCTGTTTTGTCTTGATAAATATGGCCCCTAGTAATTTATTTGGACTTGCGTTGCTCTTTGTATAGTCACCAAGTTGCACATATATGTAATCACTTAGTGCATGAAATATCACGCTAGATATATTCTGAAGATGTGTCTATCTACTAGTGTGCTACATCACTGCCTTGTAACCTTTTGCCTTCTAAATATATATCTGGACCAGAGAATACCAAGTGTGGTTCAGACCCTTAGCTGACTGGATGTTTGTGTGCTTTTTAAAAAGTTCTACATTGAGTGAAAGTGAAATCCATGTGGTAATATAGAGCTTTATTTTTGCTGGGATAAGGTGTTCTTGTGATGAGGCCTTGTTATTGTTTCCAGAGGCAATGTTCTATTCAGAGAGAGTGCTTGGACATAGCGCTAGGTCTGCTGTTGTTGTGTCTCATAGTGTGTGGTACATGTGTGTAGTTTCAGTAGACATAGAATACATTACACAAATAAGTTTTAATTCTGAGATCTGGATCTGTAGCACACAGACAGAAGCAGCTTTATTTAGCTGGGAAAGACCCCGCCTTCTATACAACAGGCTTTTTTTTTTTTTGTTAATTATAGTTTTCAATTAAAAAAAAAAAAAAAAAAATTATAGTTTTCAATTCTGTTTTTAATATAGATTGGATTTCTTGTTTCTTTTATTTAATCAAATTGGGATTTGGGATCTTTATGCTCCAGCCACCCACTTGTCAAATAGCAGCTCTGGTTAGTTATGTTTGCTGGCATTTATTTCTAACTGTTACTGTGCCAACAGATTCTTCATATGTTTGCAGTTGTCTGCATAGCGCTCTACATAAGATTAATCTAAATGTTTTAAATCTGTTCCTGATGACTCAAGGGATTTCAGAACGAATAATCCTCTTTGCTTAATGGGACTTTGACAACCTAAACATCGCTTATACTGTTTTTTTGTATATATGATTTTGTGCTCATTATAAAATAAAATAAAATGCAAAAAGTGATTAATAATTATCAATTATATTATGTTAGCAAAACTGCAGGCAAATAAGAGAAAAGCATGTTTTAAACGTGTCTGTGGTGTCTTCTGTCTATGACCTCACCTGTGGCTTGATATGCAAATTAACTCTTTTTCAGTTTGAAATGTTTTAATTGCCTCAAGGTGACATGAATATAACTCCCAACAAATATTTTTCTTATTTTACTCATTTACTTGGAGTTTTGCCAACACAGTGGATAGATCATTTTTCAGCACTATTTATTGTCTACCTTTACAGTATAAGCAATGTTTCGTTTGACACAGTCCTTTTAAAACACCATAGCAGTATTTTGTAGAAAGTGCCAGTGAGGTGTGCAATATTTACAGACAATGGTTTGTTTTAGATTTTGTCCTATATAGTTGCACCAAATGTTAGTAATGAGACAAGAGGCTCTCTGCTTTATAATGATAGTTGTTTTTTAACTGCTATTATTTGTATTTATTTATTGTACCACAAGAAAATCACGTTATATGATCTTACTGCTGTGCCTGTTTTAACCTTATAATTACAGGTTCAATTCCTGACAGGCTCAACTCACCCTTTCAATCTGCCAAGGGCAATACGTTTAGTCCTATTAAGCTGGGTAATTCTAAAACTGCAAATTCAGTCAAATGTAAGAGCAGGAGCTGAAGTTCTTTATTATATTAAACAAAAACGGTTCTTAAGATTATTATAGTTGCCTAATATAATTGGCCAGTGCCAATCAAAAAACAGTGGCACAGAGAATGGTGACATTATGATGACACGTTACTCCAATTCCTGTGTGAGACTGATATTGCACACGACTTGCCAAGTGTCCATTTCTGTGTCCACGAAGACAATGAAGGCAATAGTAGACATCTGCATTGCTTTCTGTGGGAGTTTTCTATAATATTTGTGTGTTGTTCAGTATTTAAGTAAGCGACTGTTTAGTAAGAGTTGACTAGCAAACCTATATTACACTCAGTCCTGCCCCTTGTAACATTAGATTACTGGTTTCGAAATGGGACTCAATGGGCATTCACCTTACAGGATAAAATAATAATAGCCATTAAACAATGATAGTTTGCCAGCAGTCCCGAATTTGCTGGGGCAAAATCAATTTTTTTAAATTATTCCAGCATTAATGTTGCCTGTACAGCACTTAACATTGTGCACAGGCAGTATTGCCTATACAGCACTTAACATTGTGCACAGGCTGTATTGCCTATACAGCACTTAATATTGTGCACAGGCAGTATTGCCTATACAGCACTTAACATTGTGCACAGGCTGTATTGTCTATACAGCACTTAATATTGTGCACAAGCAGTATTGCCTATACAGCACTTAACATTGTGCACAGGCTGTATTGTCTATACAGCACTTAACATTGTGCACAAGCAGTATTGCCTATACAGCACTTAACATTGTGCACAGGCTGTATTGTCTATACAGCACTTAATATTGTGCACAGGCAGTATTGCCTATACATCACTTAACATTGTGCACAGGCAGTATTGTCTATACAGCACTTAATATTGTGCACAGGCAGTATTGCCTATACAGCACTTAATATTGTGCACAGGCTGTATTGCCTATACAGCACTTAACATTGTGCACAGGCTGTATTGTCTATACAGCACTTAATATTGTGCACAAGCAGTATTGCCTATACAGCACTTAACATTGTGCACAGTCTGTATTGCCTGTACAGCACTTAACATTGTGCACAGGCTGTATTGCCTATACAGCACTTAACATTGTGCACAGGCTGTATTGTCTATACAGCACTTAATATTGTGCACAGGCAGTATTGCCTATACATCACTTAACATTGTGCACAGGCAGTATTGTCTATACAGCACTTAATATTGTGCACAGGCAGTATTGCCTATACAGCACTTAATATTGTGCACAAGCAGTATTGCCTATACAGCACTTAATATTGTGCACAGGCAGTATTGTCTATACAGCACTTAATATTGTGCACAAGCAGTATTGCCTATACAGCACTTAACATTGTGCACAGGCAGTATTGTCTATACAGCACTTAATATTGTGCACAGGCAGTATTGCCTATACATCACTTAACACTATGCACAGGCAGTATTGTCTATACAGCACTTAACACTGTGCACAGGCAGTATTGCCTATACAGCACTTAACACTATGCACAGGCAGTATTGTCTATACAGCACTTAACACTGTGCACAGGCAGTATTGCCTATACAGCACTTAACATTGTGCACAGGCAGTATTGTCTATACAGCACTTAATATTGTGCACAAGCAGTATTGCCTATACAGCACTTAACATTGTGCACAGGCAGTATTGTCTATACAGCACTTAATATTGTGCACAGGCAGTATTGCCTATACATCACTTAACACTATGCACAGGCAGTATTGTCTATACAGCACTTAACACTGTGCACAGGCAGTATTGCCTATACAGCACTTAACACTATGCACAGGCAGTATTGCCTATACAGCACTTAATACTGGACACAGGCAGTATTGGTCTGAAACTGTGTATTTCTCTTAGACATGCACAGTCTAAATTGAAGGAAATGAGCTCCAGACTGCTGTATCAGATAGGCTGGAGCTCAGTCCAGCAGGTTCATGGGACGTCACATAATGTTGGGTAATCCCGCCCCCTTTAGGTTTTTCTACCTTTACAGTACAAAAACTGTCCCTATAGGGTGCTGTGAAGCTTCCTTATCTATTAGATGAGAAAATCAGAGTACAGAAGTGCTTTGTTGATGCTGTCTGTACATGTCTGTCTCTGGGCAGCTAGAAAGCACTTTTCCTGTATGATAAATACTGTAACTGTGTAGTTAGTGCCGACTGTATGGAAGGAATCTGGCCTCGTTTTTATTTTGTTAATTATTGACTATCTTTATTTCTTCATGTGTAGCTTTTAGAACTTTGCACATGTGCTGTAATAAAAATGATAATAATATGAATCATAATAATTATCTGTTACATAGTGAGTCACCATCCGACCAGTGCTATGTGTAATGAAGAAAGTGAGGGGCATCACAGGGTTTGGTCTATTTTTACAGTGTGAATTGACACGAACATTGCTTTTAATAAAAGACAAATATAACTGCGCTGAAGTGTTATGTTGCCGGGGCTGCCACCTTTCATGGTACAGATCAAAATAAAAACACAGCACAGTCCTTGGTGGTGCACACCATTGTCCCCATTTTGACTCTCCTTTTGGGTGTGAGCACAATACCTGCTAGTCAGGTAATACTCTTTGTACTGCAGCTTGTATTTAAACCTTCATATCCATACCAAGAGAGGCCCCATAAAACCATTAATGCTATGCACTGCCTCAGGGCCTAACAAATAACAAGCCAGGAAGCCATGACTCCTAAAACACCTTCTAACAGTTTGGATTATTTTACATGGAGCTCTATAGAAATATTACTTCCCAGGCAACTAAAAATAAATAGACAAGGTCCTGAAATTGTCTGATTCTTAACGTCTACAAATATGTGTAAAAGTGAGGTGTCTGTGATCTGAAATGAGAGCAACATCTCATCCCACCAACTTAACTATGCATTCTACTCATTGTACAGTTTCTCCTCCTAGAAGAACAGGTTTGGGCCTGAATCCCAATTGCTGGATCCCGAGCCATCATAGAATAAGATGTCCCTGACCTGTGGGCTTGGTAGGAATTCCCATGTTTTGCACATTAGGCTCTAAGTATCCTGCCCAAGGGCCGATTGTCCTGGCTTGTTCTCTAATTGGATTTGTATGAGGCCATTAGATCTCTTACATGTCTCTGAAAGGCAGTAGTGTATGTGATATGTTAACTCTTAAAAATAATTTGAACCAATAGATGTGACTCTGAGGGAGACTTATATTACATTAATATCTATATAGCAACATCAATATCTATATAGCAACATCAAACACTTGGTTCCAAATATAAAGCACTAGTCCAGACCCAATAAGATGAACAGAGACAAACTGATACATAAAGCAGATAAAGTTCTGCTTGTGAGTTTAAAATCGAGTAGAGACTCAGGAACCATATGGTTTTGGAAAAGGCAGAAAAGAATGCAGGACTAGAAGGTATATTGAGAAGATTCTGACAGCTACATAATTGGGATCATGGATAATTACAGTGCATTCAAAGTAAGTCAGTTGTAATTGTCTTAAAAAGGTGAATTTTGAGGTACCATTAATAAATTCAGAGTGAGGGAGATAGCGGAAGACTCTTCTGTACCAGATCGAGTAAATTACCTTTATTGTGCCTAGTTATGCTAGTTTACAGAGAGTGGCCAAAGGAGGAGGCTACTGTGAGAAGTTTGGGGCAGTAACTTTTATAAATGGAAAAGACTATTCACCCAGAATGATACGTGGGACATCAGAAAAAGTATGGGAGAGAAGTGATCAATAAATTGTGAATTAGGTCCTGCTGTTTAATATATATATATATATATATATATATATATATATATATATATATATATATATTAAACTGCAACTAGAAGGGAAAGAAGAATTGTGTGAATGTCAGAGAATGAAAAGGAGGGGGTTAGAGTGTATATATAGGAAGATGTAGAAATCAAAATCTTTCTCCCTGTGTCTTGAGTATGAGCTGAATTGAAGTGCACTATACAAGAACGTGGTCAGGGCGGTAGGAAGAACCAGGTATCTGTCCGTGCTGAAGGAATGAGAGATAAATAGGTTGCGCATGTTTTTATGTCTTCTTGCGTCCAGAGAGTGCATTCCAAAACATACAGCTGAACATGGGAGAAGGTTTGTGGTTACAGATGATAGGTACGTGGCATTTCATTTCTTAGTGGGAGTGCCTGGTAACTACAGCACATGGGGGTGTGCTGGGGGCCAGTATTAGAAGTGATATCACCAGACAAAGGTATAAGTTATAAGAGTACAGGTTAGCAGAGTGGAGAGGTAAAGAGGCTGTTAATCGATAGAAGCTGAATGTCAGCAGCTGGTAAATGTCTTGTGTTGTAGATATTTAATTAGGAAATAAAGGACAATGGGGGCACTTCACTAAAGGTGAGAGTCACATATCATCTCACCAATCTACCTGTCCCCGCTAAGCAAACTGCACCCATGCAAGCTCTCAGTGTGTTAAGTAATGAACCCAGGAGGGTTCATGGGCCCAGGGACACAAGCTCACTTAGTTGGGTAATCAGGTAACACTGCTATGAAGCAGGGCTTTACAAAAGTCTGTATGGATATAAATACCTTTGGTAGATTGCGTAGAGGCAATGCTACTTTATGGTTTGGTTTTGATGCTTGAGAAATATCTTTTTAATGTAACATTTCGAATGAAGTGGTTTACATCTATAAATGTTTTAAAAGAATCACACTTATTGGTAGGGGCAAATGTCAGACCTGAGAAACTTTATTTAATTCAGTGTTAAATTGAAGCTATACGAGTAGAAAATCCCTATGGGCAATACATTCTTCTTACCGTTTTACTAAATTTCCTCTTTGGAATTTTATTCCGTTCCTATCTTCTTTGTTTTTTGGGGTTAGCCAGTTTGTAGGTCGACTTTCTCGGCACCCGAGTTTGACTTAGTCTCAAAAATAGATTTGATTCAGGGTGGCTCCTTCCCTAGATCTGTTTGACTCCTCTCAGCGTCTAGTACTTTGGCATCCTGTGACTAGCAGCTCTGTGTACCCACCTTGGCATTCTCAAACTATGAGCTCTGTGTACCTACCTTGGCATCCTCTTACTACAAGCTCTGTGTACCCACGTTGGCATCCTCTGACTACCAGCTCTGTTTACCCACCTTGGTATCCTCTAACTACAAGCTCTGTATACCCACCCTGGCATCCTCTGACAAACAGCTCTGTGTACCCACCTTGGTATCCTCTGACTACCAGCTTTGTGGACCCACCTTGGCATCCTCTGACTACCAGCTATGTGTACCCACCCACCTTGGCATCCTCTGACTACCAGCTCTGTGGACCCACCTTGGCATCCTCTGACTACCAGCTCTGTGTACCCACCTTGGCATCCTCTGACCACCTGCTGTGTACCCACATTGGTGTCCTCTGACTACCAGCTCTATGTACCCACCTTGGCATCCTCTGACTACCAGCTCTGTGTACCCACCTTGGCGTCCTCTGACTACCAGCTCTGTGTACCCACCTTGGTATCCTCAGACTACCAGCTCTGTGGACCCACCTTGGCATCCTCAGACTACAAGCTCTGTGTACCCACCTTGGTATCCTCAGACTACAAGCTCTGTGGACCCACCTTGGCATTCTCTGACTACCAGCTCTGTGTACCCACCTTGGCATCCTCAGACTACAAGCTCTGTGTACCCACCTTGGTATCCTCTCACTACCAGCTCTGTACCCACTTTTTCATCCCCTGTCTGCCAGCTCTGTGTAACCACTTGGCATCCCCTGTCTACCAGTTCTATGTATCCACCAGCTCCTTATTTGGCATCCCCTGTCTGCCAGTTCTATGTATGCACCAGGACTTTATTTGGCATCCCCTGTCTACCAGCTCTGTGTAACCACTTGGCATCCCCTGTCTACCAGCTCTATGTATCCACCAGCTCCGTATTTGGCATTCTCTCACTACCAGCTCTGTGTACTGACCTTGGCATTCTCTGGCTATTCTCTGGGTATCACTGACCCATCCTGTGCTATGCCCTGACAATTTACCCCATAGTCATTACCGGATTCCCTTTTCCTTGGTTTCCACACTTGGCCATACTGGGCTCGTCCTTGGGGCAATAGCAGTTAAGGTGAAATCCTCCGTCTGATGTGTTTCTCAGGTTCAGACGTAACTGTGGGTGCAGCGTTTCCTTGATGTTTAGCTGCTGACCTGTGTGCAAACTGAATTCAGTAGGTTGGGAGACCATGATAATTAGTGACATTGTGCATTAATATAACCCCAGGGATTGTTGTTTTCCTGATTTGCCATATATTACCTTTTAAAAGCACTGCCTTCCTTTAGGGTCTGTATAAAATTATCAGTTCTTACAACACAGTTAACGGATCAAGTCCATTAGTCTGGTTACCAGAGAACATAGAGCCCAGTGGTGGGCTGACCTCTCGTATGTAATAAGAGTAATATCCTGGTTTATATCACGTGTGGATTTTGTACACTGATCACTTTTTTTTTCTCTTAACAAACTGATCTGTAAAGAAAGAAAGAAGAGAAAGGAACACTTCCAGGTCTTGATAAATACATATAGACATTGGCTGGGAATGCTGTGGATAAACACATTTGGCATGCTTCTTTGCCTGCAGATTTTCAATAGCTGAAACAGAAGTTTCCCTTGGGCTGTCATTGCTGAAACCATTAAAGTTTATTTAAAGACTGCTGTGGGTCACAGTCAGAGTTGGTTCTGGTTTCCATGATGACATCAGGGGAACTTAGCACTTGGATGCGTCTCTTCTTGAGAATATGAAAACGGCACCAAGTCTGTGCTGTGTGTAATCACATGTAACTGCATCCCCTACCCAAACCACAGACACCCAAAGCTTTATTGGTGGAAGTCCTCATCTTCTTTAGCTAGGAGACCTCTTATATCAGTCTGTTCTTAGTTTGTAGTTCCCCTCGATGAGCTGTACCTAGCGCTGCATAAATTGTTGGCGTTATATAAATAAATGTTAATGCAGGGCTCAACAAAGCCCAGGCGCCAGGCCACAATAGCGAGCAGGAAATCAGACCTGGCGCACGGGTATTGTGAGCCTTCAAGGTGCCTTCACTGCTGAGATCGTTTTTTTAATCCAGCAGTGCGCAAGGGAGCAGAGTGTGTGCAATGGCTGCACATACTTTCTGCTGCGCCAACCCCGCGCACCGTGCTATAGTGCTGAACGCCGGGTGTATGTTTGTGTATGTGATTGACTATATGTATGGGTGTCTGTGTGATTGACTTTATGTGTGTGTGTGTGTGTGTGTATGTGTGATTGACTGATTGTGTGTGTAATTGTGTGTGATTGTATGTTTGTATTTGAGTGTGATTGACTGTGTGTGATTGATTGTATGTGTCTGTGTGTGTGTGTGTGATTGACTGTAGGTGTGTGTGATTGACTGTAGGTGTGTGATTGACTGTATCTGTGTGTGTGTGTATGTTTGTGTGAATGTACCGTTGTGTGGCTCCTAGATTTTTGAGCTGACTCCTAAAACTCAGTAAAGTTTGTCAACTACAACAAGTATGTAACTACAAATCACACCATCCTCAGTGTATGACTGACTTCAGTTATCTGGAGTTGTAGTTCATTAACATTTAGAAAAATATATAACTCTGGTTGAGAAAGTTGATGATCTTATTAGCCCATATAGTTTAGTTTTTCTGTCTGGTTACTGTGCTTGGGACAGGCTTAGCTTTATTATATTTTTGTTACAGCTATTGTTTACAATTTTCTTTATTTTCACAGTCTTGCTTTTGAATGTCCTTTTTCTTACCTCTAATTTTCATCTTCTCCCTCCTCCAAACTATTGTTACTCCCATGTGTTGCGGTTACTTCTACAAGCCCCATAGCGATATAATTTCACTGTAGCCCACAGGAATCTGGTCAACTCAGCCAATGAAATCTGATTTTGTGACATCCAATCTGGGTATTTGGTTTTGCTGCATCCAATCTGGTAACTTGATTCCCCTGCAGCCAGTGGGTATCGGATTCCCCTGCAGCCAATGGGAATAGGATCTCACAGCATCCAATCTGATAATCTGTTTTAGTCCAGCCAATGAGAATCTGTTTTTACTGCAGCCAATGAGAATCCATTTTTACTGCAGACCAGAGTCTGGCTAATCTACTTTTATACAACAGGGGCCAGCTGTGCGTATCATCTCAAGTGTGTGCATGTACAGATATGTATATAGACTTGTGGTTTTCACTGTCACTTCCTTTTCTTTCTTGGTCACATACATTGCCTGCCTGCGTAATCTGTCATTGTGTCTGTTTCTCTCACCTCCTGCCCCTTTCCCTACTCAACTCTTCAGCTTTCCTGTCTCATTGGAAGGAAATTGGCGTCTTTTAAACTGAAGTGTAATGTCTTCTTGTGTAATGATGTCAGTGTTACAATTTGTGAGAAACATTTCTCACATCTGAACCCAGATACCTTTATCCATGTTCCACACCATGTACACGGATAATTTACATATGCTTATCTTGGTTCTACGCAATGCATTTCATTTGGTTATCACTCATGATTCAGGTTTTCATACCTTATCAGACATCCTGGACATTACTGTTACAAGGGAAGAGACCTGTAAATCTGTTACCAGTTACAACCAAGCTGCTTTGCTGCAGGACTTGGATAGCCCTGGGGTGTGAGAACAGAAAGGAATGTTTGTTATAGTTTGTTAAAGCTTTGCATGTAAACACAGTATCATTACCTGGTAGTGAATGGTGAGTACCTTTAATTGCAAGATTGTGCCTGCAATTACATCAATCCTCTGTGTTTTACACACAAGTCTAAGTCTTACTCTGAGGATGAATATGTGATCTTTGTCCTTTGACATTAAATGGGAAATAGCACTGGATTGTTTGTGCTTTTTATTTGTTTTATCAGCTTGCTTTAAATATGTTAACATAAAGACACCCAGTGCAGGAATGATCTGTGATCCCCACCCAGTACACCTCAACTCCCAAACCCAGCAACTGGAAGATTTGGCACTCCTATTACTTAAAACATTTCCCAGGATATGTGATTTTTAAGAGTTTGAGGTCCAAAACAGTCATGGATATCCTTTTTCACCCCTACCTTTGTACACTGCATTTCCCATGATGGTCAACAGCAGCTTCACTTGCCTATCTACTGAGTGGCAGCAAGGTGATAAGGGCTCTCTCAAAATTAAATCCAATTACTTTTTTTTTATATGCAGATGTGGGGGGAATCAATTTTAGAAGCTTGTTTTCCACTGATCATGTACGCACTATATTTGGTGTGTGGAGATACTGTAGTGTGTACATATATTACTTCTCACGTTCCCTTCAGAAAGCTCACAATACTGCTCAGCTTGGTGACCTCACATTGGGTTTTGACTGGAGCTGTTTGAGCAAATAGCCTGGCACTGTTCCCAGAACATTTTCTGGGGATACATTTGGCCTGAGGACAATGAACTTAATCCATCCTTGTTCATTGGATAATTAATGTCTATGAGGAAAGGATTCAGTGTGAACAGGGGTCACACCCTGATACTGTGCTCCACGGTGGTAGATACATAAATGTAATGTAATAGTAATACACAAAACACATTGGTTTTCACTGCTATTTGTTTTCCCCTGGAGTTGTTATAAATGAAGGAATATATTTTTATTTTCCATCCCAGAAATATAACCAATGCCGAAGCTGAGCTGACACCCAGAGTGCCAAACACTAACCTTGCATTGTCAGTACGTTGTTTTAATTGGTCTTTGACTATTCATCTGCTAATGTCCAAAAGCTATTGTACACTGCAGGATCGACTCAATAGAGAGAAAATTGCAGGAAATGGAGACAGGAATTTCAAACTTAAGTCTTAAGTAGCTGTTGAAACAAATTCTCACCTATGGAGGAGTTTCATCATATTTGCAGCCAAGTAGAGTCTTTTAACATGGCTACTATAGTTTATGTAAATGTAAACATTAAAATTATTTGTCATTTACCAGGATTTGTTGAATACAGCCATATTTAAACACTACCAGCTCATAGCATTATGTGCTCACTGAGCCTGGCTGCAAAAATAGTTTTGTAAAAAAAATTCTCCCATTCGGCTGCATTGGCGAATCTTTCCAACTCTGCTACATTCCCTGTAATTCACTCAACAAGGTCATGTTTAATACAGGATGATGAGGGCTGCTGCACAATGAATTAAAGGAACCCAGAGCAGTCACCACTCCTGCCGTACATCTCTCTTACTACACTTCGTGCCGCAGCAGCTGCGTTGCAAGCAGTATTCTATTTCTGCTTCAAGGGCAACTGTAGCTAAACATTAGCTTATGTTTAATAAAAAGATTGTAGATGATTTATAAAGAAATTATTTAATGAAAGCATACAAATGAAGTGCCTTCTTTACTCCATATAGTTCTCGCAGGGGGTAGACATGTTGTTTAGAATCTTGGGTCAGATTTTCACCCACCTGACCAATCTGACCCAAGATTCTAAGCAAAATGTCTGACTCCAGGTAGAGCTAAATGGAGTAAAGATGGCTCAATAAGGTACTTTATTTGTATTCTTTCATAAAAGCATTTCTTTATAAAAAGCCTACACTTGATTCTATCTTTCAATGAAACAGAACTTGGCAGTCTGAAGCGGCGGTAGCAGAGCCAGCGCTGCCATTGTTGGCAGAATATTCTCCCTCACTCACATCTGGGCTTCCTCCACGAAATCACATGGGGCAACTTGGTCCTGAGGAATGGAATGTGGGGAATATGATGCAGTGGAAAGGGATGTGGGGGAGGCCAATGTGGTGCTGCTGATAGGTATGTTGGGGTAATCAGGTGTAGTGGAAAGGTGTGCAACGGTGTTGGGTTTGGTGCATGAGTGTTGTGTTTCAGTGCATGAGTTTAGACAGGGCAGCACACAATCTAATTATAGCATTAGTTACAAGTCACCATTAGTGTGGGGTCACACCCGGCTTTTATCCTGTGCTGATATCTCTAAGCATGCTGGGGCCTAGCTGCTACAGTGAGGAAAGAAGGAAAATGGGCACTCACAGTGTGGAGAAGAGTGCTGCTCAAGGTGTTTGGCTATGGTGGGAGATGCTTGAATGTAGAATGTGAGTACAAAAGGGAAGAGCAGGGGCACTGCAATCAGTGTATGGGAAAGAGTTGGGCTGGCAAGGCGAGATTGATGAGTGGGCAGATTGATGGGGTACCAGGAGGAAGAAATAGGTGTTGAGATCAGGGTGGTTAAAATAAGGGAGGTGGGGAAATTTTAGGGACTATGATGAAGAGGGGGTGATGATATGATGGGGGCGCAGATGTGAGATAAATGAGTTTATATGGGACTGAGATAAGGATGAGAGAGAAGGGGCTGTGGAGAGGAGATATAAGGAAGGGATAGGGTGGCAGTGAGGGACGGGGGAGTCAGAAGTTATAACAAAGGGGACCTACATGAGTTTACGTGTGAAGTTGAGTAGGTTATACTAAATTAATGGCATGAGGCAGAGACCAGAAGGAATAGGAAAGGTGGCTTGGTATCCAGCAATCTTTAGATGTGTTACTTTCTATATGGCCAATTTTAGCTCTATTTTGGTACAATCCAAAGCGTTTATAACTTCATTGTAAGCTTACTATAACGTGTGTAACAGTATAGCACTACTGGAAGCTATTCTTGGGATAAGGTCCAAGTGGAGTTGCCACTTGCGCCAGATCGGGGCATAAAGCCAAATCGCAGAGAATTCCACAATTCGGCTAATCAATATAGCTTATTTTGGCACAAAACCCACAATTTCTGACTATTTTGGATATCATATATAATTTTATACACTTCCATAACAGATTTTGTGGTATAACAATACAGGTGATGTCATGCCAGCTATCGGTTGGCATCACATCACTGGTTATTGTTAATAGCGATTAAATGTACCCTCCTGGCAACCACCAAGCACTGGTATTATTATACAACAAGAGTCTCAAAGATTATCAGAGCTACCTGAATCAACCCTTAAACACCATCATCATGGATATGCATGAATAGAATAAAAAAAAAAAAATGAATTTAAACCTGGGAACCAAAATGTGAAAGGTATTCAAAATATATTTTTAAAATATATATATTTATTTTTTTCAGGCAAAGAAAGGACAAAAAAAAAAACAACAATTTTCTCTCCCCTCCTCCCCTGTTTTTCAGAAAAGTCTGCAATCTATTAGGAATCCAGAGTTCAAATCGCCACCCTTCCTCTTTAATGATATATTTATTTTTAAGCAGCCATGCCATGACACTCCTTGCTTCTCCATTTGAAAAAACACTGGAAAATGTGCATATGGCGAGGCAGAAAGGAGTGGCAGGGGATTGTGAGAGAAAGCAGAATATAATTTGAAATATGAGCTGATGTAGTTGACTAGCTCCCATACTAACCCTTTCTGTACACATTAGTATGAAGTTATTTGTTATAATTTAATCATTATATTGTATTACATTAGCATATATTTATATAGCTGTTTGCACAGCACTTGACTACACTAGACGGACAGAGACAGACCGATACATGAGGCATTTTATATAGAAATGCTATATTTGAAAGAATAGAAAGATCCATCTTTACTCCCTATTGCTCTACCAGGAGGCAGACATTTTGTTTAGAATCTTTGGTCAGATGGGTCAGATCTTTGTTCATCTAAACCAAGGTGAGTGAATATCTGATTCAAGATTCTAAACAACATGTCTGCCCTCTGAGAGAACTATATGGAGTAAAGAAGGCTCAATAAGGTACTTGATTTGTATTCTTTCATTAAATAATTTCTTTACAAATCATCTGCACTTGATACAATCTTTAATTTAAACATAAGTTGTTGTTTTTTGCTACAGTTGTCCTATAAGTTTGAAATTATACATTAGTCCCTTATGCCTCATTAAAAAAATTATTTTGTTTGTCTCATGTAGTAACTTGCCTTACTTTTAGCCTTCTCTCTCTTATTTTTGTAAATTATTCATTTTATTACGAGTTCATTGTAGAAGTCTTGCAGGCAGCACAGGTGTAACCCACCCGCTGTTTGTTATCAGGCTCTGTGATTAATCAGGCAGGACAAGAATTTTAAACACAGGGAACATCAAAGCACCTTATCAGAAGAAGGTTGGGTTAATCTTCCCAGTTGTTTGAAGTCTGTGTATAATAATATGAACACATTTTCCAGCAGTTGTATTAATTTAGGCTCAGGTTAATTTTTCGTAACACTTCCTTTAAACAAATTCACAGTTTCATAAATGTGTATAATTTACATACTTGTGTAGATCACGACAAAGCACCAAGAAGCCAAAACTGTACTGGAAATACAGGTTCAATAAAATGCATTGAGTCTCATCCAACTTAAAGGTCAACTACATTTTATTTTTCACTTGTGCTTCTAATATAGAAGCCTAAGTGACAAAGTAGTTATCCTTAGTCTGAGGATAAACTGGCATGGATTTTTGATAGTACACGCCAGTTTATCCTCTGACTGGAAGCTGCGATGCTTCCATATTGAACAAGCAGCCTAGTCTGGTCGGCGACTGGCTCTCTGGGTGTGAAGTTTGTTTTTTTCCTTCAAGTGAACAAATGAGTGTCACTAGTATGAGGATAAACTGGCTTGTGCTTTCTAAGCTTTGAGAGGCAGAGCTCAGAGTAAACCGGTGTGTAACTATAAAGATACTATTGGAGGAAGCAAGGGTTTAAAAAAAAAAAAAGTTTTGTTGTCCTTTAAGTGTAGATGGTTTATAAAGATATTCTTTCATGACAAATTATAAATAAAGCACCTTCTTGAGCACCATTTGCTCCAAATAACTCTTTCATGGGGGCAGACATGTTGTTTAGAATCTTGGGTCAGATTCATTCATTAACTTTAGTTCAGATGAATGAAGATCTGACCCCTTATAGAGCTATTTGGAGAATAGAGGGCTCAAAAGACACTTTATTTGAATTATTTCATTAAATAATTTCTATTAAAATGCCTACACTCTGTAATTTAAACAGAAGTTAATTTTTTCCATGCTTAATTTGTTCTCTGGTTATAGTCATAGCTACCTGCTGACATTCCCCAGCGCTGATGCAGGATACCACTCCTACTAATCCAAGATGTTAGGAGATATGATGAATATAGCTATAGAGATATAGTGGTTTATGTCAAGAATTGAGGCCATTCCAACGCACCATCCTGATAGATTTGAAAGCATTATTGGTTTCCTGTTTGAGGCCTTGTATGTGTTTCATTTTTTTTTTGTTTGTTTGTCAAATATGAAGAAGCAGAGCATCAACCTGACAATCAAACATATTCATTTTCCTAACATGCCTGTGAAATGTTCTGTGCAGTAAGCCAGCGAACTGTCTGTTCATTTCCGTAATTAATGAGTTTGCAACTTTATTCCCTTATGCTGGTTTTTTTTTTTTTTATATACCACATTGTAAATTTAATTTCCCAAATAAACCTTTGAACTGGTTTGATATCGAAAAATATGGAATTGTTGTATTTCTTAATGAAAAGATCATGTATGTATAGACCTGTCCTATTCATGCTGCAAAGAAGCACTTTTTTTTGTTTGTTTCATGTTTTAAATAAAGAAAATATACATTATGGAATACTGTAACAATTGATTTGTGAAATAAATGATAATGTTTTCGGAAATTCAATTATTTTTGGGTCGTGACTTCTGTAGGAAAAGTTATACCTATCCTTATTAACTACCCCGCATTGCGCAGGACAGTCCTGATTTGGAGGCTCTGTCCCGCTAAGCTGTCCCCCTTTTTGGGACAGAGGTAGAGCATGGCCCGACAGCATGACTCTGGATCGCAATCCTGCAGTCCTGATCTCATAAAACATCAGAGACTGCATACTGGGCATGCTCTGACCCCCTTAGTTTTTAGGGGGTGGTGGGCGTACACCTTTTATTAAGATTGTGCCTTTTTGTTACTGCACCGTTAAATATCAGCATTTATTTCAATGGGGGAGATTTCTGAGACCAAGTCCAAATCGACTGTTTATCTTATTTTAATCAAAGTTTAACCTTGCTCCCTTCCATGTCACATGACTTCACCCCATCTCAAACTTGCACAAATCCTTAGTGAACAGCGTTTTGCGAGTTCCTGATGGGACCAAGCGAGGGTGGCCGAATCTATCCTCACCTGGGACCCATGAGTAAGCTCTGTGCACGCATGGCTTTCTACTCATGCGCAGAATTCATTCTCCCTTTGATGCCTCGGTGGACGCTGGATAGTTGGGGGGGGGGGGGGGGGGGGAGTGGTATACATATTGCAAACATCATAGTTCAAAATCAGCTCTGCTTTACAAAGCTCAGGCATTACACTGCTACTATAACTTCATAGACTGGATCGCGCTGGCTGTAACAGCTGTTCTTCCAGTGATAAAACACACAGGAAATTACTGCAAGTGAACGAAATGCAAGCTTATGTACACACCTACATGCAATAAAAAAACATTTCCTGCACACGTATACAGATATGTACAGCAAACAGACATACAAAGGAGAACTGACAGTGAACTGCAAAAAAACAGGCACTCTGCTACTAATGCCTGGTTTTTGCAGTTCACTTGTCCGTTCCCCATAGTTCACTATTTAGTGAATAACACCTCACTGTAGTTCACTCTTGGATTGCACACCTGATATTCCAAATCTTTATTGTGCTTACTATGAACGCCACTTGTCAGAAGGCAGGCTGATAGAGAAATAAAATGTTCTCTGTTTTTGTTATCCCTTATATTGCACATTTGGCAAAATGTTTCAAAAGAGGCCACGTGTAGCTGTGCAAACACATTTTTCATAAATGACTCATAAATGCTGCACTAAGATACTTGGATAGTGTAGTTCTGATCAGGTGCATCATCTCAAAGGCATGGTACTCCCATTATACTATGCAAATGAAATGTAGCAGATACCTGGAAAGTGCTTGGACTTATGGACAGATTTAAATCCAAGCACTAGCTTTAAATTTAGGAGCCAGTGCCAATAGTTGCCATCACAAATAAAAATATTGGGGTCCCAGTGCATAACCACATATCAAATGCATATACCTATAGATACACACTATTCACACATACTAATCCCAATGCTGTGCGCCACTTTACACAGGGCTCCCAGTCCCTTCTAGCATCGCAAACCCCAAACTCCTTCCCAGCATCAAATTAGAGAGGTAGTTTGGTGAAGGGTACCAGGCATGAGGGATGTTGTCCAATAAGTTTTGAATCATTTAAACATGGTGATGCATTTTATCTTGTGGATTGCAATTGATGTACTTTACTGTTGTAATTAACAGTTTAACGATAAAATGAAGTAAAGCTTTTTACAACCTTTTAATTGATTGGATTTCAAATGTCCTGCTGCCCCACCTGTAGCAGTTTAAAAGATTGTCCTCAAAACTATGTATACCCCTTTCCCCCTGACACGTCCTCTTTTTATATGTCTCTCCGGGTTGTTGTTTTTTAATATGTAAAAATGTATGGGTTTGCACACAGCCGACATTCACCTAGGGCACCGGCTCGATGGGGACGGCTGCAGTCTTCATATCTATACTGGCAGTATACAGCCCCGTGTTTATCATTAGTATATAACATGCGTGCACTCACTGGGCTTCATGGGGAAATGACGTCTGTGCTGAAAATGGTGATCAGTGGTGTGAGGCACGGACACATTGGTGCTGTGTGAGTGCAAAGGGTTCTGGGGGTGGATGATGGGACAAGTCCTTTAAGTGCAAAGGGTTCTGGGGGAGGATGATGGGACAAGTCCTGTGAGTGCAATGGGTGCTGGGGACAAGCCGGTAAAACATTGGCTTGAGGCCAATGTTAAGTCTATGGAGGGTGTAGCAGGGCCGGTATTTTTCTGAAGAAAAGGTGGCAACCCTAGCCAAGACCTGTGAGTGCAGTGGGTGCTAGGGGCAAGTCCTGTGGGTGCTGGGGGCAAGTCCTGTGGGTGCTGGGGGCAAGTCCTGTGGGTGCTGGGGGCAAGTTTTGTGAGTGCAGTGGGTGCTGGGGGCAAGTTCTGTGAGGGCAGTGGGTGCTTGGGGCAAGTTCTGTGAGGGCAGTGGGTGCAAGTTCTGTGAGGGTAGTGGGTGCTGGGGGCAAGTTTTGTGGGTGCTGGGGGCAAGTCCTGTGAGTGCAGTAGGCACTGGGAGGCAAGTCCTGTGAGTGCAGTGGGTGCTAAGGGCAAGTCCTGTGAGTACAGTAGGCACTGGGGGAAAGTCCTGTGAGTGCAGTGGGTGCTGAGGATAAGACAAATGAGTTCTACAAGTACTGTGAGTGTAATGTGGGTGCTGGGCACGTTATGTTGGTGCAATCAGTTACTGAGGGTGCATTGACAAGTGATGCAGGTTTGTGTCCTATTTTTTTAGTCTCCAGGATATGGTAACACTATCAAAACACACAACAGAGCAGCTTTTAAGGATATCACAGCATTAATTAAGAATGTGTCATAAAACTAACATATCTATGATTATGTGTAATGATACAAGACTTTCCTTAACCTTTCCCTACAGTCTGCCTGAAGTGCTATTTCTATTTCCAACTCATTACCATAAAGCCCTGTTTGCTGAGCAAGGCACTGGCTGGGTTGAAAGAAATGCACTTTGCCCTGTGAAGGTGTAGGGGAGTATTTTGTTTTTAAAAAATACATTTCTTATTGATTCCTCTTACACTGTTGTGAATCTCTTATAACCATATCCTGATAGCGAGGCATTGGAAGAAAGTTTTTTTTTACATTGTGCCTATATGTGGAGCAGTGAGATGCTCTGGACTATGTAATTCCATATGATCACAATGTTATTATATTGATTTAAGTGGCAGTAGATAACACTTATTGCTGTGTCCTTCTAATATTTTCCAACTGTACTGGGGGGCACCAGGCACTTGATAATAATTAATTGTGAACCACTTCAATGTGACATTTGTGATTACCCCCTCGCCCCTTTATTTGGATCAGTAGCAGCAGTACAGATGTGTAACAGGTTCAACATGATCCACTTTTATTTATAATGTGTTTTGTCAGGACAAATACATGGAGACGTATGTTCCACGTGTATAGTTTAAGGTCCTTCCAATGTACATTTTTTGGTAGTTTCTGCGTTGTTGCTGCAGCTTTGAGGTGGCCTGAGGTCATGATATGTTCCTGTTTTTCGGGGGTAAAATGAGTTTCCTACATTTATTCAGGCTCTGTTTCGTGACCAACTAGATATACAGTACCATATTTTGCTGTTCGCTCGACTTCCTCTTATGTATCATCCTCAAGCACAGTGCCAGGAAAAAGAGTTTAAATTGTGATAGAAATAGTTCTTGTTTTAATTTTTTCCTATGTCAACAGTGACCCTGGCTTTACCACTAGAGAGACTGCATGACTGGGATACTTCTAGATGATTCACAGTGGAGACTAGTGACTTGGTTTTTATTAGCTCTTGGAATGTGTAGGAAGTGTGAATGCTCTGATCATGTTTCTTTAGCTTGTCCATATGGAAACTATTATTCCTTCCTATGCCTGACCTCATTAGCTACATCAGGATTGGGTGGTTCACCATCTGCTTAGACACATCCCAACATGCCCCACTGGCAAAGGCAGCGTGGCTCTTAAAGTGGCAGTGCCACTGCGCAAGTATTCATTCTCCGATTTCCCACACACTGGAGAATCAGATTGGAATGGTGGATAGTGGTCCCAAATTGGGGGTATGAGAACCGAGCATGGCAGTATGAAAGCAGGGTTATCCTATGCAGAGCAGGAAAGTTGAGAGGTCTGCCTTAAGTCATGAATTGAAGTAAAGGGAGGTTATTATATACAATTACAAGTTGTTGCAGTGCATTATTAAAATTGAAATAAGTCCAATAAGTACAAGGCTGAGCAAGTGAGCTGTACTGAAGCCAGCAACATACCCTCAGGATACATTAGTAGCAGCCAGGTGTATAAGATATGTGGTGCTCCCATATACACCAACCATAAGAGAAAATGAAACCGGAGGGGATTGTAACCTGTCCGCAGAGTAAGTGCCAGCGAAGGTGCTATTGGAGTTATTCCTTTATTTCACAGTTTATTTTCTGAAGTCAAAGCAAGTGCAAAGTCTGCACTATTAAAATAGTTAATGCTGTACTGAAATATGACAATAATTTCCAAGACCTGGGATGACCCTTGAAAAATGTATATACTTCCCACATGCTTCAGAAAGCTTTCCTTCCCTAGTGTTCAGTGAGAGTAGCACAGCAACAGAACTGCAGTCATTTGGTGGGAATTGGGTTATGCACATGATTTATTGTATTTGTGTTCTAATTGTTTTAAATCAGTACATAGATATCATTAAGGTGTGTGTGTGTGTGTGTGTGTGTGTGTGTGTGTGTGTGTGTGTATGTATATATATATATATATATATATATATATCTCATAGGTTGTCATATGACAAGTTTTGGAAACGTCCCACCCACATGCCACACCCATAAAACCAAAGTGTCTCACTTTTGCATTCTGAAATGGTTAAAGGTACAAATTTTCTGAGACAGTAGATGGGCAGAGCAGAACATCACTTGCGTTAGTGATCTGCCAAACATGGAGCTTTATTGTAATTAAAGGAGGTTTCCTGTTATTGAGATGTGGTCACATGTTGAAAAGGGTTTCCTCCGAGGTGTTAGATTAAAAATGAAATACATATACTACCGGTTACTTTTTGGCTTTGATGTTTGCCAGCCAAGCCACCTGTAAATGTAATAATTCTGTGCTTTTAGTTTCCTGACACAGGAGGAGTTTAGACATCTAGAAGTTATAATTGTGAAGAGATGCCTGAAATTCATAGCTGTTTTACATCTGTATACATTTATCACATATTTATCACACTTGAAATGATCCCGCACATGATCTTGGCTGATCTCAGCCCTGACTATCACAATATCTCAGTTTCTGATTTGTTGTCAGAATACATAATCTGGACGTCATACAGCATATTTACAATTGGACAAACTGCCCCATTACTTCAGACTGTAATCCTTTGCTGATGTCATAAGAGAGTTTGTTAAAATAAGTGACATACATTAAACAGACAGCACTTTCATGGTATAGCTGCAGGCTATAAAGGGCTATTAATTCCCAAGTGCTGCTATTTTAATATGATCTGATTTCTCCATTATACAGCAGTATGACTCTGAAATCGAAAAACCACAGCTATAGTTCACAGCAAATTTTATTGGGGTAAAAATGTTTAAAGACAGCAAGAAACATGAAATCCCCTCCAAGCCCAGGGCATGCTGCATATAATTGGAAACACACGTTATACTTTTTCGCAGTATCCCTGGCTCTGAATGTGTTAAAGTAGTAGATTACAGTGACACTGAACTATGGCACAAGGCTGGTCTAAATATAGAAATGAAAACTAGTTGTATGGGAATAGAACTATATAGATTGCTACATTGTGTGAGGGCCTTGGTGAATAACACCACCCCATAGAACAAATACTATAACTCTATATAAGTGATCTTCCCTGAGGAGGGCCGGCAAGGGGGGAAATGGGTCAATTCACCCCATGACTGCTTTGTAATCTGGGCACCACTTATCACTCTGTCTATCCAATTTTCTTGTCTGTCTATCAATATCTGGACCTTATCTGTCTTACCTGTCTGCTTGCACTTGTTTCTGATGAGAATAGGTGGGCTAATGAAGGTGCACCTCTGAGGCCACAATTTGCCTTCCTAACATTACCATATAAAAAGCCATCTGCCCCCTACACTTAGCCAATGTATCCCCCCACACTTAGCCAATGTATCTCCCCACACTTAGCCAGTACATCCCCCCACACTTAGCAAGTGCATCCCCCCACACTTAGCCAGTGCATCCCCCCACACTTAGCCAGTGCATCCCCCCACACTTAGCCAATGCATCCCTCCACACCTAGCCAATGAATCCCTCCACACCTAGCCAATGCATCCCTCCACACCTAGCCAATGCATCCCTCCACACCTAGCCAATGCATCCCCCCACACTTAGCCAATGCATCCCTCCACACCTAGCCAATGCATCCCTCCACACCTAGCCAATGCATCCCCCCCACGTAGCCAATGCTTCCCTCCACACGTAGCCAATGCATCCCCCCACACGTAGCCAATGCATCCCCCCACACGTAGCCAATGCATCCCCCCCACACGTAGCCAATGCATCCCCCCACACTTAGCCAATGCATCCCCCCCCACACGTAGCCAATGCATCCCCCCACACTTAGCCAATGCATCCCCCCACACTTAGCCAATGCATCCCCCCACACGTAGCCAATGCATCCCTCCACACGTAGCCAATGCATCCCTCCACACGTAGCCAATGCATCCCCCCCACACGTAGCCAATGCATCCCCCCCACACGTAGCCAATGCATCCCCCCCACACGTAGCCAATGCGCCCCCCCCCCCACACGTAGCCAATGCTTCCCTCCACACGTAGCCAATGCATCACCCCACACTTAGCCAATGCATCCCCAGACTTGTTTTCCCCACAGAAATCCTAAACTTGCAGTGCTAACACCAAGGGGAAATACAGGATAACAAATCTGGATATTGGACACTAGTAACATGCTGAAGATATACTTGAAATTGAGAGAATATTTAACCGCATCTCTGCTGGTTAACTACTTAAAGACCCAAATTAGTGCCAGAGGGTATAAACTCTGTATCATACTGAAGGCAGGTTCCTTCCCTCCGTTCTTTCAGCGGTTCCCATGAATCATGATGATATTTTTGCACAATGTAGTTACTGCAATTTGTTCTGAACTTGGCAGGAATTGGTAGCTGCCTCCTGGAAGAGCACTTATTAAAGCAGTAATCTAGTTCAAACCTGCCTTAATCTGTGTTCTGATCACTAAGTATCCGAGGCATTATTAATCACAAATCTACATACACCAGCCTAACCAGCTTGATTTGCCCACAGAAATTCTGACATTCCCAGTGCTACCACCCTTGGAGCATATGCACGCTGAGTATCTGGCTTTGTACCCCTATACTGAACTGTGCCGACGTGCATTTGCTCCATGTGTCCATGTATGATACATTGTGTCCATGTATGAAGTGGATATGGAGGCAAACAATGATTATTGACCTTATTTGCATATGCCTACCCAAAATCCTTTGCAGTGGTGGTAACACTGTGAATGATATAAATCTGTGAGACAAGCAAGTCTTGTGTAGACTTGTGTTTACCAATACTTCTACTAATTCAAAGGAGTCTTAGCCTTATAAATACTTTATTGTATTCATATTGTTTACATTATTAATGTATGTTGCATGGTTCAGCCATATACATTGTCTTAATTATGTAGAACATTTTGCACCTGTTAACCATATCATTTATGTGCCTGGATGCCCTGTGGCTAGCGTGGTACTTTTAAATTATAGGACCCCTGTGATCTACTTTGCGCACGTTAAAAAGAAATAGACCATAATTGTCAAGACTGAAACTTTGTTTTTTAGAAATAGATATCACGCTACCAGAAAACAGAGGTATTTTATATTGCACACACTTAAATGTCTAGAAATCATAAGCTAAAAGTGTGTCCACAAAGAGTAAAAGGGGAACTAAAAACCACAAAGATTAAATGTACACATTGACTCACTGACTTCACTACTTCTGTTACAACACATGATTTATGTTGTGATCTTTGGCACCATGTGCAAAGGTTTTGGTCTGCTTTACTTAAACCAAAATAACACTTATCTCACATTATGAGTGTTCTCTTATGTTGTGAGCTTTTTCATTGTATTATAACATCGTTCAGGTTAGGCTTATGTTCTAGTTAAGTGTTATTTCTTTTTATTAAAGTGTACTGCCCTGGAATCCTACATGCACACTGGAATTCTGGGGATTTTGTATAAATGGTACACCTCAGAAAGCTTATCTAGGGCAGACTAGATGGGCCGAATGGTTCTTATTTGCTGACACATTATATGTCTATGGCGGAGCAGTCAGCATGGAAACACAATGCTAATGTTGATTAATTCACTTATTTAACTTTGCCCCAGAATTGCTATTTAAGAAATCATATAGACCATTGTATTAGTAACAGTAACTCTCTCTAATGGAATCACCAACAACATTGTTTATGGTTCAATTAAAGGGGAAGAGTCCACTTTTGGTCCGCATTTGCCATTTACAGTCCTTTATCAAATGCAGGTAGGGTTGCCACCATGCTGATTATGCCATTGTTAGGTCTATGGAGTTGATAGTATGGTTGGTGTTGTTTTTTTTTTTTTTTTTTTTTAAAAAGGTGGAATCTCTAAATGGCAGCTACCCGATTTATCCGAACCAACTAAAGTGATTTTTTTTTACTAATTAAACTTCTCACAAGGTTTTTGAAGAAACGTTATTTTGGAGTTGAAAGGCTTATACTCCACAGAGCGCTCCCACCAAAGCTTAATTTTGTTTATTGACTGGAATTGGGTAGAGGAACCACAAAGGCGGTTTTGGTACAAGCTCACCATAAACATTTTGTAGAGCTTATGTACCGCAAAAGGTTTAGAAAGGTGTTTATTTATTCAGCTAAACTGGGTCTGCCACCACTTTACATTAATACAATTTATATTAATCAACAGACTATAGAAAAAGTTCTAAAGTAATATTTCCTACTTCTTCTAGAATTTTTTTGTCTTTTTTTTTAGCCACATACCAGACCTCGCTCTATTTTTTTAAATATTTTTTTCATTCAGTATTAACGAAGCTACAAAGGGAAGGTACTTGGGACAGTCATGTCGAGCAAGAGAAGTTCCTGGACTACAAATAAGAAGCATATCAAATTAAGCTTAATCAAGATAAGAGTGAAATTTGGTGGTAATTGTCACACTGATAAATTAGAGGACTGCATGCATACTATCTCTATTAAAAACTGTTAATTTACATACATGTAAAAGTGGGAAGTTTCCTTCCTATAATACAGAAGTCAGAAACTTTGTTAAATTTAAACTTTGGTCTCAATACTCTGTGGACATTGTTTTTTAGTTACCTCTTAACCACACAGGTTAAACAGTGCTCATTTATTGCAGTAAATAAATACATTTATCACCAGAGCGTCTCTCTCAGAGCGATGCTCTGAAAAAAACCCTACTCTTTGATTTTGGAAAGACTAGGGTTGAATGACTTTTGAATGGTGCACAATCGGTGCAAAAAGTGTCAGGATGCATTAATAATGTGCAGTTGGCGTTATAAATACGATCACTGCAACTGCAAATTATTATTTTTCATGACTCCAAAACTTTTAAGTGCGCCTACATTGTAAATCCCCCATAGTATCTTCCTTTAACGAGGTATGATTTGTGATATGGCAGTGTAATTCTGCATGTGCAGCAGAAACCGGAACATGTGATAAGTTAAGTGATAAATCACGTGACCTATTTGAACTACATGAAGGTAATATTTGTCCCTGTGGATAACTATTAATAGATATATATATATATATATATATATATATATATATATATATATATATATATATATATATATATATATATATAGGCTGAGACTTACTGTAAAGAAAAAATATATTTTCAAAATAATTTAAAAAATTATTTTTATGAGTGCAAAGTGGGTGTAGCCCACTATACAAAAAGATTTCCCTGGTTCACCCAGTGCTCAACCCTGGGATGCCTGGTGGAAATACACGCCCTGTTTGTAAATTGACATGGACTTCGGCACCGCAGAGTCTCAAAAGCCTCTGGGAACTCTCCAAACAAATGGTATCTTGGTGATTATACCTGATCATGTGATTAATCAAAGCTGGACATGCATTAAGCAAAAGTAAAAGCAAATTAGACTTCAAACCAAACCTTTTATATGAAGCCTATAGTTTAAAAATGGAGTAATGTCAACAACAAAACATCATAGAAAGAACATTTGAAAAGTCAGCTAAACAAAGCCAATGATTAATAGTTTTAAAATTCTAGCATTACGCTCTCTTTAATTAAAAATAATTATAATATATGAAAATGTGTCTTGCATTAACCTTGCAAAAAAAAAAAAAAAAGCATTTTTTTTTTTTTTTTTACTAACTCCAAAATGTACTCCAACCAGAAAGACCATAGCAGTTAGATGCGGACAAAAGAAATTGCACCTTGCATCAAATATGGTAGACCTCTCCATAGAGCTCAAAAAATAAATTACTCTCAAGGATTTGCTCATCTCTGCTCAGAGATGCTCTCAGAGAAGAAACAAAGGGTAATGATGTTCTCCTTTTATATGAATCATTAGCGGACAACGAAAAAGCAAATAGAATTTTCAGCAAAAAATGGGATTACTGGAGACATTCTCCATAAGTAATTCTAACATAATAATACATATAAGTGCACAGCCAGTTATCAAAAGCACACAAAAGAAATAAACATGGATTGTAAAGTGTCTTAGTTTTAGTACATTACAGGTTTTACCTTAATATCGAACAAACAACCTCTTCCTCTCCTCAAACGTAAGAGATCTGACCTGATTTCGTTGGAATTGACTGGGATTCTGTAGGGATTTGGTACAGCAGATATGTAATCATAGTGTCCTTATCTAGGTGAAAACCTCCTAGGTATCCTGTTCTTGATTCACAAATACAATTAGGACTCATAGCCTTTCACCCAATTGTTATTGATGTTTCTGGCATTTACAGCCACAGTACCCAGTTGATTTGATTTTTTTTATTTTTGGCTTGAACTATGTGTATTGGAACTGCACCTTTTTATGTTTACATGTGGATTGCACACTCCTTATTCAGGTCTCAATATATTTTGTTATATATGTTATGGGATGTATGTGTGTAGGGCCAGACAAGGAGTAAGAATCTGCCCAGCATGTCTTTAATTATCTTAGATTAATTGAAGTGGCAAAGAACATACAGTACCAGTCTTTTTAAGTTGAACTTTGATAGAAGAAAAAGGTTTTAAAAATGTACTACTACATGTACTTTGTAAACCTGACCTGTATATTTTTTTCTCACTTGAGTCGCTTTGTGCTGGGCACGCCGTATTGGAGGAGCATGCGCCTCTTCAATACGGCACCCGCAATCAAGCAGTGGGCAGAGACGGGTGTTGCATGATGCCTCAATCGAGGCATCATTGCAATACCTTTAACACATAGGCAGTGAAATGTGATCACTGCCTATGTGTGTTTGGACGCATACGATCACATTCGTGGTGATTGTATGCGGGGGGTACCGAAGGCACTAAGGAGCGCAATGCTGCATGAACTCAGGACGTATATATACATCCTCATGGTCCTCAAGGACCATGCTTTTCAGGACGTATGTCCATGTGCGTTTAGGGGTTAACCCACTACAATACTTATCTGCCTGCATGCACCCAAATTCATAAAACACCTATAAATACATACAGTTTATACTTAAAGGGAGAGCCATAGCAGCACAGCAGGGCTAATGTTAGCACAATGGAGAAATGTTTTGAGTGTCAGAGTGCAGATCTCCTGCTTTGAACTGTGCTTTTGGTGATATCAGATGTGGGAGAGCACACAGGGGCAGAGGGAGCTTGAGAGAGGAAATCTATGACCAAGTGTGAAAATCAAACGGGAATGGTCTTGCAAACTAAAGGGATTAAGGTAATTTGACACAACCATTCAAGAGTACTACACACTGATATAGATAGTTAAAATGTGCAAACAAATCTATGTAGAACAGCATCTTTACATGGCAGCATGTGACCTTTACATGTGACCTGAAAAGTAAGAAACAAGTTTACCACTTTACATCTTATAAAAATATAGTCTCATTTTCTCACAAAATGTAATGACTTTCATTATTGCTTACATCCTTAGCACTCAGTATTGACAAAGTGTAGTTTTTCATTTACCAGCATCATCGAAGGCTCATGATTACAACCTCACGGTTGTTGACACTTTTTTATTATTCTTTGTTACAATAAAGTGCTTTCTTTATTTTGCCAAGGAACGTTATCTAGGTATCATTGAAGAAGTGTAGTAACATGCAATATTGGATATGGGTGATTGCAGTAGTGTATCTTCCATCTTCTAGGGCGGCACTTTGCCAGAGGTTGTTAAAGCACACTTCTGGTGCTTCAAACATTTTCATTCCCTCCCCTACTGTTCAGCAAGCTTTAGCTTCTTCCAATTAATCAGGGTGATGGGGGCATGTTATGGACGTGGTGGGGGTATTTAATTAGGGTGATGGTGGCATGTAATGGGGTGATTGGGCATTTAATGTGTATGCAACGTGGGTGATGGGGCATGTCGTAGGTGTGCAATGGGGGGGGGGGGGGGGGGTGGTAATTTTGTCTGCCTAGGGCTGCACAAAACCAAGATACACCACTGAGTGATTGTTCAAAGACTGGTTATGCTGGCTCAATATAGATAACCAGTTACTGCTCAGCAGCTATCCAGTACACAGCACATAGGGGTTTTCAGTGATTTTGCATTGCCAAAATGTAACTCCAAATACTAATGATATTAAAATGCAATTATGTTTAATAACTATTGTATGTCAAAATAACGTTTTATATTGACAATGTCTCCTGTAAATATAGACTTGATTGTTTTAAGTCCAAACAAATGGGGTTTGGACTTAAAAGCCTGTGTAATTATGCAAGGCACTGCACACAAGTGTAGTCACAACCTGCCTTATTCAGTGGTGACTGAATAAATATGGTATGTGGTATATGTAATAATAATAACAACCTATTTTGCAATAGTTAGTGGAAAACTCTTTATTTCAATCTAGAACAGTATTATTGAGATTTTTATTTAGGCTTTGATGGGCACTCATTTCAAGATTTTAGCGTTCACTAATTTAGCACTGGCCTTGGTCTTCAGTATACTATTTTGAACTTTCATTTAATTTACCTGCATCTCACTTTAACATAGCCCCGAAACTAACATTTCAACTGAACACATTTCCTTTTCCAATTCTATAGAAGTTTTAATGCACAGTGAGTTTCTTTCTCACTTATGTAGGGAGGAACTGAATCTTTTTAAACACAGATCACTGTCTCTTTCTTGATACAACCAGGGGCTAAAACAGTAGAAGTGATTATTTTCAAGACTGGTATTTTTACCGATATGAGGAGTTCCTGCATATCAAACTTTGTTTGTGACGTATCTGTGTGTCACAGATCTCCATGGCAACACAATAACAGGCATGCTACTTTTTTCATTGCTCTAGTTACTGACGAGCTTGTAGCAAGCCATCTGTTGCATACTACTATCCCCGCGAAGATCACCAACCTAGCAGAGGATCGTAGGAGTTGTAGTGCACAGTATTTTGTATGGTATGATGTAGTCTATGGTATCACAATCTCTATATGAGAATTGAACTGTGTCCTTGGATTGTATTTGTGCTCGTCATGGCTTAAAAGCAGAGACAAAAAAAGTGCATGGCACTAACTGAGCTTTGCAAACAAAGTCTTTGTTAGTATTATCTTCAGTAATGGCAATGTGCATAGTAATAACGCAATAACCATGTACTCAGATACACAGGTTTAGGAAGTAATGTAAAAACAAGAAAAGCTCCTGCAGGCTGCACCACACCCTGTCAGACACCCACCCCCGTCTCACAAGCGAAAGCCTTGGGAGCCATTCATTAGACTAGGCCTGTGACCTGCCCTCCCATAGGCTGCCCTGAGTAATCCGGCCTCCCGCCCACGCCTCCAGATGGCCTGCCATTCCTACTAACTTCTCACTTCTGTCCTCACTGCGCGGAGGGATTGGACACGTTACAGCAGCGAGTGGCCCGGCTCGGTACGCTTTCAGGTAAGCTTTCTCTCTGCCCCCCTCTTGTATGTGTTTTCATGGAAGCTGGAGGGGCAGCAGCTCCGGGACTTGCCAAACAAGCCTGGAAAACGAGCGGTCGATGGGAAACTTCGCCAAGCTACGTGGAAAGTTTTGTTTATCTTGTGTAGTTCAAGTGTATGTGTGCCGGCAGGACACGTTCACTCACTATAATGAGGGCAGCACTGTGCCATGTTGCTTTCATTATTATCAATACCAGGTGTGATTATGTTGCAGGGGGAGAGGGAGGGGGGCAATGGTTGCTATCTGTGCTCTCACATATGGGAAATCCATGGTGTTTATAGAGATTCTCAATCTTCCCCCAGCACAACTTTTCTGTTTTGAATGTTTCACTGTTGTGGACTTTGTTTTTATGTATTTTTCCTGTTGTCATACATCAGTGATGACTGACCTCTGGCACTCGGCTCTGGGGGCTCCAGCCCTATGATGTTCAGCTAGGAGTGAAGCTGAGCAAAATGGGCACTGTAATCTACAACTGGAGAGCCAAAGGTTAACAATCACTGAAATATAATATTTTATTTATTGGTGTTATATTTACGTTTAGTCTAAATACAGTAGTGTTTCTTTTTGTTCAAAATGTATTTGTGAAACTTTTTTTTTTTTAATGTTTGTATTTTGTGTGCAATTCTAATTTTATTTTCTATGAGGAGCGATCTTTCTCTAATGTAGTAAATCTCTATGAAAGCGGTGGGTTAAAGCTTGGCTACTGAGAAGTTTGTGTTGTCATTGTCACATGGACTTTGTACACTTTTTTTTTTTTTGTAAAGTGGAAGCTTAATTGCTGGTTATCTGAAAGGTATATTTGTCCATATATTTTAATATACTTTATTTGATTGAAATTTGTGATGGATATGAATTTAGGAAAACCATAAAAAGCCTAAACATAGGAACCTATAGGGAAAAAGTCCCCCTTCATTCCAGTTCTTCTGCTTGCCTTTCATTATTGCCCCCAGAACAAAATATTACACCCTCCACCACTTGCCAGTGCACTTGCCTTTTCTAAGCAGCATATATAGCACTTCTGATTCTGCCAGGCACTTCTGCGGGAGCTTGTGTGGCAGAACTCCAGGAGGTCATGTGACCCCCGGCAAGTAGGATCGAGATTCCCTGCAGTGTACCTGGATCCTAGTCTTCTAGTCAAACCTCATTTGAGGTCTGGTTAAAACACAAGTGGTCTTTTTGAGAGGCGGAAAAAAAACCCCTGTTTAAATTTAAGCAAATACAGTCCTGTATGAACATTCAATCTCACCGTGTAAGGTTGTTCAGTTGTTGCTGCATTACAACTCTCATAAACCTAAGCCAGTCAAAAATTCAGCAAATAAATGGAAGCAGTTTATATGAAAGAAAGTATATTTCATATTAGGACAGGGCTTGACAAATTTAATTTTATTCTAGGAGCCAGCAAAAAATTTTAGGAGCCAGACAATCACGCAAACATACACGCAATTCATAAACACACACACACCAACCCACGTCACATATACACCCCACACACACCAACCCACGTCACATATACACCCCACACACCAACCCACTTCACATATACACACACACACTTCACATATACACATATACACCTCCCCCCACACCTCACATATATACCCCCCTTCACATATACAACTCCCCCCCCACATATACATCCCTCCCCCCTTCACATATACACCTCCCCCCACACTTTACACATATATACCCCCCCTTCACATATACACCTCCCCCCCACACTTCACATATATATACCCCCCCTTCACATATACACCTCCCCCCACACTTCACACACATATATACCTCCCCTTCACATATACACCTCCCCCCCCCACACTTCACATATATACCCCCCCTTCACATATACATCTCCCCCCCACACTTCACATATACATCCCTCCCCCCCACTTCACATATACAACTCAAACATACACAAGTTTTTTTTCCCTTCTTAACTTCTGAGTGCTGGGTGTCGTCTCTTGACAACCCAGCACTTAGCCGAAAGTGCCATGAAGATCGGCTGCGGCACGAATGTTTCCCCTCCCTGCTGCCTTACCTCATTGCTGGGGAGGGGGAACATTCGTGCCGCAGCCGATCCTCATGGCTCTTTCGGCTGAACACTAACACACGTGTTGCGCGAGGGGGCGGAGCTTGCCGTCTGTCCCCTCGCGCTGCAAAAGACGGATGGCAGCGGCAAGGGGAACATTAGGGCAACGGCACCCGGGCGCCAGGCTCCATTTCCAGGTCGCCATGGCGACCTGGCGCCCGGGGTTTGTCGAGCCCTGTATTAGGATATGCCTTTTTTACACTTTGGATCTTTGAGTGTTTCATATGGTTCTTTGACACATGCATCTCTGCAAGGTGCAGCTATGGATTGTTAATATAAACATGGTCTGATTCATATTCTACTTTTGCATACCAGGTAATCAAATTCTTAGCTAATCCCTTTATTTGATCCATTAATCCAAATCAGATTAACTGAAACTTCAATGATTCATCAGCCATTAAAACTTTCCATTTCCATTAAGGTGAGCAATGCTTGCTGGGTTTTGTTTTCTCTCTCTCTGGCACCTAGATAGATGTGCTACTTTTAAGAGTGAGTTGTTTTCACTGTACATTTTTGTTGTTTAGTTTCAATTCATGTACATTGAAATGGGTTGTAACCATTGATCCAGTGGTGAGGTACAGAGGCTCTGCAGTAGTTTCACATTCATAAAGGAAATGTATCTTTGGAGTACTGTTGGCTACAGTATAATGCGTCTGTGTTTCAGTTTGCACAGCATGGTTTCTGGGTGTCAAGGAGCATGGTGCACAGCACCCTATTATATGCATTTCCAGAGCTATTTTGGTTCAGTGTTTACTAAAAAAAAAAACCTCCAGTATTTATAGCTGAGTTGGATAGATCCAAATTCACCAGTGAAGCTGATTAATCTTTCCAATTTGGCTTGTAATACCTGATTTTGCTGTTCACCTGTTTACCACAGTTCACTTTTTAGTGAATAGACCAGACTATGAAACATAGATTTGTCATAAGTGGTTTGTCTGCATCAGGCTATGTGCAAACTAGACCTGTATACTAAAGGCTTGCTGCAACTCTTCTGAGTGGACCTCAGATTTGTGAGTTTATCTATAACCCCAAGCCAGGCTAGACAATTATTTCATTATACTGATAACCTACAAGGTCTAATCCCTAAACAGGCAAATGTCGTGAACTGACAACTCGATTGCAAATATCTGGCCACAATAATTGAATTGAGAACAAGCATAACCTGGAGACTGTTTCCATGTAACCTTTGTGTCCCCATTTAAGCTTAAAAAAATGCTTAATAAATCAACCCCACAGACCCGTTTTAAGTAGTATATACTATACTTACAGCAGGAAATGCAGTAAAAGCCTTAAGTTGTAAAATGTTCCCCAGGTAAAAAAAAAAAAGAGAGAAACCCACATCCCTCTAAGCTAAATTGATGTATAATGTTAAGTAGCAGATATTTGAGAGAAACTGTCTTTTTGGGTAAATGTTATGCAGTGTTTGCCAGTTTCTAGGCACTTGTGTGTAATTGAAGATTTTGTATACACTTTTTTTTTATTCTTGGGCCTTTTGTCCTCCTGGTATGATATGATGGAATGACCGATACATGCAAGGATGGGGCAACTTTCTTTCTTTAATGAAAAGATGGTTCTCCGAGATCTAGCAGCGAGAACTGATGTGCAGCGTCTATAATGCCGCACACACCTCCAGCATGGGAGATGATCATGTCCTCCACACTCTTTGGCTGTATTGCGATTTGTGCAAACACTCGCCAGTCAGAGAGCGACAGTCTCTCTCTGCTGCTAGAGTTGTGCGCTGTGAGATGGAAGTCCCAGAAGTCTTTGCTTTTGCTACTGCACCATTCAAATTGGTGTCTTCTGTCTCATTAAAATAAATATTTATTTTCCTTTTATCTCTTTAAATTACTGCACTGATTTAGGAGGCCTACCTACCTTGCATATTCACTAGGAATGTTAATTTATAAAAATGTATACATGTATCAAAATTAGTTTTTCATTTTGTAAAAATATCAGCTTTGCACCTGATACTGAACCTCCCACTCGGCTCTCTGGATTTTCTGGAGCCTGGGAAGAAAAAAAAAGCTATATTTTAAAGTTTTCAGACATGCAAACAAGTCTCACAAATGATAACTATACTTGCATTGTGTGTGAGTGTATATTGCACAGGAGCATTGCAAAGCACGCATCTGAGGGTCCCCCCCCCCCTTTCTGTTGTACAGCTAGTATTGCTAGATCAGAGAGTGTTTTGCTGGACACCTATAACGTATTCCTGATCCCCTGCACAATGCAAGTGTCCAACAGTTAACCAAGGACTGTTTCCCAAATGATCTAACATCGTTAAACCCTTTACATCTCATAGTACTTTAGGCCTTAAGGACAAATGCACCAAAACAGCGATTTTTGTGTTAAAAAATAGTGATTGATTAGGAGCCTGGGTGAAAGTGGCCTCCTCTGACAGTGGGGTATCCTGCTGCAGGTCCCTGTGTAGCGGGGTCTACACTGCAACTCATTATGACAGGCTGAGCTGCCGTAATGAGACATGCCAGGAACTTACTCTAAATGAAATGATCATCATCTGAACACACATGAGCTATACATTCTGCAGGGCTGCATGTAAACGTCAGGCCTCCGTGAAATAAATGGTCGTACGTATGCATTGAATGAGAAGTAGGAAGCGTTAATGTAAGAGTTAATCATTTGTATTATCAAGAGGCAATGCACAAAGTGTGATTGAGAGGGCTGCTAAGGCTGTAAGTACTGCTATAAAAAAAAAAGCTGGACTTCTCTAAATGTCCCCAAGGTCTGGCAAATGCTTTAAAGCAGAAGCAGGAAAAACAACAAATTCAATGTTTTAGGTGTAACCTTTTGCAATGTAAAACATCTCACAACTGATTGAATTCAAAGAATAATTGTCGGATGTAAACCAGACTCATTTTCACTGTATGTGGCTTTTTTGTTGCTGGGAGTGTAAGGAAAAAAGGACTTTTTTTTTTTTTTCTATTTTGTTCAAAAGCCAAATATGTTCATATTTCTTATCTGTTTTAAAATTTCAGCAATCTTATGCGTTCCAGTTCATAATTACATGTTGTTCCCTTTACTTGGTTGCATTTTAGTAATTGGTTTGATGTTTGGTTATATAAATGGTTGACGGATTTGTTTCAAAACTTTGGCCACTATAACAGAATTTAGAAATGTTTTGCAGTTGGACCATTTTTCCAACTGCTCTCATCTTGTGATTCCTCTTTTTTTATGGATACATTTATTTCTCTGTTGGTTTATGTTCTGTATTTGGGATTCCCTTTTACTTGGGAGAAGTATACTTCTAATTTTATTTATTCTTGTGTAAGCTAATTATGATACAATCAACTGTTAAATAATCCCTCCTTTTCCACACACTGTAGTGGGCCGCATGTTCAGAAATGCATGTGTCTATGGACCACTTTTAAATCTTCTTTACACTAATAATGAAGGATAGTTTGTTATCCTCAGAGAAATGTGCAGTGCCAGACACTCGACAGTCTCTTTGCGGCCCTGAACCGCGGATCCATCAACTGCCCGGTCCCCACTCCTTGCTTCCGCAAACACTAAGTGGGAATAACTTGTGAACGGTGGAAAATCTGAGTGTTTGGCTGACTGGCTGTCATTTACACTTGTCAGGTCAGTTTTCATTAACATCCAATACGGATGTAAGAGGATAACAAGTCTGTAAGAGGAAATATTTCCTACAGAGTCTATTTGGGCAGCCTAAGCCAGGATGACAGTACAAGCATGTGATTGTCTAAACACAGTGGTGGTAGGTGGACGCCTTGCACTTCAAACATGAAGTGAATATGTTTTACGCACATTGCCTGTGGGAGTCTGGAGCCGTGAACACTATAATTTATTAATAAAGTCCCATCATGTTTTGCAGAGCGGTACAATAGGTTTAAAAATCAAGCCGGCATGGCTTTGTTTTGTTCACAATCTGTGTGACCTCTTGGTGTTTACATCCTGTGTTTTTGTATTGGGTGTAACTGCACTTCTTGTACATTACCAGGCCAATGTTTGAGTACAGTTGCTGGAAAATTGACTTGTTTTATAATGTTTTAATTTGTACAACTTGATGTACTTGGAAATGGAAACTTATATATTTCAGTATACAATGGCAAAGTTTGGTTCCAAAAGCCCTGTACCTAGACATACAATTTACTACTTATTTACTCCTATACAGGCACTGGTCAAATTAGTCTACCTGCAACTTGTTTGGATGCGAAACGCGTAAGGTGTTTTAACCTCCAGTCGAGTCACGAAGCCCGAACCGTTGGAGCATATTAAAAGCTATATCTCAGCGATAATCATTGCTGATGGATTGAAACCTGATTTATTGTCTGTTCGCGACATCTTCCCTACATGTTTAACGGATTTGTGCAGTTGCGCAATGTTCACAGATGTGTGATGCAGAATATGAACATCATACTAGGCACACTAGTACAGATATGTATTAAAATACTGGTTATTAAGATACAGAAGACTGGCCAACTCTATTGTTAGACTTCTGTGAGCAAAACAGTAAATGGAAAATTGTATATAAATCTCACATTTGAAATTTGCTTGATCTGGTTGTATAAAAGATCTTTACGCCATCACCTAGGCATGCTTTATTCATTCCCATTTCTCTGACCTGTTTAGTAAGGAGTTGCATGGGAAGCTTAAGAATAAGTGAACTGATAATTATGCAGGCATTTCAACAAAGTACAACTTGCATAATCAAAAACTGAAATTCATTAGAATGGCATCAAGTGTGGGCACTTTCCCAAATGTATTTGAGCGAGGCACAAAAATCTCAAGTAGGGTCCGTCGAAATTCCTAGATTGCAGTTCCTTCTTATCATATTCTAGTTTGACTTGATAGCTGTGAACCTACATCCACTGATGTCATTGGGTCCTTGATTGACCTTCCTTGCTGGTCTAATGGTTAGGTAATTTTTCTTATTCTCACCTAAAAAATTGCTTTCCTTTTATACAAAAATCTGAGTGGCGTGTGCCTAGTTCTTTAAACAAAGGTTGCCCTTGGACATTAGTCCTGATCTGTTGTTCCAGTTTCCCAGATTATAGAGTAAAGTAAAAGGTACCAAACTTTTCAGGCCAGAAGAGAAGTTTCTCCCATTGAAAATCTGATATTGTAAACTATTCCTGTGATGCAGGTGAGGGCTTCTATTCTGCAGGATCAAGAAATGTGAAATGGAAAGTATATTTACATTGAGCATATTTTAGTTTTACCAGGGATCGTCTCTAGTGAATGCATATTACAGGACACTCACAACACTCCTACCTGCAGCATGCATTTTTCAAAATGCCCTTATTTAATGAACCAGTAATTTTATTATGATTTTAGGTTTTGGTACAGTGACTATTTCAGACACCTCACTGGCACTGATTCCATAGGAATTGCTGCCTGTAAATGCTCCACTTTTACCAAGAGCTGTTACTTACATTTATTTGTACAGCGCCACCAATTCTCGTAGCGCTTGGTACAGAGCATAGAAGGGAACTACATACTAAGTTAGACAAACTAGTACAGACTGGTACATGAGGTAGAGAACCCTGCTCGTAAGCTTACTATCTAGATTAGTGAATGTGCTCCATTGCTACAATCCTCTAATCCATTCCACTCAAAGGGAATATCTGTTCCCTTGCACTGATGCATTTATGCATTGGTGCTGTTTGAAACCTTTTGTTTTTCTCTTTGTGATAAAATGCTTGAATGTTGTAAAGCTTGTATTGTGTGTTTTGACCTGCATTTCTTCATTCCTTTATGGTCTGAATTAGTTTTACACATTGAGCACTACTATGTATCTGGCACTTGCATCACCTTTAGGAATTCCCTCAATTTATTTATTTATTTTTTATTTTATTTGTTACACCTTGAGCAGACTGCAAGGATAGAATTCATGGAATTAATCTTTTTCCAGTACAGTAACTTCTTGCTAAATACATTAACTGTATTTTGTGTGTAGTGTTAGATTTGTCATACCTGTAACAAAAATTCATGACATACCTGCCAACTCCCAGGTTACTTGCAGGGGGAGATTAAAAGGCAGGCATTAGGTCACGTTACCCTGCAAGATTGAACTATTACCTCGCTGGCAATGTGGATTAAAATTCATGGGGTTTTTTGGGGGTTTAAATCAGATTTATATTTAATGAAATTCTTTAAGAGGAAAAAAAAATCAAAGTATTTAAGATCCATTTTAGTTCAAAGGATTCAGCTTCAGAGTTTGCTTAGTTATGTAGCACGAGGCTGTGTAGTCAGTAGTTAGTAAACTAATTTGGTTAATCCAAGTTATGTGCACTTTTTAATAGTAAAAATGGTATAAAATAAACAAAGTTCAGGAATAGAACTTTAATCCCATTGTTTTGCTAATCACCACTTCCTTCCATTAATAAACATTGGCCTTTAAGTAAATACAAAACATGTATGCTTTGTTATTGTTTTAGTTAAATAAAATATTTTGGAGTACTTCTCCAAATATGTGTGATTAACCTATTAAACTAAAATCTGCTCTAACATAGCTGCTTTATCTGACAGCTTATTCTAAATGTGATATTTTCATCTGGTTGTGAATATTAAATATTATAACTACCAGCAAGAATGAGTCTTTACATTTAAACATCATGACTTATATAGTCTTACGGACTAGTGGTTTAAATCAAATCCACACTGCTTGCTGGTACAGAGACAGGGTTAGGGTATGTCTCTTACAGACCTTACACCTTACACAGACCTTACACCGTGAAAGCCACTGCGTATAGGGATTATTAATGGCAGGGCAGGACCCAAATAAATGGAACTGTCCCTGCAAAACCGGGAATGTCCCACTATGGTATGTGCGTGCCACATTTCTCATCATTTCAGCTGGTGCCTGAAATCATAGTAAGGTGATTACTATTGGTATGTGCAAAGACACGTGTTCTATAATGCAGACATAAGATACTTAAAGACTTTGCTCAGCTGTCCGCTCTGCAGAACAGCCACTGAATGACTGTGTTGTTTTGCAAATTTAATCTAGTAATCTAGCTTTCAATGAATAAACTACCACCGCAGCTAAAACTTGCTCAGTCGCTGTTATGATTACTTACCTGGCAGTTGTTACGCTGCTGGTGCTTATGCCAAATTCTTTACCTGGTTACTGTGCACACTATACTAGATCAGTCATTAAACCAGTCTCCTGTAAACCCATAATATAGGTCAACATGGATTGTAATCTCTGCAAAATCTTCTATATTTTCTGATTGGAAAAGCAGTTAGACATTCCAAATTCCCAATTTGAACTTGTAACTCATTCCTTGGTATGACAAATGTTCTTCTTTCTTTAAAAAAAAAAAAAAAAAGTCTGGGGAGGTGTCAGTGTTACCGCTCATGTGCGGTAGCGTGGTCACCCATTTTTGATCCTGGCTTCTGAAGCCAGGATCACTACTGCGCATGTGCACAGTGCTGCGCATGCCCAGTAAGCATTGTCTGGGACACCGGAGAATGCGATCAGGTCCGGAGTCCCACTGAGCTCTACCTCTGTCCTGAAAAGCAGGAACAGTTGGGAGGTATGCAGCTGGTGTCCCTCTAGGTGCCGGGAGCCAGGGATCCATGCCTGGGCATACCCTAATAATTCAGAGACAATTACTCCTCTGTTAATCTCATAGAGCAGCAAAGGCATGCCGGGAAGTATTGCTCCACGCTAGCAATATCTAGAAGAGAAACACACGTTCAGTTTTAATATTACAATTAACTAAGTGGGTTGTTGCCTTCATTAGCAGTATAATTATTAACCACTGTAAGGTGTTCTGTGTATAAAATCATTCACACTTGGGAGTATATATTAGCTACGTTTGTTTTGGTTTTTCTCCTTTATTGCTTCTAGGAAATGCAAAGTTAATAGCTTTTTGAGTAGGCCATGCTTTTACCTTATTAGAGTTAATGCTTATTTACAGCAACTGTGTAAATTCTATAATGTTTTAATGTACTACTTTTGGATTAGATACATTTTATTTCTGAATTCAATTTCTTTTTTTTTTTTTTATTTCTTTTTTTTATGTATCAAGGCTCTTGGATTACATTTCTCTAATATTGTACATTCAGTATTACTGCCATGGAGTTCAATGGAAAACAATTCCTGGCTCCTAAAAATAACATAACTGGTTCTCCTGGCTTCTAAAGGTAACATACATTATTAAAACCTTTTGTAGAGGATGTAGGTGTTTCTGGACATATGGGGGAATCACAGCATTTGTAGTTCAGCAGCAGCTGAATGGCTGCTTTTTGATGCATAGGTTATAAAACAGGGCTGAAAATATATAACCAGATAATGGGGAAAAAAATCTAAAAACAGGGACTATGTGGTTCACAGACAGTTGCCCTGTGACATGATGCTTGGCCACAAAGCCCTGTGGTTTGATACATTGCAACTATACCAGGGACAAGAGAAACCACTTGCAATATTACAAGGTACTGTCACTTTAAGAGGGACTGAGTGAAGTTGCTTGTAGTACCAACCGGAAGCCAGCGTTCTCCGGAGTAGTTTCAGCTAAAGTTCTAATGGATGACATCTGATGCCTTCATGCAGTACCTGCCTATCCCTCACGATACTCAAGCGAATAGTCTACTGAAAACGTAAGCGTTTGGTTAGAGAAAGGTGAAACCCTGCCTTGTAAGTTGGAATACGTTATTTACCACAATTCTCCGTGTTGCCAGATGAGCTGATCTGTTGCCCCAGTGTTTAATGGAGTTGATGAAGATTGCTCGAGATCGGTACACACTGCAAAGAATTAGTGGAACTTTAGGCATTAGCAAAGGTCGGCCGTGCGCTTTTGTTAAAGTTTAATGTTCTGTGGCATATTTCCCATGAATAAATGAACGTCAGCACAATAGGGATCTGACCGAACCATTTGTTTGGGATGATTATAAAGCTTGTTACAGCATTTATTTCATTTCAGTCTAATGAGCTAATTGATAAAGGATGCCATGCTTCATTTCAATAGAGTAGATGAACTAATCTCTGACAACTAGTCTGTTTTAAAGAATACCCAAGGGAGCAGAGGAAATGGGTGTCTACTGAATCAATTTCAGTTGCGCAGTATCATTGGCTATCAAACTAGTATAATGCAGCGGAAGCTGCTAATTATTAAAGAGGGCACAACCTCCCACTTTCTCCCCCTTCCACCCCCCAAAAAACATATTTTTATTTTATATATAAGGCCATTTCACCTTGCTTTTAAAATATATAAGTATATCATTTTTTTTATTATTATAAATGGCATGTCTACAAAGTACCATTCAAAAGATATCCCATAGTCCGTTTAAAAAAAAAAACTAACTTGAGAAATAATTTCATGAAAGTTCTGCTTCACTGAGCCGGTCCAGCAACCTCTGGTCACACCTAGTGATCAATGCTAAAGTGAACAGTTGGGAAGGATAACCGTGAATGGGAATGCTTACGCAAACAACTAGAAAGTATGACCCTGTAGTAGGATGGAAAGGCAGACGGTGAGAGACACCAGAATGAACAGCATGAAGAATGCTTATTCAGACTCTGATAGATGTACAGACCTTAACCAGTACATAAGGCAGAATCCCTACGGATACCCACATAAGGAAATAAATGTTATGTAATCCAGATAGGATTCTCTGCAGATGCTCCATATGTGCGCCGCACAACTAGCACTGAGCCACGCTGTATATTTCCGGAGTTTGTGTGCTCCCAACAGAGAGAGCACACAAAACCCGGGAGACAGACGCTACCTGCTGTAAGAAATTATCACACCCTCCTACAGGTGTTATTCTTTTAGGGAATGTGTGACAAATGAAGCACAGAGACAAGTGTATATAAAAAGGTATATTGTTATTAAATTGAGATACTGTTACAGGTTATACAGGAAATACACAGTGTACACATTACACATAATCAACAAGTAACAGACAATGGTATACTTATACATTCATATCTTCTCCTTGTTCCTTCATCTTGGGTCTTCTGCTGGCTGTCCCCTCCTCACACAGGAACATACAAGACTAGCACTCTCCCTCCTGCCACAGGAACAGCAAGACTCACTAGCAAAAGTGGTTCACTTCACTAAGTATTCCAAAAATCCCTTAGTTACCTCCCAGAGAGTTAAAGAACCAGTTCAACCTTGTTTGGAGATATATGGTCTCTGTAATCAATGCAATCCCCTTTGTCACACCTATCTGTTAGTAAGTAAGAACTGTGAAGAACTGGGAAAGGCTTGTTCCCACCATCTAAAGAAGTCATCTCTGTAGCCTTGTTTACAACCCTTTTCTGATGTGCAAATGACCTTCCATTGTGAAACCAGATTACACACTAACCACACCAAAAGCAGATATCCATGTATTAGATATAAAACAACATTGTTTATAAAGGCCCCCTATATTTCTTACACTGCGAATTCGACATCAGAGTCACTCACTCTGTTGCTAATTCGACCAGCACGAAAAGTATATATGATTTTTCGGAGTGAGTGACTCTGATGCCGAATTTGCAGCTGCCATCGACCCCTGTATTTTGTGTATTTTCTGGGGTGTGTGTTCAGTCTGTCTGGAGCACAAAACCCTCTGGAAATACACAAAATATATTGTGCCCACTGAATGACCGGTGTGCTCCGGTAAAATGATGTGACTACATACAGCAATCTTTGGATGTACTGTAAGGTCTGCAACGCTACAATAGATTGTTTGCTGACATTTTTTGAAGATATTCCAGCATCTGTCATAATGTTGTCGTATTACTCAGCACTGTACAAAACCTACAAATAACTAGTGACAAAACATGACACTGGAACTAAAGACCCAATAGTTTACATACATGTTTTAGGATGAATACACTGGCATTTACAGCTCCATCTGATAATTATCTTCTGAAGGATACAACTTGACTGTGCCAATTCATGTACTTTCTGTTGCATCCCAGAGCTCGTCATTTGAAGTGCTTCAGAGACCCATTTAAAGTCGATCTGCTGCGAATGAAGGTTGGCTCACTTCTAGAAAGTGATTTATTGGTGCAAGCCACAATCCCCAAGTGGATGTATAGTTACTTTTGATATTTGAATTAATTATTTAATCTGGGAACAGTTGAAACAAAAAACACTTGAATTATTCACTTTGTTTTAATGTTTTTAGTAAGTGAAGGCCTTGTGTTTTTTTTTTTTTCCTTTTTCGGTTCTCAAAAGCTCTGTCCTATTTTTAGGTATCTTAAAAAAAAATTGTGCTGTTGATTTCTGGAACGTCCTTGAGGGTGATTTAGGCTGATTTCCATAACCATTTCTACACTTGACATAATACATAACCCCTATCAGATCGTTAAAGAGGAAATGCTCCAAAGGAAATGTTAAACTTCCCGCTAGGCACGTGCACCCAACATCCTGGTTTTGTAGACGTTACGATATTTTAATGGAGAGGTTGACCTGCTTTTGAAGAATTTAAGTTTAAGGGATATTTTCACCTAAACTTTTTTCAATCATTTAAAAAAAAAAAAAAAAATGATCTGTACATTGTGTTGGCTAAACTGCAAGCAAATGCCTAAATTAGAAGAAAAACATGTTTTAATTGTTCCGGTGGCGTCTCTTGCTTATGACATTAACCTGTGCCTTGATATGCAAATTAACTGGGTTTCAATGGAAAATGTGTAATTTGCATATGGAGTAATAGTTGATGTCATAAACAGGATTTTACACCTGTAAAACACATTTTTCTCCTAATTTTAGCATTTGCTTGCAATTCTGCTAACACAAAGCACTTTAATTCTCTGCTTTCAGAGCATAAGCCAAAATATATGTTCATGTAACTGAATACAATGCTGGATGAATAATTGTATACTCTGGTTTAAAAGTAAAAAAAAAAAAAAAAGTTAACTATGACTTTCCCTTTGTCAGTCAGTGTTTGCCTCATTTATTCAGGTTTGACAGTGACTCCTTTCCAGCTGCTGCCCTTATACCCACTCTGAGTGAGAATCCATACTGGCCAGTGCACTCAATGTGTACAGTTATGTTGGAAGATTCCCAAACCGATAGTTTAAACTAGGGGTTTCCAACCCAGTTTGCTCCAGTAAACAAATTCAGAATGGTTGAGATTTAAACAATTAGCCCAATTAGGAACATGAATATTTGAACACTAATGAAAAATAAACCGAAAAAAAAAAAAAACCGCTTGACTATATTCCTTATTACATGTTTATAACTTCCATTCTAGTCTGGTATATTACAGAGCCTGATCTAGGCACATTCAGATCCTTCAGTAAATATCATATCCTTTTGATAACCTCTTGATTAGGTTAGAATTATGTCATGCTACACAGAGTACGCTGGAAATAAAACAGACTTCCTTCCACTAAAACCTGATTACTGAAGCATCAAGCGGCTTCCTGCAAAGAGAATATTGTTCATCCAAATCACACACTCCAATTATTCAACATGGAATTTAATACTAGTTAACTTAAAGGGCAAGTCACTTTTTTGTCTTGGGAAGGACCTGTGTATACCTGATGATAAGAAGTCGTTATTTTAAGGTTTTGAAGATAATTAAGAATAGATGATTTAGTAGTAGTTGGAAGCTGGAGGTTCCAATGCATAGAAACATAGAATGTGTCTGCAGATAAGAACCATTCGGTCCATCTAGTCTGCCCAAGAATGGTTTTCTATGTTCTAAAGGACCACTTCAGCTTGAAACAAACAAACCACTGAATGCACGTTAATGCTAATTAAAAAAATAAAAATGCACTTTGGAATTCTATGTTAGGATTTATTTTCTACATTTCTTGCCTTTTGCATGGATTCTTCCTTGTATAGATGCTTTCTGGTCATTGTCTTCTTTTCGTGATGCACGGGACTTCCATCTTTTTACAGAGGCATAGTAATGTCACTGTGCATGCACTGCTTCATTTTGCAAAAAACGTGTTTTTTCTTGTTTTAAAACTTATTTCCATTAACCCAAATTTTCAGCATATTATATTTTGCTGACTTTACATGATCTCATAAAATGTTATAAAATTACATGACCTCCTTACAGATTAGAAACGCCTACCCTTTCTTTGTTTTATGTAAAAACTGTGTTTTTTTTCCTCTTCTACCCCATTTCAACCTCTGAAGTATAGAACTAGAATCTTCCATATCATAGGCACACTTAAGATTAAACTTCTTTTAATCCCCGAGCATCAGGGAGCTGACACATGAATGCTTTTCATAAACGGTGTGTATCATTTCTAGTAACTTGACCTTTTTGTTTTTGCAGTGGCTCCATGATGCATTCTCTCACACCTCAAGCCGTGCTGCGATACGGGACATGTTAAAAGTTGCCTGTTTCCAAGTGTCCTCCATGCTTCTCACATACACATGAGACAGGATGAGAAAGCTACGGATAGGACTCTTGGCGGACTGCAGAAGTAACTACTGTGCTGTGTAGTGAAACGTAACACATACGGCATAGGTCTGTTTTGGAAAATGAAAACTGTAATGTACTGGTCACCACAGGAGGTGCGGACCTGGCTACTGGATCGGGGACTGCAGGAATACTGTGAGACCTTTCAGTCCCTGAATGGCAAAGCCTTGCTCGCATTAAAAGATGATGACTTTAGGAAGCCACCCTTGTCACTTGTATCTTCAGACAGTGGACGACAGTTGCTGGAGTTAATTGAAATACTAAAAATAGAAAATCATATAGAGGAACACAAGAATGGGCACGCAAATGGACACCTGAGCACCAATTTGGATATTTCTATCGACGGCCAAGGTTTTACAGGCAAAGCCAAGAAGAATGGGATGCCGAATGGATTTAGGAAAGAAATGATCAGGATCCCCATACCGGAGCCTGAACGATCCCAGGGTTTTCCTGACGAATGGTGGAAAACCTTTCTGGCCTTCATCTATGCACTTTGTTGTTTCACCTTTACTTCAGTAATGATCTCTGTCGTCCATGAAAGAGTGCCTTCCAAGGAAGAGGAAGCTCCACTACCAGATGTGTTTTTTGATTATTTTGACCGAGTACAGTGGGCTTTTTCTATTTGTGAAATTAATGGGATGATCCTTGTGGGACTATGGCTTCTCCAGTGGATATTTCTTAAACACAAGTAAGTAAATGCCCTGATCATTTTAAGATGTATTTTGTTTTTCAGCTGTAAAATATAAACCTTGTATGTAGGTAAATGACCACACCATTTATATTTGACTTGGATGCCTTGCTTTAGCATAGATCTAGATGGAAATTTCCATGATGTTTGCCCTGATTTGACGTGTTCTGAAGGTAATTTAAGAAAAGTTTGGTTTTGAATTTTTTTTTTCTTTCTGACTTTCCTACAAGTAACTTTTTTTTCCTCACCACAATTGGTGGACATTTTGTTTTATTGTTCAAGCCCCTTAAGCAATCCTTTCAGTCTCTCTGACCCGCACATCTACGATTGAACATGCTCCTAAAACTATCGAGTGAAGCTTTACTGTTCTAGCAGACCAGGAAAGGGGGTGACCATGAATAATAGTACTCTTAATGAGCGGTAGTGGACAGGGTACGCGGTACATACAGCTGCTCTTGCATAGGAAACAACCGCTGGATGCTCTGTATTATGTGCATGCCTTTTCACTCCAAATATATACATTTCTACAAAAGTGCTTATTCCCTGCACGCAAGACTCCGCAGACTGATTTATGACATTTCATACTTGAACACAGGTGTAGCATAAATTTTCCAACCTGTATTTCTGTAGCATTATGTTCTGTTTGTTCAAAACTCAAATCAGGGTCAAATGGAACAAAGGTGTTTCTATTTATTTAACAGATTCACCATTGCAAACACTATTTCCTGTGAAATATTCAAAAGGGGAAAATGCTTGCGATGTACTATATTTGTTACATTGATCTGTATGCCAGAAAAAAGAGCATAAATGCAATTTAAGGAGCTCCATTCAGTACTCCAGCCTCCACGATTAACTTCATGCTCTGTAGGGGTAGTGGACAGGAAATAAACTATATGGATGATAACTTTATTAAGTTAGTATATCTTAGAACAGGGCTTGACAAATTTAATTTGATTCTAGGAGCCAGCAAAATTTTTTAGGAGCCAGACAATCACGCAAACATACACGCAATTCATAAACACACACACCAACCCACTTCACATATACACCACACACACACACCAACCCACTTCACATATACATACACACACACCAACCCACTTCACATATACACACACACACACACCATATACATACATACACACACACACACACACACACCATATACATACACACACACACACACCAACCCACTTCACATATACACCCCCCCCCACATATACACCCCCCCCCCACTTCACATATACACCCCCCACTTCACATATACACCTCACATATACACCCCCCCCCACTTCACATATACACCCCCCCCACTTCACATATACACCTCACATATACACCCCCCCCCCCCACTTCACATACACCTCACACATACACACCTCACACACATACACATATACACCTCAAACATACACACCTCACACACATACACATATACACCTCACACATACAAAAGTAGATTTTTTTTCCCCACGAATGTTCCTTCGTGCTGCAGCCGTTCTTCCTTGCTATTTCGGATGAGTGCTGGGTTGACAAGTGACGACACCCAGCACTCACACGCGCTGCGCGAGGGGGCGGAGCTTACTGTCTGTGCGATCCGCACAGACTTCTCCCCCTCGCGCTGCAAAAAATCCACGAACACACGAACGGCAGCAGCAAGGGGGTCATGTAGGAAACGGCACCCGGGCGCCAGGCTTAATTTCCAGGTCGCCATGGCGACCTGGCGCCCGGGGTTTGTCGAGCCCTGTCTTAGAACAAACATAAATTCTACATGATTATATTAAGACTCCCAAATCTTAATAACCTTCCATGTATTCAGCTGCTTGTACACCAGAATCCAGAGAAATGTATTGGTTTTGTGTGTAATATTTTTTAAACTTGTTGGACCTAACGGCAAGATGCAGCGTTTGTTTTTTTTTTTTTTGTTTTATTCTATTTTTTTTTATTTATTTTTTTTGTGACCGGGATGATTTTTCAATATTACACTTGTTTCCTTTCCATCCACAGAGGCGATAGAAATAAACTTTTAAATACATAAAGTGAATCCACACAGTAAAGGAGAACAAATACTACCACAACAAGAAGACCTAGTCTTAAATTAGAGGGGCAAAGGCTTAAAAATATTATATGGAAGTATTTCTTCAAGGAGAGTGTAGTTGGTAGGGATCGACCGATTATCGGATTAACCGATATTATCGGCCGATATTCACAGTTTCTTAAATTATCGGCATCTAACTTTACCGATAATGCCGATAATATTTGAATGAAGCAGTATTCGCGATCAACGATCGCGAAAACCGCTTTAACAGTGCTGGTCTATTGCCTCGACATCGAGGCAATAGCCAGCACCGATATTTCTATTTTGGGACCCCCACGATCGCCCCACGGAGCGATCGTGGGGAGCCATATTGACGGAGCATGCTGCTCCGTCAATATGGCTAAGTCCTCTGCCGGTCTGAGCTTCGGAAGTGAAAGTAACTTCACTTCCGTCGCTCTGAATATGCTACTTGACTACCCCTAGTGGTGGTTTAGTAGCATTGCAATGGAAAATAATTAAAATACATATTTAATTAAATAAAAATAGGTTATTTAGCTATATTAGCCTATAGGGTTAAAATTAAATATTTTTTAGCATAAGGGATAGGGTTAAAATTAAATTAAAGTTAAAAAATATTAAGGGATATAATAAGGATTAGAGTTGGGGTTAAATTTAGTGTTAGGGTTAAATTTTGGGTTCGGGTTGGGGTCAAAAGATCAATATAGGAAAAAACCAAAAAACACTATTTTTGGTTTTTGCCCCATAACTCGCAAAAAAATACCGAAAAATATGGAAACATGCATATTTTTGAACTCGGGACAACATTTAGAAACTATTTAGCCGGGGTCTTTTTTAATGATTTTATTTGTGTAGATTATATTTTAGGTCAAAGTTAGAAAAAGTGGGGTTTTTTAAATTTTTCATCATATTTTATGATTTTTTTTGTAGTAAATTATAAGATATGATGAACATAATGGTATCTAATGAAAGCCCTTCTTATGACGATAAAAACAACATATAATTTGTGTGGGTACTGTATGTGAGAAAGCAAAAAATTACAGCTAAACACAAACACCCTAGAAATGTCAAAACAGCCATTGTCACCAAGGGAAAGTCAAGGTGAAAATGTCTTGTCACTAAGGGGTTAATTAAGCTGTTTTGATGCCTTGCTTTTATTTACTGTAGTGTCCCTTTGATATAATTGCCTATGTCATTGCTGCTCATTTTACTAAGATTTAATCTAAGTATGGACTATGTGCAATTGAACATTGTTGTTCTTGTTACCTTTTGACTGATATTTATTTAAAAAAAAAAAAAAGTGGTCCAATTTGTTGTATTTGACCATATCACCATTGTTTTGCTGCATTATTTATTTTTATTTAGCAATGAAAAAGATTTACAAAAAAAAGCTAAACGGTTGTCCCACCAGCTGCCAGTCCTTGGATTGGACAAACATTATGCAAATCTTGGTCCATTGCAACTGGAGTGCCTACCATCACTAACCGAACCAATTTGTTTATTTTAACAAAAAGTAAACTTCCTTTCCAGATTAAGATCCAACATTTAGCAAAGGGAAATAATGATTAACTAGTGGTTTCCCTAGCAATTTTTGGTAACTGATAAACTGTCCTGTGACATGTTTAGCAAACAATGTCTTCATTTCTACATGGATCCTGTTCCCAAAGCCTGTGCAGAATAAAGGATCCATTTGTGCAAGTGTAGACTCTGCAGATCAGCGAAAAGCTCGGCATTTCTGCCTCACTGATACCAGCTATAGAAACCAATATCGACCTTTACTGCCCGTTTAAGATGATGCTGAATGTTATGGTTGGATTGCAGTTTCTTTCAATGACTAGTTGTACAATTTTCTCAAATCACAGAATGCTAAAGCCTTTCCACCCAATGTTTATCTAGTCCCCACAGCCATGAACCCAACTGTGTGTTTTAATATTTTGTCGATTTTATGGAAACCTGGATGATTATTATCCAGTATGGTGTTTAATGTGTGTAATGTGGATTTGACTAGTGCTTTTAATTGGATAAAATCATGCAACTAGTTTAACTATCTTTTTTTTTTTTATGTGTATATAAATGTATATACTTTTCAGAAGTGTCATTACAGTTCTTCTTTGCTGCAATTTTTCTTTTTTTTTTTTCTTTTGTCCCTTTCTCTGTAGGTCTATTATTAGCCGGAGATTTTTTTGTTTAGTTGGTACGCTGTACCTTTATCGCTGTATAACTATGTATGTTACAACACTGCCTGTTCCTGGAATGCATTTCAATTGTTCTCCGAAGGTATGTGATTTTGCTCATTACTTTTCTGTGTGATATGTGTAAGAGTGGATTTCAGTAGACCTGAGGGAGGGTGCGCGGGGTGGGGAGGGGTGGAGGGTGCGCTGTGGATGTGCGGAAGTTGCATGTGACCCAACTAATGTATTTTATAGCTTTGTTCGAGAATTTATTCAGTAAAGCACGTGTCTGGTAACAATTCTGCTAACACAATGTATAAAAATTTTATTTCATGCTATACATTCACCTTAAAAATAACATATAGATGTCAGGTTCTTTTAAAAACAATAACAACCTTAAGTGTCTCTTTACCCTATATAGCTTAAAGGGACATTGCACTCTATCACTTGCTTCCTAATGGTAATGTGGTAATGTCATAACGACCTCATATCAAGAAATTCATAGCTTTTTTTTTTTTTTTTTTAAGAAGCCGTTTTACACAGAAGAGAAACTGGTATTTCAAGTGCATCTGTTTAAATAATCTGAAACCAGCCCAAAAAGCAAGTGTAACAGCTTTCAATTTACAACATTGACAAGTACAGGGTGAACAAAAACCGAATGCATAAGTGATACTACAAGTCCCTCTTTTATATGGAACTGTCACAAACCTCTATTCAAGCATTTCCATGCTTTTCTGCTCCCTTTTTAGGTGCAGTAACCTGCACAGCCCCCGTCTGACCCTAATACTGAAGCGGCCCGGCTCTTTTTACACTGGCAAAGTCCAAGCAATACCAATCCCTTCAGATGACCCACTTTAGAAGTTGTTTCTGTTTACACTTGTTTTGTGGATTTTGATCTTTGAGGGGATTTATATAATACCATCAATGTGACAAGTTTCTCAGATTTTCACTGCCTTGTACTTGGCGGTCTGGCCATTTTTGATTTATTGCATAAATTATAGTTTTAAATAAGCATAAATCCTGGTTTGCGTCATGCAACGTTTAATTGGCCAAAGGTACCACCATCTTTATAGACCTTAGCAAGACTTGTGTTACCCAGGAGCTATTTCCCTGTTAATTACATTCAAAATAATCAATACTAAAAATGTAAAAAAATATATAATTTAGCATGACATTATACAGTCTATGTAAAGAGCTGCAGCTTTTGAAATAGGATTAGCATATATATAATCCCCCAGAGGAGTTTATTAGGAGAATACAATCTTCCACATTTAGCAAGTTTATATCTGGATCTCGTATAATACACAGATCAATAAAGCTAGCACGTTATGCTAATAGTCACCTTTCCAGTGCCCGCTGTGCCTCTGTATTGTCATTGGCTGTAATTAGCTGCAAGTAAACCTTGCCACCTACTTTGTATACTTCTTATATCTGCTATGTATGTAGACATTTCACACAACCTATATCAACGATCGTCTACCATGCGGGGCAAATGTGGCCTATTTAACAACAAAGTGTGACTTAACTACGCATATTCTTATTAGCCCTATAAAATGCATGGTTTTGCTTGAGTATAGTTTGGACTAGTTTTTTGTAATACGGCTAAACAACCACTATTTTCTATGGCTAACAAGCTATATTTTACCATTTATTGCAAATTTAAAAACCTAAAAATTATGCGGACACACACACACACATTTCTGACCATACTGCCCACTTCAAATAAAACTTGGATGTCCCTACTATACAATATTCATCCTTGTTACTTTTATATTTATGATGCGCTGTAAAGTGCTCTGTTTGTTACTATAAACACATTATTCATAACAAATAACATTGGACACATGCTCTTAGCAAAACATTGAAGCAAATATATTTGTTACATAATATTAAGGTTAACAAATTATATTTAAAGATATAAATTGATCTAAAGCTCTAGAGTGGTTGGGGTCCCCTCCCCCCAAAAAAAATATTGAGGTGTATAACCAGAGCAGGAAGTGTAGGAATTGATTTTAAAGGAACACTAACTATTATTTTTCACTTGTGCTGATAATCTAGCAGGGGGGGACCTTAACCCCTGCGCTAGCAGTGAGAGACCATCTCATTCGGCAGTCAGAGTGGGGTGAGCCCCCATTGGCTGTGCGCACACGGACGTTGTCAGCATGTGACAACTAGGAACTGCTGTGTCCCACACGTGTCCATTTTTACTTTAAAATGTTTTATGTACTTGTTTGTCTGTTTTGCTATACACATTTTTTTTGTGTAATGGCACAGTTACTTAATATTAAAAATATTTTTATTCAGTTCTGTCTCTTGTTCTCTCATGTAATTCAGCCTAAAGATGGCCTTTTTATATCCTGTTACTAAGGAGTTAATTTGCTAGATATGTGATCAGTAAGAATTTGTGTGTATTGCAATTCTACTGTGTTTTTGGGGTAACTGAAGACTCCTGTAAGTTTTAGTGGTGGTGGTGGCAGCTTTTGTTTTTTAGCTGGGAGATTTGGAGGTGATATGTGTGGGGGATCGTGGTGGGTGCGTTGTACCCTGTGGGGAAATTGATGAACACACCAGAGATCCAGTTGACTTTTTTTTAGCCCCTTTCACACCAATACTCCCATGGCAGGACTCTGCCAATAGCCCTGTCTGTGATGGGCAGTGATATTCAATCACAATGCAAACTGTTGCTGCCTCCCTGTGGAATGTGCTCGGTGGTCACTGTGTCTGACTGTTCCAAGTACAGGCTGGAATGGTTGGCTAGACGCCCAGCCAGTACTAGCGAACAGCAGCTGTTTCTCTGAATATTTCCTTGTGCTGCAGATGTGCAGAGTGTATTCAGTGTTCTAAATGGACAGGAACATGAAGTATTCTTCCCAGGATGAAATAAACTACTGTATATTTGCCCAGTGCTTGTGATAGTCTATTAACTGGTATTTATTTGCAGCTTTGCATTTACTGTGTGGATGTTTTTGTTTTATGTATTTTTAAATTCCAGTTTAATACTATATTAGTTTCTGGTAAATGTAATAGATTCATCTATTTATAATTGCTGTAATCTTGTGTGTGTATATGGATGATGTGTGCCATTTTACAGTCTGTAAATACTGTGCATGTGTGTAATAGTTGTCCGGTTGCATGCAAATTTTACATTCAAGGTATAACTGGGCACTTGCTTGGACTCGCCACCTGCTGGCCATGGTATATACTACACAAGTCTACATTAAAGCTGAATACACAACTAAACTGTTTAGATTCAGGCATTAATGGCTGAATTGGAAACATTGTCCAATTTGTATGTCTCCAATACCCTACAACCCCTGAACGTTTCTTTTTGTTGGTTATGTGGTCAGTGTAATCAAAATTATAAACCTTGTTTCACTTAATACAGCTAATACCAGTAATAGGATATGCTCTTTTACCTTTAATGTAATGTAACATTTGATTTGGTCAAATTATCCTTGATAAATGGTGATGATGTTTTTGATTACTGGTTTGTATGAACCTGGCACAACAAGGTGCAATTGGTGGATGGCAACATACCGTATTTGCTCGATTATAAGACAAGGTTTTTTTCAGAAAAAAAATTCAGAAAAATCCCCCTTGTCTTATAATCGAGGTCATCTTATAATCTGATCTCAAATTGAGGTCAGACTATAAGACTGGGATCCAGGTCCCCAGCAGAGCTGCAGGGGACCTGGATCCCCCTCTCTAATAGCAGGGGATGTCTGCACGATGAGCGGAGACTCTCCCTGCTGCCGCCCGGCACGACCGCCCGGACTTCTATGAAGAAGCCGGGTACTTCAGGCTTCGTCATAAAAGTCCCGGCGGTCCTGCTGGGCGGCAGCAGGTTAGGTCTGCGCTCATCGCGCAGACACCCTTTTCTGCCCCATTAGCCACCAGGGAGAATCGGGCAGTCGGAGGATGTCTGCGCGTATCGTGCAGACATCCTCCGGCTACCCCCACTAGCCACCAGGGACCAATAAAAAGGGGAGGGGGAGGGAGGGGGGACGGGGACAGGGGGGGAGAGCAACAAGGGGAGGGAGGGGGGGGAGAGCAACAAGGGGAGGGAGGGGGGAAGAGACAGTGACAAGGGGAGGGGGTTGGTAGAGACAGAGACAAGGGGGGTGCAGAAACAGGCGAGGGGGGAGACAAAGGGAGGGGGTTGGTAGAGACAGACAAGGGGGGTGCAGAAACAGGCGAGGGGGGAGACAAAGGGAGGGGGTTGGTAGAGACAGACAAGGGGGGTGCAGAAACAGGCGAGGGGGGAGACAAAAGGAGGGGGAGAGAGAGAAAAATTGGGTCAAGGGAAAGAGAGAGGCAGCATTGGCACATAATAAGAAATAAAAACAAGAAATACATTTTTTGATAAAATAATTTTTTATTAAAAAAGCAATTTACATGTGAATATATACAAGTTCAACTTTTTTCCTTTAGGGTAGTCCTTATATTCAGGCTTTTAGTTTTTTTCCTAATGGAATATCCAAAGTTTGGGGGGTCGTCTTATAATCGAGCAAATACGGTAATTACCAGGGACAATGTATGAGGTATTGTGCAATGCCTAATTACTGAATGTGATGCATACATCCTTCTTATGATGTTTATTGGAAAGCCCCGATTGACAAGTCCTCCCTTTCTATATGGATTGCTGGATTTTCACAGATGGAACATGTAACATTTTTGTTCAATAGATTTCAATTTCTAGCCATTGATAGTGAGTAGAGGGACTTTTACTGAAGAAGCCAATAATGTAAAGCGTGACTCAGAGGTGAGGTTGTGAAGGCCTTTTGTTCTTTTTAATATAGTTGCCAAGGTTACTCAGTAAAGTGTATCTTGAAAGAAGGTATTTCATTATATAATCACCATGCTGTGGAAGACTTTGCAGCATTATTTTGTGGCTCAATCTGTTGGCTATTAATCCTGGGAGATAGTACCTTCAATACAGTCGCGGGCAGCCTGATGCCTTCCACCTATTGCTTCACTAGAACAGGGATCAGTCTCAGCCAGCCTGTCTGGTTGGATGCAGTGGTTTCAAAGTCTTGTAGAGTTTTATCATGATCTACAGCAACACTATGTAGCATGTTCATTTTGGAGTCACACACTGATATAATCTGCATGAGATATATAGAGCCGGCTACCTAGACTGTATGTTTTTAAAATTTTATATACCACTGGAATATTTGAGTTGTTAAGTCCGTTTGAAGGTTTTCCATCATGTGTAAAAAAGTTAGCTTGTGAAGAAATTGGGGAAAAAGCCTATTTCCATGTATGCTTGGGCAAGCAGGTTAGGGCCCCTCTCATGTCTTCCTGACCTGTACTCGCAGCGCAACAGCCAGACCAAAAATCTTATTGTTAAAGTTACATTGTTTATTGTGAACTTCTAATGTACGATGGTTGCGAAAACTAATGTATTCGAAACGTTCTTTCCTACAGCTCTTCGGTGATTGGGAAGCTCAGCTAAGGAGGATATTAAAGATGATTGCAGGAGGTGGACTATCCATAACAGGATCCCACACCATGTGTGGAGACTACCTGTACAGTGGCCACACAGTCATGTTAACACTGACTTACATGTTTATTAAAGAGTGTAAGTATTTTTTTTTATTTTTTTTTTACTCTGCTTAATACGGAAATAGTACATTTTGTAACCAACAATACTTAAAGAAATCTGTCCTGACATGATTATAAATGCATGAAATCCTAGCAACAATACAAAGTGTCTGTGTTTGATCAGTTCATTTTTCTGGCAATCTAAATCTTTCATGTTTTCCAAAAAAAAATGTAGAAAAATCCTGCCTCCAGTGCCCCCCCCCCCCCCTCTAAGATTTATAGACCTACTCGAGAAAGTATCAGGATTACAGATAAAATATTATAAATCTGAAGCCCTCTTAAACCACTCCGAAAACCTTAATAATAGTATTCCCTGTCCTTTCAAATGGGCAAATGAAGATTAAAACAGTTAGCTATCATCTTACCTAAAGACCTTAATTATTTTTGTTCAAGCTTAAAAATAAATTAATTCAAATTTTGACCAATGGCACAAACTCTCTCTCCTTCATCGGGGTGCATAAACTTAGTCAAAATGCTTCCAGTTTTAATACCAAATCATATTATTAAACATTTAAATAGAGCTATGGCTATGAGTTTAGTTGGATAAACAAAATCACAGGAATACCAAGTGATAACAAGTTTGTTCCTTACTGTAGTATAATATTTCTTCATGCGAAGCCATCACAGATTCCAAGCACTGTCTTCAGCCTTTTATCTACTCAGCAATAAAAGCACGGAAATCAATGAGATCATTGTACTTCAATAGCAAATATGCTTTTGCATTATTATTTTTAAAATGTCATTATTCCCACGAATAAAATTCCAGTCCTGTTAACCCCTTGCCGACACAGGACGTGCTAGGTCCGTCCTGTGTGACGAGGAGTTAGTGACACAGGACAGACCTAGTCCGTCCTGTGTCAAAACGAGCACTGAAAGCGGATTTTTTCACTACTGAAAAAAATGGCAGTCGGCTTTTCAATCGCTCCAGAGAGCGATAGAAATGCCGGTTTTAAAGGCACAGTGCCTTTAAATTTGCTTCCTATGCTCTGTAAGTGTTGCTGATTGCCTCGCAAGTCGGCATCGTCACTAAGGCTGGTGGTAGAATTAGTTCATGTAAAGTGTTTAAATACTACCATTTGAAATACCCTAGGGTGTCTAGTTTTCAAAAATATATGGCTCTGTGGGGTAGAATACACTTTCTGGCTTCAACAATGTCACAAATGGGACATGGGCGCAGGTTTTCTGCATGTCAGAATTCCAAGTTGGAAAACCAAAATGCGCACCCCCTAAATGTGGCCTTTTAGCCCCAAAACAAACTAACTAACCTATGCATGGGTTGTATCCCTGTACTCAGGAGATGTTGCTGAACACATATATTGAGGTGTTATTTGGAAATACCCCTTCACATTTTAAGGTAATGTTTACCTAAATTGCAATCTATGCAAAAGATTTTTGCTGCAAACTTTGCAAAGATTTGTGGTAAAATGGCTACATGAAATGTGTCAAAATACCCCAAATGCCCTGAGTGGTGTAGTTTTCAAAAATATGGACCTATGGGGGTCATTCATGGATTTAGTACAGATATCAGTGTTACAATGTCACTATCGCTAATTTTGGGGAAAAAAAGGATTTTAAAATAGATTTGCACTACTTATAGTTCTGGTCCTGTAACATGAATAAAAAAAAAGCACAAAAACATAAAACATGGGCTATTTCTGAACTCAGGACATATATTAGAAACTATTTAGCAGTGGGTTTTTTTGTTGTCTCTTGTACATAAGTATACGATTTTTCAAATAAAAGTCCTAAAAAAAATGGTCTCTTTTTTTGCCATATTTTATTATTTCTTTTACATCAAATTATATGCTATTATCAAAATAATGGTATCCAAAGAAAGCCCTTCTTATGATAATAAAAACGATATATAGTTTGTGTGGGTACACTAAATGAGACAAATAAATTACAGCAAAACACAAACACCTCAGAAATGTTAAAACAGCCCGTGTCACCAAGCGTCGGACAAGCCAAAAAAGTCATGTCACTAAGGGGTTAAAAGGGACAGTCTTGTCCCCAAACTTACTTTCCAGTGTGATTTGATGGAGGCATTCTGCATAAATCAACATTTTAAATATTCTATTCAAGCCCTCCCCTGCATCCTATCTTACAGGAGCTACCACACTATGTGTAGTCACTGAGCATGTATCCGTTTAGGCACTTTCTCTACTGCTCTGCTTGTGGAATAGAATGCACTGTGTGGAACTAAGTCATCTTGCTCTTGCACACATATAGTGTCTCTTAACAGTGCAACACATTGTCTGATGACCTTATTAGAGAAACAGGATATTCAGTTCATTTGAATGGCATTCGTTTTTGATATTCTACCAGAGTCCAAAAGCGGTCTTTCGAATGGATATGTTGAGAAACATTGTTTAACAATTGGGGAAGAATCCCCAGGATAGAGAGAATTGAAGTAATATACATATATATACTTTAATTTTTTTTTTATAGATTCTTCTAGGCGTCTCTGGTGGTACCACTGGATCTGCTGGTTCCTCAGCTTTGTTGGGATCTTCTGTATTCTTCTGGCTCATGACCACTATACTGTGGATGTTGTGGTAGCTTATTACATCACCTCCAGATCATTCTGGTGGTACCACACCATGGCCAATCAGCAAGTAAGTTTGTTTGTTTGCATGTTCTAGTTTATGCACTGAAAATGTATGCTGGTGCAGTAAAAAAGTTAAATTAAAGTTAAAAATTGGTTAAACGGACACTACCACTTGCATAAAATTTACCTAGATTACCTGTGCATTTAAAACACACATATAAGAAATGTTACGGGGTTTTTTTTCTGTGTTTGAATTAATTGCATATAAAATTAGGTGTCTGTCTCTAGCATCCATTTTGCGAATTTAACCCATGATGCAACATCGTCCAAAATCTTCCAACAAGTCTCAGTTTACAACTGTGGGCAGAGCCTGCATGATGATGTTATAAGATTCATCCCTGCTCTCTTACTAGCTCCTGTGTACTAGTGGGCAGGGCTTGGTGGCTGTGTACACCTTTTATTTATTTTTTTGACAGGAGATTGACCTGATTTAACCGGGTCATAACGCTGCCCCCTTGTGATGTAATAGTTGCATTACCCTCCCATTCAATGCAAGTCTATTATCAGAATTCTGACATATGTGTCCCCAGACCCAAAGTGAGATACTAGTGCTGTAAAGTCAATGGGCGGTGGCACCCAAAAACACTATTTCACAAAATGGCGGCACCCAGTCACACTTGTATATTTTATGAAATATTTTACTAAACTCGCATAACGAGACCTATCTGAAATTAACAATGCAAAATAAACCCTTTTCATTTTTTTGGTGGTAGTGTCCCTTTAAGTCAGTTGAGCTGCATGTTAGATGCCCCTGAGGTTGTTTATTTTTTTTTTTTTTTTTAATTAATTAAATGGTTAAATGTATCAAACACCCTTCGTTTCGCAAAGCTATCCAATGCTTTTATTTTTTATTTGAGGCATAGTTTAAAATGAAATGGTTAAAATATTCTGAACCGGTTGGGAACGGCATCACATTCAGTACTTTTTTTTTTTATTAAGCCTTGTTAAAACCATTGAACATGCTTCCAGGCCAAGCTTTTAAGAATGCATTGATTTATTTCATTGATTTGTACAAAAAAAACTTCTTAATTGTGTCTCATTACTCCTTGGATTGTAGTTCATCCAGTTTTTTTAGCTAAGTTACTTTCACAAGGTTATAATAAAAAGAAATCTGAAGGGCAGGTAACTGTAAAGCTAAATGTGTCCTGAGTTTTGTATTTTACGGTCATTAGATTATCCTTTAACACTGCTAGATTATATGTTTTGCTGTGGGGCTTGAGTCGAAGAGCAGATTGAGGCACACCACCATTTACTTGTTAACCCCTTCGCGACAATGGACGTGTCAGGCACGTCCTGCCGGGAACACCGTTCCCGACAATGGACGTGCCTGGCACGTCCTGCGGTGAATCGAGCAGTTTTCGCTTTAACAGTGCTGGTCTATTGCCTCGATGTTAAGCCAGACATTTTGTTTAGAATCGTGGGTCAGATCTAACTCACCTTGGTTCAGATGAACAAAGAGCTGACCCATCTGACCAAAGATTCTAAACATGTCTGCCCCCCTGAGAGAACTATATGGAGTAAAGAAGGCTTAATAAGGCACTTAATTTGTATTTTCATTAAATAATGTCTTTATAAATAATCTACACTTGATACAATCTTTCAGTTAAACAAAAGGTTCTTTTAATTTCTGCAAAAGTAGCAAATATTTAGTTGGATTAATCATATTTTATTTTTAGGATTTAAATCCACTGAAGTTTGTATGTGTTTCTATTTTTCTTTTTTTATTATTTGTAAATCAGTTGAGGCTTATTAATACTTAATGTTTTTATTTTTTTGATTTTTGTTTAACAGGTGCTAAAAGAGGCTTCCACAGCAAACCTGCTTTCACGAGTATGGTGGTACAAACCCTTTATGTACTTTGAGAAAAATGTTCATGGTGTTGTACCCCGTTCTTATCATTTGCCCATCCCATTGTCTTGGCTACAATTTAATCGACAAGGGAAGTATAGCAGACTGGTGAATGAGATATAACTGCTGCCCAAAGTGCTGCGAACTCTGAGATGATGCCGTAAATGCAACTTCCTACCATCTTTCTGTTAAGTTACCTTGACCTATCTCTTAACCTGGTCAGCACTGTGATGTTTCTCTCTCCAAAGGAAACCAAGAATTAAACTTATCATGCACTGTACAAAATTCCTTATGATTGTGGGATCTTCATTTTACCCATAGCCATGAACCAACAGCATAAACCGCACCGTGAGATTTTATACCCTACGTTTCTGTGTTTTCCAGTCCTATCTGGGAATAAAACATTATTTTCTTGGGAAAACATAATTTCATATCACTTGCCCCAAATATTGGGCTTTAAGCCATTTTCTAAACAGTGTCTCTATGAAGGCTTCTAAATACCTAAAAGTGTAAGCTGTTCCCATTGAATAAATGAGGTATGTTATGTTTGTACTAGTAAATAAGTGACCATATGCATTGTTTTTATTTGCTTTTTTTATTTTTTGTAATTTCACAAATTTATACTGGAAATGCCCACAGGTGCGCTAAAGATTGTGCCATTAAACTCACATCTTACTGTGCAACAGACAGTTAAATAGCAGTTCTGGCATGATAGACTCTTGCTGTCTTTAAATTTGTATTTTTTTTTTTTTTGTTTTTTTTTTAATTCACGTTTTGTTTTCTTAATTGTAATATATACAGAGATTTTGCAAATCATTGTTCTCCTAACAAGGAAAAGTAGAATTTTATCTATGTATGTAGGGGACTGCAGCTATGCATTATGAAACTTTCTACCTGTTGCACCAGTGGTCTGCGGAAAACGGTGATCGACAACAAACGGTTTGGTAAATATGATTTTGTAAGAGTCTTTCGGTGACCGTGTCAACAAAAGTGAAAAATAATTACACTCTGTTGTAAAGTGATTTTTCTAAGTATTTCCTACATTTATTTTTCAAATGATGTGTATAAAGATTACATTTAAAGATTTTTACATGTCAGAGAAAGATCTAACGGGAAAAGATATTTGTAAATGTTTCTAGTGCCTTTCTTGTCTTGATTGTACGGTCAGTAGGCAGTCTTAAATATTTTTAATTTAAATAGAGTATCCCATTATACATTTGGGAAAATATATATATACATATATATGGAGATCTTATTACAGATTTTTTTTTCATTGAACTTTAAATGACAAATCTTTTTACATTTGTTGAATTTGATCTGCACACAGAATTTGAAGGTTGGAAATTCTTATTTGGCTGACAATGTACTCCATCTACTTTTTCTTTTTTATTTAAAACATAGTATTTTAACAATAAAATCTAAACGGTCCCCTATGTTTTCTATAAATAAAAATATCCTGTACCTTACAAAAACACTCCTTTAATCTCTAAATTCCATGCCTTCTGTCTATATTTGATACACAGAAATTGTCTTTCTTTACATTTCTATTCTGAAAATGCATGTACTGCATTTTCCCACTGACCATATTAATTTAAAAAAAGTATTGGATCTTATGATTGCCAATGTACAGAATATAGGTTTTTTAAGAATGAAGAAATATATCTATAATTGATATATATTCAAATATATATCTATTCTGTATTTTCTGTAAAGCAGAGTTTTCTTCTGTTTTTATGTTTAATTGTATTTTTTGTTTTGTGTATTCACAAGGTGATATTTGTACTGTAAAAAAAAATCTATTGGTGATTGCAAATAAAAGAAGGAAAAAAACACACGTTGAAAAGCAAATAGAAAACACTTGAATTGTGTTGTTTGTATTCATAGCCTTATCATTAATGCTGGGCAGTATGGATCGGAGATGTCTTTGTCTATTTATGGTGTCTTCTATTGACTAAATATTAAAAAAAACAAAAAAAAACTTTCTGAAATGTTTAAATGGTTTGCGGCATCCATATTTTTGCTCCACAGCCATGCTCACTTATCTCTGTTTTCATTGTTATTTGTTCCTATGTTGTTTCCTGAACTGTCAATTAAAATATATTTATATTTACCTCATGCCTCCACAATGATTCTATATGAGACATTTTATTTAAATACATTGTGTTAAGAGAATATTGCATTAGGGTTTGTGTATTTGCCTTAACTCAAATTTAAAATGGTTCTATCATTTATCGACTGTCTGTTTTTGATCATTTTGGTAATTGGTCGATTCCCTAAAATGCGAGCTCTCCCAAGTTTACCTCAGTAGGCGAATTTTAGAAGTTTGAGTCCAAAACCAAGTGTGAGGAAGATCATGTTTGTGCAGTTTGAGCTCCAGAGCTACACACTGAGCTTTCATCTAGTTGCCAGTCTGTGTAGCAGACTATATGTTGGTGGTCTTATAAGCCGTAAACTGCATATGGCTTGTGGTCAGCTTTGTAAGCAATGATCACTTGTTGGGAACATAAGGGCCTTTTTGAATATCACAAAAATGATGAGACTGTGTATCTAATACTGGATAGTAACACAATGCACACCAATTTCTGGTCTATAAATTGAGCCACCCTTGCTCTTGGTGTGTACTTTGCTGGTGACTATATCTAACATTGAGCACAGACGGCAGTCTGTGTACACACTCATAACAAAGTGTTCTTTCCATTATAGAAACGTATGTAAATTCCCACTTCTATACTTTAAAGCCTTTTGTATTGAACAGGTCTTTGGCACTGGCTAATATTGCCTTTCTGTGACTTATTTTCATATTTCCTTGCACGCTTTATAGATTATGGATACCTAGCTGTCTCTGCTTATTCTAGTTGGCTTCAAGCTCTTACATTGCAAACACCTAGGGTGTGTGTCAGGGCAGGAGTGAGATTCCATCAGAGGTTACTAGAGACTGTTTGCGTCAGCATTTCGTACACAGAAGTACATTCCAAATAATAAACAACTTCCTGTGTGCTTCCAGCCATAAAGGGGCACCCTTCAAGATATTCAAACAGCACACGGTCATAATCTGAAATTTGCATTATCTGCACACACCCTTTATCACATGGAAAACTTGATTGGACTCTGTTTCTGATACTTAACTGTATTCATTAGGTTTGTGTAACTTTTAGTACTTGTGAGATTTTAGATATATGTACAAACCAATGCTAGTTTTTGTGCTTTTTACCAAGTAATACCAATCCTGAACCAAGATGGAGATGTGTGAGACCTTAACATGTGACCCTTTAGCTTAGTAGGACAGTGTCCAAAAATAGTTTTTGTAGGTAAGTATTGCATCAAGTAAAGGAAACATAATTTTTCCCTTTTATCCTCATCTCTTAAAAGCTGTATATAATGTGCAGCTGTTATTGCTGTTGCTATGGTAAGTCCTTCCCGTGTCTCCAAGCCCTCCTTATGGGATATAACCCACCGTAGTAGGATCGCATATTAGTATTTTAAAGAAGACATGGGTCAGAGCTCACACAGATCCATTATCAACCTTAAAAAAACGAGACGTCCAGCCCTCTGTGAAAGTGACTGTTTTTCAGTCACGTTACTGAATAATGAATCCTTTTCGCGGAGTGCTGGATGTGTCTCTCTTTTTGCTGCTCCTTAGTGAATGTCACAAGTAAAAGAGCAACCACTTGAATAGTCACCTCACCAGCGCTGGTATAATGCATGAGGTTGTGGACAGAGTGCAGCTGGTAGCGGTGTTCCCTAGCCAATTCATGAAGAGAATCAAATGATGTGAGCAGACAAGCTCTCCGATGTCCCAAAAAACATCCGTTCACAGGTAGTGAGAAAGTAAAAGCTTAAATCTTCATTGTAAACAGAGTAAAAATGTAGCCCAGAAAACTAGTTTCATGCATTTGGCCTGTGTTGCTTAATCCTCAATGGGTGAAACACGTGAGACTATGGGTTTTCTTGGCTAGGTTTCCACCCTGCTCACAATACAGATTTTACTCGGGACTACCTGTGAACTGTTGTTTTTGGGACATCTGAGAGGCACACTTGTCTGTTTACATTATTTGATTCCTCTTAGGGGAGGTGAACCTGTGGCCTGCCAGCAGCTGATGAACTAAATCTCCCATAATGCTAAGAGGCTGGCAGAGGAGTATGGGAAATGTAGTCCTGCAACATCTGGAGGGCCACAGGTTCCGCACCCCTGCCTTAGCGGATTTTGCTGAATTTAGAGACTGCTTGGAAATTTCCAATGTAAACGAGAGGATGTGTAAATTGATTTAAAGAGCCTTTCGCAAATGTTAAGAAACCTGTACAGCATACAGAATATAAGCCCCTCAAAGAGTAAATCAACTTAATATTCTAGGTGATTGTTTATCTACATTACTATCATTTCAGTCTCCAGTTATGTCAATCCATTTAATCTCAATAGTATTACATAGCGTGATCCTCGCTTATAAGGGTGTATGGAACACGCAAGACCCCAAACCCCTCTCCCCCTGACTCACACCCCCACTAAATAATGATTTGGTTTTTCGTAGTAACATTTGTAGAAAAAAAAATTCACTTTGACACCATAATGTATTATTTTATAAACTCCTATAGTTATTTTGTGTCTTGTAATAAACGGGATTACTGGAATCAGGTGTTCTAATAGAGCTGTAGGGGCGGCTTTATATCCATACATATTTGCACTTACACACAGTTCAGTAGGAAACCAGTTGCTGCAAGATAATGGTTAATATTTAACCAATCATTTCCCACTGCTGGTTAATACCCTGAGGTTTCTTGGTGCCCAGTTTGAAGGTTCAGCAGACCTCCCTTGTGTTAAGTAAAGCAGCAATATTTTCTGTTTCAACACACAGCTTATAGTATTGTTTTCCCAGAATGGTAAAGAAGCTTAAATCTCCATTATTGCATAGTTGAAAAATTACAATTTACATGAGATTTTTGGTCATCACCCCTTATATCCTCAACATGAAATGCTTTCTCTGAGACGTCTGCTTCTACAACCCACGGACTGAATGTGACACTTTTCAGCACTTAATTTAAAAGGTTACATTTTTATATCACAATGTAGCTTTTTAGCATAAAATCAATGTTACTGCCTGATGAGCTGAAGAATTGAGAGAGTAATAGATTTACACTTCTTTATTTTCCCATTCCTGTAATTCTTAACCATGCACTTCCCTCTCCCATCTCCCAAATAACTTGGAGATGTACATTCCCTGTGTGATACACACTTTACATTTTTATATCAAACTACATTCAATTTGTATCCCCTTTTAAACCTGGTAGATTTCTGACTTTAATGTCAATAATTTTAATAGAATCCAGACTATGTTCAAATGAAACTGTATCCTCCCGTTCAGTGCCAGGAAAACTAGAGTGCCCATGAATCTCTTATTGTTCCTGTTCGGAGTCTCTAGTCTTTTCAGTCAAGAGAACAGATCTTTTCATATATTAAACTTCATATACGCTGCGTTTACAATCTTTGGTGTGTATCCCCTCCTTATAAAGTGGACAAGAGGACAGATTATGTGTTTGTAGAATATATAAGCCTCGATAGGTGAAACCTGAGATTTGTTCCTCTCTGCTACAATGTTTTGAATCATTTTGCAATACATTTTGGACTTTTATTTCATCAGACATAGATCTTTTTATCATTGAAGAAGGTGTGCTATACTTCATTTGCTCTAACCTATTTTTGTGGGAATTCTGTATATTCCCCTAGTATTCGCTGCTTTGGGTTTTCCACCAAAAGCCCCTTAAAATGGTGCAAGATAATGCATAAATGAGCTCCTGTATTGACACTTTAGTAAATAGATGTAGGTGCTCCCTTAATAGCTCATTTTACCTCACAAGTGGGACTATGAGATAACTATGACAAAAATCTCCTTAATACAGATGAAATAGAATTAATAAAATGTGCTTATAAAAGCATATAGTGAGCTCCAATACAACGCTTAGAGGCCACCTTGTGAATGTCCCCAGTCTGTTCAGTGGTTCAATTACTTGCGGGTTCACCGTTCTGAAAAAGAGGACGTGTAAGATGACATCAGACATTGTGATTTACATCCTGTCAATGGCAGTGGTGTATCTTGATTTTGTGCTGCCCTAGGCAGACAAAATCCGGGCACCCCCGTACCCAAGCTGCACACCCACGTTACACACCTAAGACATGCCCCATCATTCAGACTCACATCAAGCTTACACTCCCATCACACTCAGTCACACACTCCTACTCCCATCACGCACACTCTGACTCCCATCACACTCAGTCACACACACTGTCTCCCATCACACACACTCTGACAACCATCACACACAGGTCACACACACTGTCTCCCATCACACACACTCTGACTCCCATCACACTCAGTCACACACACTGTCTCCCATCACACTCAGTCACACACACTGTCTCCAATCACACACACTCTGACTCCCATCACACTCAGTCACACACACTGTCTCCCATCACACACACTCTGATTCCCATCACACTCAGTCACACACACACACACACACACAGTCTCCCATCACACACACTCTGACTCCCATCACACTCAGTCACACACAGTCTCCCATCACACTCAGTCACACACACTGTCTCCCATCACACACACTCTGACTCCCATCACACTCAGTCACACACACTGTCTCCAATCACACACACTCTGACTCCCATCACACTCAGTCACACACACACACACACACACACACACAGTCTCCCATCAGCACTTACCTTTCCCTGGCAGGCAGGCAGCATGGTCCCTCCATGCTGCCTGTTCGGCTTCCCGGCGATTGTGCCGACAGGTCACGTGACCGGGCGCGCGTATGACGTCAGCGCGCCCGTCACGTGACCTGTCGGCACTTCCGTGTCGGCACACTGCACGGGGAGCCGAACAGGCAGCACGGAGGTTTCTCTGTGCTGCCTGTTCGGCTCCCCGTGCAGCCTGGCAGGCAGAGCGTTGGTGAGGGGGGATCTTCCGATCCCTTCTCACCTCCGTCTCTGCCTGCAGGCGCGGTGGGGTTTTTTTTTTTAAAGGGCCAGATTTTTTTTTTTTTGATTTTTTTTTTTTTTTCCAGTGCTGGGGGGCGCTGCCGCCCCCCAAAATTTGCCGCCATAGGCATCCGCCTAGGATGCCTCGCGGTAAATACAGCACTGGTCAATGGTACTATGCATTTTGCCATTATTAGCATTTGTAGATGTGTAAGTTTTCATGTAAAAGTTAGAAAAATTTTATTTTTGTTTTTTACAATTTTTCATTATTTTATATTTTTTGTTATAGTTAATAATATGATAAGATGGAAAAAAATCTAAAGAAAGCTCTTCTTTTCCCAAGGAAAATTATATCTAAACACAAACACCGCAGCTGTTAAAACAGCCATTGTCCAGAACGACCAAATATGTTCTAAAAGTCCAGTCACTAAGGATTATTTGTTTATAAAGCACAAACTTTATGCAGCACTACGCCACAGGCAATCAAAATACTCGTATAGTAAGTAACATAATTTAAAAGAATAAATATCACAATTGTGAAGTAACCTTAATGTTGCCATCTCTATACTGAAAACAGCAACTAAATTTACTTTTGCTTTGCTGAAGCATTATGGCCGTAATCCTTTGGGAAAATAGATTTAAACTTTCAACCTCAGAATTGGAGAAGGATCAGTGAATTTGAGATGCTGAGGATTTTATCTTAAAGGACCACTACTGCCCAACGGGAAAAAAATAATGCTTATTAGAGCTTGCACTTTAAAAAAAAAATGTATTTTACGTATTTAAATACATTCCTTTTGCAGGATTTCTTCTTTACATTGATCCTTGCACCTTACATTCTTTTGAAGGGGCATCCTCAGGGACTTTTACATGGGCATCCCTTTTGCTTCACTGCCCAATGGATCCATTATTTTCAATAATACTTTTTTGTTTATAAAGCAAACGTTTCAAGAAACAACGCTATTGTTACTTTGTTAAAACAATATTGTCATTTTACATGTTGTTCCTCTTTGATGTTTGAATTTTTTTTTATTTTGTAGTTATGGTCTTGGTATAGTAATGATATCATTTAAAGACAATTGTACAGGGACTGCTGTAGCTCGCCCTCTGCTGGTTAGTGGATTTATGGAGTAACAAATCCATTTGCAAAAATCTAATTCATTTTTGTGGTTACATAGCAAACTGATCCAAGTGCGAAGTGTAAAATATATACATCAAAATGTAATGCTGTAGATGTTTAGTATAATTGTTGTAGGAACAGAGAATAGCAGATTAAGAGGTTTTATCCATTGGTCACGTGACCAAACACCTGCATTCTAGACTTTCACCACTGTCAGACCATTAAACATAAACAATCTAAATTATTTATATGGTGTTTGTTCAATTCCTGAATGATGAATTACCTGTACTGTGCCTCCCTCAAATCTCGCCTAAATATGATTGAGGTTCACCTGCTTTCCCATTATGCATTTTATGGATTGTACTGCTGACACTGCTATGTCTGTGTTTTTATAAATGGACTAAGGCACTTTCACATGCTAGCTGTTTAGGAGTTTGGATTCTCCATTTTACCACCAAAGCACCCAGTATCAGGACATGGATTAATATGGGGGATTGAGCCGGCATTCATTATCGGAAAACAGATTAATATGGGGGATTGAGCCGGCATTCATTATCGAGACACGGATTAATACAGGGGATTGTGCTGGCATTCATTATCAGGAAATTAATATGGGGGATTGTTCGGGAATTCATTATCGGTACAGGGATTAATATGGGGGATTGAGCCGGCATTCATTATCGGGACAGGGATTAAGCCGGCATTCATTATCAGGACATGGATTAATATGGGGGATTGAGCCGGCATTCATTATTAGGACATGGATTAATATGGTGGACTGAGACGGCATTCATTAGCAGGACAGAGATTAATATGGGGTTTGAGCCAGCATTCATTATCAGTACAGGGATTAATATGCGGGATTGAGCCAGCATTCATTATCAGGACCTTGATTAATATGGTGGATAGAGTTGGCATTCATTATCAGGACATGGATTAATATGGTGGATTTAGCCAGCATTGATTATCAGGACAGGGATTAATATGGGGGTTTGAGCCAGCATTCATTATCAGTACAGGGTTTAATATGGGGGATTGAGTCAGCATTCATTATCAGGACTGGAATTAATTTTGGAGATTGAGCTGGCATTCATTATCGGGAAACAGGTTATATGGAGGATTGAGCCGGCATTCATTATAGAGACATGGATTAATAATATGGGGGATTGTGCCGGCATTCATTATCAGGAAACAGATTAATATGGTGGATTGAGCCTGTATTCATTATCGGGAAACAGATTAAAATGGGGGATTGAGCTGGCATTCATTATTGGGACACGGATTAATATAGGGGATTGTGCTGGCATTCATTATCAGGAAATTAATTAATATGGGGCATTGTTCCAGAATTCATTATCGGTACAGGGATTAATATGGGGGATTGAGCCGGCATTCATTATCGGGACAGGGATTAATATGGGGGATTGAGCTGGCATTCATTATCAGGACAGGGATTAATATGGATTAAAAGAAAATTGCTTAACAAGTTCCACTTTTATATTATTATCCAAAGCACAGTGTTGAACCAGTAGATGGCGTGAAGGGACCAGGTGTCTTGTTTCTGAAGGAATGTGTGTAACACTGAATACACTGTATGTATATATATATATATATATATATCTGTTGTATGTCTGTTATATTATGCGATCAAGGGTCGCCACCCATGTTTTTAACTGGTTTCCAGTAAAAAAAAAAATGGTCTTGATGTAAAGTGCATGCAGACAATGTACATGGCCAGAGCTTGTTTGCAAATAAAAGGTGGCGACTCCCAAAATGGTGCTGAGGAAACCCAAAGCCTGGCTTGGCTAATGCCCAGTTATAAAGAAGGTGGGTTAGCGCAGGGCTTGACAAATTTAATTTTATTCTAGGAGCCAGCAAAAAAATTTAGGAGCCAGACAATCACGCAAACATACACGCAATTCATAAACACACACACACACACCAACCCTAGTCACATATCCACCCCACACACACCAACCCACGTCACATATACACCCCACACACCAACCCACTTCACATATACACACACACTTCACATATACCCACCTTCACATATACACATATATACCCATCTTCACATATACACATATATACCCACCTTCACATATACAACTCCCCCCCCCCCCACATATACATCCCTCCCCCCCTTCACATATACACCTCCCCCCACACTTTACACATATATACCCCCCCTTCACATATACACCTCCCCCCACACTTCACATATATACCCCCCCTTCACATATACACCTCCCCCCACACTTCACACATATATACCTCCCCTTCACATATACACCTCCCCCCCCCCCCACACTTCACATATATACCCCCCCTTCACATATACATCTCCCCCCCACACTTCACATATACATCCCTCCCCCCCACTTCACATATACATCCCTCCCCCCCACTTCACATATACATCCCTCCCCCCCACTTCACATATACAACTCAAACATACACAAGTTTTTTTTTCCTTCTTAACTTCTGAGTGCTGGGTGTCGTCTCTTGACAACCCAGCACTTAGCCGAAAGAGCCATGAAGATCGGCTGGGGCACGAATGTTTCCCCTCCCTGCTGCCTTACCTCATTGCTGGGGAGGGGGAACATTCGTGCCGCAGCCGATCCTCATGGCTCTTTCGGCTGAACACGAACACACGTGTTGCGCGAGGGGGCGGAGCTTGCTGTCTGTCCCCTCGCGCTGCAAAAGACGGATGGCAGCGGCAAGGGGAACATTAGGGCAACGGCACCCGGGCGCCAGGCTCCATTTCCAGGTCGCCATGGCGACCTGGCGCCCGGGGTTTGTCGAGCCCTGGGTTAGCGGTCCCCAATTTACTTATATATTATGAATCAAGTATGTTATTCCATTTACAGAAATAACAGAATCCGGTAGAGCCATGGTATAAGATCGACATGGATATATTGGGTGAAAACAGCGGATATTGGCTTAGGAAATATGTGGCATGGAAGAGTACTCGTCTTTTTCAATATTACAACAGGAATAAGATCTTCCTGCTAAATAAATATTCCAGTAGCTGAGAATTAAGAGCTTTTCAAAATATAGCATTTTTTTTTCCCCTCCAGGCTTTCTCTAGCCTCAGTTTTCAAACACACTGGTTAGAAGGATCTTTTTTCCTTTCACCTCATTATCTCACTTTTGCTGTGTTTTTCAATCATCCTTGCCCTATTTAACTTTTTTCTTTTTTCATACATTTATTTTTAAAATTGTAACAACGAACATTTACATTCAGTAGAATGAAACAGGACAATAATAAACAAGCAAAAAAACAAAAACAAACGACAAACAAACATACAAAAGTATAAAAGTGACTTTAACGCCAACATTATTTTATTTATTCTATAAACCCTATTATCCCCCAGTGGGGAGATAAAAGCAAAAAACAACAGCCCCCCGGTCCATGCACTCTCTCCCCTCCCCTGCCCCATGTATTGATTCCATTGAATCTCCAGCTCTACCTGTATCAAGGTACCTTAAAGTAAACTGATAAACCGGTAAACCAACTATCACTCTTGACAGGTTCTTATCGCCCTGTTCCTCCTTAAAACCTTAAAGAAAAAAGAAAAGAAAGAGAGAAACACTAGCACCAATATGTCTACATTAAACTGTTAAGCAATCTAGCATCGTCTCCCATAACTGCCAAGATTTCTGTTCCAGTCTCTATGACTGCTACCTGTGTAGAGCAAATCCTCAATTTCATGAAGTTTATTTCCTTTTATTACCCATTCTCTCGGAGAGGGTTCACCTGGATTTTTCCAATTAGATGAGATCATCTCTTTCGCAGTGTTAATCAGGTGACTTTCCATAGAGTGTTCAAAAGTCCCAATTGGAATTTCTCACTCATTCTGGTGTAATTTTAAAATGATAGTTAATACCATTCTGAATAAAATCTTAAATTTTACTCCAGAATGGTTTATTGATAGGGCAGTTCCAGAATATATGCAGGAGATTGCCTCTCCCTTCCAGATCTCCAACATCTGTCCGTTACCATGGGATAGAATCTTGTAATTTAGTTCTTGATATCGGACGGATCTAGCGCCCCCATGAATCAGTTTAAAGCATTACTCCCAATTCTTAGGACCCAAAATTGTGTCTAAATCTGCTTCCCGTAGCCAAAAATATAGAATTTTTTTTAGATTAAACCAGACTCTCTAGACAGAATGACGCCACTGATGCCACTAACTAGCATAAAATGGTTCCTAAGTTCTACTCTGTGTTGTAGTCCCAAGACAAGAGCTTAAATATAAGATCAGGGTCTTCCTTGTTGAAATATGTGGGTAGCGTTATACAATCAGAACAATGAGGTCAGACAAGCAATTAAATGTCTTAATATTTTTGAACTTCATTACAAGATAATGTGTAGATGACATTTGGTTCCAATAGACATGAATAGAATGAATAGTGAAATCTCAAATAAATGCTGGCAATGCATACATAGTGTAGGTGACTATAAGCATATTTGGTGGAATTGTCCTATAATACAAGAGTTATGGAAGAGAGTATTGAATGAAAAGATGGAATGCTCAATAGAGGCGGCGTGTTTCAGATTTTTCCATCCCCGCTTCCATTCATTAAAAATATCTGCTGATTCATATTTTAAAGGCCATTAAAATTGTCATTTTGTGTAAATGGAATGGGCAAGAGGTCCCAAAACGGAATCAAATTGTTAACCAGATAACTTTTTAACACAGAAGCATATAGCATTCCATATGGGCAACATCTGATTCCCTTCATAGATACATCACAACATCATACAATGTTAAATATTTGAATGAAACATATAGCTTATAACCTTATACATACAAAGTACAGACACTTGTTCAGATTGGTCTGTTCATGAAAGGTGAGTTGAGGTGAGATGAACATGTAATCTCACCAATCTAGCTGTACATTGTGCAGGGACAGACCTGGTGAGTTTGCTTAGCAGGTTTCTACCTGCACAATGTATAGCTAAATTGGTGAGATGAAATGTTTATCTCACCTCAACTCACCTTTTAGTGAATAGACCCCAGAGAGTCAGTTGGCTTTGTGTAAAAAATAAAATAAAACTGTGTCAAAACAGAAAGGGAACTTGTCATACACACAATGTGTGGACGAGATGTTTAAGTCATTTGTTAATTTGTCCTTAGGGACTTTGCCTAATTACAAGGCTATATGTTTCTCTACTGTGTTATCATTTTTGCTCACAGCACTAAAATATTGTTTTGAAGTTTTTGGTTGTCAGTTTATCAGTTAATATGTTGGAAAAGATTAATATAATTCATGGTACGCATGCTTTTGTTAGCCAAAATAAATTATCATTTGATTTATGACAACTGATTAGTTAAGGAGCATAGAAAAACATTGTAATTTCCTCTTTTAACTATGGTGTCTATTCACTAAACAGTGAACTGTAGAGACCTAACAAGTGAGCTGCAAAATTCAAAGTGTTTTTGGAAAATTCTCCAACTTTCCCAGCTCTGTTCAGTTTTTGGTGAGTAGACCATGTTCTGTTTCTAAACTTCACAATGCAATTTCCATTTGCATCAGAATGACATCATAAACATGGGACCATGTTTAAGTTGGGCAGGCTATGATCTTTGGTCACAGTTCCAGAACATGTTATCAGAAGAAGGTACGACATTGGTATCAATTCATCTCTGATTAATTGCAATAAAAGCTGACTTTGAGACCATCAAGTCCTAATGAAGGTTTGCTTAGATAAGATAAATACTTTTTTATTTTTTTATTATTATTTCATGGAATAGCCTTTAGTCATGCAAATAAAACAAGGAATTCAGCATGTAATATTGTTTGTGATCTTTAGGTATTTTCTAAATGTGGTTAAAAAAATTGCAATTAATTGTAAAACAAGCTTATTACTTGTTAAGTAAATAGGTATTAATAGCAACGCATCAGGCTGCAGTGGGATAGAAATGTAGAATGCGTTGGCAGAGAAGAACCATTTGGCCCATCTAGTCTATCCAAAATCTTAAATACATAACTTCTGAATTAATCAATTGTAAGCACTTGAGTTTTACCACCCATGAGGAGGCCCCATTAGACTTGGGGAAGAAAAAGCCAATTATTTTATCAAAAACCCAAACTGAGTGAGATGAAGTCTTAATAGGTTTATTTGGAAACTGAGTTTAAAAGCACACGTAACACAATGGAATACAATGAGGAGCTGTGAAATATACCTATTATCCCAGTCTGCGTACATTATTATTATTTGGTGGTGACACAACGTATGAGTGGTGGAGACATCAACTCCGAGTCAATATTAAACTGGCCAAACATTTTACAAATGCTTCATTAGAATTAGCAATAAGTAAGTTGGTATTCTTAACCAAAAAAGGTGGTGACCCTGCACATGCCTGATGCTCCACCCTGGGGTGAGGGTCTTCTGTATTTAAAGTGAAGTATTGCAAAAAAAAAAATAATAATAATAGTTGCCCATTATTAAAAAAAAAAAATCAATATCCTTTTTGTTTTCACCCTGCACTGTCCTTGACTTTCTTGTGATCATGCAGCTGATTTGAATATTGCAGTATTTGCCCATTGCATGTGGATGTTGTCAGCTGAAAGTGTTAACAATATCCTTGAAGCAATAAAGATAAGTTTGTTTGGAGCCTGATATGAATTTGTAATAATCAGTTCCAGGCTGACTTCAGTAGAAGTTCATATCCTATGCTGTAATGGAGTGAAATCTGGGAGGATTTCTCTCTCTTTCTCTGGGATATATTCCTTATCCGGCTGTCGCACTTTCAGGTAAGAAAACCTAGAAGGTATTCAGTTTAGATAGTTTAGATCTGTCGTCCAAACTCTCTTTATGCTTGTATTAATTCAGAACATGATCTACATTTTAAAGTACATTCTATAGAGAATAATTGTCAGCATATTGTATAGCATTGTAGGAATTCCGATTGTAAATTGAGTACTATTTGTATACTGAGTTATAATTTACTGGTATAACCTGTATGTAGATATGTCTATCTACTGTATAGTTCGGTGATGTCCCTGAGTGCCCAGTCTTCTGCATGAAGCCAAGATGAAGCTTTCAAAGATCTCTTTCATTTGAAGATTTTATCAGTAATGAGTATCAGCCACCCTGCTCATTCTCGCTCTCCCTCCGTTCCTATCATTTCTCTTGCACCAGTGAGTTCACTAAAGTGCCTAAGATCCTCAAATGTCAGTCTTATATCATAACATTTACTGGGTCGTCCATACTCACTGGAGATATTGCAGACACATGCTGAGTACCTCCTCAGAGGTCTCCAAGTGCCACAGCTTCCTCGTCACTGGTGTAGTCTAATTAATCAAGTTATTAAGTCAATTAATGTATTTCACTCTACCTTCCTAGAAAACCTCAACCTATTGTATATTTACCTTGTGAGTAACTCTTTTCCACTTCATTTTAACACTGTACACTCATTTAAGCAGAGTCAAACTGATAATGTGCCTCTAAACATGTTATGTTATCTGTTATGGATGTAACCTTATGTTTTTTTTTAACCTTATCTATTCTTAGTACTATGTTTTGTTTTGTTTTTACTTCCGAATATAAGGACAGAAAAGTAAGGTACAGACAGACAGTATTTTACCTGACTCTTTCCATATTGTTTGTGTTCAATGGCAATCAGAGGGCCAAGTGTCCAGTGCCTATGCTATCAGTGTTCCATGCTAACTATAAACCACATTTTGTTATAACAATAAAATCAATCAAATGACAAGCCATATGGATTACCATTATTTTCACATGCTAAATGGATTGGTTTTTGCTTTTGTTAAGTTATGTGACACTTTATTACATGCTTCCTAATTTACATAGTAGGCCATGGGGGGGGGGGGGGGGGCTTTGTCATAAGTATAAGACAATAAGAGAACATGTATAACACTTTAACCTCTGAGTCAGTGTATTCCATTTGATTCTGAATTATATGTATGCTGTACTTTCCCATTGCAAGCATTGTCTAAAGGGACTGTCTAGTGCTCAAAATGCATCTTCCAAATATTAATGCATATTAATGTGCTTTTAAAGTACTTTTAAAATACATGTCTTACATTTTGCATTGCTTAAAATATAAAATACTTACAGCTGAAATTACAGCAGTTTGCAAGAAACCCGGACTGCTCACACTAGCTGTGTAAAAGTAATTTACTTTTTTGTTGTTGTTGCTGTAACCAATGAGAATAATGCCATTCATGACAAATTAGCTGTATGAAGAGCTCCAAGGGAAGTAGTCAGAGTTTGTATCAAAAATAAATACTTCAAGTTTCTTTAACCACTATCAAAGTTATAGGACTTTGGACATATTGGAAAAAAAACTATAGTCTTCAAATGGTGACATACACATAACCTACTACTCTACTTTTTGCTATGTCTACTGCAATCATATTCAGGGAGGGGGGGGGGGGGCAAGAAGGGGCCAGGGAAAAAAGTAGGAAGGCAATTCTAAAACGCTAAGTATATATAAATATCCATCGTTGGTGACAAATACAAGGTCCGTGAGTGCGTTTATACACTGAACAGTCATAATATTATGTGGGTCCCCTTTTTGCTGCCAAACTGCCCTAACCACATTAAAGCATGGACTCCACTAGATCTCGGATGGTGTGCTGTGGGATCTGGCACCAAGACGTTAGCAGCAGATCCTTTAAGTCCTGTAAGTTGCGAGGTGGGGCCTCCATGGAGCGGTCTGGTTTGTTCAGCACATCCCACAGATGCTCGATTGGATTGAGGTCTGGGAAATTTTTCAACACCAATGAACTAATTTCTGTGTTGCTCAAACCATTCCTGAACCATTTTTATTTTGTGGCAGGGTGCATTATCCTGGTCAATGAGGCCAATGCCATCAGGGAATAACATTTCCATTATACATACCGATCAGCTATAACATTATGACCACTGACAGGTGGCAAACCAGCAGAGGCAATGTGATGCTTTGGGCAATGTTCTGCTGGGAAACCTTGTTTCCTGCCATTACTGTGGATGTTACTTTGACAAGTACCACCTGTCCAAGTAGCCAGATGGCATCCAGAATGTACCCCAATACTCAGACGACTTCCAGGACTCACCTCAGCATGCAGAGGGCACCCATGACTTATCCCAGCACCCACATGGCACTTACAGTACTTAATAAAAATGTTTAATCGTGCGTAAAGATGAAGACCCAAAACCTGAAAGCTACAGCTGCTGTTATATCAAAATTAAACACACTTACAAAAAACAGCTATTAGAATAAAACTGCAACTCTAAAGAGGCTGAGATATACCTCTTTCAAAAAGAAGCTCTATTTATGTGGAGCCACATATAAAATGGCAAATAGATCAAATTGATCATGCAATTCTAGACATTTGAGGCAGGTTCACTTTAAAGGGACACTACCACTTACATAAGATGTAGCTAGATTACCTGCGCGTTTCAAACAAACACATATATAAGACATTTGCCACTGGTCCTGGGGGTGGCACCCAAAAACACTATATATCACAAAATGGCAGTGCCCAGTCATACTTGTTTAGTAAAATATTTAATAAAATAGACTCACATAACAAAAACAAAAGACATATCTGAAATCAACAATTCAAAATAAAAATAATAAATCCTCTTCATTTTTTTGGTGGGAGTGTCCCTTTCAAATGTCCATTGAGACACAGGAATGCTCCATGCTGAATAATGCTGTAGTGCCAATCCGCAGAAATGAATACCCCTCTGGAATAAAGAGGAATGTTTGGCAAAGTATCCAGATGCTGCTGGTCGAGTTTTGAGCCCAATGCATCTCTGCTGAGTTGTGACTTCTGAGGAGCTAAATAACCAATGTGTTTTGACTGTAGAGTCTACAGCACCCGGATGGCACCCAGGACTTACCCCAGAACCTGGATGTCATTAAAGACTTACCCCAGCATCTCTGCTCACTCCTGTGCTCTCTGACTTTTGCTAATGTGCGGAGAGTGAGGGCCGCCTAGAAGATATCTGTGCACCCGTTCAGTGCACAGATCTCGGCTGTTACTTTTGTGTTTAAATTGTCATAAATTAAAAGGGATAGCTATCTTATCCAGTGGGAAATTTGGCCTTGGCCAATGATCAAAGTGGGCTCCACAGCCAAATTCAGATATTGGAAAACTAAAAGAACAAAACCGGTATGGGATGTAAGGGACCTGCACCCCTTTGTTCTGCGAGGAGGAGGAGAACCATTGCCATGAAGTTCATTTAGAGGGATGTGGGAGAAGAGACGGAATATGAGCACACATCCAAACATGCTCCACCAGCAACATCGGAATGGGAAATGTCACCACTACTCCTTATAACCATGTAAAAGCAAACACGCATGTGCAGTACTTATGCTGCTGTCCCAGAGAATCAGGACCTCTGGTTCAGTCAAAAAATGGGGCTGTTTGGTGGGGTATGTATGAGCAGGGCGTTAGTTTGTTTTTCATGTATCTATTGTTACCTTTTATAATACTTTGATATTTCTGTAAACATAGGTGGGACTAAGTGGAAAAAGTAGCCACTATTAAAAATTATTCCCAGGGTCCACCAGGGCTGGAGAGTTGCCCTTTAAATTAGTCAGGGCCGCCATCAGAAACTGTAGGGCCCCCTACAGACCAAACTGTCTGGGTCCCCAATTTGCGGGGAATACGAGATGCACCATGGGAGGATTTCTGTGTGCCTGGGTAGAGAATTTGATCTTCCCAGGCAGCACCTCTGCTGGCAAGATTTTTTATTTAAGGAGGCCCAGAGACTATTGCCTGTCTCTGCCCTGGAAAAAGTGAAAGAAGGAAAACATTTCTGAGTGAACATAGGGTAAAAAAGTACAAAGAAGCTCTGGTTTTAAAAAATAACCTTGTTGAAAAATGAGCTAAAGTGCAGAGCACAGTGTTGACTGTAGACATTGTCCCAAATCATTACTGTCGCACATAAAGCAGACCAGTTGTTAGTAAATTGTAATATAAATACAATAGTCAAGGTGAAATGTGAATTTTTTCCACCAACAAATTAACACAGGGCACACCCACTCTGCACAAATCTGGGCCGACCAATCGTGGAGAGTTTTATTATTGTAACAAGACAAATGAAGGATCGTGCCTATGTCTTTGAGTCTCTGAAAAGGCTGGAAACACATAAGCTGTTTGTTCTGCTTTGTCTTGTACCTACTGTCTGCACCACATAGATTAAAGACTTCTTATTCAATTAACTGAAGCGGCAGTCACCATGGATGTATGCATTTAACAATGCTTTGGAGAAATATGTAGTTTGTTGGCCTTGCTATTGTGTTTAAGTGACTGCGTCACTTTACGTAAGATGCAGAGTAAGCCTCCTTTTTGATCTGTTAATGCATCATTGAGTTTATATCACCCGGGATACTCACCATGCATGTCTAAGCTTCTAACTCAGATTCATATCAAAGATCTCCAAAAAGCCTGAGCTGCTAAACCATTATCTCTATGAATACGTTTATTGGGCCAATTATGATTTTTAAAAATAATAAACCTGATAAAAACCAAATGTAATAACAAATGAAAAAAAATCAATATGAGTCCATTATGGTAACATCATCCACGGAAAATTATTATTCTACATGGAAACTATCCTTCATCAGGACTGCATCTCGGCTCGGACTGTAACTAGATTACAAGCCATTCTCTGAAGCTTGTATTTCAGTATTTGAACTGCTGACTGGTTTTCTGAACACTAAAATAAAATTAGGTTGAACGTAAAGCCTTCAAACAACATTTGCACCACTTGACAACTCTGTACAAAAGCAAACATGCAACATATAAAATCCACAACCGTAAGGAAGAACTTGGGTTACAACATTAGAATTAGAAATAGAAATGTATGCTCATTACCTTCTAGCATGCGTAGGCACTTAGTTTGAGAGACACCTCTACCAAAATTAATTTCTATATTACTGACATTTCGTGAGTCCTTATGTGAGGCTTATAAAATATTAACGTTTTGGAGGGAAAATTAAGTTATCTTTAATTGAAAGATTAAATCAAAATGTAGACATTTTACATAGAAATGCTTTAATGAAAGAATACAAATAAAGCACTTTATTGAACCCTCTCATCAAGGGGCAGACATCTTGGGTCAGATCTTCTTTCACCTGGTCCATCTGACCCAAGATTGAAAACAACATGTCTGCCCCCTGAGAGATCTATAGAAGCAGAGAGGACTTAATAAACTGCTTTATTTATATTCTTACATGAAAGCATTTCTATTTAATATGTCTACACACAATCGTTGAATTAAAAATATTTTTGTTTTGCTGAAAGTTGTCCTTTTTATATTTATATGGTTTTGTTCTTTTTTTGTGTTGTGGGCTAATCCTTATGCACATATCAACTTACTATTTTGAATACTATTTGAATGAAGTAATATTTTTTTTTATAGCACACATCTCTCTAGAGTGCCATTTATTAGAGTTGACAATTGTCCAATCATTAGGCTGCTTGCTGCTCCAAATTACACTTTGTAAATACCAACTTTACATTTCATTTTTTTCCACTGAAATAAATGTATTACAAAGCCATGCAAACAAATGTATTTATTTAGTATCTCAGAGAAGCCAAACAACTCTACAGTGCTTCATTTAATTGGCTTTATGATTACAATAACACATCTTTCACTTGATGTAAGTAGTGGAAATGCAATTATAGCCACACACGGGATGTAATTTTGTATTTACTTTATTTTTATCTTGTATTTTGTTTGTTGTTAAATTATGAGAACAAAATGCAAGTACTCAGGTGACAACACTGCCAAATGAATTGTTTTATGTATGTATTAAGATTTTAAAAAGCCAAAATAAATGGTTATATTTCTCTTAGTACTTTTGTAGAGTTTTAAGTAAAACAATAAAGACCAAAGCAAGGAGTACAGAGTGCTCTTCCTCCTGAATATGTCATAATGTACAATACGTCTGCATTTGCATATTGCAGTATATTTTTTTTTTACATGATACATTACTTTGAGATAAAAATATGCCTCTTAATGATGAACCCTTTAAAGGTCAATTATCTAAGCAAGCATTATTCTTTTTAAATTAAATGTCTTCAGGCTTAAATGAAAAGTTAATATCTTGTGAAAGATTAATGATAGAAGCATGTAGTTCATCTTAAAGGGACACTCCCACCAATAAGGAAAAGGGTTTTTATTTTTTTTTCATTTGCATTGTTGATTTCAGATATGTCTTTTGTTTATGTTATGTAAGTTTATTTTATGAAATATTTTACTAAACAAGTGTAACCGCTGCCATTTTGTGAAATTTAGTTTTTTTGGGTGCCCTCTGCCAGTAACTTTACAGCACTAGTATCTCAAATTGGGGCTGGGGACACAGAATGCAGTCTATAAGTAAGAATTGAATGGGAGGGTAATGTAACTATTACACCACAAGGGGGTGGGGTTATCATCCTGTTTGATCAGGTTAATCGCCTCTCTTTGTGTTGAAAGACAGGTGAAAAAAAGTTGTTCACAGCAACCTAGTCCTGCCCACTATGAAACTCAGGAGCCAGTAAGAGCACAGGGGTGTATCTTATGAGATCATCATGCAGGCTCTGCTACAGTTGTAAGTGAGGCTTGCTGGACGATTATGGAGAATGCTGCATCATGGGTAAATTTCTCAAAATGGATGCTGGAGACAGACACCTAATTTTATTTTTACTTTGATAATTCAAACATGAAAAAAAATAGTGGCATATGTCTTATATATGTGTTTGTTTTAAATGCACAGGTAATCTAATTACATCTTATGTAAGTGTTAGAGTACCTTTAATTGGGTATTTATTTAAAGGGACTCTAAATCTAAACATTGCTTATACGGTGAATGCAGAGAATAAAAAATAGTGAAAAATGATACATTGTGCAGAAATTAAGAGGACATTGTGCTTTAAATATGGCTGGGGAGTCTGCTTTATGACATAACTTGCAGCTTGAAATGCAAATGAACTAATTTCATGCGAGAAACCTTTAAAACATATTTTTCTGCTATTTTATGCCTTTGCATGCAACTCCTCAAACACAATATTTAGATCATTTCCAATTTATTTTCATTTTTTTTATTCTGCATGAGCAATGTTAAGGAAATAAAAACATTTTTTGACTGTACTCCCACTTTAAAGTCTGTAAGTAGAACATGGGGGTTATTCACTAACTGGTGAGTTGCAGGTAAGATGAGCATTTCATTGCACCAATTTAGCTATACATTGGGTCATACCTGTGGTGTTTGCTTATTGGTGGGGAGGGGGGTAACTCACCAGGTCTGTCCTTGCAGAATGCATAGGTACATTGGTGAGAAGAAATTGAATAGCCATTGTATTTCATTTGGAGTAGCACTCTTCTGTCCTGCACTATGTTTTCCTTTTCATTAAACCACTGACATCAAAAGGAAACCTGAGAAATGCTGTAATTTATGATTTTTGGGGAAAACATGCTTTTAGTGTTCATATAATGGTGGATGTCCCAAGACATTATATTAAATATGACAAATTAATCTGGGAGGATAAATCTGTTGCAGTTCTGCTTTAATAATGTGTTCTGTTACTTTACCTTTCTCTGTAGGTTCATTTATAATGGGGAATAAGAAGAGGACTTTCAGCAGGCTGGAAGTCACGCTTATCGTATTACTCGTGTTAACACTATGCGTAGCAGGCGGACTCGTAGCGGCGCTATTTATTGTGCATAATATGGACAGTTTTAATGGCAAGTTTGGTTTCCTTCATTTTCTTTTAAAGTGAATTAAAACATATTTTTGGCACATATTTAACACGGAAATGATTAAAACATGTGGAGGATGAATATTTTTTTTCTTTTCAAAAAAGCCTGTGCACTACACTGGCTTTAAACGTTATATTGCACCAAAGTCGTTTGAGTACCTAGACTGTCCCTTTTAAAGAACACTGCAAATTTACTTTACTGCTTCTAGAAATGTTTTTTTTTTTTTTTTAAATAACCATTTGGAGTTGTAATTTTCATATAGATATAATTATCTGATGGCTATATTTATCAGAATGCAGAATATTTGAGAAATGTGGAATACTACCTGTCTTTACAGAGGCAACAACAGCTGCTCCTTCAACAGCTACATCTAAAACAACAACCACATCTAAAGCAACAACCACATCTAAAGCAACAACAACCGATCCTTACCCTGATGCTTATCATATTGGAGTTGGAAGAGCAGATTGTACTGGGCTATTGGCAGATGTTCCTCTGGTAAGGATGGTACATACTCATTGGACTACATCCAAAAATCCGTGTTAAAAGTGAAATCAGAAAAAAATATTAAAATGTCATTCAAAAGTAAATCAGCAATGGAAAAACAAAATAAAAAGGTCTTTAACAATACTCATCGCAACCAGTAAAAAGGGCTAGAGAAGTTCTGAGAATGATATTCAGTGAGACATGTAGAAACTTAAAATGGAACTAAAGATTTTTTTTTTTTACTTTACAGATAAACACAGGTTTATTATCGGTTCTACCTTTCATCTGAAACTGGCTGTAAACTGCTCGCATATGACTGGTCTGTAGGGTAGGATTGTCTCTCTTTGGTACCTAGGAGACCTAGCAGAGAGAGAGTCAGTCAATAATAGTCTAGTGATTCAACTTTGCTCCATCCATTCATACCCCCGAAAGCAACCTCCAAGACCCCCAATAAAAGTTTACGGACACCATGACCATGGGGGTGATGTATAGATACGGCACACATGTAGATAGGGCCAAATACTGGCACTATCTGCCCAATTCACTGTGGGAATGAAAGTTCTGGAGTTTCTGGGTTAGCTTTATAGGGATGATCATTTTTGAGTCATTTAAACATTTTTTTTTTAATATAATAATTAATAATGTGTTTGCCTTTAGATGGGATATGCCAGCAGTGACCAGCTGGCTGGAGGAATTCACACCCGTCAGTACAGTCGAGCCTTCATAATAGCAGATCCGGATAACTCCAAGCGGGTGGTGTTTGTGAGTGCTGACATAGGGATGGTGTCACAGAGAGTCAGGCTAGAGGTATGTATTATAATTATTATATGTTTGAAAAGCAGCACTTTGCTTTGGCCCAATACATTTTTATTGACCTTTCTTTGTTTGTTTGTTAATGGTGAGGAGACACTATAGAGTCTACTCGATAAAGAGAGAATCATATATATATATATATATATATATATATATATATACTATATATATATATGTATGTATATTAAAATACAAGTTCTAAACAAACAGTACTGTGAGTAAGATATTTTATTATTTACTTTATTAAGATTTAACAATCATAATAATGCGTGAGGCAAAATGTAAACTGGAAACTTAGCTACATTGCCCTAAAATTTGAAATTCCCATCTATATTCTCTGCAGTTCTCTCATTAATTGAGTAGACTCTTATATACTATCAGTAAATGTTATTTCCTATTAATTGCTCAGATTATTACAGCATATTGACTTGGTTTCACCAGCTAGAATACATTGTTTTGTTCATTTGTCTCAAGGTAATAGACAAACTCAAAATCAAATATGGAGATCTCTACAGGCAAGACAATGTGGTGCTTAGTGGAACTCACACACACTCGGGCCCTGCTGGATATTTCCAATACATCATCTTCATGCTGTCAAGCAAAGGGTTTAGCAGAGAAGCTACTGATGCTATTGTCAATGGCATAGTTAAGGTATGTTAACTAAGAGGATTAGACAAAGTCCATCACAAGAGAAACATTCTAACACTTCTAATCATAATATAGTCCATCACAAAAGAAACAATAATATAGTCCATCACAAGAGAAACATCCAACACTTCAAATCGTAATATAGTCCATCACAATAGACACATTCTAACACTTCAAATCATAATGTACTCCATCACAAGAGACACATTCTAACATTTCAAATCATAATATAGTCCATCACAAGAGAAGCATTCTAACATTTCAAATCGTAATATAGTCCATCACAAGAGAAACATCCAACATTTCAAATCATAATATAGTCCATCACAAGAGAAGCATTCTAACATTTCAAATCATAATATAGTCCATCACAAGAGAAACATCCTAACACTTTACATCTAATATAGTTAGGATTCTGAAAATGAATTAAAATAAATTCAATACTAACTGGTACATGTCTCTGCAAAACACACTGGTGCTTTGTATGTTGGCAAAATGACACATGCTATTGCATGAGAGATGTGTTGGATATAATAGGTCACGTCCCCAACAGATTTACATAAACTGCAAGCAATAAGCAAAACAAAGATTGATAACATGCACCAAATAATAATAACATTTAGTAAGACATGTTTTATTGTATATTCAAAGTCCACCCGACACAGCCCAATAATCAGAGTTGAAAAAGATAATAAAAAACAGTCAGGTTAGTCAGTGGTTCTTCCTTTTAATAAAATAACAATTAAATACATTAAGTGGGAGTTAAGGCAAAACATTTCTTTTTATTTAATGACAGGCTACTTTATGTTGAATAAAATACCTTCTGAATGTCATTTCTCTGATTGGTGAGATACTGAAATGTATTTAAGCAGAGTTTTCTTCTACATTTGATGGATCTTATAGCTGTGCGGATTGCTAGTGTTGCTCTGCACTGGAGGATGTCTGTGTGTTGTACATAGACACCTCTGCTGCATCTTCTGAGACAGAACACCGTGTTTACACAGCCTCCCAGCATTCCATCTCAGCACACCGAGTAGTGCGCAGACATACTACAGTTGCTCTACTAGACACCAGGAATGTTTGTGGGTGCATTGGAAGTCCTGGGAGGTGCACTGGCACGTCTGATGGGTGCATTGGAAAGCCTGGTTAGCAGTGGCGTCACTAGGGGTGGGCTACTGGAGCTATAGCACCGAATCTCCGCTGCATAGCCCCAAATAGAGACTACTGCCGTTGAGCAGAGCCGCACATAAGGGGCACCTCTGCTCAACTACAGCAGCCTCCATTCGGGGCTATACTCAGGGCTGACCCTTCCATGGGGCAGACTGGGGCTACTGCCCCAGACACTCTGGCAGGGGCGGGACTTTGCTGCTCCGTATAGCGTTTTTTCTTTTCTTCCTGTGTCCGAGGCCTCAGTCTGGGACAATGCAAAGATCTCTGATTAAAGGAGGTCTCAGTTCAGAAGCCTCTCCTGATTGGCTAAGTCCCTCCTTTACACAGAGCTCAAAGCTAGAGATGCACCAGGTAAGGTTAGACCTGACAGTTTGTGTGTGTGTGTCTGTCTGTCAGTGTAAGAGTGTGTGAGTGAGAGAGTGTGTTTGTGTGTCAGTGTGAGAGAGAATGTTTGGTTGTCAATGTGAGTGAGAGAGTATGTGTGTGTCAGTGTGAGTGTCAGTGTGAGTGAGAGTGTGGCTTTGTGTGTGTGTGAGAGACAAACCGTCTGTATATGTGTATGTGTGCAATGGATAAAAGGGTTGATTTGGGAGAGGGAGGTGGAAAAAAGACACTCCAGGCATTGGGGGAGGGAGGGGGAAAAAAGACACATTAGCCATGGGGGAGGGGGGGGAGACAAACCTGGGCCCCGTGCCCAGTTACTCCAGGGGGCCCAAATTTCTTACCTAATATACATCACTCACTCCTATTCATCCATTCACTCTTATTAATATTAGCTAGAATATCACTGCAATCTATATTTATCTTTCTTTTCCTTTTCCTCCTTCCTTCTTCCTTCCTTACTCTCCTTTCCCCTCCTTCCCCTCCTCTCCACCCTTCTATTCTCTCTTTTCAATGTTCTTCCTTTTATATCTTTATATCCAGAGCCCGAGTAATATACATGTTCTTAATGACAATTTTATTTTATGTTCTGTCCTCATTTTAGAGTATTGACATAGCTCATGAAACCATGAAACGAGGAAAGGTTTATGTGAATAAAGGCACACTGGATGGCAGCCATATAAACAGAAGCCCAACTTCTTATCTCCGTAATCCAGAGTCTGAACGAAACAGGTGAAGTTTAGGTATTATAATTAGGTCCCTGACCAGAAGTTTTACGTATACACACCTTTACTGCCTTTTATAGTCACCCCATCTATTAACTTTATCTATTGTTACTTGTGTGCGGTGGATAGATATCGGCTGGGGCTCCACAATGTTCTACAGAGCAATAAAATGCCAAAAATGATGTCACATTTGGGGTTTTACTACTTCATTGAGGTCAGTGAGCAAGCAAGATGAGAATGATCTCTCTTACCATCCACAATAATAACCAGTGAAATGTGTTTCAAAATAATTCCTTGGGATACAGTTGTGGCTATACCCTATATATCATCCATTTTTTTGTTTTACTGACTTTTCCTAGCTGGTGAGAAGTTAATGGAGGACCTTTAGAGGTATAAACCATAATGGCAGAGGTTGCCCAAGCGGAATATTCCTGGGAGTTAGTTGACACATTCTCCAAAATGGTAGTAAGGTCAAGCTTAATTAATAGGGTCCTTTGAAATTTGGAGCCTTGGAAAAGCAAACTAAGTTGTATAGAAATCCTCCCTAAATAAGGGAAAATCTTTGGCAGCATCTAGTTTCCTTCAAGCTGATCTCCTGAGCAAAATTCGTATTGAAATCCATTGGAGATGAACTCAAACACACTAGAGTGACCCGGAGATGTTTGGCAAAGGATGAATTCTCTGGACACTTTGTTGTCTATCTACCTCAAATTCAGCAAAATTAAGTTTGGGGTTTGGGGAATAAAGTTGTTAGTAATACGGTAATAAACGTATTATTAATAAAACAAGTTTTCAGGTAGCTTATTTCTGTATGTCATAATAAGGTTTATCCTCAGATCTCAATCCTCTCTTCCAAACACAACCCTCTTATTATCTTTTATTTTCTCTAAGAGTCAATGGAGGTCATCATTTTTGGAATGAATGAGTTGTGACAATTAACATGAGTAAGAAAAAGGATTCTACTGTAGAAAAACTACCAAACAGAATGTCTGCTGCCCTCCTTTACCCCAAGCCACTTAACAACCCATCTACTGTCTTCTGCATGCAGGTACCCATCTAACACAGACAAAGATATGACTATCCTCAAGTTCGTAGATATGGACAACAAAGACATTGGCTTGATCAGGTATACATGTATAGTAACAGTTGCTAATGTATAGCATTGGATAATCCATAATGTAATGGGTGGGGTTTTGTAACGTTTTGAAGTCGAGAGAGATGGTAGAGGGAGAAAGTTCTACTCCTATAGAGCATCACCGAGATTGGAAGGATTTGGTCTCTGTGCCTTTTTTAGTTGTTCAATTAAAATTACTTTACAAATATAATACTGGCAAACTGTACAAAACAATATGGAGACATGAACAATAATTACTGTGAAACAATGGTCTATGTAACTTTAGTTAATTCTGTAGTAGGTATCCTCCTTTCCTCATTGAGAGATATCTGCCTATGTATGTTCACCACAAATTAACCTCTGGTGAAGAGAAGTGGCAAAACTCCCATTCCCTTTATAGCCAGGCCTGCTTTACTACAAGCTTTACCCCAGGCCTGCTTTACTACAAGCTTTACCCCAGGCCTGCTTTACTACAAGCTTTACCCCAGGCCTGTAGACATTAGAATGGAAAGCTCTATGGTTTCATGAGGTTTTCATATGTCATACAGGGATGGAATCCATATATTTTCAGGATTTAAATTAGTGTCCACTCTTTATCCTGCTAGTGGTTGATTTCAGTGTATTCTCCCTCAGTAATATGGCTGAAAATTCCTACATGTCCCTTAGGCAGCTACTGGAGTTTGGTAGCGGATTGCGACCTTTAATACCATGCTGCCTTTTAGAAACAATATAAATTGTAGACGTCTGAAACTTTAATATTTAAAATATTTGTTGTGTTGTCTACAGCTGGTTCGCTGTTCATGCAGTCAGCATGGATAATACTAACCACCTTATAAGCAGTGACAACATGGGCTTTGCGTCATACCTTTTCGAACAAGAAATAAATAAAGGGTTTTTACCTGGAGAGGTTGGTACCTTTTTTTTTTAAAATAATGTTTATTGACTTAGATTAAGGGCATCCAGTTCACATGATCAGAGATGCATACCTCCCAGTTTCTGTTCCCAGTGGATTGGTACGCCATTGGGGAGGTGGGCAGTGCATGGGAAATCGGGTGCCCGACCTACTGCGTATGCGCACAATGCTGAGCATGCGCTGTACTCCTTCTCTATTGTCCCAGACACTGGAGAATCAGATCACTATTGGTTGGTAATGGACCGTGTACTGTTATCAGCACTCACTTGCAGCTGCTGGTATACCCTCTCTTGAGATACCCTTTACCCCCTACGTCTCCTTCTCACACTTCACTTTTTCTCCCCTCTTCCCTTTCTCCCTATTTCTCATCTTTTTAATTCTCTTTTTTCATTGTTCCAAGTTTATTCCATGATGTCGTTCCAGATAAGCACACAAGAGGGCAATGTCCTGTTTGAATCTAGGCACCTCAGTCCCTAGGAATACTAGGGACCCTTTATAAATACACATTTACCAGGACTTACGTTTCAGGTTTAAATAATAATCATGACCTTGTGTCAAATATGTTATACCTGTGAAGTGCGATATGTTTGGATAATATAGATCATTTTATTATTTGTCTACTATAGCTCATCTAGGAGGATGCTGAATAATACTGTGTCCATTCAGGGATATATACTTATGCTATTTTAATAATATTTGGATAAGATTTTTCACTGCAACTGTAACTGATGTTCAAATGTACCATATTTTATTATTCTGGTAATATACAAAAATATCTATAAAAATATACTAAATTATAAAAAGAAGCATGGATGTCTCTCTTACATATGAATAAGTAATTTGCTCCAGCACACAAAGGCTACAATGGAGTGAGTAGATGATGTTCTGATTACAGCGATACACCTTACAGAAACCTCCTCCCAGTGATGAAGCAAACATGCATTTCGCTCAGAATCTTCTAACCTTGTTGTGGATCAACTGTGGAGTTTTGTTTACCTTTTATCATTCCATTTGTTCCACTAGAAAACCTGTAACATAAGGTAGTGGAAAAAAAGACAATTAAACTAAATGAAACAAACAAGAAATACGTGAACTATACAAACATTGTTTTTTCTGCTGCAGGGATCATTTGTAGCTGCCTTTGCATCATCAAACCTTGGAGATGTTTCGCCAAATACCAAAGGTCCTCATTGTATAAACACAGGAGAGTCATGTGAAAACCCTACTAGTACCTGTCCCATTGGAGGGGTGAGTGAGACATTTACATACGGTATTTCACTGTTTATGGTACAATACATACATATAGAAAATACAGTGCTATAAAGTGTATGTATGTTAACACCGTGCACCTAAATATTGTTTATACTGTGTATTTAGAGAATAAAAATGTTCACAAATGTACTGTACAATATGTTTTAGATGTGTCTGTGGCGTTTCCTGTCCATGACAAATCAGGGCTGCCATCAGAAATTTTGGAACCCCTTACATAACAAATGGTCTGCCCCCCTCCATTTCTCCTGCACTCCTTTCATTATTGCCGCCCCCCCCATACCTTACCATAGCACCACCTTGCAGAACCCATGGCACTTGAAGAAACAGCACCCAGCTGGCACTCTCAAGTCTTGCCAGAGCACCAACAGGTCTTGCCAGACCACTAAGATTGCACCCACAGGACTTTCCAGAGCACCTAGATTGCACACCCAGGACATTCCTCAGCCAGCACCCAGATAGCACACCCAGGACATGCCTCAGCCCCTGACAGTGGCCCTTGAGATCATCTTGTGGCTTGATATACAAATTACACATTTGCCACTGAAAGTAGTTTATTTGCATCAAGCAACCGGTGATGTCATTAACAGGAGACAACATATTCACATTTAAAACTAATTTGTTTCTCTTAATTTATTCATTCGCTTGCAAATCTGCTAACACAATGTGTAGATGATTTTTGATCTTTGTTTATGATCTACATTCACATGAATGAATTACTTTAAACAAACACCAGTCAAGATACATAAATGAGAATCTAGAAATCAGTAATCTAGAAATTTAGAATAAGGCAACAAAATAAAACCTGGCAAGGATATTTAGCTGACTTTTGAATAATAGCGCTAAAGACGAGTATTAAATAAATAATTAAAAATATGTTACAAATCACTACTGTTATGAAACCAGAAGACTGTGAAAATACTTTACAATAGGTAACAGCCGCTGGATTGCTGTATCCCTGTGCTTTATGTTACACTTATAAATATAAACCAACAGAAAGGATTATAGAAAAGGAGTTTCGTGCATCATACATCCTTAGTGCAGTATGGACTTCGGATCAAGATATACAGCAATCCTATAGGTCTCCAGTGCATGTGGATTAAATGAACAGTGTTCTGCTCTATTCAGAATTCCTACAGATTTCAGAATGATATTATTTTGATTTTTGAGACCTATTGCACTATATATATTTTATGATCCAGTATATTAAGTTGTCATCTATTTATATACTGCACTAAGGGTGTATTATGCGCACAACCCATTTTCTTTATTCTGGATGCTGTGTATTTGGCTGGTTGAGACACCAGAGGAAGTTGCTGCTGCTGTGATTATATATTGTTTTAAATTGTGCAGGATATATTTATCTTCTCTCCACATATTGCATGCAATACTATAATGTTCCGTAATATATGTTTAAACATTTATTACATTATCATGACAAGAAAAACATATATCATTTTTTTTTATACCAACAGGTAACAACCTGCATGGCTTTTGGCCCTGGGGAGGACGTATTTGAAAGTACAAAAATAATTGGAGAGAAAATTTTCCTGAATGCAAAGGTAAATAAGTAATAATGTATTTCATACATTCCCTAAAAGGGCTATTTAGTAAAAACTAACCTTGTCGCACATGGATAATTCTCCATTCAAATCCATTAAAATTTGTGGCATGAATTTTTGGCTAGGCTGATTAGGCCTAGAGCTCCAGGTAGGATGACCTGGATGGATAACATGGCTCACTCAAGTGATCATGGGTAGATATGACACGGAAAAGATATTAGGAGAAGTCATGGAATTTGCAGGCAGGGGATGGCACCATGGGGGTCCTGTGCAGTTGGCAAAGATGGCATCATGGCAGTGACGAACTACTTGTGGACAAAAATGGCACAGACAAGCTGTTTAGGGACAAGATGACACTGGTTGTTTGCTGTCAAACATATAACTGACAAGCTGTTTTAGGAGCCAAGGTGGCCCTGACATGCTGTTTGGGCACAAAGTTGGCAATGGCAAGCAGTATGGGGAAAAATATAGCAAATACAAGCTATATAAATTCACAGATTGCACTGACAAGCTATATTGGGACTAATGTGTCACTGACAAACTATAGGGCAACAGGTGGCACTGATGATCTGTTTGGGGCAAAGATGGCACTGACAATCATTTTTTTGCCAAATATGGCACTGGCAAGGTGTTTGAGGAAAATGTGCCACAGACAAAATGGGGGGGGGGGGGGGCACATGTGGCATTGACAAGCTGTTTGGGGACAAATATGGTACTGACAAGCTATATGGGACAAAGGTGGCATCGACAAGCCTGTTTGGCTCGAATATGTCACCAACAAGCTGATTGAACTAAATCACCTATAAGCTATCTGACATCAAAGATGGCACCAGCAAGCTGTTTGGGGACTGAAATACCTCTATGTGGGTGCCCTGAGGCTGTCATGCATGATGAAATGGTGTGCAGGACAAGAAGAATGAAAGCCTGTTTGCACTAATCGCACCCTAGAGGAAGTATAATCATACAGTGTGTGTCTGTGTGTTGTCCACACACTGACATTCAATCAGGTTGCCTCTCGCACTCCGCCCCCCCCCCCCCCACCGTTCCCCACCACATGTTCTGAGGTCAGAGTGTGATGTGCCAGAGCTCAGACTCCATAAAGCAAAGTTCAAGGGTCAGGTTTGCAATCTAAAATAAATGACAGAACTCGGTTATGATATAGACGATTCTATTAAACAAGGAAACCACAACTAACAGCAATAAAGCATTAGACAAGCATATAGCAGAAATGTAAAAACCTCTATATACACACATGATGTGTGAATTGTACACTTTGTATTATTTTGCATTTTACTATCAAAACAAGTGTGAAATGTGGGATTTTATTAACTAAACTGTGAATTGTAAATAATTACTGGGGAACATTGGTCAAAGTGGCCACAGTTATGTGACAGATAGTTTTCTTCAACCTGGCAGCAGTGGTGTATCTTGATTTTGTGCTGCCCTAGGCAGACAAAATCCGGGCACCCCCCTACCCAAGCTGTACACCCACGTTACACACCTAAGACATGCCCCATCATTCAGACTCACATCAAGCTCATACTCCCATCACACTCAGTCACACACTCCTACTCCCATCACACTCAGTCACACACTCCGACTCCCATCACACTCCGTCACACACACTGTCTCCCATCACACACACTCTGACTCCCATCACACTCAGTCACACACACTGTCTCCCATCACACACACGCTGACTCCCATCACACTCAGTCACACACACTGTCTCCCATCACACACACTCACACACACTGTCTCCCATCACACACACTCCTACTCCCATCACACTCAGTCACACACTCCTACTCCCATCACACTCAGTCACCCACACTGTCTCCCTTCACACACACTCTGACTCCCATCACACTCAGTCACACACACTGTCTCCCATCACACACACTCTGACTCCCATCACACTCAGTCACACACACTGTCTCCCATCACACACACACTGTCTCCCATCACACTCAGCCACACACACTGTCTCCCATCACACACACACTGACTCTCATCACACTCAGCCACACACACTGTCTCCCATCACACACACACACACACTCTGACTCCCATCACACTCAGCCACACACACTGTCTCCCATCACACACACACACACACACTCTGACTCCCATCACACTCAGCCACACACACTGTCTCCCATCACACACACTTAGACTCCCATCACACTCAGTCTCTCTCACACACACACACACACACACACACACACACACACACACACACACACACACTCTCTCCCATCAGCACTTACCTTTCCCTGGCAGGCAGGCAGCATGGTCCCTCCATGCTGCCTGTTCGGCTTCCCGGCGATTGTGCCGACAGGCCACGTGACCGGGCGCGGGTATGACGTCAGCGCGCCCGTCACGTGACTGTCGGCACTTCCGTGTCGGCACACTGCACGGGGAGCCGAACAGGCAGCACGGAGGTTTCTCCGTGCTGCCTGTTCGGCTCCCCGTGCAGCCTGGCAGGCAGAGCGATGGTGAGGGGGGATCTTCCGATCCCCTCTCACCTCCGTCTCTGTCTGCAAGCGTGGTCTATTTTTTTTTATTTTTTTTTTAAAGGGCCGCGGTTTTTTTTTTTTTTACATTTTTTTTTTTTTTTTACATTTTTTTTCTTTTCAGTGCTGGGGGGCGCTGCCGCCCCCCAAAATTTGCCGCCCTAGGCATCCGCCTAGGATGCCTCGCGGTGAATACAGCACTGCCTGGCAGTGCTGATTGGTATGTAGTGTCTGTGATGCCGACCACGCCTCCAACGGGGGAGGAGCTAGTTATCTTCTCTTCATTAGGTTAGCTAAGCATATGTTGCAAGCCATTAGAAACCTGACGCGTTTCAACTTTAAAATGGTTTTAAAACATATGCAGGTAATCATGAGCGTAGTCTTAACTATACAGTTAGTTGCTACATCAGAAACAATGTATACATATACAAGCTTGGGTAACATGGGACCCGATTCAGTGATGATTCAAATTCTATTACGATCTATGGGATTCAATGACCTGAGATAAATTACCTCAGGTGACTGAATAGACCCCATTGTGTAAGCAAAAATTGCTACATTACATTTTGTGCCCCTCACACAAGACACATAAAGAAATATATAAATAAACATATACATATTTATGTTGTTGAAAAATACATTTAATATATTTTATTTAGTTTTATTTTGAAATGTTTTATTTTATTTTTAATGAACCAGGTATACGAAACACAAGAGTCAAATTTATTGTACAAAAAGTGCATACATTATGAGTTTAAGCTCTTTTTATGTCTATAATTCAAAAATCAGTTTAAACTAATGATCATTTACAAACACAAAGCCACCAACAATTATTTTATTGACAGCACACATTTATTTAATAAATAAGACGAGTGTGTTAATTATTCTTGTTTAATTCCTGTAAATTCATGTAATTATTATTGGTTTTTTTTAATGCTAGGCCTTGTATGAAGCAGCTTCCAAGGAAATAGATGGCTCTGTGAATTCAGCTCACCAGTGGGTAGACATGAGTGATGTTACTGTGCAGCTCAATGACACTCATACTGTAAGTATGTGAACTTTGACCTCTTGCTATGGCTGCCTTTTCCTCCGGCTTGTAAGCAATATGTTTTGTAGTCTGCACATTTGACATACAATCTGTAGTTGTTTTCATGGACATTGTTACAGTTGTCACTTTTAATTGTTGTTATTGGATCTCTGCTATAATATGCACATTGACGTAGCTATAGAAGTCACAGGCTTGCAGCTGTGACCAGGGCCTCTGTTAGTGCTGCGAATTAGCAAGACAGACACTGAAACCTTTGCATCGCATAGCTCTTGGCCCCTGTTGCTTTTCTGATCATTTCTAATTTCGACTTAAAGGGGCAGCTCCACAACAGTCTGAAAAAAATATGTTTAGATAAGTGCTGCATTATATAAATCGGTCTTATCATATGTTCCATTGACACTCCCTATCTCCTAAAAATGGCATATAAAGTGCAATATAGTTATTGCTGTTGCCATAGCAACAATCATGCAAATGCAGGTGAGACTTCAATATTGTATCTTTCAAATTTACACTGTAAAACTATTGGTAGAAGTATAAATAGTTTTTAGGTACAAATAATTGCATTTTGCATAAATATACAACAAACAGAAAATAAGATTGGTGGTGCTCCCCTTTAAGCTTCTGGTGTGTTAAATCATATGTGCTTTGTATGTCCTTGGAATAATGAACCTACAAAACTACAAGTGAAATGCACATGGTAATGGTGCAGATATTGCAATTCATTGCCATTCAGTGAGGAAACAGTCCCTTCCACTTGTCTGTGTAAAGCAGACATGGAAAGAAGATTAGGACCCATTGGGGCATCATGCTATAAGCAGAACCCTGTTATAATGATTTCCCCCTGTACTGAGTATTCATCACACCATTATCATTCATTATTATGTTTATCAATACACGTTTGTATACCGCATATTGTAACCTACGTTTGGGAAGTGGTGCAATTTTGTTGCAATTTGCTAAACGTTGAGGAATCACCAGGCAAACAATGTTTTCTAGTTCTAATAACAGAACTGGATTATTGTAACTATAATAAGCCATCTGAATGGCACTTGTTTTTATTTTATTAAGGGACATACCTGTAAGCCAGCACTAGGATACAGCTTTGCTGCTGGAACTATTGACGGCGTTGGCTTAATCAACTTCACACAAGGTAGGGATTTCATTCTGACATATTGATATTCAGCATAGAGGATTTACTTCCAATTAATCTTTTTGTCCATACGCCCAGTCATTAAAAGGACAGTATCACCTAAACACTGCTCTTACTTGGTATGTGGACAGTAAAAACATATTGAAAATGATCAATACATTGTGTTAGCAGAATTGCAAGCAAATGTCTCAATTAGAAGACAATTTTATTTTAAATGTATCTGTGGAGTCTCCTGCTTATGACATCACTTGTGGCTTGATATGCAAATTACACATTTCCCAGGAAGACCGGAGATTTCACAGACACATTTCAAAAACATTTTTCTCCAAATTTCGGTATTTGTTTGCAATTTTGTTAACACAACATATAGACCATTATAAGTCATTTATTGTTTATATTCACAGTAAAAACAAAATTCAGGCGATACAGTCCCTTTAAATACCACTTAGAATTCATTAGCAGGTGATACAGTCCCTTTAAATACCACATTATTCCCAGAGCTTCCAGCTAAATAATACTAGGATTTTTGCCTGAATTATTATTATTATTCATATGCTAATACAAGAAGAGGCGCTGATGAAACTGTGGCACGTGGCATTTAGTACAAGAGATAATAGAGCAGAATAAATGTTTATGCCTTGTGAATGAGCAGACCTACAGGACTGTGCTATTAGGACGAGGTCAAAGGCCTGTACGGCTGGATGGTGCTGACAATAGACAAAACAAAGGTCAATACCAGCTGAGGAGAAATCAATCACTGAGCCACACTGAAGGCAGAAAGGTACAACAAATGCCTTCTAACGAGCCGACTCTAGAATAAAATGACACACCAGAAATGACTGGTTGACCAATACCAGTTATTTGAAAGAAAACAAATATAAGCAAATTATTTCACCCAACATCCAGTGGTGCTTCAGCAATTTGCATAAAAACTCTAACGATCGAGAAACAACCAAATCAATTATGTCTTAAATCAGCAATAGTTCAATAGTTATTTATGAAGAAGTTATCTAAAATAACATAATGCACATGTAATAAAAGGCACCTTTCCATTCTTCTGTTCGAGCACGTGTTTGTTTTTAATGCATGCCATGTTATATTCTAACTGTCAGCCTTTATGGTTCAATAAAGAGACTAAAATTAGATTCACCAGGCTGTTTTTGAAACCATTTCCCATATTGGTTCTGCATGACAAGAACACTATTCATTTTATAAATAAGCTGCATTGTAAATAGGAAACTTTTCAAAATGTTTTCCAACTTTATAATGTGCCGGGTCATATTATTTGCAGGCCGACATTATTAATTTCATGAGTTACTATAATAGAACCTGAGACTTTTTTTTAGCAAGGGTATTGGCCATATTAAAACCTGTGAGGTTCACGGGTCCCCAGTTGGACATTAATGCTGTTGTTTATCATACTATAAAAAGTAATACTGTCTATACATATCAACATTAAACTATTTTGTTTTTTTTATATTTACACATCTTATTTGCATTTCAAATAATTGTATAAAACTGATTGTTGCACAGGCGCTATAGAAGGTGACCCATTTTGGGATGGGATTCGTGACGCACTCCTTGGGAAGCCATCAAATGAAACTGTAGAATGTCATCAACCGAAGCCCATCTTGTTAAATACAGGAGAGGTATGAGCAGATTGATAGCCACAAAAACTGGACTGTGCAGAATTGTAAAGAATGTACAACATGCAATAATGAGGTCTATTCAATAAAGGTGAATTGCAAACCTCACACAATAGCCGAGTTGGAAAAATTGTCCAAATTACTTATTTTTCCAACTCTATCAAGGCCTGATTTCAGCAGTTCTTTGGTCAGTTCACTTTTAGTGACAATCTCCTAGTATGTTCTTATTACTTATATATGAATATGTAAATCGAACATCATTTCTCAGGTTGCCAACACTTGCAAAAATAAATCAACTGACACTACTTTTTTCATTGAGAGGTGTTAGTTAAACCAAAAGCTTTATCACTGCAAATTTTAAAACTATTAATAAATAAGCCCTGTTCGGCTGATTTAATCACTTTTAAAATGTTATTTCTATCATGTTTAATTTAATAGTTATCACTGGTTATGTAGGATGAGGAGATTTGCTTTTAGAATTCTCGAAAAGGGAAAAGTAAGGGTCAGTGTTTGTTTTATAATCAACTAAATCAGTAATATCTTCTAAACAATACATGATAGAAAGAACATTTAAATGAGAAATTCAGCAAAACAGCGCCAATGTGTTAATCATTTTAAGAATAGTTAGTGTTATGCAGTCCTGTATCTATGTAGTATTTTGCGTATGGAGAGTTCTGTGCTGTCCCAGTTGCCCCACATGAGCATGGCTTGACAGATTGCTGAAAATGTGTGCTTCCTTCTATTTATTGTATAATGGTTTTCCTTACAGATGGACACTCCTTTACCCTGGCATCCAAAAATAATTGACGTTCAAATGATCACCATTGGACCACTAGCCGTACTTGCCGTGCCAGGAGAGTTCACGTACGTGTTAACTATCTGCACTGTCATGGGCCATGTGTATGTTTAAAGTTATCTAATACAAAATAAAAACACATTGATCCTGGTTAGGTATAGAAGGGTGGAAAACACAGCAAGTTTTACATAATTCACACCGATTAGCCGAAAATCATCATGTACAGAACTATAGTATACATCTTTTTTAAGATGATGACACTTGTTTAATGGTGCAGGAGATACACGATTAACAAAAATATACATTTGTAAAGTATACAAATCAAAACTGGACAAAATTATAACATATAACAATTGTAGGTGTGATGAAACTAAGTAAATTTACAATATTATTGTATAGCAGGTTTAAACAATTAGGATGTGGGTTAAAAAGAGAGAACAGATATAAAATGTTGAGCCATTTCGACTTTGCCCTTTAACTGATTATAGTTTAGCTCCACCAGTTCTCTCCTGGTTTTTTTTTTCACACAGCTATGTGAGATACTGTATGTTTTGTGTGTTACTATGTTACTATATGATTTAGTGCTTGCCTGCTCAGGGCATACTGCGTGCACCTCTCTCTGCTGTATGCTAGCATAATGTACCTGTCATATTATGTCATCAATGTAACCAGCATTGATTTTTGTGTTAGGGAGTGCTCAATTCATATATAACAGGCCCTAGTGTAAAGTTTTGTCCTTTAGGAAATGTCAAAATACTGGCCCGCCTCTAAAGTTAGTTTGAGACAATAAGAGCTAGATTATAGTTTGTTATGATGTGTCTGACTTTAATTTATATATATATATATATATATATATATATATATAGTGTTCACACCCTTCATAGTGAACATTTACTGAACTGTGGACACATTGATGATGTTCTGCGGACCTTTGCAGACACTGGTTTTGCTGAACAAAATCATAATGACTGTTTTCTCAACAGAACTATGTCAGGAAGGAGGCTAAGAGAAGCCGTTAAGAAGGTGAGTTATCCATTTAATATATATACTATTATAAATAGTGGAATATTGACAGTAGTCAGCTGATCGCATGTCCTCTGGTCATGCTACTGATAAGGGCAGAACAAGATAGTGGGAAGCCCTGTTGCTGGAACATGATTTGGACCACATCCAGGATACCTAAATCACACAATATGTTTCTCCACCACTCCAAGACAAATAATAATGAAAAAAACATGTCACTTGTGGCAGAGGGGAGAGAGACCACTTCTTTTGTAGTCTGTTGGATGAAGAAAGCTATATTGTCTCCCCTGGCACAGATCTCTCTATCTGTGTGGGGCCTTCAACATCCTTTCTTGACTATACAGTATATTTAGTCATTTGTGGTCCGCAGCGTTTTTATTAAGAAATTATATTCATTAACAACCTTTTATTTTCCCTTAGGAGTTAGACCCACTTGACACCAAAAATGTTGATGTGGTCATCTCAGGACTCTCTAATGTATATACACATTACGTTACTACCTATGAAGAATATCAGGTAATCAAACTAATATACAATGTGAATGGTACATAATATTTTGGAACCTTTATGGAGAAAGAAAATTGATATTAGAGAAAGGATTATGCTTTACACATTTTGAAGCTGGGTTCTTTCTGAAGACCATCTTAATGAATATGATGATGGGAATATTGTTCCTCAGTTTCTTTTTCTCACGTTGCTGTCATTTACCGCCTTAGTAAACCTATACCTTTGTGCCAACTTGTCATTCACATAATGATGTTATTTATTTGACCTCATAAATAAGGTTCTATAGCTTGTTTCCTGCCAAGAATTGGGCACCCAGTCTTTGTTCCCTGATATAGAACATCAAAGATCATCATATGATGGCCAACCTGAATTTCTAGGAACCATTACAGATACCATATCTTTTTTCGTCATTTTATCTCTTCTGTCCCATCACAACATTTTAAACCTTGTTTTCTACCCCCATCTCTCTACAGCCTGGTTTTTTTTTTCTTACAACCAGGTCCCTAGAACTTTATATGTTTCTCTAATTCTCTATATAATAATAAATCTACTAGTCAGCTGCCAATTCTTTTAATTCCGAAAGCTTGCACTAAAAAGCACTTTGAATCCCGCTGGTAGAAAAGTGGGCTATATAAATACAAATTATTATTATTATAATATCAGTGCAACATTTTTTGTATATAATTATTGTTGCTTACACAAATCTGGAACATCTCTGGTTTCTAGATCAATAAAACAAACCTTAATCTAATTTCAAGTAAATACTGTATACAAATATTTACTTTTTCAAAACTGTAAGTAATCGATCAGTGTTTGGGGATCTCTGTAATGCTCAAGACCTGCTCTACATAAGTAATGAATGCACAACATTTTATCATTACAGGCGCAAAGATATGAGGCGGCCTCTACTATATTTGGCCCACACACTCTCTCTGCGTACATTCAGCTGTTTAGAGGTCTGGCTAAAGCAATTGCTGAGGTAATTCAGTCTGCCATGCAGTTAGATCTACAGAAGTAAAGTGGATATAAAATGTGTATATTCCGTATTCCACATTGTGAAATATCCGGTTTCATTACAGGATACAGTTGGTGCACTACCTACAGGACCACATCCGCCATTTTTTAATGAAAGCCAGTTATTTAACTTACTGCCTGCAGTCATGCCAGATAAAACTCCTGATGGCAACACCACTTTTGGAGATGTCCTAGTGGAGGTGAAACCATCTTATCGACAGGTGAGGACTAAAAGTTGCGAGACCGTTTTGTTTCTAGTCAAGAAATAAAGGTAACAACCATAAAAATAAATATACCAAAGTTTGCAGAAAGTCTTAGTTTTATGCTAAACAGCAGAGCTTACATGCCGCTAAGCGTTAACCAAACAGATGATAATTATAATCCACAGCATCTGAAATGCAGAAGACTGCCTATAAAATAAATATGTTTCATTACATACATTGTGATCTTTTTTGAGTATTTTAAAATTATATGGTATTATAAAAAAGTACATTTATAAAATGTGACATTCACAGGGAGAAATTGCCTCCGTAACATTTGTCACTGGAAACCCAAGAAATTCTGTTAAATATATGGTAAGTATGCCTTTCTTGCATTATACCTATGAAACATACCAATGCACGAAAGGTGAAAGATACCGTGTCATTCTTTGGCCGATCACTGCAGCAGAATCCGGCTCGTAATATATAGATTTATTTTCAATGTTCTTTTAAGCTATAAGTTGTCTGTACAATGAACATAGTGCAACAACCCACAGCCATACAACAAACCACAGCCATACAACAACCCACAGCCATACAACAACCCACAGCCATACAACAAACCACAGTCATACAACAACCCACAACCATACAACAAACCACAGCCAAACAACAAACCAGAGTCATACATCAAATCACAGCCATAAAACAAACCACAGCCATACAACAAACCACAGTCATATTAGACTATGATGGTATCTACGGAACATATGCACATTTCTAAAGTGTTTTCTTGTACACAAATGTAAGAATTTGTTGTATTATAGGCTGACCAAACTTACCTGGCAGTAGAAAAATATGAGAATCTAAGTGGAGAATGGCACATAGTACATAATGATGCCTCTTGGGAGACCAGGTAAGTAATAATCCTTCATGGTGTGTATACACCATATCCCATCGTTTAGTAATATCAGTGCCCTCCCTTAAACCTACCTCTATATCTTATCACCAACTCCCCCTGCTTCCTCAGCTGTTCTTTTATTGCTACTTCTTTCTCCTCTAACACCATACTGTGGGGTCTATTCACAAAAAGGTAATTTGTAGGTGAGATGAGAAGAACATTTCACCTGACCAGTTTAACTATATATTGTGCAGGGACAAACATGGTATGTTTGCCCTGCTAAGCAAACTCACTAGGTTTGCCAATGCACAATGTACTGCTACACTGTTGAGGTGAGATGAACATTTCATCTCACCTCAACTCACTTGCAACTTTTAGTGAACTCCCCCTATGTATTTCTCACCTCCATGTCATGTTGCAGTTTTTCTCCCATTCAGCTTCCCTTCTCACCCCATAATAGCTTCCCCCTTCCTTTCAATATACTTTCATTTTCTCATCCTGAGAGCTCTTCTGTTTGCACAAACCTCCATTCTCTATATGTTCTCTCTCTGCTCCAGATTAACTCCCCAATTCATGGTCCCAGACTTTTAGCTGTCCCTTCCCTTCATAGATTATTTGTTTAACCTTTGTGTCTACCAGCTGACCATGGAAATAGATATGGTAACAGACATGTGGTGAGGGGGAAACACTACATGCAGAGGTAATTGATGTCATTAGCATGAAAAGAAAGGATTAACTAACCACCTCGGCCATTTTGTACCGGCCACAACTTACCTTTACATGTCGTCTTGGAGTCAATGGGGTTCTGACCTTAGATTAATTTCCTTTTGGTCACAAATACCTTCTACACTCCGCACACCAAACATTCAAGCAGAGATTCCTAGGACCTCATACATTATTGACATTAGTAGTATTTCTGCTGTGAAGCCCATTATTTCAATTAAGGCCTAACCATGGCTGCGTCAGTGGACAACTCCCCGGTAACTCTTAGATGTGGCTTTGGCATCCACAAAATGTTTGTGTATGGATTGGAGAATTCCATGTATTCCCTCCTCTCAGTCTTCCCATGGATAGTTGACCACACATATTGTAAATGCTGATTATTTTTCAGATATTATTGGCACAAGGGCACAGGAAATCAGAGCAATGGGACAATTGAATGGCATATTCCGTTATCAGTTCAGCCAGGAATTTACAGGATTCGACACTTTGGACACTACAAACAGCGGCTCCTTCCTCTCCTTATCACACCGTATGAGGGAATTTCTTCTGACTTTGAAGTAACAACACCATGATCTGTTAAACTAGACAGATACATATGCATTAAAATGAAGTTGCCTTTTTTTAAGTGATGCAGGTAGATGGTGTGGACCTGGGGGATGAAACACTAGCTGGTGTGCAAGAGGAAAACTGTATTTAGAAGCGGATAATTGAATTATTCATATACACTGATCAATGAAGAGATCTTTTAATTTCTGCTAAAAAAGGAAAATGGCATCTTACATGAGGAAAAGAAATGTTCACTTTTGTATAAATGATATAAATAAAGAGCCAATATAAAAAAAATTGGTTATATATTTTATTATACACAGGTTTTTAATCAATATTGTGATGTAAGAGGTGCTGCTTTGGAAGAATAGCATAGAACTATTAAGCAGTGGTAAAAGGGATGTCAGTTGAGTTAAGTGAGGTAAAATATTTACATTAATATATTTTCTTTAAAGGACTAATGTCGTTAGAAATTAACTGATGTTTACTTGACAGAATTCATTGGGTGTAGCTGGTTTATGTGTAAATTATTTGATTAACGAATACAAATAAGGTTGCTTATTAACCTCTTAATGGAAAAGGGCATGCTATGGATCATAATAGACATGGCCCAAACGAAGATGTGGTCAGCATAGAGCGTCCTTTGAACAGCAAATCATCGCTGCCCCCCTCTATGTGCTGCATCCCAAATCCCGCTGCAGAGATTTGTAGTGGGATCCTGCCTGAGTGTCCTCAGCCTGTTAGGTTACATGTTGCTGAAGCTCAAAGTGAGCATGGCTACATTGTCCAAAATCTTGCGGTGCCTCAACTTCGAGGTTCATGCCTCTGTGATATCTTGAGGTAAAGCGAAACTTTGGCAGAGGCCTGTAAAGACCATGATTGAGTCTCTGCCTCAGTGTCTTTGGCTACCGATTGCTCCATAATTGGGGACTAGGAACACAAAATGCCATTTGAGTGCTCTGTCGGTAAGGGGTTAAGCTCTCTTTGCTCCAAATAACTCTAACAGGGAGCAGACATGTTGTTTATGATTACTGCTTGTGTAGTGCACAGGCTTTTTTTCCAGTGTGATTTGATGGAGGCATTCTGCATAAATAACATTTTTAATATTTGACTCAAGCCCTCCCCCCAGTGATTACTATGCATGTATACTACAGGTACGGCAGCACTGAATATACAGACACTGAGGATATAAATGTTTGTTTCATTTAATCACTTCTTGTTCTTCTAGAATATAATACATTGTGTGGACGGTAATAGACTTGCTCTTGTACACAATAGGATCTCTTAGCAGTGCAACACATTGTCTGATGACATCACTAGAGAGACAGGAAAATGTCATTATTCTCATTGGTTCCTGCAGGAAAAAATAAACTTTTACTCAGCTAGTGTGGGCAGTCCTGGTTTCTTGCAAACTGCTGTAATTCATCAAGCTGTAATTATTTTATATTTTCAGTAATTCAAAATGTAAAACATGCATTTTAAATGCTTTGAATGCACATTAATATGCATTAATATTATTTGGAAGATGTATTTTGGGCAGCAGACAGTCCCTTTAATGTTATGACTAATGATGACCTGAACTGCAATAAGAAACAATGTTTTCGACAATCACTAATAAACACAGGTCCTCTTTACCTACTCACTGAATCTGGGCATCTGGTATATTTCACTTTGTTTATACAATCTATTTGGAATAAAAAACAACTGCCACCAATGTAATCCCACCAGCATGAGCCGTGACTACACATTTCTTTAAATGTTACCATAATAACCCATATTGCAGCGACTATGGGGGTTTTGTGGGGTGAAGTTTTAAAAGTGGCCCAGTCACCATGGAAACCAATGAAATGTTCGTTTTGATCACTTTTAGAACTTTGACCTTGAAGTGACTTTTCCACATAGCCTCTTATGTCTAATTTATTGGTGTTGCATGTGTGAATGTGTGTACAATGTATGCAATGTGATGTGTTCAATTCCTTGCACAATTCAGAAATCAAATGCCAAAACCCATGTTTCTCAAAACAACTAGAACAAATCTCTAGCTTTAGCCTTTTTTTTTTCCTGCCAAGAACATAGTCATGTCAGAACCTTCTAATAATTATTCAGTCGAGTGTTTGCAAATGTTATATGAGAATATTGGTCTTTTATGGCATGAAGAGCAAATTATAAAATTGTATCATCTGGTCTGATTTATTTTTCACATCTCATTTATTGGACTCTGGTTGTAACAAAAGGATGAGATCACTTCTGGTGGTCACTATCCATTAAATGTTGTTTTTAATGTTCTTATTATTTGTTTATTTTTAGGGGATACAGAGCATAGGGACAGTAGCAGCAATTACACCTCTGTGTAATGATTACCACTAGATCTAAATTGTTAAATTATGTTTTTCCTTTATAGTTGACTATGCTTGATATATTGTATTGTCCTGTAATATGTTTGGCTGGTAGTAAGATAAAACTCCTAAACTACTTAGTTACTTTTTAAAGGCCAAATTCAGTGCCCCCCTCCCCCCCCCAAAGACAGGTAAATGTGTAGGTATAACGGATAGGGGGGGAATTTTAGGGATTTGTGCAATTGCTCTTCCTCACACTATGGGGGGGTGTCAATAAATTCCCTACCCGCATGAAAGCATTAAGCTGGGCCTGTATAACGCCTGGAAGGTGTGTACCCCTCCTCTCAATGCCAGATATAGTAACTGGATGAATTACTGGTTTAGGCATTGTAAAACATCGCGGTAGGTGCAATGCTCCCCGTTAATGACAGACAGATGTTAGCGGTAAATGAATGCGCATTGAGGACTAACACCGTTAACGGGATTGGTGATATAAAAAAAACGCCATTAAAACATTTTCTGTGCCGTAATTTTGTGGTCAATTAATGGGCAAAAATGAAAGATTTTTGTGTCCGTTAATCGACCACTAAAAATAACCTAAACTTTGTAAAGAGAACAAATTACAGCTCGGGGCCCCTAATTTATTCTTTGTCATTTAACTCCGATTCGTATCAGGCTAAAACCTAACCCGCACCACTTCTGTACATGTCGATATTAAATGTATTATTAAGAAAAGGTAGTAAAGATTAGCACAAAACTTTTTGATTAACTAAAGCCGAACAGAACAGATCTTACTTAAAATCTTCTAAAACTACCAAGATACTATGGAGAAAAGGACAGTAAATGTACATTAATCTGCTCCAGCACGAAAGCTGCAATAAAATTCATTTTTAAAAGGAATATTTTCTCTATAGACTAACTTGTCTTGCAAACACTGGCGCCTGTACTTGTTATTGTTATTGTAATGAACTGATGTTCACAAGGAGACCTAAATTTAGAAGGCAGCTGACATCAATTTAAAATTAGCCAATAACTCTAAACAGTAAGTGCTGCACACTATGTATATCATAAATAGTTGGCATTCTCCATGCAGTCACCACTGGGGGTCAGTATTGGTCAATAAAAAGACTTTTGCATTTTAAGAAAATTACAAATGATGGTTCCTACTTAAATTCTGTCAATTCTGGGTTTACTGCTAAGGAACCCAAATTATTTTTATAGCTAACAAACTATTCTTCACTATTACTATAAGTAAAAAGATGGAATGTGTCCCAATATACACATTCGTTTCTGAAAATTTGACCTACTTCAGAAAAAATGTGTACACCTCTGCCCTTAAACCTAGAGTGAGTTTTACCCAGACAGAAAGAAACTTCTGAATGATTAAAACTGCCTTTTCATGCTCCATTTGTGAAATTATTTTTTTCAAATACAATGGGGTCTATCCACAGAAATGTAAGTTGCAGGTGAGTTAAGGTGAGATGAGCATTTGATCCCACCAATTTAGTTATGCATGTCACAATCCTGCCAGGTTTGCACCAGCACAATCTATAGTGAAAATGGTGAGACACAACTCACCTCATCTTACCTTAGCAAAAAGATCACAAAGACTGAGGGACTACCATTTTCCAGATCTTTATTCCATGAAGCAGCAGAGATAGCTGGTTGAGCAGCTGGCTCGCTCTCTCTCCCTCACACATGCGTTGGTCATCAATCAAACCCTGCACAACCCAAAACTTGAAAGGATTTATGACAAGCTTAGAAATGCCCCACTTGCCTGCAGTTCAGTAAGGTTGCCCTTCTTTTTGGGTTGCAGCTTGGTGATAAGGTGCTAGATGGAAGTAGAAGTAATTAACCTCTCCCAAACACATTAAAAAGGTTTTTAGCAGTAGTATAAACTGCTTCTTTGTTACAGAAAAATAGTGTGAGATGTTGATTAATGCGTGACACAGTATTCAGAAGAATGAAAATGCAGTGTACCTGTTAAATGTTCTGTTGGCCTAAGAGTTCATGGCTAACGTAAGTTTAAACAAACAATCTTATCTGATGTACCTTATTGAACCTTACAGCATGAAATCAGATCCTGTCTGCATGAGAGGAATCCCTTCTGTGATCATTGTGACTGCTTGGTTGCTGCATAAATGGAACATGTTACAGAAATATAAATCCTATGTGATAATAAAGTGTTTCCTTCCATAATAATACAGTGCAACACATCCAAAGAAGTGAAAATTTGCTAACCCCCCCCCCCCCCCAATGTCAAGGAAATTGATTTATAATGGATGAAATAATTCCTTTATTTAAGATCTTTTCTTTGCTCATGTCAGTGTTAAAAAAATATACCACCCAATGATCACTACAACTCCCATCATGCTTAGACTGATGGTGTCAGTTTGCATTGCAGAGGCTGTATTCATTTAGTTTCCAGCAGGAGTATAACGTATTCTTTATGTTTTTATGTTTACAATGTTATTTGGAAAATAGAAGATATTACCAAATTGTATACGAACATGAGCTACGTTATACATTTCATATACATTTACGTTATACATTTCACATGAAGCTGAACACATACATAAACAAGGCAGTATGTCATTACGTTTTCTGTATCAATCCCTCCAGAAGACGGTCTCTGCATTATATTAATTGAAATACTTTCTAGTGGTGCCGGGTCTACATACACGAGAGTGGAGAAGGTTTAAAGCTGCCATTCATTGTTGAGGCCAAAGTTAAAGCCAGTTTTCTTATAGTGCAAGCAGCACTTATTTATATTATTTAGGAGGTTTGTTGTCCATAGTGAACAAACATACATCTCTTCTCTTGCTCCTGCATTGGTAAGTGTCATATCACCTATAATATACTCTAATGTCATATACCTCACCACTAGTCACTACTACAATACCGTGCGTCCCAACTGTACCGCTTTACGTGTGATAATCCCGATTTTTGGAGGCTGTGCTGCCGAGCTATACCAATGGGATTTGGGACTGCAATCCTGATCACATTCTCCAAGTGTCTAAGACAGTGCATGCGCAGTGGCGCTGTCAACCTCTCAGGCTCCGCCCCCAGCATGCAGATTCACTGGGGGCAGAAATTGGATGGTATGCATGACCTGAGAGAGGAGAGAACACAAGGGTAAAGAGGAGAGAACACAAGGGGAGGGGGAGAGGAGAGAACACAGGGGAGGGGGAGAGAGAAGAAAGTACACTTGAGGAGGCGTAAGCTGAGAGAACACGGGGAGGGGGGAAAGGGGAGAAGTGGGAGAGAGGAGAGAATGGGGGAGAGAGGAGAGAACGTGGAGAGAGGAGAGAACGGGGAGAGAGGAGAGAACGCGGGAAAGCGAAGAGAACACATGGGGGAGAGGAAAAGACAGACAGACATGTGCAGTGCACGTCCCAAGATCAGACTCTGGATCCCCACCTGTAACAAGCCACAAGGCAATATCATAAGCAGGAGACTCCACAGACACATTAAAAAAAAAAACACCACATTAAATACACACATACACACACATTCACACACAACCACAAATATACAGTCACATACACACGTAGCCACACATATATACACATATACACACACAGAGGCGGCTCTAGACTTTGTGAGGCCTTAGGCGAAAGTCGAACATGAGGCCCTCACGGACACACATCATTAAATAAAATATACGCAAGTGATAATAAAAATGTAGAAATAGCATATTTCAAGATCAGACTCAAATCCCAGCTTCTAGAAATGAACAGCTCCTAGAATTGTATTTGTCTCATAATTATTCTACAAACATCTATAAACATTTGGTATAGATAATATTGTGTGCGGCCCACTAACTCACATTGTTATTGCTGTGTCCTAAATGTGAACACTAACACATATCACACAGTCATTCATAGACACACTCAGTGAGCACACACTGACTCACAGACACACTCAGTCAGCACACAATCACACTCAGCCAGCACACACTCACAGATACACTCAGCCAGCACACACTGACTCACAGACACACTCAGAAAGCACACAATCACACACTAACAGAAACACTCAGCCAGAAGGAAAGGTGCTCAATGTTGAAAGTGGTCTCACAGACCATGTTGTGCTAGAAGATTGGCACTTTGTTCTTCCTCACAGCACCGGATGCACTGTGATTTAGCCATTCAATATGCCAGCATTTTGCCACTCAATATGCCAGGATTTAGCCCCTTAATATATCAGGATTTACCCCCTCAATATGCCAGGATTTAGCCCCTCAATATGCCAGGATTAAGCCATTCAATATGCCAGGATTTTGCCCCTTAATATGCCAGGATTTTGCCCCTCAATATGCCAGGATTTTGCCCCTCAATATGCCAGGATTTTGCCACTCTATGCCAGGATTGTGCCCCACAATCTGCCAGGATTGTGCCCCTCAATATGCCAGGATTTTTCCACTCTATGCCAGGATTGTGCCCCACAATATGCCAGGATTTTGCCACTCTATGCCAGGATCTTGCCCCTCAATTTGCCAGGATTTTGCCACTCTATGCCAGAATTTTGCCCCTCAATATGCCAGGATTTTGCCACTCTATGCCAGGATTTTGCCCCTTAATATTCCAGGATTTTGCCCCTCATTATGCCAGAATTTTGCCCCTCAATATGCCAGGATTTTGCCCCTCAATATGCCAGGATTTTGCCCCTTAATATGCCAGGATTTTGCCCCTCAATATGCCAGGATTGTGCCCCACAATCTGCCAGGATTGTGCCACTCAATCTGCCAGGATTTTGCCCCTCAATATGCCAGGATTTTTCCACTCTATGCCAGGATTGTGCCCCACAATATGCCAGGATTTTGCCACTCTATGCCAGGATTTTGCCCCTTAATATGCCAGGATTTTGCCCCTCATTATGCCACTATTTTGCCCCTCACAATGCCGGGATTTTGCCCCACACTGTGCCAATATTTAGCCACTCATTGTGCCATGCTTTGCTCGTTTGTACCACCCTCCTCCCCCCTTCCCTAGTACTTACCTCCATGCTGCTCTCCGTTGTTTCCTCCATGCATCTTCTCTCCCACACGGAGGAAGGAAGTTCCGGTCACGTTTTTTTTTAAAACTTTATTGAAGCTACGCGGGTTCAATAAAGTTTAAAAAAAAAAAAAAAAATACGCGATCGGAGCTTCCTTCCTCCGTGCAGGAGAGAAGATGCACGGAGGAAACGTCCCAGGTTAGTGTAACAGGGAGCTTAACGACAGCGTTAAGCTCCCTGTTACATCAAAGGCAATAAGGTGAGTTAGGCAGCCGCGAGGCCCCCGTGAGTGCGAGGCCTTAGGCGGCTGCCTAACTCGCCTAATTAGAGAGCCGCCTCTGTACACACACATACAAAAATACACAGTCACACTTACACACACAGAACCACACTTAAATACAATGTCACACTTACACAGACACACTTACATACAGAGTCACACATACACAGACACACTTACATAGAGTCACACTTAGACACACACACAGAGTCACACTGACACACACACACACATACAGAGTCACACTGACACACACACAGAGTCACACTGACACACACACACACACAGAGTCACACTGACACACACACACACACACAGAGTCACACTGACACACACATGCAGAGTCACACTGACACACACACATACAGAGTCACACTGACATACAAACTTACATACAGTCCCACTGACACACAAACTTACATACGGTCACATTTACACACACACAGTACTTGCTTCAGACTGCTCCTCCACTTTTCATTGTGTGAAGTACACGCTATTGCTGCACTTTTCCCCTTTCTCTGATCCTTGTAGTGACCTCATCTGCAGGGTAGAGGAGGGGTCATGCACACAAGGAGCTAGGTGCAGGGAACTTCTTTTCTGATGCTACGCACTCCTTCCCATGAGGCTAGCAGTTGGAGGTGCAGCTATGGGGGGCGCACCTCACGCGGTCCGCACCTCCATGGCCAGTGTGCCCCATTTGGCTAGACTTTGGACGCCCCTGCTATATATAAATACTTAACAAAAAATATTTATTCTCTATGTTCACAGCATGAGCAATGTTTAGTTTAACATAGTTCATTTAATAAATCCCAGTCTTATCTATGCAGTGTCACTGTATGGCAGTTTAATGTCACTATAACCTTTTATCTGTGTGCACACTCAAACCCATGAACATTTTCATCACACAAAACAGACTTCCTATTAATTGAATATAGCAAAACCTCAAGTGCAGGCAGTTCCAAGAATACACAGGGAATTCATAGGATATCATCATAAAAAAAATTAAAATAATAATACACACTGTGTGACCAAAATGGTAGTGATGTTTATTATAAGCTAAACAAACGTTAAAAAACAGAACAACATCGGAACATCCTAATAAATCGGCGACTGGACTCTGAAACTCAGTTCTGTTCCAGAAGAATAATTTCCTTGATTATCCACTGGAAGGTGACTTAAACCCCTTAAAAATATCATAACAAAATGCAGAACCTTATTTAAATGAAATGTAAATGAATCAACTGAGAAAGTGGCTGCACCTGAACTACCAAACCTACCTGCACATTTTCACTTATCTCTATTTGCCTCTTGCTAAAGGAAATTCTAAATCCTCCAAAATGTAACCTTAATATGACCTAGAGAGCCTACAAATAGGGTATGATAGGAGCAGGCCCCTGGCCACGGACGCTAGCCAGTGTTAAGAGCCCATTTCGGGGTCGCCCAAACCCGGCTTAAATGCCTGAAAACCATTTTGTTCCTTCCCCTTAATTTCGGATAGCATGGCCGCATTTGGATCTTGGCAAAACGGTTAGTGAGTACCCTTTAGTCAGGTCTAAATGGGGCATCCGAGGGGAGGAGAAGCATGTGTATGTGATAGGATTACAAAATGAGTGCTAATTTCGACCTTGAGTTTGTTATACTGAACACTATGAATGAAGATGTCCACAATTGAGCAATGCAGGGCATTGTATAAGATCTTCTGAATAAATAAACACTGACAACAGATCTTTGCTTATTCATCAATGGATTGTTCTTTTCCAGGACATTCACCAATAAACCATTCACACACGTTCCTCCATCTAAAAACAGGTGGTAATGCCAACAATTAAAATCTATTAATACCCTGAGACACTGTTTTATTAGGGGAGAAATCAAGCACTAGGACACTTACTTTCTCCAGGATGTGCTTGTGGTCAAGCAACGTCTTAGTTTCTGAACTAGCCATTCATTGGCCAGATCTTAAGATTAAGGTTCAGTGGCCTATTAGTGATAGAAACACCTGAATCTTTTTAAATGTGTTTTTTTTTTAATTGACAAAATTATAAACAGTACACGGACATCGTCCCAGTATAAATACAATAAATGCATAAAACCATGCAGTCACCTTCATGGGGGTCTGCTTTTGGTTTTTTGTGACATTGGTGCTGTACTCTCCAGATTTAGGGACACAGCTACAGACGACATGTAAGACATTTTTCACCATTGGCTTTGGTTGAATTTGTTTTACTTTTTTATTTTTTACTCAATGGTTGTTGTTCCCGAGCTCGACTCTTATGTTTTGCATGGAACCGTCAGAAAGGAGGGATTATTTTTTCCTCTATGAAATCTTCCTGTTGCTCTCCAGCCCAGGTTACTTATTATTTACTGTATGAGCTAGTTCTACTGGCTATTCAACCCTTCTTTTTGCCATTTCTCTATCCAAGTATTCCAGTTTACCCATTTTTTTGCGTTTACTTGCCTCATTCTGGCACTGGCTCTTTCCATTTGCAGCTGATATAATATCTGGGCGTATACTTCATACCACTCAAGTTCTCGGTTGTTCTTCCAGTTTCTTGCGATAACTACTAGGGTTCCCACTATAATTTGAACAATAATATGCAGGGATTCCCTTTCCATTTTTGGCCATTCTAACAATAATAATATTTGTTCTGGTGTCGATTTGAGGGTTATATCAGTAATTTCCTTAGAATCTTCCCCCATAGCCTCTTTATTTTTTTTAGGGACATAGTACCATCTGTTTATCATTTTATAGTAAGTCTCTAATAGATTCAGACAATGTACTACATTATGTACTTTCCTGATAGAAGCGACCATCTCTTCCTGATCAATATCTTTATTTAGATCTCTGGCCCATTTTTTGGCAGCTAGGTGTTCTATATTTCTCTTATTATCTCTTACGATTTTCATGTTTAACTCTTTATTTCTCTCTTTTGCTGTTGCTGACTAAACTTTCTCTAATTTATGTGCTCTTTCTTCCCTCGTGTCTATCAATCTTTTTCTTAGAAAATCCCTCACTCTGATATAGTTAAAAAATTAATTATCTCCCAATTTATATTCCTCTTGGAGTTGGTTAAAGTTCTTTATTCCTATCATACCGAATAGATCCTTAATTCTTTCAATTCCTGAGTTGTACCAATGGTCTAGATTTATGTCTTCTACCTCTTCTGAAATAATTTTTATATGTATATTTTTAATTAGTTTATATTTTAGCCCTAGTTGTTTTCTTAATTTACTCCAGACAGACAAGATGTTGCTTAATATCAGGGAGTTTTCGGCTCTAGCTTCACCATTTTTTATCCATATTATAGTGGAGAGTTCTTCAGTTTGTACTGCATGAGTCTCTATGTGGTACCAATCCTCTTTCACTGCATCTTGTCTTTGAGTATCTGTTAGATGATTTAACATATTTGCCAAGAGATACTCCCTGATATTTGGTAGACGCACTCCTCCTCTCTTAATTTTTTTGATAGCATATAGGTGCTGAATCTCGGCTTTTTCCCCTGCTAGATGTATTTTGTAAATGTTGTTTGAATCATGTCCAGCCAGGGGTTTGGGACTTTGAGGGGAATGAGTGTAAATAGATTTAACCATCTGGGTAAGATGTAGGATTTGATTACGTTTACTCTTCCCCACCAGGATATGTCTCTATTTTTTCCCTCTGCCAGACTTTTATTTATCTGTCTCAGCAGGATTAAGAAATTTGATTCTATTATTTTCTTAGGGTCAGATGTTATTTTTAATCCTAGGAAGGATAGTTCTTTTTTCGCCCAGATAAAGGGGAATCTCTTCATAAGCTATACTAGTTCTCTTTCCTCTATATTTATAGATAAAGCCACTGTTTTATTTATATTTAGTTTATAATTAGATATTTCTCCAAATTCTGCAATCACTTGCATAAGTGCCTCAGTTGAAGTAAATGGATTCGTTAAGGATATTAAAACATCATCGGCGTACATGGATGTCTTTAATTCAAGTTTTTAACTTTAAAGCCCTCGATTTCAGCCTTCTCCCTTATCTGGATGGCCAATGGTTCAATTGATAATACATACAACAAGGGGGACAGGGGCAACCCTGCCTTGTTCCGTTTGATATTCGGAACCAGTCCGCTATTATTCCTGGTCCAGTGGTTTTAGCAGATGGACTGGTATATTGTAGCAAGATTGCCTGTAGTATCACCCAGAGAGACCAAAGGCCAGTAGTGTTTGTTTCATGAATTCCCATCTCACTCTATCAAAGGCCTTTCAGCATCTAATGATAGTAATATCAATTATGTTTTGTTTCTTTTTAAATGTGTTCATTGTCCTCAGATCCAATTTACTAGTTCACATTACAAAGTTCCTATTCTAGCTGATGAAAAGGTCATCATAGATAGGGTACAGAGTGTAGAAAGTATTTCCTTGTTTTTGCCCCAACAGTCACATTCATTTGTCCATTGACATATCCCAGGTACAGGGACAGTGCTGACATATTTTGATATTTTTTTCTTAAAAACACTTTTCAAATAACTTAAAAAAAACAACGTTTCACAGTGTTAAATATAAGTTTATTTATCGTAAATGCCTAATTACTGACAATTTTGAAATTATACATTTGCAATCCATGATTACCAACAATTTACACATGTATTTTTAGTTCATTACCCTGAGATGCCAGTATTATTTTACCCTTAAAAACGATAATGAGGTCTTCATCAAAAAGCCCTTCAGACCCAAGATAATTAATGTCCACTTAATTTTTTTTACCCCTTTGAGTGCCAAATAGGTGTGCAATAAAACATCTGGCACACAAAAAGGTCAAAACCCCTTCTAATCAAGAAGCGTTAACCTGTGCAGTGGATTGTAACAGCTACTGGCAAAGGGGTTGATTTCATAATTGTCTAGTGATGGCATGATTAAAAGTTCTATTCTACAAATAGAAATAATAAGTGTACAAAAATAAGTGCTCCTTGCACATCTTTTAATACTGTTGCCATTATTTTTATATAATGGCACTTAAAGTGTGAGTAGTATCAAACTTAAAATATAATCCTTATTCCCTTGGCCCCGTTCTACAGTTTAAAAATCTACTAAAAACCTATTTGTGGCATTTGCTGATTTTGAGGCAAACTGAATACAAATGTAATTCTCTTATCTGGCAGAAATACTCTCCTGTTAGTTTGTCGGACTGAGAAGCCTGGGCATGAATGGAAGTTTATCTGTCAAGATGTCCATCCAACAGACCAACTGGTATGACCACTTTTGTTGGCTGACAAGACACATACGCCAGGACACTGAGCGGACAGATAGATTTCTGTTTGAACTAACGTTTCTTACCTCAAAACCAGAAAATGATACGGATATATTTTAAATACATTTTTTAAACAATGGCCAACTAGAAGGATCTCTCCTTTTGACTGTGTGGACAACCTTACAAAGGCCACATATGCTTTTCAACTGGAAGGAGAGAAGCACAGCAAAAAAACATTCCCATAAAACTCTGTGTTACCTCCAGTTGTATTTTTACTATTTTATTAAAACTGATAATATATTAGATTTTGACATCCTGCCAACTTCTTAATTGTTGAACTCTTTCATAACTTGAAATAAACATTTGTGGAATACTACATTTTATATAGAAAATTCCCTGATATTTTTTAAGAGTTTTTCTTTATACTGTTGATTACAAAATATTGCTAAAAACATATATTATCGCTAGGCAGTGAATGCACCTATTCAAAAAACCCAAGCAAAATAAAAATATAAAACATTTTCATATTGAACATAAAATACATATGATCTTGGACAATGTATATTTGTTTTGGGGTTTTTTTTGCAAGGAGGGTATGGATAACAATATAAATGTGCTAGATTTGTATTTTAAAGGACCGTTTGTAAAATTATTACAAGGTCTCACCCCCTCTTAAATTGCACACTCACATGATTGTATATATGACTTGGCTCCCATTAGATAGGCCACCACCACTACTGACACTCTGGACTGTACAAGGGGTGTGGTTTAGTTAGTAGGTCTGACTAAACTTGTTACTCTTTCGTTGCCTGTTTCGGGAAATAATGGGCCCACTTGATTTCTTAATCTTACACACAAAACCTTAAAAAATGGCATGTAAATCAAGCAATCTATATGGCCATAGGTGCCTAGTATTTAAAAGAAAGATGATAATAACTGAAATCTCTCTCTCTGTAGTGCCTTAAACCTTAATCAGTATACTAAGGGTAATAGAAGAAAAAGACTTAAAATGAATTGTATCAGTAGACATCATACTTCACATGTGTTGGCAGAAAATGTATTTTCAATTCTATCATGTATATTTCCATTAAGACATTTAGATTGCGTGCTTGAGATAAGGGATTTGAAAATGAAGAATTGTAAAGTTTTAGAGAGAGAGAGAGAGAGAAAAACACACGCTATCTGCTACGTTACACAAGTCTCCTTTGAAGCACAGGAAGTATGCACATAATAAACATATAACGAAAAATATACAGGAAAACACTGTTCTAAAACATCCTTAGTCAATCTACAATGGTTTTAAAATAAACAGCGATATATTTATCAGCCTTCTTAACCCTAAGAATTTATCCACTAAGTGGTGAATTATGGTGATCTACATTTCTACATAAACTTAAAGGGATAGTCTAGTCACCTATTTCACTTCACTAACCCCTTAGTGAATAACCTTTAATATCTATTTATCTAAAAAAACCCAAAAAACTGCCCCTATGGTGTGAAATATATAGTGGATTTTTGAGAAATATTTGCAGTAGCTTAGTAATTCTTGTGGCATCACTTTTCCTCAGGAAGCGCCATATGTGGGGCTTCACTAAAAGGTGAGTCGAGGTGAGATGAACATTTCATATCACCAATCACCAATTGTTCACAAACTCACCATCTTTGCCCCTGCACAATGTATGTTCATCTCACCTCAACTCACCTCACCTGCAACTCACCTTTTAGTGACTAGCCCCAATAGACCTGAGGGGTCTGTAGTACTAAAAGCTATTCAAAGCACACCACCAAATGTGTGGATGTTTCCGAGATGTCCATATTAATGAAGCAGTTCAGAAAACATTCACTCTTTAGTCCTAGTCTTGTTGTACAACGTACGTAAACAATAAAATTACTAATAAAACATTCTTGAAAGTTTAGACTCGTTTACAGAAGCTACATACTATCTAGGAAGGGAGGCAGCATTAACACGTGGGACATTAACCTTAAGAACCAAATCTTACAACCTAAAAAATACATAATTCTTTTAAAAAGAAGAACTAAAAAGTAAACTATTTTACTTAAAATCGTTGTTATATATATACAACTAATGGTTTTCAACTACTTTTTGAAAAGGCACAGTTTTGTAATGAATCATTTAACCCTTAGAAGGCTCCATAGGCATCTCCTCGAGCTGCAACAGCAAAGGCAGGATAGGCTTCATAAGCTGCGTAGGCCGCAAGGTCTTGTCCCAGTGCAACAGCTTGTTTGAGCTGTGTGGCTGCCACTGCTGCTGGTGAAGTGGCAATGGTATATCCTAGAGGTTTGTTAGACAAGACATTTCTTATCAATCACACAGTGAAACAAAATGGAAGCAAGAAAAAAAAACATCAACAAATAGAATGTAAACATTTAGGGAGAGAAACTTATATCATGACAGGATTTACAATTCTTGAAACTATAGTTTATAAGATACAATCTGTTTTGCTGCTGCTTCCTGTATTATTGACGTTTTGTTGTCCCTGTCAGAAAACACCACACAGTGGTATAGTATCATTGCATGATCATCTCAGTGAGGATGACAGAACCTCCCTGATTTCTCCAGCAGATCCTCAATTCACTATGATACATGTAATAAATACTGTTTTTTAAACAAGTAAATTGTCTTACCAGCAAAGGCTGTCTGTGGTTCTGTTGACTCCACTGGAATGCCTAGGGTCTGAAGAGTATACTCTGCTGCGTAAGTCTTTGCCTCGTCCACTGATATACAGAGTTTTGGTGGTGTAAAAGGATGACTAACAAATAAAAGTGGGCAATGATTATTGTATTATGTCCTTCAGTTATGTCCACACTGAGCAAATATTTAGATAACAATACAGATTGAGTTGGGAGGTCACCTTGAGATAGTCACTAAATAAAGTTGAGCTCTCTCTCCACTCCATCAATAAAGTCCAACTGACGGTCCCATCTTGAAGGCAACCTTCATTGAATGCAATAAAATTTGCTATTCACTACAAAGTGAAGGAAATTCAAGATGAGAGGCAAGCTGGACTTGGATATCCAAATCACCCTGTGCAACCTCTAATGGTGGAGAATTGCACTGAAATAAATGTGGGTGGGGTAAAACCGTTATCGCACCTGGTAAATCAATGGGTGTTCTTTAACAAAGACCCATTAAAAAAACTTTGCAAAAAAAGACCTGTTTGGTAATTAGCACAAAGTTCATTCCCACCCCCCTGAAAAAAAATTGGTGTTTTATTTGAGCAAATAGGGTAATTCCCTACCTACACCCCCTTACTTCTACGTTGCCTAGGTAGGGGAAGATTACACCTAAGAATAAAAAAAATTAAAAAATAAAACAGTAAAAAATCACTGACCACCGTCTTGGCACAGAAAGGGTGTCATGTGAAGAAAGAAGACCTTTAAAAAATGTCCTACAATGAGCTGAAACACTTGATTGTCATATTTTGTCATATTTGGCCCAGGGAAAGGGGCCATCCAAAAATAAAAATAATCCTCCTAAAATTTTCAGATGGCTGTACTACTCATCTACCCTCATGAGAGAATTACTGCATACTGAAATCTCAGACCAGGAGGTCTGGGATTACAAATGCATAAGGCGCCATCTGATTGGCTGACTCTGACAGTCAGTCAGTGGCTTCCCTTATTTCAGGTCAGTCATTTTTTTAAATTAAAAAAGGCGAGTTTAACCTCGCACCCCTCCATCTCACGTCTTCACCACATCTCCAACTAGCAAAACTGCTTCGTAAATAGCATTTTATGAGGTTGTAATGGGGGCATGTGAGGTAGGCTTAATATGTGCAAGCTCGGAGTTTGAGATGAGATCTCATTAAGAACTCCAAACTTGATCTTTAGTGAATAGTCTCCACAGGCATGTAACTATATATCTATAGAAACATTTCTATAGATATATAGAAGGAAAACAAATAGGAATATTTATGGAAGGGTTGGGCCATTTGGAATATTCTATAGTGGGAGGACATTACCAAAGTATTGTTTGAGAGAAGGGAAAGTTATTGCTCATAAATCTCTATGTGGCACAGCAAAATACTTTTTGTTTTTAATTTTTTATGTTACTAGATAAAAATTACATTACATTAACATATAATAGTTTGAATGAAATCTTTAAAACCCATCACCTTTTTGAAGGACCCTTCTGCCTCCAAAGACAGAAAATCAGGTGAGAATGTTGAACTATAGACCACTCTGAAAGAAGTTTGAAAATCCCTGGGATCCATGGCTCCTAAAAATATTACTTCTGACAAATAACTTCAAATATTTTCTATAGAAACCCATAAATGAACTCATTCCCTGTGGAAATCTTACTGGCTCCTTAAATGTCTGCGCGACCCCTAAATTCTGCAAGCATTTGAAAAAAACTATAGTATTAACAAGGGTCATCAGGAATCAAAAAAATAAATAAATAATGAGAATTATTAGGGTACAATATATGCTTACATTGTAGGGTTTTGACTGGCAAGAACAGGAATCGTGATCTTATACAAAAATAACTGGCGTTGATCTTGACCAATGGCAGAGTGCAGCTGATAAACTGGTTGTCCCCAGTTGTTTTTTTGGCAGATTTCTTCAAGAATCTAAAAAAAAATGCAGATAAGAATAACAAATTGAGAAATGTCAATAAATAATTGCATTTTTTTGTTATAACCAATTGTTGTCCAACTACAGAAATTGACCAAATAGTGGAAATGAAAACTAATGTTTGTTAAATGGCTAGATTATGTAATCCCCTATGATTTAACATATAAATATATGGACGTTTCATAATGTAACCCATCAATGTGCCTGTGTTTGGTCTGAATCCCCTTTCCTTTGAACACACATGTTTGAGTAGTTAGGGGTGTGTGACATGTATCAGATCGTAATCGTCTATACAGTAGTAATATTTATAATCAGGATTCAGAATTTTTGGCCCTACTGGTTACTGAAGGAGAGAATGTCACATGTGATGACGAGTTATGGGCAAATATTCTAATTCACGCACACTTGCTACGTTTTGTCCACATGGGTAGAATGTAGTCGACAACACTCAGGGCTATATTATGCTGAATTGGAGAATTTTTCCAATTCGGCTACCTTAGACATACATTTTATGTTCCCTTGTCAATTCCCTCTTTCATGGATAAAGCACTCGTGTGCATTTGGTGGTAGACCTGTTAAAATAGTCCTCTTACCTATAAATAACCTTCAATACAGCATAACTCTGGTCTATATGGTCTGTCTATTATGTATTTTTTAATAAGGCTTTTCAGTTTCCCTGACTTTTTATTTTTTAATATTTATAAATCTTTATTAAGAATTTTTCCATCATCTACTCTTATTCTTGTTACAATAAAAGTGAATTTTACCAACCTTCAATTACAATAATCAGTTTACAAAACCATTCCATTTTTTTAAGTATTACAGCAACTTTTCTGTTTCACGCACTTGCTTTGATTCAAGAAATATTGATATAGATCAATCACAATTTCATTATTCCGCATATATATGCCACAGCTAATGAAAGTTGCATAAATTACTGCTGCTGTTCCTATTTTTCGTGGAGTTACGTAATATTTATTTTCCAAATGGTTGGTTTTCAATCCCTGCATATATATATATCTAACTATAAACAGGTCAAAGAACAAGGGGAAGGGAAAAAAGCAACAAAAAAGAGAAGAAAGAAAACTAATAAGAAGTAAAAATCAATGCTATCACAGTTATACCCATACGTCCATATCACGCACTCAGAGTCCGCCGTGCCCCTCCGGGAGAGGGCGGAGGGGGGGAGACGAGCGGCTTCCGTCCCCAACACCCACGAGATGTAGCTGGTGGTTAATCTTGCAGGGGTCTATGATATAACTTTCCAGGGGGACCAGGTCTTATAATAAATTCCAGTTTCCCTGACTTTTAATATACTATGTCACTGGATGTACCATTAATATATATAGTAAATGCCAGACTGTACTTGAAATACTGCCTATTCACTGCACACATATAAAATAATCTGGGGCAAACTCAGGGAATGTTAAAAATAGTCAAATGTATATTCCTCAAACAAGAACTAGATCAATTGAAGCAAAAGGTCAAAAGCTGGTAGAACTTTTAATAAAAAAAAAACAATGGAATGTTTGTGCTAATTGCCCCAAATGTAGCACTAGATCCCAACGTTGGTATAGTTTTCCTTGGCAGATAAGCCGTGATGTGTTTCAGGCATAGTGTTGAATTAGCATTAAAGTTATAGCTAGTAGAATAATGACTGATACTTAAGACAACCATGTTGTTAATTTGATGTTATTGGGTAATGACCAATTTGAAAGGAAATTACTTTCTACAAAAAATAAAATACACAGTAGGCTAATTTGCATGTCAAATTGTGGAAGGATATGTCAGATTACCACCTTGATTTCAAATGTCTATTGCAGGTCATTTACTTATAAAGGCTGATGAGTTCCTCTCTCTTATGTCTGAATATAGAACACAACGTTCTCTGCCTCAGCTAATGATGCATTTCCTAATCTACAAATTAAGGTAGAAAGCATTTTCATCAAATGTGGTCAGAGAAATTGCAATTTCAAAGCATCACATTCTATAATAGACTTTTATACTGGTTTTCCTAAAAGTATTTCAGTAATGGAACAAAAATGATTATCACAAACATGGATAATAAATAAGCGTTTTGGGCTCTTCATAAGAGATAAAGTCTATTTTCTAAACAGTGAAATGACAACCAAGATGAAAAAAAATCAGACTCAGTTTTATTTTTCAGTTCTGTTGCAACATATATTGATGGACCTCCAGACAATGTTCTAATATACACATGTATGTCTATCTAAACATGTACACAGTAAGTGTCTTATCTATGAGGTACACTTGAAGTTAAGGCAAAGAGTCAAACAACAAATCAATAAATTGTATAAAGCATGCAGACATAGCCAAGAGGTTTACTTGCTATGTGGCCAGTTAGGAGAGAGGGCAGACTCTCTTAGGCGTTATACAAGATACAGGTGCTTGAGTAGAAGAGAAAGCAAAGAACATGCTGATGATGAATAGATAAGGTGTTTTATTTAGCACTTGTTTGACAAAAGATAAGCTCTAGTAGAACCCTTTATTATAGCAGCTAAATTCCTCTTCAAGTGCCATTTTTGTAAACACAGCAGTTACAACACTAACACAATTTTTACTACAAAGTGATGCCTACCTGTGGTGCAAGTTTAATGCCTTGTGGTTTCAAGGCAACAGTGTTCATTGGCGTGAGCTCCATTCCAGGTAGAATGTCATAGAGTTTCTCATCTCCTCTCTTGTCTCCTTTCATCTGATATCCAACACATCCACGTCCCAAGCCTGTATAGGCCAAGTATCCCCGTCCTCCCAGTCCTCTAACTCCCGCAGCCCCTACAGGTACACTCATGTAAATTTCTAGGAATGTAAAAAGGCATTAAACTATATCAAATCAACAGAAAATCACCCTGATTCATCATAGAATGCAAATGTAAGCCCAAAGTAAGAGAAACGGATATGAGAACAGGGACCTTTTTATCTAGAATGTTGTGTATTGTGTGTGTGAGAATAGTGTATACTATATTTCAGTTGTAGAAATCTAGAATCCAATATATGGCATGCCACCTGATACATACATTGCAAGTATTTCTCTCTTTTTAAGCGACAGTCCATCCAGGTTCCGACCCTCTCAATTACTTGTTCCTTTCTTGACATTGATGTTTTGATGTAGATCAGAATTTATGGCATCAATTTATCAAATTGCTCATATGCAATAAAACGTATATATTAATTTGAACCAGCAAAATACTTTGTTTTAAATGGGTTATTCAAATACCTGATTTTTTTTTATGGATTCAACAGGTTATGAAGCCATCTCCAAACTCACATCTCTCCTCCGTCACCCACTCTCCTCCCAAAACTGTAACTCATTTTAATTGGTAGGAGGTGTGGTTGAATGAATTAGTTAATGGATTAACCCAGTTCCTATTTGACACAATATATCATTGTTTCTTTTTTATTACATAACATATAGATTTGTGCAATGTGTCCCTTTTGTTTCATACCAGTCCTATGTACAGTGGGCTTACCTTCATATTACATTCATGCATAATTTATAACAATTTATAGTCATATGTTGAAGCCTTACTTGTAAAGTATAAAGCTGGCCATAATGATAAAATTGTTTATTTTGTTTAGATTGTATGTTTTTAACTAATCAAACACTGCAAATAATTAATATTGATCAAATGATGTCACATATTAATATTAATAATGATGATAACACAATTAATTGCACAGAGCTAGAAGTAGAAGGCTATCCTGTTTTACAAATATTCTGTTATTTACCCAGATCTGCACATGTAACTAAAGGTGATCTAGGACTGGGAGCATCATGCTCTTCAATTCAGATTCCTCTACCCACCCCGACTCTCTAGCTATTGCTAGAAGGCAGGGTTCTACACAGGGAGTTGAGTGGATAGAGCAAAGGCAGGGATTTGAAAAAACAAACAAACAGATAAGTGTTGGTGAATTCCATGCCCAGAGAACTCCTCATGGTTCTCTCAACTGCCATCAGCTAAAGATAATGAATTTTAGATTGAGGCATAAAGCCAAACCTTAGAAATATCCACAGTTGGTCTACCCAATATGGCTGATTTCATCCCGAAATTGTCAATTTCCGCTGGTCTTGTACTGGCTTTTGGCCACATTTGGTTCAGGAGGGGTTGGACACTGAAAACTTAGGGATTTCACTTACTCCTAAAGGACTGAACCCCCACAAAGTTGGTTTAAAATCAGGGGAAATTGACGAATTTCAGGCAGGTCAATATCTCCAGATTTTATCTGGAGAACTGGACAGAAAAGTTTACAAAAAACCCCCATTCTAGTTAGAATGAATGAACTGCATGACCAAGCAAGCATTTGTTTAATAGTTGCTGCATGACACTTGATTTCTCAAAAGCTCCTGGCTAGCTGAGGATGATGAGGGTTGCAACAACAACTGGAGGATTGTAGGCTTCTGCCAAGTGCATCCCATTTTGTCAATCACCACTTCCAAGCGGATGTATGTTTTCTGGTTTACTAGAAGGCATTCCAAACTACGTTATAAGCAGTGGCGTCGCTAGGGGTGGGCTACTGGGGCTATAGCCCCGAATCCCCGGTGCATAGCACCGAATGGAGAATCTGAGGCTAAAGTATACTTTAGCGCAGAGACTCCAGGGTTATCATTGAAAAAAAAAATCTCCCCCACTGAGCTTTCCTCCTTCCGGGACATGGTCCCAGAATTGGAAGTTTAAGCTTGTGCGGGGGTGAGGGCCGATCTGGAGGAGAGGTGCTGCTAAAGGGAGCTCTCTCCCTAGAACCTCATTCTCAAGGTGTAGCCCACAGCTCCTCCTGGTCATACTGAGCACTGCACAATGGGTGCAAGCTCCGCCCCTGTAGCGTCGTGAGATTTGTTGCTCACCAGATGTCAGGTGACATCTGCCAGAAGATGCTGGATGGCGGTGTTCTGCAGCTGCAGACACCATCAGAAACATCCTCCTCCCTGCAAATAAAGATAACTTAACAGGGAGGGGGACCAACAGTATAAGGTTGTTTTTTTTTGTAAAAAAAAAAATAGAAGAAATGTGTGTAAGTGTCAGCGTTTAAGTGTGACAGTGTGTTGGTGTCTCAATGTGTGTGTGTCAATGGATCTATGTGTGTGTTGCAGAGTGTCTGTGTGTGTGAGAGAGAGAGAGATATGGTGTGTGTGTGAGAGAGAGATGGTGTGTATGTGTGTGTGTGTATGAGAGAGGGAGATGGTGTGTGTGAGAGAGAGAGAGATGGTGTGTTTGAGATAGAGACAGAGATGGTGTGTGTGAGAAAGAGAGACAGAGACGGTGTGTGTGGGAAAGAGAGAATGAGATGTGTGTGTGAGAAAGAGAGAGATATGATGTGAGAAAGAGAGAGAGAGAAGGTGTGTGTGTGTGAGAGAGAGAGAAAGAGAGTGAGATGGTGTGTGTGAGAAACAGAGAGAGATGGTGTGTGTGTGTGTGTGTGTGTGTGTGAAAAAGAGAGAGAAAGAGATAGCGTGTGTGAGAAAGAGAAAGCGAGATGGTGTGTGTGAGAAAGAGAGAGCAAGATGGTGTGCATAAGAAAGAGAGAGATGGTGTGTGTGAGAAAGAGAGAGCAAGATGGTGTGTATGAGAAAGAGAGAGCAAGATGGTGTGTGTGTGTGAGAGAGAGAGAGAGACAGAGTGTGTGAGAGAATGACTGTGTGGGAGAGAGAGAAGGAGTGTGTGAGAGGGAGAGAGATGGCGTGTGGGAAAGAGACGCAGTGTGTGAGAGACAGTGTGTGTGTGTATGTCTTAGATAGACTGTGTGTGAGAGGGAGACGTTGTGTGTGTGTGTGTGTGAGAGAGAGAGTGTGTGTGATAGAACTCATCTGGGCTCTAGCCCCAGATCATTTGGAGACCTAGCAACGACCCTGGTTATACGTGCAAATTATTGCTGTGTAACTGATAGTCCCTCTCACCATGAGATCAGTTAGTAACTGGTACCTGTGAATTACAAGATAGTATGGTTAGGATTCTAACTGAGTAAATTACACCAAGAATAAGTTTTTACTTGTATTCAAAACATCTAATTTAATTTCTTAGTTACCATCTTATGGTCTGCTCTCTTAATTAATAGTAAGCATTGCCATTTATTAGCATAATGTGGTTCTTAATCATTTATGCACTGTGGATTAATTACCTCTGACAGATGGGGGACGAATAAGGCCACGATTGCTGACATATCCTTTGGTGGGAGGAAAATGAATGCTGGGAATAGCAGCAGCGTAGGTTGGGGGTGCATAGAATACAGGTGCTCCAAGATAAGCTGTAGATGGATCATATACGTGGCTTATTGTATAGGCAACTTCTCCTTGTACTGTGCCACCTCTTCCACCAGTACCTCTGGTATACCTGACATAGCTATCTTTGTCCACTGGCTTAGCCAAGGTAACTTCAATGGGTGACCCATCTATAATCTGACAATGAGGAGCAATATTTTTTTGTTCAATCAACATAGCAATCAATCAACTGCAGCTTATGCAATGTTAGTAAATAAAAGCTACAAATACCACACAATGTTTATTTATAAATTCACTTTATGGGCAACGTTTTAAAAGTGGTCTCAACTGCATAAACATTGGTTTCCATGTTGACTGTTCCACTTTTAGAACTTTGAACATATGAAAAAAATAGTGAAATGGTATTCTTTACATTTATTTACATGTCTTTGTCTATTTATACAGGCTAGGAGAGTACCAGAATATTGCATTTCTTTGTCTGAGAGAGCACGAGAAACACTTATTCCCCAAAGAGAGAATTTGAGATGCTATAGGTCTACTTGCAAATAATAATGAATAATTATCACACAGATCTACAATATAAAACATACTTGTTAACATGTCCTACCTTGCCGTTTAAAGCATTCATGGCATCAACTGCATCAACACGATTGTTAAAATGGACAAAGGCATAGTCTCTAATCTTCTTCACTCGCTCGACTGCTCCTGGAAAAACCAAGGGTTTCAAATAATTTGGATTTTTTTATATTTTTATACATTAACACAAACTATTAATAAAGAATATGTAACAGGTAATAAACATGGTAATAAGAAACATGTGAGGTAAACATTAGAGGGAGATCTTTTCAGTCTGATGAAGATTAGAAAATATAAATTGACATTACATAGTGAATTTTATATTGGGTGTTGCCTATTTTCCAATGTCAATACAATTTCAGAGATGCATAAAGATGATTACCCTTTTGAATGATCTGAGACTTATTTGCTTTTACAGAGGCTCTGTCACCTAAAAACATTGTTCATACTATTGGATGCTTGGTGGTGCCTCTGTCTCGGGCATTATACTACGTTGTTGCTGCTTCAGCCACACCTGTTGTAACTATAAACAATGTGACATAGTCCCTTTAACTTTCCTGGTCTATAATGAATGCTTCCATTTTGTTAATTTTCCTCACAACGAATCCCTAATTAATCCCTCTATTAATCTTTACACTGTCCTGGTTCCTTTAAGTTGTCCTGGTTTCTCCAGGTCTCAATTAAAAATCCTGGTTCCACGACTGTTCTCTAAACTACTTCTCGTCTTTCATCTCATCTACTCTGCTGATAATATTCACCTGTCCTCTCTGATTCTCGTATTCCACCCTGATCCCCAGTATATTTATCTAAGGTGACACTACGAGTACAGTCTAAAGCACAACATTTTTTGAACATTCAATTTTCAAATGTCAAATGAACAAACACGGCACGGCTGATTATAATGACGGGACTTTGAAAGTTATAGATTTTGTAAGTGGATCTCTGCTTTCTTGACTTCAAATAGATAACACATCAAACAGATAACAAGGCATTGTTCTCCACATACCTGTGGAATTTCTGACTTCATAGCTCAAAGTTCTCAAAGTTTCATGCTAAATATATCCGAGTTAATTTCATACTTGATGAAGTTGAATACGAAGAAATGGCAAATTTACCAGCATGCACCTTACAGGTAGTACCTGCCGCTATAGTTTAGTAGATAATCAATTTCAGTCCTTCTACTTCCTCAACAACTGGGACACTTGCTGTCCATTATTTAAAAACAAACAAACCATACAGAGGTATTTTCATCTTAGACTAGGTTTCACAAGCTAGACTACAGCAACAGGAAATGCCAGGAAACTTAAATGATATTAAAATAACATGGCCATATATGTAAGAAATGTTTTTTGTTCCTATAACTCGCTCTTAAAATTTTATTTAACAATTAAGGTTGTAAAAAAAGACTCATGTTCATCAAGTCCAACCCTTTACACATCTACATAAATTGCCGTAGAGGTATTAAATTAAATTTTTTAACTCCAATCATATCATCGTCCTATTACAGTTGATTTTCTACTAATATTTCTCACCTGGTTTAACATTGCTGAATTCCTTCTCGATAGTCTCTTCTGTGGTCGTCAGCATAAGGTTTCTAACATACAGAATCTTAACCGATGACATTGTATCTTCATCAACTTCGACCTCTGGTTCTGCCCAATCTACTGCAATCGGATGACCCCACAACTGAATGCGACCTGTTAATAACATGCAGCAAATGACCGCAACAGTGATTGCAAATAATTCACGGATAACAAAAAAAATGTCTCACTTTAACTCTACTAGCAACAATGACAGGGCTGAATACTGGTGAGGAAAATAAAAAATAAATAAAAAAAATATTTTTAAAGTTTTCAGCAAACCAGATTTGACATTTTATTCCGCCCTGTCCAAGCTTGCCATTACATACGCAGTTTATTTTCCAGCCAGTTAACAACCTACCTGCGTTTCTTATTTACTAAAAGAAACACTTTGAATGGTGGCGCTGTATAATCTATTATTTATTCAAACTGTACCTGGTAACAGTTTTCTTCTCGCCATTGCTGCCGCTCTGTGACTCTCATATTCCACAAAGGCAAAACCACGATTTTTTGTTTTATCGGCGGCACTGGGGTAAACAATGACATCCAGGACCCCTTCTGTAACCTTCCTCATTTCCACTAAGATTTCTTCTCTCTTCTTTGTTTTTGGGATCCCACCAACAAACAACCGGCAGTTATCTACGCTAGCACACACACCCAACAGTCGCCCGTGTCTGGAAAAACAAACAAACCTCACATTTATAGAATGAACCTCATAGAAAAAAAAAATACTTTGGTCAACAAATAGAGATTTATTTCATAACTTCTTTTACATTATGTCAATACAAACCCTTCCTCTATTTCAGTAGAGCTGCATCCTCTGAATGAAAACAATGGAGTTGTGGTAAACTATATACAGCAATAATCTGGAATTGCACTCACAATAAACGTTTGCACGAGAGGAGCGTGGAATCGACTTACCCAGCTTGATTTTTGTAGTTCACGTTTTAGTGAATAGAACCCAATAATTGTGGTTATTAGTAGAGGGTTTTTTTCATCTCTAAAAAAGAAGGTAGTCTGAACCAGTTTTCTACTGTTGGACATCCGTCCTATCAGCTTAGAGAGACTGGGGCCTGACAGCAGCTAAGTCACTCCCTTGGGCTCTGGATTATTGGGGTACCTATCCGTCTGCATCTGCAGCTGGCGGTTCATTAATAGGAAAGTAATTTTAATGGCTTGTTTGTATAAATAAAAGCTGTGGCCACAGCCCTTTCTACATATTTGCTGCGTTCCTGTATTTATTTAAGCCTGTGATCTGGGAGTGAGGTGGTAGGGGGTTCATTTAATTTATATTATATTAGGGTACTTAGGCAGTCAATATATTGGATCACTTTAATATCACACAGGAAGCCCACTATGTATGGCCACACATTGTATACATACATTTAGTGAGGGGATGTGATGCAGACTTGATATACTGTTACTTCATTGAACCCTCCATGCAGGGGAGGGATGGCAAGGGGGGCAAGAGGGCAATTGCCCCCTCCCAGCTGGTCTCTAATCTCCCGCCATGGGCTGGGGATGAACCACTTTTAATGTTATATGCCCCAGTCTGTAAAACTTTTGATATTTATATACAGTTGTCTAGTCTGCCAGTCAAACTCTGTACATTATCTGTCAGCAAATCTGTTGTGCATGTCTCTCGTTGATATCAGATGGGCACTAGGGGCAACTAAAGTGTTTTTGCATCCGCATGCACCAAGGGCAAGTAAAAAAAAAGACAGTTGCCAGCCCTTCTGTCAGTATAAGATACAGTCATTAGGTTATGCAATTTAATCAGCACTGACATTATACAATTCTTACCTAATTTCAAAATTATTTAGTTGTTTGATTGCATTTCTGGCATCCTGCCTGCTAGTAAAAGTTACAAATGCATATCCCCGATTATTTCCATTGAAGTCCATCATCATTCTCATTTCATAGATTCTCCCTATCTGTGGAGAGATACAAATGACATTCATAGACAAAATATATTTCATAATCACAATCTAAGTAAACTTACCAATTAATGTTCTTTAACTGCTAAGCCAGGGATCTAAATTACGATTTCTAGACTGTATACAACTTTACTTTCCCACCATGTTTATATAATATGGGAAATCCATCATTTAATTTACCCTAATGAAAAGATCCATGGAAAGCAAATAGTTAAGGAGTATGGAAGACGATTGAAGTTTATGCATCATAAAAAATTATTTTCAACCATTTATATAGAAACATAGAATGTGTCGGCAGATAAGAACCTTTCGGTCCATCTAGTCTGCCCAATTGCTGTATAATAATATGAGTAATTGTTTAACATAATATAATATAATATATATATTTGCATTTAGCATATTATAGCACACAACATATAGAGTATCAAAAACATTATACAAAACAAACAACAACAATAATATTTTTTAGAATGTTTTGCATTACTTCATTTGTAATTACACTGTATCCGTTTGATATACAGAAACATGGAACCATAGAATTTGTCGGCAGATACAAACCAATCAGTCCATCTTGTCTGCCCAAGTTTCGAAATACTTTTATTAGTCCCCGGATCCCCATCTTATATCTAGGTTAGCCTTGTGCCTATCCCTTGCATGCTTAAACAACTTCACTGTGTTTACCTTTACCACTTCCACTGGAAGGCTATTCCATACATCCACTACTCTTTAAGTAAAGTAATACTATAGCCTACCTTTTCACATAATGGTATAAGTTCATCCTCAAAGAGATCTCGGGGAAGTTTGCCAACAAAAATCTCACATCCTCTTTCTGGCGGTGGTCCTTCCCAGCTAGGAGGGGGTCCCCCGTACCTTCTCTGTCCATTTTCCTGTGTCCAAATCAAAATTTTGTTAGTGTGAAAACAGTTCTTAGGGACATTTATTCTTAACTACTCAACCTATGGGTGATATATTTATATGCTCAGTATGCATTACTGTGCTGTTGAAAGTCGTCCAATATAACAATCAGCAGGCATATACAAGACAGTTGGCAAACATGCTCTTTCTTTATTTTGTAAATAAACACAATTTTGTAGCTTACATGGATTCTGCTAAGCAAAACATTGCTTTTACTGTGAATGTAGAGAATGGAAAATGATCTATGCACTACACTATACACAGCAGAATTGCAATAAAATGTATAAGAGAAAAAATATGTTTTAAATGTAACTGTGGTCTCTCCTGTATATGACATCACCTGTGGTTTGGTATGCAAATCAACTAGTTTTCAATAAAGAGAGAATTGCAGACAACTCAGATGGTCATTTCAAACTTTAGGCCATTGTAGCCGAGTTGAATGGCATCATTTTTTCAACTCAGCTACTTTGGCCTTAAGTTTGAAATTCCAGACTCAATTCCCTGTAATTCTCTCCTTATTGTGCAGACCCTATAATGTCCTCTTATTTTACGCATTAGCATCAGTGACTCAGAGCTGAGCCCAGGCAGGTGCATAGGGGTGAACCGCGCTCAGATGGCCTGGACGGCACAGGCACTGGGTGGGCAGTCTTCATTTAAGGAAAAGTCCTCCCCTCTCTTCTATTGGAGGCGTATGCTGTCATGGTATGGTGTGCGGGTCATGTGACCCTGTCATAGCTGTGTAATACAAATGCTGGGATCAGTGCAGCTCATTGTGGTCTGTGCCATAGATGTCAGGTACAGACCCCACAGGAAAGCAAGAAGCATGTCCTGGCTGTGGGTGCTGGGCATGTCCTTGGTGTGCAATGTGTGTGTTGACTGGGGCCTGTCCTGGGTGTGCAATCTGGTTGCTCACTCTAGAACATCCTGGGTGTGCAAATCTGGTTGCTAGCTGGAGCATATCTGTGGTTGCAATTTAGGTGCTCTGGCAAGTCCTATCGGTGCAATCTAGGTGCTGGCTGGGGCATGTCCTAGGTGTGCAATCAGGGTACTGGTTGGGGCATGTCATGTGTGTGCAATCTGGTTACTGGCTTGGGCATGTCCTGGTTGTACAAACCTGGGTGCTCTGACAAGACCTGTGGGTACAATCTTAGTGCTCTGAAAAATTAGGTGTTTTGAACTGTAGGTGTTTTTTTTTCAACCTTCGTATACATTTTTTCCCAATAAGTGGGAATAACTCTGCAGCAGCTGGAGAACTACCAGTAGCAAACTACATGTTACAGACCCCAGGTAAATGAAGTCTTAATTGAACTCTACATATTTAACAAAAATATGTATGATATCTGATTGTCTCTCAGACCTTTTCTGCTATGTATTTGTTGTTTATAGGTGTATTTAAGGGCTGATATGGGTCATTGTCTAACAACACTGCATATATATGACTAAGATTGCACCAGGGCATTCGTTTATTGATGAAATCAACATTTGAATCCTTCAAAGGGGACTTTAATCAAGACAAAGAAGTGTAACGAAACATAATATACAGTGTAACAGGACCACCCATAAATTAATGGGGATTTTACAGGAGAAGGGGTGCTAGAAGGAGGCAACAATATCAACCCTATATACAAAATGACCAGAGATTGAGGAAAGGGGTAAAAACACAGAAAAAGTTTTAAATATAAATAAAAGGTAACACTGGGGACAAAGAAGTCACTGAAGTAGGTAGCAGAGAGTAAGAAAGAGGGGAGCAACGTGCAATATGCTAATATTAAGCTGGAAAAAAATGACAAAAGAAATTATAAGCAGTTGAAAATATGCGGCAAATATAGTGAAGAAAGTTCCTTTAGTGTTCCTTTCTCCAGCATCTATATATTGTGACAGAGTCAGTGGAGGCAGGTAAGCTGAAGGCAGGTAAATAAGCCAGTATGTAGAACTTCATCTCAGCTTCTAGGATTAATACTTGCAGAAGCTACAGATGTTGCTTAACCCCTTCGTGACACATGCTGCTTGAGTCCCAGAAGTCGCAAGCACCAAAACGCCACTTTTTGTTCCTGGCCACCGATCACAATGTAATCAGTAGCCAGGGACACAATGGCACAGACCCAATCAGGGTCTTAAAAGACCCTGTGGGTCCCTGCCCAAAAATCGCAAGACCTCCCAACATCACGTGTGACACCATGGAGGTGTAGCCTCATCTGACAGGTCCATGCAGTGGGATCCAAGTACAGCTCATCACGGGGAGCTGCTATGAGCTGTTAAACGCTGGATGTTCTGTGCCGTCCTAGCATTTTTTGGGACCGGTAAAATAGGAGATCGTAGAATGTCCTAACGTCAGGAAGGGGTTAATCAACCCAGTCTAGTCCTATTTAGCCTGCTGTGATTTTCTCAAAGACACACAGAGAGAGTGGAAGTAAACCTGAGTGGTCTGTTTAAATGTTTGTTGTTTGACTGGGAACAGTACAGTTATATAGAAAAAAAAATAGCTTTGATCATTTCACCTCTTTAAATGGTGAAGATTCAAGGTTTTTTTTCTTTTTTTTCATTGTAAAACTTAAGTCGACCCCCAAAGTTGACCTTCTTGAGCTATTCTCAGATTTTAGTGAATAGATCCATCAGATGCCTTTCTACACAGTCTGCAACATGGATCCTGTCTGGTGTGGTAGATCCCTGTTTCTATGAATCTGGTGCTCAGTGCTTGTTCTTTTGCTGCTATGATCAGTGCTGTATTTGAGTCCAGCCCTCTCCAGCCACTGGTAGGATTTCCAAATGTCAGCCACCTTAGCTATCTGTTGATAATACATTCCATTGTCACTTTCTCTACTTGATCTTCGTTCCATGTCTTTTTCTGCTTCAGGCATTCTCTCAGCAAATCATTTTTTGTGTGCCATCTTCCTGATGTATTCCCAGATGCTCTGGGTTTCATCCAGGACTGTGGCTCTGACACTCCCCAGACAACGTCCATGCTCTTTCCAACTGGTATACAGTTTGTGTGTTGTGAACAGCTTTCCTGTAACTTCTAGGTCTTCCTTTGCACAGCTCACGATACTGACAGGGTGTCTGATGACTGGCAGGGTGTACATGTATATGATCTTATTTCTCTCATTGAGCTGGATCTTCAGGATCTTTCTTATCCTTTGTACTTAGATGTTGCTGTCTTCATGGCCTCCTCATCATGGTTCCCATGTGCCCCACTGGTAATTCCACCCCATCAGTCTTAAATACCTTCCCTCTTTTTACTACCATCAGCCCACACTGTCTGAATGACATTCCAATGAAGTCACTGAAAATCCATTTCAGGTGGATCAGCGAGTCAGTGTTTGGTTCCCTCTTAGCGTACAGCTTGCTGCCATCCATGTAGAGTAGGTTGCTAATGGTGGTTCCACTCTTGCACTTGTATCCGTATCCAGTCTATGTGATTAGCTGGCTGCGGGGGTTCAAGTCTTTGCAGATCAGCAGCAGGGACAGTGCATTACCTTGCTATATGCCGTCTTCAGATGGGTTCCAGTGTTAATACGAGACAAGAAAATCTAGAATTGAGATATACACACTATATGGACATAGGTATTGGGAAACTGGACCATTAAACAAACAGGGACTTTTATGACATCACATTCAAAATATATAGACCTTGATATGTAGTTAGTCCTCCCTTTGTAACTATATCAGCTTCCACTATTCTGGGAAGGCTTTCCACAAGATCTGGACTGTTTCTGTTGGAATTTTTGCCCATTCATCCAGTAGTAGCACTTGTGAGGTCAGGCACTGATGATGGACCAGAAGACCTGGCTTGCAATCTCTGTTCCAGTTCATCCCAAAGGTGTTTGATGGAGTTGAGGTCAGGGCTCTGTGTGGGCCAGTCAAGTTTTTCTCCACCAAACTCATATATTTGAGGTCGTCTTATAATCTGACCTCAAATCGAGGTCAGACTATAAGACTGGGATCCAGGTCCCCCGCAGAGCTACAGGGGACCTCGATCCCCCTCGCTAACAGCCGGAGGATGTCTGCGTGATGAGCGCTGACATCCCCCGCTGCTGCCCGACACGTCCGTCGGGACTTTTATGATGAAGCAGGAAGTGCCTCCGTCTGCCCCGCTAGCCGCCAGGGACTTTCGGCCAGCTGAGGGATGTCTGCACGATACGTGTAGACATCCTCCATGCTGCCCGACACTTCCATCTATTATGACGGACCGCCTGTCCGTCATAATAGACGGAAGTGTCGGGCAGCATGGAGGATGTCTGCACGTTTCGTGCAGACATCCCCCGGATTCCCCCACTAGCCACCAGGGAAAGACAATGTGAGGGGGAGGGAGGGGGGGCAGAGAGAAACAAGGGGGGGACAGAGAGTAAAAAGGGGAGGGGGGCAGAAAGTAACAAGGGGAGGGAGGGGGAAGAGACAGAGACAAAGGGAGGGGGGGAAGAGACAGAGACAAGGGGCGGGAGGAGGGAGACAAAGAGAGACACAAAGGGAGGGGGGAGAGAGAGAGAGAGAGAGAGAGAGAGAAAGGGAGGGGGAGAGAGAGAGAAAGGGAGGGGGAGAGACAGACAATACTAAGGGGGGGGGGAGAAAGACAAAGCAGGGGTAAGGGGAAAGAGAGAGGCAGCATTGGCACATAAAAGGAAATAGAAACAAGAAATGCATTTTTTGATATCATAATTTTTTATTAAAAAGCAATTTACATGTGAATATATACAAGTTGAACTTTTTTCCTATAGGGTAGTCTTATGATCAGGCTTTTAGTTTTTTTCCTAAAGGAATATCCAAAGTTTGGGGGGTTGTCTTATAATCAGGGTCGTCTTATAATCGAGCAAATACGGTATGTCTGACCTTGCTTTGTGGAATAAAGAGTGGAAGTTGACATAGCTGCAAAGGGGGGATGACAACGACGACAAGATCTATATTAATGTTTATGTATTTAGAATGTGATGTCATAAATTCCCCAGTTGGTGTAATGGTTAGGGGATCCCAATACATTTTGTCTATATACTGTACATATAAATCAAGGCAATTTATGGTCTATTCTTTGTATCTCTATTTTTTTATGTCTTTATTTTGTTTTGATACACACTGTAACTCATAATATACCCCTTTCCAGTATGAAGATAGAATACAATTGAGCATTAGGTGGAAAGTGTTCATTGTTTCAATCTGACTTCTTATTTATCATGGGAGCTGTTCAAGTCTAAACATTTGCCAGAGCGATTGTTACACGTGTATAAATACATCTGGAAATCAGAGCCTTCATTGTGTACTAATCACCAGGCTTAAATTATATCACTATAAATACAACCGAAAATTCATATAAATGTCTGTAACTTACAAACAGTCTGAGCAAACAGTATAAAAAATAGTGTGGATAGTGCCAGGCACCGTGCAACTAAGATGTGAATGTGTAATGTGTAATATGTGGTTAGTAAATCAATCACACGTGGAATTTCTCTTGTCTGACAATACAATTGTGTCAATAGAGTTTAATTCCCCGCACTCAGAACAGTCTTTTAAACGTTACTGCATCTGACAACCAGTGAATGTGTGAGACAGATAGTAAAAAGGATTCCTTGTGTATACCTGTCATTGGTGTAGGGTGCAATTCATAATATACCATTGTTTCTAGACTGACAAAATTAACCTTAGAAACTATAAGATACAGTAGGTGGGAAAAAAACAAAACTTAAAGAACAACTGTAGGCAAAAAAAAAAACACGTTTGATTTTAAAGATTTTTATCAAGTGCACATGTTTATAATAGAACTGAATGAAAGAATACAAATAAAGTAAGTTATTGAGCTGTATTGCTCTGCATAGCTTTATCTGGGGGGAGGGCATGTTTAGAATCTTGGGCCAGATATTCTTTAGTCTAGGGTTGGATAAAGGAAGAGCTGACTCAAGATTCTGAACAAAATGTTTGCATCAAGACAAAAAAAGGCTTAGTAAACTGCTCTATTTGTTCTTTGTTTTTTATTTTGGTAATTAAAGCATTTAATTTAAAGGGAGTCTGACAACCTAAACATTGCTTATACCGTGAATGTTAAGAATAAAAAAAATCATTAAAAAATGATCTCTTATGTTGCCAAAATAGCCAGGGATTTACCGCTGAAGCTAGATTACGTGCTTTTTGTTCATACAATAACAGGTTAACAGTTCAGTAATGCTTGCATGAGAAGCAGGCAGCCTGGTGAGGTCAGAAACTGTCTCTCTCTGCTAAAGCTTAGAGAGACCCTCGTTTTTTCATGGGACTTAATGTAAAAATAAGGGTCTCTCTAGCACTAGCAGAGAGAGGCCCCAGCACAATTCAGACCGTGGTCATATGAGCAAAGACTGAAGCACATCAGGTTTGCTTGGGACCAAGGCACACAATTTTTTTAACCCTTTCGCTAGGAGACAGAAAAGGAAAAAAGGATGATAGGGAGGGAGAAGAGAACAGCTGAAAAAGACGATTGTAATGGTGCAGAAGGATGAAGGCCACTGGTGACATTAACATATAACCTTAATAAGCACTTGATTAGGGGTCCCCCACAGTGCCTTACTGAGCAGAGATGTTTACGGAGAGAGGGTAAATAGAGCCACTGCTGTAGAAATCATAATATAAAGATTGGATAACATTACATTATATTAACATTTATTTATATAGTGCCAACAATTTACATAGCGCTAGGTACAGAGCATAGAAGGGAATGTCATACTAAGTTAGACAAACTAGCACAGACTTGTACATGAGGTAGAGAACCCTGCTCGTAAGCTTACAATCTAGAGGGAATGAGGTCCAAAGACACATAAGGGATTGAAGAGGTCAGAGGGATTGAAGTTATTGTAACAGCAGTGTGGATGGGAGGCACTAGGTGGGATAAGCCAAAGAGGAATTGTGTGTGTTCCAGCTAGGTGGGATCAGCTAGAGGTAAAGTGACCGGTATTCTAGTGGGTTGGGTAGTAAGCCTCTCTAAAGAGATGAGTTTTGAGGGACTTTTTAAAGTTTGAAAAGGAGGGAGAGAGCTGGATGCTTCGCGGAAGGGAGTTCTAGAGAGAGGGGGCAGCTCGGGCGAAGTGAAAGGGTCCAACGATGAGGGGCCTAGACATGAACTAGAATTCCACTGTTTTTATTAATTTTTCTTTTATATTTTAAGTATTTTATTCGGTCAGCCTTTTGTCTATTGTCTATTTTTATAATAAGCATATCAATCAAGTAATGTGTGCATAATGTTAATATTTGATTCTTGGTGAATATCCTAATATATGACACAAAGCTAACAGAAAATGCTGCACTAGTGTAAGAGTCCATGACTGTTACCTTCAGAACAGTATGAAATATGTCAATTACTTGGATCACACCCAAAGTGGGGATACTCACTAAAACTGACCTGACAAGTGAACTGCAAACATGCAGGCAAATACAGAAAAGTAGTTGATGCAGTGCTTAGTACATGGCATGATCTTAATCTATTTTACTGACTGTAAATAAAAGCACTCTAGTTCTCCTTTAAGCAGAACTTTGAGAATATATAACAATTCCAATGTGCAGCATGAAATGCATCATGAGTCCAGATAACAAATAAATTCTGTTTAAGTGAATGTTAATTCTAAAACTCACACACAGATCTAAAGATGTCTGTGATTTAACTCAGCTCTCTTCTAACACTAGAACAAGTTTCACTTTCTCATTCCTTAAAGACTGCAAAAACTGTGTGAATATAATTGTGGAAACTCTTTCACATACAGAGATTGCCAGTGCATACAGAAGAATTTGTTTCCTTCAGTGTCTGCTTGTTGGCACGCCTTTTGCAAGTAAGTGTTCCTGTTTTTGTCGGACCATCCAACTGTCATTGGGGAGCTTGTTCATAGAACTCTGTGTCCAAGACATGATAGTCTGACAGAGCAATATCTTTAGAACAGAGGAGAATACCAGATACAGAAACATGATTAAACTAGAAAATACACCATTTAATTGTACGATTTTTAAAATTCCAACAGTAATTTGTCATTGAAAAACAGGGCAATATTTATTTAACATTTAAAACCTGCATAGCAGGTATTCCATGGCCTGTTACATAACTATCAATACTATACTACTACACCACTGGTTACTGGCATGGCAAGTTCATCCAACACTGAATTTGAATGTACCCAACTCACTGAAATGAGTAAAAACAGTGTTGTATTTGGAATATTCAGCAATGTTCCTACCTGTGTCAAACTATATCCTGTGCGCTGAATCAATGCTCGCATGGATGCTTCATTCTGAGTGCCGATCAATCCATCCCCGGATTTGTGATTTGTTTCCATTGTGAATGATTATCAGCAAAAAATCAGGTTAATTAGGTGTGCTCACTGCAATCAAATTTAAGATAAATTAAGTAAATTAATACAGCTAGAAATAAAAATGATTTACATTGTATTGATGATATGGCTATTATTTATTATTTGCTATAAACTTGGACATTATTAATTGAGGTTGAATTCATTTTTCAGAATCAATGATCACATTGTACGTATTTGTTATATGTTGAACCTATAGGGATGTATCTTCAGAAATCCCATGATAACAGGAATGAGTAAAGTTTGGTAGAAGCAGACCTTTCCTTGACAAACAGATTAATGTAACATTGCTTTCTTCAGTCTAATCTGTTCAGTTGGCCATCCTAATTCTGTTTGGAAATCAGACTAGGTTTAATACATAACCTGCTGTCACTCAAACTATCAGCGCTACTGCACCTGTGCATGCACAGTATGCATTCTCCGGTGTCTGAGACCCAAATTCCTCTATATTGTCGAGCTCTATCTCAGTCCCGAAAAGCAGCATGTCCACTAACAGCTGCATGTTCACCAACAAAACCAACTTTCTTGTGAGCGCTCTCTAGATTTACCTACCATCCTTGGACCGTGATTTCGAATCTCCAATATTTACTAGTATAGGTGCTTTAAATTAATTAGTATCTTATAATAATTTTGTATGGTAGCGCACTGACTTCCTTATGTATTCAAGCTATATTTCAATGGGAATCCGCATGTGCACTGTGCAATGGACAGCACTGAAATTGATGAGACAGGATCCCAAAAAGCATGACTGTCCCTTCAAATCCAGGACTGTTGGCAATTGTACAAAATAAGAAAGGTACTCTTTGCATTATGTGTCAGTTTGTAACACAAATGCTGCTTTTCATATCATGTAATATACCATTTTATTATACATTATTTTAATAAAAATCTAAGTTTATGTTAGCTATTTGCAAATTTACATTTTGGTCCGACAATTAATTAGTATGTTTTATTATTAAAATAGTTGTTTGTATTACTGAAATACCAATCTTTAATGAATAAAATAAATTTTATTAAGATAGATTTATATTAATAATTTTTGTATCAATAATTCTATCAAAAATCACATATAATTAGGTAACTATCCAATATTTAGTTAATATGACTTTAATAATTAAAGTGACTTAAAAAAAAAAAAAACAGTTGATCAATATTGGTATACTTTATGTTTTTGGGAAAGAAGCATTTTACTAACTGAACAATGGCTCCAAAAATTAAGAAAAAAAAATAGTGTATCACTGAGCAGTGTGTTTTTGAGCATATTAATCTGCATAGTTATATGACTGCCATAATCCAGGGACCCAGGATAGCGTTTGTATTACTAGGCCACAAAAGTAGAATGTTGGCACATAGATATAAAAGAGATCACCCATTCACACACACAACTCATTCGTAGTTGCAAATGATCAGATCCGATTGTGTTCATGAGAAATTAACAAGACATATTTACTTAACTGAATGACAGAATGCATATTGCTGAGCACTGTTAACATTTCCAATAATATTGCAGCTGTCACACAGACAAATATCAGTGTTAAAGGCATCTTATATGGATGTTTTAATGGTCTATATTATTGCACTCAGATTGATTATTCTAAATAAATGTGTTATTTTACTTTGGAGTAAATCCATATGAAAGAGAACTTTGAACAGTGTCAGGCTGTCAGCTCTGAGTTCTGCTAGTATTGTAACTGACTAGACTTTGTGGGAAATCATGTTTTCCAGTTAAGGCTTTATCAGTACATATACAGGGTAGGAAAGTCTGATACAGGCAGGCGGAGCGATGTTCTGATTAATGACATTTTTATAATGATGTTAAAAAGATGATCATTACCCTTAGAAAAAAGAATGTATAACACATTCAGGAGAGGGCTGGTAAGGGGGCAAATGGGCAGTTGCCTCCTAGGCTTCTCTCTATACCTGACTCTATAGGCTGGGCTGCACTACTTTTCATTTTGAAATGCCCCAGTGCTTAGGCAGCAATCTTCCTCAGGTGATGCTGTGGCTGAAATAGATTGCTTTTGTATATAAAGCACCAAAGTCAGGTATACGCCATAGTTTGGCTTTCCACGTAGACTCTACAGACATACACTTGTGTGGCAGTCCCTCTCTGTCACAGGCTTCCCCCCTCCTCTGCATTTTGGGAAATACATTCAGGCCCAACCATTCCGGTCTATGTGTCTTGTCCGTCTTTCTGTAGCTGTGGCTTAATTATCTTTCCTGTCTATTTGTGTAAATCTGCAGTGATATCAGTTGGGCTGATAAAGTTGCTCTATGGGCCACTAAATCTTTTTTTTCCCCTGGGCCAAAAACTTGTCAGCCCTCGCCTGGCACTGTTAATTACCTGTCATTATTTACAAGGATTTGTGATTTTAATGCAGGTATAACGTTACCCCCTGATTCAGGTTACTGTGGCCTGGAAAGTCTGAATGGTATTTATAATGTAACAATGTATTTGATTTAATGTTTTTCTCACAGATTCTGGTATTAAAATGACGGTACCTTTGTAGCATTTGTCACTGAGTTTGCCTGTTTGGCAACAGTGCCCTTACCAGACGCCTAGCTACGGTTTCCTTGAGGAAGATAGCTAAATGATGTTTATCCTGTGTAGATCAATATAGCCTTCTTTCAGCCTATTTACACAAGCAAGCCCATATGATAATGAGACCTGTTGTCTAACCCCATACAGGCCTCGCCATTTCTCATACACATGAATCAGAAGTGGATTTTGTTCTTTTTGGTTTTAATATGCAAATTGCATTATTTCAACATTCTGTCTATGGGCTCAGACTGTATGGTGGGTCTTAATTTAATATGAACATGTTTTTTCTAATGACCGATGCTAACGCTAGTAAAATTATACACATTATTTCAGTTTAACATTTTTCCACCATTAAAATGTAGGACGGGAATTGAAGTCTCGATAGTACAGTTTATTATAAAAAATCTAACTTTTATTAGTATTTATTAAAACAATAAAATAAAATATATATTCTTAAAAATAATAAGCGTAAAATGGTTTTATTGTGCAAAAATTGGGAAAAAATATGTAAAAACGGCCCAAATTCTAATTTAGTTCTGTGGTAAATTCCACATCACAGTCAACAATCTAGTAAATTTAAATTATCACGCAGCAGGAGAGTAATGACAAGTTCTATAAGGATTTAAAAAATATATAATTACTGTTGCTTATAATACCAACACCAAGATCCTCGGTTATTTAAAGCTATAAATAGCTGCTGCACACAGTAAATTATGCCAACTTGATTTAATGCTGTTAAATATAATTTTGGGCCCATATTAATTATTCTGAATGAACTTGCTATTTTAATATGGAGCAAATCAGTAAGAAAGAGAACTATGAACAGTGTCAGCTTTGAGTTCTGCTAGTCTTATAACTGACTAGAATAACAGTGTCTGTCATTATCTCTTTTTTTAGATTTATTTTTAAAGCCAGCATCAATCCATAAAGAAAGTTATTACTTTCAGGCACAAATGTAACAAATATATAAAAAAAAAATATTTGATGTAAATATAGCAATACTGTTGCCTGCAGTATTCACATGGTCATTTTGGCAAACAGTATTCAGCTTTGGTTTCAAAACAAATTCAATTTACTCATTATGTTTGTGAAAGATTCCTGATTGGTCGGCACATAAACTAGACCTCAGAACAACCGTTGGCATCTTTTTAGTTATAAGAAACGGGCTCACTTGTGATTGGGTGCTCTGTATGGAGATTTACCGAGCTGGGTGTCCTACTCGTTTGTCACAGTGGTTCTGTGGCTTGCATAATATTTAGGCAAATTGATTAGCCAGTAATACTTCTCATCAATTTGAAGCTGCAAAGCGGTGGGAACAAAATAACAGTTCTTTACATTGGGAAATTAGTGCTAGCGGTTGGCACAGGTATTTAGCTCTTTATATGATCCATGTGTTCGGCCTACGCCGAAATTCTCCACAAGTTTTCACTATCGTCATATTGCCATTCACATGATCCAATTGGGTTCTACTGTTGATTAATAAGCGATGATTCCGAATTGAAATCGGAGAATTAAAAAATCATTATGTACATGTATGAACTCCAATCCCAAACCACATACCATGCTATGTTTTGTTCTAAATGTTGAGATCTCATGACTATATATATTTTTTGAGGGTCAGATAAATTTCTTTATGATTGCATCATGAGTACCACATGGAGGGTGGAAGACTCAAAGCCAGTCAGAGAAGACCTTGCATAGCAATGTGTGTCCATTAATCCATTATCTATTCATCATGTAATCAATTTTAGATCTAATACATATGTAACTGATTGTTCAAAACAGTCCTTACTTCGCCATATTTAAGGGGTATAAGAATGCAATGGAAAAACATGGACTTTAATTCCAACACATTCACAAACAAAGGACTGAGCTAATCTGACATGTTTTTCTTGTTCGTTTGAAATATTTAGGCATTGTATAAATATGTTTATCATACTGCATTACCCACAATGTTTTAAAGTGTCAGTTCTACCAACAGTGTTGGACAAACTATTTTCAAAAAAGTACTAATATATATATATCGATCAGCCATAACATTGGTGGCAAGAGACCCAGGGCAGTGTCCTGCCTTGGGTCCTGCCATTCATGTGGATGTTACTTTGACATGTATCACCTACCTAAGCATTGTTGCAGACCATGTACACCTTTTCATGGAAACAGTATTCCCTGATGGCATTGGTCTCTTTAAGCCTCTAATAACCCTAACATTAGCTTCTAGCCAATTTAGTTACCAGCCTGGAAGTACAATGCCAGCTAAGTGGCAACACTATAGAGAACATGTTTCATGTTTGTTCCCCACGTTTTCATTGCTAACCACTGTACAGAATGGCTTTACCAGCAAACCTCCACTTTTATCAACTCTTTTTACAGTGTCTCCAAAACTTTACTAAAACAATCACACTTACATCATGCTCTCAGACTATAGTCAGTCTTCAGTTCTATCATATAGGCTACACCATACACCAAGTTATCATCTTCCTAGTGTGTTAGAAATTCTCAGAACTATTTATTTTCATGACAAACAAAACAGTTAGTAGCCAATAGATGGGATTTTAATTCTGTTTGTTTTCTTTATTCCGAGGCTAACACAGTACTATCTTTAACTATTTCTGTGTACGTGTTCTGCATCATGCCCATGTTTCCCATGTTTAAATTCAGTTACCTAACTATCTCTATACTGTCTCTATCATGCCCATGTTTCCCATGTTTAAATCCAGTTACCTAACTATACCTATTCTGTCTCTATCATGCCAATGTTTCCCATGTTTAAATCCAGTTACCTAATTATCCCTATTCTGTCTCTATCATGCCCATGTTTGCCATGTTTAAGTCCAGATACCTAACTATCCCTATTCTGTCTCTATCATACCCATGTTTGCCATGTAAATCCAGTTACCTAACTATCCCTATTCTGTCTCTATCATGCCCATGTTTCCCATGATTAAATCCAGTTACCTAACTATCCCTATTCTCTCTCTATCATGCCCATGTTTCCCATGTTTAAATCCAGTTACCTAACTATCCCTATTCTGTCTCTATCATGCCCATGTTTCCCATGTTTAAATCCTGTGACCTAACTATCCCTATTCTGTCTCTATCATGCCCATGTTTCCCATGTTTAAATCCTGTGACCTAACTATCCCTATTCTGTCTCTATCATGCCCATGTTTCCCATGTTTAAATCCAGTAACCTAACTATCCCTATACTGTCTCTATCATGCCCATGTTTGCCATGTTTAAATCCAGTTACCTAACTATCCCTATTCTGTCTCTATCATGCCCATGTTTGCCATGTAAATCCAGTTACCTAACTATCCCTATTCTGTCTCTATCATGCCCATGTTTGCCATGTAAATCCAGTTACCTAACTATCCCTATTCTGTCTCTATCATGCCCATGTTTGCCATGTAAATCCAGTTACCTAACTATCCCTATTCTGTAGAAGGGCAACTCATTCAGCAAAGAACAATTAACCACTTTGCAGTTTATACCCTTTGACAGGGTACATTTATTTAAAATAATACATTAAATATCTATTGGACTCTAAAACGCAGACTCAACTGACATCACCTTTTCTGGGAACCTAGTCCAAAATAGGTGTGAATAATAAATACCTCTGCCTACCAAAGTTATAAAGAGATATAACTATTTGAAATACAGGCTGTTTGGATTTCACATTTGACACAAACGCTATATATAACAAAAAAATAGAAAATTATGTATTTTGTGCAATAGACTGACGTTAAACCCCATTTGTTTCCCAACATTCTCAATAACGCACACTCTCTTTTTTAGAATATAATGGTTACATTGTTTTCACTTTCTTATAAATAAAATAAAATGAGTGTTAATCTAACATAGCTATGCTTTGTATTATACAGTGTGCTAAAATATCTTAGTAACGTTATAACAAAGGATTGAATCATTTAACATTGTTTAGTGGTGGGCTATAACCGACTAATGAGTTCAGTAACTTGGAAGCTTGACGCTACCATGGAAGGCTTGTGTGCAGTAATAAATGCCCCATAGATGTAATCATAAAAAGACACTCACTGCCATAACAGGACTGTAGTACATCTAGGTGCCAAGTAACGACCCCACAACACTATACACGATCTTAGTAGGAAACAAAACCGCCAAAGCACTCCAGACTGACTATAGTTTAAATGGTGCGTTCACACTTATATCAATCATATTCCTACTAGATGCAGAAGAAATACTTGCAGATATTTGGCGTTGTGTTTTTTTTTTTTTTGCGTTGTGTTAAATTAAGAGTTTCACGTATCATTTTTCCATTTACCTTTTCTACTGTTATCATTACCCACTTATACCTATTGCTTCAATCTAATCTTGGATCTCCAGTTTAAATTCTTATTGCTCCTTCATTCCCTGTGGTGCTGTCTCCAAGCTGTCCTGGTTATATACTCAACACTACCTTGAAACTTCCTTGGATAAGCTGATCCTGAGTCCTCTCAACATATTTACCCTTTTTCTTGCGATAACTAAATAGTTCAAGTACTGGTGGCATAATAAATCTTACTTTAAACATTACGGCACACTCTTTTAATAGGGTAAGTGCCTAACCATATCTACTATCCAATGGGCCTATAGAGCTTTCTAAACAACTGTTGTGAGGGTCCAATTAACCCTACTCATAGTAAAACCATGGACAGCAAATTGCAACCAACTCCCCCCCCCCCCCCCCCCCCCGCAGGTGCAATCAGAAAAAATAAAAAAAAACACAAATATTAAGAATTATATTTCTACACTAGTTGCAAATTTCAATTACATTTGTACACCAGTTGCACATATTTATTATATTTCTCCACCAGTTCCAAGATTGGTGGCATGATTATGAAAACAAACATGGCGTTAATGCGTGTAATTATCATAACATCAAGAGTATTTACACGATTTGGAAACTGGCCTGACAGCCGAAGTGCATTTTGCTTTCAGAGCCTGACACATTGCACACATTCTGTACTGAATCCATGTGACAGTCAGACACCATATTAATGATTGTGTACATTACAACAGTGTATTTAACCTGAGTAAATAAAATAATAATAAGCTGATTGTACCTAATGATTTGAGGGCCCTGTTTCCATGTCTCTCCATAATTCTATATATATCTTATTTATTTCTGTGACATAAAATCCACTGTGATTGAACCTCAGCACCTTTCGACTGAGTCTCTATAAAGCTACACCTAATTCTCCTGGAGCTGCCCCTATTTCTACCAAACAAAATCAATATCAAACCTACGTCATACCCTAATAATAGTATTAACTTTCTCGTTATTCCAGCTCAGTATCTATAAAACACGTAAAAAATTGACACGATGGTGTGAGGGCGTAAGATATATGTAATAATTCTTGACCAAATGTTGTAAAAACAATCATGATTTCAGATTATAAACCCTGAGGACATGATGATTATTTTTAATGACTGTGGTACAACAACATATATATATATATTAGTGAGATGTATATAAGATCCACAATATTGGATATCCGAACACCACCATCGGAAATGGATAACAATAACTGCATTATCAAGTGATTTATTAATTCCATACCATATTGGATATACCCTGCGCAAAGATAAATGGACCCAAAATCATGAGGTTACCAATGGTGCTCATAAATAAAAAAACAAACTTACTTTAAACTTGCAGTAGGATAAACACTGCAGAAAAGACCCAGCATTAAAAATAAAAAATATATATATAGTGCAATATGTATGGAAATCAAGGGGCAAATGACTGGAGGGATCAGGGTTACTCACAAGTCTAGCTCCAATAATGTGGAGCAACATATGCAAGTACAAAGGGCATGATGTTATCCCAGTGAAGGATAGTTCCAGGAGATAGTGTTTAGACTTCAATGGTAAGGATAAAACAATCTTTAATAGCTGATACAAGCAGCAAATACTGAAAATCCTTGAAGATTAAAGTCACTTAGAAGCACAAAGTAGATAGCCGCAATAGTCCATAGGCTCCAACAGGAGCTGTGGGCTTTCATCTCCAGCAGGGTACTTTTTTTTACAAGAAGAGAAAAAAAAAAAAAAAACGCCACTGTAAAAAAAAACCAAAAACACGCTTGCAGGCAGAGAGACGGAGGCAGTGGCGGATACGGGGGGGGGGGGGGGGGGCAATGGAGCAGAGCCGGTGCGGTAGTGAGGGAGGGAGAAAACAAAAAAAACCCTGTACCTTAAAAGAAAAAAAATGAAAATGCACTTGCGGGCAGATACGGAGGTGAGAGGCGATCAGAAGATCCCCCCTCACCATCCCTCTGCCTGCAGGCTGCACGGGGAGCCGAACAGGCAGTACAGAGAAACCTTCGTGCTGCCTGTTCGGCTCCCTGTGCAGTGTGACAGGGAAGTGCCGACAGGTCACGTGACCAGCGCTCTGACGTCTGATGCACAACCGCCGGGGAGCCGATCAGGCAGCATGGAGGAGACCATGATGCCTGCCACTAGCCAACAGGGAAAATGGTAAGTGCTGGGCTCTTATGAAATGACATTTTACTGGGCAAATTGGCTGGGGGATATTAAATAACAAATAATTCTGGCATATTATTGGGCAAATTGGCTGGGCATATTAATGGCAAATAACACTGGCATATTATTGGGCAAATTGGCTGGGCATATTATTGGCAAATAACACTGGCATATTATTGGGCAAATTGGCTGGGGAATATTAATGGCAAATAACACTGGCATATTATTGAGCAAATTGGCTGGGGCATATTAAATGGCAAATAATTCTGGCATATTATTGGGCAAATTGGCAGGGCATATTAATGGCAAATAACACTGGCATATTGGTCAAATTGGCAGGGGCATATTAATGGCAAATAACACTGGCCTATTGGGCAAATTGTCTGGGGCATATTAAATTGCAAATACTGGCAAATTATTGGGCAAATTGGCAGGGGCATATTAAAATGCAAATAATTCTGGCATATTATTGGTCAAATTGGCAGGGGCTGATTAAATGGCAAATACTGTTATTTTCCTTATTAATGGCAAATAGCACTGGCTTAGTATTGGGAAAATTGGCAGGGGAATATTAAATGGCATATAACACTGGCATATTATTTGAAAAATTGGCTGGGGAATATTAAATGGCAAATAACACTGGCATATTATTGGGCACATTAGCAGGGGCATATTAAATGGCAAATAACACTGGCATATTATTGGGAAAATTGGTTGTAGCTTATTAATGGCAAATAATACTGGCATATTATTGGGCAAATTGGCAGGGGCATATTAATGGCAAATAATACTGGCCAAGATACACCACTGGGGGGGGGGGGGGGGGGGGGAGAGAGGAGAGAACACTGATGGGGGGAAGAGAGAGGAAAGAACACTAATGGGGAGAGAGAGGAGAGAACACTGATGGGGAGAGAGAGGAGAGAACACTGATGGGGAGAGAGAGGAGAGAACATGTATGGGGGGAGAAGAGAGAACACTGAAGGGTCGGGGAGAGAGAAGAGAACACAGACGGGGGAGAGAAGGAAAAGAGACAGCTATTGGGAAGGGGAGAGACATACATGTTTAGAGGGACAAAGAGACAGTCATAGGAGGTAGAGAATAGAGAGAGACATGGGAAGGGAGAGGAGACAGACAGACATGGGTAAGTAGAGGAGAGAGACATAAATGGGAAGGGAGAAGAGAGAGACATAAATGGGATGGTAGAGGAGAGACAGACAGACATGGGATGGCAGAGGAGAGACAGACATGGGATGGCAGAGGAGAGACAGACAGATATGGGATGGCATAGGAGAGACAGACAGATATGGGATGGCAGGAGAGACAGACAGGGGATGGCAGGAGAGACAGACAGACATGGGATGGCAGAGGAGAGACAGACAGACATGGGATGGCAGAGGAGAGACAGACAGATATGGGATGGCATAGGAGAGACAGACAGATATGGGATGGCAGGAGAGACAGACAGGGGATGGCAGGAGAGACAGACAGACATGGGAGAGGAGAGACAGACAGACATGGGAGAGGAGAGACAGACAGACATGGGATGGGAGAGGAGAGACAGACAGACATGGGATGGGAGAGGAGAGACAGAGAGATGGGAAATGGGAGGAGAGACAGACAGACATAGGAAAGAAGAGGATACAAAGACGGACATGGGAAGGAAGAGGAGAGAAATGGACATGGATGGAAGAGAGACAGAGGGACACGGGGAGTGAGAGGAGTGCGACAGATATGGGAAGGGAGAGCAGCGTGACAGAAGGACATGAGAGAGAGGAAAAGACAGACAGACCTGGGAGAGAGGATAAGACAGACGGACATGGGAGAGAGGGTAAGACAGACGGACATGGGAGAGAGGATAAGACAGGCGGACATGGGAGAGAGGAAACGACAGACGGACATGGGAGAGAGGAAAAGACAGACGGACATGTGCCCCTCCAGAAATCAGACTCTGGATCCGGCCCTGGCCTTGTTCAGGCGCTTAATTCAAGCTTATGATTAAGTGCCAGAATGAGACGTAATGCGTTTGTCTTCCTTAGGAGGTGACCTCTCATTGTCTTGCCAATATGGAATAAAATTAATAAATCACTCGATTAAGCGATTACCTAGGTCCGTTTCTGATTGGGGTGTTCGCCGAAATCCTGGATCTTATTTATTCTTCACCTGTTGATATGCGGCAGAGGAGCTGAGTGGGAGTGTGGCCTCTGGTTACCTCAGGTCCATTTATGGGGATTATGTGAAGTGGAATGCATTTCTCTTATGTCCCGTTCGTTACTATCCTACTATACTTTCATGAATACTAGGTTCCAGAACCCTCCTATACCTGAAAATGAAATGTCTTGTTCCTAATGGCTAACATGACTCCTATTGAGGTGCAAATTACTCCATACCAACCGGAACCCCTTTCCCACTCACGTAGAAGCCCTTGTTAGAATACTTCTGCATCTATTAGCACACAGTAGACTAAATGTTAATTCATAATTAATAAATGCTGAGATAAAAAGTTCATGGTTTGCTAAATCTTTACAGGCAGTGATTACGGCAATAGAACACTTTATTTGCTTGATAATTATAAGCTAATTATTTATGTGTGCATATCTATGTATTTGTGAGATTATTAGTTTTTGAATAATTTGATTTGTAAATAAATTGTCATCCAGATATATTAGTAAAATACACTAAGCTCTTTCAAAATGTAATAAAAGGGTAATATATTACATATCTTTAAGATATTGGGGTACATTCAGTGACCTCAGTTAATTTCTTAAGTCACTGAATTCCAATGACTGCAAGAAAATCTTTTTAGTTAAAAACCCAGTAATAAGTGATATTTTTGAATAGGGTTCAATGATCTTAAGCATTGATTGATGCTTAGTATAGTTCCACGATATTTCTATAAATTATAAAAAATATATGTATATGGTTCAAAGTCCATGTGTATTATGTAACAGTATAAAATGATTTGTATATTATTAACTGGCTATTTTTTTTAATACCAAAACATTTTTGGGAAATTTTATATATTTTTAACATAAATATGCACTCTATTTGTATAGTAAAAAAACATAAATTATTTAAAGAAATACATAAATATTTAATATAATTGAAACTTTAAAATGCATAAAAATAGTATAAATGCCAACCGACTATTTATATATTTTTTTTATACAGGAAAAATATTAAATGATTTATTTCTAGCCTAAATATTCACTCTGTTGATATCGCACAAATATATAATTTATTTAAAGAAACGCATACACAGTAAAATTAAAACTATAGAACTGCATAAATATAGCTTAAGTCTGCAAAATTACTTTTCAGAGACGTTGTCTGAACGCTACAAAAAAATGTAAGAATGTAACCTTTTTAAATGTCAAAAAAAGCTTTAAAAATATCATGATTTAATCCACATATACATTTTGCTTTGGTGGCATTCATTTGGAAATTGTAGGGTAACATCTGATCAGTTCCTAAAAAATATAAAGTCACACAAGCTGTACTTATGATGGCTCACTGGTAACACCTGCTGTTAAGGTTCCAGACATAATAACCCTGTTGCTATGTTTGAATTTTCAAAAACATGTTGGATAGCCATAAAATATTATTTGTATTGTGAACAGCTAAGTAATAAATCCATTTTATAGAAACAAAAGTACAGGTTTTATAGGAAGCAAGTCGGACATTCGTTATCCTCCTTATAAAAACAGCAGGAAAAAACCAGGCCGGAAAACAAACAAACATTCTAGTGCAGATACACATATACGTGTTACGTATTCGATTCAACTGCATCTTGTGGCTTTGGTCTAATTTACTGTAACAATATTATATTTTGAGAAAATCACTCTTACCTGAGCAATTTCAGAGATCACCCCTGAGTTCTCCTCGATTATAGTGAATTTGCGACGTGTACTAGTGGTTATTCCTTAATCATATCAAACTCCAAAGGTTCAGTGGCCCTAGGTTTGGTTTACAATCCTCACAGGTTAAATTTTAACTCGCTCTATCTCTTAGCTGCATGAAGCCCTTTGACCAGATAATTAGGCTGCAGCTCAGACGGCATCAGTTCAAACCAGGCTTATTTGCACTGTACAAAAAAAAAAACAGACACCAAAATTTCAAGGCTAATTTTATTATACCAAGTTATTTTGTGAACTAGATATTCCAACTATCTTCCATTACATGATCCAAACCTACCCATACTAAACACTTGTGTTCTCTAGGTTTCCTAGAAGGTCTCCTATTTCTATCATTATTATTATTTGAAAGTTATCATGTTCCACTGCACTGATACAATAGGGGTAAACAGAACATACACATAGGTGGAAACAAAAGACGGATAGGAAATTATGTTTCTGGGCCACCAGGAATAGGCCTTATTTGACCTATTCAAAAAAATTTGAAATAATATAGTTAACACTTGCATAAATTAATATATGTATTGTTAAAGAGGGTTGGTGATTGGCTGGCTAAATTAACACATACAGGGATAGTGGGGTAAAGGGTACAAAAGGGGTTTATGGATGAAATAAGTATAGTGATGATAGAGGAGCTAAAATGAAGGTATATAAGTAGTGAGCAAATGCAGAAACATATCGACAGGGATAGCTGATAGAGAAAAAAAGGGGAGAAATAAGGGTAAAAAACAGAGAGATTTGAGCAGTTAAAGGACAATTGTCGACAAAAAATATACGTTAAGTATGATAGAAAAATTGCATAAAGTGTAGGTATTCTATTATATACAGATTTAAATATATATCTATTTAAAATGCCTATACTTGATGCAATCTTTCAGTTAAACGTAACGTATACTTTGTCCTTTAAATAAAAGAAGCAAAGGTAGTGAAGGAAACAAAGATAGTGATGGAGTTGGAAGTGAGTTGGGGCATGAGTGCTAAATGTCTGTAAACGGTTCTCATGGTTCTCAACCAGCATCATGGGAACTGTAGTTTACGAAAGCTGTGGTGCTACATGATAGCTACCACTGCCCAACTACATTAAACTACAATTCCCATAATCCTCAACAAACAATACCGCATAATGGTAGCTATAAACCACAGCAATTGGGACAATAAACAAATAATTATCGCCTCTCAATAATTTTCAAAAATCATGAGAACTTTTTAAAAAGCAATGATAATTTCACGTATTTGATTTTTAATTGTCAGTGTCCCATTTCGTTAAGGAGATCAGCTTTCCTGCTCTAGGCAAAAATACTTTGTGCACTTTCCACCTCATGGTGTACGGTTTGCAGGATGGCATTGCTAGGCATGCAGTTTTAGGGACAAATGCACTGTTTTTGGGGCACTGGTGCTGTTTTAGTGGCACAGATGGCACAGGCAGGCTGTAATAGGGGCACTGAAGCCGGGTTGGGGGATGTGATATAAAAATGATGCACTTATTGCTCATTGGCATGAAATGCAAAATGTATGTATTTACTGCTCATTGGCATGATCTATAATTGCATTTACAACTTTCAACAACATTTAAATGTATGTTTAATTGAAAGATTGTGTTAGGTATAGATATTTAAAGATAAATGCTTCAATCAAAGAAAACATATTAAACCATCCTTGCTCTTTCCTGCTCTATACAACACTATCAGGGATTAGACAGGTTGTTTAGAATCTTGGGTCAGATTTCCATTCTCCTTGGGTCAGTTGAATGAATATCTGACACAAGATTGTAAGCAACATGTCTGCTCCCTATTAGAGTTATTTTGAGCAAAGGAGGTTCAATAAGGTACTTTCTTGGTATTGTCTCATTAAAGGGACTTAATCACTTCAACATTATTTTTACTGTGCATGTAAAGCATAACAAAATTGCAAGTAAATGCCTAAATTAGGAGAAGAAAGGGATTTAAATTAGTTTGTGAAGCCACTTATGACATCACCTGTGGCATTGTATGCAAATTCCACATTTCCTATTAAAAAGCAGTTCATTTGCATATCATGCCACAGGTGATGTCATATGCAGGAAACACCACAGAAATATTGACAACACATTTCTCTCCTAATCTAGGCATTTGCTTACAGTGAAAAAATTGGACGAGCAAATATGCAAGGCAACACATATAAGATATAATTACAATAATAGGTGAGTGATTGGAGTGTCCACCAAACACCGGCAGCTGAAAAAAGTAAACACAGTCAACCACCAGCTGTGGGATAAAAGTGCAACAAGAAAATAATTTTCTGCACTCAGTGTATAGACACTTACATATACAGGTTATGTAAATGCCCTTTAAGGCGACTGGTACTTAAGTGACAAATTATATAATAGTGTATCCACATATATAACAATAAAAGCTGATAGTTGTAATGTGCTAATAGTCAGTGATAAAATGAGCAACATAGTGCACACAAATAAAAATAGTGATGTTGAATACTTAGCACAGGAGCACTCTTCATATGCTGATTGCCCCTGTAAAAAATATTGAAAAGCCTAGTGCAATATGAATGGTACACTGGAATATGGCATAAGCAAAAACAAGGGAATAAAAGATGTGACAGAACACTCACAAACACAGCTTCTTTAGCCAAGGAGCGTGGAATATGCGCATAGAGGTGTAAAACTTGCCACCACTTTGTATTTCAGTCGGAGATGATAGATGAGACCCGGTGTTGAAATATAATATTTAATTTTTCACTTGGTGAAATCGCAAATTAACGTCAGGAAATCCATACAAATATAAAATAAGAATAGTCTTGATCATAAAAAACCTTTTTCATTAAAAAATCATAGAAAATGTGGCTACAATATTATATCATTTGTCACTTATAAGTACTAGTCACCTTAAAGCAGGGCTTGACAAATCTATTTTGATTTTAGGAGCCAGCAAAATTTTTTAGGAGCCAGACAATCACGCAAGCATACACGCAATTCATAAACACACACGCCTACTTCACATATATACACACACACACTTACTTTACATATACACATATATACAAACACCTCACACACACCTACTTTACATGTACACATATATACAAACACCTCAAACACACACACCTACTTTACATATACCCATATATACAAACAACTCACACACACTTACTTTACATATACACATATATACAAACACCTCACACACACCTACTTTACATGTACACATATATACAAACACCTCAAACACACCACCTACTTTACATATACACATATATACAAACACCTCACACACACCTTCTTTACATATACACATATATCCAAACACCTCACACACACCTACTTTACATATACACATATATACAAACACCTCACACACACCTTCTTTACATATATACAAACACCTCAAACACACACACCTACTTTACATATACACATATATACAAACACCTCACACACACCTTCTTTACATATACACATATATACAAACACCTCACACACCTCACACAGTCTTTTCTTGGTTTCTTCTTAACGCTGCAGCATGTCTTCATTCATTGGCCTGCTGAGTGCCAGGATGTCACGTGACGACACCCGGCACTCATACACGCGTTGAGCGAGGGGGCAGAGCTTGCAGTCTGTGCCATCAGCACAGACTTTACCCCCTTGCGCTCAGAAATAATAAAAAAAAAATTGCATGGCAGAGGCAAGGGGACAGGGAGGGTAACTTCACCCAGGCGCCAGGTCTCATTTCCTGGTCGCCATGGCGACCTGGCGCCTGGGGTTTGTCGAGCCCTGCCTTAAAGGGCATTTACATAACATGTATATGTAAGTGTCTATACACTGAGCACAGAAAATGATTTTATTGTTGCACTAGGCATTTGCTTGCAATTTTTCTAACACAATGTATAGATCCTTTTCAATCCTTTTTTATGCCCTACATGTACAGTAAAAACCTTGTATAGGCACATGTAAATAATTGCCAGCTACAAAGTAGACCCCCAAACAATGCCAAGTCCATATACCGTATTTGCTCGAATACAAGACAAGGTTTTTTTCAGAGCAAATTCAAGGACATCTTATAATCTGACCTCATCGAGGTCTGACTATAAGACTGGGATCCAGGCCCTCCGCAGAGCTGCAGGGGACCTGGATCTCCATCGCTAATAGCCGGTGGATGTCTGCACAATGCGCGCAGACATCCTCCGCTGCTGCCCGGCACGTCCGTTAGGACTTCTATGACGGAAGCTGGGAGGCATCCTCAAGGAAGGCTATATCCCAAATGAAGGGGTCTGTCCTGTTCTGGTGTCTGTACCCTTGTCTCAAGGACAGTTGGACAACTGTCAACAACAATGAAGTTCTGTTTAATTTAAAGATTGCTTCAAATGTAGGCATTTTAATTAGAAATGCTTTAATTAAAGAATACAAATAAAGTACCTTATTGAGTCCTCTTTGCTCCATATAGCACTATGAGGTGGCAGGCATCTTGGGTCAGAGCTCCCTTCATCTGAAAAAAAAAAAATTGTACACAACATGGCCGCCCCTGCTATAACTATATGGAACAAAGAGGGCTCAATATGATACTTCAGTTGTATTCTTTCATTAAAGCAGTTCAGCACTTAAAATGCCTACACTTGATGTAATCTTACCATTTTTTTTATATTTCTTTATTTTTTATTAAGTTTTTGTTTTTCAAAACAACACAGGCATATCACATAAAATATAGATTTGAGTTATTTTCACACAACATAATTATAACAAAGCCTCATATAGACAAACAAATGTGCGGAGTATGAATTCTGACTTTCACATATGCCAACGCCATCAGTAATCAAGAACTATTCTTTAATTACATTTGTATTAGCCAAAATTGTGGGGGCAGGCGTATCTAGATAACTCTGTTAACATCCCTCAATATAATCGAAAGAACAGTTGAACTAGGCATCTTCCACTCTGTGGGGTAGTAAATATATTTAATGGGCGCCACTTCAGATGTCATGTCTAACATTGACATTATCAACCACCATCAGTCCTCTTAGTGAGGGTTAAGAACTTCAATTCAACATTTACATAAAAGCACAACATATCCGCTAATAAAGATCCAAAGAGAGACCATGCACATGTAACATCACATTTGTAAGTGAATAGCCTCCTCTTTGGAATGTAATATAAACAACGTATTTACATATAACAGCATTAGTTAAGATCAGAGGATAGAGAGGGACAAGAAACTGAGATAAGAAGTATTTGAGAAAGAAAAGGAGAAGCCAAAAAACGGAGAAGGAAAGAAGCAGAAACGGCTTAAGGTGAGGAAGTAAGAACAATGGGGGAAAAAAGGTGGAAATAAACCACAACAGTTTGTAAGTATAATAAGAAGGAGATAAAGAGTAGGACTAAAGTGGTGAAAAGAGTGGGAATAGAGGAATAGGGAGTAGAGTGTAGATCAAATTAATGGAGCTAGCAAAGCACTAGTGTATGTAGAGTTTGGGTCCTCCTATTATTGGACCAGGGCGATGTTTGGTAGTATCTCCCTGCTTCTAGAGGGTAAAGTTTTCATATTGTGCGGTTGTCCAGGGATATAATCTTCTCTGCTGCCCCCAGAGCTCCATGAAGAAGGAAATGTGGTGCATTTTGGTTTAGAGTACCTAATGGGAGGGAAGGTAAGGTGGGCAAGTTTAACGGTGTATTCGCCCTTCTTTTCAAACTTGGAGAGATCGAGCTGGACCCATTGATATTGAACCTGTAATGACCGGAGGTGGGTGGTCGCAGAGAACGTCGCCATACGACCGTGGGGTGGGTCAATTCTGGGAACGCCAGTAATTTAGAGGACTCAAATAGCACCAGGCAATTTTACATTTTTAAATTTTGTTGACAATTGTCCTTTAACCTCTTCCCGCCGGATGGTGCTTTGGTCCTTAACGACAGGACCTGGGAATGCCAGAAACATAGATGCAGAGAAGCTACAGACCCTGTGGGTCCCTGCCGACATCTCACAATACTTATAACATCCTGTGTGATGTCGCGGAGGTGTGCCAGAAAATGTAGCGAATGCTCAGTTGGAGCATTCACTACATTTTTTATGTCAGACTGCATGCAAATCCCTGAAGCGGGATCCTCAGCACAGCTCATTGCGGGGAGCTGCAATGAGCGATTCCTGTCAGGAAGGTCTTTGCAATTCTGCAGATTTTTTAGCAAAATGTAGCCGACGCTACATTTTCTGGGTCAGACTAAGGCCACTCAAAGTGGTGACCCTGCAGCAGGATCCACCCACAGCTCATCCTCCACCCATAGCTCATCCTCCACCCACAGCTCATCATTGGTAAATGCAGGACGTTCTAGGCCATTCTACAAGCCTCTAGGCACTAAAAAGTAGGACGGTGTAGGACATCCTACAAGCGGGAAGGGGTTAACATTGTTTGAAGGACCATAACATACCGTGCCCAGGATATTGGTGTTCTAATACATACACTTGGAGAGTCATGGGTTAAACCAATGATTACTTGATCAATTGTAACATAAAATATGGGAACAATTTACTAGGAGAAGAAAATCCTGCGAGTGAATATATCTGTTGTTCTTTGGAACTTATTAATCAGCATCAACATGGACTTTCATCAAACACATTGGGCTTAGTATATCTACCTTAACTACGAGCAACTTCCTCATAGATGTTTAGAAATTAGAGAGGTCTCAGAAAAACACATTTTTTGTAATATGTTATTTTCTTCTGAATAATTTACATTTCACATTCTGTTCAACTGTTAATACCTTAAAATCTTCAAACACATGTTTTTAGTTGACTGATTATCCTTAATGACTATTTTACGGCCTTCATCAGCTATATTGATTGCAATCATAATTATGAATTGAAAGCACTAGGTACTGTAATAGAATAACGGCCATATTGCTTCTATTACATTATGAGCTGACCTTCCATAGTCTTGATGAAAAACATCACACAAGCTTCAAAGCAGAATTGTGAGAAAGGTAATGATACACTAAATTGTCATCATAATGCCGTCCTATCTTCATACTAAATTCAATTACCCAAAAGCATTCAGATCTCAAACAATGATCACTGCAAGGTAGAGACATTTAATTTTCAATTTTTTTAAATGCATATAAATTGTATAAAAACACAAGAGTGATAGACAATCCATATAACACTAGCTCCTTCTATTCATAGCTTTAAGCTCGGTGACCAATAATAAATTTTTGTAGATGTGCCTGTTCTTCCACAAATAACCAACCAACATCCAAATTCTGAAGATCCTGTTACTTTACTTTAGGAGTTCAATACAATGGAGTCTCAAGATGGTTCATCATGGACATCTCGGGTAACTGTCCTTGCTAGGATACACCAGTTAAACAGATGTAGGGCCCTCAGTACATGGCACTCTAAAACTATAGTGATAATCGAATTAATAGCTGTGAATAGTACGGAACTTGACAAGTATAACATTTGGGGTAGGTTTCCTGCTAGTTCAGAAAGTTAAAGACCCTTCTATTGATGGCTTGTGCAGCGTCTCTCAGTAATCAACATAACCTTCAATCAGATAAAATAGGATCAGAAAGATAAAATCCGATGTTCTTTTAAGATCATCTATAGACTAAAACTACTAAGTAACTTTTAATAACTTTTAAATCAGGCAGAGAATTGCTCTTGTCTGATTTAAAACTGGTTTTGAACAGTCCTCTAAGTGATCCTATTTATTCTAGAAGTGTAAGTAAAACGCGCAGACTACTATGTCCCAGCATGCCAGCACAATATGTCCCTCTGTAATCGACAGGTCCACATTAACCATTTTATTTTCAATATTCTACCATTGTCAAACTCAGATATATATATTATCAAAGTATTCCATTTCTTGAATAACAGCGATGTAATTTAAAAAAAAATGCTAAATGGCAGTCTCCAAATAGGTTCCCAGGTATAATTACACACACACATTACATTGTCATTTCTTATAGTCAAGTATGAACATCAGGACACATTTGAGGAAATATAAATCGATGATCTTACTCCAAGAAATATTTGGCCTGAATGTTGGAGCCACCTAGTGACAAAAGGAAGGAGCTGAGCAGAATAAAACTATTTATACTATGGGTATGAAAAAAAAATGTGTAGCATTCACATGGTCCATTTAATGTTACTGCCTAGACTTAATGCTTGCTGGCACCCACTGGATGTCACAATCACCAGTTTTATTTCCTGGCTATTATTATACTAAAAAAACTGCCCTTTCTCCCATACTGTTACTCCCCCCCTCTTTGTGATAAATTATAGAATAACTAACCCAGGGTGAGTGTTATGTTTTTCTATTACATTGACATAGCAGATTACAACATTTCATTCAAAAGGTTCTACAGAATTATAGATAGAGTGGGGTAAAAACTTTGATTTTTGTTTATAAAATGGATTTCATTAATATATATATAAATATTCAATTTTTCTATGGCAAACGTGTGTTAAAATGTTATAGCATTGTTCCATCTCGGACAGGCAACGAGGGCAGAGATGCAAATGTCCTCTAATTTAGTTAGAAAATCAGAGCTTGGCAGATTATAACAAGTATAAATTGTTATTTTTATCTTTTGTTAAAAAAAAACTATTCTCAAAATGCTATGGCAGATACAAGGTTCATTGACTGGACTCAAAGTGTGACACATGGTAGATCCGTCATTGGAGAATGCTACACATTTCCCAACTTTGCAACATAATTATAATCTCCTTCAAAAAACATATATGACTTTATCTACAAGCTAATTCAAATACTCGATTTGGCCTATATTGACCCCAAACCAACAATTGTACGCCTGTATCAGGCCTATTTTAGGCCATATTCAGCTTGGGGAAATCAACCTGGGGGATTCCATAGCATTACCTGTACTCAGTAAGGGCCAAAAGCCCCCAAAATGTCTGCATAAATTTCAGCAGAAAGCCCTGGCCGCATAAAAAAATAAATAAATTGGCTCCCATTTAAGTTAAAATATTATTAAATATTATTAAATACAGTACCTTTCCCCCCTAGCCCACCTCTACCTTGCTAGGTAGAGGAAGTAATTCAAAAAAAGATGTAACCTGTTAAATAAGAAAACACCCTTTGTGTGTCAGGAGGGTGAATATCATTTCCCACCCCTCTGGCACACAAAGGAGCTCTGCGGAGAAAACTATACCTATAACAAATGTTCAAAGACAATCCGTGATTCCCATGAGTCCTCATTTTCAGCCCATGGAAAAGGGACCATCCAAATCCCTAAAGCACCCTCCTTCCCACTGCACCTGTCTAAAGCATCCGGTATGGATTTTATATTGATAAAAGAAGGCATCTGATTGGCTGACTTAGTCCAATAGAAGCCTCCCTATCCCAGCCCTACCATTGGTTGGTTTTCAATAGTTTCTTTTTTGTCGTGAATTTATTGTGGATGGCCCCTTTTTCATGGCCCGAAGGCATCGTGGATTGTTGCTAGACATTGATTACAGGTTTACTCATGGGGCCAGCGATAGTCAAAGTCTTCTTGACATGAGTCTCTATCCTCCCCATAGAAATCTGTATTGGTGAATCAAACTCCAGAATAGTGACAATTTTTCTGAGGTAGAACAAGAAGCCCTGATGGGTGATCACACTTGAGTGCAAAAGGAAAAAGTAACTGGAAGGTATCATGGAGAAGCACGAACTGGAGGACAACCGGAACAGGTGCAAAAAGGAAACTGGAACAGGTACTGGCACTGGAGGGAGCAAAAAAAATGAAATCAAAATGACAAATGGCAGGACAGGAGTAGGACTAGCGGGAAAATAGAGAGACAGGAACAACAACTGCCCTCACTGAGGGCACAGAATAACTGAGCACAGCTACAGGTGTGTCCAGGGATAGTATAGGGCTACCTGGGGGCTGTAAATCAATGGGCTTTACCTCACTCACCTAGCAGTGTAGAAGGACCTCCCCTCAATAGATGGATTCTGGAAAGGGGGCTCCTGACTGGACTGGGTTAGAGAACATGCACATACGTGCTTACTTCAGAAGAGCATGTATGCATGTGAGCCTCACCAGTGTCACATCGCCAACCCGGTTCCTGTTGCATGTAACACAGTGGGGAAATAGCCAGACCCTATGCCTCACATAGGTGGCCCCCCGGCCTGACACAATCTTTATGGAATAAAGTGAATAAGTTCTGTTTACCAATATTAAACTTCCAACTAGATCTCCCTTCTCCTGACTACATCTTAGGCAGTTATATTATCCCATCAAAGTACTCCACAAAGAATGATTAGATTACTAGATTTCTCGGTTATTTTTGCTCTAGAATGGCAAAATTCAACATTTTTTAAATTTAGAATTGACAATTATTTGGAAACATTTTTTAAGATGCATGGTGACCATTTATTAACTTGCTGCATACAGAGATCAAACAAAATATTCTGAAGAGTTTAAAAAACTGGTATATAAGATTTTTACAAATTTGGTGGAAATTCATCTGTGGTCATCATAAGAAGGCTGGTACCCACACTACGAAATAAACCCACCAAAAGAGATCAAATAAGATGTGTTCTGGAAGGTTAATTCTATTCTATGTTAAGTATAGATAGGAGGAAGTACAGGTTGAGTATCCCTTATCGAAAATGCTTGGGACCAGAAGTATTTTGGGTAAAGGATCATTTCAGATCATGGATCATTTTCAACAATACAATATATTAAAGCCTCTCAGCACTCATGAAATACAGTAGTATCAATGCAAATATTGTCTAGAGCAAATAAATCACTTTTACTGTGATGTGAGGCATCATTGGGAACCTGTCATTGGCGCATCAGGCCTGCACACGTGCCAATGTGGTACCCTTTATGGGCACGGGGGAATCTGAGCATGCATGGAAAGACTATATTGCAGCTTAAGGGTGCTGGACACTGAATAAACTGTTGGCACTTGCACTCTTGTAGGTGTGTTTGGAATTTGCAACTTGTGGGTTAATCCCCAAACTTTTTTTGGGGGGGGGATAATGTATCATATTAGAGAACGCGTTTCTGGATAAGGGATACTCAACCTGTGTATAACATAGTATAAGAATCTTCAAATTTAAACTTACAGATAAGTGATAATTAGTCATATCAGTGTTAGACAAGATAACATAGTATATGCATTAGAGACAAGATTAGATATTGTAACATTTTTATTTGTATTGTAAACTGATCTAATGAAATAAAAATCAGTTTAATATTCATTTTAATGCTTGATTTTGCAAAAGTGTATAGAGAATGAAACAATGTTAGACATTATTACAGCTGTATATGTATTGCATCTCTGTTTGTATATATTTCCTTTGAAGACAAATAAAATAGAAATAAAACAAAACAAAAAAAACATTTTGGGGGCTGGGGTTAGTCCCTCTTTCAGTCACTTTATATAGTTATATTAGAATTATCTCACCACTGTGTCAAAGCACTCTAGTATTGGTGGGTACTAATTAAACTTTTTTGCTCCAACCCCCATCTTCCAATGCCTTAAATGTTTAAAGTCCCACCGTCCAAAAGTAAATGTTCTTTTCTGAAAATAGCAGATGACCTTTGCCTGGGCTGGCTGGATTTTGATTTGGGTAATGTGAAATTTATTCCAAGAAGATTTAAGTTTTTGCTGTCATCCTTTCTAGCAAATTATTCTTATTATTTTTTTTATTTTTAAATCAAGTGCTTTGAATCACTGGAGAATGCCTGCTGTGATTCAGTGAACAAGCATGTGATATGTTTATCACAAAATAGACTTGTTTTAATTGTGCTTGGCTATATATTACTCTGGCCACTCCACCTAAATATACAGAGAGAAGATCTGCCCGCCAACAGTTAAGCAAAATGCAGCAGTAAGAAAACATTATCCCACAGGGATAAGAGTAGGTCAGTGTGCTATGAGACTTGGATAGCAAGTGCATGGAGTCTTTATATAGTCATTAGACAGTCCCAAACAGTTACATATAAAAACAACACAGATACCCTTGGACTTAGCACTGAGATTATCACTAGCAATCAGTCCAGCATAGGCCCCACAGATTACACAACCTATAAGTCATTAGTTAGATAAATAGCTGCTCGCTTCCAGTGAAGCCCTTTGAACCCAAAAAAAAGTACTTCCAATGTGATGCGCAGGCTCCGGATTTCAGGACATTCAGGCCCACTGGTTGTAAATTTAGTTTCGGGGGAAATTGAAAACTATTTTTGCTGTGATTCTGGACAGATTCAGCTGGCAGCAATAAAAAGGATTGCAAACAATATATTTTTATGAAAAGGGGAAGTTCCACAGGATCTACTTTACCAGCAGGATCTATTAATGGAAAGGTTCAGTCAGCCTAACCGCTCAGGGAAAAAGATATGACTGGTAGGATCTGGCAACGGCAGGTGCTATATTGTAGGAACGGTTTGGCGATAAGTATTAATGGGGGCGTCTGTAAGTTGAATATTGTCACCAGTTGGGATTGTCAGCTGAGGACAACACACCTGTATGCATTTGTATGTGGGGAGTATTTTTTTTTAAACTCCCCATTTAAATTATATAAATACTATGAAACCACATAACCTGCCCCTTTGGAATTAACTTGATTATTCAGGGCCAAAGTGAATGCAAAAAGCTTTTGCTTAGCCAGAATAATAATCACGAGAAACGTATGTTGCAACATATTATGCCAGTTTCAAAAGTCGAGATTATACAAGGTATACAAGTATCTTATTGCGATTGACTTAATAAGAAGTGGTCACATGCTAGCACCATTAAATACCGTATTTTCTCGAATATAAGACAACCCTGACGACCCCCCAAACTTTGGATATTCCTTTAGGAAAAAAACTAAAAGCCTGAATATGAGACTACCCTATAGGAAAAAAGTTCAACTCGTATATATTCACATGTAAATTGCTTTTTAATATTTAATAAAAATTATGATATAAAAAAATGCATTTCTTGTTTTTATTTCCTTTTATGTGCCAATGCTGGCCCTACCCCCCAGCATTGTCTCCCCCCCCCCCCTAGTGTTGTCTCTGTCTGTCCACCCAGCATTCTCTCCCTCCCCCCAAACTTTTGTCTCTCTCTCCCCCTCACCTTGTGTGTCTCTCTCTCTCCCCCTCACCTTGTGTGTCTCTCTCCCCCCTCCCTCCCCTTTTGTGTTTCTCTGCCCCCCTCCCTCCCCTTGTGTCTCATTTTTGGCCACGGTGTACCATTTGTTACATAGGCTGTTTTAACATTGCTGCGGTGTTTGTGTTTAGCTATAATTTTTCTTCTTTCTGATTTACTGTACCCACACAAATTATGCATTGCTTTTTCTTTAGCTACCATTATTTTGATCATATCATATGCAAAAATTAGTTAAGGAAAGATTCATATAATTTATTTTGCAAATATAAGTATATAAATACACTGAGCATGCATTATGCAACATGCATCATCAAATGCAGCCAAGCGTGAACCTTTATACATAACCTGTGCATGTCTAGAAATAGGAGGAATTTTCTTAAAAGCAGGTAATTTAGTGGGGCGGAGCTAGCCAAGCTACTGGCCAGATACATGAGCTTCTCTAAAAAAAAATGGCTATTCCGGCAAAACTTTTATGGCAACACTGGCCAAATTGGCAAGCGTAGGTACCCCTATGATTGCTCCAGATATGGGGCAGGAAGGTAAGAAAAAATACAAAACTCCCTACTCCCTGGGAATGGATATTGGAACCTTGCTTTCGAATCCTCCCAGGCCAAAGCCACCTGATCCTGTGGCAAGTTCTACTTCTATCTGCAACACTTGCGAGCAGTTGAAGAGATCGTCTACTGGCAAGCCTTACTGTATTAAGCAATTGGGCATGATGTTTGATGATGCCCTGATGATGAAAGGTGACCTGAGGCTATTATTTAAAGAGTTGCACTCCATGATTCAGACTGAACTAGCGATGGTTAAAAAAGACATTGCTGCTCTGAGGAAAAGGATGACCTCACTAAAGAGTGAAGGAAACTCAGGTCAATTGGCTCACATGAAGCTTAAATCCCAAGTTGCTATACTTAACAACTGTATGTCAGGCATCAACAGACTGCTGCCTTTGAAATGGGGGCAAAGCAGGAGAACATTCACATTTGTGGCATCCTGGAAGCAGTAGGACCCACTGACCTCCACATCAAGCTCCTGCAATTACTTGCATCATATACAACTGGAGATATCGACACAACCAATGGTAGATTATTTCAGAGTGCATAAAGTGGTAAAGGACATTACCAGATTTCAAACAGCGAGAAAAAAGAGCCTACCCATATGCCATACGCCAACTCCAGCAGTTTACTTTCAATTGCCACACTGAAGATCTAGCACCCTCCCTTATTGTGTGAAGGAAGTCTATGGCGCCTTTCACCAAACACCTCACAGTGCACAGAATAAAATATAGATGTGGTCAACCTTAATTGCTAACTATATTGAAGAACAATAAGCAACTATCTGTCCAGAATCTAGAACATGCACCGGCATTTTTGTTGGCCTTAAACATACCACTAATAAGCAATTGACTGGGTCCCTGATGAAGGAGGACCTCATCCATCACCTCTGATTCATAATGTAAATTGTAGATCCTCCCAGTAGCGTTTCTCATTTGTACCTGGGCTCTGATATTTGTATAATGGAGGAGCTCTATGGATACATACGAGGACTGAATGGACATGGCCTTGGTTAGCCCCCACCCTCCGGTGGGGTTTATGTGAGTGAGAATTGGACACTTGTAATGGTCCTGTCACTTTATTTTGCACGGGGAGGGTGTTTTCACTTTTCTATTTTTTTTTTTTTTAGCATTCCTTGATAGTGACTGCCCAGGCTCCCTCTCTAGGGTCCTCCTTTTCCTATACTTTCTCTACCTTCAATCTTTTACTTTTCCTCAAGTCCTCTCGCCCCCTTTCCCTATCTTTTTAATCAAATTTCTTTCCTTCTCTTAAGAGTTAACAATTGTTTTCTAAAGTTGTATTATATCCATTCAGTAGAGGGCACTATCTTACTTAAAATCGTGTTACATAACGCCCTGACATCACAATATCTTTGTTTTAAATATCTTTATTAGGGTTTACATAGCAGTTATTAATACATGTCTTTGGTTCTGAAATAATGGCTATTGTAAGATTGCATTACTGCTTCTATCACCTATGCAGCCAAAGTGTCTAGCGGAGTATTTTAAAGATATTAAATACCAAGGTCGTCTCAAGCTTTGCTGAAAATGTAGTTCTACAATGGGCATTTTTGTGCTAATGAGTGCATAAGGGAATAACCGTAATTTAAAACATTTTCTTAAAAAGGCTTCCTTACATTACCCAATTAGATGTCAGAGGGGTTTACTCAAAAAATAGAGCATTGCAGGAAACTTAAATCCAAAGTAGCCAAGTTGGAAAAAGTCTCCCATTCAGCTGCATTGGCTACATTTTCAAATTTGGTTCCCATCTGCAGTTTCCTGCAATTCTCTCTTTATTGAGTACAACCATAGGTTTGTAGACAGGTTTTTCATAGTCTACTGCTACCACCAAGTCTTCTCTGTCTCAGTTAAATTCCAATAAATCACTGTGTTTAGCACTTTGGATGGATTTCACAATAATTGCAATTTTTAAACAATCAAAATAGTAATAGGAAACAAAATGCCCTTTAACATTATTTAGATAAGCTGCTGATTGCAAAGGAATAGTCCACCTTATAACTAGGGTTTCCACCATTTCTTTAACAAGTTAATGCTAGGAGGCAACCCTGTTTAGAACTATGAACTGTTATTTGTGTAGCACTGGTTCTGGTTCAATCTCTTAGTGGCCGAGGATGTTTTAAATTGCTGCAGTGTTTGTGTTTAGCTATTTTTTTGGTCCCAAAAGATGCTAGGACAGCATAGAATGTCCTGCGTTTAACAGGAGACCTGTTATAAAACCTACCATTTGCATGCCAGGGGAGAGGGCAATTAATATCACTGCCCACCCCCGGCACCCAAATAATGCTTTGCAAAAACAAATATTACCTTTTTAAATGTCCCATATCATCACAGTGCCCTCAATCCTCAGATTCAGCCCATGGAAAGCGGCATCTAAAAATAAAATGTACCTATTCTAATATAATCATGCTGGCAAAAGACCCCACAATGGAGCTATCGTCTTTGCATCCATCCTCAGATGCTGGCCCCAGGGGAGCATTTTTTAAAACATTTTTTTATTTTTAATAATTTTGTATTTTTTTATTTTTTTTTATGTCAGGAGGATTTGGGCTATAAAGTGCTATTGTTCAAGATGAAACGTCAGTGTTACTGCAATCTGGCCTCACACTGGCATCCGCACTGGCTGGGGAACCTGCATACTAAAGGCCTGATTTCGGAAGCATACTAAAGGCCTGATTGTAAAATACTGACCAGATGCCAATCCTAGCTCTAAGTGAATAGGAATACATTTTTCAAAATGGGACAAATATAGTCTAAAATAACCCATCCCATGCTAAAAGTCAGTACGCTTCTCCCTCTTTCTTACCCAAATCATTACAAAAAGGAAATCCTTAAATGTGTAAGATGCACAAGAAGAATTAGAACACCACAAGCATCCTTTTTAGAGCGCTTGCTAATTCCAGCATATGGCTGATCTAAAGCCAATCTGGTATTTCCCTAGTTAATGTTGGGCCGAAGTTCAACTGTTACTCTCAAAGAATGCACTCCCCCCTCCACCACAATGTCCTAAAGAGGAAATAATCCCACGTAAAGCCAAGTTATTAATAGATTTTTTTTAGGAAGATCATTTTTTTCCCAGGATTTAACAGGTTAATCATGCATATTTTTTTTTTGTTCTTTTAAAAATGTATTGGTTAATGTCGATTTTAAATATAGAATTGTTTTATACATAAAAAAGAGAACTGAAAGCAAATACATAAATGGCAAGAAAATGTGTTGAAAATGTGTCTGCGGTGTCTTCTATTTATGACATCACCTGTGGATTGATTTGCAAATTCCATCTGTCCGCACTAAAAGCAGTTAATTTGATTATCAAGCCACATGTGATGTCATTAATGGGAGAAACTACAGACACATTTACCTCTTAAAGGAACATTAAATGTTGTTTAACCCTTGCTTCCTTGAAGGAAGCAAGGGTGAAACAAAACATGTCCCAGGACTTGTAATAGAATGAAGTAAACCCGACGTGTATCTTAATAGATACACAGGCAGTGGCGTAGCGTGGGGGGTGCAGGGGGGGGCGGCCGCACCGGGCGCAATATCTGGGGGGGCGCACTAGCCCTATGCGGCCGCGTGGCCACCTTTAACGCGGGGCAAACGGGGCAGCTGCCCTGGGCCCATTTACTCCTGGGGGGCCCCAAGGCAGCTGTCCCGTGGGCGCCCAGCCCCTGCTGCCGCGTTCACAGCGCATTGCGCTTGTGAACGCTTTTTTCCGGCAAGCCGCATCCGATGGATGCGACGGCCGAAAAAAAAAAAAAAAAAACTGATGCCGGATGTGACGTCGCGTCACATCCGGTGTCTGTTTCCCTCCTCCGTGCAAGAGGGAAGACTGCACGGAGGAGACATCCGGCGGGGGACACGGAGCCGCTTCATGTAAGTACGGGGGGGGGGGGGGTGTTGGCTGGCACAATATTCCTGGTATCTGACTGGCACTATATTACTGGGTATCTGGCACTATATTACTGGGTATCTGATTGGCACTATATTACTGGGCATCTGATTGGCACTATATTACTGGGTATCTGATTGGCACAATATTACTGGGCATCTGATTGGCACTATATTACTGGGTATCTGATTGGCAATATATTACTGGGTATCTGATTGGCACTATATTACTGGGCATCTGATTGGCACTATATTACTGGGCATCTGATTGGCACAATATTACTGGGTATCTGATTGGCACAATATTACTGGGTATCTGATTGGCACTATATTACTGGGCATCTGATTGGCACAATATTACTGGGTATCTGATTGGCACAATATTACTGGGTATCTGACTGGCACTATATTACTGGGTATCTGATTGGCACAATATTACTGGGTATCTGATTGGCACTATATTACTGGGCATCTGATTGGCACTATATTACTGGGTATCTGACTGGCACTATATTACTTGGCATCTGATTGGCACTATATTACTTGGCATCTGATTGGCACTATATTACTGGGCATCTGATTGGCACTATATTACTTGGCATCTGATTGGCACTATATTACTGGGTATCTGAATGGCACAATATTACTGGGCATCTGATTGGCACTATATTACTTGGCATCTGATTGGCACTATATTACTGGGTATCTGATTGGCACTATATTACTGGGTATCTGACTGGCACTATATTACTGGGTATCTGACTGGCACTATATTACTGGGTATCTGATTGGCACTATATTACTGGGCATCTGGCTGGCACTATATTACTGGGCATCTGATTGGCACTATATTACTGGGAATCTGATTGGCACTATATTACTGGGTATCTGATTGGCACTATATTACTTGGCATCTGATTGGCACTATATTACTGGGCATCTGATTGGCACTATATTACTGGGTATCTGATTGGCACTATATTACTTGGCATCTGATTGGCACTATATTACTGGGCATCTGACTGGCACTATATTACTGGGCATCTGGCTGGCACAATAATACTGGGCATCTGACTGGCACAATAATACTGGGCATCTGACTGGCACAATAATACTGGGCATCTGGCTGGCACAATAATACTGGGCATCTGACTGGCACAATAATACTGGGCATCTGACTGGCACTATATTACTGGGCATCTGGCTGGCACAATAATACTGGGCATCTGGCTGGCATAATATTACAGGCATCTGGCTGGCACTATATTACTGGGCTCTGACTGGCACAATATTACAGGCATCTGACTGGCATAATATTACAGGCATCTGACTGGCACAATATTACAGGCCTCTGACTGGCATAATATTACAGGCATCTGACTGGCACAATATTACAGGCCTCTGACTGGCACAATATTCCTGGCCTCTGACTGGCACACTATTACAAGCATCTGACTGGCATAATATTACAGGCATCTGACTGGCATAATATTACGGGCATCTGACTGGCACAATATTACAGGCATCTGACTGGCACAATATTCCTGGCCTCTGACTGCACACTATTACAGGCATCTGACTGGCATAATATTACAGGCATCTGACAGGCACCATATTCCTGGGCTCTGACAGGCACCATATTCCTGGGCTCTGACAGGCACAATATTCCTGGGCTCTGACAGGCACAATATTCCTGGTATCTGACTGGCACAATATTATTGGTATCTGACTGGCACAATATTACTGGTATCTGACTGGCACATTATTACTGGGCTCTGACTGGCACAATATTGCAGGCATCTGACTGGCACAATATTACTAGGCTCTGACTGGCACAATATTACTGGGCTCTGACTGGCACAATATTACTGGGCTCTGACTGGCACAATATTACTGGCATCCGAAAGTTACAATATTACTGGCATCTGAATGGCACAACAATTATGGCATATGTGTGTGTGTGTGTGTGGGGGGGGGGGGGGTAACATTAGAGGTACAGGATTGAGGAAGTTGGCTCCATCTAGCCCAGTCTTGGATCATCTCCAGGGTATGGTTCCATTTTGATGTTTAGTTTTTGTTCTTGATATTTTTTGTCATTTACGATGGTTGTGAGACGACATATAATAGCATGGCCCATGCTAGGTTACTACATGTGTATATTTGTATTCATAGACCTGCTGAAAATGTGGAGAATGTGTGTAATGCATGTTCGCACTCAATAAAGTGTTGGAAAATAAACTTGTATTTAGATGCATTTTACTTTAATTACATAAGTATTTTCATAACAAACAATACATGTGCTTGGGGGGTAAGGGTTTCTTTAACTAATCTAGTAGAAGAGACTCGAGTGCTAAAATCCACGGGTTAGGGGGCGCAAATTACTTGCCTTGCCCCGGGTGCTGACAACCCACGCTACGCCACTGTACACAGGGGTTTACTTTCTGCAGTGTCTCATATGCGAGACACAGCAGGTCCTGGTTGTCGTGTGCTGACAAACGTCAGCACGCTCTCAGCCAATCAGAATGGGGGCTTGCTCCGCTCTGACAGCTGAATGTGAGGGTCTGTCGCTGCTAGCACAGCGAGCGACCCTCGTTTTTGCATGGGATCAGCAGAGGGGACCTAGGTAAGGACCCCCCTGCTGATCTCACACAAAAATGATGGTCTCTATCTGTGCTAGCAGAGAGAGACAGTCGTTGAGCAGACTGCTGCCTGCTTCCTTTAGAAGCATGGCAGCTGTCGGTCAGACGATAAACTGGCGTGTACTATCAAAAGTACACGCCAGTTCATCTTCATACTAGGGACAACTAACTTTTCACTTGTGCTTCTATATTAGAATGTCGTAGGTGTGAAAGGTGGGTGTGTGGGGGATTGTGCCGGAATTTCGTCTGCCTAGGGCAGCACAAAACCAAAATACACCACTGTTATGGAGGGCCTGCACGTTAAGCCTGGGGAAAAAACTATTTAGTGACCCTTAGTGCAGCCTCTCTATCAGAGATATGCACAAATAGACAGCAAAAGACAGATTTGTTGACTAATAGGAAACAGGCTAGAAATATAGAACTTGGTACAGACTTGCACAAATGTAAGTAAAATGGGCTGCAGTCCCAGCTTTTTAAGCCAGGTAAGCGAGCAGCCTTGGGGGCAATTGTTTCCCTACCCCCTATGCAGGCTCTCCCTTGTCCATATCTCTATGGCTGATGGTGTGCCATTGTTGCCTCCTCTTTGCTGCCTAAGTGCTCCATGCTGCCATCATGTGAGAAATTTGGTTCTGGCAAAGGCATTGGTCCACTTGGTGCTTCCTGTGCCTCTGATACATTCAGCTAGGAGCACACACTGTTCTGGCTAGACTTACATGGTTGCCATCCTGCTCCCCTGGCATTGGCTGCATCAACACACTCTCCTAACACTAAGTAAGTGGTCTATGGGAGACGTATATAATCTAGGTTGATGCTTAGTTCTACTGCTGCTTCCAGTGACTGTATACCTGCATTCTGGCTGCTTTCCATTGTTACCTGACTTTTGGCTTTTTACCTTCCATATCTGACATATAGCATCCTAACCCTCTGACTTGTTATGTGGCACTGTTCAACCTCTCACCTCTGACACATTTCCTGCCTTTTAGCTCCTCCATGTGTATGTATCTGTGCTTGCAGTTACCCACAGAGAGCTCTGTCCCCAATCAGGTCTATGGTAATGTCTGAATGTGAATACCAGCTTTACATCGTATTACCTGTAGATTTATACATTTTGCGATTATATAACTGCCAATACTGGACAGCAATAAAATAATGCATTGCAAACCAATTAGTTAGCATGGCATCATGGTAATAATGGTCATTAGTATTTTTTCCTTCTGGTAAACTCAAATATATGAGTGAATGGATGAAACACATCTGATGTGCAGTGTCTTTCGGAAATGAACTAGTTTCCAAATATGCCCACGGACAAGATGAAAATACATTTGTTGCCCGTAGTGCTTTTAAGTGATTGTGCAACTCTAACAAATCAATTAAAACACTGAAATTAATATTAATGAAGATGTATGACTCAGCAGCCTTCATTCAAAAGATTGTGTGTTTCCCAGCAGAGGATCTTATAAAGGGGAAATTGGTCTTTTCATTTTGAAGTGTCTGCACATCATCAGCTTAGATATTTCTAGATATTTCTAAGTAATATTGACTTATTTCAGCTCTGATGTTACACAGAGAAGACCAACCTTCGTTTAACTCCTTAGTAACATGTTTTTTTGAGAGAAAAGAGGGGTGGGAGCACAAACTCACCGAGAACGGACAGCACTACAATAGCCTGTCCTATAGGATGGTACCTACTCAGGAGGGAGTCCACAGAAATATTTTCAGGGGGGGGGGGCATAATTTTAATGTCATCCATCTTCCAACCCTTATTGTCAGAGGGCAGAACATGCAAAGGGTTGAGAAAGCTGATGAAAAAGCTTTATCGAAGGATCAAGCTGCAATTGTCTGATTAGCAATTTTTTTTAAATGGCACAGGAAAATATCCAGAGGGGGGGAAGTGCCCTCCCCTTGCCCCACCCTGCAGACGCCCATGCCTCTAGGGGCAGCAAGCCAGGGACCCACAGCCATATGGGCATATCCTGTTACTTATTGGCCATGTCTTACCCTTGGAGACATGGACTGTTTTAACACTTCTGCAGTGTTTGTGTTTAGCTGTATTTTCTGCTTTCTTATTTTCTGTAGCCACACAAATTTTATTATGTTTTTATCGGCATAAGAAGGGCTTTCCTTAGATACCATTATTTTCTTCATATCATATACCATGCTGCTCTCCCATTTGGCACCCGTGTTAGCTTCTGCATTGAGGCATTACAGCAACACCGCCTGGCCAGTGTTAGCAGATTGCTAACACCGCTCATTCCACCATAGGACATGCCCGGCAAAGTTTCTGTCTGTATACGCCTGGCATGTCCAAGGTCACAAAAGGGTTAATGTCACTTTTGTTCTTGGAGGTTCCTCCTCTTCTTCAGTATGGTTCATTAGGCACCAGGGATAGGCAAAGTATCTGTAGAATACCCATAATTTATCCTTAAGAAATTCTAGTAAATATGTATGTTGGTGCTTATCCTTGCTGGGCACTTGTCCAGCTAAACCCTGTTACAGCGCCAAATTTATAACATTGGCAGTGTGTCCCCCGTGACACGAGGGGGCAAAGTCAAAAGGGTGAGGGGCCACGTGGCGTTTCATTACCCCACAAGACTGAACTCCAGCCTACATGGTACATGTATAAGCCATGTCCTGACATCTGGACCCCTCTGATTAAAATCCATCAGGAAACATTGCCTCCTCAGCAGCCGCATCGCCATTCCCTGCTGTAGGCCCACATTGCTGCAATGGAATGTTACAACAGGAGATGCTCAAAGCTTTCACTGTAGGTACAACAGATACCCAGGGGATTTATCAAGGCAAACGTGCGTTAAATCACTGACCTTGATGGAACATGGGCCCTGTTTCACCTGCCTCTGGTGCGGTCTGTGGATTCCTCTGTGGGATCATGAGGCAAGGTGAACACCCATACTCGTCACCTGTCAGACATGGCATGAGTATGAAAAGGATGTTACTATAGTGATGCTATTCCATCCATCAGGCATTTCACTGTTAAACTTGGTGCTGATGAATAACTTCTTCAAGATGGCTTCATCATGACACGAGCCAGGATGCCCTGACTTGACACTCTTGATTTGTTGTTGATCTTTACAGATGATCCGAATATTCAAGGAGTGGTGATGCCGTCTGCTGCCATCTGCCCCCAGACTTGCCAATGCTCCTCCAGACTTCCTGGTGTCTAGTGGGCTCAGCCGGTGGATGTTTGCGGGGTGCACGCTGACATCCTCTGATGATGCCTGACACTTGGGCTTCTATGATGGAAAGCCAGGTGGTCACGTGACCAAAGTGTTCTATTGCAGATGTCCTAGTGGAAGTGCTGGGCAGCATCAGAGTATGTCAGTACGCATTGCGCACATATCTATCAGCTGTCTACGAGGAGGATTTGGATTCCCTGCAGCTCTGCTATGAAAAGTGCTTAACCCTTTTTTGATGTGTTTTTTTGAGATGGCCACAGTTCCATAATTGCCCAAATATCATCTTTTGACCAAATGTTGTAATGATGGATCTTTGTATGAGAAATTATATGAGGACATTTATGTAGACATGTCCTTGTGAAAAAGCACTTTTTAGTGTACTTTTTAGTGTACTTTTTAGTGTACTTTTTAGTGTACTTTTTAGTGTACTTTTTAGTGTACTTTTTAGTGTACTTTTTAGTGTACTTTTTAGTGTACTTTTTAGTGTACTAGAGTGTACTTTAGAGGTCTTTAAAATTGAATTCTTCCGCTATAATCTGGAGAACTGGAATGGGAGAATTTCGTATATGTTTCCCGAATTCGGAGCATGTTTGGGGGATGATCAGCGCATATTGGTTAACTGAAAATATAGGGTTTTCACAGAGAAAATGTCCTGATCTGAATGCTTCCGATGCTTTGGTTTCCAAACAGCCCGAACAGCTGATTCAGTCCAGAATTCGGCAATATTGAATAGCCAGATTTTTGGTGGTTTCTGAAATTCGCTCAGCTTGCCCGATCCTGAAATCTATGTATGGGCCAGACCAGTCTATATTAAGAAGACCCTGTGTGTTTGTCTGTGTATGTGACTGTATATGTGTGTGTAGATGATTCTGACAAGTTATTGGGAAGCTTTGGGAACTATACAGAAATCAGCGATAATATTATGACCACTGACAGATGGCAAGCAGTGTGATGCTTTGGGCAATGTTTTGCTGGGAAACTTTGTGTCCTGCCATTCATGTGGATGTTACTTTGCCAAGTAGCACCTATCTAAGCATTTTTGCAGACCAGATTGAAATGGCATTGGTCTCTTTCAATAGGATAATGTGCCCTACCACAAAGCAAAAAATGATTCAGGAATGGTTTGAGGAACACAACAATAAGTTCAAGGTGTTGACTTGGGCTCCAAATACCCCAGATGTGATGGACAAACAAGTCCAATTCATGGAGTCCCCACCTAGCAACTTACAGGACTTAAAGGATCTGCTGCAAACTTGGTGTCATATACCAGAACGCACCTTCAGAGGTCTAGTGGAGTCCATGCCTCGATGGGTCAGTGCTGTTTTCGAGGCAAAAAGAGGACCTACACAATATTAGAAAGGTGGTCATTATGTTAAAGCTGACCGTTGTATATATTTTCAATGTGATATTACATATATAATATAGGCTTGTGTGTGATCTCATCCACGACATACGGTGTCCCTAAATAACATAATTAAAATGTGGTCAGCCTATAGCTGTAGCTCCACCCACCTTGAATAACCAGCACCCAAACTGGCCAAATTCCACTTTGATCTCGGCAAAGTTTCGCTGCAGTAATAGGAACTGCATTATAACGAGTTGTACCTGTATGTTTGTGTGTGTGTGTGTGTATGTGTGTCTACCTAGGGGCCTCACAATATTATTTACTATTTCTATCAAATTCAGCTTCTTGTGGCAGCTTCCAAGAACAAAGGAAGTCCAGTGACACTGATACCCAACTTGGCTCCGTCCCAGAAACGAAGGGACCTGCTCAGCTCAGCTTGCCAGTAGGTCAATACTCAAGGTGATAAACTGTCAAGTTGCTAACAGAGAATTATAAACTCGGGCTGACTCACCAGTTTGTGACAAGATCTTAATAACTGTGATTTGTGGACAAACCCTTTTATTCAGTAAAGGCAGCGCTTGTTTATGCTTGTTTTTTGTTTTTTTGTTTTTTTAAACCTGGGCATTTCTTGTTAATGAGAGGAATCAGATATGTATATCAGATAGCAGGTAAAGTAAGAGCATGTGCATTGATTTCATAAAGTGCCTCATTGATTTTGGTATCCTTGATATGCTGGCTCTAAGGGATTACTGGCATGGTTTTTAACTTGATAATTACAATAACAGGATAAGTAATGTCTGGTGTTGGTTTTTCCTAAAATCATCTTGTACTTTTTTCGTTGAGGTCTATTCAGTGAAATGTGTTTAATCTACAGGGGACAAGAAAATAATCAGGCATCAACAGATGAGTTAGATAAACTGTATAAATATTGGAACTCATATTTTCACAAAATATTCGCAAAGCACTTTAGCATGTGGAAATATAATCGCAATTTATTATAACGGGAAAAATGGACGCTAAATAAAAAGAAGAGGTCCAAATCAGGGAAACAAATCGCAAAATGTTACAAATAGTCGCAAATGGCTTCTTACTCATGTTTTACCTACTTTTTTTTTCCCCACTGCACTTGTTCAGTACATGACCCCCATAGTGAGGCAAAATTATGCTCCTTTTAACTAATTCAGTTGCTAAACTCTGGGACGTGAAACCCATGTGGAACACTAGAGGTCAGTATTGCACTACTGAAGAGGTTAAAACCAAGCAGTTTGCTGTTAATTGAAGGTTAACATAAATTTTTTATTAATATTTGAGACAACTAGCACTAAAGGGAATATTGATTTGTCAGTTTATAGGTTTTTTTTGGAGGAATGGATGGAGGTTTTTCAGGATGTGGAATCTGGTCACTTGTTTATTATCGTTTGCTCCTCTTTCCCCACATTTGGCACTTCCTTGTACACCTGTGCCCGATGAAATAGTAGCCAATCCATTTATAAAGCACACACCTAGCATTTGTATACTCAGATGCTCTGGGCTACAGAGTGAGGTTGATTTTTGGGGACTGGTTGAAAGCCAGAACACCAGAACAAAACTGAAGTACAGCTGTTTTAAACATTGCCACCACCACTGTTCCTCATTTTGGATAATAGTCTTGATCACTGGCAGATAAAAGTGGGATGAAATATAATAAGATATGTAAATAAATGAAATTTGGAGCATCACAAATATGGTCCATTACTCACAGTATGTCACATGTTTATCATGCTCAGTTAGTCACAGTCATACAGAACACAGTGCAGGTTTTTACACCAAAGTTGCTCTGCATGAAAACTCCCAACATGCTCAGCCACAATCTAACTAAATATGAGCCATTTCTCAAAATGTGTTCTTTAAACACACATAATTTTCCATGAGTGGAAATGTACCACCTGTACTGTTTTCATTGATTTCTAGTGCCCAAAAATATAACCCTGCCTTCTTCCTCATGTGCATACACTCATCTTTAAAGGGTCAACTCGGGTAGCTCAGGGTTTCGGACACAATCAGATCACTTTGGCACCACTGAAGAGATCTTGAATTAGTATTAAAATCGGACAATGTCGACGATTTTCGAGCCAACATTTCGGAAGCCGAAACCCCTCCAGAGTGTCGCTGCCAAAATCATAGCCTTGGTTCTCCCCATAGACCTCTATTATGGAAATAGCCGAAGTCCTCCAATAGAAGTTATTGGGATGACTTCAACTGTAGCTGAAATAGCCAAAGTACTTCAGAAATTAAATAAAAAATCTGTGAAATAAAAAACCTGACACAGTAATTAAATATATGTAAAATAAATAAGATAAAGCATTTGAACTATGTTTTCTTAAATTGTTCTAAACTTTTCTGTTCAGTTCTCCGCCTAAAATCTGGAGAATCAAACTGAAAAATATGATAAAAGAAGTGTTTTCATTTTTTAAATATTGCCTTGAATTTGTAATACTTGTATATAAGAAATTGCAAGTATAAACAGTGTATAATTTTGTGGTGTTCTTCCATTTATAATAGCTAAAGTTTAACCCCTTCGCGACAATGGACGTGTCAGGCACGTCCTGCAGGGAACTCCGTTCCCGACAATGGACGTGCCTGGCATGTCCTGCGGTGATTCAAGCGGTTTTCACGATCAATGATTGCGAAAACCGCTTTAACTGAGCTGGTCTATTGCCTCAATGTCGAGGCAATAGCCAGCACCGAAATTTCCAATCTGGGGCACCCACGATCGCCCCACGGAGTGGTCGTGGAGCCATATTGATGGAGCAGCATGCTCCGTCAATATGGCCATGCCCTCTGGTGGTCTGAGCTTCGGAAGTGAAAGTAAATTCACTTCCGTCGCTCTGAATATGCTACTTGACTGCCCCTAGAGGTAGCTAAGTAGCATAGCAATGTAAAAAAAATTTAAAAAAAATATTGAATTAGCTAAAAACTAGTTATATAGTTAGATTAGGGATTTTAGGGTTAAAATTAAATAATTTTTAGCATAAGGGATAGGGTTAAAATTAAATTAAAATTAAAATATATTAAGGGATAGCATAAAGGTTAGAGTTGGGGTTAAACTTTGGGTTCGGTTTGGGGTCAAAAGGTCAATATAGAAGAAAAACAAAAAACACTATTTTTGGTTTTTGCCCCATAACTCGCAAAAAAATAACCTAAAAATATGGAAACATGCATATTTCTGAACTCGGGACAACATTTAGAAAACTATTTAGACGGGGTCTTTTTTAATGATTGTATTTGTGTAAATTATATTTTAGGTCTAAGTTAGAAAAAGTGGGGTTTTTTTAAATTTTCATCATATTTTAAGATATGATGAACATAATTGTATCTAATGAAAGCCCTTCTTATGACGATAAAAACAACATATCATTTGTGTGGGTACAGAATGTGAGAATGAAGAAAATTGCAGCTAAACACAAACACCCCAGAAATGTCAAAACAGCCATTGTCACCAAGGGAAAGTCAAGGTGAAAATGTCTTGTCACTAAGTGGTTAAAGATAAATGAATGAATATTTAAGGTTGTTACCTTTGGTAATATGTGTACCATAACAAAATGCAATATTGTAAACACAAATAGTCATACAGGCACATTAACAATATCAGACAGAAATAAGCAAGTGCAGAAGTCCATGAATAAAATACCCAGACGTCACCCAAATCTTCAGACACCATTAAAAAGATACAAGACCCAGCACTCAGTGGATAGTAGGAGTTTTATTCTGACGCAGGCGACGTTTCAACCCTTACGGGTTTTCTTCAAGCCTGGCTTGAAGAAAACCCGTAAGGGTTGAAACGGCACCTGCGTTAGAATAAATACTCTCATATTTAATCTCCTACATTCTCTCCTTAAAGGACAATTGTAGGCAAACAATTAACTTCTGTTTAGATGAAAGATTAGATGGTTTAACTAGAAATGCTTTAATAAAAGAATACAAAAACACTGTGGAGCCCTCTTTGTTCCACATAGAGTAGATAGATCTGTAGATAGCTGGCTTAATGTTTGAAATCTTGGGTCACATGAAGGAAGAACCAAGATTCTGAATAACACGTTGGCCCCTTGTAGAGCTATCTGGAGAAAAATGTATTTATAATGTTTCTAGTTAAACAATATTCATTCCATACAGTCTTTCCATTAAGCACAAGTTATTTTTTTTATATGCAGTTGTTCTTCCATTATTCTAATGCTGTGCTAATTTTGGCAAGGTACTTTCCTGGATGCCGTGGCAATGTGATCACAATTTCGTTATTCATTCAAAGTCACTGATAAAAAATTATTTTTGGACAGACGCAGATTGGCATAAGTGTTAAAAAAAATCATTTATGCTCCTTTTAAATGTAATCCTTTACGAGCTGTAAAAAGGAGAGGTCATTTTATAATTTGTACATTAAAACACATGATTATTATGCTTTGTTCCATTTGTAACCTGACTTCACACATTGCACCTCATGGCCATATGTCCTAAGCTTCCTATTCATTTTCTTGCTGGTGCAGAATATAAGGACATAGTCTTCAGCTTGTGGATTTTAAATAGGGATGGAGACTATTTACATGCCCAAACTTGTCCTTGAAGCTTTCATCTATGACAAAATCAAGCCAATTCAGTTTTAAATGACCTAACCTAATTTAAACAGCGGTGGCTAAAATTGGCCTTTTAATCTCAAGCCAGAAGGAAAATAAACTTACAGTTGATGAGTGAATAACCCTTTGAGCCTCCAAAGGCTGTGCAACATCACTCAGTATTCTGTGATATATGGGCATAATCCCTTAACCCCTTCCCGCTTATTGAACGTTCTATGCCCTCACTGTAAGAGCTCATCAAGACTCCCTGTGATGAGCTGTGCATTCTGATCTCACTGCAGGAAGTAGCAGTGGGATCCCCTCTGTTAGAGGCCACTTTGAGTGGCCTCACTCTTACATGTGAAATGTAGCTGACGCTCAAAGTGAGTTCTAATGACATTTTACTAAAATGCACCGTGTCCGAAAGTCTTTTTTTTTTTAGCAGGGACACACAGGGTGTGTAAAGGCAGGGCCGGTGGAAGGATTTTTTTCTACACAGGCAAAGGTGCACTTTGGTGCCCCCAATGTACAATCCCATGACTCTCCCTCTCCCCATGTCCCTTATCTATCCTTCCCCATATCTCTTTCCCTCCCCATGTCTTTCCCCTCCCCATATCTCTTACCATCTCCCCCTCCTCCCCCATCTGTTCTGTCCCCCTCCTACCTCCATCTCAGTTCTCCCCCCCATTTCTGTTTTTCCTCCCTCTTACCCGTATCTCTGTTCTCTTCCCCCCCACCTGCTTTATCCCCTCCCCTGTTCTCTCCCCCCCCCATCGACCAATTTCTGTTCTCTTTTCCCCCCTCCTCCCCAATTTCTCTTCTCTCCCCTGATTTCTGCTCTCTCCCCCCTCCTCCAGCAATATCTGTTCTCTCCCCTCATCCCTGTTCTCCCCCCCCCCCCTTTTTTTCTCCCCTTCCCATTCTTAACTGACAGATCCAGGGAGGGGGCGGACTCCGCCAGGTGAGAGGTGAAAGTCTGCCCCCACCCCGTAAAGCAGAGCTTTTACACACGGAGCCGATGCTGCCCACGGCTCCCTTGTGAAGCAGACGCTGCTATCCTGTAAACCCCTGTAATTATGTCAACCTACCCATTGTCTTCATGTAAGTAATTCAGTGTCCTGTTGTACAGTGATGTCCCTCAATTAACAAGTTACTTTAATTGAGTGTTCTCTGTATGTATCTGAACTTGACACCTTTGTATACTAAAAGGTGTGAGGCAGGATTTCCCCATTGTAAATCCTTCTGCTAAACTGATTATGTTGAGTTCATTATATGTCTTACTGTATGTTTTGTAATTAGGTTTGCTCACGGTAATTCCTATTTGGTTTGCAGCCTCAAAGTATAATCTATTCCTAGACCAAGTTAATTGGAGGACCTAGTGGAGAACTATGCTTAGTTCCATCCCCCCATTGTATACTAATGTCTGTGAAGTCATGCTTATGTCTGTCTATAAGTCTGTGTTGTTTCACAAATAAAGTTGTTGTTCATTCTTGCTGTACCTAACTGCTAGTGGTTCTGTCTTCTATTTGGGTACAAAGAGCAAGGCTCCAGGAAAGACTTGCTGGGTGAATGCTGAGCTTTAATCGGGGGCTAAGGAGGTGATTTCACACAATGGACAGAGGGTCTACTACGTACGGTAGGCAGCCCGTTACACACTGTAAATATAGAACAGAAAAAAATGTTTAACACACATTGCGGGCTATTTCTAAAAGTGGTCCAGTCACCATGGAAACCAATGGAATGTTCCTGCTTATTACATCACTTTTAGAATTTTGCCCCAGAAATTATGTTTATACATAACCAAATCCCACTATAAATTGTACAGGGCCATACCTGGTGATCTTCTCCTGCTAGAAGAGCTCAGCTGAATATGGATAATACATAAATCTTTATTAACACATTATACAGGGCCAACTCAGTTCTAGTTGGAGGAGGAGCTGACCAGGTTTGGCTCTGCATAATGCATAGTTAAGTCAGTGAAACAAAGTGTTCATTTGGTGCCTATAAAAAGTTCCATATAGGGTCACAAAATGCATGAGGCGTGTTTTAATTTTTGATTGCTCCCCTCTCTAGGCCACACATCTTTTAGGTATTACACTGTTGGAATAAACTAATTTCACGATGGAATAGGTGAAGTCTGTGCGATTGCAACGTTTAATACTAAAATTAAATGTTCATCTCTCCTCAGCTCACCCTGTTTATACTCCATCATTGGTGCAAGTTTCATTTAGGTGGCAGAGTTCCTATACACTTTTAGGGAAAATAATTCTGAATTAAGACAATGAAGCAACAGCAAAATAAATCATTCTTAAAAGTGCCATTTGTTTGGTCAGCTAAGCAGAGTCTGTAAATGATTATGCCTTAAATTAGCACAGAACTGTGAAAGAAGTCACTGAGTAACCTTCACTTTCTAATCCACAATCCCAGAAATGGGTCACAAATGTTTTACTGCCAACTCAGCCTCCCATGTTATTTCAAGTTTAATATTTACTCAAGTCCAGATATAGACATGTGGTCCGGCGAGCAATGTGTTGCAGACCCTCTTCATGTATAGGCTGCTTGTTGCGGACGTATGTTTGGAGAATGCAGAGTTATGATGTGTACCAAGGGGACATGAAAACATTCTGCTTTGCACAAATAACTAGTTCATGTACCAAGACCAAAACTAAATATATCACATGCTTACTTAGTGCCACAACCTGCCGAGCGATGTAAAATGAGTTATCAGAGAAAAGCTGCTATGGGTTTTGGACGCTGATACTTTAACCCTCTATTATTTCTTGATGGGAGAACATCAGTCCTTGATAAAAACACCTGCAAATGGCAGCTATCTGTCAGAGCATCAGACATGCAGTTTATTAGCTAAAAGGACTCAAAATATAACTAATCTGGGTAAATAAATATCAGGTGCTATAATTTTAAAAAACAAACAATAAAACAGAACTCATGTGAAGGTTCTTTTGGCCCCGTCCCATCAGTTCTAACCAAATTTGTTAAAATAGCAACCAATCAACCGAAAGATCTCAGTTAAAGGGACAGGTCATAAGGTGTCATAAGTAGACAGAGCACCATAAATCATGTTTAATCCTGACCCTCTAACAGATAGAGTTGCAAGTGGCAGCAGGAAGGTGGGGTCTGTACTTCCCGTTATTCCGACTTAACCAAAAACTGGCTAAGCATCATAGAAAATGTGTCACATCCACTATCTTTACTCATGGGTTTTGTGCCATGTCATGTCTGGCTAACTATATACTGAGCTACTGCACTACATCTGTTTTGACTAACTATATACTGATGGAAGCTATTCTTTCCTAGGTATGTATCAGTCTAACTATATATTCATAGGAGCTATCCAGTCCCACTATATGTGTTTGGTTAGCTATATACTTATGAGATGTGACTAATGTGTCAGCTCAACTATTTATGTACTGCAAGCTTTCACTTTGTGTGTCTGCTCAAAATGTGCATGTGCAGCTGACTGTCACTCCTTTGATGCCTGCACCATTTTTAGTGAATTAAACATGGTGCTCACAGTCATGTAATGTTTGAAATGCCTGGAGTGACTTAGGCCAAATATATTGCCCCAGCCCAGTGAAAAGGGTATGCCATCTATATTTGGTATATTATCAGTATATATTTCTTTCATGTTCTTCTTGACACACAAAGGACTGGAATAAAAAAGAGGGTTGAGTGTTACTATGTATTCTACTAGAGAGCCCGGGAGGTAAAAGAGGAGTGTGATGTGATATAGATCAGAACACATATTTACTTCACTGGTAATAATAGCATTTCTCTCTGGGAGCTAAATAGATACCATTTGCCTGAGTGTACCATAAAAGGAGGATTCTGAAGGTGTTAATAGATAACATACATTCTGAGTACCAGGCAGGGACTGAATAATAAAACCTAATAAATGATTAAACTAAGAAAGACATGCTTTTAATGTTTTTAACTGTGTATGTATTATGTTGGCTTCATATCAAAACGTTAAAATGATAAGGAGTGATGCTCTTTCACAATGGTAAGCCAAGGAGAGGTAAGCCAAGTTTTCACATATGTCTAGTGTCAGCGGCTGATTCAATGCTTCTTAGACCAACAGGCATATATTGAATAAGCAAGCCTGCTTTAACCCCTTAATGACCTTGTGCCAAATGGAACTGTGGCTCTTAAAGGAACATTGCACCTTGTTCCTTGAAGGAAGCAAGGGTTAAACAAAACATGTCCAGGGACTTTGAGGTAAACTCACATACAAGACACAGCAGTTCCTGGTTGTCGCACAAGACAATCAGAGCAGGGGTCACATAGTTAAGGTCCAACCTGCTGATCCCATGCAAAAACGAGGGCCTCTCTCTGCGCTAACAGACAGAGGTGGCCTCATTCGAGAGAGGGAAACCCGCTGCAGGTCCCTGAGCACAGCTCATTTCAGGGGAACACGACGAGCTGTTGCTCTTATTACGTTCTTAGTTACGTTCTTGGTTAAAGTTTTATTTGTGTGTTAAATGACTTTGTGTTGTTCAATGAGGTCTTTCAATTCAGCGCCTGTTAAGGCCTCATAGGCAATAGTATGTGCAGCATTGAGATGCAACATGGATGGGTTTGCCTAAAGATTAGATAGCAGAGGTGGTAAACTGCGGACCTCACACTGTCAGAGTAGCACACCTCCCATATTCCCCTCCCAGGCTCTTAGCTGACAAAGCACTATGGGAGACGTTTGCCATGAGCAGCTGAAGGGCAGCAGTTTGACATTCCTGAGTTAAAGGAACATTAAGTGAAAATATTTCTTTCTTTTTATTTTTCATTTTTCTACTGAATATATCTACAAGAAGCAGGAATAGAAAATCATGCTCCCCTCAATATCTTTATTTTATAACTTATTATGGCTTATAATTATCAACTCAGCTCCTGTCAGCAAATATGGGACAATCTGGTGATACTGTATAGTTTCCCTTGGCATACAGTTAGCCAGACACACATAGTTAGCCAGACCTTGGTAGTGGTACTGTATGTATGTAGATAATTACATTTTAATGATCAGAGAAGAGTTAATAAGAATGAATTTGTCAGACACAAGTAATGGAACAGGTTAGCTCCTATAAATATAACAAATAAAAATGTGCATGACAATTAAACATACATAAATGCCTGTGCACCCAAGTCAAGTCATCTGTATAGTTATGTAACACAAGACTCTTGTATTTCAGAGCCTTGGTTTATCCTCACTGCACCCCCTCAACTGTGTGTGCCTGAGCGTAGTGCCTCACTTGCCACACCCGCATTACTGCTCTGATTGGCTGGAATAATGTGCTTGCCACTTTATGGACAATAGACATTCAAGATAGGCAACCATTTTCTTTTAGACATTTTAAGAATGAGAAAGAGAGCGAGGCTGTTCTGTACTTCCTGTACAGTGCCTCCTGAGAGAAATAAGTTAATTAAAACATTGTAAAGTAAATGGTGAAAGCGTTGAACAAACTAGATATAAACTTACTTTTCCCATGACTAAGTACATAGCTATGCATGACCGCTTGACCTCAGTTTGCTTATACTTCTAAAAGCTGATGTGGATAATTATTAATATATACACAGTGATTGAGGTGAGCTGAAAAATAGAAGATAAGCATGTCAGACAAAAATAAAGTTGTAATTCCTCCAAAGGAGTTTCCATCTTAGAACAAAGTGCTATACTAACAATCTAGTCATGTTCAGTCTGTACTGAAAGAGAAAGCAGGTGTAGATCTTTTAATGCAGCTCTTCTGGTGAGAGCTTAAATCATGAATGGGATGTAGATGTTCCCAGTGCTGGATGTGTAAGCAGGGCAACCTAAGTAAAGATGGTGCGTGTCCATGCATGAAATGTCCTTTGGTACCCAAGCTAAATGACATGTTCACAGACCCTTACTTTAGACAACAGAGACTTAGTCTGGCTTTGTCAAGGCTGTGAGTACCTACCCCGCATCCTCAATAAACCCTTAAATACTAGATATTTGAACGTCCCACCTCAACTATTTTTGATGCATCTTTAATTTCGTAATGCATCATCATGCAGAACGTCAGACCACTAAAACAGACTTATGTTAAATGCCGCTCCATGCAACAACTTTTTACCACTGTCTCTCGCAACCACACTTTGTAAATTGCTGCCGTTTTCCTTTTTTATCTATTTCTCTGAATATATCTTACCTTTAGTCCGCCTACTGTCTATATCTTAAAGGGACTTCGGCAACCTAAACATTGTTTATTGTTATACTGTGAGAATGTAGATTATAAAAAAAATATTGAAAATTATCTATACATTGGGTTAACAAAATTGCATGCAAATACAAAATAAATAGGAGAAATATATGTGTTAAATGTGTCTTTTGTGTCTCCAGTTTATGCCATCCCCTGTGGACATATCAGGCATTCATGGAATCACACCATCTTTAATTAGCATATTTGAAATGATACAATGCGTATGCAATTGGCTGTGGTGTGCATTCACATTAAGAAGCAATTGTGAAAGAGCAGGGTGCACCATCGGCCTGCATAATGCATTATAAAAGGAGATATCCAGGCTATCCTGCTTACACATCCAGCACTGTAAACATCTACATCCCATTTATGCTTTACGTTCTCAGTACTTCATTGAAAAATAAAGATGCTTGCTCTGCATTTCTTTGAAATGGAAACGTGTCAGGGTTGGGTTCCAGAAAAGATTGGACCCAGAGCACCCATTGATGGTATTTAGTTCAGTGGAGTATGGAATCAAATGGTCTGGTGCTGGGTAACTGCACTCCACTGAAAGCTTGAGGCCCTAGGTTGGTACATCCACATACCAAGGCCCTAATGTAGCAGCTGCTGTATCCAGTAAGGCAGAGCAAAAACCAGCGAAACCCTGAAGACATCCTGGAGCAGATATGGAGCATAGTAGTGGAAGTAGTATGCAAGATACATTACATAAAAAAATAAGAAGTTTTTCCATAGAGGACCAGTGACATGTTAGGACTGTCATTGGTCCTCTAGGGATATTTTATAATAAAATAAAGATTACGTACCCACACAGAGAGACGGTCAGTCATATATATACACACACACAGAGTCACAGTCACACACACAAACTGAGACACCCACACACACTGACACACACAAAGAGACAGACAGACACACACCAGCAGATATTTTTTAAATGAGAAAGAAAAAAAGTACGGTAATTCTGTCACTATCTCCCTGCTTATATACCTCATTGCACGGGAGGGGGGATTTCTGCTCCAGTCTGGTCCATGCCTGTCAAACAGACACAGACCATCTTCATGCTCCAGGTGAGTGACGGAATGTGTCGTGACACCCGCCACTCTGATAACTAAAGCACATGGGGGCGGAGCAGGAAATATGTGCAGCACACATTCTGCTCCCTCACGCTGCGATGGAAAAATATACAAACCCCCCCCCTGATCCTTGGGCTACCGCTTTAGTCCCTGGACATGTCGTTTTTTTTTTTAATTTCCACATAAAGGGACACAGCGTGCATAAAGGGTCACAGTGAGAAGGAAAAACATGGAGAGACTGGATACAGAATAATCAGCCCGAGCCTCAAATAGCATGCCGGATGATCAAGTCTAGATGAGCGCGACACAACGTTTTGACCCTAGATAGGTCTTTGTCAAGCCATTACAAAATTTGCCAAAAACAAACAATTTACACAAAAACATGTGACAGCATTGGGCAGGACTTTTTGTGTATAGTACATAAATATGTCACAGTTATCAGAATAAAATCAACTTTCCCTTACATTATATTTGCAAAAAGTAATTCAATGAATAGTGAATAAATGCAAATTATTATCTATGCATTTATTACTTTTTGGATATTTAACTTTATGCATATATAATACTTTGTAACTTTAAATATTTGTATGCAGTTTAGACAAATAGTCCTGCCCATTGTTGTCACATAGTTTTGTGTAAATTGTTTGTTTTTTGCACATTTTGTTATGGCTTGACAAAGACCCATCTAGAGTCAAAACATTGCTGTGAGAATCAACAAATCTCTTTATTTTTCACGTATTGGGGGTTTTGTGGAGCCTTGGCTCATGCACTGGCTGACTGAGTGCTGCTTTGAATTTGAATGTGTACACCTAGTGCCTAATTAGCATATCAAGCCACAGGTGATGTCACAAACAGGAGACACCACAGACGCATTTAAACCCTATGTTTCTCTTATTTTATGCATGCAATTTTGCTAACACAATGTATAGAGCATTTCTCCTCATTGTTTATTCTCTACTAGTGTTGAGCGAACCCGAACCGCACTGTTCGGGTTCGTACCGTACATTACGGTGTTTGGACCCCGGACCCGAACACGGACATTTTACTGTATGTCCGTGTTGGAGTTCGGGGTTCGGCTATAAACCGAAAGTCTATAAACCAAAAGACATTCAGTTTATAGACTTTCGGTTTATAGAATAGCAATCGCATTACATGTATTCTATAAACCGAAAGTCTATAAACCGAAAGACATTCTGTTTATAGACTTTCGTTTTATAGAATACATGTAATGCTATTGCTATTCTATAAAAAGAAAGTCTATAAACTTAATGTCTTTCGGTTTATAGACTTTCGGCTTATGGAATACATGTAATACTATTGGCTTTCTATAAACCGAACTAGAGTCCCCATTCATAAGAATTTCTCATGAATGGGAACTCTAGTTCGGTTTATAGAAAGCCAATAGTATTACATGTATTCCATAAGCCGAAAGTTGGGTCCCCATTGACTTCAATGGGGTTCAGGGTCAAGTTCGGGGTCAAGTTCGACCCCGAACCTGGACTTTTTTCTGAAGTTCGGCCGAACCCGAACATCCAGGTGTCCGCTCCACACTATTCTCTATATTCAGAGTATAATCAATGTTTAGGTTGAAAGAGTTCCTTTAAGGATTCCATATATACAACTATATGATCGGCCATTTTTAAAATGCTGCCCTGCAGATTGTATCATTTATACGTGTTAGGAGGGAGATCAATGAATCAATTTATTCACCCACCTGATTAGTTAACTAACTCTCTAGTTGTTAGACAGTAGATTCCTAACAGCTGAGTTAACCAAGTTCACTTGGACAGGTGGTCTAAATTCCCTTGGCTAGCTGCTGCTTCTGAGCCTACCTTGCAACAGAAACTTGGAACTCCTCACTCTGGCAAGGTGAATCCTGTCTGCACACAATCCCAGTTCAAAATAAAGTTAGCAGTCAACTCTGTTGATGTGATATATTCTGCCATTACAGTCAATGGGGAATACCCAGTGGTCAACTCAGAAGATCTATCCTGCAGTTTACTTCAGCTTCCATTTGCCAAAAGGACAGCACTTCACAATATATATCTTATTAAGCAGTCAACATTTTACATGTTTTAATAACTTATACCAGTACTAAAATATTTGAACACAAGGTGGCGCTCTTTGCATTAATAAAATAACAATGTCAAAAGCAGAGCTTTTATGTTGCTTGCAAAAAGTATCCATGTAACAATGTGACAATTTGATACTCTTTAACCTACAAACGTTTATGTTCTGTGTTTCCAATATTTTTCAAAAGTTCAGCTTGATAGGTATAAAAAAAATAGTATTCACTTTATTAGAATTAGAAAAGCAAAACCCAGATTTTCATAAACGGCATCATAAACGTATGGCTTAAAACAATCATGACCCTAAATGGAGTAATGTGTATTATGACATTGCTTGAAAGATAAATCTGTAGCACTCTTTGTGTGGATGACGTCATGTGGTGATGTAAGATGAAAAATGGATGATACAAGTATCCAACTCGTATTAGTAATCGGGGAACTAAAAACTTGATCACCAGTCGTATAAGAAATCGAGTAATACATGGACGTTGTCAGAAAGACATCCAAACACAGGATTACATGCTGGAAAAAAGATAACAAAATTTACTTTCACTTACCTCCTTGCATTTAAAAAAATATATATTAAAAAAGACAAATGTATTTTTACACTTATATGAGTCTCAGCTCACCAAAATATGGCCAAAACAACAAAATAAAATACACATGTTTGTCTTAGAACAGAGAAATCTGTTCCAACCTATTGAAAGGTCAGGGAAATACACTGGAGAGATTATTGCAGATATTCTAAGGATACTGTCCCATATCAAAGCACAGCCTTCTTAAACATGGGTTTCATAACCATGTCTGAGTATATCCAAGTTTCTTCTGGTTAATGGAAGTTCAGCGATGAGAGAGTCTTTCTATCATACAGGGGAGAAGATCACCTCCTCCTCCAGGGCTATCTGAAGATGGAAAGCAGATCAGAGTAGATGAGCAACCACAGAAAGTCATGGTTCTCTATCTGTAAAGCTTTCACATAGATGAAGTGTTTTCTTGTGATTTCAGTGTCCCAGGATCCAGTTACAGGGAGCTGCGTCACCCTTAAGATCACATGGTAATTGTTTCTATTTCAAGGACCAAGACTTGAGTGCCACAAAGCTTCTTTTTTTTTTGTGTGCATTCTTTTCTTCTTGGCCACTTAGTGGTGTAGTGTTGATGGTGGTGGGATGAAGACTGAGTTGTCTGTGATCACACATATAGGAGATCTGCAAGGGAGACTGACTCGTCCTTTCCATGGATTGATCCCAGTGAGGTCGTACAAGGGAGGAAAGGCAGATCTAATTGGCTTCTCAATGAAAGATAATAACCAATTCCCTGAAGGGACTCGGGATTAGCTCTCCTCACCCGGCACTGGTGCTTCTCAGACTTCTCAACCTTCTGCTGATTTCAGTCCATTCAGTAATCAGAGGATAGCAGGGAAGTTTAGCAGCAGCCAGCTGGTAATACTAGTAGAAGATTTCATTCATCTCTAGCCCTGGTTCTGTGAGTACTGCAGGATATTAACACAGGGGGAGAGGATGAGTGAACTGGAGGAGGACTTTGCAAAGATCCTGATGCTGAAGGAGGAGAGGATCAGGGATCTGGAGAGTCGCTTGTTAGAGAAAGAAGAGGAGATCCAGGAATTGAAAAGAAAACTACACAAGTACCAGTCTGTCCTGGCAGTGCCAATCAGTGCCCAGATTGGACCAAGGACTACAAGGGCACAGGGCATCTCAGCTGAACCCCAGAGTTATAGATCCTATCATGATATCACCAGGCAGCCGTTTAAAAGATTCACCAAATCTGAAAGGTAGGAGATCCAGTGCACAAACAGCTAAAGTTCACAGCTACAGAATGTTTCTGACATTTTAATTTGTTCTTTAAACTTGATCTTGCACAGACAGCATAGCCTCTGGCTTGGCAGAGTCTGGAGCTGTGAATGGGTTAAATTGATGTTACAGGATGCCTAGAGAAATCTTCTTGGCTTTATGGATCTTGTTTCCCAGCACACACTGGGCAGCTCTGAGGTTTAAACAGCAGTTTTGAAAATAGTGGCTGATTCCTATGTCTAAACAGATTTTGTGCCAAAATTGCAAAGAGGTTAAGCACCCCAGTATAGTCTAGCATCCATTGAAGGGGAAAAAAAAAAACTTTTCAGTTGTTCTAAGCAACTTCCTGTTATTAACAAGTTCCACCTCCTTTCCAGAATGCAGCCCTTACAGGGAGCAAAAGATATATACTATCTGTATAGAATGTTGTGTGCATGGTCCTACAGCTTTTATGTAATGCAAAAAACCATGAAGTATAAGGATTTTTTTTTTGTTTTTTACTTTTTATGTGTTGTGTCCTGTTTGTGTGACTACTCTGGCAAGTTAATTATTCTTCATTTTAGTTGTTTTTTGATGCCATGTGGTGATGTCATAAATAGGAGACAGCAGAGAAACATTTTGAACACCCCATTATCTTAATCTGTTCATTTGCTTTCAGTACTGCTACAATAATGTTTAAATCATTTATAACCTCTGCAGTCCCACTCTGAACACTGTTGAGGAGACAGTGTCCCTTTAAGAAGCTGTTACAGTCATAGACAATGGTAAAGTAGCATCGATCTGTCATTAGAGCCCCCTCTGGAAATTAAATAGAGGAAGTCCAGAGCATTATTGGCTTTTAGAAGCTGCGAGTACATGACTGAAAATGCATGTTTGAGGATATTTAATATCCCATTAGTGCGTTTCTCCCTCCTCTCTTTTCTCCCGTATACACATCAGATGTCATTTCTGTGCCTGCTGCACACTTAACACACTTCAAACGAGGAATAAAAAAGAGCTAGCATACAGAAACAGTGACAAAATAGCTGCCTTTTTTAAATTGTGGTGCCTGTGTGTGTGTATCAGTTGCCATGGAGATTTTATTTTTAAAGCAAACTTAGGAGAAGGGATGAATGGGTACGAGGAGGGTTCTCTGTGATCAAGTATAGATCACAGTACACCTCAGGATAAGCAGGGATTGGTGAACCACTGTAGGTAAACATATAGGAAGATTTGAAGGGATTCGCTACCTGTTATATTGTTTGACACAATAACGTGCTGTCATTTTATTGACTGGTTAATTACAACAGCAGTGATGGAAAACATTTTTGGGCCTAGGTGGCAAATCTTCTGAAGCAAACCAAGTTATACGCGATCACTGAAAATAGATGGTTTTTCAAGATGGCGTCCATTCCCATTTTTCCTGACCTCACTGCAGCCCTTTTCTCAGTTGGGATATGCTAGCGTCCGAGCAAAGAAATGGATGTTGGCTTTAGCTTGCTATTCTACTCCGTGGCAGTCTATGGCATGGCGTGCCACAGTAGGAGGCTCTGCAGGCCCCTTGTGGTTCATGTGGCATAATGGCATTATTAATCTTTAAATCTTCAATGATTTTGTATTCAGCTGGCAGTGGGAAAAAAAACATTATTTCCACCCTTTTCCCCTGATGCGACATGTTGAAAATATTGCCATTGTTTGTAGTTTTGCTATTGTTTATGCAAATACCGCAACACCATTAACCTTTCTAATGCCCAATTCAATTTATCTTTTCTAACACAACAGGCAATAAAAACACACTTCAATAACATCTTTCTAGAAAGAGAACAGATAATGTGTAAATTTGCTGGAAAGGATTTAATATTGTGAGGTTGATGTTGGAACAGTTGAAGAAGAGGATTCTTCCTTTTCTTGGTCCCCAATATCTAAAGGGTTAATGGAGATAATGACAATCATGCTGTGGAATATTTCACGTGTGATGTATCTCGTCTCCACTACCAAATTCATTCACACGATGTAGATCTGCTAATTCCCATGCTGATAGTAATCACATTTCATTTTCCTTCTTCCATTAACATGGACATGTAAAAAAAAAAAAAAAAATATCCCAAAATACAGCTTGACCCCTTGTTCACATTTCCATAAGGAGAGAGCTCTGTATTCAAACAGACATCCAAAATATAGCCAGAATGCGGACGTGCATGGACATAGTGAACAGTTGTTAGGTTTTTTTTAAGTAGACGACAAAGGCCAATCATTGCGATTTGAGTAAGATTTCTAATATAGACACATCCTGTCTTAAATAGTAAGGATGCAGTGATAAAAAGGGCTTGGCAGGAGCTATATATATAGAGGCCAATGTGCCCTTGAGATGATTGTTTCTGTATTGGTTTATTTAAAGTATAACAATCTAGGATTCTGGGATTTAAATTCCCGCTCACACTTCGCCTTATTTTGTCTTGTATGAAGTTCATCTATTTATTCTTTATGACATCATGGTATAATGTGCAATCTCCCCCGGGTTTTCTGATGCAACATTGTTTCTCTCTGATGCTGCATCGGGAAGACTGGGCATATTATTCTGTTAGGTGTGTTCAAAAGACTGATGGATTCAAAAATATTTCATTCACTGTCCACATTCCTAAAATCTATTCTCCGCAACATGCCAGGCTTTAAGGATAGCTACAGGCCCTAAGATTGATTTCTATTTTACCAGTGATATAAGGCAGTGCTCACATGTGATTATTTACATGAGGACTTCGTCCCTCTTCGGTGCTATTTAAAATCATCAAAAAGTAAGAGGTAATTAAAATATAAATATTCTTTTTTTCCATTGCGTGTGCCCCATTTTATTGTTTCTAAGTTGTATGAAGTGTTCTGAGAAATTTGTAGTACTTTCCTTTTGCTACCCTTTGATGTCTTGGGATCAGTCAGGGAAGAACGTCATGCAACCTATGTGTGCTTAATGGATGACTCAGCAAGGGCCTCCATAACATCTCTACCACATGCCCCTCAACTCTCCCACTTTATGCAGCACAGTTTTGATTTGGGCCCATTCATAAAGCTCTAAGGGACAGCAGAGGGGAAAGCATTTTGTCCAAGAGCAGAATTATTACCCATGTGCAGTGTTAGTGGCCAGACTGCCTGAATGCCAATCGGCATGCACAGTTGACTGGCACACTCTCTGTCACCTCCCCTCTTGTAGTTTGTGTCCGTCAAAGCATGATGGGAAGCATCAGAAACAGAGCACAACACCCGTAACAATGGAAAATCAATTCTTATCTGTAGGTCAGATTTTTCAAATGAAAAAAAAATGTTTGGGTTGACTTTCAAGTATAAGTTTAAGGCTTCAAATTATATTTAGGACTTGTAGTCCAATTGCTGTCTTGTGTAGATTCTAATATTTCTTCCAAAAACCCAGACTATTATGACTATGTGCCATTACAAGTACTAGTATTAAGATCTTGTGGCCAACTTTTTACCTCAGGTTGCTGTTCATTTTACAATTGGCATTATTACAGTTATGTGATGTAACAATTTATTTAAATAACAATATTGTCACTAATTACCCTACAAAAACCTAAAAGTGTTGCACAAATATACTTCTCAGATGAGACTTGACAATAGTTGTTTCAAATATTTGTAGAAAAATAAATAAATATAGCAAATCATGTGTAGTAAGGTGTAACAATGTTGGCTCTTTAAATGCCCCCCAAATAGGTCAAATCACATGGGTTAGAGCCCAAATACTGGCTCTAGTATACACAAGTGATGGGACTACAATCCCCACAATCCAGTCATGTAGTACAGTCAGGTAGGGTACTACCACCTTAATTCTGTTGTCTTGTGTAGAGATCTCATAGAGAATAATAGTGTTACAAATCTGGAAGTGGGACAGGAGAAGCAGACCATAGCGTAGAAAAGCAATGTAACAATTTTGTTGGCCCCAACTCATAAGGCTTACTTTAAAAACAAATGTAAAAGCGTATAAGCGTGGAGCAGCGTCAATACGCCGGTCGGCACTCAGGACTCTAGTTTTGTAAAGTCATTCTCACATGCCTGTTGGCAGACCATGCTCACTTCCTGATACGCCTCCATCTGCCGTCAGACATTTACACAACACATTTTGTCTCTACGGACTTCTTCATGGTGCTCAAATTACAGACGCCTCTTTTTTCACATTTTGTATATCCTACAAATGCCCCCACTCTTATTCGACATGAGGGGTGGGGGTACAATGGCTTCAAACAGTTAAAGGGCAGTCTAGCCCCCTAACTCACTTTAGTGCAAGAGCACTGCTTTTACAGTGCACAGGCTTTTTTCCAGTTTGATTTGATGCAGGCATTCTGCATAAATCACATTTTTAATATTTGACTCAAGCCCTCCCCAGTGATTACTCTGCATGTTTAATGCAGGTGCGGCAGAACTGATTATATAGACACTAAGGATATAAAGTTTTGTTTCATTTAGTCACTTCATGTGCTACTGCAATAGAATACATTGTGTGGACTGTAAGATCTCTTACATTGCAACACATTGTTTGATGACCACTAGAGAACCCAGAAAATGTAAAACATGCATTTTAAAGTACTTTGAAAGCACATTCATATGCATTTATAATTGGAATATGCATTTTGGGCACCAGACAGTCCAGTTAAGGTCTGAGCTGCTCTGATCTAATTTTGAGGTTTTGTGTTCCCTTAGTTCTGAACAAATACCGAATGCTATCATTTCTGTTGGCCTATGGTACAGGGTTGCCAATCTGCCTCATCTCATTTCTAAATCAGGTGGAAATATACTACTAGTTGAGGTATAAACCAATTTCTCCCCTATTATTATGTCTTTCTAAATGAGAAAGGTACTTGCTTTTTCCATTTTTGACTTTTCTGGTGTGTGAAGATCAGGGTCGCTTTAACCAATGGGCAAAGGGGGCAGTTGCCCAGGGCCCATTGGTTAAAGGGGCCCCCGCTGGCCCAACATTCCCCCCGCCAACCGCTGCCTGCATGACTGTCTCACACAGAGACAGTCACGTGTGCAGCAGCTGGCAGTCCGCATCCAGCAGATGCGCTCCGGAGCTCTTAGTGCTGCCGGATATGACAGCAAGTCATATCCGGCAGCTGTTTGTCCCTCATGCATGCATGCAGCGTGCGTGGAGAGAAGACTGCGGAGGAGGAGGCCCGGGAGAGCAGAAGCAGCAAGGTAAGTACTGGGAAGTAGGGATTATTTATTGGGGACACTGGCTGTGGCATATTACTGGGCATACTGGCTGTGGCATATTACTGGGCATACTGGCTGTGGTGTATAACTGGGCATATTGGCTGTGGTGTGTAACTGGGCATACTGGCAGTGGTGTATAACTGGGCATACTGGCTGTGGAATATTACTGGGCATACTGGCTGTGGTGTATAACTGGGCATACTGGCTGTGGTGTATAACTGGGCATACTGACTGTGGTGTATTACTGGGCATACTGGCTGTGGCATATTACTGGGCATACTGGCAGTCGCTTATTACTGGGCATACTGGCTGTGGCATGTTAATGGGCAAAGAGTGACATATTAATGGGCATACTGGCTGTGGCATACTAATGGGGATACTGGCTGTGGCAGTGGGAGTGAGGAGGGACAATGGGACATGGCTCCAGAATCGGGACTGTCCCGCACAAAGTGGGACAGTTGGGAGGTATAATATGGTACGGTATTATGCAGTAATTTATCACAAAACAAAAAATAATCGGCATGTGCATCCATCTTGTCTGTTCCCCCCTGCAACCAATGTTTTGCACTATTGGGCTCTATTGCATGACCTCCATTTAATCCATTTTGTGACAACCATAGTCTGCAATAAAACATATTGAGTTTAAACACCAATGATGAATGATAGCTCACGTCATTATACAGACTCCATCATCTCTAGGGACCTCAAGGGAAGGCACAAAGAGCAGAAATATCACCAGTCGGTATTTTACTGGCAGGCCAGTAAAAGAATTGGCTTGAGGCCTATGTTACTTCTATGATGATAGGAGCAAAGGTGGTATTTTTGGGGGGGAAAAAAGGTGGCTCACCAGCTACTTGTATTTTGTGTAATTTCCTTGTTAGATTAAACATAATAATATTTGGATTTACTACGTCTATAAAATGCTTATAAATATATAGTTAGTACGACAATACACTGCAGCATACAGTAGTATGAAACACTCCTTACAATGCTTGGCATTTGGAGTGGTAGATATCACATCTATGGCATTTGGCTGGGTTCACGGCACAGCTTACAATGAAAATAAATCTCATGGGGTAGTTGCTATAAAGTGTATCTCTGAAGCTGTAAATAGGGGATATTATCTAATTGCTGAGATTGGCTTGTTCATTGAATCTGTCAGAACACATCTCTGCCCTGAAAAGCATACTTCCAACACATTCCCTGGTTTTATTCCCTCTTTTTTCACAGTGCAACATACAATGATTTTTTCTTCTTCTTTCCTCCACAGAGTATTTGGACTTGTTCTTTAGAATGGAAGCCACAAAAGTTTATTTTTGGCAGGCTGACTCATTATACTGTTAAACAATTTTGACAGGTTGAATATATGGACATAGTGAATGTGTGTGGAGGGTGGTAGGGTAAGATGCAAAGGAAATTAACTGTTTCATTTCCTGAAACTCCACTGAGTTGAAAATATTACCTACAAAAATCAGGGCAAAAAAATTGGAAAACAGCAGTTCCAAACAATGTTGTCAAGGTCATCCTCAGAAACGTTTCATTGGGGAAGGTACAAACCCCCCCCCCCCCCCCCAAATCTAGTTTAATGGCTGAATCTACATCTTAGGCTACCTAGGTACAAATATAGAGTCTTCTCTGTTACCCGCAATATAAACAAACACACGCTATGATATGACCAGGTCAAACTATCAGTGCATACAGGAGTATTGCTTTGCTTCTAAAATTGTTAGGTGCAAGATACTTGGGCGTCAATTACATTACCTGTGGTAAACACCGTGGCAGTCTTAAAGTGGGCACTAGTTGCGCCTAGGGTTGCCACCTTTTCTTCAGAAAAATACCGGCCTTAGTATTGTCTCCATAGACTTAACATTGGCCTGAAGCCAATTTTTTACCGGCCATAGGTGCGCCAGTGGATCATTTTACCAGGTTACTATGGACATAACTGTACCCGGTCATTTCAGTAACCACAGTATTTCAGTGTACCTGCTCAAAACCTATGCCCCCTGTAAAAAATAAATAAATAATTCAATTAACCTCTGTGAGATTAACCTCTGTGAGATGCTAATTAATAGGTTTCTGTTTTGACCTGGTCACAGACAGCCACTGCTTCTAAGGGTGTGTAATTCAAGTAAACTGGGAGTATCTGTGAATTGGAATGAAACAGGCAACCCTAAAGAAAATGTGAATGCCATCATGGATGTGGAGGGTCCTCTCAAACCCTAAATATCCATGGGGGGTTGCCTATTGTTGGTATGAATGTGTAAGAAAACTCAATATAACTGGAGAAAAAGAACTGTTAGAAACCATAACATACATATGCACAAGCAATAGGTAACTGACTATTAAATATAGTTGTTAAAAGGAACGTAAACTCAAAAGTGAAGCTCCTGCTACAGAGCTCCAACTCTGGGAGTTAGTTTTACACTTGCGTTAAACGTTAATATCTTTTATAAGTGATGTCCACTAAAAAAGGTGTTTGGATAAGGCAAAAGGCCTGATTGGAAATGTAATTGCTCAGGTTACATCCTTTTTAAGATCCTTAACAGCCTGTAGCAAATGCTTTACAATTAGCAAAAAATATAAAGTGCAGGAGATTACCTAAAATAGAAATAAGACCCAGACCAACTATGGGTCAGAACCTGCCAGTCACACCAGTCTGGCAGCAGGCTCACTGGTCAAATAACAGACCCTTAGCAATCCTTTGCCTGGGGAGCAATTTGCAGAGTTAAAAACTAGATTTTAAGAAAAATAGCTTTTTTGGGATTTTATGTTATGTGTCATAATTTCTCTCTTTCTTACTTACTGTACTCATACAATATATATACTGTTTTTGAGGAAATGTTTGACTTTCTTTTGATGCCATAATAATAATCAAAAGCAAATTAAATTTTCTTTTAAATTGGCTATAACGGTTGTTTACATTAATGATGTGTGTATATGCGTTACTCCTTCACCTAAACATTGCTTGTACTGGGAATGGAGAGAATGGAAACATCTCAAAAACAATCTATATATTGAGCAGAATTGAAAGCAAATGCCCAAAATGAGTAGAAAATGTATGTAAAATGTGTCATTGGTGTCTTCTGTTTATGGCATCACCTGCGCTTTTTCCATGAAAGAGGGAAATGCAGAGATATGACAAACAATGGCAAATTTAAAGCGACTGTATCACCTGAACATTGCTTATACTGTAAATGTATAGAATAAAAATAAATGGCAAATGATCTGTATATTGTGAGGGGCATGTCCTAAACAAACACAAATATATTTTGGGGGTCATTTACTAAACAAGTGCAGTTGGAAAAAAAAGTAGGTAAAACATGAGTAAGGAGAAATTTGCGACTACTTATAATATTCTGAGCTTTTTTTCCCTGATTTGCGCCTCTTCTGTTTATTTTTTATTTAGCGTGCATTTTTCCGGTTGCGATAATAAATTGCGATTGTATTTGCGCATTCTAAAGAGCTTTGCGAATATTTTGTGAAAAATAATTCTTATTTGCGTGTGAAAATTACACCAGCTTTCAGCAAGTGCTATCAAAATAGGTAGAAAAAATATTCGCAAAATTGCCTGTTTTTATTCTCAATTATGCCCGGTTTTATTCGCAATTTGCTCGTATGTACTCTCTGAGTGTTAAATGTTTAGTACATTGCAATAGGAGCATAGCCGCGATGAGCTGTTTAACGCCGGACGTACTATGCTGTCCTAGCGTCTTTTAGGCACTGTAAAATCAGGACGACATAGTACGTCCTAGTGCCAGGAAGGGGTTAAAGGACAACTGTCAACAAAAATTAGGTTCTGTGTAATTGAAATATTGCATCAAGTATAGGCATTTTAAATAGAAATGATCTAATTTCCAAATCTCCAAATAATATGGAGTACCCTAGTGAGCCCTCTCCATTTCTACAGTTCTATCGAGGGGCAGACATTTTAGCCAGAACTTCATTTATCTGATCGGTCTGACCCAAGATTCTAAACAATATGTCTGCCCCCTGATAGAGCTATACATGGACAGAAGGTTCAATAAGGTTCTATACAGTGGATATAAAAAGTCTACACACCACTGCTTTGGAAGCTCTCTGTGGACCATGGCTTTTGCTGTGGGATGCGACTAAGAAAATGTCAGGAAAGACCAACTAGAGCAGCTGAACTTTATTTGGGGTTAATCAGAGGCACTTTAAATGACGGCAGGTGTATGCTGACTCCTATTTAACATGATTTGGAATGTGTTTGCTTAATTCTGAACACAGCTACATCCCCAGTTATAAGAGGATGTGCACACTTATGCAACCACATTATTTTATTTTTTATATTTTTTCTTCCCTCTACCTAAAAGATTTGAGTTTGTTTTTCAATTGAGTTGTACAGTTTATAGGTCACATTAAAGGTGACAAAAAGTTCTGAAATGATTTATCTTTGTCTCATTTTTTTACAGCACAGAAACCTGACATTTTAACAGGGGTGTGTAGACTTTTTATATCCACTGTATTTGTATTCTTTCATTATATCATTTCTGTTTAAAGAGCCCACACTTGATGCAATCTTGCAATTAAACAAAACTTCACATTTGGCTGACAGTTACCCTGCAAGGCCTACAGTTATAAATATAAGTGGTCTCTGCAGCGAATAAACTGAGTATTCAGGGGACCTCAGAAGAAAGAAAAGCTCACCAAAGGCCCACACATGGAAACAGAGCTGGAAAGTTCATAACAGAACCTATAGGCAGGTTAGGCTGTTTGTATTATGCCTGCTTTGGCATTTGAGAGAAAAGTGTGCTTTAAATTTGCCTGTGGTGTCTCCTGTTTATGACATCATATTGTGGCTTGATATGCAAATTAACTCATTTCAATGGGAAATATGTAATTTGCATATTAAGCACTTTTAAAACACAAAGGGGGTTATGTGCAAAAATGCTTCCCTTTAAATTTGGAATGGTTACCATCACAAAAAAAATAGTCTTGTTACTTCCAATTGTTACTTACCAGGCCACTTCTGTGCATCACTCTGTGAGAGAACTTCAAATTGAAGTAAAGAAACAGACAGTGAAGTGTGTCACATAAAGGGGGTAATGTCCCTGGAGTCATTTTAAACACTTGTAAAGCCAGTGTTCACCAGTACATCTGCCTGTTAGATTATTGTAACATCTATTTGAGCAATGATAGTCCTGTGGTGTGATTTACAGTATTCTCCATGAAAAGCAGTTTAGCAGATTAAAATTCAGTAAAGAACATCTTTATTGCTGGGTTCTGTGAAGCAAATATTTAATTTACTGACCAAAATGGGATTAAAATGTGTGCAGTATTTCTCAAGCCCCCCCCCTGCCAGATCCATTTCCTGTCTGCTTCTTTCAGTCACAGGAAGAATAAATGAACTTGGTGACAGAAGGGAAAGTTGCTCTGTGCACATGCGCAAGTATCAGTACTGCCCGTATCTTCTTAAAGGAAATGTGTATAAAATGCCCCAGTGGAAACATGGAATGCCGGGGGGTATGGCTTGGAAGAAGGAGTGTCAGCTCTACTGCCCGTGTGCAGTAGTGTTTACACTCACCGTGGCAAACGAAACGTGAATTCACATGCGCAGTGGATAAAAATTGGTACTGTAACTGGTAAAGCGGACCAGTTGGGGGCATGTATATGTTAGAAGAAAGGTGTCCCCCATAAGGGGATAGCCGGCTCCACCCGTAGGAGTGTTGGTGTGATTCCTATGTCAGGTGGTGCTCTGAATATGCCGTGGACTCAGCAGGTAAAGTAGCAAGATAATCATAGCCTATGATTAAGTGCCATTCAGGCACGAAACGCGTAAGGCGTCCTGTCTGCCTCTCCATGTCCTACGTCTCCATGTTTTCCTGCATTTTTACCAAATAAATCACATTTTTTTCCACCATCACTTCATGGATGTTCCTTTTGTCTCAAACCGGTGAGTGCTCGAATCAATCTTTTTTATCTTGGCATGTATATGTTCCAATGACCTGGAACCTGGGACCGGACCATCTATTTTTGTGGCATATATGAGCATCATTCCGATGGAATTTTAATTCATTTTTTTCTGTCCAGCTCAGAAAAAAAGAATATTTTGATTTATCAGAAAATGTATTAATTAATGGCCAGTGCATTGTTTTTTTTTTCGCACCAATGCTTCTTAACATACACAGTTGTAATTTTCTTGAATGAAGGGAGACCGTGAGCGTCAGACTCGCTCCTCTGTCAGACCTCTAATGAGTCAGTCTTGTGTTTTGTCTAAAGTGACATAGAAACTGGGATCACTGACATCACTTAGATGGATGTTTATATCACAGTTTACAAGCTGTCTTATCGCTAAAAGAGTGGGCGGTTTATTTTCATATCTACACTTAACATAACTCTTCTGTAAAAAACAGCCTGGAAATAGAAACAGCACTTATTTTATGAAACAAACATAAACAGTTGCATGCCAATATGTATCTCTTGGGTGGACGTAATTCCCTTCAATAGACAAATAACTGACATCCTCGCTTTGACAGTTATTGTACTAAGTAAAAGGGAACGCATGGCATCTTTCTCGTTTATAGGACATAATACCAAATTAAATGCACTGTCGTTGAATCTTGGGTTGGATGAAAGAAGAGCCGACTTTAGACTCTCAAAAACATGGCTGCCCCTTCCTAGATCTACATCAGACCTCCAAACTGAGCACAGTACCGATGCAGGACCTCAATATTCCGATTCACATTCTCCAATGTACGTGCGCAGTATTGTGCGTATTCGCACAGTAGCGTTGACACTCACATTCTGCCCGGGGCAGACGTTGGGAGGTATGCTGCCTGGCGCACAGGAGGTTCAATAAGACACTTTCATTAAGACATAAACAGTAGATTAGATTTTTTTTGCCTACAGTTATCCTGTAATGTAATCTTTTCCCCTGATTCATGCATAGCTTATTATGTTTCCTGGATGCAGACTTAAAAAAAAAAAAAAAAATAAGTATTAAAAAGCTTTTCGAAACCCAATATCTGTTTACCGATTACATACTTTGAAGCAGGTACTGAGACTTACTGGAAATCATGTGCAGGAAACAGGTGGCAGAATGTATGTGCAGGATGGTCATTCCTGACTTACTCCAATAAACGTTTTACTGTGTCCTGATGACCTGTTTTGGTTTCCCATGCACACAGAGAACTATCCATGATGGGTTTATTGAGGCTGAAAGAGACAGTTTTATTGAGTGACAGAGGCTGCAACAACATTGCCCAAAGCACTGTACTATTGACAGCTGTTAAAGTCACAGGATACTCTTCTTGGTGTCTGTGGCACTGCTCGCTCACCAGTAATAGGTACATGGAATCAGCAACCATACTAGTCATCTATATCCTCTTTATTTTAAAATATCTAAATTATAAAGGCTAGCTGAGTGTGTACATAATACATCATTGCAGGTGTAAATATATTTATGGTTAATGTAGGGATTATCATTATAACACAAGAAAAATAGAGGAAATTAAAACAAATATATATATAGATATATATATATCTATATATAACAGTCCAAAAAACAGAAAAAATGCACGCACTCACTGGTTAGTGCGTTTATTTTTTCTGTTTTTTGGACTGTTATGTGCTTAGAGCTACACTGCACTCGGGCAGTAACCGAGTTTGTATATATACTTTTTCTTAATAGCTGAGTGCACCTGCTTTGGATTACGTTTATCTATATATATATATTTGTAATGGCTGCTAATGACTTTACTTACTCTTGCCCACCATAATTCTATTGCATGAGTCAAGGGACGGCTGTGGAGTTGTTAGGCAGCTAAGGGTTGTTTTTTTTTACAGATCTGAAGTGTGCCACAGAAGTTTCTAGGCCTCTTTATTTGACAAGTTAGGCCTATGTGGGGTCAGTTTCTGATTTCGGCCCGGTGAGTTCACTGTTATATGAATGGAACCATTTCTGATGTTGTGCAAATCAACAAGCATTTAACTCTGATAAGCTGGTTAAAAAGTGGATTTGTTGAGCACTTCTCATCTCATAAATTGTTGGCTGAATAGACTGCCAGATGTTAACAAGGCCTTATCTGATACTGTTAGATTCCTTTCCTCTTCCTTTTCATTCACTTACCTAACCTTTTAACCTCTATCTGTCCAATGGACCTGTTCCATCGCCCTTCCTACATGTCTGGACTTCACCTAAAAAGCCTTCTTTAGATCACATGTTTCTCTTGAAGACTATACATATCCTTATTATACAATTTTTTTTTTACCCCTAAGCTACTTGAGCAGACTGTGTAACTTCTTGACTAACCTTCTCTCCTCCACTGACCTCCCTGACCCATTTCAATCTGGTTTAAGAGCCCTTGCAGGCAACTGAAACAGCTCTCACAAAAGTATCTAATAACTTGCTCTTTGCCAAATGCAAAGGACAGTTCTCTCATCTATGCTATGCTGTGCTAGTGTCTCTCATGGGCATATCCTTGCTGCTCTGCTCTTACCCCCTTAAATGTCTTCTCTTAGAAATGTAAATCGTTTGGCTCACAGTAGCACATAAACCTGTGCTGACTACCAGCTACCTTGTGTCTTATTGAAAAAACACACTAATTGAGGAAAAAAACCCTATTCCATCACCTTCAACCTTTTGCTTTCTTTTTTTGTAAATTAAAGTTTATTCATTTTTGAGAGTGTGATAACAGAGATACATAAAAAAAATAACAGTAGGTGGTGGGCAGAGTTAGGACACATCCGTTTATGAAAAAAACAAGCTGGGGGGGGGGGGGGGTATAAAAGTCTGCTCAATATAGAGTATTGGGTCGGTGGTCATAAATTCTCTCTGATCAAACCAGGTCTTCAGATGTGTGGATAGTGTGTCCGAGACCGTGGCCATCAATTCATCCACGGCCATGATCTCTTCTACCCTTCTTTCCCTTTATTTTAAACCTCCTTATTATGCTTGAATAAATCCTGACAGCTGAAGTGAAAGAACATTGTTCACTTTTGCCCATCCTTCATCCAAATACCCTTAAAATCACATAATAATGTAAAAGGAGGGTCTCATACTGCACAAGCATGGGCCCTGAGCTGTGAATGTCGGCTGGTCACATGATAAACTGGGATGCACCTTGAAAAGTAAAAAAAAACTTTAACTGAAACATCCAGACATTTTTTATGAATGGGGACTCTGTTTCGGTTTATAGAAAGCCAATAGCATTATATACAATGTAATCGCCGAACTCCAACAGGAACATACATTGGAATGTCCGTGTTCGGGTCCGGAGTCCAAAAACTGTAATGTTCGTTACGAACCCGAACAGTGCGGTTCGGGTTCGCTCAACACTAGTCATCCATCATACATGTTTGCCCTTATGAGTAAATATATTCTAAACAAGGATTTTATGTTTTCCCGTGCCTTATGTTTCTCTTTCCCGCTAACGCTGGCAAAACCTCACTCATGCTGCCCCTTATAGGGTTGCTACCAAACTGGTACTTTTAGGACAGTAAAAAAAAATAACATATAGCCAGTTATACCTCTTTGTATCCAAAATAGGTGTCAACCATAGTTCTGGAGCATGCTTTCATATACCCTCCAACTCTCTCCTTCCCTCTCAATTTTCAATAAGTCTGAAATTTGTATCAACACCTATCAGTGTCAGTAAATCTATTAAATTACATTTGTAATATTCCTACATTGTTGGATCAATCACTATGCAACTTACATGCACTACATAAACAAATATTGCTTAGAATCATTATTAAACATACATTGGGCCTTATTTATTAAGACAAAACTGGTGCTATTGGAAACGAATGGAATTCCATAGTCGTTTGCTCCAAATTTAGCACTTTTTTTGAAATCGCAGCTTTTTTGGGGCCTTGATATATCTGTCCCTTAGTGTTTCAGTTGTCATAGCCATGTTACATCTTTATAGGTTTTTCATGGCACATCCCTTTTAAAACCAGGTCAATATCTGCTGCTGATGCTATATATATAACACAAGCCTAGAGAAACGTTGAGGAGAATATTGACATTATCTATGGAGTATTTCTACCCCTTTCATGGATAACACTTGACTTTCCTGTTGTAATTAGGCAGTAGTGGTAGTATTATAGTGGTATATTTTTTATATTTATTATCTTTTCACTGGCTGTATTACAATAAAGATTGCGTTAAATTTAACGAAGCGCATGACTGTAAATTTAACAGATCATTTCAATACAGGATACAAATCCTGTTTCATTCCTTATGCTATAATACAGCCGTGTAGAACATTAGACACTATATCATTGTTATTTTACTAGGAAAATAAATGAAAATGACTAGTCTTATCAGTTAATTACCAGAGACATGTCCGCACCTATAGAAGAACAAACAACATCAGCATTGAGTAATCGTGTGTCATATATGTGTTCACATGAAATTACCTCCCTCTCAGTGTCCTACATACCCCCCTGCTGAAAATCTACACTAACTGGATCACTAATTACCCGAAAACATAAACATATGTTCTCTCCTAACCCTAATGTCCTATCTAAACCAAATCCCCCCCCCCCCCAAACTAACCCTAAAGACCCAGTAGATCCCATCCATACCAATTCCCACTACCCAAAACCATCATGAAGGTGATGCCATGGTGATGCATGACATTAGTGCAAATGTGGTAAAATGATGTACAACATTAAGAATATGCATCATATTATGTGCAGGGCTTCCATAGGGTCTTTGCTGGGATAAGCAAACAAAACATGCACCATTTCTTTCAAGGAGATTCCACCTTTTAGTATCCTAGTTATTAGACAGATTGCTGGAAATCTAGAAACAGAAGCCAGAATCCATAATTGAAATTCCTCTTGACCTGAAAGTCGGGAGAGTGACAGCTGGTTCTTTAAAAAAAAAAAAAAACTACAATCTGCCTGAGCAAAAAGATCCCTTTTCAAAGTTAAGAGAAATGTGCCCTTCCTCCTCTTTTGGTTCCTAAAACTGCTAATAAATTATTGATGTCCATTTGAAGAGTAAGTGCTTGGTATTTTTTTTTCTCTCTCTCTCTCTATAATGTGGAGACAACTCACAGACAATGGGAATTGTCCGGATGTAACATTATTAATAAGATATATATTTTTTCGAAATAGCAATTAACGTCTTGTCAGACTGACAGATAAATGGAGGTTGTATGGTATCAATGTCAGACATCTAAACGAGAGGTCTTAATAAATGGATCAGAAGACATAAAACTATCAACACCAAAAGGATTCTGAAACCAGGAAACTTTTTATCGACTCTCAGTACGATTCAGAGCAAACTGAGCATAACTTGTGTCCTGCATTTCAGATTTCCCTGGCAAGATATTAACATCTACGCTATAATCTGTTTTTTTTTGTTTCTTTTTCATGCCTAATTTAATAAGGAGGTCAATGTTTTAAAGAGATCACTGTAATTTAAGGGATACAATATAAAGCCAAGTCAAACAGTGCTGGATTTGGAAAATCTTGTATTTTGTGCAGTGTCTTTTCGATGTATTGACATGCATGTTAATGAGATTTCTTTTGGCTGAGCTGCTCGCCAGGACTACACTGGATTAATGTGTGTTTACCTTTTTGATGGTGTATTTGTAGGTAGTAATTTTCTTTCTTTCCTGTGCGCATTTGGGTGCTTGTAAAACATGCATATTTTATGACACATGCGTGAAATGACTAATAATTTACTTCTTTTATATGGTATTCTCTAAACCGTACATGGCTTTTGAGTGCATGTATTTATCTGCCTTCATTGTACTGTAAATAGCCTTGCTTGTGTCCATGATGTAAGAAAATAGTGGGAGAGATTTACTAAGTAGTGGAAGAAAATGAATGGGTTGCTTTGTTGAGTTTTAAGCACACAGATATACATTTTCACTAAAGACTGAACTAAAGACTTTTCACTGTTTAGTAAATCTCCCCTTTCATGTGGAATTTTTGGAATCTCAATTTAATATCAGCTAAAATGGGATTTTAACATACCCTTTAAACATTTCAATTTTTTGTAAATGTATTTGGCAGACTAGATGGACCGAATGGTTCTTATCTGCCGACACATTCTATGTTTCTATGTTTCTACAAACACCTTGGCTGCTATTTAAATGTGCATTTTTAAATATATATTAACTGTACAGTTTATAATTGTAAATATCAATATATTTGCATGTGAAATATATAAAACAAATTAAAAAGGGAGCATTAGAAATTTAGGCACAGTCAGTATAAACTCTTAGACTTTAAGGGTTAGTCAAAAAAAGCTACCATGTTGCAATCACTGGGATTGGTGTAGCATTGTCACACGTCTTCCGGTGACATCACTGGGATTAGTGTAGCAACATTACATTGTTTCCTGCAACAACGCTGGGATTAGTGTAGCAACATTACATTGCTTCCTGCAACATCACTTGGATTACTGTAACAATACACTGCTTCCTGTGACATTACTGGGATTAATGTAGCAGTACCATGCTGCTTCCTGTGATATCACTTGGATTAGTGAACCAATGCGACACAGCTTCCCGTGACACCACTGGGATTAGTATAGCAACACCACACTGCTTCCTGTAACATCGCTCAATATAGTATGACAATATAACCCTGCATCCTCTTACGTCACTGGATTAGTGAAACCAAACTACACTGCATCCTCTTACGTCACTGGATTAGTGAAACAAAACCACAACGCATCCTCTTACGTCACTGGATTAGGAAGCAATACCACCCTGCATCCTTTTACCTCACTGGATTAGTGAAACAAAACTACACTGCACCTTCTTATGTCTCTGGATTAGTGAAACAATACCACCCTGCATCCTCTTACGTCACTGGATTAGTGAAACAATACCACCCTGCATCCTCTTACGTCACTGGATTAGTGAAACAATACCACCCTGCATCCTCTTACGTCACTGGATTAGGAAGCAGTACCACCCTGTATCCTCTTACCTCACTGGATTAGTGAAACAAAACTACACTGCATCCTCTTACTTCACTGGATTAGTGAAGCAATAACACCCTGCACCTTCTAATGTCAGTGGATTAGTTAAGCAATACCATCCTGCAACCTCTTACGTAACTGGATTAGAAAAAAAATCCTATACTGCATCCTCTTACTTCACTGAATTAGTGAAACAATACAACACTGCATCCTCTTACTTCACTGGATTAGTGAAACAATACTACACTGCATCCTCTGACGTCACTGGATTAGTGAAACAATATTACACTGCATCCTCTTACGTCACTGGATTAGTGAAACAATACTACACTGCATCCTCTTACCTCACTGGATTAGTGAAACAATACTACACTGCATCCTCTTACTTCACTGGATTAGTGAAACAATACTACACTGCATCCTCTGACGTCACTGGATTAGTGAAACAATATTACACTGCATCCTCTTATGTCACTGGATTAGTGAAACAATACTACACTGCATCCTCTTACCTCACTGGATTAGTGAAACAATACTACACTGCATCCTCTTACTTCACTGGATTAGTGAAACAATACTACACCGCATCCTCTTACTTCACTGCATTAGTGAAACAATACTACACTGCATCCTCTTACTTCACTGGATTAGTGAAACTATACTACACTGCATCCTCTTACTTCACTGGATTAGTGAAACAATACTACACTGCATCCTCTTACTTCACTGGATTAGTGAAGCAATACCACCCTGCACCTTCTTACGTCACTGGATCAGTGAAGCAATGATATGTGAACATTGTATTTTGTGCCATCACAGGCTCATTGAACAAATGCAGTGACAGAATGAAGGCAGTGTGATTAGTTTATGTGCCAGCAACACAGGTGCCTGTCCGACAGGCCAGGCTGCCAACACGACCCACTATCTATTATATAGAATACATATAATATATCTATTATATCTGCGTGTGCAGGCAGCAGTAATGCCAGTCAGATCTGAATTTGGTGGGACACCAAATAATTAGACTGTCCAATGGAAACTTTTGATAAGGTTATGGGTCACATGAAGTCCCCACCATGTCCCACAATCAAATCCTTATAGTAGAGGGCAACATTTTGCAAACACATATTTCTCTTAAAATTAATTCCTAATGAATTATATTTCACATCATGGATGTAATAATACTAATAGTTTACTGGACCGTTACAAAACAATAATATGTTCCTGGTGTCAATACTTTTGCTTGCAGGTATCTTACAAGGTCTGATGTATGCCCACCACCTGGTTCAAGTGGGATTTTAAAAGGGTTATGTGCAGTATGTTCAAGTGGTTTATTCTGAGCTCAGTGAGGACATTCCTGTGTCTGGTGGCACATTTTCAAACCTGGGCTATATTATACACTGGAGAATTATAGGGGCAAACACAGTGATAAATCTTGTAATCTCTGTACCATGTTTATAAATCCTCTCTAGTTCCTTCTCTTGACACTTCCCAAGTTTCAAGCAAATATGTAGCATGTTATTTTAAAAAAGGAAATGGCATTTTCCCAGTTCTTCAACATTTATATTAATGAACACACCTGAACTGAGTAAATATTCAGTGGAAACATATGGGCACCTGCCACGAATGTCCAGGCAATACAAAACAAAGGTTCATTGCAAAAGATAGACAAACAAGACACAAAGAAATTAATTAGCTAGAAGCAATAATACAGACATAAGACTCTTATTAATATTTAATTGACAGATCTAGGATACATAATAAAAAACACTGTTGCTGGAGGTGGACATGTGTCAGAGGGTGTGACAAAAAGTACCACTTGCCCCTCTCCCCTCACAGAAATTACTTTCATCCATTTTTAAATGCTGGTCTGGTTGTTTGGGAAGGGGGTGGGACGGTATGCCAAGTAAGGGGACAGAGTCTGTGTCTAGTGCACAGAGAATTAATCATCCAGTGCTGCCCAATCGTGTTCCAGTATCACATGTATGCTAAGCAAGGGGACAGTGTCTGTGTCTAGTGCACAGAGAGTTAATCATCCAGCTCTGCCCAATCAAGTTCCAGTATCACATGATATTCTGATACAGGACATTCTGATTGCTCAGATCCAATATTGGACCTCCAGGGATCTCTACCTCCATGCAGAATCCTATAAGAAGAAAGGCTGTGAGGGGGCAATAATGATGTCCTGGGGGTGGATAACATTGTGCCCCAATTTTTTGTGTGGATGAGAAAAAAAATTCCATGAAGATTCGATACATGCTAACACAATAAAGAGATGTTAACTGGGGAGATGGCTGTTATTTTCCTGAAAAAACACATAAGTCGTTTTTATTTATTATTATTATTATTTTTAAATGTAAAATATGCGCTGCTCTTATCAGCACATGGCATATGAACAGAGCGTTAAAAATAAACTCTTATCCGTTTTGAATCCCTAAGGCTGCACTGAGTTGTCGCTTGCCCTCCCCAGATGATGTCAATATTAACTCTTTAGGTGCAACAGTGTAAAAACAGTGCATTCATTTTCAAAATGCATTGAATAATTTCAGGTGCTGTTGGCATGTACCTTTAATGTGACCACATGCACAAATTCTGCTGGGTATATGAAGTCCCATGATGCACCACATGCTAAGCTACACTGCACCTAGGGTTGCCACCTGGCCGGTATTTTACCAGCAGGCCGGTAAAAAATTGGCATCAGGCCAATGTTAACTATATGGAGACAGTACCAAGGCCGGTATTTACTTGAAGAAAAGGTGGCAACCCTAACTGCAGGAGCAGCTGAAAGTAATTAAAACATAATAGACTTCAGAAGCTCTATTAGAGCCATGGTGGGATACAATTCACCCCTGTCCAAGCTAGATGATGGATTGGCCTAGGTGCATTAAAGCCTGTCAGTCCCTTAGGCACCTACAGCAAGGAGACCAATGTCACAGAGGCAGCATGTAAAAGTTATATGTGGCAGGTAAAAGATGGCTATATTATTAATATATACAATTCAATTTGCCCCTTATTCACAGAATACTAAACATAGTCTCCTTAATGTGTGGCATTTTATTTACAAATGCATGAATAAACTCAAGGTAATTCTCCTACAAAAAAAAATCAGTGACTAGAGTCTACAGCATTAAAAATAATCTACATTAATTTTAATAGACCTACTTAACACCTGTAGCCAATTTTCATCTAAATATAATTATCTGTGTTAGAGAAATAGGATGTTTATTACAGACATTTTCAGTCAGAGTGGTAAATTATCATGCTATGAAACTGTATAGTCTTAATATCCCCCTAATTTTTAAAAAATAATATTTGTCTCCTCCCCTCTGGGTTACCTTGCCTTACTTTGCTTGGCAAGTGGTCACTGTTGGTCCAGACTGGGGACTGTGAATTTTGCATTGGCACAAAACCATTCTGCTCCACATATCCCTTCCTCTTTGAGTCACATGACTTTCAGTGGACTGACTCTAAGTGCGTTGTGAGAGAGTAGAGGAAAGTGAGTCTGTGCCTATGCAAGAGGCAAAGATCCTGCCTTTGCGCCCTTAACCGCACTTTGTCAATGTAAACATTGTTTATACTGGGACTATAGCGAATAAAAAAAATATGAAAAATGATCTATACATGGTGTTAGCAGAATCGTATGTAAAGGTATAATATAGTAGAAAAAAATGTAGTGGGATTAATATGTCTGTGTTCCACGACATAGAATAAAAAGAAGGATGGAAGAAACAAAAAGTGACAGAAATACAATGGACACAAGACAGCAGTTGCCGACTCCAGCAGGTTGTTCCCAAACAAAACCATGAAGAAAGAGTACAAAGAGACTTGAAGAATTGGAGAGCAAACTAGACAAACAACGGATGTATCTATAAGAGTGTGTATACGCACTGTTCTAGATATATCTGTTGTTTGTCTAGTTCTGAGCACGCTCTCCAATTCTTCTTCATAGTAGAAAAATGTCTCCTGCTTATGACATAACCTGGGGCTTGATATGCAACTTACGCTTCTCCCATTGCAAATTAGTTAATTTGCATATCAAGCCACAGTTGATGTCACCAGAAATATTCACAATGGATATTTGCCTATTACTCTATGCATTTGCATGTAATTCTACTCAGACAATCTATAGATAATTGTATAATTCTTTTTCACCTTTCATTCACAGTATAAGCAATGTTTAGGCAGAGAGAGTCCCTTTAACCCCTTCCCGACTTTAGGACGTACTATGCCGTCCTGACTTTAAGTGCCTTAAAGTCGTTAGGACGGCATAGTACGTTCTGTAATAAACAGCTCATCGCGGCTCCCCCAGGCACTTGCAGTGGGATCCCACCTGTCATCTGAGGCCACTTTGAGTGGCTTCAGTCTGACAGGGGAAATGTAGCCGGTGCTCAAAGCGAGCACTGGCTACATTTCTCCAAATTGCGCTACATTTCTCCAAATCATTTCTCCGAACTTCCGCATTCGGGCACGCCTCCGTGACATCACACGTGACGTCCGGAGGTCTCACGTTTTTTTTGCACGGACCCACAGGGTCTGTTCAGACCCTGATTGGGTCTCTGCAAGAGTGTTCCTGGCTACCGATCACCTTGTGATCGGTGGCCAGGAACCAATCGTGACGTTTTGGTGCTTGCGTAGTTTGGGACACAAGCACCATGCGCCACGAAGGGGTTAATGCTTAGCTTTTGAGACATACAGGGCATATTACAAACACAAATTACCATTGCACCTTGTGAAGTACAGTTATAGCACATTAAGCAGCACAGCTGAGCTCAGCAATGTCACACATTTAGCCTACTGCTATATTTTGAGATTCGTGCTGTAAAGATTTCCCCCCTAGCATAAATATGTTTTAAATGTTAAGTTAAATATGCATACTTAATGATTTATTGTCTTTCAGTTTATATGGTCATAAATATACCGTATGTCTCCAGTTTGTTCCTTTTTTTAAAGATTTATATCATTGTTATGATATAGATTTGAATAATGGATAGTGTATGATTATTTTATAAATGTGTATGTGGTTAAACCAGAAATAGCAGCTGATTGTAATCACAAGAGGCAATGATTTCATTCTAGAACTTGAGCCAATGCTGCCGGTAGTAAAAAAAAAGAAAAAAAGTGATGCCTCTGGCAATTAAAACTCACCTTGGGATCCATGAAACAGGAAGTGACATAGGGTTCACTGTATTTGGTCCAGTAGACATCACTCAGCTATACTCAGACATAATAACTTGTAAGGTTGTCTTTTATGTGCATACCCAAATCATGACTGTTTTGTGAGACTAATTTCTAAGTTATTGGTTAACGGCTTCTTAGAAATCCAGACAAGTAACATTGCTGATGAATATTCTGACCATATCAAAGTCCATCCGGACTATTAGGCCAGAAAGTGTGTCCAAGATTATGTTTGTGAATTTAACCTAAATGCACACGCATTAGAGAGCTTCCAACAATAATTTGGCCTGACATTATATTCATAGAAACATATAATAAATAGCTGAAGTGAATATAATAACTTTAGATAATGTAATGTAGTGGAGTGTATGTTTCCAAGACTAATCAGGACACGTTTAATAAAATAGAACTATATAGATGTGTGTGATTATCTAAATGTACACGTATGTAATTCCAAACAGGAGTTGAAGCAGAGACAGGGCCTAATTCCCCATAAGTCACTTTCCTAAAACACCTGTCAGGATCAAGCCAGTGACGCTCCTCTTTTACAGAGCAGCCAATCAGTCTGCAGACCTTAAAGATTATTGTGGAATTGTGACTCTTCCAAGCCCCAGTGCTTTGACGTCCAGGATAGACATTTCTACTGTTTTTTTTTTTTTTTCGTTTTGGACTGAGGGTCTTCCTCAGGAGTAGTTGACAGCTAAGCGCACACTTTCCACTGGAGTATCTGTATAAACACTGATTTCTCACCATGCATGGTCTACAAGATGCACCGTGACATTTAGTCATAATAACATGCCATATGTACCCACTGTGCAAACCAACCAATTTTCAATGATGTGACCTTTGCCCTCCTGACTCTTCTTAATGATCGGATTCAAGTTCTTTTATGATCGTGTGTTAGGTTCCTCACCCATAATTGCTTGGTAGTTTGATCCTCAGCTAGTCGCTGCCCATTCCGATTATTGCTCCATTGCATGATTGTCTTGTGCTAGATTCTCTTCCTTACTAATCCTTTTCATACCAGCCTTTGCTTTCCCACTTACATCGGATCCTTCTGACAGTGACCCTACAGTCTACACTGCAGGTGTTACTACCTGTGTTGAAAGGTATGTAATGTGTAGGGTTGCCACCTGGCCGGTATATTAAGTCTATGGAGGCAGTGCCAAGGCCGGTATTTTTTTGAAGAAAAGGTGGCAACCCTAGTCATGTGATGTGTGCTTCATCCGTCTCAATGTCCGCAGAGATCATCATGGCCAGCAATATCTAGTATATGACATTCATTGCCATTTTCTACATGAAGTAGGCTTGAGGAGTATTTGCCCCCCTGCCCCTCATGTCAGCTGTTATAGTATGCCAGGGTGATGGCTTTGTAACATGGGAGTCATAGTTCACATCTGCTACAAAATCAGGCATTTTCTATGCCTGGTCTATGAGTGAGATATTTGGATGTTTTCACTAAAATGAAGCAGTTCAGATCATTTTTATGATAACATATAGAGGACAGGAAGAATGCTTTTTATTATTTGTGGGTTAATCTAATATTAAATTACAAAAGGTCACACGGCAGAACATTGCTTTGTGTTTGGAGTAGTTTGAATACTAATTAATCATTGGGTTTGTCCAGCTATTTTTAACTATTTAGACTGGTGGACAAGTCATAAAGTGTAAAACACTTTTGGAGGCCTGCATTTATTTTCCAGCCATTTACCTGGTAGAGTGTAATGGGACATTTAGGTAGGGTTGCCACCTGGCCGGTATTTTACCGGTAGGCCTGTAAAAAATTGGCATCAGGCCAATGTTAAGTCTATGGAGACAGTACCAAGGCGGGTATTTTTTTTGAAGAAAAGGTGGCAACCTTACATGTAGGCCACGAGCAGTTGGAAGGTTGTAGCTTGACACCCCTGGTAGAAGCAATGTATAGTATTGTACAAAATTTTAAGGCAGGTGGGATTTTTTATTTTTTTTTGTATATTAACAAACTGCAGAGTGAGTAGAGTGAGTAAGAGAAGAAAAAACTAAACTGAACCTATATTTGGTGTGACTACTCTTTGCCCTCAAAACAACATCAATTCTTGTACATCAATTGTGTTCCCTTGCACACAATTATACTCAGCAGGTAGATTGTTCAAAACATCTTGGAGATTTAACCAAAGTTCTTCTTTGGATCGAGGCCGCCTCAGACACTCATCATGTCATTCCAGACAGATTCAATGATGTTGATATCATGGCCCTGTGGTGGCCATTCCATCAGTTCCAGGACTCTTTGTTCTTTAAGATAAAGATCATTCTTAGTGACTTTGCCTGTATGTTTGGTGTTGTTGTCATACTGCAGAATACATTTGGGGTCAGTCAGATGCCTCCTAGATGGTATTGCATGATGGATAATTGCTTTTATTTCTCATTATTATGGAGACAATTAATTCTGACCAAATTCCCGACACCAGAAATGCAGCCCCAAACTTGCACGGAAGCTCCACCAGGCTTCCCTGCTGCCAGCAAACACTCATTCTTGTACCTCTCTCCAGCCCTTGGATGAACAAACTGCCTTCTGCTACAGCCAAATATTTTTCAAATGTTGACTCATCAGTCCAGAGCACCTGCTGCTGATCCCCCAGGGGTCCATAAAATATAGCTGTGTACTAGAAAAATGCTAGTAACACCACTGTCAAGACTAGTCAGTACACCTGGGAAATAAGCTGACCTTGTAACCCTTCCAAGTATGTGAATAGGAATTATTACTTGTAGGGGAGTGCTGGCATCTTTTATCCTGGGGGGCAAAACCAATTTAGTGGTCTATGGTGCAAAATAATCAGCCGACCCATTATCATCAGATGTAGACTCAGAACACAGATATGTTGACAGATAAAGTATAGGGATTGATAGGACAAGACAACTGTATAGAAAGGTAGAAATGGCCAAGCTGGTCAAGCCCCAGCCCATATAGTCATGTTAGACAGAAGCCCGGTGGGCAGTTGCCCCTCTAACCCTCCCAAACTGACATGCTGAGCTTTCTACTTCATGTATCCAATCTTGTTAATTTAACTTAGTATGTAGGAGAGAGCATGCAGCATAGTGTCTTTGTGCTGTCCAGGCACACAGACATCCTACTATACTAGGCAGCATGGTAGGATGTGCGCACAGACACTATGCTGCCTGCCACTAGACATCAGGGAGGTGTAAATGCTGGCTGGGTTAAGTTCTGGGAGTGTAGTGTGGTGATGGGGCATGTCTTGGGAGTGCAGTGTGGTGATGGGACATATACCGGGGTGTGGGGGTTAGTCATGTGTGTTAAATGTGTGTTATAGGGCATGTCCTGGGTGTGTAATGTGGGTGATCGGGCATGTGCTGGGTGTGTAATGTGGGTTATGGGGCATGTCCTGGGTGTGTAATGTGGGTGATCGGGCATGTGCTGGGTGTGTAATGTGGGTTATGGGGCATGTCCTGGGTGTGTAATGTGGGTGATCGGGCATGTGCTGGGTGTGTAATGTGGGTTATGGGGCATGTCCTGGGTGTGTAATGTGGGTGATCGGGCATGTGCTGGGTGTGTAATGTGGGTTATGGGGCATGTCCTGGGTGTGTAATGTGGGTGATCGGGCATGTGCTGGGTGTGTAATGTGGGTTATGGGGCATGTCCTGGATGTCTAATGTGGGTGATGGGGCATGTCCTGGGTGTGTAATGTGGGTGCTGGGGCATGTCCTGGGTGTGTAATGTGGGTGATCGGCATGTCCTGGGTGTCTAATGTGGGTGATGGGGCATGTCCTGGGTGTGTAATGTGGGTGCTGGGGCATGTCCTGGGTGTGTAATGTGGGTGATCGGGCATGTGCTGGGTGTGTAATGTGGGTTATGGGGCATGTCCTGGGTGTCTAATGTGGGTGATGGGGCATGTCCTGGGTGTGTAATGTGGGTACTGGGGCATGTCCTGTCGATGCAAAGTGGATTCAGGAACACGTGAATGCAGAGAAAAAAATGATTGAAAATGATCTATACAATGTGCCAGCAGAATTGCAAGCAAATGCTTACATTAAGAGAAATATATGATATAAATGTATCTGTGGCATCTCCTGCTTATGTCATCACCAGTGGCTTCATATGCAAATTAGATATTTTTCACTGAAAACCAGTTGCTTTTGTATGTCAATTCACAGGTGGTGTCATTAGCTGAGGACGCCACAGACACATTTAAGACACATTTTTATCTTAAGGCATTTGCTTGCAGTCTTGCTAACACAAAGCATAGATCATTATTCTCTACATGCACAGTAAAAACAATGTTTAGGTGATAAAGTCCCTATGAGTACTATATATTGTAGGCAGCATTTTTCCTGTGGATGTAGCAATATAAGAAGCCAGACTTTTTAAAGAGGTCGGTCTCCATACATGATACACAAGTATGCCTGTTGACACTGTCACTAAAGCAGATCTAATTTCTCTAGATGGATTGTGATTGCTTTACCATACACCAGCCATATGTCTTTCCATTTGTTAGGGCTTGATTTACTTGAGCAGAACATGTGTTCACACAGGTTGAGTGCAGGGACTCCAAATAACGTGTTCCAGCTATTGCCACTAGATGGCAGCAGCTGTCAAATTAAGACCAAATTTATAATATTTTTTTCATTATGTTGAGGCTATTTATATAATCCTGACTTTGATTACATATACAACCAAAAGTGCAAAATAAAATGTATGTAATGTTTATTTTTGTTAACCGAAGCAGTTTATTTATTAGTCTAGCAGAAAAACACCCGTATCCCTTCTGAATCATATTTTAATACAACGGTTATAAACAGCACAGAGTCTTCTGTCTCACTATTGTTGATCAACATTACCTCAGTTTTTCCTTAGGATTCAAGAAAGGGGCAATTCCATCTATAGCAGTGCTTCTTAAACCTGTCCTCAAGGACCCCCAGCAGGTCTAGGATTTAGGGATTACCCAGTTGTTTTTAAATAAGAAAATGTATAACTCCTGGTGTGGTTCCCTAATAGGAATATGTATTACACCTGGTGTGGTTCCCTAACTGTTAGAGAACCATACCAGGTGTTATACATATTCTTATTGAAAAACAACTGGGTAATCCCTAAATCCTGGACTATTGGGTTTGTTGAGGACAGGTTTAAGACAGTGAGTCTTAAACCTGTCCTCAACAAACCCAATAGTCCAGGATCTTGAGAGTCTAAATTATGTTTAGATAAACTATGCATTGTGGAAAGAAGCAAAATGTGTCTTATTGATTCCCCCCCCCCCCCCCCCCCCACTTCCTATCTCCTAAATAATGCAAAGTGTAAATGATTCATTGTTTGTCCTGTAGCCCTCCAAGCCCTCCTTATAGGATGTCACAGAACATAGTGGCTCATGTAAATTTGTTTCATTGTAAAACTACACAAGAATAAGTAGTATTTCACATGTAGAGTATTTAACATATATTAAAACACGTACAACATACAGAACATAAGCAATTTGTAACTGCCTCTTTAAGAACATGTTTTTTTAATGAGCCACTTAGCACATCAGCCACTGTGAGATCCACCCTTCTTTGTAAGCATGGGATTTTCAGCTGTAATGTACGAGTAGTATTTAGGCCTATGTTAACTTAGCTGTTAATTCCGATAAATAAGAAGTTACTAATAAGGTGTTTTCTGAGCAGCAGTATTGCCAGTCTTTACAAGAACTCCTCCTAGTGTTAGAGCACAGTTCACAGAGCTGAAACCACGCCACATTATATTCCAAATACTTGAAACTGCTGTGTTCAATAGAGAGTTTATACCACAGTAGTGGGGAGCATGAAAACTGCCGCCTGTGCTCTTACCCATAATTCCAAGACCCATTTGTAATTATTCGTAAACCTACAAGAGAACTAACATTTGTTTTTATGGAAAAATAAGTGCATTCCACATTATAGACAATATGCAGAAAATAAATTAGGTTGAAGTGCCCTTTTTGAGCATCCAGTTTAAGGTCTGGTTTATGCATATACTGGAACAGATTGCAGAAAAAGTAACAATAATGAGTAAAGATCCAGACCAAGATGTTGGTCTTCTAAGCTGGAAGATAGTGTATGAGTCATCACAGGGGGGGCGATGAGAGAGGCAGCATTTGGCCATTTCTGTAGAACAGGACACGGTTTCCCGAGGGAAAAAAGCGTGGAGACTAAATATCAAGCCCCAGCATGCTCTGCGGCTGCTCTATGAAATAGTGCCATAACTCGTTATTATGAGTCTACATGGGTGTGCATTATGACTGATGAATGGGGACTAAAGTTGTAACATTACCCTCTGAGTGTCTGTATGTGTTTCCATGTTCACTGACCAGTCAGGACTCAGGATTGGCCTTGAGGGAATCACTGCTTAATGACTATAACTGTATGTGCAGCTTCTGCTGAGAACATGGTCTGTGAATTGGTAATAAACCCTTGTAGTACTGTCTGATTAAATCACAAAGAAAATAAAAAAAATGTACTCATATTTACATTTCTAAGAACCTTCTGCAGCTGCCCTTTGAAGAGTCGAAATTCTCCTTGTCTGGAGAGGTTTTTGCCAGAATTTCATATCTGTCTATGTGTTAATGGCCGTTGAGATTCCAGTAAGATGCACCCGGCCTCTTCCCAGACACAGTGTTGCCATTTTGTCAATGAGAGTTGGTATTTGTTACCAACAATCAATAAGTGTAAGCTCATTTCCTCCATTTGACTCTATGTGCAGGTCAGGGAGTATTGTGAACCAGTGTAATACAGCACAACGTGCTATGAAGAAGGAAAAAAAGAAGAAGGCCTTAATAGAGTAAAGACCACATTTCCCAGTTAAGGGGGGGAATACTTTTAACCATTGAGTTTGATTTTAATGCAGTCCTCCATTTCTGCCATCTGCCCTCCTTAAAGGAGAAGTCTCTTCATACCGGGCAGCAATCATACTCAGCTGTTGTAATACTCTAAATCCCATTTTTCATCCATTGTACAAGGTTAGAGGGTACATTTTGGTTACCATGTTATAATCGTTATTGCAAGAGAGATAAAATAACATCATTTTTTGGAGGGGGAAGAGGGAAGTTGGGTGCATATTCTGCATTGTATTCCATATAATGGCTGAATTGACCGTGGTGAGTTAAAATACAAAATCCTTGGTATTTGGCCAACATAAAATAAGCAGTAGAAGTTGACAAAAAATAAAGCTAGCAGATAAATAGTTAATATAGCTAATATTAAGTGTACAAATAGCGCTGCTATAAAACAAACCATGGATGAGATTTTTCTGTACACAATTCTGGTTGCTCATAACAGATACACAATTCAATAGATATGTAATCTGGAAAATGCTGGATTTTGTTTTTATCTCACTTTTGAAACACATTTACTGTAACGTAATAAAGGTTAGATAAGTAATGCCATCTTGTTATCGCATTGCTCGAAATATTGCCATCTTTATTTCCAAATCCAATTCTAAACTGTTATCAAGGAAATTAGTTAATAAATAAATAAAACCTTCATGAACAGGACGGAGCGGGACCACTAGTGAGATCATGTCTAATTGACTTCAAATTTGAGTCAATAACCTCTTGGCGGATATCAGTCTGCTCCCATTCAGCTTCACCTGCCTCCATTACCCACTTCACTCCCCTGAGGTCTTGCAAACTGAAGTCATCTTGTTATGATGTCATGGCATGTGCCGTAAAAGTGATTGAGAGTTACTTGAGGGAGAGATATTGTTGGCACCTAAATCTGATGGATTTTTTTATGAGCATTTATTAAAGAGCGTGTTTATATTACTTGTGTCTATGTAACTTTGCCGCTGCAGATGGTTGGGAACTACATATCTCATGCTACTCAGGGATAAGACACAGCATCATGGGATAAGCCATTTAAACCAACTGCACTGACAAGCTGAGCCATTACTGTTATTGAGAATAAAAAGATTCTGCCAACTTGCCAACACATATTCAGCCTCACAAGTGTTTGTCCATCTCTAAACATTGTTAAGTCGGCATCCCACAATGCTTAGCACATGTGCTGCCAATATCAGCGTTTGAGGGTGGCGGATATGTGCGCATAGATATCTGCCACCATTTTGGGAGCAGCCATGTTGCCGAAGGCAACTGTTCCCTTTAGGTATTGATATATCTTAAGTTACATGTAGATCAGGAGTGTGTATCTACTAGGATCTCAACTTGTAACCCACACGGTTTATTGGAATATATCCAGATAATGTTTCACAGTAGCTTTGAAGTAATAATAATATGTTTATATGAACTAAATCCGAGGGAAGTTACGTGTGTTCATCCATTACTAGTTTGTATCATTTTATTTATACACTCTCATGATGTGATCCTGGCTTAGTCATTCTGAGTTGTATTAAAGAGAAGCGTGTCATTTTATATTGTCTCATTGAAGAGTACTCATCAAGAGTTTTATTCTTGAGCAAATACTCAGTTTATGCAAATCAAGTATTTAAATCACCAGATAAAGAAATATTTACCTTTTAACCTCTATAAAATAGAGGGTTTTACCATATATTGAAAAAACAGAAAAACAGCTCAAGGTAAGACCTATTTCGTTTTTAGGGATGATTTTAGCATTTGAGCTTTCTTTTGAAACTATGTTTTATACACATCTCATATTTTAATATGAATCGAATGTAATAAATGTGTGGACATCCTATTTAACATTTTGATAATGTTTACAAAATGTATCCTACCTTCTGTAAAGCCACTATCCCCCAAATACAACAATGTTCCACTTGTATGTTACTACATACTTTAGAGTTTTTATTTTTTAGCTAAAAACTAGAAATCTGGGAGCCGGTGACATAGCAGGAGAGAGTCTGTCTCTGTTTTGACAGCGAGGCAGATGAATGCTAGGATTTGGAAACTTGAAAATTAGTGTTTTTACACCTATTAAAATGAAGGCTCAGTTCTTTTTTTCAATAAAATAAAAATAATTTTATTTAAATCATAATTACATTACATATATTAAAATATATTGCATTACACTAATTTAGAAATTGTGTATTATTATCCACAAATAAGAAAGAGAACAACAAGTAACAACCAAATAAACAAAAATAAAAAAAAGTAAAATAATTCTGTAAAATGATATCCTTATCATACTCCACATTACTGACATAATCATTGCATTGGTCCAGTGTGAGCTCATAGCTTGTTTTAATTTGAAGTATACACATGTATATGAACACCTTTCCAGGTAAAAGTACAGTAAAGGACAAAAAAACCCACATACTTCCTTCTCCCAAGCAAAGCGCACATGTATCTTAGAGATTCACTTGGGATTACTATCGGCTTTGCTTCAGATCTAAGGCAGAGCTGGTCTGAACCTGTCAGCGGTGCACAGCTCGCCCCTCTCGAATGATTGGGGTGTGGTCTTAGAGGGGGTCACTCATTTTCAAAGGGATCCAAAGAGGGAAACGAGCTTAAGTCCCCTTTGTTGATCCCTTTTAAAAAAGAGGATGTCTCTCCGAGGTGGTGATGTCTATTCACCACTGGTTTAGCGAGTGTTGATTGTTTAGTTAACACACCCTACTGCCGGTCCCTGCGCTAAGATTTTGGCTTAGCTTCTTAAAGTCGCAGGGGGTGTTGGTATAAAAATCTTCACACATTTCCTTTTACAAAAATCAATAATGACGTAGCCAGAAATATAACATTGAAAGGATGGCAGTGACCTCCGCTGGAAGGTATAGATACCAGCCATGCAAGCTATAGCTTTAAGAGGAGAGAAAAAAACAGTATCTGTAAAAAAAAAGAGTCCTATTTCCCATCCTAATATTTATATAAAGCTTTTTGTGGGGGGCCCAGAGCAATGGAGCCAAAAAAATCCAAATTGCACACAACAAATCCAGTCCTCCTGGTTTTATTTTTAATTGCACTATACATCCTGAATTAGTAAATTATTAATCAGTTCAGAAGTTTTGGGCTCTAAAGCAATATTGATGTATCAGTAATTATGCCTGTATAATACTGGACTTCTAAAAATATACATTTCTATTGATGGCTTTCTGGGGAGATCTGATATTTTTGTGCACTGTCAGATTGCCCAGGCATGGCCTCCGCACTGCACCACAGTATGATGTCACTTAACAAGTACAATGATACACAGACACATTCATGCACATCTGAAACTGGGTAATATATATGTATATATGGGAGGCCATATCCGGCATTCCTGACTCGGTCGAATTGAGTGAGTGACTCTGATGCCGAATTTGCTGCTTCCATCAGCCTCTCGGATATATTTAGTGTACACAAACCCTGGAAATACAGCACAGGGTTGTGTTAGGTGTGCCTGATACCACCAATAGCATGGACCTCAGATAGGTCAAAAATGAAAGGCCTCTCTCTGCTCTAGCAGTGAGACACTGTTGGTGACCGAAAACATAAATAATGAAGATGTCTGCCCTCCTTCCTCCAGTAAGAAAATAAAGAATGTATTGAAATGTGGATCCGACAATGAAAATAAGTATAAATCAACAGCAAGGCATATATGGGAAAGGTGGGCCTTCCGCGTTTTGCGTGAAATCACGCCTAATCATACGCAGTTGGTGACCGCCTCATCCATGATACTTACTAGACAGAGCTCAGAGTAAACCTGCCTGTATCTGCATGTCGGGCTCACTCTGGGGATGTGGCAAAAGGTTTTTAAAGTTTAAAGTTAAAAGCCAACTTTAGGGCCACTTTAATTTTGACATTGCCTTGTCAATTACCTGCAATTAACTCTTTCATGAATAAAGCCCTCAGCATTATATGCAATCAGTAGAGGGCATGCTAACCAGCTTCTGTCTCCTGGTTTCCCCTTCCTTTGGGAATTGTGAGTGACAGTCGACTACTAGATCAAACTGCTTCATAATTGAAACATAGTACTGTCTTGTGTAGACGTTTGGTAGCCTCTCTGCTATACAACACAGATATGCAATAAAAACAAAAAAAATTCAAGCAGCAGACCTTAGTGATTTTTAAAGCTTTCTATTTATAGAGATCCAAGAAGAATACTTTAACATGAAACTTGTTTTTTTTTTTTTTAAACTCTCCACTGAGGCAGATAGCACAGCAGCATGCCCAGAGATGTAATAGCACAATTCAATGAATAGAGTTGAAAAGACTTTGAGCTTTCATGGGTCGAGGGCTTGTGCTGAAAACTTGCCCATTAGCTCATGCCATCTCTCCAAGCCCAGCGTGATTCATCACATTATGAGTGAATTGACTTAAAGTATCATGTTCCTATTGATCTAAATAGTAAAGGAAAAAGCAACCAGATAAGAGAGACATCTGAAACCTGTGTTTTCCTGGTGAGGTACTTCCAAGGGCATTGGGAACAGAGCATATAGATAGTGAGAATTCAAAGACCGCAGTGTTAAAACTAATACAGGAGTTTTGTATAGAAATGTGTGAGTTTGCAACACTTTCCTTTTCAGCTAGTGGACTCCAATTCCCATTATGCTTAAGCTTATTTAGCAACATAATTGGATATCGACATATCTCTCTTGATCTTTTTTAATAGTATTTATTCTCCATTGTTCTTTGCCATGCCGTGCAGGCTGTGACCATGTTAGCTGGAAAGTTAATCAATGAGAGATCTTCACTATAAAACAGGTGCAGGTGAGTTGAGGTGAGAGGCACGTTATTAAGGTAACCAAGCATCCTGCCAGGCCATTTCAGGTCTTCTAAACTCACCTGGTTTGTCCCTGCAAAATGCACAGTGAAGACATGTTCCTCTCATCGTGTGCTCTCCCCATCACGTGTCCAGTTTCCTGTGCTATGGTATTTCTGCACTTCTGCAACCCCGAGTTATAACATTCCTTATTTTAGGAGAAATCCAGTCACTTTGCAACAATTTTTTTGAATTAAAAATAAGAGAAAAAGAAGCATCTGAGAATATAATTTACATTAGATATTGCAAACTCTTCTCAATAGCCTACATAACACTGGCAATATTGTTGAGGGTGATTTTCTACACCATGTGGTATAATTATATGACTCATAGAGGCGCCCTTTCATGAATGAAGTCCCTAGCGTATATGGAACCTTGAATAGTTGATATCCGGTAAACAAAATGGATGTCAGCATTCCCAGGAGTGGTGACACCTATGAAACACTCAAGCCTCCAGGTCAAATTCATAGTGAATAGTATCACCATCATAGAATGGTTTATTTTTCGAGTTCTCACACACACAATGGTATTTTAATTGTGATCACAATTCAAGTGATATAATTTGTTGCTATATCAGTTGTCAAAAGGCTTTTACTATCACTATAATTTCGGGTTTGGACTGCCCTTATGGGAGGAGCTAAAGGAGAGGTCTCCTCTGTAATGGTGCAAGCTATCACAAAACAGTGATGCCCCTCCCTAGTAGGTTACATGCCATAGAGCTAGCACTGTCCGTTCTCCGCTAGACGGGGCTCCAAGTTCTTTGTTTTGTGTTTGTATAAAGAATTCCACAACAACAAAACTCACATTAAAATGTGTTAAACTGCAATCACTGTGTTTTTATGTTCATTTGAATAACTAAACTACTTTATTCTTCAAAATGATTTAACAAATTACATAAATAATTATCAATTGACCATGAAGCTATTGAAAATATCCCAGTAATGCCACAATATATTGGTATGTTGGTAGCTATGTCCAGCTGTTGCACCAACATTGTCATGGTGGGTTACTGGACTATGTGATGTACAATGTAATGATGTTCTATGGACCTTTACAGACCTTCCCATGGGTGGAAACTGGAGTCATGGCACGGACACCTTGCCTATCCTTGGATATGTCTTTATCTCTCTACTTCTAGCAGCTGAACATAATGCTCATTACCTCTTTCTATTGGTTCAAACACTGCATGTCACTAGATTGTACCAATGTCCAGTGGATTAGTGGTGTTGGGCCTAAAATATTAAGAAGCATGAAAATTACTACCCATTTTAGAAAGAAAAATGAACACTTTAAATACTATGTTCATGTCACTTATATGTTATTACAACTTTATAGAACTTGTTATACAGTTTTATTTGGAACATATCTGTCGTATATCAGTTTGAAGGGAAAAATGCAGAGCAAAGTCTCTTCGAATCTGACAGCAGATTAGAAAGCAACTAATTAAAACTTCACTTCTGCTGATGAAAAGCAATACTTTCTTTGGAGAATTACATATCATCTGAGAAAGATGACATTAATTATAGCTACATCCATAAGGATGGGGCCATTTTGGGTAGTCTTGGACTTTTGAAAAGAAACATTTTAACCATTTGTTTTATTTTTGTTAAGAAAAATCAACATGAGAATGAATATTAGATAATTAACACTGTTTTTGTATTTGATGCCAGCTTTACTTTTTTTTGTAACACATTTACATCTATTTCAGAAAACAAATATTTAGTAACATATCTAATATATCTGTCTGTAACACAAGTAAATACTATGACCTTATGTTCATGTTGGTTATATTTATATTTCAGATTCTTTGAAATTGATGCGTTTTTTGCCTTTAGGAAAGATCTGTCTACTACATGATGGAGACAATGCACACATAGCAATGGTCCAAGACAATAGAAGATTAATCAATGACTTTATGAAATTAGAAGTAAACTAGATTTACCAGAATCTATATAATAATTGTATTAGTCATTCCTATAGCTCTTCCTCTTCTCCCCATAAGATGGTTGGATCATGTTTGCGATTGTTTGAGATGTTGAAGATGGTATTTTAAGGATTAGTCTAATCATGTTTTGTTTGTTATATGAATAACTGTAGTTTCACCATCAAAGTGTTGTTCCTGTTTTACCCTCAGTACACTAGTTGTGTCTGTGTTACTAGGTGAATCTGCTATACTAATGGCTGGGACTGGTCCCTGATAAGAGCTATACACAACTCCTGCAGCGGCTAAGTCGGCCTTCCTGAGGAAAGAGACTGATTGGCCAGCATTGACTGTGATTGGTCAGCCCTCTGGGAAAGCATCACACTATCTATATATATTTTATTTTTATTTAGAAAGTGTTTTACCAGGGAGAGTACATTGAGATTTCTCTCATTCTCAAGTAAATTATCTCCTTTTATCAAATTGTTCAGTTTGTAAGAATTTTTATGACCCATTTGTCCTTTTATTTCCTGTCTCTTGTACTTTGATCGTAAATAACCTCTATTTATAAAAGTTAACTCTGAGACAAAAAGCAGGAACGTTCCATTGGTTGCCATAGCGATTTGTCCACTTTTAGAACATTTTTTGAGCATCGCTCATTATCTATAATCAAATTATATCTCTGTTTTGTACCGGACCCTCTGCTTTTGATTCGCTGGTCATTGTGTAACAAGTTGCATCTTTGTAAATTGTCATATAATCAATGAGAAACTAGGCATGTGCATATCAAAAACTGCTGAGCCATTAACACAAGATAAGGGCTTTATTAATGAAAGAGGGAAATTTACCAGGGAATTACAGAATTAAGAGCAAAACAGCAGAATTTGAAGTGTAGTAGAATTTGGATAATTTTTTTCGACTCCACTACTTTGCCCTTAGGCTTGTATTTCCCTTGTCAATTACCTGCAATTCTCTCATTCATGAATAAAACCCATAGACGACTTGAATGCTCTATTGATTTACTGAGTAGTTTTATCAATTGACTGGTCCACTTTTATTTGTTTATATAAGGTTTATTGGATAACGGATTAATGGCATGAGATGTCTACTGAATCTGTCGGATGTCGTCAGAAAGTTTAACACTAGTTTTTTTTTCCTGTCACCTGAAAAGTCACATTAATTAATAGGTTGTCCAGATTTTCCCACTAGCCTTGCACGGCATCAAGTCATTCCTAGGGAATGGTAACTATAAGGAGAGGATTTAGAAAATAGGGAACGATTACAATGAAATGTAACAGTGTTTAATGCTTAAGGCTCCATTAAAGCCTTGCCTTGACAAAGCTTCTTTCCGTGGTACCCAGCCCTTTATGTAGCCACACCTCATTGTTGAATTGGACAAGCACATTGTTGAAATCAGAACCACCAGACCACAAGAGGCCTGTACAAGGACGTCCATGGCAAGATTTGTTAACTCCATAGAACATAATTGAATTCAGGGGTGTGTTGTGTTCCTGAGTGACAGACGTGCTGCCAGTCCGGAGAACAACTGTCACTCAGGGGCACGATATATTTTGTATATTTCTGGGGGTCTGGGTGCTGTGAACATCCAGCACACAAACCCCCGGAAATACACGAGCTACATCCGAAGGGCCGACGGCAGCTACAAATTCAGCAACAGAGTAACTCCCTCTGTTTGGAGCACACAAACTTCCAAATAGCGCGGCTCCGTGCACACATGGAGCATACGCACCTGATTGAATTTTGCACTGAAGTCCAGTATATGGCAATGTTGAACAAGTTTGGTGCCTAGCCTTGCACATAGGATCACAGCCCTCCTCTCTGAAGAGGAAGGGTAGACATAGACGGAATGGTGCCTCCAATGTTCCTAAATATAGATTTATATATAAATATATCCTATATATGTCGTTTTTATGAACTTAGGGCATTATTCATGAAAGAGGGAGTTGCAGTGAATTGGCAAGGTAATTTCAAAGATAAGGCCAAAGTAGGTGATTTGGAAGCATTTTCCCATTCAGCAGAATGAGAGAATTTCTAAAAGATCTGCTACTTTGGTCTTAACTTTGAAATTCCCTTGTCAATTTCCTCTTTTTCACAAAATAAAGCTGTAAGTGTCATTTGTTAGTAAGTCCTGAATGACGTGTCCCCAGGCAGAGCAGTGGGCCCAAGGGGGTTATTGCCAGCTTTGTTTAGATTAACTTGTGTGAGATACAGCTCCCATGCTTTTATCATATTCTGTAGTAAGCCCCAAGTTGTAGAGTAGAGCTGTAAGTAATGAACTTACTTTAGCGACCTTGGCATATGTTTTCCTTGAGCATCTTTTAGCGGTTGTGCAAATATACAAGGGTCGTTTTTTGGAGGCATTAAGCGGAAATGTAGATAGGACCCCTATATCAGCTATACCTCCCTCTTTGTAACTGTCCCACCACCCTATTAGTTTGGTTGTAGGGGGGCACCCTAAACAAGAGGGGGCCCTAAGCAGCGGCCTAGTTTGCACCTATGGTAGTACAACCCAAGCAAATATACACAATATTTGTTTTTCTTTAGTACACGTCTGGCTAAACTGTGTCCCGGATAGAAAGAGCTTTATAACAATGAGTAGACAAGGGGTTTTCTTTCATTTGATCACTAGATGGCAGTGATGTTCCAGTAGATATGGAATCTACATGTGTAGCTTTTGGTTTATTTGAGATTTGTACAATATGCAGATTTTCAAATGGCGAGATCCATTAATCCACTATATATTTATTTATTACTTACTAGCGTAACACATTTTAAATCCTGAGAGAATAGATTAATACGGCTGTGCAAAATGGAGCTAAAGAAAATACCGGTTCAACCCATTCTCACTATAAACTTGTAGAGTCTAAAAAAATAGAATAAAAAAAAATATACATTGTGTTAGTAGAATTGCAAGCAAGTGCCTTAAATAAAGGGAACTTGTGTTTTCATTGTGTCTGTGGTGTCTTTTGTTTATGACATCACCTTGTGGCTTGAAATGCAAATTACATATATCCATAACAAGCCCCATAGTGATGTCATATACCCGACGCAGCACAGACCAATATAAAGCATATTTTCACTTAACCTCTGTGTTTGCATGTGATTCTGCTAACATGGTATATTGTACATTTTTGATGATAACCCTCCCGTTCACAGTATTTAGGTGATGGAGTCCGTTTAAAAAGCACTACAATCATGCGGCTGCGTACACCATGTCCTCTCCTTTACCCCCATGCTCTTTTAACTCCGTACAGAGACCTCTCTTCTTCTAAAGATGGATTGCCATTTTGAGAGCAACAGTGATGTAATGAATGTGAGGAGAGAAAAAAAATGTGTCAGCTTAGCTGTCAGTCTTTTTATGTCCGTCGGTTAATCCTTTCCAAAATGGAGCCGCGGAGTTTGAAGGAAATATTTTACAAACAAGTAACTGATTGGGAAGCCAAGGTTATCCAGTTACATAACTCCCCGGCATGCAGTGCATAGCATCGCAAGCTGAGTGGAATCTGCATTCCCCAAACTTAGTGGATTCTAAAGCACTCACTTTAAAATAGAATGAATGCATTACTAGAGGAAAGTGGGCTGCTTATTAGCAAGACATACAGTTGTGTACTCACGCAGAAGGAATGTAATATCCATTATATTTATAGAATAATAAAACCTAATGTGAACCAAATGCATTTCAGTTGCCTTGACTTCCAAGTATATTTTTAAGGTTTTCCTTGGATCTTCTCTTTCCTATTACAACCAGTTTTTGTTGTGTGATATTCATGTTTCGGGATTACAAAGTGTAATATATTATAATTCTGTGTATAATTAATTTGAATAATTATTGCATATAATAATGTCTTTTTTTTATTATTTTTTCATTTTTGGCGCTGTTCAATATGACAGGGTATGTATAAGCGCACCAATCAAAATATACCATAGAGATAACATCCCCCATGCTCCACAAAACACTACTTGCCCCTCCTGCTGGTCAGTTTAGCCAGAGACCTCCGGTGCCTCACACCGCGCTTGAGCAGCAAGAGAAATAATAATAATCCGTCACAGCTACCACAAATATGCAGGAAAACAATGTTTTCAATCCATAAAAATAATTATTTCATACCTAGATAGCAAAGCACACGTTGGAACGCATCACCGAGTGGCAAGGGAAGCTGCCTTATACGTTTCACACCTCAAAATGCGTCAGGCACTGTAGATATATTAATTTAACTTTATTTATTTATTTATACATTTGTAAATGAAATGTATGTATATTCGTTATACACACTCTTTTTGCGCACAGCTAACACCTTAGCACATTTTGTATTTGTTCTCCACCTTTTTTAATGACCAAAAAATATATTGGTAAAAAACAAGATCACACAATTTTACAACAAGGTGTTTTGTAATATTGTTGGTAGAAGAAATTGTGTTTGTTGTAGTTGTTGCATGTTTTCTGTTCTTTTTGATGAGTATGTGTGTGTATTTCAGTGAGGTCACATGCACAGAACAGTTCCTTTCAGTATGAGAGATTAGGACTATGATGAATCCCAGGACTGCAGTGAAGTGCAGCTTTGAGATCTAAAATTAGAAAGTATTGCTCTAAGACAATTTACTCTTTTTATAAGAAAAATATCTGGTACAAATGTATGTAGTACTATGAAGTGTATTGATGCCTCATAGAAATTACGGAAGACACCTGCTAAGAAATTCAGGTCAGCTACATCCTGCAGATAAGATTAATGTAATGTCCTATCGAAAGTTTAATTCAGCAGAATCTGCCATCTGGTGGCCAAATACCAGAATACACAAGATTTGAACAGTAGGAAAATTTAATTTTCATTTTTTTTTAAATTAGGTTATTGCAAATAACATACCTTATTTACAACCTAAAGAAGGCCATTATTTTTAGATTTAGGTATTTATTCTTAGACAACATACCATCTCATCCTTGCACCATCACTATCATGTAATATTAATTATTTTTATCATCATGAAGATTATCATGAATAATCCACTTTAAACATTTCATTATTTTTATTTCATGTAAATAAGGGCAGTGACTGGAGCCATGTATTATGCCAAATAAGATGTGCTTTGTGTTAAACACACACCCATGACATAAACCAAAAAAAAGAAAAGAAAATATGTATAGATATCCTAATGTCAAATCCAAAATGAGTATTTCCAAGTGTGATCCCATATTCCCAGAACCTACATGTTCCCATAAATAAATTGCAGACCATACATGCAAGTTCTGTTCTACTACATAGGAAAATGGTACAATGCAATTTGCTTCCTACTGATGAAGCAAAGAGGTGATCTCACATTGTGCAGGGACAAACCTGATGACTTTAAAAGGTCGCCCCTTTTATCAAACTTTTATCAGTTTACCAAGTCATCAGGTTTGCCCCTGTACAATCTATAGCTAAATTGGTGAGGGGAAATGTTCATCTCACCTGCAACTCACCTTTTAGTGAAAAGCCCCCTGTGTCTATAGTAAGTATGTGAGAAATCCCACATAGGCAGTGGGATATTGGATAACAATAGTGAATATTTATGTTGTGTTTTCCGTTAGGAAGGCTTCTTTTTGGTTTCTGTGGTGGGTGGGTGTTTCACTCTAAGCACATTTCATTCTGGTATAGTTAGTGGTTGCAGTTACTGCCCTGTATTAGATTAATTCATAATAAATAATCCATATATGCTATAGGCTGGTATTACCTGGCATACACCCTGTGCTATAAAGTGAGCTCCTGTTATTTACGCACAAGTGTGATGGGATACTGAGAAGTTCTCAAGATATCTGGGTGGTAAGGGGTATAGAAGCACAGGGATGGATGTGCCAGCTTGCATTATTATGACTATTACCCATCTTTAAACAAACTTGCCAACAGGGTGATCGCTCCTTCATGCAGTTCAACAAAGGTGTGGCCAATCTTGACTAGAATGTGTAATTCAATATGACTTTAGAAACACTATTGTTTAATATTTGAAAACTTAAATCCTGACCAGAAAGTTGTTTTTTTATTGTCTTTTGTCGAGTGCCTATATGTGTGAGGTGTGTATTAAATAGATCTAATTTCAGATTTCATTTTGGTGATAGGAATGGTAAGTAACCAAGTGTTCCATGGCTACTGTATTGTTTACTCATCATAATCTGATGATGAAGAGGATGATAGAACAGTCTGTATCATCTTCCTCCTCACTAGGCTGACTTTCAACCACCTTTGCCGATGGATGGATGCAAGGTGTGGGAATTACCACAGAAGGGTATCTTGAAAGTAACCATGCTGCATTTCCATTTTATCTTACTTGTATTGCAAAAGTTGGCTGCGGTGTTCAGCTCTAGACTCACACACCTGTTAGTACATCATTCTCATCTGCACCTGCTGTGCAGCTATAGCTCCTACGTATTAGCCATCTCTTCCTGGCTTGCCATCATCTTGTTGCTCACCATCATGATTAGTTGCTGGTTCACATGTGCCAAATCATGCTGAGTACCAGCAGTCAGGCCATAGACAGCAGCATTGAATGCCATCATGGGAGGACTGGCAGCAGCTTGTGGAGGGCTCCCGATGTGCTCGGCTGATCACAACCTCTGGGATCCACTGCTTTAGGGGGGGTGGATTGTTGCCCCAACAGATGTATCTGCAAAAAAAAGCGGAAGATGTTGAGGACATTGCTAAACAAAATGTAGGCACTACATTCTCTTATAGTTCACATGCATGGCCATCAGATCAGATGTTGCTGTGGTTAGAGGAGGCACAGTGCCAAATGCTAGAAGGAAAGTGAGAGAAAGTGAGTGTTATCAGTGAACATATCAATGGATGTTCTATACTTACAACAAGACAAGTCTGTGTCAACTGTCTCAGGCCCCATGTCTTGCATAATCCAGTAGGTCATTTAATTGCTGCAGTGTGCTGCTAGCCTACTGTCTCTCCAGCTAACATGCTCTGCACAGCAGCAGTTTTTTTTACCACAGCCTTGCAGCTTATTCATGTGTGGCAGCCATTTTAACATGTGTAGCCACATGTAACATTCCTGGTCCCCACCCCTCTTGCCCTGATCCCTGGCTTGCTATTTGTTAATTCTGCCTGCTGGCTGCTACTCCTGCTCTCACAGGGTGGTCTAGACATGTGCTCATTATGTATCCAGGCATTCCTCTACAATGATTGGGTTTCAGTTGATTGCACCTATCATATGTATTGGTTTCATGAACATGGGCCTATTTCAATTTTTTTCCAAAGATTTTTGGATTCTTTTTGGTATTTCTAGGCTATTTTCTGTGAAATCTGTCACAGGATATAATTAGGTGTTTGAGGCTACCACTTCAATTTGGTGCATTTTTGCCTTTTTGGCATATTTTGGCTGCATTCAGTTTCAGCAGATAATCGAATAAGCTATGATTTCCGAATTGTGAACTTATTTGGAGGCAAATCGGAGCTACCTGGGTAGCTCAACATTTGGGTAACGATGTTCTTCTGTGAAGAAGAAGGAATATGTACTGTGTTTCTGTATTAGACCAACCCCATGTGTAATACTTTTTTTTTTTTGCTAGTATTGAGCCCTCTCGCATAACATTATTCTGCCCCACAAAATATATGCACTGGACAAAAGACAATAAAAAAAAAAACTTTCTTGCCAGGATTTAAGTTTTCTAATATTAAACGATAGAGTGTTTCTAAAGTCATATTGAATTACACATTCTAGTCAAAAGATTGTATAAAACAAAAATTTGAAAACTGCAAAAATCTTCACTACCTCACCATACCTACTAAGATCATAGCACTGGATTAATATTCAGCCTACTCAGTATGGTTATGGGGTGTATGGAGTGCACTTCTTGTACATGGTCCATGGTGGATATTTACTGCACTTTGTCACAAGCAACTTAATGATGTGCTATGGCCCTTCACAGACCTTGCCATTGACACTTGTGTGTTTTTACAAACACTTTGGCCGTCCCTGGTTTAAATGCAAGGCCGCAGTCCTGTCAATACAGACTTAAGTTTGATTGGACAGGACCACGAAAAACAGGCCTGTCCTATTCAATTTGTGACTCTTGGCAACTAAGCTTCACATGACACAAAACATGTAAATTAAGTTGGATGCTGGAAACAACCCAATCATATTACACATACCATAAGTAAGGAAGAAATAGAAAATGTCTTGGTGTCTGCATGACATAGGAGAAAAGCATGCACATAATATTCAATGAAGCATCATCTTTAGCTTTAAACTCTGCAGTGATAAAAACCGTCAGGCGCTGATTTATTACAGAATTAATTATACGCAAAATACATTACATAAGTACAGGGGGGAAAAAACGTTTTATACCAATTCTCAAGCACATCTCCATTTAAATCTGTATAATTGCTGTACAAGGGTAAGTGAAAGACCTTTCTTGCAGCTAAGAGCACAAGACACTTTCATTACATTTTTATTTCCAGACACACAAGGACACTTGTGACTGACCAACACGTGAAGTCATTCTATTTCTAACTCCTTTTTCACAAGGAAATGTGTTTTTGAACATGACAAAAAGATAAAAATAGGTGCAAATAGGCGCAAAAGCATACAATATCACAAATGCCATGTTTTAGTTTTAGTTTAAAAAAAAAAAAAAACAGCTATACTTCTGCCCCTTAGACTTAACATTGACTTCAAGCAAATAAAATACTGTCTCTGTGGCAAATATAGAACAAACACTCCTACATTGTGGGATAGGCCTACGTTTGCTTTGACCCGGACAGTCCTGGATCTGCAAGGACTCTCTATTTTAAGCTGTAAATCTGGGGTTTATTCACAAAAAGGTGAGTTGAGGAGAGATGAACATTACATTTCAGCATTTTAATTATACATTGTGCAGGTGCAAAGGTGGTGAGTTTCCCCCACTAAGCCATCTCACCAGGATTGTCCACAATGTATAGATAAATTGGTGGAAGGTGCATCTCACTTCAATTCACCTTTTAATGAATAGACCCCACTGTGTTGATTACTGTTCTTTTGCTTATGCACTAAACCTGGAACTATGGGGAACTGAGAAAGGAAGTGGGAAAATCAGGCAAAAAAGCAGAACAATTCAACTAATCTGTCTTTCCAGCTCTGCTGTTAATGCCTGATTTATTTATTTTTCCCTATTCCCGTGTCTGTTATCAGCTTTGTCAGTAAACACCAATGTGATGTGATAATAGTCCAGCACTGACCCATTACTGTGCATTGTATGTTTGTGCCACCTGTATGATTGTGTTGTGAAACATGCTTGTATCTTGGTTTATTCACCTGCTTCCAAGCTTCAGGGTTTGTCTGATTGCAATATGTGTAGCATGTGCAGATCAGTAACTATCTATTATAACGTGTTCACGTGTTCCAGTGTATGTTACAGGAGACACAGTTATCAAACTTGAAAACTAATTTCAGTGTCTTGTATCTGTAATTGGCCTGTGCGATGCGGTTATGATGAGATTAATTGAGGGGTGTCACAGAAAAAGCCTCCTGGGATTCTACATTGGGCAGGGAAGCGTGACAATACAATTTGAATTTGTGCATGAGATAACATTTGATCAGAGAGCATGAAATGTAGTTTGCCTGCCTCAAGCTAAGGACAAAACAGAACTCCAAATTACAGTTCCTATCAACCGCGGATCCCCGAATAGCCTGGTCATTTGTTTCCCGATGCTTGTGTGACGTCTGGACTGTATTTCTGTACATCTGGAAGATCCGGTAATCTGGTCTCTAATTCCATATTGGAATTTCTTTTCCATCAGCCATATTCAATCTCTTGCATTAAATTAAACGTAATGTTGTTTTGAACTTTTGAATGTCTGATTCCCTGGCTTGTTAAAAAAGATGAATGAGAAGATGTTTGTAGTATGACAGCTGGAATATAGGACTTGATGATGAGATATATCTTCCCTAATCAGCCCTGTGTGGACATTCTATCAATTCAGTCACTTGGAGATATAAGCACTGAGAGCAGTGGTGTATCTTGATTTTGTGCTGCCCTAGGCAGACAAAATCCGGGCACCCCCCTACCCAAGCTGCACACCCACGTTACACACCTAAGACATGCCCCATCATTCAGACTCACATCAAGCTTACACTCCCATCACACTCAGTCACACACTCCTACTCCCATCACACTCAGTCACACACTCCTACTCCCATCACGCACACTCTGACTCCCATCACACTCAGTCACACACACTGTCTCCCATCACACACACTCTGACTCCCATCACACTCAGTCACACACACTGTCTCCCATCACACTCAGTCACACACACTGTCTCCCATCACACACACTCTGACTCCCATCACACTCAGTCACACACACTATCTCCCATCACACTCAGTCACACACACTGTCTCCCATCACACACAGGTCACACACACTGTCTCCCATCACACACACTCTGACTCCCATCACACTCAGTCACACACACTGTCTCCCATCACACTCAGTCACACACAGTCTCCCATCACGCTCAGTCACACACACTGTTTCCCATCACACACACTCTGACTCCCATCACACTCAGTCACACACACTGTCTCCCATCACACTCAGTCACACACACTGTCTCCCATCACACACACTCTGACTCCCATCACACTCATTCACACACACTGTCTCCAATCACACACACTCTGATTCACACACACTGTCTCCAATCACACACAGTCACACACACACACACACACACACACACACACACACACACATCCCATCAGCACTTACCTTTCCCTGGCAGGCAGGCAGCATGGTCCCTCCATGCTGCCTGTTCGGCTTCCCGGCGATTGTGCCGACAGGTCACGTGACCGGGCGCGCGTATGACGTCAGCGCGCCCGTCACGTGACCTGTCGGCACTTCCGTGCCGGCACACTGCACGGGGAGCCGAACAGGCAGCACAGAGGTTTCTCTGTGCTGCCTGTTCGGCTCCCCGTGCAGCCTGGCAGGCAGAGCGTTGGTGAGGGGGGATCTTGCGATTGGGTTTTTTTTTTTTTTTAAAGGGCCAGATTTTTTTATTTTTTTTTTATTTTATTTTTTCCAGTGCTGGGGGGCGCTGCCGCCCCCCAAAATTTGCCGCCATAGGCATCCGCCTAGGATGCCTCGCGGTAAATACAGCACTGACTGAGAGACATGTTTGCAGTATGGGTAGTGCTCGGCTCTTGATTCTGTAGACCAGTATGGCTAAGCTTGGCACCGCAGATATTTGGGAACTACATATCATATGACGCTTTATGACTGACTGGCCATCATGGCATATGTAGTTACCAGAATCTGCAGTGCTAGGGTTATTGCCTCAGATGCTTTATTCTTCCAATGCTCCATAACTAGAGATGAAAGAATAGTCTCCAAAAATAAAAGTTATACAGTACACAATGCTTAAGAGTATGTGATTCCCAGGAAGACATCAGCATTAGAAATGTCCTTGTTTTATGCATACATGTCTACATAAATATGTAAAACGAATACTAGTGCACATTCCTCATTAAAAGGCCAAAAAAGCCCTAGCGTAACAGTTTGTTTTGGAAAGTATCACACTATAGATCAACTATGTATTGACATATTAGGAAACCTTAGCTGATTTGCCCATAGCCTGATGTGGGCGGGGTTATCTGATAATACGCAGCCCCCACCAGCTTTTGCTACAAAATACCCAGTACCGATACCGGGGGTCCAGAGCTAATTTGTTCATGCTTAGGCTGTGTACGTATCTTGGACATGCATAGCTCAAACGCAGTTCTGACTGTGCACAATGCAATGCAGTATTAAGACAGGAATTTGACAGGACAGCTAATGTGTTTAGCCATTTAAAGGGACTCTGTCAACTTAACCATTGTTCATACTGTGAATATAGAGAATAATAAATGATGATAAATGATCTATACAAGCAAAGGCATAAAATATCACAAATATATATATGTAGTGTCTACTGTTTATGACTTCATCCGTGGCTTGATATGCAAATTAACTACTTTTTAGTGGGAATTGGGTAATTTGCATACCAAGCCACAAGGTGATGTAATAAGCAGGGAACGAAACAGACAAATTTAAAACTTATATTTATTTTCTTGTATTTATTTGCTTGCAATTTTTCTAACACATTATATAGATAATTTTTCATCATGTGTCATTCTCTTCACTCATAGGATAATCAATGTCTAGGTTGATGGGGTCTCTTTAAGTGTTGTGATAACAAATGAAGCCTTTGGGATTTAAAGAGAACTAGAAAATTTCCATTGTGGGCCATGTGAGCCATTTCCATTCAAGCACAGAGAGGTTGATTGGCATTTTTTTTTTTCTAATTAGATGTTTTTTGACCATTCAAAGACTATATTTATATTATTTCCCATGGACTTTTGCCCAAAGGCTATTTTTCCCAACATAAATGTATAAACAGATGTGTAAAGAGCTTCCCTCTTTATCCCTCGTGCATGAGAGCTAGCCTCGTATGCCTTCGATATTTATGTAATGGAAGAAGTATGTTACTTGGAGATTAGCTCAGTTTGGGTCATAGCGAGTTGGTTTATGTTTTAGACTTAGAGCATATTAATCTCTGAAGTGTGTAAGTGAGAGGCTTGTCACATGGTTTTTCAGGTCTTAGCCGGTACTGTAACCTTGTAAGTGCCAGACAGATGTACAGCTCTTTTTATTCTTTTTGTGATTTAATTCAACTGATAATATGCCTTTGTTAATACTCCAGCACCAGCTGACAAATGCTATATGTTTACTTATAATTTTATAAATTATAAAAAAGGGGACAGTGAAACCTAAATAAGGACACTTGGGAGGCATGGCTATGACTGTACTACAGGTTATATATACAAATCTATGTCTTTTGTCACTTCTAGATGGCAGAACAGATGGTGTCTGACAGTCACCAACTCTGCAGGATACTCTGCTTACAGAGACTGCAAAATGAAATCCCATCATCCTTAGCTAGTACTATTACCGATAGGCAAAGTGTCCATGGCATGGTCTGGGAAGTTCTACATTGTCAGATGCAAAGTCCAGTAAACATTCACCTTGAACAATGTTGCCTCCTATCCTTATAAATATCTGACATCACCCAGGCTTTGTGATTAGTAAGGAATTCAGATGTGACTGGACCAAAGGGATCAGGGCCGGACTGGGAACAAAAACCAGCCCTGGAAAAAATTTATATACCAGCCCCATCGCATAAGATTTTTAAACCAGCCCATAGCATAATATAATTTTTTTATTCATAGAAGGGAAAATCATGCATTTTAAAAAGCACATCTGAACAGTGTATTATTTATAGATAAGACTGATATATAAGCCTGTCTAGGGCAATATATATACCTCCAGTATGTACACAGAGTTATATGAATTGCCCTGTGCAGAGGTATATATCAGGGCAGTGTGTGAGACATATCCTGTCTCTCGCATATCTGTAGCCTGTCTCTCTCTGTCCTTTCTGTGGCGTCTCTCTCTCTCTGTCCTTTCTGTGGCGTCTCTCTCTCTGTCTTTTCTGTGGCGTCTCTCTCTCTCTGTCCTTTCTGTGGCGTCTCTCTCTCTGTCTTTTCTGTGGCGTCTCTCTCTCTGTCTTTTTTTTTTGTGGCGTCTCTCTCTCTGTCTTTTCTGTGGCGTCTCTCTCTCTGTCTTTTCTGTGGCGTCTCTCTCTCTGTCTTTTTTTTTTGTGGCGTCTCTCTCTCTGTCTTTTCTGTGGGGTCTCTCTCTCTGTCTTTTCTGTGGCGTCTCTCTCTCTGTCTTTCCTGTGGCGTCTCTCTCTCTGTCTTTTCTGTGGCGTCTCTCTCTCTCTGTGTCCTTTCTCTCTCTCTCTGTCCTTTCTGTGGCGTCTCTCTCCCTCTCTGTGGCGTCTCTCTCTCTCTCTGTCCTTTCTGTGGCGTCTCTCTCCCTCTCAGTGGCGTCTCTTTCTCTCTCTCTCTCTGTGGCATCTCTCTCTCTCTCTCTGTGGCATCTCTCTCTCTCTCTCTCTGTGGCATCTCTCTCTCTCTCTCTGTGGCGTCTCTCTCTCTGTTGGGTATCTCGCTCTCTGTGGCGTCTCGCTCTCTGTGGCGTCTCGCTCTGTGGCGTCTCGCTCTCTGTGGCGTCTCGCTCTCTGTGTGTCCTTTCTGTGGCATCTCTCTCTCTCTCTGTCCTTTCTGTGGCGTCTCTCTTCCCACCTTTCCCCTTAGTGTCTTTCACCCCTTTCCCCCTGTAGTCTTTCACACCCTCCTCTTCCCCTGTACAGTCTTTCACCCCCCCTTCCACCTCCCCCTGTAGTGTCTTTCACCCCCCCTTCCACCTCCCCCTGTAGTGTCTTTCACCCCCCCTTCCCCCCCTGTAGTGTCTTTCACCCCACCCTTCCCCCTCCCCCTGTAGTGTCTTTCACCCCCCCTTCCCCCCCTGTAGTGTCTTTCACCCCACCCTTCCCCCTCCCCCTGTAGTGTCTTTAACCCCCTGCCCTTTATGTCTCACTCACCTTGCGTTCTCTGCTCCCCATCCCGCCGCCGGAACTGCTGCTGCAGCATCCGGCGGCAGCAGGCGAATTTCTTAAAGCGGCGACGGCCGCCGAATTGCTTAAAGTGGCCCACCGCCGCTTTAAGCAATTCGGCGGCCGTCGCCGCTTTAAGAAATTCGTCTGCTGCCGCCGGATGCTGCAGCAGCCGAACTCTTAAAGTGGCGGCCGCCGCCGCTTCACTTTAAGTGGCCAAGGCGGCCCCGGGCAGGCGGCCCACCGGGATTTTTCCCGGTATCCCGGTGGGCCAGTCCGGCCCTGAAAGGGATCCAGCTCCCCTGCATTCCCTGCACTCCAGATAGTACAGTTGGAAGCATCAAAAACATCAAGTTCTCTTCTCTGCATTGTTGTCAGTGACCGGCGTAGACTTACGGAGGCAAAAGAAGATAGATTCGTGCTCACTCACCCAACACTCATCTGGACAGACCTGTGTACCATTAAAATATTATGGTTCGTAACATAATGTTAATATCATTACCCCAAAATGATGCGACAAGGTAGCTATACCATTAGTTTGCTGCTGTGTATTAAGTCTTACTTAACTCCCTGGTACACGATGGTAAAGGGCGTTGAGTGGCAGTGGGGACATTGCACTTTCTCCTAATGCGAGGCACTTCCTTTCATGTTTCATGTTTAGCGTCCAAATCAGTCGTCTCCGGGTTATTCATCTTGCTGGAATAATGACTTGAATCTCTCTTCATATTTCTATCAAGTTTCCAGTCTAATATGTGTTTCTGACACGTGTAAGACAGTTCAGCAGTGATCTGCATGTGGGCTCTGAGCTACAAGGAAGCCACATTCAAAGAGTTCTTCTTACTAGTGTCGCACTGGAACAGAAATCAAAGTCCGTCCGTAGAGCTCTGAAATATATTTGCTTTACAATAGATCTGTACTAAAAAGATTAAAAAAAAAAAATAGTCTTAAAAGAAATCCAAAAGAAAACACACAGTTCCATTTTTCAAAGAAATGTGATTTGTGTTGTCGTACCACATGTGACAGCAGAAAGCATCACAGGAAAACACATACTTTTAGCTGTCATTATTATTGAAATGATTGCCTGCTGTAATAAGGCAGAACTCCCATAGACTTACATTGTGCAACATCTTGGAAACATCAAAGAGTATGTCATAAAATAAATGTAAGCTATTCAGTGTCGTGGTGGTACACAAGGATACCTATTTTTTCGACGACTGCACTCAGAGTGTTAATTTCAATGTAATTGTAATGGAGATTAAACAGAGTGGTATGTTTTAAACATTGCTGTCATCTGTGTGGTCTATTCAGAGTTGTGGAATAGTTCCAAGGTCTATAGAGGAATGTACAGGATCTTATGATCTCATCAGATTCAGAGCAAAGCATTGTGGTTGTTATATATTTTAACACAGGGCTTATATGTTTCTGGGGCACTTATCAGTGTGGAATATTGGTAGCTATTGTTTTAAAAATATGTAAAAAGTGTAGAGATTACATATCTCCAGTCCCGATTTGGGAGCCTCTGACACCCCCTCCCCAGAGTCCCGATCCGCCGGGAGGCGTGGATTACTGTGACTGCAGAATTGTGTAAATAGTGTAATATTTCTTCCATATGTAGCTCTATATGTTTTAATATAGTGAGTTGCTGTACATGGTGCAGGGCACATGAGGGTGAGTGGAGTGATGTACAGCCAGTGTTATGATGTGAGTGATAATATCAATTTATTTGGATGGGTTATCCTATGGAGAGCCACCAGGAGCACCAGGCTTTAAGGAATTAGTCAGCATTATTAATGTGCTTTAAATGCAAATGTCAGAAGTGCTAAAGATGAATGTAAAATTATTATAAAATTATATATCTAAATTGAGTGCAGTTTAGAATGTTATGGGTTTGTTACAAATACCATCACTTACCCCCACCCTCTTTTATAGGAGAAATTCTCGGCCCACCCGTTATCATCAGATATTGACACAGATAGATAGGCAAGACAGATAAGGCACAGAGATTGGCGAGCCGACAAGGCAATTTGATAGAAAGGGCTATGGACTGGGGGATTTAGAAGTGAAAAGTGGTGCCCATGGGTCAGATTCAAGGGCAGCCTAGGAGACAATTATTCCAACTGTTTTGGTGGACACGGATGAGTGGTCTAGTGGATAGTTTCATGGCTTGTGTTGGGGGTAATTTTGACATCTGTCAACTAAAAAGTGAACTCTAGTGACCTGATCTCAAACTTGCCTATTACCAACTTTTTCAGTGTGCTTTTTTGAGTAGGCCCCATAGGATTGGTAGTAACTATGTGACATAATTGGCAGTCATTATAGTAGGTGGTAGCCTTTACTGTTTGAAGAGGCACGTGGGTTTTCACAAAAACAAATAATGGCTTGTTGGCCATGAAGGGTATAATTACGGAGAAATTAAATGCCAGCTAGATCTCTATAATGTGTAAAACTGGTCAAGTAACTTTCTAATTTTTGTTCTAAACATACTTACATTCCATACAGCCCCATTTAATACCATTTGATTTATCTACACTATGACAGCCTGCCTCTTGTTAAATATTTTTCCAACTCCTAAATGTAAGTATTTATGTACGGAAAGCAATATTTTGCAATTCTTATGAATATTCATAATAGCTTTAACAGGAAGCTTTGGGGCATAGCCTTCATTATAGGTGTGTCAATCAGACATGCGCTAATCAAAGAAACACCACTGTCTAACTATTGCACCAGCACAGTGCATTAATCGAAACAGTGCTAGATGCTGATTAAAAAACTTCCCCTTTACCAACATTCTTTTCTTGTCTTCTTCTGCCTGTTTTAAGGGTGAGGATCCATTAAAGAGCATGACTAAGTAAGTCTCCGCTTATTTAACAGAGGATTTTGTTAGCGATCCATTGATTTAAAGAACTGCTTATATCATTCCAAGTACTTGTGTCTCGTATCATGTGATTGGAGGAAGGCTGCTGTCACCTTGTTTCTTAAACACAAGAGCTAAGTATAGTATAAATGGCATTTGCAAGATAAGACGAGACGTGACCTTTCTGTCTGGAGCTTCGAAGATAGCAGGGAGCTAATGGCTATAAACTGGCCATAGAGAGGGGCTAGCTCTTCAAGCCTCCAATGCAGCAATTTAGCACATTTTTTTCCATTTGCATTTCTATTGCTAGGCTCTAGCAATTTTTATTTATTAATGGAAAATGCATATCCAGGAATGGTTAACCGGTATGATTATATTGTAAGCAGAATCTGGTGTCTTGTAACTATTGGTCGTTTACTTGGGATGAGAGGTAGAAGCATAACTAAGAAATTGGACTCTGTATTTCTGGGATTTAACACTTTCTGTGTTGGAGCCCATCACAAGTTCACCCTAGAAGCCACACAAAGTGTGAGGACTAGAGGAGATCATAGTTCATGCTCCTTAGACCAATATAATTAGATGGCCTTGGTTTGCGCTCACCGATCTCGAACATCAAGCAGCTCAGTGAAGCAGCCGCGCTGTGTATTTCTGGGGTTTGTGTACTCCGAACAGAGCGCACACAAACCCCAGAAATACATCCGGGCGACAGACGGCAGCTGCGAATTCAGCAACAGAGTCACTCACTCTGTTGCCAATTCGACAAGCACTACAAGTATATGAATTTTCGTATACTTTTAGTGCTTGTTGAATTGACAAGAGAGCGATTGACTCTGTTTCCGAATCCTTAGCTGCCGCCGGCCCCTCGAATGTAACTCGTGTATTTCCAGGGGTTTGTGTGCTGTCTGGCTGTTCGCAGCACACAAACCCCCGGAAATAGACGAGATATGTCGTGCCTCTGAGTGATAGGCGTGCTCCAGTCTGGCAGCACGCCTGTCACTCAGGAATACGATACGCCCCTGAAGTAGCTATGTGTAGGAGTTTGTACCTGAGAAAAGTCAAGGCTATTTATTAATTCCTTGCTTTTGAAAGAAGCTGTTCTTTAGCCTATATAGTCCAGCAGAGCAACTCCCTAGGATTTACTCAATAAAACTCAACTGACAGGTTAAAAGTGAAAATTAGATATTAATAGCTGAATAGTAAAGATTCTCCGATTTACCTATCTTCCCGACTCCACTCACGATCCCTGATGTCTGTAGTTCAATGTGGCTGGTTTGGTTTTAGTGAATAGCACTGTGCACATGTGGCAGTGATGACAAGGCAGGACCCCTGAAAAATGCAACTCTTCAGCACATCCAAAACTATTGCCAAATATGCCTTATCTTTGGTTTTGCACCTTCTGCAACTGGAGGGTTAACATACTCATTCCAGATGCCATATTTATATGTGTGTGTGCGTATGTATGTATGTATATGACTATATATATATATATATATATATATATATATATATATATATTAATTGGTACCCAGGAATGGCAAGATCTACTGCTTTGAGCTCATTAAAGAGCCAGCCTCTGAAAGCTATTGCAGATATAAGCATTGGTGCAGCATTGACCTTCATGAATAATTTACCTTTTGCTTTATTATGTGTGTAGAACAGCAAAACAAATGGAGTTATTTTGAGATCTGTTCAGACGACATCACACACAGTATATTGCTTTCTGAGAAGAAAGGGAGCAGGACAGGATGCTTCTAGTCTAGTGCGTTGAGTTTAAGACATATGTCTCTACAAGATTTAAGAGAGAAGGGTAATGCAAGGAATTAACCTATCTCTTATACAGTGGAGCATATGTTGATAGCTCCAGTATATGGTATACATAACTCTCTTAATATCACTTTGTGTATGACAAAGCATAAACAATGGTGAATAAAAAATATTTTATATTAACAGATCTCCGTGTGTATGCACTACCTGGTGCACATATTTTTTGTGTTTACTTTTTAATTAAAGAGGACACCTCTCCGCTAGCATATCAGACGGGTCCCACCAACAAGGGAAGTCCAGACCTAAAATGCCTGACAAGCCTCCTCTGCACGAGGGACATAGCAACAGCAGACCTTCATTGCCTTTATTGCCTCATCAGTGTGGTACGGCTAGTGTCCCTATAGGTGCCGCCTGGACATACCCTGATAACTCAGAGACAAAACAAAGGAATGGGAGCCACATCTCACAGAGAACTGATAAAATAGCTAGCCTGATAGGTTGTAGCCTACTCAGGAGGGCCATCAACTCTGATGTCATACTGAATGAACTCTGTCAGTCATCATAATCAGTTCACTATTAATACATTCCCAACATCAGCTAGGTGGGCTGTGGATTATAGGAAGGCCGGTAAAAAAAATGGCTTGAGTCCAATGTTAAGTCTATGGAAACACCAGCAAAGATGGTATTTTTTTGTTGAAAAGGTGGCAACCCTACACACACAAGATGGCACAACATAACTCTCCTGGTGAATATCCTATTGAGACAGCTTCATGACCAAACATAGGACCATGGTTTGAGCAGTTCTAGGCTGTCTGTGAAGCAATCACCATGGAAACCAATTGTTGCTACATTAAAGGTCTGTGAATGTAGCGCAGGCACACACATTCATAAACACACCTCTTATCACTAGCTGATAGAAGGCTTACTTCATGCCTTAGCAAATTTCAATCTTCATGCCTCCCAGCCATGTCACCAGGCCCCTACACATCATGGCAATCTTTACACTTTAACAGTCCTTGCCAATGAATAGGTGTCTTGTCTGTTTTGAAAAGTTTCCAGAGCCTAAAAATGCAACTAGTTAGCTCCTCGTGCAGGATTATGGCTGTCGTCACTGCATACAAACATTGCATTATTTTTTTTTCCCTAGCTATGCTTGAAGAGGCCTGTGCTAGCGGACTTCGTTGAGGTGAAAATGAATCCCTTTGTGAGCTAATGTATTTTCCACATTGTCTTACAAAGTGAATAGCCGCTAATCTGATAATTAAACCTCCAGCATTTTGTACAACTGACTACGCCACGGTGCTATCTTTTAAGGGGAGATATACTCACATGGTAGCTAATGTAATTAAAGGCCACGGATGAATGCTTTTAAAATGATTACGTGTGACATAGTAAACATATTAGTCTGACTTGTATAATTACCATTTACTCTGGAAATAGCAAATATTTATAAAGCTCTGACATGTTCCTCAGCTGTACAGTGGAATTGATCTTAAAGATATTCATAGTGTAGTCTGTACACATGACATGTGATGTCACTGTTTTACTGTCTACTGTTTTACTGTTGTCCTGTATTTGTTTTATATATATATATATATATATTTTTTTTATTAATACTGGCCATATTCGTTTACACGTAGAATAAATTATTTTTAACCTTTTGCATGATAAAGCAATTCAGCAGCCATTAGAAAATGTACAGTCTCTGTAAGGCGTAACCTGCAAGTAGGTTTCTATCTGTTGCGTGTGGCTGGGCACTGCTTTGAGGAAGGTTACGGACACCGTAGTTTAATAACCGGAGAATTAACCATGAATTCTAGTAATATTCCAGTGTAGGATATTACTGTGGAAATGTTGCATTTTAATCATACCTACTAAATTTTAAATTGTGCTTTTCAAAATGACACTTATACTGTTTGAATTGTTGGGAGTTCTGCATGGAGTATATTTTTACACAGCCGAGAAAAAATATTGTTTGATGATGGTTAAAGGACAACTGTTGACAAGGCTTTTTATGTATAAATGCTTTAATGAAATAATACGAATAAAGTGCGATATTGGACTGTCTATTCTTTGTATAGCACTATCAGGGGCAGACATGTTTAGAATTTTGAGTTAGATAAACGAAGATCTGATGAAACAGTATTGCCTGATGGTATTGGCCTCTTTAAGCAGGATAATGTGCCCTGCCACAAAGTAAAATTGGTTCAAAAATGGTTTGAGGAAAACAACGAGTTCAAGGTGTTGATTTGGCCTCCAAATTCCCCAGATCTCAATCCAGTCGAGCATCTGTGGGATGTGCGCGACAAACAAGTCCAATCTATGGAGGCCCCACCTCACAACGTATCTGCTGCTAACGTCTTGTTGGCAGATACCACAGCACACCTTCTGTAATGAAGTTACTCACGTTTTGCAGGGATGGAGTTGTGGCAATGAAATCCCTCTTGCGGGGACAGCATACAGGGAGTAGAACTGGAAATGATTAACAGAACTATCCGTGTTATGACTGTTAGCATGGGTGAATAGATTTTGAAGAGTAGTCGAAGTTCAAGCAAGAATTAGTCAGGATACCGGAGAGCTGCTTAGTCGAGGAAGGAAGCCGAGGTCTAGGGAGCCAGAAGTCAGAAGGGTTAAACGACATGCAACAAATATGGGGTTCCAGATTTCAGCAGCGTTGTTAGTATCAAGCCAAGGGTCGAAAAAGGATAAAGGAATTCAGGAAGGTTGGTAGGCAGGCAAAGGTCAGGCAACAGGAGATCAGAATAGGTATGAACAACAAGGAAACTTTGGGAGCGATGTGCACAGCACAATAGCACAGTAACTCTGAGCATTGTACTGGGATTCGTTGTGGGCTTTTATATGCTGTGGAGGGGGAGTGTCTGTGACATATGCTTAAGGGGGCGGAGTTTAACCGACCTTTGGAAAGATCTGTATGCACTCGTCTGCGCGCCATACAGAGAATCTGTCAGCGGATGGACGAAGGAGACAGATGACGAGCAACACATGGCGAACCCGGAAGTTCCCGTCGTCGCCGGACCCGCGGACACAGGGAGCGTACGGCAGATATGTTACACCTTCAGAGGTCTAGTGGAGTCCATGCCTAGAGGGGTCAGTGCCGTTTTGGCGTCAAAATTGGAACGACACAATATTGAGCAGGTGGTCACAATGTAATGGCGGATCGGTGTCTATATTGGGCTCCTCAGATCTCCTATATTTATTATTATTTATTATTCTTAAACTTATTCTTTCAGGTGTTGTACTTACAAACATTCATATTTACAACACTTACCGAAGTAGAGTGCCCCGTGATACATATTCTGTTTTTAAAATGGCAAAATTATGATGTAAATTAGGAGGAGTGTGAGAAAAGGTCGACCGAGGTCAGACAGAGCATAACAGTCTGTTGATGGGAAAGTGCTACTTTATAACTGCAAGCATCAGGCACTAATAGCTCGGTTAGAACTGTCTTTCCAGCTAAACCATTAATCCTGATTTGTGCAGTTCAGCACTTTCCTGATTAATTGATGATTTTTCCTATTCCGTTGTCTGTTTTCCTAATTTCTGGCAGTTCTATAATCCCTACGGTCAAACAGAACAGCATCTTTTGCGTTAGACTGCACAGCGTATTGAGAGTTATTCAGTAAAAATAAGGCATAAGTAACAGAGCATGACAAATTCTCCAACTTGCCTATCATCCATACTCCTCTATTAAAGAACTAAAGTTTTTTTTTTTTAAAGCAAGGGTTATAAAATATAGTGTCCCCTTTACTGAACTCAACCTGACGTGCATCTTTAGAGGTGCTTGACTCTGAGGCAGTGCTGGTCAGGAGACTGGTGCGCTCACCCGGTCAGCATACAAAGCTCATCTACACTTAACTGATCAGGGTCTGCATGGAGCGGGGGTCTGCTAGTTCAGAGAGAAACCCTCATTTTCAAAGGAGATCAACAGATGGGACCAAGTTAGAAGTAAATGAGGATCTCTACACTATCAGAGAGCAACAGTCACCGACGACACCATGGAAACATGTCAGCTGCCGGTCAGAGGATGAACTGGCATGTAATTATCCAAATAATAGGGGCACTGTATTTTCACTTCTAGATTAGAAACAGAAGTGGAAAAAAGTTTAGTTGTACTTTATTGCATAATGTATGCAGTTCACGGGGCAGTTTAATTTTAGTGAATAGCCCCCCTTCTTGTGATGATTATCTTAGTCCACAGTAAGATTTAGTGACTAGACCCCCTCTGTATTAGATTTTAAAAATCCCACTCTCCTCTAAATACAAGGTCATTGACCACAAAATCATTGTGTAAGGCATCAGAGAGTAACTCCATTAAACTTACTTGCTTGTTTGGCGCTATGTAGCTACAATGTAAAAATTATATTTGCTTCTTTTAAAGAAGCACAAGTTCATTCCAAAGTTTATTGGCACCGAAGCCACGTCAGCAAATAGTCAGACTGGAAGCTTTTCAGATGTTGCTAAATAACAGCCACGAAACACACCCAGTAACTTGTTTTAGTTTATTTTAATAATTGCCTAGTGCCGCCGCTGATGGCCATCATCTAAGACCTTCCTGAGTAGTCTCCGTGTATAATGTGTCATTACATGGAAATGAAGTAATTAGTCGTCATGTTCAGGTAAACAAATTAAATGCTTGACAGCGTTCATACCGAACACAATGTGATGTGTTTGGATTTTAATGCCTTTTTTTCTGCTTACGTACACAAACAAGCTCTTAATTTAATTTCTCCGATGGGGTAAGACCAAGCGAATATGATCCCTCAGAGGTAGTTTTCTGGATGTATGTGAATGGATAAACACTGGGTGTTGCAATCCAGAGCTGTGTAAAATGTCATTGTGTCTTTTATGTCTTGTCTTGAGGCATGAGCTATCTGAGAGGACATGTCAGTGCTACTGCACATGTGTGAAAGCGCATGAATATATTCATTCAATGCACATCAATGAAAAGGGGATCACAAAGTAGGGGTCCCGAATCAGGTAGTTTAGGGATAGTGTTGTTGTAAATATTTAGTAAAGCTTAAAAAATATTTGTAGGCCTTGGGAGCCCAAAAAAGGTATTTCAGGAGCCAACCTAGTTATTTTTGTAGGAGCCAGGACATGGTACATCCCTAGAGTAAAAACAACCAGACATTTTAGGGGCCAACAGTAGGGATTTTACGAGCCATGGCTCCTTGGATTCTGTGATTTATCAAGCCCTAATTTAATATACTTTTAACGTTCCAGTAACAGATTCCCATACAGAGGGGTCTACATGGTAGGGAAAGGGAAACAAAGTTGATTGAGGATAGATGTCTTCAGGGGTACAAACATTGAAAGGGGGCATGAGACTTTACTGAAAATTGGAAGGATGCATGATCTCTAAAAGATCAGGAACGCATGATCTACACCGTGTAAAATAAGCATTTACATTGTAGTCCAATAACCCGTAACCTAAAGTAATGTAAAAATAAGAATTCTACAAGTCACTGATTGCAACTGTTGTTTGTTTATATTCTATGGTATTAAAATATCAATTTTTAACTTCTGTTAGGCAATGTTTGAACAGTAGAGGGTGCCATTGCACTTTTAATGTTTAAAATTTCCATTTATAAAAGTAGGTAAAAATTCGCAGGATGCTTAGATGGCAACTTACACATACGATTAAATATACTTACATAATCCTGTTTAGTGATAAAACACATCATACAAAGTGTTTTATGGAGGTTATAAAGAAATTGGATTTGTTGCAGGTTTTTTTGCATAAGTATTTCTCCAATTAAAGGACACATATAACCAGAAAAAATGACTTTACATAAGACTATGGGTGATATGTATAAAAACTCCTGCACTGCAAATTGTCTGCCGTTTTATAAAAAAGTGCAATCGTTGTTTGATATGTATAACAGTAATTTAATATTTTACTTTGCAGCGTGGGAAAGGGACCTCTGTCAAGCTTTGTTTGGCGGAGGTACCCCAACACTAAATTAGGCACTTTTCAGTATCTGATTTTTTTTTACATAGGCTACGCTGGAGCAACAACTGCCAACACATCCTAAAACTATGCATTCTGCATAGATAAGGCAGACTTCCATGAATCCGCTTTATACATTGGCGCAAACGTGGATTGCACCAGTATTTGCGCTGTGTTTATACATGCACCCCTATATGCCTCTGGTCTCGTTCCATTCTGTATATAGATCTAGCGAAATGTATAATGCAACAGATATAATATCTAACAGTAGATTGCGTCATTCGTATGTATTGGTTGTTTACTTGTTAAGCATTATGCCTTTTGCTTTAGATGGCGATCTAATAATCGAAATGACTTGTTAAGATTCCTGGTAGATGAGTCATATTAACTCTTTAATCAGCAGGCTTCGTAGGAACTCATTGATCTTCTGACATGAGAGGTATGCACTGCAGTAAATGCTAAAGCTCTCTCGTAAGACTGAATGGTGCTTGAATCCATGAAAGCGTGTATTATAGAAAATCAATGGTAACCTGAGAGGGAAGATGGAAAGTAATATCTGATAAGCAGTGTCGGATTTACATCACATGAACATTTATTCATTTCCCATAACTTAAACCCCAGGGGTGAGAAAACCGCGACAATCCACACTGTGTAACATCATCGCTGCTCTATGTATTGAAGTATTGTACATTTTTATACTGAAGGCCTATACAAATCAGCAGAATGGAAGTGTTATAATAAGTGTGCTGAAATTATATCAAACTATTTAGTGTATAGTGTTAACCAGGAATCATTTGACCATTCAGTAGGCTGATGTACCTCAGGTCATGACAAAAACCAATTGTTGCGACTTCTAAATATGTTCTTGTTTGTATGTAACATCTTTTAATCATTTATATTGAGCTGTAGGTATATGCAACTTATTTTTACTTCTATAGAGAGCGATGAATCACAATGGCAGCTATTCTCTAACAAAAGAGAATAAGTAAAAGTGAGATGAGCATTTCTTAAACATTTTCAAGGTTTAATGACGCATTATGCGGTGCCAACCGAGCTCTTCTGGGCTTGTTCGTCCACTAAAGGATATTTTTTAAATCTTGTTTTACCCATAGAAGCAAAAGTTAAAAATCTGTTGCCACTATCCTGAGTAATCCGGAGGTGTGTCCTTGCAGATACACATGGATTTTCTCTAAACTCTGCCCTGCACCGTCTGATCAGGGTCTGTCTGGGCTGAAAGTCTTTGTGCTTGTCCAGTGAGAGACCTTGGTTTTTGAATGACACCAACAGAGTAAACCTATTTAAGGTGCTCTGTGGTTGGCATGTACAACGGAAGGTCTCTCACTGCACTGTCGGCGACAGCTGCAACCCTGATGCATCATGGCCGCTGGTCAGATGATAAACCGATTTAAAAAGCACATGCCAGCTTATCCTCAGTTTTTTTCATTTGCACCTCCAAATTAATAGCTCTTTTAAGCCAGTGAGATCAGATGCCCACTTCAACTCACCTGTTTGTTTTTTTTATAGAATTATTAAGACAATTTTTAGACAATAGATCCCAGAGGCTCCAGAAATTGCCCCACCAGCAGTTACATTTTCGATCTGAAGATCTTAAAGCCATTTATAAAAAAGGCTATATTGTGGAATAGTGCTAAATTTGGGGAAGTCATATATGCAAAAACAATAGTTTGGACAGCACCACAGAACCGACATATGTTTTTTTACCACTGAAGTGACCAAAATACTTACAATGAGATAAATACAGTGTGCACCCATAAAACATATAATCTTAATAATTTAAAACATTTTTAAATAATATTCGATATTTTAAAAGCACCTCGCTTAGATATAGTCTGCTTCAGATTGCTTATACAGTTTGTCCTATAGTTTCTCCAGTTTGCCCTTCTATATATGAAGCTCTTCGAATACTACTGAACAACTTTCCTTGCACCGATGTCTAATTTTATTTAATGACCTTATATTTATAGAAAATATCAAGAGTGTTTGCTGTGTGTCCAGTAGCAGAGCTGCTTTTAGAAAATGTATTAAGCTTTCTGTGTTTATGGATATTTATATGGATATCTTGTGATAACATATTGAAAGTTAAACCTGTCTCATGGGAAAGCCACATTCAGTGGTAACTATAAAGTGGTAGCGTGTATGTTTTACAGTATACCTAACCTGGGAACCATCTGAGGCTCAGTCTGAGGATCAAACATGTGATATTGACGAGTAATCTGTAATCTGACCTCTTAAATTAAAACTATATATGTTGATTTTGTTAGCAATTTATTGTATTATATGGCTTCTTAATGAACATGGTAACAATATAGCTCGATCATGAAAAGGAATTTAGAACACAATCCTTTCAAGTTGATGTGCAGGAGTATAGTCTATTAATGTGCTAATTGCTGCTCATAATCAAAAGGACTTTTTCAATGGGATACAAACATAATAATAGTACATACAGTGTCACTTCTTCTTATGTACATTTTGTTATTTATTATTCTACCTCTAGGGTTGTCACCTTTTCCAAAAAAAAAGCCATTTTACCTGCTTTTCTACCCAGTGTGTGTTAATGTGACTTAAACACATTTTATTTAAATATGTTGGTTTTATTCTACATGACACACGCTGATATAGTACTGCACTGAGATCTTGCCAACCAATGGATTATCTTCGCTGTCCAGAGGCCTTTGGTTTAGAGGGTTATAACAAAAGGTTTCCAATGATTCCGTGGGATCATGATCTCTGAGCATGGCTCCAGTAGTCAAGTTATCTTTTCACTAGAAGGTGTTTCCCTTCATGATATGACTGGTTTACATTGCACTGTATCAATGGAATTATGTAATAATAATATAATTGTAATATCACACAATGTGATATACATACATTAAAGGCACTGTATCACCTAAACATTGTTTTTACTGTGTGTGTAGAATAAAAGAAAAATCATTGAAGATGATCTACACTCTGTGTTAATAAAATTGCAAGCACATGCCTACATTTCGAGAAAGATGCATAATTGGCAACATTTGAAAAGTGTATAACACCCACTCCCCAAATCTCCGCCCACTCTGCAAAACACACATAATTACCATAATTCAGATCCGCCTAGTTTTTATGGTGTAGATTATATCACTAATTTCAAATGTTCACTACACATTACATCATTGTCAGATCCATAGCACATCACCATATATTTTTTGTTCAGAATAGAGGGATTGGATTTTAACGCACATACATTGTTTTAAATAGGACACACATAAAAAAAGGACATAGAGCTCTGTATTTGCTTTTTAAGCACATCCTCCACTGAAACAAACTCCGCTGGTGGTGGTAAGGTATATTTATAAAATAATAAAAATTATTTTGAAAAAATGTTTGTTTTTGTTTCCGTCCTGTGCTCCCCTTCACTCCATTTCTCATGCCCCTTTCATTACTGCCCCCCACATCCCTTGCCATTGCACCCATATAAGTTGCCACAGCACCCAGCTTTCACCCACACGTCTTGTCAGAGCACCCACAGGTCTTACTAGAGCACCAATATTACACACATGACTTACAAGCCCACATATTGCACCATTGCCCCGCTTTGCACTCAGGAATTGCCCCACTTTGCACTCAGGAATTGCCCCACTTTGCACCCAGGAATTGCCCCAGAACCCACTTTGCACTAAGAAGTTTCCCCAAAACCCACTTTTCACTCAGAGATTGCACCATTTTGCACTCAAAAACCTGCTTTGCACTTATAAATTGCCCCAGAACCTAGTTTGCACTCATAACTTTCCTGAAAACCCACTTTGCACTCAGGACTTTCCCAGATCCACTTTGCACACAGGCTTTGCCCCGGTTTTCAGTCAGGAATTGCCCCAGAACCCACTTTACACTCAAATTGCCCCCAAATCTATTTTGCACTCAGGACTTGCCCCTAAAACAGGACAGCTAGGAATGATTAAAATGGTTTTTAAATATGTCTGCAGTATTTCCTGTGTATGACATCACCTGTGGCTTGATATTCAAATTAACTGGTTTTCATTGGGAAATGTGGAATTTGCATATCAAGTCACAGGTGATGTCATAAGCAGGAGACTCCACAGCACATTTAAAACCCATTTTTATGGCATTTACTTGTAATTCTGCTAATACGATGTATAGATAATTTCAATATTTTTTATTATAATTAATTATATAATAAATTATTATATATATTTATGTAAGCCACATTTAGGTGATACGGTCCTTTTAAGCGTCAAGTTTATTTTAGGGTTATGATGGAAAACGGAAGAATTAAGAAAAAGGAGTCCAATGAAGAAATATAGCACACGATGCCAGATCCATAAAACGAAGCTTTTAATCCAAAGTATAAAACAAATCACATGGAAGCCCTCACGATATCACCTTACGCGGTTCGTCCAGAGGGACTTAGTTGTAGGTATAACCAGGAGGTGAAAACAAACCAAATTTATGTTCTCCACCTCCTGATTATGATGGAAAACGAACAGGTGTTGTCTATTATGTGCGTAAAGATATTTTTATTTTGTAGCGACTGTAGCTCCCATCCCATGTGCTATCTGGGTTGAACATACAGCCATACACTGGGATGGTTTAAAGGTTTGGCAGAACTGCAAGAAAAATAGATTATGGGAAAAATGTTTTTTCAATGTTTCTGTGCTGTTTCCGATTTATAACATCACCTTGTGGCTTAATATGCAAATTACACATTTCTCAGGTGATGTCATGTCATCCCAAACACACATGCAAAACTGTGTGTTTTCTGTTAATCTGTGTGTTTAGATAACTTTATTGGCTACATTACCAGTACAAGTGCCATTTTGAAATTGGACCCTGTCAACACTGCAGCTTTACTGTAGCACAGTAAAACATATGTCTCCATGACCGTGATGCCAGAGATTTCTGTTTTGGTGGATTTTTTATCTAAAATAAATTCCTTTGACTTTTAGTTGTTTCTGCTGCTACAATTACGTCTTGATAAGCTTTTAGTTCACATGGGCGGTCATGTCTTTTTCACAATGCGGATTACTCACTGTTCAGTCAAAAGAAATACATTTTGCCCTTCATTTTGCTTTGCATATCAGGCAGACTAACTTCCTGTCCTAAGTCCAAACATTTCAATGACTCCAGATAAAATCCAGACATCATGCATATGTATTGCAGACCAACAATGTTACGTTGTTTGGGAATACGCTGATTATGTTTGCATGCCTAAAATATTTATGACTCTTTGTTTGTCTGGCACGTCAGTGCATTTCAACCCTTGTGATGCTTTTAGTGGACTGGATACATAGCTTTTACAGTCTCACATATCTTTAACTCCAGAGCCTGTTGTTCATCTGTATCCATTTACACAGACAGCCCATTTGCACTAAACTACATGCAATTTGTTGTGGAACTAGAACACATAAAGGTCAACCATACATGCAGTGATAATGAAATCCAAAATGGTGCCTCCAATTATGGACTGTTTTGGATCACACCAGTGGCACATCCATACTGGAATTTCGAGCTACCTAGGTACCTCCAATCTGCCTCCGAATACGTTCGTATTCAGAAATCATTTCCGATTCCACACCGATATCTTCTGAAACCAAATCCAGCGTATACATGTCAGGAATGCACTGAACAGAAGTGGTAGGCTCAAACTCCATTATATCCTATGGGAGAACTTGAACAAAGAAAAATAACTAGACATTAGCTAAATATAACTGAATCAAAACCGAAAGAAAAATCAGAAATGCACATATAATTTTTGAAGATTAAAACTACACACAGCCAGTAAGTGACAAGAACAGAGTACAAGTTGTAAGATAACCATATATCACATGAATACAGAATCTTCCAACATTAAATTGAAGAACACAGTTGAATCCAAGCTGAAACTTTTGTGAGAATAGCAAAATGTGTTTAAAAAAACACGCACAGAATTTCACTTTTGAAAAAATTGTCCAACAGTTCCATCAAGTAGTTGGGACCACAGCCAGAAGATGAGAAATGCCCTCTGGAATGGTGTAAACAAACATGTTAACACAGTAGTAATGCAGGGGAAATCAATAGTGGTTGTTCAAAAAAAGTACATAATGCATTTCCATCAGCACATAATAAACACACCTGTAGCTCTATTATATGTTTGTTACCCGAGTAAACAAAACTAGTCTGACAAAGCCATATGTCTGCATGATGACACACATCACTCATCATGCCCTGCTGTTATATTGCAGGTACTCTGATATCAGGATGCAGCTGCTGAAGAAGGTGAAAAAAGTAAAACCAACAGGTTTGATAGTTTGTTTAAGTTTGCACCAAGGAGGAGACAGAAAAGATAAGAATAGGCAGAAAAGACCCATAAATACACTCACAATTACAATGCAGGCTGTGCAAACCACAATAGGCTCCTCCCAAAGCCACAAGAGAAAAAAAAGTGCAGAAATGTGGTATGTTGGGAGGAGCATGCTCTATACACAGAATAAACAATACTGGTTCACATACACATATATAATTTAATATGGCTTTACAAAAAGAGAACTGGTTTATATACACTAGAATCCCTTATATAAAGTGTTTTGAGAGATGTGTTCTAATAAAGAGAGAGACATCTTGTCACAAGATCTGACGCGCTTCGCCTGAAAAAACATTTATCAGAGGTTGTGTGCTGATAAGTGGTTACTCTCCTAAAATAATAAAAAACACAACAAAAACTGGAAAGAACATAATCACAAACAAGAATAGCCATAAATAGAGAAAAAAAGATGGCAACCAAAAAAATCGTTCTTACCTTTTGGTTGCCAACTTTTTGCCTAGACTTTTTTCTTCTATTTATTGGCGTGCCAAATATACTTTGTTCTTACGATTTGTCCCATTAGAAAATTAAGAGCACTACCTATATACCTTTGTTCAAATCGGAAGGTTTAATGAGACTGAGAGTTAGAGATGCTATTTAATATTTAATATGTAGTCTTACTTGCAGAGCGTGTTCTTAAACCACTTGCATGATAGTGTGAGAGATTTAATCAATGTGTATAGCAGCATAATCATGGGAAACCGTAGCTCCATATCACTTAATAAGTGACTTGTAAATGTAGACATCATTTTTTTTTATTCATTATGGTATCTGCATTCCTTTTATTCTTTAGGGCAAATCATTTCACAAAAACGAGTAGTTAAATAGAATTTATTCCGAGTCATGTGAATACTGATACATATTCTATACAATTATTTTGATATATCTAACAGCAATATAATACTCTAATTAGCTGAATCTGTTACATGTAAACAATGTATACTTTTAATACCCTCTGTCCAGATCTGTTGTTTTTATCAATATTATTTTTTATTTTAATTAAAGGATCAGCTTAATAAAGAGGGAATTGCAGGGGAATTTAGACAGGGATTTCAAATTGAAGGCAAAATTCTCCCATTTATCCCTGCCACCTGGTAAAAGGCTAACTGGAATTCGTGCCACTCTGCATCCTCGGTGGGGATGTACTCCTTAACTCTGGAGACCAGGGCCTGAAGCACTAAACCAAGGAACTGGGAAAAGGATTGCTGAATGATTCTAAAAAATCTATATATTGTCTTATCAGAATTGAGGGGCTGATCAGACACATATAAAACACATTTTCTCTTAATTTATCATTTGCAACAAATTGCCAACAAAATGTATAGATTGCTTTTTATTATTTACATTATAAACCATATTAAAGTTACAGAGTCCCTTTATCATGCAAGCCCACTGAGGCCTACGGACATATAATGTCATGTATTCAAAGACACTGATCGGGGGTGTACGCAAATACATTTTATGTGCAAAACTATTGTTGTTCTTTTGCAATGAACTAATGGTATAATTGTTATTGCGTAGTAACAGGAGCAAATTGAGACTAAAAACAAAAATATTTGCTAATAAAAATGGGGGTGTTTGAGTATTTCTTCTGCTGAATTTTATTCATACTTGCTATGTACTGGTGTAATTTTCAGGTGCACAATTAGGAATTATTTTACAAATTAATCACAATATGTTAACAGAAGAAAAATGGACACACAAGCAAAATAAATTCCTCCACAAAACAAAAAATATAATTGCAAATAATCATATCTCCATATTTGATGATTGTTGTTTTTTGTTTTCACTGTGATGGTTTAAAACATGAGGTCTGGAGTCAGTATCTTGGTTGGATCAGCATTATAAGAGTTCTATTCCCCAGCAGCTTGAATGCCACAGGTTGTTATTCCCGCCCAGCAGCTGCCATGAATGCACAGAGCAGTGTTAATGGCCCCCCTGTAGTTCTCTGGGAATCCACACTCGTACTGAGGCCAGACACAACTCCTAACAATGTCAAGCAGCAATGCCGTCATCCTATCACCGCTGACACAGAGGTGCTCAGCGGGGCACAGCTTAATCTTTTTTTCCCCTTCTTCTTCTTGGCAGAAGTGAATCTTTTTGCTCAGTCACAATACACCTGAGAGCCAGAGACGTACAATCCTGCGCACTGAGAGACTTGTTCAGATGTCAGGCGGTGCGAGAATGGCAGCTGGGTAACCACACCATAACATTCCAGGTCACAGAGCAGAGCCCGCAATATACCTTGTATACTGCTGCTCTTAAAATTCACAGTAAACTCTGCGAGTTCACAGTTTCTGTGTTGGATCTAGACCAGGCCATGCTAGAACAGCCCTCCAGTAGACTGCAACTCCTAGTTTTTGAATAGCAAAGCATCGAAGGAGCTGGAAAGAGAACTGCCCTTATCCAGATTCACTACATTTCTTCCTGTGATTTGTGAAATCTTATAATGTGAAACTATTTTCAATGAAATGAAAGATAGTTCAGTATCATCCTTAGGCCTCAGTAAATGTATTTATAATCTATAGTTCATGTCCGTGCCAGGGCTGGTGCAAGGATTTTTGTCACCTTAGGCAAAACCTAATTTTGCTGTGCATTGGCTCTGCCTCTTGTATTCTGCCTCTTGTGCTCTGCCTTACTTATGTTTGTCCCCCAAACAGCCTGACAGAGTGCCCCCAGCAGATTTGCTGTTGCCTATCAGGCTGCCCGGCAGGGCCATTTTTACTTTGGGGCTATGAGGAAGCTGGCTGCCAGGTTTTATGGGAGTAAGTGGGATGGTGCCTCCAGACAGATCCCTACCTGTTTTGGGGACTTGATTCTGAATTTAGTGTGGTGTGTGTGGAATGTAATGTAGGAACTGTATACTAGGCTGCCACTAGAGGCAGTTAGCAGCATTATACTTAAAAAAGCATTAGTAAGCTATAGAGTTAGGGTTACAATTATAGTTTGAGTCAGCATTAGGGTTACAGTTAGTTTAGGGTTAGTGTTAGGGTTACGTTTAGGGTTAGGGTGATGATTAGGGCTAAAAGGTCACTGTAGGACAAAATGGTTAGGAAATAGCAATATGCTACTCATTGCCCTATAACTTGCAAACAACAACAGAAAAACATGTAAACATTTACTATTTCTAAACTCAGGACAAATATCTGAATCTATTTAGCAGTTTTTTTTTCATTAGCTTTTGTAGATGAGTAAAATATTCAAGAGTATTATTATATTAAAAGTCAGAAAAAGTGTTTTTTTTTCTTACATTTTGCACCACGTTATTTTTTTTTTTACTGTAAATTACTTGATATGATCAAAATAATTGTATCTAAAAAAATTTAATTCTTATCCCCCCCAAAAAATATAATTTGTGTGGATTTTGTAAATGAGAGAGAGTAAAATGACAGCTATAATCAAACACCGCAGAAGTGTAAAAACAGCCTATGGTTTACGGGCACAACATTCCAAAAGCAGTCTCGTCCTTAAGGGGCTATGCAGACTTGGCTACAGATTTTGGCACAAGCCTATTGTTTTCATGCTGATTAGTTTCCCATGGTTATTATTTCTCTGAGAAGTAATTAAATTAGTGAATTAGAAATTTCTCTTGCAAGTAGAGATCTCCTGACTGGTCATGGGAACGTGTGAACTAACAGACTCATAGAAAGCATTGAGAAGCCATAAACAACAAAGAATACAAAAAGTGAATCAAGACCAGACCAGAAAGGGAAAAAGAAAAAAGAAAAGACACCCTGACAAAATGAAAAATAACAATAGATAGGCAGCCAATATTTAACTAATTTCTATTTAAAATGCCTACACTTGATGCACTACTGCACTATTGACTACTGTCCTTTAGCAGTGTGAAAGTCAAGCATAATATTATGTGACTGCAGATTTATAGCATTGTGACATCATGGCATAATCTGATATGAGATCATAGCTTAGTTGAAATGTTAAAGAGCTGCTTCAGTTGTTTGCAATCATTGGTAAAGGAGTAGGCATCTTCTGTAGGGATATAAGGATATATGTTTGACTCTGCTTTGATGCCAGGTTAAGGTCCTCAAGACAATGCTTATGTTGTGAATGCAGAGAATATGGGCAACAGTGAAGAAAATGATCTATGCGTTATGTTAGAAGAATTGAAAGAAAATCCATAAAATAAGAGAAATGGGGGAGGGTCATGTATAAGCATGAGTGCCTATGTATAAAGCAAACTCCCAACACATTTTGGTTGTGCTCAGGGGTCAAGTCCTGGGAAAAAAAGTGTGGGAACTCACACAAAATCCACTGCGACCCCCCCCCCCCCCCCAAATATATATTTCACCGAAAATTCAGTGAATTTTGCCCCTCTATGCCAGGATTCTGCCCCTCTATATGCCAGGATTTTGCCCCTCTATTCCAGGATTTTGCCCCTCTATTCGCTAGGATTTTGCCCCTGTATGTGCTAGGATTTTGCCCCTCTATGTCAGAATTTTGCCCCTCTATGTCAGGATTTTGCCCCTCTATTCCAGGATTCTGCCCCTCTATATTCCAGGAGTTTGCCCCTCTATTCCAGGATTTGGCCCCTGTATATGCCAGGATTTTCCCCTCTATGTGCCAGGATTTTGCCCCTCTATTCCAGGATTTTGCCCCTCTATGTCAGGATTTTGCCCCTCTATGTGCCAGGATTTTGCCCCTCTATGTCAGGATTTTGCCCCTCTATGTGCCAGGATTTTGCCCCTCTATGTGCCAGGATTTTGCCCCTCTATGTGCCAGGATTTTGCCCCTCTATTCCAGGATTTTGCCCCTCTATGCCAGGATTTTGCCCCTCTATGTCAGGATTTTGCCCCTCTATGTCGGGATTTTGCCCCTCTATATGACAGGACTCTACCCCTGCCCCTCTATTTGCCAGGATTTTTCCCCTCTATGTCAGGATTTTTCCCCTCTTTGTCAGGATTTTGCCCCTCTATGTCAGGATTTTGCCTCTATATGCCAGAATTCTGCCCCTCTATATGCCAGGATTTTGACCCTCTATGCCAGGATTTTGCCCCTCTATGTGCCAGGATTTTGCCTCTATATGCCAGGATTTTGACCCTCTATGTCAGGATTTTGCCTTCAATATTCCAGGATTTGCTCGTTTAATACACCCTCCTCCCCCAGACAGATCTTACCTCCGGTCTTCTCCTCCGTGCATCTTCCCCCCTGCACGGAGGAAGGAAGCTCTGGTCGTCACTTTTTTTTTTTTTAACTTTATTGAGGTCGTGCGACTTCAATAAAGTAAAAAAAAAAAAAAAACGTGACGACCGGAGCTTCCTTCCTCCGTGCAGGGGGGAAGATGCACGGAGGAGAAGACCGGAGACAGAGAGCAACAAGGAGGTAAGTACTCACCATCTCTTTGGTGCTCCCTGTCTCCGTCCAGCTCCTCCGTGCAGTCTTCTTCCCTCCTGCACGGAGGAGGGAAAATGCTACCGGATATGACATGCTGTCAAATCCGGTGGCAATGACAGGAAGTTTTTTTTTTTTCCTCGGACCGCATCTAATCGATGCGCCTGCCGGGAAAAAAAAAAAATGAGGCAGCTGCCCTGGTCTTGCAGGAGCAAAGGGAACGGCGTTCCTGCCATGAAAAAAGTGCAGGAACGCCGTTCCCACGCGTTCCTGCAGGACTCGAGCCCTGGTTGTGCTGGTACCCATTGCGCTGGAGAGAGGGACATGGACAAACTTTTCACCTCACTGGGGTGAGTTGCAGGTGAGTTCAGGTGAGATGAACATTTCAACTCACCAGTTCAGCTACAGATTGTGCAGGGCCAAACATTGTGAGTTTCCAAACACTTAGCAAACTCACCAGGTTTGTACAATGAATAGCTAGACTGGTGAGATTAAGTGTTCATCTCACCTCAACTCACCTTTTATTGAATAGCTCCCAATGACTCAACTATATATTGTGCAGGGGCAAACTTGGTAAGCCTCTCCTGCTAGAGCACAGCCGGCCATGGATAACTCATAGCTAAACGTTTAAAAACTCCCTTTTTAATGATGCATTATACAGGGCCAACTCAGTTCTAGCAGGAACATTCCTAAAGAACATTCCAACAATGGCTTGTATCTATTTACACTGTATAAATAGTGTGTTTAGATAGTTATAGAAACAAAATGATTTCACAATTAACTATGCGGTCCCCTCTTAGGGGGTATTCATTAAAAAGTGAGTTGCAGGTGTCAGGAGGTGAGATTAGGTCAGTTGAGATGAACATTTAATTCATGAAAAGGTGAGTAGATGTGAGATGAACATTTCATCTCACCAGTTTAGCGTTACATTGTGCAGAGATAAACCTGGTGAGTTTGCTTTGCAGGGGAAGCTAACAAAGTTTGCCCTGCACAATGTATAGCTAACGTTGGTGAGAGGAAAGCTTCATCTCATCTCAACTCACTTCATCTCACCTGCAACTCACCTTTTAGTGAATAACCCCATTAGTCTTACATAGACAACCCATGTTACTTACTATAATACAATAAAACTACTCACCTTGCCTTTTATATGTCTTAACAGGGAACAGCGAGCATAAATACAATTGTAACTGGCAGTAACTTGTCTCAAGTAATCAATAAATAATATAAAGGCCCTCTATTGACAGCTATGCCAATGCTCAAGGAAAGCTGTTATCTTTTCTATGGTGCTCTTATAAAATATGCTGCCGTGTTAATATTACAAAACAGGTTAAGCTTTTAGTGAACTTAAAAATAACCTGATCTACAAAGCAAGTGGTTCTAATAATACATATGTGCAATGCAAAAAAAATGAGTACATGGTTTAATAATACATGTTCTTTTAGAAGCCAGATGGCAGGGGATCTTTTGGGAGAGATGTGTATAAAATCTGTTATGTAAACAGGACATTGTCAGAAATAAAATTATTCACGTTATCAGTGACAGAGCAATGAAGCTGCAAGAACAACATACTTCTCACAAGCATATTAGTTTTTTTTTTTTTTTACCCTCTTTACATCACATTTACCCTCTTCCTGATTGTTTGCTAAAATACTGATATTGGGAGGGGCTTTGTCATGGAAAAGGGACATGGGAAGAGACAAATACATGGTGGGTAGCAGGTATAGGAGAACGATATGGGGGAGAGACAGACATGTCGAAGGCACAGAGGAGACGGACATACATGGGGATCATGGAGCAAAGACATACATAGCGTGTATGGGGTGAGTTAGGGGAAAAAATACATATGGGTTAAGAGGAGAGAGACAGACAGACATGGGGATATAGGAGGAGAAACTGAGACATGCAGAAAAAGAGACCACCATAGGGAGCATGGGGAACAGAAAGATAGACATGGAAAAATATATTGGGGTATGAGGGGAGAGACAGACACTGGGTATGAGTGGAGAGAGAGAGACAGACATGGGGTATGAGTGGAGAGAGAGATAGACATGTGGGTATGGGAAAAGAGAGATGGACATGAGGGTATGGGAAGAGAGATATGGACATGTGGGTATGGGGAGAGAGAGACAGACATGAGGGTATTGGTAGAGAGAGACGTGAGTGGCTAACATGGTGAGCATGGTGGAATATTATTTATCACTCCCTGTGTACTTCTTTTCCAATAATGCTCAGCCAGATTCTGAAAATCTCTGAGCCCGATAACCACTCAGGGACAGTATAAGTAATATTTAGATGGAGTTTTTTAAATACTACTTTGTAGCGAAGACTGTGTTCTGAAGTTTACAAAAACAAACAACAAAAGTCGATATACCATATTGTTCCTATACACAGTAAACACTTGTAAAGACTATTTTTCAAAATGAACCCATCTGCTTGTAATGAACCCACCATCTTTTATAAGATAATCTTTTCCTACTCTGCAGGATGCCAAGCCTGCACCTGTACCATTGTAGCATTGGCATCTACAGTATGTCAATAAACCGTGTTTTACTTATTATGGAATATTGGGAAAATAAATGATTCCAACCTGTTTAGTTTCAATACAGATTGCACAGAATAGTTCTTTCTGCACTTTTAAAGAGGGATTAAATCTTCAAAATTTAAATTTGTCATAAATGAATTCACCTAATATATATATATTTTATTCATTGTGTTGGAACTTACCCATGAATTTTCATCATGTTCTATCCTCCCTCTTTTTCTCCAGCGCTGACCTCTGGATTTCAACTCCTCTGAGGCTTTGCTCTCCCCAGCTGTCTGCTTACTTCTTCCTACTTCACAGTCTTTCTTCCTCACTTAATTCTCCTTAACATTTTCCCCTACCAATTTACATCATTTGACACAAAGATAAACCTCTAGGAGCAACCTTCTTAGTGAAGTAACACCTTCACCAACTTATTTCTTAAGAATGTTTTTTAAACAAAATCTATGTGATATCCCCCAATAGTGACATTCAGCTGGTTTGAACCTGTTCCTAAAATTTTAACAAGTTCGCTGAACAAATGACTGGGACACATGGCATGCGACAGACTGTCCCCATATGCTGCTCCATATTGCCTTCATATACAAAGATTATAAATATACAGCTCCATAGTACCTTCACATGCAAAAGATTATACATATGCTGCTCCATATTGCTTTCTAATACAAGGATTATACATATAGTGCTCCAGATTGCCTTCAAATACAAAGATTATGCAAAATGCTGCTCCAGATGGCCTTCCTATAAATGTTTATGCATATACTGCTGTAGATTGCCTTCCTATACAAAGATTATACATATACTGCCCCAGCTTGCCTTCATATACACAGATTATGCATATGCTGCTCCAGACTGCTTTCATATACAAATGTTACATTTTTACAGCTGCAGATTGGCTTCATACACAAAGATTATGCATTTACTGTTGTAGATTTGATTCATATCCAAAGAGAACCGGTTGCTAAAAGTTTTTAATCCCTCTACTGGAGTGCCTTTCAAAAATCATATTAAACAGAGAAATTTCTACAGAGAAATTGCTAAATAGTTGGATATAGTGCTTATATAGTTAATGCTTTATTTTCTAATCACTTATTGCAATGTACAGGAATGTTTGTATTAATCCACATCTTTCATTTCTTTGCATTTCTGTACTTTCCATCTTAATCATTTTACTGGCAGAGGCAATAAAACTGATAATTCACGCGGTTTACTAGAAGAAATAAATAAATAAAAACCATGTTCAATTGTGTTTGTAATAAAATCACTCATTCATATAGCATGGTCAGTGAAAGGCATCCTTACATATGATAGATTTAATATGTGTTCAAGTTCTGCAAGGCTAACCGCTAATCATGCAGCTAGAATTACTCAATGATGAAGATCCTCTTTATCTGTATTGGAAGCCCGGTTCCTAAATAATATCAGAAAATATGTTACTGTTTATTATCCTTATTATTTTAGATTTGAAAAAGGAATTAAATGCTAAAAATAAAGAATGGTGTATTAATGGGTCCCCCTAAGAGATACGGTTTTGTCTTGGTCCACTGTGCTGGAACAAGCAACTTAAATATGAATATTCAGCATATTCTGTGGCCCTTCTTCTACTACAGTGCTGACATTTTGTGCAAGGCTCTGGGTCCTCACCTCTTCTCAAAATCTGCCTACTGTCATCCTAATTTACTGTTTACATTAGTACACACAATCACATTCACTTTGTCATTCACTGCCCTGCTTCCTAACATAGCATTCACGTGTGCACTGGTATTCACAATACCATTCACAGATGCTTTCCTTCCTCCCTGAATACATAATTGACACACAGACACACCTAACACACAAACGCAAAGTGAGAAATGGCCTTTTCATATATGAATTTGTTTTTATCTTGAGTTTAGTACCTCTTTAAGGAAGATGATATTGCGGGTGTATGTGATTCTAGATAAATTACCACCATATGTTTCGATAAATGTATATTCAGCAGATATGTGTATGCTACTGCCAATAACTATAAAGATGTCACTGTACATATACCTAATCATTTGGAATGTGTGAAGCCGTACCAACAAAATAAAAACATTTGTTGCCCCAATTATTAAAGCAGTCTGCTGATCATTTGGAAGAGGCTATCAATGAATGCTTTGTTTTAGGAGTTTACTTTGGAATTCTATAGCTTTTTTAGCATTCGTTCTGCTTGTTGGAAAGCTTATTCAATTTCCGTATTTGTCTACAATTAGACGTACCTCATCATCTCCTCCTGAAATCTCAGTAGCGCTACAGCAAAACTTTTCTAGAGCCACCACCTTTCTAAAGAAAGAGCAACACTTGTGTACTTTGGAAAAATACTATTTGTATGGAGCTTAAGATCTTTTCTGTGAGAGATATTTGGCTCTGGTATCACTAGATATCTGTAATCCTTCCAATTACCTTTAAATGCATGCTTTCTAAAGGCACAACCGTTATCAGTAACAATCAGTTAAGCTAATGTATTTCTCTTTTCTTTTTGTTGCACTATATGTGAAGTAAACAAGTAATACATATCAAAGTTGCTAATGCTTAACAAGGTATTGACCTGCGTTCTGAAAAGGGTGATTGTCCAGCTGCTGTGGATGTGATGATGCTCAGGCTTCTAGCTGGCAGAGCATTCTGGGTGTTCTATGGTTTCTATGAATCAACATCTTAATTGTGGAAGCGCAGTGTGGTAACACTCAGTGGTGTATTTAGGTTTAGTGCTACTCTCTGCCTGACTAAACTTGCTCTCGCTCATCTTCATTTGCCCTACCTCTTACCGTCCACGCTGTGCCTCTTTCTATTTAGGTCCCACCACATCCTCTTTAGGCCTAACCTCTGTCCTCTATGTCCACAAACAGCTTATCAGTGCCACAAACAGATTCATTTTGTCAGCTTTGTGCCCAAACAGCTTCCTTGTGCCAACACTCTATGCCATCTTTGTAACAACCAGCTTCCCAGTGCCACCTTTGTCCCCACAACAGCTTTGTGTCCAAAAAGCTTAACAGTGCCGTTTTGTCCACAGCTTCCCACTGCCAGCTTTGTTCCGAAACAGATAACCAGTTGGCTGAGCAGAGTCTCAGCTTACCTGGAGACTTCAGTGTTGCTCACCTCTTTGCACAGTAGGTACTGCCTACACATGACGGCGCTGCATGTTGGCTGTTTGGTGCTGCCCTCGAAAATGATTTAGTGGGCAGGCTCAATGTGGTTCACGTTTTAAGCCCACTGATAACATCTACGTTTAGACGAACACTGCCAAGTGAAACTGGCATGTGAGACTGTGGTTCCCTCATTATGCTGCATATACCTCTCCTATTAATTTCAGGAGGAGATGATGAGGCTGGCATGAACCTGTACGCAATAAGGTAATACATGTTATTTATATGCATGTGAATGTGCATCAATATACTTGCTACTATGTTGCTTCCTGTTGCTGCCAATGTATACTTGGGCAGCAAATGTTTAATGGGGCCACATAATCAGTGACTTTGAGGGCAAAGAGAATTGTTTGTGGGGTTTCCGAGAGACGACAAAAACCATTATTAACAGGCCATGGGCTGGTTCGACCCCCCCTGATACGCCTGGGCCTTCTCAGCTGGAGACATTATATCTCTTTCCCCTTTCTCCAGCATTTTCTGAATTTGTATTTTGTGAATATAATTATGTAATAAAACAACAGCACAATCTTCCAGTCTTCAAGCAGTCTGAAACCATATATTGGCATTGCATTGCTAAGGGAATTCATATAGAACATTTATATACTCTCCAAATAGCCCTTTGTTACATTACTATGCCGTGTGCAGTGCAGGGTTTTCAATTACCTTTTTGATTAACATTACTGATTTGTGTACCTCACTAATGGATGTCAATATCAATCTGCTCCGCTAACTCATTTTTTCACTACCTCATGCATCCAATATGTTTGAATATATTGTCTCTAGCCAGGGGGATTAAACAAACACGAGAGAACGTTTGTGACGTTTTTATAAAATTCAACAGACTTAACGGACCAGACTGATATTGGGAATTAATGTAAAACTGCACCTAATGGTCCACTGCATTGGGGCAATTTTTACCACAGGGCAAATACACAAGTCACAGTTTTTGACAGTGAAGGAGTGTTAAACTGAGTTGTCAAGAAAAAAAAGTTTTTCTAAAGGACAACTAAACTTTATTTTTCAGTGAAAAAAGAGTACCCCCCCCCCCCCTCCTAGTGTGAAGCTAAAGTGGCATGTCATTTTGACAATACATGCCAGTTTATCTTCTGACCTTCATTTTTGCAGAGGGGGCCGAACAAAAAGATTCCCGCACACTGCAGACCCTGATCAGACAAACAGGGTGAGCCACCACTCTGATTGGCAGTGCCAGCGCAAGCCAGCCTCCCGACCTGCTGTGTCTCCGCTCAGTGGTGTATCTTGATTTTGTGCTGCCCTAGGCAGACAAAATCCGGGCACCCCCCTACCCAAGCTGCACACCCACGTTACACACCTAAGACATGCCCCATCATTCAGACTCACATCAAGCTCATACTCCCATCACACACTCCCATCACACTCACTCTGACTCCCATCACACTCAGTCACACACACTGTCTCCCATCACACACACTCTGACTCCCATCACACTCAGTCACACACACTGTCTCCCATCACACACACTCTGACTCCCATCACACTCAGTCACACACACTGTCTCCCATCTCACACACTCTGACTCCCATCACACTCAGTCACACACACTGTCTCCCATCACACACACACTGTCTCCCATCACACACACTCTGACTCCCATCACACACAGTGTCTCCCATCACACACACTCTGACTCCCATCACACTCAGTCACTCACACACACACACACACACACACACACACACACACACACATCCCATCAGCACTTACCTTTCCCTGGCAGGCAGGCAGCATGGTCCCTCCATGCTGCCTGTTCGGCTTCCCGGCGATTGTGCCGACAGGTCACGTGACCGGGCGCGCGTATGACGTCAGCGCGCCCGTCACGTGACTGTCGGCACTTCCGTGTCGGCACACTGCACGGGGAGCCGAACAGGCAGCACGGAGGTTTCTCTGTGCTGCCTGTTCGGCTCCCCGTGCAGCCTGGCAGGCAGAGCGATGGTGAGGGGGGATCTTCCGATCCCCTCTCACCTCTGTCTCTGCCTGCCAGCGCGGTCTTTTTTTTTTTTAAAGGGCCGCGTTTTTTTTTTTTTTTTTTTTTGTTTTCTTCAGTGCTGGGGGGCGCTGCCGCCCCCCAAAATTTGCCGCCCTAGGCATCCGCCTAGGATGCCTCGCGGTAAATACAGCACTGTCTCCGCTGTAAGACACAGCTGGAAATAAACCCAAGTATAAATATATATAAAAAGTTACACAGGTTTACACCACAGAAGCATGGTGATTTCTGGCTGGGGGTCACGTGACATGTCGCCCATTGTCAAGTTGCCAGGACCTATACCATGTCATCAATGCATCACTGAGAGGGAGGAGTTCCCTGGCTACAGAGATGTCATTTTCCCATCCATAGTGGACAGGGTCATATATAGTAGGGGAGAGATTGTCCAGGATGTTATGACAGCTTGAGAAGACCTGATCATGTCCTTTTTAACAGGGTCCGGGAATCTTTAGCATGCTGCACATACTTTGTTTTTGTTTGAGGCATACGTGATTCAGTTTTGGGAGTAACAAATGGAAATACAGAAAACTATGGGTTAATGTAAGCTGGGGAATCTTGGGAACCAGGAAATCGGAAACTTCCCAAGCAAGACTGAGGAATAAAAATAACCCACTTTTTATTATTCCTCATAAAAAGATTTAAAATATTACTAATGACCAGAAAACTTTTTTAATGCATTTCTCAATTGCATTAAAGAGTTAAAAAATATTTTTTTTTGGAAAAAGCAAGTTATTTTTAAAATACACTTAGAAATTTAGAAATGCCATGCACTATTTTCTCGAAAGGATCACATCTGCTCAATCGACAGCAAAGCTGTGGGCACAGCGTTTGCACAATCCCCTGTAATTAATTTTGCTAAGATCTTATTCAGAGGTTCCCCCACAAACTTTTAATGAAAGACAGTCACTGACCAGAATCCAAGTCTGCTATACTGTGGAAGGAAATATTGGGTAGTCACGTTAAAAAAATAAAAGCAAAATAAGAATTGCAATCAAGAAGGGTGTATACACTGCGTCCATGTACATCCAACATTTATGTATTCCTAATATTGTTAAGCATGCAAAGCAGGAAAGGAAAATGGATGTACTTCATCCAGGGACATTACTTGGCTTGCACTGAGGTTTCAGATGTGAATGAAGTGTTTTGTATTATTGGTGGTGATGTATGGGAAGCTGTGTCCACTGTGTTTCTGAAGTTCTGCCTGTGTATAACATTCAGAATGATAAGCGGATGCGTATTAGGCACTTTAACTAGTGGTTTGGGGATTGGTGTTGGGAGTAAGGGTTTGGCCTTGGAATAGAAATGAACTGTACAAAAAAGATGGGTTGCATGTCTGGTCATGTCTAGAAATGCTTTCAGTTTAGGCAATAAAACCCTTGAATTTATGGCAATAATGGAAACTGATAGGGTTGCCACCTGGCCGGTATTTTACCAGCAGGCCAGTGAAAAAATTGGCTTGAGGCCAATGTTAAGTCCATGGAGGTTGTAGCATGGCTGGTATATTTTTGTAGAAAAGGTGGCAACCCTAGAAACTGATAATTTAGATGTATTGGTTGTATGACAGGGTATTATGAGACAAAATCACTGGGGTATAACAATCCCGGAGTACTCTTTATATAGAAAAGGCAGACAAGAAAGGGAGATGTGGGGCCCTAGCGAGTCAGTTTGGGTTAGGTTTAAATTTGCTAATTCTACAGCAACTTGTGTAGGCGTGATTTATGCCCCCGTGGACAAATAGAAGAATACTAGTTGAGGAAATAACTAAAGGACATTGAAAGGGGATGTTCTAATCATGGGAGACCGTAATCTTCCTGGTGTGAAGATTAAGTGTTTTAGGTGTTTTAGAATGTAGAAAAACCGACGTTTCTAAAATTAGATTATGTGTAAAGGAGTCATTTTCAGACTGGAGCAGTTTAAATAGAGTCCAGGAGAAATGGGATTATTTAAAAGAAAAAACATTACTGAAGAGAACAGAAAATTGTATTAGGCTTGTCATTAAGAACAAAAACTGAAGAAACCACCGAAGTACTCTGCAGAAGTGGCCAAAATCTTAAAAAAAAAATAAAAAAAGCTAGCATTTAGCAATTATGGAAAAAAAACAGAGCACAGAAGTTAGGCAGATCTATATGATTAGGCAAAAAGAGGCAAGTTATTAGAGGTTCGAAAGCATACGCAGGAAGGAAAAAGGCCCGGTTAAAAAGGATACAATGTTTTTAAGATACATAAATGAAACAAGGAAAGTAAAACAAAGATTAGTTAGAATAAAAACAAACAAAGCAAGGTATGTAGAAGAAGGAGGTTTAGTGGATTGCTACAATTAATATTTTTGTTCAGTTTTTACAGACGAAAATGAAGAAAGGTCACCTCAGTTAGGAAAAAAACGAATGAGTCATTTAATAAATGTGCATTTACAGAGGTTCTACTTCATCTGTCTAAAGTAAAGACAAGTCACAATTCTCATCCTTTTACGTTTCACCTAGGGTCTTGCCCCGGCCTGTGGTGTATCTTGGTTTTGTGCTGCCCTAGGCAAACAAAATTCGAGCACCCCCCACCCATATTGCACACCTACGACGTGCCCCATCACCCATGTTGCACATCCATGACATGCCCCATCACCCCATTACATGCCCCATCACCCACATTGCACACACATTAAATGCCCAATCACCCCATTACATGCCCCCATCCCCCAGGTTGCATACACACTAAATGCCCCATCACCCCCATTACATACCCTCACCACATCCATTACATGCCCCCATAACCCTGATTAATTGGATGGAGCTAAAGTTTGCTGAATGGTGGGGGAGGGAGTGAAAATGTTTGAAACACCAGAAGTGTGCTTTAACACCCTTTTGCAAAGTGCCGCCCTAGGCGAGTGCCTTGTTTGCCTTGTGGAAGATACACTACTGGCCCCTGCAGGTATTTTACCGGCAGGCTGGTAAAGATTGGCATCAGGCCAATGTTAAGTCTATGGAGGCAGTAGCAAGGCCCGTATTTTTTGTACAAAAGGGGGTAGCCCTAGTTTCATAGTCCTGGAAATGTAGCATGTCTAGATAAATCTGTTTTAGTGAAACCTATCTGCTAGTTAAAGATATTGAACCAAAAACTCTGTGAAAACACATTTTACACGCTAGGATGATGTCACCGTCTCCCATTGTTTCCAACCGCAGCCAAGTGTTTTTCGTTAAGGACGTGTTAAGGGAGCTGGTGAGATCAACGAATGGAAACTAAATCATGCAGAGACCTTTAACATTACGTTATGAAACAAAGGGTACATTACACTCCTTACAGTGTCCTAGCAAAACAGATAGAGTTCCATGCATTTTACTGATAATGCCTTGTTTTCCCCTGTCTAACAGGTGTATGAGAGTTGTGCTCAATGGTGGTTAATAGCTTTGACCCTGCCACCAATCAAGGTTGCAGTTGCATGCATCATCTTGCAGTCAGTGGCACTAAAAGACTGAACAATATCAAGGAAACAGACATCACCCAGCTCCAAGAACACAGTGTGCTGCCATTTCAAATAAACACTGGTCTACTTGTGTGTCAAATCTCTTAAAGACATCTGTGTTATTATAAAAGCATTGCTCTTCATGTGAGACTAGGATACATGTTTGCTTTACTGCTGCTTTAAATTGGCACATAGGATAAAAACACAATATTAGGACCTTCTGTACGACGCAAACCAAAAATAAACATAAAGTCATTTCTGGGACTGCGCCATATTACCATGCTTCCAAATCAATAGGTAACTCACCCCTCTGGCACTCTGAGGGTTAATAGATGTTACCATTACGCACAGAGTGTGTGTGAGGTCTGGGATGTGTGGGGTCTATGGTGCCCTGTTGACCTTTATTTATAACCAGGAATATAACTTATCCTAAGTGCTCGGATTTCTCAACTCATGGATCAAGCAAGTTTGAGGGGAAACTAGGAGCGGTCAGATGTGCTCCAGCTGGTATTACTGGATGTTTTAATGTTTTTAACGACTCTTCTTGGAAATGGATGGCCTCTTGTTTTGTTAATTTAATATCAGATGTGTTCAGGGTGCTGCCACCCAGTAGCTAGAATTTTTGCTAGGGAAACATAGATAAATATTCACTACCGATCTTGCTAGCCATAGTGAATAGGTACATGCTGGGCACATGTTAAAGATGACTGTCCTATGAGTTTTACACTTATTCTGTAGGATGGGAAAGGGATGACGGTGATCCTGGGATTTTATGCATGGATCTATGCATGCACAGCATTGTACATCTACACATTATTGCTGGTTGCATCAGTGATGGTGCTACTGTGCATGCCACTCTGACCTCCCAAGCTCCGCCCCCAGCATCCAGATTTGCCAGGGGTACAAGTTGTAAAATATGCCATTGACAGAAATGGTAACCTGACAAACGGGCAGTGTCCTTCCGCTTGTCTACATTTAAAGAACAATTGTTGACAAAAAATGTATTTCTGTTTTACTGACAAATTGCATCAAGTGTAGAAATTTTATCTAGAAATAATTTAATGAAAGAATACAAATAAAGTACCTTATTCGGTCAGATGAGTCAAATATTTCTTTATCCGACCCAAGATTCTAAACAACATGTCTGCTCCCTGATAGAGCTACACAAGCGAAGAAAGCTCAATAATATACTTCATTTGTATTCTTTGATTTCATCATTTCTGGTTAAAATGCTACACTTCTTGCAATCTTTCAATAAAACATATCTTTATTTGCTGACCGCTGTCCTTAAAGCCCTCTGGAGTTTTTAATGGCTTGGCCGGTCAGCTTATAGTATGACTGATTAGGTGGGATCTGCTTTTAATAATGTTAACAAGGGGTAGCTGTAATCTAAACCTAACCTTGTATTTTATAGGCCAAGTCAGTGTTTATAGATCTCCCTTGTTCTCAAACAGTTAATAGTCTGGATTTGAATAGCTATGTGGATCAGAAGGTATTCAATTCAATCTTACAGTAAAAAAAAAAAAAAAAAAAAGATTGTATACTTTATCATACCAGACTTGCATTATTTTCCCCATTAGATGTTGGCCAATTTCACGTTTGTCTCTAAGAAAGCAAAATATTTGAAAGTATGTATAAATAGCATTGACATTTAATACGGATGATATCCGGGGCTACAAAATCCTGTGTGTGAACACTCCTGGCTTTTGCCATAAAATAGTTTGCGGCACAGTTATCCCGTCTGGAGCTGTAAGAGTTAATGATGTGGAACATAAAACACCAACATAAGCTATTTGTTGTTCTTTCAGTGGTTCAATCCTGGAGTTTAATTGTTTCTTACCCAATTATGCAAAAGGGGCATTCATACAAAGAGAAAAAAAAACACTACTGGAAAAATACAGCAATGTTTTCTTCCCACGTATTTATTTAAACATGTTTTAATCTGAAACTTAACCTCTCCAAAATAGAACTGATTATCTTCCCTCCCTCAACCGCTGTCCCTACACCTGGGTTCACAGTCACCGTTGATAATGCTACAATCGTACCGGCTGACCGTGTTCAACGTTTTGGGGTCACTTTTGACTCTGCTCTCTCCTTTGTTCCTCAAATTCAGTCCTTGGCCAAATCCTGTCGGCTGCACCTAAGGAACATTGCATGCATTCGCCCATTCCTCAGCGAAGAGACCGCCAAAATTCTAGTGCACGCGCTTGTGATCTCTCGGCTGGACTACTGTAACGGTCTTCTGACTGGACTACCTCTGGCTCGTCTGGCTCCCCTACAGTCTATCCAAAATGCGGCTGCCAGACTCATCTTTCTTGCACGTCGGTCTGATTCGGCGGCTCCTCTCTGCAACGCCCTCCACTGGCTTCCCGTCTGCTCGAGGATAAAATTTTAAATTCTGTCTTTAACCTACAAAGCCCTCCACTCCTCTGCTCCTACGTACATTTCCTCCCTTGTTAACCGTTACCTCCCTGCACGACCTTTGCGCTCCTCAAAGGGGTTAACACTCTCTTCTAATCTCATCACCATTCTAATTCTCACTCGCTTCTCCAAGATTTCGCCCGAGCTGCCCCCTCTCTCTGGAACTCCCTTCCCCCTTAGCATCCAGCTCTCTCCCTCCTTTTCAAACTTTAAAAAGTCCCTCAAAACTCATCTCTTTAGAGAGGCTTACTACCCAACCCACTAGTTACCAGTCACTTTGCCTCTAGCCGATCCCACCTAGCTGGAACACGCACTCCCTCTTTGACTTATCCCACCTAGTGCCTCCCATCCACTCTACTGTTACTACAACTTCAATCCCTCTGACCTCTTCAATCCCTTAATTGTGTCATGGACCCCATTCCCTCTAGATTGTAAGCTTACGAGCAGGGTTCTCTACCTCATGTACCAGTCTGTACTACTTTGTCTAACTTATTATGTAGTTCCCTTCTATGCTCTGTACCAAGCGCTACGAGAATTGGTGGCGCTGTACAAATAAATGTTAATGTAATGTAATGTAATCTGAATATAACAAACAGCCCACATTATCATACTGTATTTTCACATCAGCAAACTGTTGTATTTGTATAATTTTAACAAGTTACAGAGCATTGGAGAGTGAAAATCTGTTCCATACATGTTATATTATTCTGGTAGGCTCAATTTATATGAACACAGGAAAAAAAACACTTTAAATGGCCCGATCCATCTAGCTTATTTTATATTTGTTGTGGTTTTTTTTTAGTAAACATTAAACTTATTTTTACTTTTATACAAATTACAGTTTTCTTGTAGTTTTACATTGAAACTTATTTTACAGGGGCCTCTAAATTCAGGGCCATCAGTAAGGAGGTTGACTCGATTCTTTGTTGCAGTTTCCATGCTCTCCTCTACCACAGCGCTGACATTTGCATTCACTTTGGAAACAGATTCTCTGTGGAACACTGCTGTTTCAAGTGCTTGGACTGTAGGGGGCATACTTCCAGCCTGCCCTGTGCGCTGTGATGTAGTACCAGAAGGAGGCCTTGGGGACATAACAGCAATACCTCTATTACACTTTATTTTTCAGTTTTCAAGAGATAGCCCCAAAAAGTTTTTTTAATGATCGGACCAACGTATTTCCTTATCTTTGTTTTACATGAGACTCCACTTCTCGGGAAATATTTTCAGGATACTCCAGGTAGAACTGCCTTGAGAATTAAATTCCCCTTTTTACTGGTATGTTTCATCACTGTATACATTGCCGCATTGGAGCACTGGGTCCAGTAATGTCACATTGCAACTCCGCCCATAATATAAGGAATGGGTGATCGTGAATGGATCTTAGTTTGGCTATTCTCATTCTTTAAAATATGCTATCATGTGAATGAACATGAAGTGGTGGGGGGTTCACCTAGAGAATATTGTGATTAGTTAATTTGATTTGTCAGAATATACATTTTATCTAGTTTTATGTTTGTTAGGCATACCTGTTTTTAGGGTTACCTAGCCTAATCAAGACATGTATGTATAACGTCATCACCAGGGGTAGACAAATGGCTGGTACAAGGACATCATTGTCCATGACAAGGTCAGTAAGTGTCCTCCATGGACAATATTGGTTCCTGGCCATCATATGGCAATTTTATGCATCCTTAAATAATGACATATTTCTTCCACCATTAATCTGATTGGTAATGAAGACCTATTTAAGCAGAGTTTTCCTCTGTTTCCATTCTTGGAGGAGTCATTCATTTTTGGGAGTGATGTGTTATGCTTTCCCTCTGGCCCTGAAAACGTTAAACAGGAAGGGAATTAAATCAAGCTCAGGTGGTGATCCTTTTTTCATTGAAGCTAAAAAAGCAATTTATGCAGGATTATATTGGTAAACAGAGCATGTAGAGACCACCCTATGGAATGTGTATTGTGCACTCATTTTCATCTAAGGATTGCATTATAAGAATGAACCTATGGGGATAATAAAAAAAAATGCAATACAATTATTATGTACCATATTATTCATGCTCTCTTGTAAAGCTATATATATTTATTGCTGTTGTTTTAATGTGTTGTACGCAAATATCCAGCCTTTTCAGGGGTTTGAAAAAATAAGTCCTTTTTTTTTTTTAAAGCTCATTAAATAGATAAAGATTCTCTTTTATTTCCGGGGAATAAATCAGCTTTAGCAGCACTAAGGATTACAACTGGATAAAAAAAACACATAAATCCATAGATCTATACTGATGATCAGAGTCTTGTACGAATGATCAATAGTATGAGAGCTGAACAAAAACATACAAAACAGAAGAGAGCAGTGTGTAATAGTTGTACTGCACTAGAATAAAACCTCTTTTTTAACCCATTAATGCATTTTATTCACTCTAATTATTTTAGTACAAACGGAATATCCCTTATCCGAAAATTCCTTATCCAAAATGGTTACACAAAAAAATTGGATCTCACCACAAGTTGCAAATTCCACACACACCTGTCAGAATGCAAGCGCACAATAGTTTATTCAGCGCCAGCTCCCTTAAGTTGTGATTATATATTTTCCATGCATGCCCAGATTCATCCATGCCCACAAAGTATAATACAAAGGCACATATGGAGTCTAGACATACCGACAGCAGGTTCCCAAGAATTTTGGATACATCGTAATGCTGATACTACTGGCTCACAATTTAGACCTCCTCAAATGTTTTGAGTGTATGGGGCAGGCAGACGGTCATGCATACTTTGCCATCTTTGTGGTTTTTAACCGATAAGCCTGTGCGTATAACCAGCCCTTTTCCCCTGGGAAGTGCGGATTGGGACTGCCCTACTTAAAGTGGGACAGTTGTGAGCTATGTCTTCAGAATAGAGGTTCTATGTCATGGCATAGTGAAAAATAAATACTATGCCTGGAATAAAGAGTTCTATAGATGAGCTAGCACAAAGAGTAGGCATCTTTTTATCCCCTCTTTGGCATGACAGTGGCATAGTGACAGGGCCGCCACCAGGAATTTCAGGGCCCCTTACTGAACACGTTTTCTCCCCCCCCCCCCCCCGACAATATCTCCCACTCGCCCCACCTACCCTCACAAGCATGTTATCCCGGTCTAATGTAATATGGAGGGGGGTTGGGTGCAGTTGGTCAATATGCCTGTAATATTTTGCCTCTCATTATGCCAGTAATATTTTGCCACTCAATAAGTCAGTATTTTTCCCTCAATATGCGATTCTTTTGCCATTTAAGATGCCACTATTTTGCCATTCAATATGCCAGAAGTTTGTGCCTCAATATGCCAGTATTTTGTCATTTAATATGCCAGGATTTTGCCCCTCAATATACCATTCTTTTCCCATTTAATGTGCCAGGATTTTTCCCCTCAATATGCCATTTAATATGCCAGTATTTTGCCCCTCAGTATGCCATTCTTTTGCCAATTAATATGCCAGTATTTTGCCCATCAATATGCCAGTATTTTGCCCCTCAATATGCCATTTGTTTGCCAATATGCCAGGATTTTGCCAATTAATATGCCAGGATTTTGCCCCTCAACATGCCAGGATTTAGCCCCTCATTATGCCATTCTTTTACCAATATGCCAGGATTTTGCCAATTAATATGCCAGGATTTAGCCCCTCAATATGCCAGGATTTAGCCACTCAATATGCCAGGATTTTGCACCTCAGTATGCTCGTTATGTACCACCCTCCTCCCCCTTCCCCAGTACTTACCTCCTGGCTGTTGTCTTCCGGTGCTCTGCAGGTCCGCGGCTGTGAGGGAAGCGTTGTGCGCTCCCCTCCAGCCGCGTGGCTTCAATAAAGTTTGTTTAAAAAAAAAAAAAAATGCGACCTGAGTAACTCTGTTCGTATTTTTTTTTTTAAAGAAACTTTATTGAAGCCACGCGGCTGGAGGGGAGCGCAGAATGCTTCCCTCACAGCCGCAGACCGGCTTAATAGAGAATTTAAAAAAAAATATTTTTCATAAAAACATATGATATTAAACAAATGCATTTCTTGTTTTTATTTCCTTTTATGTGCCAATCGGTCTCTCCCTCCCCTCAAACTTTTCTCTCTCCCTCCACCTCCCTCCCTCCTTTTATCTTTCTCTCCCCCCTCCACCTTGTCTCTCCCCCCTCCCCTTGTGTCTCTCTCTCTCCCTTATCTGTCTCTCCCCCCTCTCCCCTTGTCTCTGCCTCTCCCCCCCTCCCCTTGTCTCTGTCTCCCCCCCTCCCTCCCCTTGTTTCTCTCTCTCCCCCTTCCCTCCCTCTCCCTCACCTTGTTTCTTTCCCTGGTGGCTAGTGGGGGCAGCCGGGGGATGTCTGCACGATATGTGCAGACATCCTCCATGCTGCCCGACACTTCCGTCTATTATGACGGACAGCCGGTTAGTCATAATAGACAGAAGTGTCGGGAAGCATGGAGGACGTCTGCACGGCTGCCCAAATATCCCTGGTGCCTAGTGGAGGCAGCCGGAGGATGTCTGCACGATACGCGCAGACATCCTCCGCTGCTGCCCGGCACTTCCGCCGGAACTTTTATGATGAAGTTGGAAGGATGCGCAGACATCCCACAGCTGTTAGCAAGGGGGATCCAGGTCCTCGATTTGGTAAAATGTTTAGACTTGATGCAATACTCTTAATTAAACACAAATTCATTTTTTGCTACAGCTGTCCTTTAAACACAGTACGTAAAGGTATTTAAACACTGGTACAAAGACAATCATACAATAGCTTTTGAGCAGCAATGCATGATTTTTATCATACTCCACCTTACTTAAAGGACAACTACACTTTATTTGTTTCATTTGTGCTTCTAATATAGAAGCACAGATGAAACATGTAATGGCCCTAGTATGAGGAAAAACTGGCATGTACTTTTGATAGTACGTGCTAGATTATCCTCTGACCGGCAGCTTCCCTGGGAAGCAGAAAGCCGGATCTAGTCGGTGACTGTCTCTCTCTACAGGTGCAAAGAGAGAATGTCACCGACTAGACAGGGCTGCCTGCCCAAGTGCAGAGAATGATCCTCATTTTCATAGGGGATCAATAGAGGGGAGCTTAACCAGACAGGCTCTGCCTCAGAGTTAACTGGAGAAGGGGGAAATATTTTTTTAGCCCATGCTAAAAATCAAGGGTTAAAAAAAACTTTAGTTGTCCTTTAAAGTGACACTACCACTTACATAAGATATAACTAGATAACCTGGTAATTTAAAACAAACACATATATAAATCAAATGCCACTGTTTTTTTTTTATATGATTGAATTACCGTATTTGCTCGATTATAAGACGAGGTTTTTTTCAGAAAAAAAAATCTGAAAGCTACCCCTCGTCTTATAATTGAGGTCTTCTTATAATCTGACCTCAAATTGAGGTCAGATTATAAGACATGGATCCAGGTCCCCAGCAGAGCTGCAGGGGATCTGGATCCCCCTCTCTAGCAGCAGGGGATGTCTGCGCAACGAGCGCAGACTCCCCTGCTTCCGCCCGGCACGACCGCCGGGGCTTCTGTGAAGAAGCCTGGAACTTCCGCTTTCGTCACAGAAGTCCCGGCGAGCGTGCCGGGCGGCAGCAGGGGAGGTCTGCGCTCATCGCGCAGACTTCCTCTGCTGCCCCACTAGGCACCAGGGACAATCGGGCAGCTGGGGGATGTCTGCACTATACGTGCAGATATCCTCCATGCTGCCCGACACGGCAGACTATTATGACGGACAGCTGTCCATCATAATAGACTGCCGTGTCGGGCAGCATGGAGGATGTCTGCAAGTATCAGACATCCCCCGGCTGCCCCCACTAGCCACCAGGGATCAAGGTAAGGGGAAGGGAGGGAGGGAGGGGGACAGAGAGACAGGGGGGGGGGAGGGAGGGGGGGGGGGCAGAGAGACAGGGGGGACAGAGAGACAGGGGGGACAGAGAGACAAGGGGGGGAGGGAGGGAGGGGGACAGAGAGACAGGGGGGACAGAGAGACAGGGGGGAGGGAGGGGGGCAGAGACAGAGACAAGGGGAGTGAGGGGGTTAAGAGACAGAGACAAGGGGAGGGAAGGGGTTAAGAGACAGAGACAAGGGGAGTGAGGGGGTTAAGAGACAGAGACAAGGGGAGGGAAGGGTGTTAAGAGACAGAGACAAGGGGAGTGAGGGGGTTAAGAGACAGAGACAAGGGGAGGGAAGGGGTTAAGAGACAGAGACAAGGGGAGGGAAGGGGTTAAGAGACAGAGACAAGGGGAGTGAGGGGGTTAAGAGACAGAGACAAGGGGAGGGAAGGGGTTAAGAGACAGAGACAAGGGGAGTGAGGGGGTTAAGAGACAGACAAGGGGAGGGGGGAGAGACAGAAAAATGGGGGCAAGGGAAAGAGAAAGGCAGCATTGGCACATAAAAATAAATAAAAACTAGAAATAAAAAATTATGATATCAAAAAATGTATTAAAAAAGCAATTTACATATGAATATATACAAGTTGAACTTTTTCCCTTTAGGGTAGTCTTATATTCAGGCTTTTAGTTTTTTTCCTAATGGAATATCCAAAGTTTGGGGGGTCGTCTTATAATCAGGGTCATCTTATAATCGAGCAAATACGGTAATTGCATATAAAAGGAAAGGTGTTTATCTCCTGACTCCATTTTGTGAATATTTCCCTTGATGCAACATCCTCCAAAAACTTCCAGCCAGTCTCACTTTACAACTGTGACGAAAGCCTGCATGAAGATGTCATAAGATACACCCCTGCTCTCCTACTGGCACCTGTGTATCCTAGTGGGCAGGAGTATGTGGCTGTGTACAACTTTTTTTTACCAGCCTTCCAACACAAAGAGAGGAGATTAACCTGATCAAACAGGATCATAACTCTGTTCCCTTGTGATGTAATACATTACCCATCCATTTAATGCAAGTCTATGATCAGAATTCTATCTTATAGACTGCATTGTATACTGCATTGTCCTGAGCAACCCCAAAGTGAGACACTAGTGCTGTAAAGTCTCTGGGGGGGTGGCACCCAACAAAAACACTGTATTTCACAAAATGGCGGTGCCCGTCACACGTATTTAATAAAATATGTAACTAGTCACATAACAAAGACAAAAGACATATCTGAAAACAACAATACACAAAAAAAGAACACTTTTTCTTTTTTTGGTGGGAGTTTCCCTTTAAATGGTTCACCAGCCCTCACTGTCCACATACAGCTGAAAGCTTGGATTTTTTTATACACAGAAATGCACTGGCAACGGTGTAAAACATGTAAAACCTTTCATTTGTTTTGATGCCTATTGTGGTTTGTAATTTGTGGTAATTCTGTGCTTGTCGGCCAGGCAGGAAATGGGCAAAGTAATTAACAAGTCAAACACCCTCCCAGGTTAATATCCATGAAATGGTCAGATTAGATATGTTATCTGAAGGAGAAAGGGGAGGTTAACCCCATCACTGCCAAAAAAAACCAAACAACCCCTGCAGAGAGGGAGTGTTAATCACTGTGAACACATGGTGTGATCTAGCAGCATGGTACGGTAGCTGCAGTTCATAGAAGCCTTAATAAATACTTTCCTGTTCTACATACAGTAAGTGAATATTAACCTACTGTCATTTAATGCTGGGGGAGTGATTTATGTACGCCTATTTGCTGGCACGCAGAGACACACTGAGCAACCAACTCCAATACCGTTATTATTTATATAGCGTCAATACAGTCAACAGCTGTGTACATGGGTGTCCACAGAATTTTTACAATTGCAAAAATGCTACCCCTCCTTGCACTCAGGTTCCCTCACCACCTCCAATAAAAATTATTATTTCTTATTACAAATATGGCAATATTGGTTCCCTTTTGATTCCCTGTCTTTTGTTTGAGCTTTGGGCCGCAGTACGGCTTTCAAACGTCCCCATCAAATAAATACATTTCAAAGATATACTTACATAAAGTTGCCTTCCGCCTTTACTAAGATGCCTGTGGGATCTGATATGAGTATATCCGCCATCTGACAAATAATGATGTCGCCATTGCAGAATAATTAGACTGCAAGTCAGAGAGGCCTATTCACTAAAAAGGTGAGTTGCAGGTGAGTTGAGTGGAAGTGAGATGAACATTCCATCTCAGCATTTTAACTGTATATTGTGCAGGTACAAACCTGGCAATATTCTAGTGCTAAACAAACTTCCGTGGATTGTCCTTGCACAATGCATAGCTAAATTGGTGAGATTAAATGTTCATCTCACCCCAACTCTCCTTTTACTGAATAGAATCCAGAGTTTTTGAGTGGACGGACATCTTTGTAGCTTTTACCCCTATTTTATTGCTCACTGTATGTTGGTAAACCTTAGACTTACCAATTTGCCAGTTAGGTATTGCGTGATATTAACCATTTTGCGTTTATCTTTGGGTTTATCACTTTTCATTAGCCATTGCACCTTGGTATGCAAACTATTTTCATAATTCAAATATTTCTCTAGGTTTGTTTGTAATTTGGCTAGCACTTTGTATACAATGCAGTTTTTACATCTTTCACTTTGTAAGTTGAGTGCAAAAAAACCCATAGTTGACAACAGTCCCGAATTTGCTGGCACAGTCCTGTTTTGTTTTGAGCACTCCAGACTCCTGGCATCTATATCAATCGCTCAGGGTCTTGCAACGTTGTGTGACTTCATATGGCTTTCCCCATCTTTCTCGAGTCCCAGGAGCATGCCCATAGAAGTTGGCAAATGTACATAAAGCAAAAACACATTCAAGTGTCACCTTGATATATATGCATAACCAGTCCTAATACAACTATAGCTGAAGAGACAGTGAATATGTGTTATAGCTGTTATTACAGAAACCATGTAGTAACCTCAAGCTTATAACTGGATGTGCAACAGCTGGAAATAGCTTTGCATAGGATTACTGTAAAAGAACAGCTGGCTGTGACAGGGGTAATGGACACTTTGGGGGCGATTCCCTAAAAGTGAACAGATAAGTGGCATTAGTAGTGGAGTTGGAAAAATTCTCAAACCAAACGTGTGAATAGTCTCTCATTTGGCTGCATGCAACAGAGCAGTGTTAGAAAGGATTATTAGGATGGGGTTATTTATATATGTCAATTCTGGGACAAAACTGTAAACGTGGAGAACCACTTTTAGATCGTTACCCTTGGAGCAGGTGTTGATTAGGACTCACCTGTAACAGTCAAGCTTTAGGCGACTGCGGCATAGGCAATGAAATAGTTAACAAGACCTCATGTGACTGCTATAGAATGCATATCCACTTTGTAATGGAAGAGACATACTAGAAAAGGCAAATACATTAATGGGTTAAAATAAAGTTGTAGAAGGAAACATTTTGCAAATACTGGGAGAAGAGTGCATAGTTTGAAGTTAGTTGCTGAAACACTGGGGGGGGGGGGGGGGGGATAAAGAGGAGATTGCCTTACAGATAAGGTAGTAGATACCTGGAAAGGCTTTCCAGTCTCAGTGGTAAAAGAATTAGAGCATGCCTGGGGTAATGGGGATAATGAAGAACAATAAGTGAAAAAAGCTGACATTTCAATACTGGCAGGCTAGATGGAGTAAGTGGCTCTTATCTGGAGTTATAATCGGTGTCACTGACTATAAGACCCATGTATGGTAGAAGCAGTAGGAGAAGCACATTGGAAAGGTGGCAGGAGCCCCTCGCACAGGGAGGACCAGCTCCTGCAGACGCCCCTTTCTGCCTGTGTGAATGCTTCTTCTGGTGCCTCTGCCTTTCCTTCCCATTCCTTTACCAGCTTGACGCAGACAGATCGAAATCACCATCCACACCAGCTCAGCTCCATGTCCTCGTAGTGTTTCACAAGGAGGGAGGGATTTTTGTTCTTGTAGTTTGAGATCATGCATGCAAATGTTCCCTGGCTTAGCTAGTGACTGCCGCTGCCACACATTGGAGTAGTCACACGCGGACAACAAGCAGCAGAAGACTTCAGTTCAGGAGCTGAGAGGTGAAAGGGGATCTACAGGAATCTGGGCAGGAGGGGTGCTGTGTATTGTTTCCCAAGGGCTAAAAGGAAAATCCTTTGCAAGAGGGGCAGTGACGACCTCTCTTCAGAGTAAGAAAGGTGGGTCTTGTAGCTTCTGAGCATCAGGAACCTCTGTTGTATGACGATCGCTGGGGAGTTACTGTGATTTGAACCACTCTGAGGAACCATTGAGGACATTGAGGATCTGCACATGGTTTGAGGGCACGACGGACACCAACTCCCAAGACATCAAGTTGGAAAGAGACCTGGAAGTAGAGTTTGGGGGATCTGGACCTAAAAGGGAACTTCCAGTTGGGAGCAAACACAAAATCTGCTGGCTGATAAGGAGCTCCTTACCAAGTCCAGGTTTGAGGACCCAAAGTTGGGGGAAGTGGGAAGGTGCTCATCCTCTGGTTGGGGGGTTACGAGCGATCGAGAAGACGACGAAGGGAGAAAGCAAGGCAGCAGGAGCCCCTGCCGGGAATATGGGCACTCTGAGGGACTTGCAGTATGCTTTGCAGGAGAAGATTGAAGAGTTGAGGCAGAGGGATGCTCTCATTGATGAGCTGGAGCTGGAGTTGGATCAGAAAGACGAGTTGATCCAGAGGTTGCAGAATGAGCTGGATAAGTATCGCTCTGTGATCAAACCGGCCACCCAACAGGCTCAGAAACAGACCACTAACACCTTGGGGGAACAGAGGACCAAGAGGCAGGCTATATCAGCTGAGCCAACTGCTTTTGACCTCCAGGACCTCAGCCATGTTACTCTTCCCTTCTACCCCAAGAGCCCACAGTAAGCAGCTGGGTTTTAGCCTTTATCCATGTAGCATCCTGTCTGTACTAGTGCAGTGCTCTCTGTATTGTCTCTGTCCATCCACCTGTGTCTATAGAAGATGTCCTGCACCTTCTACTTTCCATTTCTGTTCTCATCCTCAGAAATAATGTCTAACTAACACTCCTCTTTGGGCTGTTATGCACATTTCTCTCTTTTCCACCCCCCAAAAAACCCACAGTAACTGCACCCATCTGTGTGTTGTTGTCAGATGTCAAGGTATGTGAAAACTATACAGACTTTTCTGTTCTATGAATATATGTAAATGAATGTGTCATTGTTGCATTTGCAATCTGCCTCTTACCATGAAGCTTCTCTTTGTTTATTCAATATACAATTTCTGTGCCTTTTACCTATGCAGAACCGTGATGGCTAACCTCTGGCTCTCCAGCTGTTGTTCTCTAGATTTCCCATGATGCTCAGCCATTTGGCTGGAGTACCAATGGTTGGCAATCACAGGTCTAGCTATACAGGACTATGTGTGTAAACCTGGTGTAGGTGCCTTTGCCTGACCCACTCCCACCCCCCACGAACGACAGCAAATCAAACCCAGTATGTGAACAAGGGAGTCGGTGCTTTAACCCTTGCAATGCCACATGGATGAGCTATTATGTGCTACCAAATTAATTGTTATTACCATTTTCTCTGAAAGGGTTTTAACAATTGCATATACCTTTTTAACATTCTGACCATGTGTGCCCAAACATGGGTGGGTGTGATTCTAAAGTCTAATCGTATTGAAATCCTTTTTGATAACCATAAAGGCTAATCCGCTATCACACATTTTGCTGCACAAGTAGAGAACTGCTTTGATGTTTGCAGCTCCGCGATGATACCCACCTAGAAGCCATAGGTTTTAGGTTATAGTCAGGGTGCTAAAGATGTGTGTAATCTGATTGCAGCAACTGTGAACCAGGGAGGGTGGAAATTGAAACCTTTGAGGGTGGATGATGATTGTTAGGTAGTCCACCACACTGGATAAAGGTAATTTAAAAAGTATGACCACCAGTAGTGTTAAACCACTGGACTAGTAAGGTAACACACTCCTGTGGTGGATTTACCCCAGTGAGGTCATGTAGGCTGTCCTTAGGGTAAGAAAATAAAATAATTTTTTTTGCTGCCCTAATATTTTGAAAAACCATACTACTGTTAACCCTTGAACTGTATGTATTAAGACATTTAATGCAGAAACCAAGGGTATTTAGTGATCAAACTATTATGACTTTATTCATGAGAAATAGAATTGGAAATGGAAGTTGGAAAAATTCTCCAATTCAGCTATACTTTAAACTCTGCTATTCTGGCCTTAATTTAGCAATTTCCTTGTCAATTCTCTGCATTTTCCCTTTTCACCAATAAAGCCCTTCATATTTTTAAATATTGCTTCAATGTAATTTTTTTTTTATAGAAGATCTTTTCTGCACATATACCATGTGCATTATGCAGATTCAAATGATTCTAGGAATTCCAAATATCAAACGAAAGTAGTGCACTTGTGATGTACCCCATTGGTTTGATTAGCCAATCTATTAAGAGGCCTATGGGTTGAGCATTCTAAACATTGTGTAGGGAAAAATAGGATTTCTACACACAGGGTAAAAGTGTGAAAATAAGTGTAAATGAAATGGGAAGAAAACCACTTGGTTTGTTGATTATATATATATATTTAACCTATAAAAAGCAAATGCTTATTACATATATACGTAATTATCATTTGCTTTTTATAGGTTAAAGACTATAGTGTATAGTACCACTCACAACTATGTCATGCTACTTATCTGGAATATTGGCCTATTTTTGCAAGGCACAAAGTATATCATTGTCAGTAAATTAAGAATTCAGGGATCTCTTTATACCTGTGACCCAGTGGGAATGAAACAGGCTTGTCATGGAAGCACCTATAGCTGTCATTGTAATCTAAACAAGACACTCTACAGCACATGGCGTAGATATTCAGTCTTTATTTACAAAAGTTTCCTGCCTGCTACAAAGATCAATCAGGGATCACCTTGCTGGTAAAAAGGCACAGCCACTAAAATACCTAGTTCACCTCTGAAAAAAATGGACAATGCATGAAATATGGGTAGAGACACATAATCCTCACTTGGTTCTACACTATAGTTAGTACTTTACCTTTTCTAATATCCCAAAATTGCATGGAAGGGAATTTGAACACACCCTATTAGCATTGTTGAAAATGCAGGAATCCCTCTAGGTTGTTTAATTAATCCTGCAAGTTATGCAACCCAAAGTCCATACTTTCCAAGGAAAGGCTTGGAATACCTTTAACAATGATCACTACAACCATTACTGGAATAGGTGCATTGCACCTCACTGCCTAACTAGGAACCTCCACTGCAATAGCTCACTTTGTAATCCATGTTCATTATTCTACAAAACTGTGAATCTACCTTGTTCTGAAAAATAAAAAAAACAACACACAGGAAAATACTTTCAATTATATCACAATAAAATCCATAAGCTCTAAATGATCGTTTGGTTTGCTACTCATTCATTATTAGGTCATTGTATGTAGGCACTTATTACACATAGCCGTGCATCTCATATATTGTGTTTTAAAACAGGATTTATTTCTCATGTAATTAATTCTGTAACCAGTTAGTCTTTACCCCCTATTATTTAAATTCACACTTCACTATATTGCAGAACACATGGCAGTTCTGAAAATAGACTCACTTGCTATCAATATGCTACCAACAGACGAATGAAAGAATCACCTCTCAGCAGGTTAACAGGTAGCAAAGCATGCTGTTTTTAGCTTAAAAAGGGAAGCAGAATCAATGGAAGATTCATTTTCAATCATCTTATGCAATACCAAAAAAGCTTTTAGCATTTCTTAATGAGGGTTGAAACGACAAGTCAGAAAAAAAAAAAACCAGACACACACATACACACACACATACACACACATACACACACACACTGCTCTCCACCACTGTTCATTTTTGATCACACAATGCAGTTCATCAGATTTATATATATCCAGCCATTGCTGAATGCAGTTTATATAATCACAGCGTGGGTTAGTGGAATATATTCCCCAGAGAGGGTGATAAAGATCCTTCAGAATTAAGCTACAACAGCAGGGACGGTTTATAAAATCCATGGGGACTGCCAATGTCAATCACTAAAAGAATGTTTTAAAAAAAAGCATCTTAAAAAAAAAGCCCCCAAACACATTTTATTTACTGATAAACAATGACATGTTATTATCATCTGTTATAAAAGGTAACTGATACGTGCATTTATGTGTTCATACATTTTCCGTCCTCTGTGTGTCAGTTAAATTAGTTGTAAACATATGTATATAAATATTTCGTTAAATATTTTGAGATTCCAGGGAAACGAGCAAAGTGCTTTATTGCTTTCTTTCTAGCACTCCAAGGGTTAAATGATATTAATTCTTGGAGTGTTAATTAAATCTGCAGCTGACATAACTACATATCAATGTTTCTTTTTTCATGAAATATTTTTTTTACATTTTTTTTTTTTCCCATTTAATAACCGGGTTTGATTTCCTTGTGGGATTGACGGTAGAACACATTGTATGTTTTCTGTTGTTGCTGTTGGCTGATTTTGAGGCATGACCAAATTCTGTCTGCCTAGCAATGGAGGCTATACACGGTTCCCTAGCAACAGGAGGCTAACGCTGGAATGCTGTGCTGTCAGGCATGCAGTGATCCTCTTCCTTTACTCTTCTTCATTCCACATCTATCTTCCTTATATCAAATGCTTTCCCTCTTATTCTCCCTTGTTGACTCACCAGTTTGCTTTTATTTAACTTTTTTGTGTCAGGTGAACTCTGGTTTCTATTCTATGTCCTTTATGTTTGGCTTTTATCTTTGTTCTCACATCAAAAGCTCTCTCCATTCCACTATTGTTTGATTACCGCTATATGTTACTGCAAGTAGGTTTGTGTTTTGTTTCTATATTAAATATCTTGCAGAATTACATTTATGTTCAACCACTCTCTGGTTTTCCATTATTTTATTTATATTATTGTTTGAAGTGTAAAGTTATGTAATCAGGTTTTAAGTAGTTGAAGGATACATTTTTAACATTTCGGGGATATTATAGGGTTAGCCATATCTTATCACCCAACTACTAAGCAGAATAGGAAATCCTTTCAAATATTTATAGTTTGGGCTCGGAGTATCCTACATAAACTTTCCAAAGTATACACTGTATATAGGGGGTTAAACACAGATAAAGAGTACTTATGGGGCAACATTTTTTAAAGTGGTTCGATCACCGTGGAAACCAGTGATTGCTAAAGGTTTCCAACTTTGCCCCAGAGTTAACCTTTATACATAATACATGATGTACGAAAGGAAACTTAGCACTTTACAAGCGCCCTACATGACTGTAGCAAGGATTAATCATCTTTTCACGTACAAGTTCAGCTTTAGTTTCTTAAAATATTTGAAAGAATACAAAGGTTAGCTATATTTCTGCTGTCCAAGTTTAGGCTCATTTGTAAAATGTTAGGGGATACTCATTAAAAAGTGAGTTGCTGGTGAAACAAGGTGAGACAATGTGAGTTGAACATTTCAGCTCACCAGTTTAACTATACATTGGGCAGGGACAAATCTGAGGGAGTTAGTTTCCCCTGCTAAGCAAACTCACCAGATTTGTCCCTAATACAATGTATAGCTGAATTGGTGAGATGAAATGCTCATCTCTACTCACCTAATCTCAATTTAATTCACATGCAACTCACTTTTTAGTGAATAGCCCCCTGTTTAAACACTGTTTATTTGGGATGAGGCTTTACCCCAACTTTAAAGAGTTAAGTCAATGTATAAGATGAGCACACAGTTGCAAGAAAAAGTATGTGAACCCTTGATGATATGGATTTCGGCATAGCACAGACTTTTTCCACCTGCACTGTGAATGTTTACATGGTGTGTTCAATAAAAACATGGTAACATTTCATTCTTTGTGTGTTCTTAGTTTAAGCAGACTGTGATTGTCTATTGTTGTGACTTAGATGAAGATCAGATCACATTTTATGACCAATTTGTGCCGAAATCCATATCATTCAAAAGGGTTCACATACTTTTTATTGCAACTGTATTTATTCATATGAATCCCTGTGTCATTAGCTTTCAGATTTTTCTCATTTGCTTGTCATATGTATTTACAACCTTTGATACTATCTCCTGTTTCCTTGTCTGTCTGACGTGAGAAAGGAAATTGTTTTTAGCCAAAAGCATCTGACCATTGGCCTAAGTTCTAAGGACACATTAGAGGCCTATTGAAGAAGTATGGACCAGTTTGATAAGAGAAAGAATTTCACTGTAAAAGAAATTCTTGAAAGGCCTCTGCACAAACAGAAGAGATGTCTTCTGAAACTTGTACGCAGTTTTCTTTTGTTAAAGAAAAAAAGCAAGACAATGAATAAAAGATAGTGGTGGAGAGCAAAGCAGGTAATAACCACTCACCCCTTCAAGTACAGTATATGAAGGATTCGGTTTTTGATACTGTGTCTCAATGACCTCATCACAAAAGCAAATATAGGAATGTAAAAAGCCTGTCTGTTCACTATTGTTACAGTAACAATTTCGTGGTATATCCCAAGTACAAACAGATTCTGGTATTATGTGTGTTTGTCCAGTACATCCCAACATCTCAGGCTATTAGAGGATGATCCGATTTACCCTTTAATTAAAAAGTATACTAAAAAGATCTGCCCCGCAGTATTGTTTTTATTTTTTTGCAGTGCAGTAGCGTACATTTTTTATAACACGGGCGATATCCTACGCTCAAACAGTTGGATTACCTGTCCATATTTTATAAAAGTGGTAAGGTTAGTAGTCTATGGGGTCTACTAAAAAAACAGAGACTTGTAGGGAATTGAGACTGGAATTTCAAACTTATGGCCAAAGTAGCTGAGTTAGAACAATTCTCTCAAGCTAAAAGTTTGAAATGTCCATCTAAAGTTCTCCCTTTATTGAATCACTCCTTATGTTCTTTCAAAACTAAAATTCTACAAATTGCTGTTGATTTTATAATGAAATATTTTGGAGCAATTGAACCATAAAATTGTAGAATTAGACACCATTTTTACTTGTCAGATTTCCCAACTACTGAAATGTGTAGCCTTAATACTTTATTTATATGTATTCCATGGATTTTAATCCTGCCTAAGGATTCCCCCACACCAATCACCTGTCACCTCTGTTTTACACTTTAGAAACAAAACATATATTACATGTAAAACCCATTTATAACAATGATGGTTATAACGTGGTACTCCGATGGCTCCCATGCATGAAAGAGAAAGTTTAACGAGATCTTGAGAATCACATTGTTTAGATCGCGAGGTGAGTTTGTGGATTCCGAACCCAGCATTATAATAGCTCACCTGTATTATTACAGTATTATTGTTGCTAACTCCAGAGATGACACCTTAGTGAGTCAGACTCTTACTGTGACAAGGAATCATTTTTCGAAAACATTTTTCATGTGTTCAGATACGCAGTATCTGGTCAGCAACATGTTTATTTTAAACATTACTTTGATGCTAAATAACGTAGTTACATATTTTTCTAGTTGAAAGAAAAGACGTCAAAGTCGACCCTTCCTAGATATATTTTAATTGGATTAACATACAATGGCCTGGATTCAATGCCGGCCATTAACACAAAAAAGTAAATATACGGGCTTTGCCATTCAGTGCCCACTGCTAAAATGGTTAACTGGTTTAGTGCAATCATTACCGCAACTATTAACCCCCTTCCCAAAGCTATGATGGCCAATGCTCTCCTAATTTTAGTTGTCCTAAAAGACACTAGGATGGCATAGAACGTCCAGTGTTAATCAGCTCATCCTGCCTCACCGCGATAAGCTGTGCTCGGATCCCACTGCAGGGTCTTGCAGCAGGATCCTACCTGTCAAAGGAGGCACTTTGAGTGGCCTTAGACTGACAGGGAAGATGAAAATCAAAGCGAGCACCGGCTACATTTTGCTGAATTGCGTCATGACCGAACTTCCTGGGCAAGATGTCCCACCACCTTAGAAATGGGGCTGGGGCTTAGGAAAGTGCCTCCGCCCCTTCCTGTATAACCAATGACATCACCCTCTCGCTTGATATGTGTCATTTGCAATAAAGTGGCATGGTGATGTAATAAGCAGCAGCCAGGCACTTTTACAAATAATTTTTCCTTTAATCTATGCATTTTCTTTGAATTCTGACAATATACACTGTCTTTTTTAGTCTCTACAATATCGCAGGGTTTTGGTGATGGAGGCCCTTTAATTCCATCTGATGAGAATATGATTAGATTCAAATTTCACATTGCTGTCTGATTTGGACATCAATAAGATAATAGTGATTCACTTCTCAATACTTATTTATCAGACCAGAAGACTAAGTGTATCAGCACATACTTAGGAATACAATTTTTTTAAATGAGAAAAAAGCTAAAAAGCAATTTGTGAAACAACTTGTGATATTTTCCTCTTGCATGGTTTATGTATGCTTCATATATCTATATACAAGTATGTTAAATGGCTTCCATTTTTTCAATTTTTATATTGCAGAGAAAAACAGCTTGACCTCTATACTAGATTCACCACTGAAAAAAAAACCCATGATTTAGTTTTTAATAATGCGTTCATATTCACACTGTATTTTAAGACTTAAAAGCAAATAAAGCTCTGTACCAAAATGTACTAGAATTAGAAAATTATATTTTCACTCGTAGGTCTCCCATGGTTAATAGTTGTGCTGGATAATGGGTGTTTTAACACTTCTGCAGTGTTTGTGTGTAGCTGTAAATTTTTACTTGAAAATCCTTTGTCGCATCTACAAAATCTAAATTTAAAAAATGCAAAATAGATTCAAATATTGTCCTTTAGGAATGCCCCATGTTTTGAAGTTTTTTTGGGGGGTTTGTGTTTTTTGGAAATTGTAAAGCAATAAGAACAAATAGCGAATTGCTTTTCCAAACTTTTTTTTTCTTCCAAACTACTGTGATCCTTGTTTTCAGTTAGCACAGTCCTCTTGGGTGAACAACATGTGCAGTCATTTGAATTGTATAAAATTCAGGTACTTTATTTGTATGCTTCAATCCGGATACAGCAGAAAGTAACCAAAATATAACATAAATCGGTGTAAACAAAAACCTAGCTCATCTGAGCTCTAACTAACATAAATCTCCCTATCTGTCAAGGGTTAAACTACAAGAAAATAATCCAGGTTTCACCAACCTATTTCCTTGTCAGCCTTCTGTTCTCTGGCTCTCAGGCAGCCTGTGTTTTGCAGCCCTTCCAGAGAGAAACAAACAAAATCTCTCTTTTTACCTGACTAGCAGGGAGGGGTTTATTCCTACTGCTGCAGCTGATTACCAGCAGCTGAGCAGTGTATTTTTGAGACAGTCCAAAACCCAGATAGGATCTATGTCTCCCAAGAAAACAGCGGAGTGGAGCACTGGCCCACCCTGCTCTCCAAATGCTCCACCCCAGGGGCCCATAACTAAACAGTAGTTTATGTCATATACACACACATATATATAACACCTATTCCCCCTGGGGTGAAATTTCAATAACTGTAAAAGTGTATGCATTCATTAAAAGTTGTATATTTGTATTCCAAATATGTTTAAACGTCATATTTCTACTAATTCCCTGATTGAGCTTGCTAGCCTTTCCACCAGGATGAAAAAAGGTGACAATGTTTCTTAAATGATAACTCTACTTGCAATGTATGCATGCCTCACTCATGAGGCTGCACACTCATGCTTGTTCTCCAGGTGTAGAGCTGTAGGTCTGAAATCCTTCAGATACAAATGCATGGGGGAGTTAAGGCAAGATCTATCCAGGTTAATGTCATGAAAACAGTAACAATTTGTTTCAGGGAACCAAAATCATAGTTTTGACAATGTTTTGTTTTTCTGGGTTCATCCAGATTCTTGGGATGTCAGGATTCATCACAGGTGCCTCTTCTGCCTGTATGGTGCAGTGACCATAATGGATCCCATGAATCTTTGTATGTAGTTAAACCTCATTTGGCATAGTTGGCTAAAGGGACCATCTATGCAGACTACAGTCCCTACCTCAAAAGCAATATTACACATCAAAAGCATAACTGCTTAACATAGGTAACTAGGTTTTAGTAATGTCTACCTGTGTCCTGATGCCCCTACATTCCTGGCTTGTCCTGCTACAAGTCACTACAAGGGAAAGGTGGGTTGGCGCTCAAAAGCCCTTTTGTGGCTTGGAGTCTTTGTTTAAAAATGTATTTTATTATCTTTTTGAATAAAAATAACTTTTTATTAATGTATACTTTTCAGGTAGTTTTTGCTGATATAGTTTTAAAAAAAATGGTTCTTCTATGTCCTATATCATGGAGAGCTTAATAAGGCCTAAAGATCTTGATGGTTCTGTACCTAATGAAAACCACTAAAGGGAAGTTATAGAGATGTACTTTGTGATACCTTTCTGGTGAGGAAAAGCAGGGATGGCATCTCCTACAACTCTTGGAAGCAGAAAGAACCTACATAGAAAACAAACAAGCTGCTGAACTGTCAGAACAAGTGCATATAAAATCAGGATTGTTTGTTATTTAGGAAGCAGAAATAGTATCCATAGCTGAAAACGTTTAACTAAATAAGGTCAGAAATCATGCTTGATTTGACATTTAAAAACCCAACATATATGACAAAAGAGGTAATATTCACAAAGTTGAGCTATCACTGCCATCATTATTAGTCTGAAAAACCTATGGAAGATGGGAGTTTTTTTGTTGTTGAACTATTGCATATGAAGAGGAATACGTAATTCTAATAAATATTATCAAATTTACAATGAGAAATTAATCTTTGAACACTTTAATATACCTGGAAGATAACAGATGAACTGGCAAAAAATATCCTCCCTAAATAAATGCATGTTTATTAAAAACATGTTTGGAAAATTAGATTAGATTTTTGGGTTTGAAATAAGCCAGCTGCTTTGCCGATTTTGTTCTAGTCTTGTTAAATTTTCTAGAACGAGCTGTCTATACTTATCCCTTGATATGATTTTTTTGGCTCAGGAGAGAACAGATAGTTTTGAAGGCATTAGTAACAATCTGATCCATTTTGTACAGTGTAGTTTGCTTCCTTGCAAAGCAAGGTTATTCTCAAGCTATTGGTCTATTGAGGAGTTGCTCTGTGGTATGTCTCCAGGGAGCTAAAAGTTTTCAATAGTGATATTTTGTCCTTTTATGGAAAATGCCTGCAGTTCACTTCTAGAGAGGGAGGCTGGGGAGAATTTTCAACAGGCAGTAAAAGAAACATTAATGTCCCATCCATCACCTACCAAAAACACTGCGGTTTCTGCACTGTATAAACATTTGTGTGCCTGTTTCAAACTTTTATAATTAACAAGTCTGCTTCCAGTATGGGAATCTGTATAATATTTGAAAGAGTGGGCATAACAAAGGCAGAATATTACATTTTACAATAATACTTTATCTAGGCCAAATCATTTTATATCAGTTTTAGAAAACGAGAAAAGGAACAAACACATTCCAGTGCCAATTTAGCTGTCTTTTCATGACGGTAGTGAACCCTTTGATAAATAGTTTGTCAGTACTAATTGTTTACAAGCAACTTTTTTTTTTTAAATATCTTTTTTTTTATAAACTCTGATATTGTCAAAAACATAACAGTTTATGTGTGCGATGACATATTTTATGCAATTGATGACTTAGGATCAGCATTAATACCAAGTTGTTGTGTTTTTGCCTAAATGCTGAAAATATATTCTGAAAGGAACACACACAAAGGATATGAGACTCTATAACAATGCCCTAGAGGCTTAGGGACATGAATTAAAAATCTAGTTAATCATAAAGATAAAAATCCCCTTTTTTTTTTGCAAAGGAAGTGTAACTGTTAAATCTTTTTAAACAATGTTTGACGGTATTTAAAAAATTTTTTTTTTACATTTCTAGGTTAGCAATTATAACAAGAACTTTAACAAGGAATTTGATATTTCCACACCATGTTTGCAGTACAAAAAAGGCTAAAGATCACAGATCTAGGGTTAGGTAAGGGTTAGCATAAGGGTTAGAGTTAGGATTATTGCCCTATAACTTGCAAAAAAAACTGGTAAACATGGTATATTTGTAAACTCAGGACAACATTTTGAAACTATTCTAGATAGGGTCTTTCTTACTATTTTCAATTGTGTAAAAGACTTTTCAAGTCAAAGTTCGAAAAAAACGGTTTTGCTTTTTTACTTTTTGCATCATATTTTATGATTATTATTTTTTTTTAGTAAATTATATGATTTGATAAAAGTAATGGTATTTAAAGAAAGTTCTTCTTATGATGATTAAACCAATATATAATTTGTATGGCTACAGTAAATGAGAGATTAAAATCTAAACACAAACAGAAATATTAAAAAAGACCATCAGCCTTTCAACCATCAGTGAAAAAGTCTTTTCACTAAGGGGTTAATAACATTTTCAAAAATAATAAAATCAGGACTGATTGTTCCTTTAAATTTCACATACATGTTTCCTAGTGTAATTTGTAATGGTTACTGATCCTTAGATATGTGATATACTATAATCTGTGTGTGGCTGGTGACCATTAGACCACCAATGGCCAAACACGGTTCACGCACTATTACTGATGGTACATTAATTATAGACTTGGAAAGAAGCTATAACTGTGCCAAACTAAAATATCACTCTCACCTGTGCCTAATATCTTGCTAGGTACAGGAATCCCAAATTTGCTGATGAAAGTCCAGATGTACACACCTATCAAGTCATTTCAGTCTGTGCATGCATTTGTGTATCCACTATTGGGGAAAATGATTTTATAAGGAGTAATACTGGATACATTTTACTTCTCTGGTACATTGTCCAGGTGAATGTGTTACAGATGAAGTTTAACTCCTTAATGACAAGACATTTTGACCATGACTTTCCCTTGGTGACAAGGGCTGTTTTTACATTTCTGGGGTGTTTGTGTTTAGCTGTAATTTTCCTCTTTCTCACATACTGTACCCACACAAATGATATGTTGTTTACTACAAATCAAAAAAATATGTTAAAAAAAGAAAAAGAAAAACACTTTTTCTAACTTTGACCTAAAATATAATTTACACAAATACAATCATTAAAAAAGACCCCATCTAAATAGTTTTTAAATGTTGTCCCTAGTTCAGAAATATGCTTGTTTCCATGTTTTTCTGCAGTTTTTTGTGAGTTATGGGGCAAAACCCAAGAATAGTGTTTCCTATATTGACCTTTTGACCCCAACCCAAACTATAAATTTAACCCTAACCCTAAATTTAACCCCAACTCTAACCCTTATGCTAACCCTTTATATATTTTAATTTAATTGTAACCCTATCCCTTATCCTAACCCTAATTTAATTGTAACCCTAGCTACTATACTAATCCTAACCCTAGCTTTAAGCTAATTAAGTCCACAAGAGGGCATAGCCATATTGCCGGAGCATGCTGCTCTGTGGAGCGATCGTGGGTGCCCCAGAGCCTGGAATTTTGGTGCTGGCTATTGCCTCAAAATCGAGGCAATAGAGCAGCACCGTCAGAACGGTTTTCATGTCAGGCATGTCCATTGTCATGAACGGAGTTCCCGGCTGGACGTGCCTGACACATCCATTGTTGCGAAGGGGTTAAACACTAGGCTTTTGAAACATTCTTTTGTATTTACAGTAATAAAATTACACGGAACCCAAAAAAAATTGCCCTTTAATACAGAAACATTGAGTTTTCTAGTTTTTCTTTAATGACAAATGAATGGGTCTAAATTAGATTCTTTCATCGTCTTTGTATCACTTAAAAAAAAAAAAAAAAACAGAACTTTAAAATAAAAATCTAACTATACCAGCAAAACTATAAATCCAGATTTATTTTCCGGATGTGGGTCAGTTCGGATAAGGGGTACTCACCTTCCTGGAGCCAGCGCTCATGGGAAATGTAGTTCCCAGAGCGCTACAATGGGAGGGAGGGACTACAGTGTGACAACAGATCATTTCGGCAGCACCATGGAGCAGGTTCATCATCTCCACTGCTATAAATGATGTGCATTGTCTAAATACAATGTGAGCAACTTGCTCACATTGAATTTAGGTAATGTAGATCATTTATAGGGCTGGTGCTGCCGAAATGATATTTTACCCGTAAGTATCCATTGTCTGAACTATTGCTGGTCCCAAGCATTTCGGATAAGGGATACTCAGCCTGTAATAAGGAAATAGGAAAGCCATGCAGTCTCACCGTGTCAATATTTCACTGTAATTAATAATGATTTTCTAAGCACTACACTGAACTGCTTGTTGATCTTCACAGCAAAGTGACAGAGCTTGCTTCCTGTGTGTTTCCCAAACAAAAATAGCAGTCGTACAAAGAATGCAATGATGACTTGTAAGAGCTAGCTTTTATTCCTGCCTTAACATTCAGCTGTTGTCTTATTTAAAGTGAGAATATTCATAGCGTAATTTCTTTCAAAATTGGCACTAGTTTCTGAAAAATGTTAACACATTTTACATTTGACCTGCTTGTCTATTAGTAACGATTTTTTTTTGGGAAAAATGTGTTAATATGCGTTTGAAGGGAGAGGATGGTGGAAAGGACAGTGCAAGTAAACAAAAAAAATATTAAAATGTACTCCAATGCACTAGAATCCCCTTTTTTAAGAATGAGACATGTACACAGGTGCCTGGTTAAATTGTGCTGTACTGTCAGGCAGACTGGGAATCATGATTTTTTTTATTCCGATGTATTTGTCACTGGTCTTATCTAATATCTAGGATAACCCTATGCCTCTCTCATGCCTGTTTAAATTCATCCACTGTATTAACCTCCACCTGCTGGAAGGTTATTCCATGCATCTACTACTCACTCGGGAAAGTAATACTTCCTGATACTCTTTGGGACTATCACTAAAAGGTGAGTTGAGGTGAATAGCAGGTCAGTTGAAGTGAGTAGCAGGTGAGTTAAAGTGAATAGCAGGTGAGATGAACATGTTATCTCACCAATTTAGCTATACACTGTGCAAGAACAAGCCTGGTTAGTTTCCCCTTCTAAGTGAACTCATCAGGTTTATTTCTGCACAATGTATAGCTGAATATGTGAGAGAAAAAAGTTAATCTCACCTCAACTCACATCAACTCACTTGTTATTCACTTCAACTCACCTCAACTCACATTTTAGTGAATAGCCCCATTAATGTATACTATACATATCTAAAGTCCCAAGTTAGCAGTCATTGAGTCTTTGGTAGGAAGTATTTGGATATAAAGTTAAGTAGCCAGGCTGTATCTATTTTCTGATGTAATATATCAGAACCATTGTTCTTTGTAGTGATAAAACCCATCTGTCAAACTGTTTTGCATTGTACATCAATGACATAAGATATGAAGGAATACTAGTAGAATGCTGCACATGGCCTCTGAAGACATTCAGAAGTATGGGAATTACGCCTGCATTGGCTGTACCCTGGATGAATGTCCGAGCAAGGTTACTCCCTCATTAAACAATAATTGGAGAAATAATTGTTATCGCTGTAAAATATGAAACATTCCGAGATTGTTCAAAATGTATAATTAAGATGTTGTGAAAAGAAATTTTGTAAAAGTAAAGGTTCATTTTCTTTGGAAGTGAAGTACCATATGTCTCTTATCATCATGATCTTGGGCACCGTGAAAGAATGGCCAATAGTCACAGAACGGTTTTTATGTAATCTGTGACAGATTAGTGAAGAAAATACCTCATAATATTGATAAATTGGCCTAGGAAAAGAAGTGACAATCTATGAAGTAACAGTGAATGTTGTGAAACAACCGATCATGCTTAGTCTTTCATCAGTACAGGCTGATTATCCCTTATAATGGATAACAGATATTTACAGATTAATTTGCACTGCCTGCCATAAATAATGATGTCGACAACCCACAATGCTTAGCAAGCAGCATGTCAACATTTGAGGGCAGGATGCTGTATGAGTGGCTACTATAAAGCCAAATAATGTTAAATTGATAAAAAAAAATGTTGCCTTCTTCTGCTGATTTAATTGCTTTTTAGGAAACTAAGCCATTGGACATTTTCTTCCTGGTAAATATTTGGACACGGCCTTTCACTAACAGACAAGACCCTCTGTAGGTCTATCAATCAAACAACTCTTTGCTAATGCCAATTTCAGTTGACAGACCAGTAAGGCAGCACTTTCACAGACTATGCCTACAAGTAGACACTGGAAAAAGTAAGTGACCTGTGGGGAGTCAAAAGACTTAATTTCTGATCAGTGATGTCTTCTAGAAGGAATTGGGCAGTTTATTAAAAGATTTCAGTTTCTGGGCATTATTCCCGCTGTAAAGAGCACCTTCACTGGTACAGCCATGGATCTGCCTGTACAGACTTGAAAAAACAAGTTAATAGGTAATAACAAGAAGCTGGAGTGATTGGGGGTCATTTCTCAATACTGTGGGAACACACAGAAAAGGTCAGGGATTTCCTATTAAAATGGAAAATCTGCACTTTTAGAAGGATCTTACAGTTTTATTATTAGAAAAGGTGACAGCACATCTTTCCGGGATGCCTTGACTATTTATTTTTTTCCCCCTTCCAGACACTTTCAGTAAATCTCCTAACCAAATGTTAGCACCTGATGAGATTCTATTCTCTCTGCCAGACAAGAAAAAAGGTACTTTTATGTTTAAGAAGAATCATCTGAGCTGTGAGTTTGTCCCCTCTGGAGTTATTGTTAGTGGAGAATATAACACAAATTAGTCACACTGTGTTAGTTGTGCAGGCACTTGGTTAAGGCTCTGCAAGGATTATCCTCTTGTCTCCTGCACATTGCAGTCATTAGCACTTACGTCAGGGCTTGACAAATTTAATTTAGTTTTAGGAGCCAGCCAAAAAATTTAGGAGCCAGACAACGGCACATCACAAAATCGCACGGACACAGTGGCATACACCCACCTCACATACACAGCCAGTTACATACACACACACCACATACACAGCCAGTTACATACACACACACCACATACACAGCCAGTTACATTCACACACACCACATACACAGCCAGTTACATTCACACACACCACATACACAGCCAGTTACATTCACACACACCACATACACAGCCAGTTACATTCACACACACCACATACACAGCCAGTTACATTCACACACACCACATACACAGCCAGTTACATTCACACACACCACATACACAGCCAGTTACATTCACACACACCACATACACAGCCAGTTACATTCACACACACCACATACACAGCCAGTTACATTCACACACACCACATACACAGCCAGTTACATTCACACACACCACATACACAGCCAGTTACACTCACACACACCACATACACAGCCAGTTACATTCACACACACCACATACACAGCCAGTTACATTCACACACACACACACACACACACACACACACACCACATACAGTCAGTTACATTCACACACACACCACATACAGTCAGTTACATTCACACACACACACCACATACAGTCAGTTACATTCACACACACCACATACAGTCAGTTACATTCACACATACATACATACATACACACAGACCACATACACAGCCAGTTACATTCACACACACCACATACAGCAAGTTACATTCACACATACATACACAGCCAGTTACATTCACACATACATACACAGCCAGTTACATTCACACATACACAGCCAGTTACATTCACATACATTCACACATACATACACAGTCAGTTACAGTCAGTTACATTCACACACACACCACATACAGTCAGCTACATTCACTCATACATACATACAGACCACATGCAGCCAGTTATATACACACATACACACCTTTTTCTTTTTTTTTTTAAAGAACAAAATAATATTTCTTACAGTGTCCTCCCTCCCTGCTGCTTACCTCATTGCAGGGGAGGGTGACATTTATGCTGGAGCCCGATCTCTTTCTGTTCCTGTGCCGTGTTGTCACGTGACAATCGGCACTACAGCGTGTTGCGCGAGGGGGCGGAGCTTACAGTCTGTGTGATCCGCACAGACTTTCTCCCCTCGCGCTGAAAAAGAAAGTAAAAGAAAAACGGATGGCAGCCTGCAAGGGCTCCCTGTGACAAACAGCACCCGGGCGCCAGGTCTGATTTCCTGGTCGCCATGGCGACCTGGCGCCCGGGGTTTGTCGAGCCCTGACTTACGTTATACGTGTCACAAAAAAAGGAAAGATGCCAACGACTGAGACCTGAATGTGACAAACAGGAAAAAGAAATAATAATGAAACCAGATAAACATGGGGTAATCTCACTGCAAGGTTTGCGTTTAGGATTATGCAGTTATTCCTTTATCTGTCAAACTGTTTTGCAAATATCTATTGAACTAATGGAGCCTGAGGCACAGGTAGGCTGTTACCATAGTTATGAGGAGCACCTGTAGTTTGGTTCTCCTTCAAAGAGCAAAAGCAAGCTGGACCATAATCCCAATAATAATAATAATTTATAGATAATGCATCTATTCTGGTTCCACAGTGCTGTACAGTGGGCAGAGTCGACCTGCACATTAATGGTGTCATGAGCACAAAAGAAGGTAGTCTTGACTCTCCAGTATAACTTCAAAGTAAAAAGCTTTTAATCCGAATAAGTGGTCATAAAAGCGTGCTGTCACATAGAACAGTTAGCGCATTTCACGTTACAAAGCGCTTAACCATAAGTGGCTTATGATTAAGCGTTCTTTTTAATGTAAAACGCGTTAGGTTTTCTGTGTGACAGCACGCTCCCACGACTACTTATTTGGATTAAACGCTTTTTTCTTTGAATTTATACCCGAGAGCCGAATCAACCTTTTTTGTGCTCATTTATTCTGTGGTGTAAGGCCACACAGACTCAAGGTGCACATTTGCATCATATCCTGGAAAAGACATTCAGCTGGAGCCTGGTAAAATATGTTGCTGATTGTATTAATAGTGGAACACTAGACAGGAAGGTTACCTGTAACGGGACGACTACCCAAAGCTGGTAGCTCCTCTGTCCATTGTAGGAAATCACCTCCTTAGCCCCTGATTATAGCTCAGCATTCACCCAGCAAGTCTTTCCTGGAACTTTGCTCATTGTTCCCAAATAGTAGGCAGGACTACTAGCAGAATGATAATTTATTTGTAAAACTGCACAGACTTATATACAGATAAATATGACATCAACTAGGTGGGGAGGCGGGAGGCACAGGGGAACTAATTATAACATGGTAAGCCTCAAACAATAGAAAACCTAATTTAAAACAGGTAGTTAAATACAGTAAGACATAACATAATTAAACATGGTACCTTTGGATACAGACATCCAGACTACAAGAGACAATAGATGGCTCACAGGACAGTAAACACTCATTGATTAGATAAGTACACATTTCAACACTAACATATAATAACATTTCTTAACACCTCCTGAGAGACTGGAGAATAGGTCCATAGTCCACAGGGAGGTGTTTGGCCCTCTAGGAGCCCCAGTCATGCAGGCTGTCAGGATTTAGTTTGTGACATTACCTATTCACAAAACCCAAAATTATCAAAGTTACTATCTAAATTGATTTCAGTAGAGACTTGGGCTTCCAGTTCCTTTTAGCAAGATCATGTCAGGAGTCTTTGTAAATGCAGGTTCTTTCAACTGAACAGCTTAGAACCCTGAAGAGATCCACCCACATTCCATTTTGCATAATAACCTAGGGTATAAAGATCATCATTTTATTTGATTGTGCTGGAAACTAAGTAACCCTACCCCCATCCCCAAATCCTCAAATTTAATAACCTCATTCCTACAAGAGGTGAGGCCTGGGCTAAAGAGCCTACAGTCTCGAAAAGTATGATTTCTGCAGTGTTGTCATCCTAACCAAAATGGTAGAATGTGAAAGTCAAAAGGCATTCCATACTCATATAGAAAATAAATAATTCATGATTCTCTGATGCAGTATTATCTTAAAACCTTTTTTTCTATAGAGATACATAAAAATAAATTAGGCTTTCGTCATGCTGTTTATCATAAAATCCTTTTAATCCAACTTGTTAATTTAAGGAGGGATAGTTTAGAGATCCATAGCATGCATTCTGACAAGTTCTCTTTAATAAACTCATCATTTTTATTTGCTTTTACAATAAGTTGTAATTAAATAGCTCTCATAATGTAGAATGCATTTGGGATCCTAAGTGATTTTACAGTCACAATTACATATACATTTCTCAGTCGGATCACACAGAATAATGTTTACACGTTTATCCTGCTGTTGATTTCTAATGTTTAAGAGGAATTTGATATACAGTGTTTTTGTGTGAAGTTTATTTTATAACGGTTTATAAAAGATAAGATTATTTAGGCTAAACCAAGTGATTTATGCATCCTTCAGCTAGCAGTATGTGATGATAAGGATGTTTGTCAGTATTTATCGCTTGCAGTAATGTTTGTCTTTTTTTTTAGCTCATTGCTATTTATTATGATGTCATTGCTAGTTAAATGCTTGACTAGGTTGTATACTTCAATTTGGTAGTCATGGATCTGAAGGAATGTACATTTATCAGTGGTACATGTGTGTCAAAATAAAAATGAGGGCAATTAACCGTTTAATGGCAAGTTAACACACTGTATTGTCTCTTTCTGTATGGTAGGAGACAGAGCTTGATTTTAGGTTGTTTGGCTGGGGGAGCATTCATTTCTATATCCTAGATCAGCGGTGGCGAACCTATGGCCCCCATGCCACAACTGGCACACCAAGCCCTCAGTTGTGGCACGCGGCCAGGTTCAGATCTCACCGCTTGTCTGCTCTATCTGGGAGGAGCAGGCATCAGTGTAAAAGGCGGGCGCCGCTACTCCAGATGATCGGGCACATGCGCACTGTTTGTAGAAGCGTTTAAGTATGAAAGCAATTAACTGTTTGTTTTACGACTTGGACGCTTCTTCACACCGCGCGCATGCGGAGAAGTAGCAGGTGATCGGCGGCACCGATCGGCGGCACCGATCTTTTACATTGATGCCTCACAATTTTCCCAAAAAATATTGTACAAAATTAGTACAACACTAACACAGACCCCCCCCCCAGTGTTGTCTCTCTCTCCATCCCCCCCTCCCCTTGTCTCTCTCTTTCCCCCCCTTGTCTCTCTCTATCCCCCCCTTGTCTCTCTCTATCCCCCCTCCCCTTTGCTCTCTGTCCCACCTCCCCTTGTCTATATCTCCCCCCTCCCCTTGTCTATATATCCCCCTCCCTGCCTCCCCTTGTCTATATCTCCCTCCCTCCCCTTGTCTATATCTCCCCCATCCCCTTGTCTATATCTCCCCCTCACCTTGATTCTTTCCCTGGTGGCTACTGCCCATCGCGCAGACATCCCCAGGCTGTTAGAGAGGGGGATCCAGGTCCCCTGCAGCTCTGCTGGGGACCTGATCCCTGTCTTATAGTCTGACCTCGATTTGAGGTCAGATTATAAGACGACCTTGAATGTAAGACGAGGGGTATTTTTCAGAGCATTTGCTCTGAAAAAAACCTTGTCTTATATTCGAGCAAATACGGTAAAATAATATAATTAATATATTTAAAAGAAAAACATTAAAATTGCAACAACAAAAATTATGAGGAAAACCAAAATGAGGGCCATAAACTAGGAAGAAAACTAGCAACAAACTGTGATCAGCAAGGGATAGGAAGGGTTCACTTTTTTTTTTTTACAGGAAATGTTTTTTTTCTCTCACTTGCCTGTCACTCTCTGTGCTTCACAATTAGTATGTGAAGCACAGTGAGTGAATTGGAGGCAAAGTCAATGTATAATAACATTGACTTTGCCATCTAATTTGCATCTGATCACGGTGATTGATTTATTGATAATCAACGATGCCCTTGCTCAGTGGCCCTGGCCCGTCCGCTATAAAAAGAACAGTGCCAGGAGATGCCTTTGCTCCTGGGAAGATAATAAATATAGGGGACCCCTGCTTAATAATAACAGGGTCTGGGAACCATTTAGCAGGCTCCTAGCCCCATTAATAATAATGGAAAGGGGGGGGGGGGGGATTGGCTGAAAGCTATATGAAAGGCTCCCAGCCCCACTCCTTCTAGCGAAGGGGCTTTGGATGCTTGCCCTGGCCCCTCATATTGATTATCAGTGCCAGGAACATAGGCAGTCCCTTCCTGTAATTATTAGGGGGGGGGGGGGGCAGGGCAGTTTGGTCCCCCATTTGTGTTAGAGATCCTGGGGGACATTTTTGGATCCCCCAGGACCTGATTTTGACAGAGGGTGGGATTTTTGTTTTTTTTAATTAGCCTGAAAAACATTTTTTTTCTACCCCTATTGAAATGAATGGGAGCAAATTTCATCACTCCCATTCATTTAGGCATGCTTCACCTTTGCATAATGGTTAGTGAATCTGAGAGGATGTGGGACAAATTTCTTAGAGACCTTGATTATTGCTAATCTTGACCTCCAGTCTTGGATTTTAGTGAATTGACCCCAATGTCTCAGTGTTTGGTAGCAGACACATCTCTTCTTCTTAATAAATTGCTGCTTTTGTGACAGTGTTACTAGATTTATAGCTAGGTACCCAGGTGTATTGGAAAGTGAGGATTATTACATGCCCTATATTTAAACTAATACCAGACATGGTATCAATTGGTATCTATTTAACACCATACAATCTGGCTCCCAAGGTTACTCATGAAAACAAATCACAATAGGAGTCAAGTAAGAATTACCTCAACAACAAAATCATAAATGATTAGTGTTATAAAACAACAATTACACCAAACCACAAGGTATTATAAGAGAGTTATATTCAATAACCAAATAACAGAATATCTGCCCATTTGAATAGGATAAAGCATAACAAGGTTTAATGATATGTAATATAAGTTATACAGATACACAACGCTAAAATGCTCAGTCTATTAAGAGAAACAAGAATAGTTAACTTTATTCAAGTAAAAGTATTGATAAATGAAAGCTGATAATTAGATGTTATGGTGACAGGTAGCCAGGAGAACTCGGGTGGAAACATCGGCTTCAGCAGCTTCTATTGGGTGATGCGCATCCGTCAAGCATCAAGAGAGTTCTGAAGTCTCTTTCCTGTGTATCTGTTTAGATGGAGGCTCTTGTCGGTACAGCTTGTCCGTGGTAATACTGCTTCTGTCAAGTGACCAAACTGTCTTATAACTGTCAGACTCCATGTTGTTCACAGTCCAGTCTTGAACAATAGCCAGTATGTTTACCCGGAAACAATGTTGCTTAGGCCATAGTCTTCCCCTGCCACCTGGCAAATAACATGCACATATACACCTATATAAACATATATACACACACACATGCACACAAATAAATATCTTGCTATTTAAGACCACCAAACTAGCATAAATATGAACCGAGTCCTTAACACCATGTCACTTATTGGCTGCAGGACCCTGGTATTAAATATGGTAACATATTATTTTGTTTTGGCATTATATTAAAATATCTTTTCTAGCTCTGTGACTGTGTGTGAGTCGCTTCCTGCAGTAGTAAGTGGGTGGTCATGCCACCTCTATCACTAATTGTTGTCTGCTGTGAGGCATAAAGTATTTTGCCTAAGGCTTTTGCGCAGAACGGAATGAACCAAGACTAAGCACGATAATAACTAATTAGTTAATAAGTATAGTCATTGCATCCTGAGTCTGTTTGTTTCTATACCCACTAAGCCATAACTTCCTCGTCACTGGCTGTTCCTGAAGAAAGCTCACTGTGTCTGAGAGGCCTGCTCTGCCACATTGATTTTATATAAATCCCATTGCTTAAACAGGAGTTTTGCTGGAATTTAAAGGAATAGCAACTTCTCTATCTTCCCAGAGACCAGTTCCTACTTTCATGGACGACTTACCATCACAGGAAATCTAATCCACAATTTTCAGTTTTGCACTGTGTTTATCATAATGCTCTGCATAGATCTCCACTCTCAATAGGTATGAAGGATCCACTTAATCCACCCTCAACTGGCTTGCAAATCTTTTTTGTTTGTTCCATTGTTATTAATAGGAAACAAGTAGGGTTATAATGATACCTTTATTGGCTAACTGAGAGTTTGGTTGCAAGCTTTCAAGGCCAAGTTGGTAGGTCCCTTCCTCAGGCATAAATTAAGTTAAATTCCTAATTACAAAACATAGTTACCAGCTGTAAGAAAAGGGCAAGAAAAACAGAGGGCATTGAAGGAAGTTCTCAGCAGTAAATCAGTGAGTTCTGCAGGGATCCAACAGATAAAACTAGTTTGGTGGGAGGTACACATGTACTGGGTACACATTGGTATCTGCTGGTCCACAGCCATCAGAGTTGCATAGATCAGAAATTACTGAAGACTAGAGATAAAAAGATGACGGTAATTACAAGGCTTAAAACTGAATGATATATATCAATTTCTATGAAAACTTGCACTGTGCTGTATTAATTTAATGGTGTGACAGGTCAACATTCTGCAAAATCAGGGGGCTCTTACTCATTGTTTTGCTGTAGTTATATGGGGAGCTTTGGATTGTCAGTGCTCACACACTTCACATTTCTACGCTTTGCAATAATTCAGTTTTTATACCATGGCTTCCAACAGGTCCATGTCCCCTCCAGCATCTTGCAATAAGGGGAATGTTCCACTCTTTTGGAGTGGAAGATGAGAACCTTGAAATTAGTGTTACATCTCATTATATAACTACAGCAGCCTGGGGCCTCTTTATTATGGCCATTGGTATGTTGTAACTGTGTTCCAGGCCACTCAACTAGTTATGACCCATTAACCAGTGCACTTTGCAGACTTTATCTCAATGCACAGGTGCAAGACAGTGCGCTAAGTATGGATCGAAGGTAATCGTTATTGTTTTATAAGCATATCAGCTTATGCTCTTGGGCAGGCAATTGTATCCTAGGCTTCAGGGTGTAGAGGCACTACAGCGACCCACCTTTTATGTTCACAGGAATTGTTCTTCTAATCTGCAATACCAGCAATTGGTCATTAATATGTTACCAGTTTAAATTTATTTTCTTTTTTTTAATCAATTAAATGAAGTAGGTTTAATTCTTGCTAGTAAGGCTGGATCAGCAAATTACAAAGTTACTCACTGGAGGCTTAGAAGCACCAATACCTAGAGTTGGAAAACTTTCTAACTCATTTAAAAAACATTTCACCTCTTACAGGTGCTAGATCCCGGCCCTGTGGAATCTCTAAAACAATTGACACATAGAGATGCAGTAAACTGCTATTTGTAAAGAAACTTAGGGAGACATGTAGCATCCCACTGCCACCAGGTTGGACCCAAACATTCTGCAATGATTTAGCCTCAATATGAGAAGTACACTTTCAACAATGTTGATTTCCTCCTGACTTTGCCAAACAAAACCCCATCCTCTTATGTAATCCCCAGCCTGCATTTCTTGTCCCAAGTCGGTAAGTCATGATGAGGTCACTTGCAAATGTCATTGAATGGACAACAGTGATCAATTATGATTATTATTTATTTAAATATAAGCACCAATCGATGTCAGACTCCCGAGCGGTGGTTTAGATAAAAAGACAGAGTTGGTAATTGAAATAATAACTCAAAAGAGTTTTTGTCAGTAGCTATTAATGAAATGTAATGGGCCGCAAAATAGAAAAGATCTCACGGTTACACAAATTAGAGCACATTTTGATAAGCCGACGAAGAAAGACACAGAGCCAGGTGGAATTGTTTATATTAGCCAATAAGACATTTCATGTATGATAACTGTGAATGTTTAATTTGTTGAATTAAAAGAAAATGGCAAACGAACAAAGTAAAGCTGCAGCTTCTCACAAAATGAATGATCTTTACCAGTTTTCTTTTGTGTTGTAACAAAACATGTTTCCAGATATCACACCGGTTTCTGCCAACGCACAGTAAATGGTCCTTCCAGAACCCATTTCAGAATTTTTTTACTTCATTATAATTGCAAACATCACCGTCTATAGAAGGCGTCTTAATGTGTTTGTGATTGAATAACTTGTACCTTAGAAGAATAGTAAACCATATAATTAAATGTTAAAAGAAAGTCTGATTGACAAGACACACAATTGGCCAATGAAGTCCGACTGCAATCTCTCTTCCCACCACATTAACTGATCCTGGCTTTTTTCCCACATTCATTCATTTGTGGCTTATTTATTTCCCCCCAGGATATCTTCTGATGCAGTCGCTGCAGGCACTAACAAATGTTACTTTTCATTTAGCCATTTTATCTATGTTGTGACAGAGGCAGTGACACACAAATATGTTTTTCTCTCTCTATTGGATTACTGCTATTGCAATATTTTACTTTTTAAAGGTACAGTAAACATTCTCTTTGTTTACAGTATTTGTTACAGCAGTAAAATTGCGTCTTGGACCAGAATTTCAGTGGTCTGTGGAGCGTTTTGTTCAGTTTGTTGATCTATCTGCCATCACAATCTGTGCAAAGGCAATTTTCAGGAATGGATAGTTTCACCTACAATCTGCAGTAAAATATTAATTGAAGTGCTGCATATGTGAAGAAAAAAGCAACAGTCTTACTATTTCCCTCAACTGCTGCATATTAAATACAATTTAGTCATTTAGAAATAGTCTTCCTTATCTTCCAAAGCGCCTCCTTTTTGTGCTACATCACAGCACCCAGCTGGTTTTAACCATTCCAGACAGAGAGGTTTATTCCACATTAATGGCTAATGAGAGTGCTTTCTCAGAAGGGAGCATGAAAGCGGTTACCGAGGAAGCCAGCCCACTTCCTGTTTCATAAGAGTGATTTTAGAGGACATGCTGAAATTATTCTCCAGGAGAGCTGTATTTAAATATATATTATATTTATATATTCTACCACTTTTATTCATTTGTTTTGTCCTCTTCTGGAAGAGGAAAAACTGGTGTATTGTGAAATGTCAACCTTGTGATCTATATAACATTTAAATTCATTGTTACTTAAATCATGGAATTATATTTATTAATGTATGAATAATTCAGGACAGTCAAAGACGAATTCTCTTAAGGAATAAGCCTTGATAGTCCAGAAAGATCATTACATTCCTAAAAATTGATGTTTATAAAAAGTCATACAGCTTGGAAAAAGCGATAAAGAAATGAATTGCAAAAAGTTAGAAACAAAATTGTTGGATTATTAATTTCAAATTGTGTTATATAAAAAAACTTAAATTTGATTGTACTCTGAAAATTAATAATTTTCACACTTTGAAACGATGTACTAGGCAGAGTTTGTACATAAAATAGTTCTTCAAAAACTACACATGATCAATGCACATATTCTATCCATAAATATCCATGTAGAAAAAAGTAATTAGCTTGGGTTATTGATTGGTTTACATAGCAAACAAAAAGAAAGGATACGTAAGCAAAATAATTATATATATGTACGATGGACAGAAAAAAATGTGCAGCAAAAATAATCATACAGCACAAAAATACTGTGTCAATTTGATGCTGAAACGCAAAAAAAATAATAATAATTAAAATAGGTCCATCCAGTTCAACACATCATACCTTTTAACACTGGATCTTATATAAACCAAAGAAGGTGTTTATGTAGAAAGCTTTAGCTTAAAATGTACAGCAGGAGGAGCAGTGCGGAATGCTAGGTGTCTACTCTCAGCTACTCTCAGAGCAGCTTTTCTAGTACTTTATGCCAAGGGAGTCCAATGTGCAGAACAATGGACTGTAAGATGCGGCCCAGTTGACTTAACTACCTGTACTCTCAGTAGCCCTATAACATGTGTCATTTTGTTTGAAATAAAGTTAACTGATAAACTGCTTTTGTATAACTACTAAAATGAAAATTATATATAGTCCAAAACACATTCTGATCATGTGGCCCACTGCAGAGAAAATAATCTGCTTTATACCAAACCCATTTTAAGCTATACTACAATTTCTCCACTATTCTATTCTCCATTACTATTCTGTAGTAATGGAATTTATCAATGAACACTTGGCGTAAGCACACATCCATGTCTGACGAACAATATTTCCCTTGTTGTAGTACTGGTTGTGGCTGTTGTTTTGTGGAATACAAGATGCACATCAGTGACTAGCACTTAGCAGAGCTCCTAGTAATACTGTCCAGAGAGAACTGAATAGGTTAAAATGACCTAGGCCTCAGCATACCTATTATACCAGCATCTGTTCATGGCGTCTTATTTGGCTTAATATGCTTGCTATGATCAACCGATACTTTTGTTGCATTTATACTTTTTTTTGCGTTTATTCAGTAAACTTAATTAATTTTTTTACGGTGTGGTTCAATTCTAATTTGTAGCATATAATTGTGCCGCTAGTGGAATTGTCCATTTTTATTTTTCCTCTTTAGTGCTTTCTGTTACATGAGCACATTGTTCTTTTATAGTTTGGTTATTGGTGTAACTGTAACACATTTGTTGGCTACCCGATATATGTTTTGCTACAGCGTTTGTTTTTGTGATGTGTTATTTTTATTTTGCTTATTTCAACTTTATATTTCACTTTACATGTAGTGGTACTAATTCAAGCTTTAATAATACAGATAGAGGTACAAGGTATGAATCTTTCCATTAATGTTACCTATTCTCCTTTGTGTTTTCGTTATTGTCTATCATTATTTCATATTAATTTTTGACTTATAATATGTCACTATGTCACTAGAGGGCACTGATGTTTTTTTTCTGCTTTCATTTTGTTTTATACTAAATAATAGAATATCACCTCTAGCAACCACTTATGCAGATTTTAACCAAGTCCCAGTGTAGCACAATGTTTGTTTTTATTTCCAGAGGGAAACAAAAAATATATAGTGTAAAATGAAACGCTGATTAATAACCAACAGTCAAGTCAAGAGGCGAAAACGCTATATATGTACTTTGTTCTAGTGTTCACAATGACAGACAGTGGTGCTATTTGATTTTTACTGCAATCTTGTACAGCAGAAAATCCATAAGAATATACACACCATGCCTCTTTATTAGGTATATTTGTCTAGTGTCAGGTAGGAGCTTTCTTGTAGATCACCATCGTTTAGGTGGGAATGTGGCAGCCTCGGTAATGTAAACATCTACCCAATATTTAATGGTCATCAAACGCAATGTTTAATAGTACTTTCAAAACATTTCTAATGCGTTAGAAGAGGTCTAATTAACTTATAAACAGCAAGAGCTAATCAACTCCCTCAACTATGTGTATCCAGCGATAATAATGTCAGTGTGCTAAGGTGAGGGGTGAATTTGGGCAGGGTCCAGGGGCAAACAGGGGCTAATAACCAGCTCTTTTAGGCTACGTTGAAACAAATGGTGCAGAGAGTTGCTGTAATCCCATTTCTGTGACATAGAGCCAGGCTGCCCATATGAGTGCATTAGTTCCGCACACGCTGTGATTGAAGTCCCATTGTACTGAAGACAGTGTGAAGAGGGGGGCCAGACAGCAAATATAGTAATTTGGGGAGTTTGGAATTCCTTCCCCGGGACAGGGTCCATAGTCTGTGTGGAGGGTGCTGGCACTAACCCCCTTCCAGCTCCAGTGATGGAGAGTTCCATCACAGAGTACAATCACTATACCTGTAGTAGACATCCATTTAAATTCCTGTTGTAGTAAAATAGCGGGGTTAAACGTCTCCCCCAAATATTAGTAATCTAACAGTCTAGCCAGCACAGTGATAAATGTTTTTAGACACATTTTGAAGACTTCCCTGTACATAATGAACGAGGCATAAGGATCTGCTGCATTACATTATTTGTTTAAATGATAAACTGTCTCCATAAAAAAACAGTTGGCATCACCGTGTCAATCTCTATATGGATTTCCATAGGAAATATGTTAATAATACATGTGATATTGCATTTCTTATTTAAGACTTATGTTGGCCATTGTTTGGAATGTACAAATAATAGAATACTTTGTGGTGTGATTCCAGTCTTGGCTACAAAATATTGTACAATGCAGCATGTGATTTGTAGCCAATACCAGAATATTTGGATACACAGTAGATTTTATTTGTAATGTTTATTTAATGGTTTCCAACTGCAGAATACAAGGCTTGTGACACAGATTTCTTTGTTGCTATGTGCCAGATAGAAAACTCACAGATATAACTCTTTGTGCCAGTTCGGACCCATGACAAATAAATGATATTAATAATACTGGCATGCTGAAATACATCAGAGAAAAGAGATGGCAAAAGATGAACTCTAAAATACTGCTCCCCAGTGTCTGCCAGTCAGAGCGCTATTCATTAATCCCAACTTTTAGAGACTTTACCTATAGATTCTGTGAAATGTGACTGCACTCCTCTGCTACTTGGGCTAAAAATGACTATTTGCAGGGCAGCTTCACTTTAATGTAAATGGATATGTAAATGGGTAGACAAGGCGGAATGGAGTGGGGACAGATCTACTCCCTGCCTTGCATTGAGATTGACCCAGACACCAAATCTGGCAAGTTCCCAGCTATGATAATAAATGAGAAAACATTCTTGGGACTTCATTCCCACAGTTATCACATATTTGCGCTAATTTGCAGATAGCAACTTGTTAAATTAATACCATTTGAAAATCGTTATGTTATGAAGCCTGTTTGTCAACTTAAAGCGACTCTGTTAATTTAGAAAATAAAAAATGATGAGTTAGCTGACTACATTAGGATAATACCTACATTAGGATAAATATGTGTTTTAAACGAGTCTGTGGTGTCTCCTGTTTATGACATCACCTATGGTTTGATATGTAAATTACCGTATTTGCTTGATTATAAGACAAGGTTTTTTTCAGAAAAAAAATTCTGAAAAATACCCCTCGTCTAATAATCGAGGTCGTCTTATAATCTGACCTCAAATTGATGTCAGACTATAAGACTGGGATCCAGGTCCCCATCAGAGCTGCAGGGGACCTGGATCCCCCTCTTTAACAGCAGGGGATGTCTGCGCGATGAGCGCAGACTCCCCTGCTGCCGCCCGGCAAGACCGCCAGGACTTCTATTATGAAGCCGGGTACTTCCGGCTTCGTCATAAAAGTCCCGGCAGTCATGCCGGGCGGCAGCAGGGGAGGTCTGCGCTCATTGCGCAGACATCCTCCGCTGCCCCGCTAGCCACCAGGGAGAATCGGGCAGCTGGGGGATGTCTGCACGATACGTGCAGGCATCCTCCATGCTGCCCAACACTTCCGTCTATTGTGACGGACCAGACTTATATTCAGGCTTTTAGTTTTTTTCCTAATGGAATATCCAAAGTTTGGGGGGTCGTCTTATAATCAAGGTCATCTTATAATCGAGCAAATATGGTACATACTTCCCTCTGAAAATAAGTTAATTTGTATAGGAAGGCAGAGTTTGATTGCAAGCTTTCATCTAGCAAGTTGCTAGGTCCTGAAGTTACTTGGTCTCAGAAGCTTGCAAGTAATGATAAAACTGCAGTGTTCAGACTTAGTATAAATGTCTCACAGAGCAGTACATCAATATCTAGATGAACCAAACCTTTAATATTGTTTAGTAAAAACAATCAAGCATGGGGCTGATTAACCTGTGGTTTATACTTCTTGAAAAGCTTTGTTTTGCATTATTTCCATCTCCTTTGCCAGTCTATTTCTTCTATTGCAGCGGGATGTCATTTCCCCAAATACGACTGTCACCTTTCACTGTTCTTTACCAGGTTTGCTTATCACGTCCTGGGCTGGCTGCCAAGCCCATTATGCAGCCATGCTTTGCTATAGACAGCCATCAATGCTGCCTGTGTGTTATCAGGAAGAGGCAGCATCACCAGGCTGCGGAAGGTTGGGATAGATAGGCACATTGCATGTCGCCATGTCCTTCCAAAGGAAACCCACTACTAAGTACAGTGATAGGTAAATATTGCTTAATGTATTGGCTATTTGTGAAGTGGTAAGAGCAGCACATTGCAAAGGGCAGTTTAACAACGTATTTTTTAAAGCAATTAGTTCAGCAAATGGCTTTCATCCTGCATTAATGAAAACAGAGTTCCCGCTTACTATCATTGGATGTCACTTGCAAGTGGCCTGATATGTGCTTAATAAATCTTGTGCATATGTATTTATGTATATATAATTTGTCCACCAAACATTCAGTTATTGTGAGCTGAGCGTTGTGGGACACCGGAGCTAATGTGCTGCATTATTGACTCCCGCTTTGAAGCTCTGACCTCCAGGTGCCTATCCATCCTGTGTGCGTATGATCCTGCGCTGTATTTACGGGGTTTGTGTGCTCCAGACGACACACAAACCACGAAATGGAGCTGAGGCCAACGTCAGCAGCGGATTTGGCATCAGAGTCATTCACTCCTCCATGCTGCCCGACACGGCAGTCTATTATGACAGACAGCTGGTCCGTCATAATAGACTGCCGTGTCGGGCAGCATGGAGGATATCTGCACGCATCGTGCAGACATCCCCCAGCTGCCCGATTCTCCCTGGTGCCTAGTGGGGCAGCAGAGGATGTCTGCGCGACGAGCGCAGACTCCCCTGCTGCCGCCCGGCACGCTCGCCGGGACTTCTGTGACGAAAGCGGAAGTACCCGGCTTCTTCATAGAAGCCCCGGCGGTCGTGCCGGGTGGAAGCAGGGGAGTCTGCGCTCATCGTGCAGACATCCCCTGCTGTTAGAGAGGGGAATCCAGGTCCCCTGCAGCTCTGCTGGGGACCTGGATCCATGTCTTATAATCTGACCTCAATTTGAGGTCAGATTATAAAACGACCTCGAATGTAAGACGAGGAGGATTTTTCAGAGCATTTGCTCTGAAAAAACCTCGTCTTATATTCGAGCAAATACGGTATAGGAATTAGACAACGCTTAAACAACAAACGTTATGAAACCAGTATACACACATATAAATGTCTTTAGTAAAATAATTTTAAAATCTACACAGAAAAAAAATCCATACATCAAACAGAGAGAGATATACAAACTTGCTGTATATTTATACATGTATAAAAAGGTATTAAAGGTGCAATCATAAGCAAAATAGACGCCACACGGGACACGTTTCATTACTTCCTCGGTCGACGTGACGTCCGAATCTGCCATTTTTTTTCCAGCCCCACTGGCAGTTGCCAAAAACTGTGGGGTTTTAATAAGACTATCGGTTTAAGTGTTAATTACCTGAAAATATCATCTGGGACCAACTGTGTATTTTTTATAATATTTGTCTTTAGGTGGTGATGGAATTCACATTTTTTATTAATTATTTGTTGAGCGCTGTGGAACACTTATACAGAAACATTTAAAGTTCACGGGGGGGAACAGGAAGATCTCAAAGCACACAAACATTTTTGAAATTGAACCAGTCATTAGAAAAAAAGATTATAGCTCTTGAAAGGTTAATGATAGAAACAAAATTCAAACTGATTTTTATTGTTCTTAATATGTCCATTTATTAAAGAAAACACACTAATGATCTCTAGCCATTACGTGATGTGTGCCTGAATTCAAGACAAATATAAGTATTTAAGTCTTCTTTGTTTATACAGAATGCCATAATAATGCAATAAACTAATTTAAGTAAAAAAGAAAAGTATTATATACATGATTACTTATTTTACTGTGCATGGATTGCATGCTACCATCCAATTAGCTCTAAACCACTGGTTAATCATGCAGAAAACAATTGTACATTTTCCATTGAGTTTTTGGAAACCATCCAGAATTCTATAGTATTATTTGGGGTAGTGATATCAGCCATGCAGTATCAGGCCGGAGAGACTGCTGTAAGTGTTTCATTAGCAAACTCCTGGCAGCTCTTTGTTCTGATGTCAGGATGTAATATAATGCTCTTCCAGTGGTCATTCATTCAAGTATTATAGAATAAAGTCTTGTGATCGACACTAATGTCATTCTTTTAATAATAATTCAGATAGCTACTGTGATTATAGCAATAACGTGATAGGCTTAAACGCTACGTTGGAGCACAATGGGAAAATAAACTCAACTAAAAGGTTTCTGCCTAAATTACTGACTTAACCAATTTATCTGGAGTGGCATCCTCATTTTTGCACGACTTCATTTTTACATTAGTAAAAAAAAAAAAGTTATGCAGATGCCTAAGAAATTTTTTATTCAACCCAGATGCTCGCAAAGAGCAGAGTTGCTTGGTTTTGTCCTCAAACCATGAGATCTAAATTTTTAAAATAATCTTAAAATAGAACAGGCAATAACAATATAAATGTAAAGAGACCTGCTGTAAATTGGAATGAGGGTTTGTATTTTTCTAACCAACTAGCTGCATGCAGAACTGGACATATACATCACTATTAGTGTTGAGCGAACCCGAACCGCACTGTTCGGGTTCGTACCGAACATTGCGGTTTTCTGACCACGGACCCGAACACGGACATTCCACTGTATGTTCGTGTTGGAGTTCGGGGTTTGGCAGGGCCGGCACCATCTGTAAGGCGACCTAGGCAGCTGCCTAGGGCGCAACTTAGCAGGGGGCGCCGGAACCGTGAAAAAAAAAAATCCTCCCCCTTCCCCCTTACTTACCTCCTCGCTGCTGCTCTGTCTCCCGGTGCAGGTCCGTGGCTATGAGGGAAGCGTTGTGCGCTCCCCTCCAGCCGATGCGGATTCAATAAAGTTTGTTTAAACTTTTTTTTAAAATAAACTTTAATGAATGCGCATTGGCTGGACGGGAACGCACAACGCTTCCCTGCAGCACCGGGAGACAGAGCAGCAGCGAGGAGGTAAGTAGGGAGGAAGGGGGAGGATTTTTTTTTTCACGGTTCCAGCGCTCCTGCTAAGTTGCGCCCTAGGGGCGCCGGCCCTGCCAAACCCCCGAAATCTAACACGAACATACAGTGGAATGTCCGTGTTCGGGTCCGGCATATTGAGGGGCAAAATCCTGGGATATTGAGGGGCATAATCCTGGCATTTTGTGTGGGAAAATCCTGGCATACTGAGTGGCATAATAATCCTGGCATATTGGGTGGCTAAATCCTGGCACATTGAGAGGCATAATACTGGCATATTGAGGGGCATAATCCTGGCATATTGAGGGGCATAATCCTACAGCGAATATTCAAATTACAGTGATTATTTTAGTGGGTGCTATAATACATATTTGTACCCTGCCCTGAGCCCAGTGCCACAGAGAGTGCAGTGCACTTGCAACTGCATATGTGCCAGGCACATGACTTTAATCCTGTTCTGTTAGCTCAGTGGGCAACATCTAGGCATTTTTAAATACTGCAATTTGTTGGTGTTAAATATTACATTTGTGTCCTGCACGTCATATCTGAGAGTCAAATAGAACCGTCAAATACTGTGCTTACAGCGCACTTTGAAAAATTCTAATAGTTTTGGGTGGTAAATAGTACATTTGCGTCTTGCGGTGCACTTCATATCTGAGAGTCAAATAGAACAGTCCAATACTGTGCTTACAGCGCACTTTGAAAAATTCTAATTGTTTTGGGTGCTAAATAGTACATTTGTGTCTTGCGGTGCACTTCATATCTGAGAGTCAAATAGAACAGTCCAATACTGTGCTTACAGCACACTTTGAAAAATTCTGGCTACCTCCTCCTTCTCCAGCGCCGCTTCCACCTACACTGCCGCGGTCACCGCCTCCTCAACCTATGGGTCACTTGGTATAAACTGAAAGAGAATACCCTGCACTCCAACCCTCTCTCAAATGGATAATTCTGTTGATTCTCCTGGCAGCCATGCTTTAGATTTAGATTTATGTTCTTCCAAAAGCTAAAATCAAAGATTCCATCTAGTGCTATTTTATGGCTCAGCTGTATTTGTAATTTGTATGTATTTTATGTTATTTTAAGTTATTTCCCTATTCGCATTTCCCATTTGCTTGCAGTGCACTTGTCCTACTCTTACCCACATTTTACTTCATTTTGCAGCCCTCTAGCCCTTTCCAGGACTTTTTTAGAGGCATTTTAGTGGCCAAAAGTTCGTGTCCCCATTGACTTCAATGGGGTTCGGTTCAAGTTCGGGGTCAAGTTCGAGCACAGACCTGGACATTTTTTCGAAGTTCGGCCGAACCTGCCGAACCCGAACATCCAGGTGTCCGCTCAACTCTAATCACTATAATTCACTACTGGAGACCAGGCAAGTGAGTGCAGTGAGATCCCATCTGCTGTAATAATGTATACTTTACACACTCTAACGTTGTGCTTGTGAACAGGACTCTGTCTAACTCTAATGGGGTCTATTCACTAACCTGTCTACTGTGGTGAACATACCCCAAAATGATCAAATAAAATAAAGCTTTCAGACATCATCTTGAGAATGGTCAGCATTAAAGTGTACAGACCTGATGCGCCTACAGCAGGTTCCCAACGATGCCTCACATCACAGCTACATCACTGCTCTATACAGTATTTGCAGTGATATAACTGTATTTCATGAGGGCTGAGAGGCTTTAATATATCGTAATGGTGAAAATGATCCGTTATCCAAAATACTTCTGGTCCCAAGGTTTTTGGATAAGAGTGGTTAGCTCTTCACAGTGATCACATTTCTATGTTGATACCATTAAATATTAAATCTGAACAAACAGAAGATGTTCAGCTACAACAAGAAATTTACAGTGAGCATAAACCTATACATAAAACATATCTAGTCAGGATTCATTGATGATTAATACACAATATTGTCATAGATCACTTAAAGCCATTCCAATAAAGGAAGTGAATATGAAATGTCACGGACGACATACCAAAAATCTCATCTAGCAATAATCTACATACTAGTTCTATTTTAATGCCATTTAATGCATATGACAGCCAGGCACATTGAGTTGATTGATGCTGAGAAATGAAATGTAATTGCAAACAGCCAGCAGCCTGCAGTTTACATTAGTAGAATCACTCTTAATTCCGATCAACAGAAATCAAGCAAGAGCATCTTTTGGATTTTTTTCAGTTATATTTACAGTGCTTGAAAAAATAAATGGAAAAATAAAACCGCAGTCTTAATTATAAAACAAAAGATCCTTGTGTCTGTCTGAAGCAGGAAAAATTCTTGAATTTTGGAATCATTAAATTTGCACAGCTTATTGATGATGGGATTTCTAGGTCAACGCAATTATTTTCAGCTCTCTGCATCGTTCCTTTCCCTAGTTATTTAACATTTGAGATGATTAGATACCACATATATTGTGAAGTTCATTGGTCATTGTTCTACATCACCAGTGATGTCATACTCTACTTTTGTCCATGCCACACATATAACATTTGAAAACTATAACATAAGGTTATATCTCCTGGATAAAAATCTAATTTGCTATTGTGCTACTGAATTGATAGAAATACGGGAGAAACCTATGCAAATTTCAGTGATGATTTTTGTTGATAGCAACATGACTGACCTGGATGCTGACAGTATGGACATTGTGGAGGGACAAACAATGATTATGACATTGACCAATGATCCTTAAACTTCACAACATTTGTAAAATTTATTAGCTAATTAGCCTGATGTTCAGACAAATTCAGAGTACATCAGGGTCTTATTGAAAGCTAAATCCCCGGGTAGTAAAGCTAGTATCTGGACTGCTAGGATCTGGACTGCCCTTACGGGTGGGATCAGTCTGATATGCTAATGGAGTGGTTCCTTTGCAATGGTGTAAGCAGGCAAAAAATGGAGTTGCTCTCCCGAGTAGGTATTATCCTACAGGACAGACTATTGCAGTACTGTTTGTTCTCGGGCTTTGTAGCACCCACCCCCCTCTTTGTCGCCATGAGTAACAGGGTATGCCCATGGCCGTGGGTCCCTGACCTGCTTGCACCTAGAGGATCATCAGCCATACCACACTGACGAGGCCATTGTAGGCCGAAACGTACGTCTGTGGTTTGCTGTGTTCCTCGTGTAGAGGGTACTAGCCATGCATTTCGGATCTGGACTGACCTTATGGGTGGGATCAGTCTGATATGCTAATGGAGTGGTTCCTTTGTAATGGTGTAAGCAGGCAAAAAATGGAGTTGCTCTCCCGAGTAGGTATTATCCTACAGGACAGACTATTGCAGTACTGTTTGTTCTCGGGCTTTGTAGCACCCACCCCCCTCTTTGTAGTAAAGCTAGTATATACATATTTTAGCCACGGTAGCCAGTGCTTGGCAAACCCCAGGATCAATAGCTGCAGCTGTATAATTTGCTTTTCTGGACCCTCTACAGTTCTCTGGGTGCAAAATCAAATAATTTTACATTTATCACAAGGGATCTGGAAAGTGTTCCCAGCCTAGTTACATTTGCTAAAGGTGTGCATGTATGTAATTGTTTAGTAGCCTAGATATATCCCTAGAGAGATGGTTTTCTTATTGTGGTTTTACACAAATTTCCCTGGCCACAGGTCTATATGCTCTGTGTGGGAACTTCTGAACTGATCTTTTTCTTCAGGTGATGTTTACATGAATACCGTATTTGCTCGATTATAAGACCACCCTGATTATAAGACGACCCCCCAAACTTTGTATATTCCTTTAGGAAAAAAACTTAAAGCCTGAATATAAGACTACCCTATAGGAAAAAAGTTTAACTTGTATATATGTAAATTGCTTTTTAGTATTTAATAAAAAAATTATATTATACAAATGCATTTCTTGTTTTTATTTCCTTTTATGTGCCAATGCGGCCTCCTTCCAAGCCCCCCCTACAGTGTTGTCTCTCTCCCCCCCCCCCAGCGGTGTCTCTCTCTTCCTTCCCCAAACTTCTCTCTCTCCACCTCCCTCGTCTCTTCCCCCCTCCCCTTGTCTGTCTCCCCCCCCTCCCCTTGTCTGTCTCTATCTCCCCTCCCCTTGTCTCTCTCTATCCCCCCCTTGTCTCTATCCCCCTCCCCTTTTCTCTCTGTCCCCCCCTCCCTCCCCTTGTCTGTGTCTCCCCCTCCCTCCCCTTGTCTGTCTGTGTCTCCAACCCCCCCCCCCCCCCCCTGGTTTCTTTCCCTGGTGGCTAGTGGGGGCAGCCGGGGGATGTCTGCATGATACGTGCAGACATCCTCCATGCTGCCCGACACCTCCGTCTATTATGAGAGGCAGAGGTTGGGTATACTTTGGAGAAGGTGCCACTATTTTCTTAACCTTTGTTTCCTCTACAGAAGCAAGGGTTAAACAATACATAAGTTGTCCTTTAAGCCAGGTTTGAAGAGTTCCAGAACAGTGTTACCCATGTAATCTTTTGGCAGATTTATTCAAAATGAAGCATTTGGCCAGTAACCACTGCAGTGTATAACCTGCTGGTAAGGTATATGGACATAATGACACATATTTCACTCATGCTTAGCATTAAAGATGCTTTTCCACATAGCATGACTCCAAATAAGTGCTGCATCATGTAAAGGGAAGCGAGAGAAACTTATTTAGCATCTTATTGTGTTTTCTAAAGCTCCCTGTCCCATAAAAAATGTATAAAAAGTTATAGAAAGTTTTTTTGCAACAGAATCCCAAAGCCCTCTTCTATCTGTGACATCACGGAAAAGAAAACTCCTACAACTCCTCCCACCTGTCATCTCATACTCTCTACACAATGCTTTCACAATGATGGCCAATGAAAGGGTTTGCTCTGAGGTATGTGGGTAATCAGCCTCAAATTTTATAAATAGATAATTACTCACATGCATTTATACGCGTGTGATGATGGTAAGAGGTGATATGACAGAGGAATGCTACAAAAAAGCATTTTGTCTAGGAGCGGTATGTTGGTGTAAATGTGAGTGCTGTAATAAAAGATATTACCCTTTTGAGTTATAAGTCTAATTAGCTGAATGTTTTCAGTATGACCTTTATTGGATGATCCCTAGACATTGTAATAATACAAAAGTTATAAGTAAATTAGGAATGTGAGGAACGTAAGTAGAGAGGAATTGAAAATTATAATGCCCAATATATTTAATAAAATGAGCTATAGAGAGTCTGCATTTTATTTAGAATTTGTTTTGGTGTATATTGGTTATTATATCCCTGCTGTGAGGTAATTCTTCTTAACAATCTTTTTATTACCATTTTTAGGTACAAAAATGTTGAGGAACATAGTGCAGTTTTACAGAGAAAGTATACCAAAAATTAACATTTATACAAATATATTATATATTATTATATATATATGTATAAATTGAATTAATCAGTCATACTTATTTATATAGTATGTTTTTGTTTGTAAATAATAACCCCTATGTAACTGATCATTACACACCTCATATCCAGCACATTACAGGCAAACTATACTATATCACAGCATCGCAAGCATTCCATCCCTCACTGCAAGCATATCACATCATACAACAGCTCTATACTAGTGATTGGTGCAGTACACCTAAATGGGACAGTCCGATATTTGATGGGACAGTTAACATCCCGCAATACATCCCCCCCCCCCGTTTCATCCAGGTCAACAGCTTGCTGTATCAGAGTATAAATGAGATAAATGAGTGATTTAAAAGGCTTATTGATGATGGATTAAAAGCCATACCTAGCACAGGCAAAGCAGACCAGCACCACCATGTTCAACTGCTGGGATGATGTCCTTATTGTGCAATGTTCTCTTGGCTTTATGCCAGGTGTAACAGGACCCATGTCTTCCAATATGTTTCACTTTTGACTTATCATTCCACAGAACATCATCCCAAAAATCTTGGGGGTTATGTTTTTTGGCAATTCAGCAGTGGTTTTCTTCTTGGAACTCTCCCATGGATGCCATATTTACCCAGTCACTTTCTTAATGTGGCATTACCTTAGCTGAGTCTAGTGAGGCCAGCAGGTTCTGTAGATGTTAGTCTGGGTTCTTTTATGACCTCCCAGATGAGTCGATGATCTTGGAGGAATTTTGCCAGTAATCGTGTCTAATTTTCAGTGCTTTAATGGATAACTATACTATTTACAGAACATTTTTACCTCTGCAAATCTGAACCTGATGCCTTCTTGTATGCTTTAAAAGGCAGAATATAATATGTGCATGTTTGTGCTCATTCCATAATCGAAAACACCAGTTACAATAAATTAACGTGTTTTACTTTTTTGTAAGCTTTTTCCCTATCACTAATATGGTTGGATGACAGTATTTATTTTTACTATGTTACCATTGACCAGCTGGAAGATGCTCAACCGGACTGAGGTGAGTATAAGCAATATAGACAACCAGTAGAGGTCTGATGTCCGTCAGAGAAACTATTGCAGCAAAGCATTTAGCTGCTGTAAACCAAACCATGACATGGTAGCTTCGATCATTGGGGATATGTATTTGCCTAGAAATAACTGAACTTAAAACCAGACTGTGGGGTAAAATAACGGCCACAGCACTTTATTTAAATAGTCATTGCATTACATTATATATATACATTCCACACATATATATCCATATTATACAGTGACTAAACATAGCATTCCGTATAACAGAAAAAACCGACCAAGCATGCACGAGTATCCAGGTGGCTGCCGAATAACTCCATGTTCTGGGCAAATACCAATGCCCCCAATACCTGAGGTTCGAGGTACCATTTACCAAGCTTCCGCCAACATCGTTTCCAAGAGAATCTGGAACAGCTTTACTATTCATAGAGTGTTTAAAGCACCTGTTAAGTAAATAGGAGCATGTGATCTATGCATTAAAGCACAAAGGGATATACCTTATATAGCCTGGGGGTTTACTCGGTAAAGAGAGAGCTGCAGGGAACTGAGATGGCAATTTCAAACATTAGGCCAAAGTAGTTGAGTTGTACAAATTCTTCTGCATTGGATATTTTTTGTGAGTGCATCTTTTTCTTTTAACTTTCCTGATATCTTCATTAGCTATGATTTTTATACATTCTACTCAATTTTTTTCAGCATGCAGGGGTAAATATTTCCAGTGCTAATATGAAAACAAAACATATCTCAAATATATATTTTGGTCTATACATTTACTAGACATGTTTAATTAAAATGTGTGACCTATGGCTCATGGTTCAGGTACACTAAAATATCCAGGATTAGTAATTGGAAAACTTCTTGGTCAGGACTGTCATCCTGTTTTCAGAGACGGTCTCTGACTAGTTCTTATGTGATGCTTTCTGATGTTTAATAAAGGTTGTAAGTATTCTATCTACCAAAGTGACCCACTGCAAAGATGGTTGGTGCTGTGTAAAAATCAATGAGTAATCCATTAGAGACACACAGTAAACTACTTAATCTCGGCTTTGAGAGCACTCTGTGGAACCTAAATTGGTTGGCGAGTATCTGTATTCCACTTAGTTTTCCAGTGGTTGCCCACCATGAATTCTCATTACTAATGATTTTTTTCTCCTCTCAGACTGATAAAATGCAACACTGTTTTCTTGTTTTACTTCCTTTTTCAAAGAGGCCTAATTATGTGCTTTAATATGGGGGGAAACGATTTATCCTTTAATGTTTTCACTTGTGCATGTTAGTTCATTAATTGTACAGACAGTAACGATAATGGTTGTTAAATTCAATGAGACCCAGCATGTGTTCACTGTGGGCTAACCAGTTTGAAAGATAGGCAATGCAGCATAGAGATGGTCACTCTGTTTCAGGCTAATGATGGGAATGTGTCATTTTTCAGTTATTGTGAATTATACTTTAACCCTTTCAGCTACGGTTGTTTAAAGACATTGGTAAACCATGAGCCTATGTGTGTTGCCTTTTCTTGAAAAAACTCTACCAGTACGCAATTATTGTAAGCAGACCATGACCATACTATTAGTTAAAAAACAGTCAACACACTCTATGACCAATGGCTACCACCAAGCAAATATAAGAAAAGAAAGCTGCTACAGTGAGTGTGTAAAGAGGCTGTGAGTGTGTAAAGAGGCAGTGAGTATGTAAAGAAATAGTGAGTGTGTAAAGAAGCAGTGAGTGTGTAAAGAGGCATTGAGTGTGTAAAGAGGCAATGAGTGTGTAAAGAAGCAGTGAGTGCGTAAAGAGGCAGTGAGTGTGTAAAGAAGCAGTGAGTGTGTAAAGAGGCAGTGAGTGTGTAAAGAGGCAATGAGTGTGTAAAGAAGCAGTGAGTGCGTAAAGAGGCAGTGAGTGTGTAAAGAAGCAGTGAGTGTGTAAAGAGATGATATTGAACATGGGCAATAAATGTGAATCTCCCACGATGCATGATGTGGCTAGAACTGGTAGGAATGGTACAGATAGAACGGGGGCTCCTGCTGATTAGACCACTTTTTGACCTTTGTGTCAGAGTTCACTTTTATCAATAACCCCCCCCCCCCCCCCCCCCCCCCCACTGTCCCATGCCTGTGCTGGGCTTCAGGAGAATGAGATGGGATTCGTAGCTCTGTACAAAGTTTTCTTCTCTTAGAAATTCTCTGCGGCCCGTATATGTGGTAGTATTTTCCTTTGCCATTTCGTTCAGGGGGATTTAAAACACTTCGCTAATAGAATTATATTCATTTTTTTAAGTAGTTCTGTGAAATTGCTATAGACAGTGTTTTTTTTATAAAGCAAAAGCTTTGCATCACATAGCAGTAAGCAAAATGTGTCAATGCAGAGCGAACGCCTCGCAGTACAAGATGATTCAACATAGATCAGGTTATGGAGTTCACACTGCTAACAGGAAATGATTGTTTATCTATAATCTGATATTTGAGGGAACTGACTACACATTAAAACAACAGGTTAAACAACACTGGAAAAAAGCAATCAAGCACCGTACATTAATTGTACCTGCAGAAATGGGTGCATTACACTGCAACCAGTGGTTTATCTTGGTTTGGTGCTTCACTAGGCAGACAAAATTCGGGCACCCCCCTACCCACTCACAACATGCCCCATAACCCACATAACCCCATTACATGCCCCCATCACCCTCATTATATGCATCCATTAACCCCATCATCCCCATTATATGCATGCATTAACCCCATCACCCCAATTACATGCCTCCACCCCCCATTACTTGCCCCATCACCCCCATGACATGCTTCCATTAACCCCATCACCCCCATTACATGCCTTAATTAACCCCATCACCCCTATTACATGCCTCCATTAAACCCATCACCCCTATTACATGCCTCCATTAACCCCATCACCCCCATTACATGCCCCATCACCCCCATTATATGCCTCCATTAACCCAATCACCCCCATTACATGCCTCCATTAACCCAATCACCCCCATTACATGATTGCATCACCCCCATCACATGCCCCCTCACTCCAGGACTAACCCTGATCCCTGGTGGCTGGTGTCCTACCATGCTGCCTGTTCAGCAGCCCGCCTTTTCTTTAAAGTTACACATTTTATGTCTTACATACTGAATTTTATTTTAATTCAACTCTAATCCATTTTTCTATTATAAATACAAAATTCCACATACAGGAAAGTAATTAGTTTATATATGTTATGGACACATTTATTATTAGATAGCTATCTCCCACAGCTCCTTTTCTCTCCTTATAAAAGAGAATCAGAGACGTGAAAGCCTGTCATATATGATTACATGTAATAGAATATATTTTTCACTGTGTTATGTAATTATAATATATGATACTTGACAGCTTTCTGGTCCAGCTTCCCATGATGCCTTGGGGCCAACAGGGGGTGGAGCCACATGAGGTTGTTGTATGCCTGGGGCTCTCTTCTAGCACGTGTACGCTTGGTATGTCTGATTTGTTGGCATGTATAGGTCTGAATGCAACAAGGTTTGCACGAACTAGATCACTGTTGTCGAGTTACTTTGCTGAAAAACACTATTTTAAACAAGTATATAAAAAATAAAACAGTGAGTGCAAGTAAGGTTGCCACCAGGCTTGTAAAAAATTGGCTTGCAGCCAATGGAGGAAGTAGTATGGTCGGTATTTTTTTGTAGAAAAGGTGACAACCCTAGGTGCAAGCAATATAGGAATATTAGAAGGGATTCCCATTTCCTTGCACTTCCAGTTGCCTTCCTTTCTTGGCTCACAAAGGAGTCCCTGGTGGTGCAGTGTTGCTGTGGTTCCATCTCTGACAGGACCTCCTCCACTGCATCCATGTTGTCCTATGTGTTGTCACAGTATATTCAAGCACAGAGCGCCATGTAACAATACAGGAAGTTTGCATCAGGGCTAGTGACACAGACCCTGCTCCTGGGTTACTAGTATGACTGGGCTGGTTAATAGACATCTCCCAGCCAGCCCTGTGTTATATTGATTTTTTTTTTAAAAAGCAGCAGCCAACAGAAGGATTTTCCAGAGATAGGGCAAATTTCTCAGCTTGCTGACTGATTTTATTTACTGGTACCTCCAAAATACTGAATTGGGACACACTGTAATGTACTAAAAAAACAGTTTATACATTTATTTATTTTCAATACATTGTCACAGTGCTTCAAGCCATGTATTTTCAAAGTTCTAGATGTACTTTAAAAACTACCTAAAACCGGTCTGTGCCTCCAAAAAAAAAAGTCATAATAATTGCTATTCCACATAATGCTCTTAACAGAAGAACAAAGTATAAACGCCCCCAAAAAGTACTTAAAATATCTCTAATTCCACTTTTCATTTCTGCACTTAAAGAAAGTGCATCTAAACACTGTAAAGAGAAATCATTCTGTTTGCTAGAAAGGGGCACTTATTAACCATATAACCTAACAAAGCTTTTCTTTGTTTTTCAAATGGACTGGGTTAAAGCATTTCAAGTTAAAGAAGCAAAATGTATTTTTTAATATTAACACATTAGACACTGCTCGAAAACAAAGAATCATACTAGACGTCAACGCCACCTTATGCCATTATCACCAACTATTTCACAAAAGAGTCTTAATTACCAAGATTCTGCCTTCCTTCCCCTCATAACCACAAATTGTCCTGGGTTAGAAACTCAGTGTTGACTGGGTGGAGGAGGATAGTTTACAGATTAATAGTTTATTGACAGTAATATATATTTTATTGTTTTTGTTACAATATAATCTTAAAGCTTGTCATCAAAAGCTTTAATGAATATATGAAGCCCCGACTGCCCTTTCAAAGCACTTCAGAAAACAAATTAAGACTTTTAATTATATTCTTCTTGGTACAAAACTTTGGGGTTTATTCACCAAAAAGACAACTGTGATGATGGCTTATTTGCAGTTCACGTGTCATTCACCACAGTTCACCTAGTAGTGATCAAATAAAAAGTTCTAATCATTCACATATCATTTATGTATGCTGTATACTATAGTGTCCAACATGTATTTTCACTTAGTGTATAATCACAGTCAAGGTTCCTTTCAGAGCACAACATACTGTATATAGTCTCTTTCAATGCTTTGGGTCCATATTCAACCACTGCTTATACGCCTAAAGAATCCACAAATACGTGTATGAAATAAAGGGTACATTTATCACACTATCCAAAATAACGTCAAAATATCAGTGATCGTTCAAATACAAATGGCTGTGAGGATATATTATACACGTCATAGTTTTTTAAGCTCTCCATAAAATACATTTTGTATACCAATTCATTTCCGTGAGGTAACCTTTTTGGACTTTTTATCATTTCTTACAAAATGTATATTCTAAATAGAACATTCTGCACATTCTCATTTTCCCTCCTTTTCTCTGCTCCCCAAACAAATTGACATTACCATAACTAAAGTAATTGTTTCCAATCTTCCTGCAGGGGGAACAAATGGTAGTTCACAAGTTGCATTTATGGTTAAAACTCCTGTTTGTCAGTCAGATGTTATCAGCTTTTGGTTGTTGTTTATCTAAGCAGATCAGTTTTACAAAAAAATGATATACATCTTTTATTCAGGAAGGCCGTTTGTCAGGTACACAGTGACTGGAGTATAATGCCTGCTCTTAAACGGTCTATGTTTGCAGTGACATTGCAGGTACCACTCATATTATACTATGAGTAAAAACTGATAAAACTACCTATTTATAGAACAAACATAAATTATATTCTTTTTTTCTATAGACTTTGTTTTTTCGATAATTGCTCAATAAAAATCACATTCATGCAGTGTGGATCAATTAAAGACTGAAAGAAATTATAGGATGTAGACTTGAGTTACTGTCACAATCCCTTTACTGAATGAGACTAAAGTGATGCTGGGTTTTAAGTGGAAAAGGCTAGTTTGATTCCTTTATCTGCTCAAGGCAAAGCAGTTAAAACGCTCTGTGTGTGCTTTTATAGCTAAGTTTAGCTTTTTTAGCATCATCTGAATTGTTCCTAAGCAGTCATGGTTATCCCTTTATTAGCTCCATATTTGTGTTAGAGACATGCATTTTCTGGTTAGCCCCATGGGTAATATTTGCTTCTTTAAAGCCTTGTGTGTTTCCCAGTTAGCACTTTTTCATTTTGCAATTTAGTGATGTGTAGCTGTGCTGTGCAATTGGTTCTAAATCGAGATACGCAACTATCTCTGTTCATTCAGAATGTACAGGAATGGTTGTGACAATGTTTAGTATTGTGCATTAAATAGTAGTAGTGTTTTCATTCTACTTGGAGTCGGGAAGATTCCATTTCTCATTTTGATTGTCCCACCCCCGCAACATAAACTGGGTAGTTTGACAGTGGATGGTTTGCCTACGACTAAGTTCTCTTTGGATGAAACACATTAGATGGATCCTGGCTCTGAATATTGGGCCGCTGTATAGTAAAGTAATGAGTAAAGTTAGTTTACATGACATTTTAGCTGGTGACAAGCTTTGTGGATAGATCTTTTAGCATTAAATGGGACATTTATTTTCTTATTGACTTGTTAAGTTCAACAGTCAAACTGGGTTGCACTGTTACCTTGTTTATCAGTTTTCTATCAGTGCAGGTAGAAAGCTTTATGTACACTTTATCCTTTATACTGTTAATATACCTGCTTAACCATTATGTGTACGTATGTTTAATGCCTACTTGAATAATAATCAAGGCTCGATTCAGATAATTTCAACTTACAATTTCTTGACCCATCACAAATGTGGGAACTGCATGTGTATTAAATATACCAATAAACCAAGTGTAAAAGGAAACCCATTTCCCAAAAAAGTGCCCAGCTCCTTAGTACAGATTCAGAACACAATAGCATCAGATGTTAGTATTTTTAATTCCCTATTGTATTAAATTAATATCTGTAAGCTATACACTTTCATTTCCAATTTAATAAACAAGGCTCCATACCACATCAGTGTGGGAAATCACAGAATGTCCTGCAGCATCATGATAAATGCCATTTCCCCAATTGTATGTTGGTATTAGACATACTAAAACATTTAATTACTATTGACTCAGTTTAAGTATTTTTCACAAAAGAGGTTACTCACAGTGCATAGGGACTGTTTCAGCCAATTATATGGTAGACTTCTAATTACATTATAATTAACATGATCTCTTCTCTTTCACCCTAGAGTGATTCAATCCGTTTACATGGAAATAGTAGTATTCCTTATTTCATTCTTGAAATAATATTAAACGGATACAAGCCATGGCTGGTAGGTTGATTACGGCTGTAGAACATTAAGATTGCTGGTGAGATAGCGCAGTGGGCAAATGCACCATCTATAGAAGCTGAACAGTCTATGGGTTTGCAGGTTCAGTTCCTGACATGGAGCTATTTAAATGGTCCTTAGTAACCTTTCCTGGACCTGGTACTTGAAAATTCAAGACTATCTCAATGTGCCCTTCCTGGTTTAACTATTTTTTTTTTATTTAGGCCAACATATACAGTATTTTTATATTCTATTGATAAACAAGAATACATTATTTTTATGTTCTAATTATAAACTAGAGCAGACAAACAAAAAATAGGACTGAACTTGATGGATGAATTTTTTTTTCATGCTTAACTTTTGTGCTCATGCTTGCATGGGGGAATCTGAGCATGCGTGGAAAAGCTGGAAGCTACACAAACTGTTGCTCGCTTGCATTCTGACAGGAGTGTGTGTGTGTGGAATTTCCAATTTGTGGTTAAATCAGAATTTTTGGGGGGATAACGGATCATTCTGAAGACAAGATTTCCAGATAAGGGATAATCAACCTGTGTGTGTGTGTGTGTGTATATATATATATATATATATATATATATGTTTGGTTACCCTTATGTTAATAATCTGTGATAGGGAAACAAGATAATATCTTTACAGCAAAGAAAGGTCTTAATCCCTGCTGACATCATTTCTGAAATATAATATAAAATATCAGGTATCGTATGAAGATGACTCTTGATGTTAAACGACAACTTACGCTTATAGGGTTAAAAAATGTGTCCACTATTCCGAAATAACCCGATTTGTATCATCACTTGTGTGATTGGGGTCCCCTCGGCGGAACTAAATTATTAATAGACAACGTTTTGTTGTGCCAAAAGGCTTGTGGTGTACATTACGTATTATACCGAGGGCAAAAAATATGAAATACTTGTAGCTCTATTTGAGGCTCTGAAACTCAGCATGCAGTCTCATTTAGCACACTAGAGATAAGCATAAACACAACATATCAAGGAGCACATCCATCTCAATCCATCTAATCCACTAACCAGGCATACATTTCCGTCCTCATGGATCTTGTCGGCCGGTTGCAACTGTGTTCGCTCTTGAATTAATATACACCCAATATTTTCTGAAATTGATTTTTTACTTTCCCAAGGATTATACTAGAGCTGACACATTTTTATTAAAACTCTTATATATTATTTTTTAGATCTTTTACTCCCAACTGTTACAAGGCAGCACTGACCCCTGATCTTTCCTAAAATAAGTATCTTTAATCCTGGTACTCTTGTAGCATCCTATACTGCTATAATCACAGATTTGGAATACTTGTCCTAAATCTGGAAGGCATTCCATCTGGTGCTCAGATTCATTTCCCCCCTTTTCTCATCACCCAAGATATGGCAATCAGTGATCAGTTTAGGAAATCCAGAGCAGGCTGGGGAATATCTAATGTTTCATTGATCATTTTAATTATCTGCCCAGCTAGGACAGCCACACATTCCTTGTACTGTTATCCTTGACTAAGGAAGGTGAATTACCAAATCCATCATTGGTTCTAAAGCGTCAAACAAATGTCTAGACTTGTAGGCCATTACCACTCTACGAACAAAATGATTCCTCCAACATAATGTCAAGACTATAGGATGTTCATTGACATTTTTATGTTTGTCATGGCAGTAATAGCTTATTGTGTCACCACCATCTGGCTTCTAGCATCTTTTCTCTCCATATTTGAATGCCGATGTATAATACAGAAAGGGAAGGCATATTTCACAGAGTACTGTCCTTAAACTGTACGCATTGAGCGACATCTCTGAAATTGAGAGCAAGGCATTCCTCTAAGGAATTAAATGAGTCTTTGTATGAAGAAAGAATTGTGTTTATATTGTACACACAATCACTGCTATGGAAACATTTTATATGTTTACGGGTTTTTTTATGGGAATGTTATTAACCTTTTCACTGAGACGTCAGTGAGGCTTGTAGCAAAAGAACCTTGTGCCTAATTTTCTATAAAAAAAAAAATCACAAGATCTTGAAATGGGGAGATATGTCTGACTTGTTGTATTGCACATTTTGATTCTTGCATCATAGTGACACAGAAGGTGTTATGTATCAATCTGGTCTGCGCAGAAATAAAATGGCTCTCTAGCTGTGTACGTCAATGTATCAAGGTAACGCACAGCAAAAAGTTGGGAGCTAGTGAAACATGTGCCAATCCTGGACTTCCAGGTTGTGACATCACAACCTATGGATAAAGGCGCCATGTGAGGCAGAGGTTTTTTGACACTTTAAAGGTGCAGTGCAGAGAGGCATACAATTATATGGATTAATAAAAAATAGGGAGATGTTAGCGATTTTTAGTTTCTTGAGAGTTTTCATGTTGGGACATTTATACATGAACTAAGGGATCCTCATTTTATCTCCATATTTTATGAATAAGGCACTTTTTAGCTGAACTTTTGGCAACCTGACTTTATAAGCTATGAAGAAGTCCTTTTAAAGGTATACTGTAAACAAAATTAGAGAGCATCAAAGAGAAAAGTGAAATGTTAGTAGTTATAGGTTGGACACTCTTGAAGAGAGATTGTAGAACCAAGCCCAGGACACAGGGTTCCACCTATAACCCAAATTAATGTCAAGTGATATCAGGATTTAGCTGACGTATTGAGGGTCAGATCAAACGAGGTAAAACAGGTTCAAAGGTCAGGATAGGCAACAAAGAATCCCATTCAAAAGATATTAAGCCCAGGTTGGGGATGAGCTCTGCCATTATTATTATTCTCATTCATACCTTATTTACACGCATCTTTGCACCTATATTGTGTGGCAGTATTACAATGGTCGTGACACCAAAATACTCGTAAGCCCATCCATTTATGCATGTGGAGTGGTTGATTTACAGTAGCTGTGAAAAATCAGGCCAAAATCAGACCAAATTGTTTTCGTTCACAAATATGTTTTCTTTGGTAGTGTGACAGAGACAACTGATTATTGCAATAAATTAACAAATTAAATATCAAACATGTAAAAAATCATAATAGTAATATTGATCACCAAAAAAGAGCAAACGTTCTAGAGGTTGTGTTAACATTTTCTATAATTCTTCTCCACTTATTAAGCTGGGGAAAGAGTATATTAGGGGGATTTAATACACATTTCTCACCACACTCCCTATTTCTGCATGTTCAAAAAAGATTAAAGGTTCATGAGTGGCCAATCATTAAAAGGGGGGCCAATCATTTTGTTACCCTTGCAAATATGATGTTCAATTCACAAGAGTTAGTTTCAAGAATCAGTGCTTATTGATCACCAGTGTAAAACACACTGTGTCCCGTATGTATATTGTCATTCTTGCATCTAATGCAAGGATTGTAGCAGTTAACATGGGTCAAACGTGCAATAGAACAGTTAAGAGGGGTACAGTGCAGGTCGATGACATAATTATCTTTTCAATTATTCACTTGCGCACAGGCAACAGGGAAACAAGTAAAATAGAAGTTTCCCTAATCAGTACAATAGGGGTAGCTTGAGAATCTAATTAGCAGATTGAGTAGTCAAATACTACAAAGCATTTTTTGTCATGATAGATTCCCTTTAAGCGAGCGGGGACTATAACACTTGTTACTCTTCAAATGGTATAAAATTAAGTTGGATGCAAAAGGACATCTGTATCATTATGTGTCTTTGCTGAATAGTTTATTGGCTCATTTCATGCAGAATGCAGCCCATCCATAAAATCTCTCATGTCTCACTGCATGATCATTTCTTTCGATCAGCTTTACAGTGGAAGCTAATGGGCTGTGTGGTATAGATGTCTGGATATTTACAACAAAATCTGTCTTTCAAAATCAAAGTACCTTCTACATCTGCATCAGCCACTTACAATATGCTGTTTCCAGAAAAAAAGAACGTATAATTAAAAAGATAGTACATTGATTACACTAGAGATAGGTGTAGGCCCCTCTTTAATTAACTTGAAAACGTTATACAGTTCCTAAACCCCTTGGTGATATGAATTTTTGACCATGCCTTACCCTTGTTAAGACAAGCTGTTTTAACATTTCTGTGGTGTTTGTTTTTAGCTGACATTTTTCCCTCTTTCACCTTTACTATACCAACAAAAGTTATATATTGTTTATTTTTTCAGGATAAGAAGTGCTTTCTTTAGATACTATTATTTCGATAATATCATGAAATTCACTATAAAGATAAAAACATTTGCTGGCAAATGTAAACTTTTTCTAAGTTTTACTTGATAGCTATTTTACACATCTATAAAAGCTAATGTAAAACCTGCTAAATACATTCAAATATTTGTCCGAAATTTAGAAACACCCAATTTTGTTATGCTGTTTTTTTTTGCAAGTTAGTGGGCAATAACTGTTAGTAGTGTATTCATTTTTTTCTAACCATAATTCTAATGCTAACTGAAAAGAAGTTTATTTTTTATTTTATTTTTACTTGTCCCATTTCACCCATAATACTAGGCTTCCTCACATGTGTTAGTGGCTTGATTGTAAAACATCCAGGGTGGGCCTTTAAGAGAGAGAGGATGCTGTTAGTAAGAAACACTAATAGGCACAACATTAACACCACAATGACTTCTGTTGTTTATGGGACATTAAGGGTTATTCTTATTGTTATATTTTATTATTATATATTTTGTTAAAGCATTGTAGTTTTAAGGCATTATACACTTCAGTACTTTACAAGTACTGTCTGCTTACAGTTTAAACAAACAGCTAACCATGGTGTAGTCATGGTTCTCTGAGATCGATCAAGCACCTGATCAATTTTAGCAATTTTTAAAGGGCCTGCTTTAAATGATTTTGAGCAACATTATGCTACTCAGGAGTAGTGAGAAAAAGACTGTGATAGTAATGGAACTCTGAGCTAATCCTAGACGACATCTGCAATAAACCTGTCACTTGCTGTCAGCCTTTGTACAACTGAATGCCAAAAAAATAAGCTTAATGCTATAGCGTAAAAATTGTGGTTATTAAAAAAAGAGAACAGTATAGTTTCTAACAAAACATTTGTATTTATATGTTAGAAGTAGTTGTTCTTTTTTTTTTTGCCAAAAGCTTTATTGAAGCAATACTTGTTATAAATATAAAAGAGTATTTCTTTTAATATTACCACCACTTTAAAACAGAGTTAAAGTAATGGTAAAGTTGGTAAGTGGTGTTTATTTGAAGCTACACACACTTTGTGATGAAGCACAAGCATTAAGCGCTACCATCCCTCAGTTTTGCCTGTTAATGGTATTTATTCTCATTTGTATGTTTTCATGCCACTGAATTACTTTTAATGGTCCATGGACCTACAATAACATTTTGATATTTTTACATTATTACATCAGACTGGATTCTGTGTGATCAAGGAATACTGTTGTTTACATACACACACTTTTGACCTAGCAAAGATCTTTCAATTCTCCTTATCCCACAAAAAAACAGCAGAATTTTTGGAAGATTGGAATACTTTTGCTATTTATTATCTCAGTGGTTGGTTTTTCTCCTATGTTATTTTATTTCTATTTTGAGTCACTGGTCTGTCAGAAATTATAATAGGACAAGTCTCCTTTGCCCTTAAGGATTTTGAAAGCTGCCAGTAGAGCATATATGCACCCAGGCTGTCAAAATGCATCCCGTTTAAGGTGTGATTGAGATGAAAGCAGTGAATCTGCTCTTTGCTTAGGAAATCTATTTGTATAGTTTTTCTATTTAAAGCTTTTGTATTTTTTTGTTGTTTTTGTTTTAGAAAACATTTTAAAATTTAGCATGTTTGTTATTTGTGACCACAACATTGTTTTTTTTCTAAAGAACCTATTTTAATACAATAAATACAGTGCTGCACAAATAGAAAATAAAATATAGATCTCCCAAGGGTTTAAAGAGAGCCACACTATAGGAACTGTGTCCTGCAGAGAAGACTGAAAAATACAGAACAAGAAAAGAACGGTCCCATAGAGTACCTTCTTTATTTCTATACTGATTCTTGTATATAAGCTATAGAGAGACCCTTGCATAATATAGATATAAATATCGGTTTCAAATATCTTCTTGAGAACCATTTACCCATAATGGATATTCCTTTACGCTCAAGGCGACAGGCTAATAAAACATATACAGCACTTGAATTCAAATGTGGTGCCCTTACTGCAGTATAGTTGGCTTTCTGTCTGACACTGATACACACCAATGAAGGAGAGAACCAATCATAGGCTCTGTGATGCACCAACCAATGACAGCCCCCTAGTCATTTTAAGAACAGAAGTGTTCTTAAATTTCTTTTTAATACTCTTGATAATCCAACTGTTTGTTGATTCTATCTGTTGCAGCTTTCCCATTGGGTTACCCCAGTTAACTCCTGAGGGGTTATAGAATGAATGAGTGTAGCATGTGATACTTAGAGCTGGTCTGTGAAATATAATCCACTTTAGAGGTGTATTATACTTGTGTAATCATAGTGCATAGTTTCTCTTTTTTCATCTGTTTGTATGAATTTACATGAGCATACATACTGAAGGATCACAAGGACAATAAGTATTCATACTATTTTTGTAACTGTTACACAAGAGTGATTTCATGTTTAATATATATATGCCCCTTCTTTTTTGGATTGAAACACAGCGCACCAGAGGCGTCACTAGGGTTGGTGTCACCCGGTGTGGTAACTCATGGTGTCACCCCCCTGGATTTCCTCCAATACGATGCCAAACAGATTCCTTAGTAATGCCAGTCAGATGGCCCATTAAATATGCCACATACAGAATCCCCACAAATTATGTCACATGCAGGAGCCCTTTAACTATGCCACACACAGGAGCCCATAACTATGCCACATACAGGAGCCTCACTAGAGCTCCATAAATTATGCCACACCAAAGCCCCATTTTTATGCCTCACCTTGGAGCCCAATTAATTATGCCACACACACAGGCGCCCCTTAATTATGCCACACACAAGCGCCCCTTAATTATGCCACACACAAGCGCCCCATAATTATGCCACACAAAAGAGCCCCTTAATTATGCCACACATGGGACAGCCATAAATTATGCGACACACAGGAGCCCCACAAGGTGACAATTGTACAATTCGAAAACAATACATATCTATAAACACAGACATCTCTCTATAACTAGTTGCATTTATACTTATTTGAATTATTTAATATTCTATTTAATAAAAATGTTATTGAAAAATTGCATTCCTATTTTTTATTCCCTTCCTCTGCACCCACATTGCACCTAAAGGACTTAACACAGCACCATACAGTACCCACAGAACTTGCCATGCACCTATATTGCACCCACAGCACGTGGCTTGCACTCATATTGCACCTACACGATTGGGCATGCCACAGTGTCACTTTCCACATAGTACATGTTATTTTGCCCCACAGACCATGCCACAGCATCACTTTGCCAATTAAAATATGCCAGGATTTAACCCCTCGATGGTACAGGATTTAGCCATTCAATATGCCAGGAATATTTTGCCACTCAATATGCCATGATTTAGCCATTCAATATGCCAGGATTTTGCCCCCCAATATGCCATTTAATATGCCAGGATTTTGCCCCCCAATATGCCATTTAATATGCCAGGATTTTGCCCCCCAATATGCCATTTAATATGCCAGGATTTTGCTCTCAATATGCCAGGATTTTGCCCCCCAATATGCCAGGATTTTGACCCTCAATATGCCAGGATTTTGCACCCCCAATATGCCATTTAATATGCCAGGATTTTGCCCCCCAATATGCCATTTAATATGCTAGGATTTTGCCCCCCCAATATGCCATTTAATATGCCAGGATTTTGCTCTCAATATGCCAGGATTTCGACCCCCAATATGCCAGGATTTTGCCCCTCAATATGCCAGGATTTCCCCCCCCAATATGCCATTTAATATGCCAGGATTTTGCCCCATATTATGCCATTTAATAAGCCAGGATATTGCCAATTAATATGCAAGGATATTGCCCCTCAGTATGCTCGTTATGCCACCCTCCTCCCCCCTTCCACAGTACTTACCTCCTTGCTGCTCTGTCCCCCGGTGCAGGTCCGTGGCTGTGAGGGAAGCGTTGTGCACTCCCCTCCAGTTGCTCGGCTTCAATAAAGTTTGTTTAAAAAAAAAGTTTGAACAAACTTTATTGAAGCTGTGCGGCTGGAGGGAAGCGCACAACGCTTTCCTCACAGCCACGGACCTGCACCGGGAGACAGCAGCAAGGAGGTAAGTTTTTGATTTTTTTTTTTTTAATGCAGGGGGTGCCGGCAGCACGGGTGTCACCCCCGCTGGGGGTGTCACCGGTGTGGTCCGCACCCCCCTCGTGACGCCACTGCAGCGCACCATTGTTTTGTTTGTTTGCTTCCTCTATAATATTGAAAATCTTCTATACATCGTGTTAGCAAAACTGAAAGCAAACACCTGAATTAGGAGAATTAAAAAAAAATGTGTCTGTAGAGTCTCCAATTTATGACATCATCTAACATGGAAATTACATTGTTCCCATTAGAAAGCAGTTCGGTAGGGTTGCCACCTGACTGGTATTTTACCGGCAGGCTGCCAAAAAATTGGCATCAGGTCAATCTTAATTCTATGGAGACAGTACCAAGGCTGGTATTTTTTTTTTGAAGGAAAGGTTGCAACCCTAGCCACAGGTGATGTCATAAACTAGGGACTCTACAGACACATTTAAAAAACAATTCTCCTATATCAGGCATTTTTCTAGCACCATGTTTAGATCATTTTCAATCATTTTTTATTCTCTACATCCACAGTAAAAACACTGTATAGGTGATACAGTCCCTTTAAGGCAATTTTTTTTTTATGGTAAGCTAGTCATAATTGCATACAATTTTACCTCATATATCTGACAGAAGATAAAAATGCTGCTTAGACTCACAGAAGACACTACACATATTTAAATAGCATATTGTAGGAAAAAAAAAAACCTTTGTGGTTTGAATTTCAATTAATACTCAGTTTTATGTGAGCAAGCAATTTCCACCACTAGCTCTATCTCTTTGTATAAGATTTTCCATTTACTCTTTCAAACCAAAGCAAATGAACCATGCAAAATCAGTTTCGGTACCCACGTGGGTATCTTTTTTTTATTGATTGCATGCCTTTAAAGCAGAGTTCCCTTGGCACAATGGTATAAATCCCATTTTAATGATAAGACTGCTTCAAGCGTCTACTTTTGAATTAGTTCAAAGGAACACATTGGAAATCATTTTGCTATGATCAAAGGTCACCAGTGAAAGAGTCCATTCCGCATGGCTTCCTGTCATTTCTGAGTTGCCCTGTGACATGTGATAATAAACTTTCAGTACTTCACTGTAAGCCAGCTCCTTTCTATGTTTTGGAGGGAACCAATATATGCTCTCTTTTTCACATCTGGATATCCATGTGGGACAATCCATCTAACCATTTGTTTACTTTGTTTACAAAACAATAGAATTATTGTTTCTTCCCTAGTAGTTATTTTTAAGACACAAGGTGTCTTTTTAATATATATTTTTTTAAAGTATCTTATTGTTTAAAGTTTGCATTATTCTGTTTTAGAAGAATGTATTTAATGCAAACATAATGCTATCTTTCCATGGATAAAAGATGGCTTCATTGTTTGTTTATCAGTCTGGGTGCACATTTTAACTACATACACTTACGTATAACCTTGCGAGATTTATTTGTTTTTCCGCTGCCCATGGAGTGTTCACAAATAACTAAGAGAGTAAATGGATGTGATGGGTTATTATGTGTGCTAATTGTAATTTAGTGCTTCAGTTTATTAACCTGTCACATCATTATGTGTTTGTGCTGTTTGGTTTTCGGAGTTCGTTGGTGGTGTTGCTACCACTTGAATTAAATAAAGTCTAAATCAGGCAGAAAGGTTGTGCATCATCATATCTGTTGTTAATTGAAATAATTACACGATGGCTTTAATAGATTAAAGAGGCGTGTGTGGACGTGAGCTGTTTAACTTGTACTGTAAAATGTTTTGTTGGGTGGAAATCATTAATATTCAGAACACAGTAGATAGCACAAATATATTAAATGTCACAAAAGATCCCACAAGTATGCACAATACCCTAGGAACACTTGAAGAACTAAGGGTAACTAAATGGGAGAAGAGATAGGTTATGCTTCCAAAAGGTGTACACCAAAGACCCCTAAAAAAAGGTTAAAGGTATTCCGTAAACACTACGCATGTATAAAAGAAAAAAGTATGTATTAGTCATGTGGATTCAAATGAAATTTACATTGGCAACTCCTGCCCTACACGTTTTGTGGTGCCAAACAGCTTAGATGCTCCTGAGTAAGTGGCTTGGACCCACAAAACGCGTAGGGTGTGACTTGCCAGCGCCAACTTTTGCTGAATCCACGTAGCACATTTATCCACTGTTACCATTGCCAATTGAGACTATATAGCATATGCTAGTATTTGTGCCCCCAGGGATACTGTGTCCTGGTATCATGGAGAAACTGACTGATGAAGCTATATGCATCAATGTGCTTGTTATAGACAAATTTCTGTGAGAAATATTTGTTATTGTGCAATTAAAGTGTGTTTTTAAAGGTACGCACCATGTGCAGTTTCCTTCTTTAACAGTCTCTGCTTTCTGACACTTTGTATGAGATTTTGATGCATCTGGGAATAATGGATTTGTTGTGCTGATTTGCTTCATAATCTGAGCATAGACTGCCTCAAAATAAAAGGGACTGCTTGATGACAGCCAGGCTCTGGCTAAACATTTTCCTTGCTCTTATATTATTTTATATGTAGTATTGATATTTTACTTTATCATTGGGAGGTTTTGCTATAATTGTTATTTTTATGGTGCAACATATTTCAGTCTTTTCACCTTTTTCGACCGATCCTCATTCTTTATTTATGGGGCTATACGTCGTGGTTGGTCTGTTCCCACCTTTCACGTCCCCCGTTCTTTTCTCCCTTTTCAATCTACTTCTCTTGCTTTCTGACTCCTATATGCTTCACCCCTCTCTTTTCAGTCTCTTCTTCTATTATCTCCTTTACTTATACTTTTTATTCTTCGGAACCTGGTATTAATATTGCATAAGCTATGCCCATCATTCATTGCGTTATGTTATATTTGCTATGGCCTCATCAAACGTTTATGTTTATGAAGTGAATAAAAACATTATTAAATAATAATATTGGATACTACTACTAATATTAGCTCGGATTGGGTTTACTGTGCAATTAAAGTAGAAGCCATCTACCGGTAATTTTTTTCTATTATGATGCAATATTTCAAAAGTGGAACAAAACCTTTATTCACATCTGCACAATAACTAAGAAACCTTTCTGTGGGACAGCAGCATGCATTATGGGTCTGATAGGATTTATCTGTCATCACTGGAGCTTTAAAAACCTTTTTGTTCCTGAAATCCACTATGAGCCATATAACTGTAAAATTAAGAAACTCCCTTGGTAAAAGCTTACCAAACCTTTTCTAGTCAGACGGCACATTTTAATGAAATATTGAAGGCATTAAAGTGAGGGGTTAGATGACTGTGGTTCCGGTGGGATTTTTTTTCAGCTCCCGGAGTATTGTGCTCCCTCCTGCGAAAGGATATGGAGCATTCGAAATGTACATCATTTATTATTTCACAGGCTCTGATTATCTCCTATTTAAAATGGGAAGAAGAATGTTGCAGCCACAGAAATAACAAGACAGTGTAAGCATCTCTATACTGGCTTCAAGGCAGGCTACACGCTTTTAAAAGTGTACCATAAAAACCCTTCAAAGCCTGTGGGATCTCTGTGCATTGCCTATCCCTTCAGGCAGAGCAGAGATTAATATGCTAAACAAAATCTGAAATGAATTTATTGAGATGTGTTTCCAGCCTTCCCTTGAGTCAAGAGATTTTGATGGTGTTTGTGACACACCAATGATCAGAGCATTGAGGTGCTGAAAAACACTACTGGCTCTGTTATTTTAGAAACTATATAAGCCTGTCCTGTTCTTTTATTCTATACCTTTTTGTATTTGAAGACGTTAAAGGGGGAGAGAGGCAAGTTTCAGCTTTGTACTGTTAGGGAAGCAGATTACCGAGCAGTATTTGTTCTTTGATATTTGCAGCTTCAGGAATTCTAGCCCTAAGTAGCGATATTCGAACAAATGTATTTTCTCCTTGATTATTCTATTGCCACAATCACATAAGGCAGACTTATCACCGGAAGGGTGAGCAAGGTATTGTGCTCTGGCAAACAAAGAGTTGACCACTGACAGGTGGAAAGCCGGCAGTGGCAGTGCGATGCTTTGGGTAATGTTCTGCTGGGAAACATTGGGTCCTGCCATTCATGTGGATGTTACTTTAACATATACCACCTACCTTATCATTGTTGCAAACCATGTACACCCTTTCATGCAAATGGTACAGCCGGTTTCACAACAACGAGTTCAAGTGTTGATTTGGCCTTATCATTATTTCCAATAATGGGAAAGAGGAAAATTACAGCTAAACACAAACACCGCAGAAATGTTAAAGAAACCATGGTCCAGAATGACCAACAATGTTCCAAACAACCAGTCCTTAAGGTGTTAAAGCATCCAGTATTGTGTGTACTGAGGGATAGAGCATGGTAGAAATCTCGTCACACAGAGAATCCTTAATTAATACTTTACATGTGATTAATAGATTCAAGCTGCAGCTAAATATGCTAACGTCAAAGAACCAAACACACTGGTCTATTTATTAAGTTTCAATAAGTAGCTGGCAGGAATGTAATCAACTATTGTGTGTCTTGCTTCAGGTCCAAGGACTTAATTAAAGAAGCAATCTTGGACAATGACTTCATGAAGAACCTGGAGATATCGCAGATACAGGAGATTGTGGATTGTATGTATCCAGTTGAATATGGCAAGGATAGCTGCATCATCAAAGAAGGGGACGTGGGATCTCTGGTGTATGTCATGGAAGGTAATGTGCTGTATTTATTTTCTTATACACTCTTGGATTTTTACATAACACCTTGAGCATATGGGTGTGGACAGCAAATTGGGTTTAATCATCTTTTTGTACACCTGGAGGGTATTGGCATCCTCAATAATATTTCCAGGGCTAGGGGCAAAATCTTGCCTTCTTACCCCCTCCCATCATGTCTCCTCTAGGGGTTCAGTGTATTAAACTGTCTGCATCTAGTGCATGGACACTGACTGCTTCTGCCATCTGCATTCCTGTCTAAGCTTTCTGTCCATCTTGCCCAATGACATGGATGTCTATGCAAGAGGTATAAAACCTCTGTTCCTGTGAACCTGTACAGCGTCTGTTATTCTTGAAAGGAATGTACTGTCTTTAACATCCTTTGTAGCTGGTTCTTCAACAGCCCATTGAGCCCTGGCAGGATGAGCATTTCTGAAAATAAGTGCCTTTGAAAGTAAAAAATGTAAAAAAGAATTCTTTCTCTCGGTGAATCACTTTGCCTGGACGGTAGAATGGATTGATAAATGCTTTACTCAGATGGACTTTAACTATAAGTTCATATTTGAGAGCAGGTGATATGCCACATTTTTAGTGCTATATGGTTCTTAAATATATTGCTGATCTGTTTAACTATTACATGATCAAAACATTTCAGCTACAGGGAAGACCAGATAATGGCTCTGTAATGTTAACACTATATGATCCTGCAAATGTTCTTATAACATTTTTAATTTAGTTTAAACACAAATGTGCCAAAGAGACCTCATAATGAATGTTTTAATGCCTGATGACTTTCCTTATGCTGATGCCACATAGTGTGGTCCCAGTGTGTGGCAGTTGGGTGTTTAAGAGGAAGCAATGCCAACATTTTAAAGTCATTATATATTGGACCTATTTTGCTGATTTACTCATGTTTTAAGTCACAACAAACTATCGGGGTTTGTTTAGAAGAGATCACAGATATAATAAACACTAAGAGACTACTTCGCACAGTGTTTGTTTGTGGTCATGGTGTATTGAACTGTGTTCTTCTTGGTCTGATTAACTGTATACTGATGGGAGTTATGCTGCACCTTCATCAGTTTCTAGCAAACCAAATACTCAGAACTGTGTATTTCTTGGTCTGGTTAACTGAATACTGATGGGAGCTATGCTGAACCTCCATCTGTTTCTAGCAAACCATATGCCAAGAACTGTGTTCTTCTTGGTCTGATATACTGATGGGAGCTATGCTGCACCTCCATCAGTTTCTAGCGAACCATATGCTCAGAACTGTGTTCTTCTTGGTCTGATATACTGATGGGAGCTATGCTGCACCTCCATCAGTTTCTAGCAAACCATATGCTCAGAACTGTGTTCTTCTTGGTCTGGTATACTGATGGGAGCTATGCTGCACCTCCATCAGTTTCTAGCAAACCATATGCTCAGAACTGTGTTCTTCTTGGTCTGGTATACTGATGGGAGCTATGCTGCACCTCCATCAGTTTCTAGCAAACCATATGCTCAGAACTGTGTTCTTCTTGGTCTGATATACTGATGGGAGCTATGCTGCACCTCTATCAGTTTCTAGCCAACCATATGCTCAGAACTGTGTTCTTCTTGGTCTGATATACTGATGGGAGCTATGCTGCACCTCTATCAGTTTATAGCAAACCATATGCTCAGAACTGTGTTCTTCTTGGTCTGGTATACTGATGGGAGCTATGCTGCACCTCCATCAGTTTCTAGCAAACCATATGCTCAGAACTGTGTTCTTCTTGGTCTGGTATACTGATGGGAGCTATGCTGTACCTCCATCAGTTTCTAGCAAACCATATGCTCACAGGAGAATCAGTAGCGATGTCCCACCTCCTGAGGCAGTTGGGAGAGACTGTTTAAGATATCACTGATTTTATACTTTGGATGTTTATCTTTATTTTCCCCAGCAAGCGCTGTGTGTGTGACAACTGTATTTTTCCGTGGGGAAGATATTGAATGTGTATATAAAGGTATATTCCTACAAAGCACCTGTGAAAAAAGGGTGTATGGAAGGAAATGTGGTCAACCTATAAAGGCCAATGAATGATAACACCCTAATCTGTTCTAAAGGACACAGAGTACAGGAGTCATCATGTTAATATATTGTTTAATTTTCTTGCTTACTAAACCAGTAATGCTATTCTGAATTGCAACATGGCTTTTACATCAAATTGTGCGCAAAGGTTTATTGATTGTCATGGTCTCAAGACGAAGAAGATACTTGTGCTAATGTTATTTACAAGTCTAAAGAAAATCAATAGCCCTTAGTGGTATGCAAGCCCTTTGAGATTAGGCAGACACGGACCATGTATATATCTAACACCATTTGATAAAGGAGTATGTTAAGGTGGCAGCATTGAGTGCGGAGGATAAAATACTGTTGACTGATGTTGAAAAGCAATGACTTTACTTGGGGGTAGCAAACAGAGATGACTCTGTCAAGCTCCCATGATGCTCAGCATTATGCTTCATATTGTATTTTGGATGTGGTTTCATCTCTATAGTTTCTTAGCAGCTTGAAAGCTAACTTTGATCACCCCTGTGTTAAATGCTATCACATTTGTGTCACCTGTACACCTTTCTGATTTGAGAGCAATGCTAGGTCCAGGCAATAGCATGGCTGGTATTTTTATGAAGAAAAGGGGGCAGTCCTCTTTTTGAAGGTCAGAGATATTTATTTCTCCCAGTACCTAATTATGCAATTGACTGAAAGTTAGGTAAATATTGTGCAAGCTTCTAAGTTTGACTACAATGCTTCAAAACCACTTAATTTCATTAGCGCAGTTATTACTGAAGTTTAGTTCAATAGATTCATATCTTTGTTATACACTTTATTCTAAATACAGAAATGTGGTTTTAAGAAAAGAATCATGAATGAGAAATTTGCTTTTTAAGGACAGACGCATCTATCTCTCATTTAAGGGTCAAGAGAAACAAATTAGCATCACTATAATTGATACCATGGATAAATCCCGACCATGCTATCACCTCCAGTCTGCTGGTATAATACTGGCTGGGTATGTGTAGACATATGTGTTCTGAGAGATGGGACCATGTTGGTGCTCCCAACCAGCCTCACTCACAAAAAAAATATAATTTCTATTTTGTGGCAATTGATGGAGCCGACATTTTCTTTTTCTTTTTTACATGCGGCTGCCCGACAAGAACTGTGCTGTGACTCTTCCTACACTCTCATGTGCAGTTACATGACATTCCAAATTGACCTTGTCTATACAGGCATGCAGGATTGTACAGGTGCAAAGGAGTAAGAGAAGACACATATCACTGACACAGGGATATCTCCTCCTAAGTCTACACATGTTTGGTCAAGCCACATGTGATGTCATAAACAAGAGACTCCACAGACACGTTTAAAATACATATTTCTCTTATTTTAACCTTTTGCGTGCGCTTTTGCTTAAACAATGTACAGATCATTTTTCATCTTTTTTTTTATTCTCTGAGTTCACAATATCAGCAATGTTTAGGTTGACAGAGTCCCTTTAAAGTTTCTGTAAGGATATCCATAGCAATCCCTTACGTTCATAACATTTCCAGAGCTTTAGCATCTCTCATTTTAATAAACTGTAAGTGTTGAATATTCCTAATCTACTAAAAGTATTTATTTTTTTTTAAACAACAACACATGGCTGGTCTTTTAACTGCCATAATTGGTCAGCCCTGCCACACTGTAACCTCAATTTACCCCAGAGATGCTGCAATGCCCGGGTAATCCAAGCGTATTATAGAAGTCATGTTCATTGGTTGCTTTGTAGACTCTGTGTCTGGAGGGGAAGAAAAAAAAATCCTCTTTTCATCTTCCGCCTTCCGCTCTGTTGAGAGATCAACTGGATTAAACTTTCCCTCTCGCCTTCCCCGTGTCATGTTGTCAAGCTTCATTCAAGGAATTGAATTACTTTTCCAATCAACTGGGCTGATTAGCTGGAGAAATCTTTTTCTCTCCCCATTGTTCGATTGCCATTTTCAGCCTCTCTGTGACACATTTGCCCAACCTGCGCTATTAACAGCATCATCTTCTCCTTTGAATTTCCACTCTGTCTTCTTCTCTCTCCCATGTTTCAAACCGTACACTGCGAGAAGCCTTGTGCAGCTTGTGTTAATGCTTCCAGTGCATTTCATCACTTTTATTGCATTGATGGGATCTGCATACATTCATGCTTATTAGATAGCCACACAGGCATATTGAGGATGTGTTAAACAGTTTGCTCTAAAGCAGAGGCAGTTTCAATTTATTCCTTGCAATTTGCAACCAAATGTGGTGTATAGAACTGTATGGATAATACTACAGTGTGAGGTAATATATATTGGTGTCATAAGCATTTTGGCTGTCCCGCTTCTAATACATTTTGTATTATTTACTCTAAATCGCTAAGATTTAAGAATTCTGCTTCAGGCACATGTAATTTACAATACAAGTACAAGTGTATGAGTAGAGAGAGGAGCTTTATATATAATAGCTAGAAATAGCTATCAACATTCTTTCAAGTAATAAAGTTTTATAAATGAGTTTCTCCAATACTAGAATTTTCTACAAATGACTTGTGTTCAGATGTATTTACATCTTGCATTTTGCCAAGAAAAAAACATTCAGATCTCTTCTAAGTACTTGCAGAAAACAATAGCTGTACCGCCGAGATCTCATTGAGTGACAAAGTGGACCCACCAGCTAACTGACATCTCTTGTCTCTTGAGGAGATTCAATCAGTTTAGCATTAATTCTAATGTGGATGTAGAGAATATAACACGAGGGTCGAATGAATATGTGAGAATTTTCTGCTCCAAAATGGTGCCTCCGAAGTCCAGATATATTTGGATAACATCGGTGGCACAACCGCCGCCCCCCCCCCCCCCCCCGAATATCAATCTATCAGCTAGCTCCATTGTGGTAGCCTTGGTCCTTCCCATGGAGTTGTGTGAGGAGGACTTTGGATTATTTTGGAGCCATTTAAGGAGGACTTCGGCTATTATAGCTGATTTCCTCACATAGAGGCCAATGGGATGACTTTGGCTATAGCTGAAATGTAATAATAATAATAAAAATAAATAAAAATAACATAATACAATAACGGAATACGTACAAAAATAAAGTAAGTGAACAGAAAATAATATAACATTATTTTTTATTAAAATGTAAAAATGCTTATATAATTGTATATATATATATATAGTATTAATACATTATAATTTTATGCAATTATAGTTTTATTTAAAATATGTCTACCTTAATTCTCATACATTTTTCTATTCAGTTCTGCAACTAAAATCTGTACAATTGATATGTGTGAATTCTGTGTCTGTTTCCTGAATTCGGCGCATGTTCAAGGCTGATCGGCATATATTTGGTAGCTGAAAATCGATGGTTTTCATAACGAAATTGTCCCGATCCAAATGGTTTTTGGTTTTTCGAGACAGCCGATTCAGACCTGAAATCAAAGATATTGAATGGCCGGATTTTGGAAGTTTCGGAAATTTGCCTAATTTGCCCATTCTGAATCGATTTTGGGCCAGATCAGTCTATATTGTGTAGACCCTATGACCTATATTTCATCTAAGTAGAATTGTAGCAAAATGCACATACTGAGAGAGAAATGTGTTTTAAACATGTCTGTGGTGTCTCCTGTTTATAGTACACATATAATCTAAAAGACATCATTTATAGTTAAAAACTGTGACAAACGATACCCCTGCTCAAAGGATCTAAGGCTAGTATTTCAGTAATATTTAACAAACACAAAAGAAAGTAACCAGTGCTCAGTATACAACCTTGGAAGTGCATAAAATAAATAAATATGAAGCATCTAGTGATCTAATTTGATCAAATACAAAAGTGTTCTCACCTCAGCAAGGTAGCTTCATTTGGATCAGAAGAAAAAAACTTTAACATAAGCAAATAAGCTTGCTGTACATAAATTATAAATGAATATCTGCAATGAGAAGGGTGGAGGTAAGGTTGTGTAATGAGCACTGGTACATTTTCTCTCCCCCTTTAAAGTTAAAAACAAGATTAAACATTCATGATAGGTTCCCCTATGCCGATGGATCTGTTCACCTTGATTATCATACAGAAAATATATTCTGTATAAAAACATAAAATTACTCAATGCTGCCCTGTACAGTGTACTATTATTATTCGTACAAGCTTACCTTGTCATCACTCTAGTCTAGTTAGTATTCCATTGCACAGTAAAGGGGTTAACTTAACACGCTGCATAACATTATTGTTGGATAACTGGTAAGCTAACCCTTTGCCAGCTTTTTGAAACTGAAATTCAAGGGTAACCATGGGATTATTAAGACCCCAAACCCCCAATGTCAATATTGACAGGAGTCATCCTGGTAAGTAAACATTATTATTGTCTGGTTGTGGCAGAAATATGTTAGTGTTACATGATGAAGTGCTACAATCTGCTGGTGTCAACAGGGTTAGAAGACAGGGTATATGTAGCAGTGTCCATCAGGAAAAATGTGGACACAGTAAATTGATCAGCCAATTATAGCTGAAACGACCTCAGGTTATGTTAGCCGGAATGTAGTGAGTGATTGCTTTACAGATGAGGCTATTTTCCAGGCATTGTAAGGAATAAAAACAAAAGCACCAAAGCTGAAGCCACTAGTGTCTGCTGGAGTAATGAGCAGTCATTGAAATAATTGGACACTAGTGTTTAGATGTTAGAACATCCCCTCCCTCCAGAGAAATGGAGATAGATGTGGTAAAGGTTTATCCCCACTAGAAGGAAGCATCTAAATGGGCTCATGAGAGAAACTCTCAATAGAAATATATGGGGGATTGTGGGGATTATGTATAAAGGTTAATTATGGGGCAATGGAGCATCCACGCCTGTGTTTAGCGCATGCACACTAGTGCCTTTAATTGGCAGCTCAGTACATGGCTTTCCTGTGACACACCCAAAGTGCCAAGCATGGAAGGCTTTCATCTCCTTTAAGTGGACACAGATCACTGTTATAATTTCCCTTCCACAAATTCAAATTTACCATTGCAAATGTTAAAAACAAGTTCAGTTTTATAAGGTGTTATCTGATACAAAAGGTACACCGTGTGTTCTTTCATAAACGTCAACTGGAATTAGAAAAATCGCCGTAAATACACTGACACTGCAAGAGCAAGACGTGCTCTCGTATTTTGGAATGAGCGGTTTTTTTCAACCTTAGAGAAATGGCATAGGTTTTAAAATGTAACAATATCTGCAACCACTGTGTCATCTAGTGAACTATATTGGCAACCATCTGGAATCCCTGGTGTGGAAAGTGTAGAAAATATGAGTGAACCTGAAGCCCTGATGAAAGGGTACTAAGCGATAAAGGAGATGCGGCCTTCTGCTAAATAGAAAGGAGCGTGATAATCAAATGCTCTGGACCTTTAGATCACCTGTATGTCCCCATAGGCAGTGGCATTAATGTCCACCAGATGTGTTAAAATGTCAGTGATAGACAGCCCATATTTTTTATTTAAATGTTTTTTTCTTGATTTTTTAAAAAGTGATATATATTTCCTATACTACACATTTGTTTATTTAAGTGTAATATATATATATATAGATATATGTATATGAAAAAACACGTGCATTACTAAAAAGTAAATCCTATTTTAATATATCAGAGTAAATGGTTATAGTATAAATAAATATATATATATATATATATAACATAGGAAATACATCATGATCTTTGTATAAATACTATATATATATATATATAAATATATATATATACATATTCATTGCAAAAAGTTTAATCCTATTTTTCTAAATATGTTTTTATTAAAGTTTCAGTTTGTCACAAATATTTCAGTGAATAATAAAATAATCATTTGAGAGTAGCTAATAAATATACAAACATTTGCATAGAAAAAGTGAACCGGCTCTATGGTAGGAAGTCACAGGGGGTATATCTATGTATATTGAGGCAGTAAAGCTTCACCATCTGAGCGGTGTTAGCGAACCTAGATCACACACACCACTAGGTCTGTCCAATGTCGGCAAAGGTTTGCCAGACAGGACTAACCAAGTCTGTCACATGTCGCCATGGGATTTTAAAAAAAAAAGGTAAAATATTGTGGTTACTCATAATATTTCAAAAACAACGAACACCTTTGGAAAGTATATAATAATAATGATTATTAATCTTATTTCTTAATTCTGTGTCCTACATGTTAATTGATAATAATGTAGTTAGTGGTAGCTGCATGATTTTAGGTCTACGTGATGGAATGGTCCATAATTGGTGGAAAAGCCTACTGTGAACCACGTTAGTCCAGATACTGGGAGATATTCACTAAACTGTGAATTGACAAGGGAATTGCAAAATACTGATCCAAATGACATAGTTGGAAAAACTCTCCAATACTCCTATCATTCCAAATCATCTAATGTAACATTTTTGTTGCAGTCCCCTAACTCTAGAGTATTCTAGAGTCTACTAGCTAAACATTAGTTCGTTACAGGAGTTTACAGCCATCCCTGTACAAATCTTTTTCACACTAATACTAGAAAACAGTTCATATTGTGCTTGTGATGCCCCAACCTATTGAAAGTGTGATCAATGAACTGCACACCAGTTTCTATTCACCCTGATAAAATAAACATAACCTCTATAACTGCGGTCACAGATCTCGGATTGATGACGTCCTTCTGTTGTCGCTTTCATGATTATTACATCTGAATTTCATTTGAAAACCCAATCTGTGCATCTTTAACAAGATAGCAGTATAAATAACACAGTAACTAGTTTCTGGACTTGTATAAATAAGTCGAAGTAGCATACATTTGCATGTTGGGAATGAAACAGATGCAGGCTATGATGTTCTAAATGCATTATCTTGATTATTAGTTTCATATCTCATGGACTTTGATAATAATAAAAACCTGTACTTTTAAGGTGACAGATCACTATTTAAGAGTTAATTTAGGAAGAGTGAGGTCTGATTTATCTACCTATATATCTATATATACACACATACACACATAGTTCCAGCTATTTATGCTGTAAAACAAATAAATGCCCAAATGTATTTCTCTGCAGCCCTGCAGGCTCCTGGCTGACCCTAACAGGTAGGAACACACTAATGCAGGGTCACACAGGGTAGGTGACCTTTGCACCAAGTTGGACACCCCCCTGCCACGTCCAAGTACAGCATGACAGATTGTGACTATTTATCTGTTAGTTTCTAGAAATATTCCCAGTTCTGACATTTACCTTTTCTATAAACTAAGCCTTCCAGGCTATTACACTGGCTTCTGTGTCATCAGCCTGGTCTGTATGCTGAACTCTGCTTGCAGGTAAAATGCCAATGAGAGAGCAGTCCTCCTGCATCTAGATCTTCATTGACCAAACTCTCCTTCTTAATCTAGTTCACTCTGTCAGTAAAAAAACAATATACTGAAACATGATTTTAAATGGTAACAAAATACTCATAGGTTTACTAATATCCACTTTCATGATGGATTATACTTTTTTTTGTTTCAAATAGCTGCCAGCAGTCCCAGTCACTGTGCTCAAGACTTATTTCGCTTAACCTATGAGACAGACATAGAGTAGACAAGCAAGAATTCAACTTCAGACACCCCAGTACTTGTACCACACAGAATAAATCTCAATCTTGCATTGTCATGTACCAGCATGCAATGACTTGACACAGTGTTGAATAACTCCACCTTTGCTACATCCCAAGATGGTTTAGAGATGCTGGCAAGGATACAAAAGATAATTAGGATCTGTATATACTGAAAACATTTCATTTATAGTATTTTTTTTTTGGCTCAGGATAAAAATTTTTATTTTATGATTTAAAATGTCCAGTAAAATGTTGTGTCCATGTTTCAAAGGGTAATTTTAAAAGAGTTTAGAAAGCACAATATGCTATAACCCATTTAGCATGGTATTTTTTTTTTCTCTAGTGCAAGATGCCCTACAGGGGAATAATATAGTAGTGGTCCTTAAAAGATGTCAGCTTCAAGCATGACCGCAACATGTATGAGATAGCTGCATAACGCTGACAGTTATAAATTATTGGAGCTACAAACTAATGAGGATAAATGTGTTATTCTGCCTTTACCAATTATGTATTCTCTCACATGCCTACCCTGTATTGATCTACAGTAGATTAGTATTTCTTACAGAATATTTAAATGGTTTAATGTTCTGGTCATTACAGAGCAAGAATTTTTCATTTTCTCTAAAACAACCATAAATATTAAATATATTCAGGTCAAACGATAATGTTACTATAACTCTTTCTTTGCCAGACTGGGGTTATAAGAAGAGATAGAATCACAATATATTCCTGTACTGTCACTTAGTAGGAAGGTGCCCAAGGACAATTTATAAATCTATTATTCTATTATTGCATGCATTGGTGGTATTACCAGTAGAGCCACATTCTCTTATTCCCATGTCCATATAGACCTGAAGGCTCTGCACCCTCTCAACTCTTTATTCTGGAGCGATAGTGTGAGTGAACAGCCAACGTCTTGTGTATCATTGGAAGGAGGCCATGGATCATGAGTGTTCAGCACCAGAACTTTCTAACCTTAGTAACATGTATTGGGTGGTCGACCCTGAAATGTTTCATCACTTGCTACTCATTATATGACCACGTCTACAATTGCAGGTACCGAGTTGGTAAAAAAGTAGAAGGACAACAAGTGGCGTGGGTGCGCCTGCAAATAGATAAATCTATAATATGCCATTTTTCTGAAACTTCATATTGGTGATGATGCAGCAAACTAACCTAAGATGACACCATCTGTTTGGCAATTGCTGTAGATTAAGAAATAATTTAAATGTAAAGCAAGTTTATTCATCTCAGGTCATTAAATACCATACAATGCAATAGAACATTTTTTTTTAGAAAAAACTGTATCACTGAAAAGAAATATTTTGATGTTACAGGGTGTATGATTCTTTGAAACATCAATTGTACTTCCCAGAATGCATCGCCCTCTTGTTTTGTGAACTTTGAATGGCCACAGTGATCTACAGCAGCTCCCATCCATTTCCATATGAAACAATGGCTACCTTTTGGAACTTTAGAATCAGACTGCATACTACACAAAGCACTGGATAAACTTCATTGCAACGGCAAGTGGCTATGAAGAATAATATGACGGGAACCTAATTTAATCACAGTGTTGCGGACTTCCCATTGTGGATACATAGAAACATAGACATAGAAACATAGAATGTGTCGGCAGATGAGAACCATTCGGTACATCTAGTCTGCTCAATTTTTTTTGAGTACTTTTATTAGTCCCCCGTTCCCGGTCTTATAGCTAGGATAGCCTTGTGTCTATCCCTCGCATGCTTAAAATCCTTGACTGTGTTTACCTCTACCACTTCTGCTGGCAGGCTATTCCATACATCCACTACCCTCTCAGTAAAGTAATACTTCCTGATATTACTTTTAAATCGTTGCCCCTCTAATTTAAGACTATGTCCTCTAGTTGTGGTAGTTTTTCTTCTTTTAAATATACTCTCTTCCTTTACTGTGTTGATTCCCTTTATGTATTTAAATGTTTCTATCATATCCCCCCTGTTACGTCTTCTCTCCAAGCTATACATGTTAAGATGCTTTAACCTTTCCTGGTAAGTTTTATCCTTCAACCCATGAACCAGTTTAGTAGCCCTTCTCTGAACTCTCTCCAAAGTATCAATATCCTTCTGGAGATACGGTCTCCAGTACTGCATACAATACTCCAAGTGAGGTCTCACCAGTGCTCTGTACAATGGCATGAGCACTTCCCTCTTCCTACTGCTAATACCTCTCCCTATGCAACCAAGCATTCTGCTAGCATTTCCTGCTGCTCTATTGCATTGCCTACCTACCTTCAAGTCCTCTGAAATTATTACTCCTAAATCCCTTTCCTCAGATGTTGAGGTTAGGACTGTACCAAATAGTCTATATTCTGCTTTTGGGATACATGAAGCATATTACAAAGAGGCTCAAGGATACAACCAACAATAATAATATCGAAGCACCTGCAATACAGTAAAGATTTTTCACAAGCTTAGAGTATTGATCCATTTTATTAGATGCTGGTGGAATTCAGAATGCCTAGCATGACGCTGCTTCCTAGACCTCTGCTCTATTTCCGTATTTGCTAGATTATAAGACGACCCTGATTATAAGATGACCCCCGAAACTTTGGAAATTCCTTTAGGAAAAAAACTAAAAGCCTGAATATAAGACTACCCTATAGGAAAAAAGTTCAACTTGTATATATTCACATGTAAATAGCTTTTTTAATAAAAAAATTATGATATAAAAAAATGCATTTCTTGTTTTTATTTCCTTTTATGTGCCAATGCTGCCTCTCTCTTTCCCTTGCCCCCAGCTTTGTCTCTCTCCCCCCCTTAGTGTTGTCTCTCTCTCCCCCTCCCTTTGTCTCCCCCCTCACTCCCCTTGTCTCTGTCTCTTCCCCCCTCCCTCCCCTTGTTTCTCTCTGCCCCCTCCCCTTGTTACTCTCTGTGCCCCCCTCTCTTCCCCCCTCCCTCCCCTTGTTGCTTTTTTAATAAAAAATGATATCAAAAAATGCATTTCTTGTTTTTATTTCCTTTTATGTGTCTCTCTTTCCCTTGCCCCCAGCTTTGTCTCTCTCCCCCCCCCTTAGTGTTGTCTCTCTCTCCTCCTCCCTTTGACTCCCCCCTCGCCTCTGTCTCTTACCCCCCTTGTTTCTCTCTGTCCCCCCCCTCCCCTTGTTTCTCTCTGCCCCCCTCGCTCCCCTTGTTGCTTTGTCCCCCCCCCCTCGTTTTTCTGTCCCCCCCTCCCTCCCCATCACCTGTTTTTTGCTCCCTGGTGGCTAGTGGGGGCAGCCGGGGGATGTCTGCACGATACGTGCAGACATCCTCCATGCTGCCCGACACTTCCGTCTATTATGACGGACAGCTGGTCCGTCATAATAGACGGCAGTGTCGGGCAGCATGGAGGATGTCTGCAGACATCCCCCGGCTGCCCGATTCTCCTGGTGGCTAGCGGGGCAGCGAAGGATGTCTACTCGATACGCTCAGAGATCCTCCACTGCTGCCCGGCACTTCCGCCGGGACTTTTGTGATGAAGCCGGAAGGACCCGGCTTCATCATAGAAGTCCCGGCGGTCATGCCGGGCGGCAGAAGGGGGAGTCCCCCTCCGGCTGTTAGCGAGGGGGATCCAGGTCCCCTGCAGCTCTGCGGGGGACCTGGATCCCTGTCTTATAGTCTGACCTCAATTTGAGGTCAGATTATAAGACGACCTCGATTATAAGATGAGGGGTAATTTTCAGCAAATTTTTTCTGAAAAAAACCTTGTCTTATAATCGAGCAAATACGGTAATTGACCAACAATCTTAAAGTAACAGAGATGTTATGTCTTTAATTGAGTATATTTTCTGGACTGCTTATTCTCTTGGCCACACATGTACATTGTAAAATAAACATTGTTAGGATCTTTATGATTAGAGGTAGTATTACCTTGTCTTATTAGCAGTCCTTTGCACCACCTCTTCCACTATTCAGCCATTTTCCTTCATCCTTAAAATTTGCTTATCCAATATTTTTCTACCTTTCCCCTTTGCTTTTTTTCCTTCAATCTTTTTCTACCCATACTTAACAACTTTCTGTCAGCAGGTCCTGGGATGAAAAGGTGGTGGTGGTGGTGGTGGTGGGTTTATGTGACGCTATGTGATGTCACATGACATTACATGCCCCCTCAGCACTGTACTCATACACAGTTTAATCGTAATGCTGCCTGTGCACACGAAAATGTACTGAATGTACTTGAATGAACCTAAACAGACAGGAATGGAACTGCACCGGCAAATTCAGGACTGTTGGCAACTATGCTCTCCATAGACTGTTTCCCATTAAAAGTTTACTGAAGTAGGACGGGGGTCAACATGCTGTGCCACTTCTGCTCCTGTCCCTCATATGCGTGATCTAGTGACACAAAACACCTACTATATGGCATTTTCAGTAGTGGAACATGGAAGTGAAAAAGGAGAGGCCTCCAAGTGTACAAGAGACATACATACATATGTACACAAACACACACAAAAGAGGATCATGCAGAAATAGCGCCTACTAGAGGCTGTAATGCCCTCTGCACCAATGTATAACGCAAACTCCTGAGAACCTCCAATGGAGGCCCAATATCTGCTCTCACAAAGTATTAGAATGAAAAAAAAGCAGATTCTGCAGAAGGTTCTCATGCGGACTATAAAGTTACATTATGGAATTAACCCTTGTAGACTAAAGAAGGGTTAAAAAAACAAAAGGAGGAAAGCTACATTGTGGAGGAGCATGGATCTGTTACATAACAGGGATAGAGGTAATGAATTGTTAAGCTTTATCAATATAGCATGATTCATTCTCAGTGCGTTAAGATGGTAAAAACCACCCAGGCTGGTAGTCTCAGTTCATGTTCATACAGTTATTGGATAGTCTTGCATTAAAATACATTCATATTTGCATCAATAGCTATTTCCAGGCTTCTGTACATGAATATTATTAGGACGATAGGGGATCAAATGCTTTAAGCAGTATATTAACTTTCAACCAGCAGCAGGCAATCTCCTAGACTTCAACAAGCCACTACCGAATGCTCAATTACTTTGTTCATTTTTTCCATATCAAAGTGACAGCAGAAAGCATCTATTGCAAAGGGCCAACCTCATAGGAAAAAAATGAATTTTCAATCTATTCTTACAACCTTATTTTCATATTCATCACTCATAAAGATCAAAGATGAGTGTTTAGCAGAGCTTACCTTTCAGCTCAAAACGACCTTACCTTTATAATTATTGTTTATCTATTAATAACAGAGTAATAAATGGATTGATTTTGTCGAACATTCATTTTTCTTTACAGATTATTTTTAAAATATATGGAATTTTTTAAATTTTAGTTTGCATTTGTATTATTTGTTCTTAAAGGGACAGTCTAGTCCCCAAACTCACTTTGGTGCAAGATGAAGATCACTGCTTGTATAATGCACAGGCATTTTATCCCTGTGTGCTTTGATGCAGGCATCCTGAATAAATCACATTTTTAATATTTGACTCAAGTCCTCCCCGGTGATTACTCTGCATGTTTACTGCAGGTGTGGCAGCACTGATTATATAGACAATGAGAAAATAATGTTTTGTTTTATGTAGTCACTTCTTTGCTTTTTTTTTGGTTTAGGATTAACAAAGACATCAAAAACATGTATCCCTTTTATTCCATTTACACAAACAATGGAAATCTATATTAAATAACTTACAATGTATTAAATCAATACCTCGACAACAAAACTAAGGAGACATCACTGTCCTAAGCAGATAGATGTGCGTTTTGATAAAGTGCTTTGGAATGTAATTATATACTTAGAAAATCAGAATAAACCCATCCATTGTTAGTTATTCTAGTCACAAATACTTCATAATTCACTAATGCTATGGGAACAGCAGAGGAACTACCGCAATCGATTCAAAGAATTAGTGGATCAAAGAGTTTCCTTGGGAATTTGATTAATTAGTCTATGGGAGGTCGACTCATAGCTGTTTACTGATCTTGAAATGACCCCTTGTGTATTTGATATGCTCTGGATTACTTTCTTCCTTTATACAGAGGCTTTAAACACCCATACGGGAACAGTGCTAACTCACAGTATCTTTTTAGGCATCCAGAGCAGTTGGTTTGTGGGCTGTCTCTGGTAGAAGAACCATTTGTAATATTTTCAGTAAACATACTTTATAACTAGTAATCATAAACAAATACCATGTTCTGAAAACGAATTTTGATCTAGTGTGGATGCATCACCATTTTGTTCAGGTCGGTTTATAAAAATCTGAAATTGGTCTATACGCATCCCAAAATATACATTTAATTTAATTTGTGAGTACGGTAGTCATCATCATTTCCTAATCATGTATAATAATAGTATGTATCCTGTTTCTTTGATGTCAAGATATTGACAGATATTCCAGTATTCACGTCCCCGAGGCACAATTTACACTTTAATATTACAGAATAAATTAAATATTAATTTACACTGAGAAAATTTACTTTAATAATGTTTATCCAATCATCCCATAAAGTGAGGTTTTTGAGGAAGACAGACGAAACTCTGAGATATCTCTCTCCATTCTAAATGGTAGAATAATCCGGGTTTTTTTTTTGTTTTTTTAACTAACTCCTAAGGCAGTTACATGCTGTAACAATTTTTGCCAGCAATCTGACAATGGGAGACAAAGCTTTCCACCTACCAATTCATATTTGGGAAACTCAGATGAACAGGAAGATTTCTGGTGTTATTTAAAGTTTTACTCCAGTTAGCAATTGAATAAAATCAAAATGTTTTAATAAGTTTCTAATTTTTTCACAACCCCACCATAAATATGAGTACATTCCTTCCTTCTTATGCTCTGACATATTACTGGAGCAAGAGTGCAGGCCCTTCTCTCTGTCATCATGATAAGATGCCAACCATGTTATAACCTCATTGTAACCTTCAGCAGAGATATGAAGATAAAGACATGCATGTTACTGTCACGGCACAACTTGTAATAGTTTGTTACTATCTCATTAAAACTTGTTTTTATAGATGTATTTAAAGTGTGTCCCTTTACGGGATATATATTATACAATGAGAGTTATATATAATAATGTGACAGATGGCCTGTAAATTGACATTTACAGAAAAGCTAATTTTCACCATAACTTAATACAAGCTTTGTAGAGTTTGTCTCACCAAAGTCACGTCTGGAAAACTGAACTGATAACCTTTTGGGTTTTTAGTGTTTTGCCTGTGATAATAGGTGCTGTATTTTTGGAACACATCCCAAGCCTTTATCCTGTAACATCTGCCTAAAAAAACTATGTCTGTATTATATGATGACTTCTGACATTTGCAGAGCTTGTGTTTTTTAGCATTTAATAATTGGCATGTGGATATGTTGGGTTTCTGAAAGCTACAATCTTGAAATTGTTAACCTCTCCTTACAATAGCTATTGTCAAAATGGTCTGTATCTTACAAAATATCTATCTACACGTGTTAAAATCCAATGGCATGTATAAAAATATTTGTTGAAAAAAAAAATCCAACTGAAAAACAAATTTAAAAAAAAACCTGTTTATTTGAAACTGCATTTTTTTTTTTTACTTTAAATGACCTGATTAAAAAAGGACAAGTTGTTCATAAAAAAGAAAAATGTATGAAAATGATACGCTTTATTGTATTGAGTGCAAGGTGCTGGACAGGACTGTAATGGCATAATAGTATTTATCACTGCTGTTGTGTTACTGTTCTATTCCTCCTATCATAGAGGAGGACATATTATTTTAATGAATTCATGTTAAAGAAGTAATAATAAGGAACATACTAGATAATCCTTTGTTATGATGTAATCTAGTAACGTGCACCTGTCACACAAATATGACATAGTGTCATGTTCTAGATATGGTTATTTTTATACACATTGTGTTTTAGCAAATGCATACAAAAATGTTCTTACTAAGAAATGTAGCTTTGCAGTGTTAACTATATGTGTGTGTTGTTAAAATAAAAATAACTTACATTCTAGATGTATAGAGATAAAAACTATAAATTTGGCCACCAAAATAGATGTGTGCACTTTAATGTTCATTTTGACAGCAAATTTCAATTCAATTTTAGTCACAGTCTTCTGACTAAAATATAATTTTAGTCACAGTCTTCTGACTAAAATATAATTTTAGTTTAGTCGTATTTGTTTTGTCTAGTTTTAGTCGACTAAGTTTCTAGTAGATTTTAGTCGCCTAAATCTCCAGCAGTGAGGGAGGGAACAGGTGTGAGAAGGCTGTTACATAGTGTTAAGTCAACTTGCTAGGGAAACACTTGTGACAGTGCCAGATGAATCCGTTTGAGCATTTTGAAGGGGGAGTATCCTGTTCCTCTGCAGTTTGCAGGGCATTATTCCAGGGGGCAGACAGATACAGGAGCTTGCGTTTCAGCCAATCCAGCTGCAATAGTTAGGGGATTGGTCTTTGGTGAAGATCTGAGGAAACCATAATTAGAAATCCAAATAGGTATATGCAATACTCACTCCCTAACATTGTCGTCATGTTTGTCATTCGTTGACGAAAATTGCTATGAATTTTCGTCATAGTTTTTATCCTATTAACTTAGTTTTTTATTTACTTAACGTTTAGTTTCTGTCACTGAAAAGATGACAAAAAAATGTCCTTGACAAAGTTAACACTGGCACTGCACTTACAGCAGGGCTTGACAAATGTATCTGAGTTTTAGGAGCCAGCTAAAATATCTAGGAGCCAGACAACAGCACATAAACACACGCAGTCACAGACAGACACACATTGTCAGTCAGTCACATATATACACACACAGACACATCACATATACATAGAGAATAAAGGATCATTTATTCTAATTTGGAGTACCAGGGTGAAAGTCCTCTCCGTGCACCCTCCACTTCTGAGTGTGAAACCCGCTACACCTTGTTTTTCTACATATACATACACATCCAGTCAGTCACATACATACATACACACACACACATCCAGTCAGTTACATACATACACACACAAACACATCCAGTCACACACATATATACACACAAACACATCCAGTCACACACATATATATACACAAACACATCCAGTCACATACATATATATACACAAGAATCTACACGGCAGAATGTTTTTTTTAAAGGAAAAAAAAAAATGTCCCCCCTCCCTGCTATAACACCATAATGGGGGGAGAGGGGGGGGGGGGCTTTCCAGCCTGATGGCAGAGAGCAGCTTTCCTGCTGAGCTCCCCGATCAGCACTATATCGGTGCGCGAGGGGGCGGAGCAGGAAGTCTGTGCAGCCGGTGCACTCACTCTGCTCCCTCGCGCACCGCTGCTGGATTAAAGAGAAGGGAAAAAAACGATCCTATTTCCGAGGGCACCACACAGGGCTCATGTTACCCGGGCGCCAGGTCTGATTTCCTGGTCGCCATGGCGACCTGGCGCCCGGGGTTTGTCGAGCCCTGACTTACACGGTTATGTAAACACATTTACTGCATTTTAAATACAGTATATTTTGAGTTTTAATGCATTAGAGCTCTATCATACACTAATAAATATGTAAAATTCCATAGAAATCGAGACACTAGAGGAGGTGCAAAGGGATTTTGGGGAAATATAGGAATTTTCCCGCCTAAATGGGGACACTTAGGAGGTATGGAGTTACCATACCTGCCAAGTATCCCTATTAGGAGGGACAGTACCTATTTTGCACCCAAATCTCTCTGTCCCTCTTTCCTCCTCTATTGTCCATTTTCTTGGACTTCAGCATTTTTGGTTTGTATAACTGTATCACAGAGCTCCAGAGCAATAGAACTCACAGTAAAGTGTGTTTATACTGTAGTTATTTAATTTGTGTCGATGAAAAAAACGTTATTCTTAGTCTCTAAATCACAAAATACATAACTATATCCCAATTGGCCAGAAAGTCATTGAAAATGTTCCACTAATGCTCCATACATAGACACACTATAAGCCCCTCCCACAAAATAAAATTGCCCCTCTTTGTCCATTTGAAATATTGAGAGGGATGAGTTACCACCCAGTGAGTATTTTAGAAGCAGCCTGATAAAAAAAAGTAATTACATGAGGTCAACATGTTCAATACATAAATGGCCAGTATTTTTATTTTTATTTTTTAGTAAAGGTGGATATGTGCACATCTGTTTCAGAGGCCATATAGATTCGACAGCCTTATTGATAAGGATGAAATATAGAATAAATCTTAAAGGACAACTATAGCAACAAATTAACTTGCGTATAATTGAAAGATCCCATCAAATGCAGATATTTTGCATAGAAACGCTTTAATGAAAGAATACAAATAATGTACTTTATTGAGTCCTCTTTGCTTCATATACCTCTAACAGGGGGCAGACATGTTGTATAGAATCTTGGGTCAGATATTCATTCATCTGCATGAAGATTAATGCAGATCTGACCCAAGATTCTAAACAACATGTCTGTCCCCTGTTATAGCAAGTGCTCAATAAGGTGCTTTATTTGTGTTATTTCATTAAAGCATCTTTATACACACCATCTACACTTGATGTCATCGTTCAATTAAACATGAGTTATTTTTTACCTACAGTTGTCCTTTAAGGTAAAGTATCTTGTAATTTATATGGTTGCTGACAATTTTGGCAGCAAATATATGGGTTAAATGTTTATAATTCCCCAAAAACAAATCCTCAACCATTATGAAACTCTGTCCCTTTTGGGCAGGTCTGCTAATTGATATAAATATAGCTTGGTCATTTAAAAATAAAATGTAGTACAGCTTGTTTTGAGCCCTGTTCTAATTGTTAATCGAGATCCTAACTGATCAATGTTAATTAAGTCTCTCTGCAGGGTATATGTGAAATTAAAAAGTATTGCATTTCAAATTTGACTGCTTTAATTATGGAGGAATGTTACTTGCAGCAATTTAGATATAATCCCTGGAAAAACATTTTTTTTTTAAAAATCCTTCATCTTTTCTCAAGACCAGCTATTGTGCAAAGCTTAATAATCCCACTCAGTCTTGAAAATGTGTAGGAAGAATTTAAATTGAGAATATGACTAGTTGTATGTGGTGAAAGTGAATATTAAACACATTTGCATATCTCCCACATACCCAATTTAAGACTGCTATCCTTGTTTCCCTTTGCAACGATTGTGCACATCAGAGCTCCATTAAGTTCTGTTGTTCGTATTGCCCAAAATGTTAAATGTGATAATCCTTTAAGCATTGCAGTTTTGTAGCTGTATATAAGCTTTTAACAAACCTTATAACTTCCTCGTGTACACAATGGGAGCTATTCACTAAAAGTGAGATGATAATTTCATCTCACCGCCTTAGCTCTAAGGGACCAAACCTGACGAAATTCTCTTGTAAGAAAAACACTGTTGGCCCTGCATAGTGCATTAGATTAAAAGGCCATTAGAGAGGCAGGAATATAATACCATAATTCCATGCATATTTGCTTAGTAACATGCCCAGGATGTACTTGGAAATGAGAGAATGTCTGAATTAAATTGAATTAAATTTCCTGGTTAAACACTTTGTTAAAATGCTACACTAGTTGCATTGTAATGATTCACTTTATATCAAAGATGTTTAGGGACTAAGTCCAAGGACTGATGCTCTGATTTCATAGTAGCAGCTAACAAGTTATCTGAACACAACTCCAAAAGCTTCATGATATTACTACAGCGAATCTCTGTATATAACTATATCTCCATATTGTTATTATTTTAATCTAGAATTGGTTTCCCCACTCTCTAGACTGTAATCATTTACATAAATAAATAAACTTCCTAAGATATTTAACTATTTCTCATGAGATCACTGTGATAATGGAGCTTTAATTCTGGCTCCTCTTTGGGTCATTCAACATTAGACACAAATAATATAGAAACATTGGCAGATTATAAATGTTATGGGGGCTATGTATCAGAACAAGAGGTTTGTGGTGTTGGCAGAGCTAGTATGGCTCTTTGCCACATTACATTGAGTTCAACTTTTATGTTGCTATGGGAGGACCATATGTGTAATGGGCAGACGTGGGTTACAGCTTTGGCAGACCACGAGGAGCTGACACTTAGACACACCTACGTATTTCACAAATTAAAATGCTGTCTGAGAGTGTGGACCTGGTCTTAAATGAAAATTGGGCCCTGGTGTTAACCTGTATAAAGAATGCATTTTCCTTTAAATCATTTTAAATGACAAACATTGAATATAGGATAGGTGACGAAACATGTCAATCCAACACAGATGTGTTCAGTAAAGTAGCAAAATATGTACTTAGCAAGGTTTTTAGGACTTTTTATTCTGTGTAAGAAACATTAGCTGTATAATGGGTATTCTGCAGCATTACTCAGACCATTGTAAGGTATTACATAACCCTTTCTAATGGATTCCGCAGGAAAATCCTAGAGGACATAGTTCCTTGTATCCAGATAGCTTCATCGTGTTAATGCCTGTGGTTGCTATGCATTTTTTTTCTTCTCCCGTCGTATTTTTGTAACTAAGAACTGTGATCTATAACCAACCTTTCTTATTCTCATTAAGATATATTCATAATTCTGCCATGCCCTGTGGTTTTAAAATCATTTGCACCTCATGCATTCCCGGTCTGGGTTTATATAACATTGTTCTTTGGTCAATTAGTTCAAGCTGAATAAAATGCATGTCCCTTAGTGTAGCGCAATCAACAAATTCTGTCACTTATAATGCTTTTTTGCCAGTTTCCGTCCCTAACAGGGATGACGTTAGTGCTATACTTAAATTAGCACAGATCCAGCAAGACCCTGAATATAGCGAGACAGACCTATGCAGCTTAAGTGCAGAAGATTACAACATAAATGCCTGTCTGGAGAGAAAATCATAGTAGATGCATTGTATAGCAGGGAAGCAGTTTTAGTTTCACTGCATTCCATTACATTTGGTAAGTAATATATGTATTCATATAGGTCCCATAAACATAGAGGAATAAACAACCTCGATTTAAAGTGACGTTAATTTGAGTCAGGGCATCGGAAGTCTGAATTTATTATGACGTTAAGACTGTATTCCTGTAAAACACTAGTAGAATGGCAGGAACAGCACCCAAAATGTATGATCCACCCAGCCCTCACACAATCCAGAAAAAAAGACACGGCTCAACACCAATGTTGTGAGGGTGAGATTAATCCGTAGGAGACAACGTTTTGACCGAAGTGGTCTTTGTCAAGCCTTGGTCGAAACATTGCCTCTTATGGATTAAACTCAAATTCATAACACTGGTGCTGAGCCGTGTCTCTTTTTTTTCTGGATTGTATTCTTGTAAAAGTCACAATAGAGAATGACTGTGTAAAATATTGTTACAGTGTTGTCCTGTACCCCCTTTTTTTCTTTTCATCTTCTCTCTCATGCCCCTATATTTTCTTGCCACTTGCCCCGGAACATTGTGGTTTAAGGTTACTCTGCACTTGACCATGTTATTTTACCGTTTATTACTTTTTATGTTTGTTTGTTTTGTCACAGAATATTATAGGGCTTTACTACTTTCAGAAACCTGTTTCTGCAGTGTATGCATAATATACAATGTGTCTGTAAACATACACACACATACACTTCAAATTTCTGTGGTTTCAAATGGTTATTTACTTCTTATTTTTTCACTTTATCAATATCAATGTTGTTTTATACTGGGTGGAATATCTACACACGCCATTCCATAATCTGAAAAATAATAGTGATAATAAAATGTTGTGTATTTGGCATGGCTGTGAAGTGGAATGCACGTAAGAGAAAAATAAAAAACAAACAGGCCAATTAGGACAGAAATTGGTGGAGCACAATCAAGAATTAAGCCACATGATCTGGAGCTGAGCATGTTTATGAAATGTAAAACCTTGTGGAAAAGTAATCGCATGCCTTATCTCCAAGGAAGACAAGGAGAGACAAGGGAATAGCTGTCTTGTGTTACCTTAAAGATCATCAGTTGAGCCCAGAGGGTTGGCTGGACCAGGACTTTGAGGATTTCTAGTGAAGAACCCCGTTTGTTGGAAAAAACAAAACAATTTAATGGCGCATAGTGCAACTTCATTAATGATATACGCAAATAGAAAGGCAAGGCTGATATGTTGTCAAACAAGGTCCAAAGAGCGATAGACTGGTTTAGCAGTGGTTGGGCCCAAATGCAAGTTTTCCTTGTTTTGCCCTTGCCCCATTTATTGCCTTCTCTACCTCAGATCCAGAAAAGCAAGGCAAGGGAAAGGTGGGTGACAATGAGGGACTGCTCCAGTTAGCCTTGTAAAGGCTGCTGCGAGTGCATCTCATAATCATGACAATAGCTGTATAAAACTAATAAGCTGTCAACCTTATATATCTTTCTTTTTTACTTTCCTTCCTTTGCACATTTTAATATTACAACATGTAGTTAATGTAATATATTTTAGCCCATGAGTATTTTAATATATTAACTATGCAAGAATTTGAATAGCACAATATGATTGGGACGAATTTGGAGTCTCAGCTTACACTGCTAACTTTTTTGATAGAAGATTTATGTTTTTTTAGAATGTGTAATAATTTTATCTTATTTCTTACCGACAGCTACAAATAATTATGGTAGTCCAATTAAGCAAGATATATTTGCCCGTGATGTAAAAAGCAACGAGTAAAATATTTCAGCTGTACTTATTGAACGTATTGATTGGAGGTTTACGGATTTACGAAAAATATTCCGAAGCAATTTAATTGTGTTTATTTTAGGTAGGGTTTTATCAAATAAAAAGAGTTTCTGCTTATTAGGTTTGAAGCAGATGAAGGAAACTGCAGGGATCATACGGAAAATACTTTAATCTAGTAAAAAAATATTTGTTTGTTGGGGGGGATTTATTAGATTATTTATGAAATTCTTAACAAAGCTATTATTTATATTACATTACATTAACGTGAATTTATTTAACAATATAATCCAACAATTTACGTACAGCATAGAGAGGCACTACATACTAAGTTAGACGGACTAGACTAGACCCATACATGAGTAAACGGGCCCTGCTCCAATCTATGTATATGGCTTATTTTATTAATACATTGGTTGACTAGTTGGTTCGGTCAGTATGCTAGGCTTATAGTTAATGGAGATATGGAACAAGTATGAGCTAGTGCTAAAGAGGTTTGAAATATTATCTCTCTCACCCCTATTGTCAATTCAGGACAATGCACACATCAATTGAATGACTAACAGCATGCCTCTGAATGAATATTGTGCTTCAGCACTGCCTACCCATCGCTTGCCATTATGTGCACTTTCCTAATTCCACTCCCCTGCTGACAGCTGCACATCCAATCACAGAGGAGGAAAATCTCTACTCTCCAATTGGCTGCAGAAAGTTAGCTTGTCAAAGAGACATGGACTCCGACCCAGTATGGGAGCATCATAGCCTTTGTGAATGCAGGGAGAGAAAAAGGGTGGCAATGGTACAAATGGCATCTGTTGTTGACCACTGCCCCTTTTGTCCTGTCTTAAAAATAACTCTATATGAGAGAAGAATGTAAAACGCAGCTTCCAAATAACACATCTCTCCATATCTGTGTGGTGTGGGAATAATTAGTTTAGACACAAATTGTAATAGACATAACATATCAAATGTTTTTTTTTTTATTCCGCACATGTGACCATAAACTGGCAGTGGACACTATAATCAAATTATTTTAACACCAGCTATGATCATTTTAGATAAAGGACATGTTGATATAATGTTAATGTATTTCGGTCATGAATTTATGGCATGGATACTAAGAGTTTTTAGTTTCTTGGCCTTTATGTTAAGCTATCAAATGCATAGACCACAAATTGTACTCTATCAAGTAAATGTATTTAATATTGCTAAGACATAGTTGCCAACATCGGCCATGTTTCCAGGGACCCATACTTTTTCCACATGCTGCAGAAAGACCATGCAAAGTTCAGCCCGACAATCTGTAGGATGCATATACGCACAGACACAATCCAATTAATTAATCATGGTAGGTCCTATGAGATCTCCACCCTAATCAATTGGATTCTGTCTGTGCGTATATCCATCATACATACCACCGGGCTGCACTTTGCATGGTCCACATAATTTCCACAAATGTGTATCCCTAGATACATGTCCCATGTTGGCAGCTACGCTATGATGGTGAACTTTAGAAAGGATTTCATAAACATGTTGGAAGCAATATTCCACAAAGCCTGAAAAATGCACTTGTAAGAAAGGTAGACAGCAGATAAACCAGTCTAACTACATACATCTTTCATTTATCTTGCAACAGAATTTGTAATGTATTTTCCCACCTGCATTCTTACACTGTTAATTTTACAGAAAATGTATTCATGGAAACTTACTGTAATTCATTACGTTCCATAGGCAATGACTGGTAGTCTGTGTCTTTTCCTAGATGATAACAGAGCAGCTGACAATGATGATTATATTTTGTGTCTGCTGGAAGGCAGAAGTCAGGCATGTTTTCAGTTTCCAAAGAAGCCAGGATTGCATGGTGGTAACTGAAAGAATGATGTCTAGATAATCTTGCGGGGTACTTATTAAGCATCTTGCCCATAAACAATACAGTCTTTGCCAGCAGCTGTTTGCATGTCCGGATGATGTCTGCTACAAGCATACCACTAGCATTACTGCTGGATTTATTCCTTTGGACATGAGATAGAACTTCCACTATTGTGAATATTTATATTTTCGAAACAAGAAACAAACTCTTTGTGGTTACAAATGAGCAACTTTGTTGATATTATTACGCAAGTGTTACTAACTTGTCTGAGTACAGGACAACTACCTCAACTGGATATTTCCACATTTTATTAGTTTACACCAGAGTAGTTCTCTCACTATGGCCCATTAGCTTTCTTTATATGTGCATCTCTTCTTTGTATTGTTCGACAATCCAAAGAATATGATAGGTCCATTAAAATCACGTGGGACATTCCTGGAGTAGGCAGCGGGAAGCCGAAAGCTGCTCTGCGACTTATTCATTTACTCAGAATTTTTCCTGAGAATTGGTTAATTACAGTCAGGTTATCTTGTGTCTGTATCTACTCAGCTGGAAGTTTAGAGACCTAACTTGAGCCATTTAATGTAGGTTTCATGAAAAAAATAAAAAAGAAAGCTTTTTAGGTTAAATATCACAACATTTCAACTGCCAAAAGATATAGCTATGTATTGAAAAAAACGCTGTAAGACAGATCTGATTTTTTTCCTTTCCTTTACATCATGTAGTACTCATTCTGCATTTCTATCATATAACAGATTGTGCCTCTAATAAATAATATAATTAACCTCCAGGATTTTAACTCATGGGGCCAGCAGGGGCCAGCAGGGGCCAGCAGGGCCCATGGGAGGGGGGGGGGGGGATTTCTGCTATTTTTGCAGAACAAGATGAGTCTCTATCGTATCCCAATTTCATGTGCTACTGGGATCAATGTAGTGATCTGACATGGTCCCGGGGTTCATTGAGAAAATCCGATCTACCTGAGCAGACCCTTCATTATTAGACTGAGTAATGTGTTGTTGATATGATATATTTTTCATATTAGGTTAAAGTATTGTAATTATAAAGTTTAGATTAAGAGAGACTTTATTCTGTCCTAGCTCTGTATGTGGTTATTGAAAGATTTATCTTACACCTATGCACTAAACTGTGGAGAAAATTATGTATATGCTTAAATGTAACCATTTAATCCATCTACTTAGCAATAAATATACATTTTGATGTGCACATCAAATTTCATTTAGTCTTATGGTCAAACAGCGTTCTACACTACACAAAGATAGACAAGAGCTGACTTTGGTACCGTAACATTGAGAAACCCATACATATGTTTAAATGTAACGGTTTAATCCATCATCTACTTAGCGATAAATATACATTTTGAGTTGGAAATATAAGAAACATAAAAGTACCAGTAAAGCACACACACATTATCCTGGAACCAAGCTGCCACAATTAGACTCTGTCTTCAACACACGTGTCATTTAACAACCTTGAACAGCGGCCTGTGTTGTCGTAAGATTAGCAGTATAATCCTTACCGAATAAAAGGAAGAATTCATGAGAAGGGTCCCTTGCATAAATCCTTCATATATCATCAATGTACTTATTAGTGCAATGTGACTGCAATAGTATTACATAGAAAGAGCGCAACTCCAAATGAAAGAATGCCAGGATAAAAGGTATTATGGAATGAATCCCTCCCTACATAACACTAAAAACTGTGATATGTTTGTTATGTGATTTGACAAAAAGGTTTACAAAAAGGTTGCATGGTATTATTATTATTATTATTATTATTATTCCTTCCTATGCTTGCTCAGAATATTGCTTTCAATAACTTGAGTTTACAGGTTTATTCCTGTAAAGCATATAATATTTGATTAAATTAAATACAGATTCTGAGAATATACAAAAATATCCGTTTTGGTACTGAGAACACTTGCAGAATCAATGTTTATTCATTAAATAACGACATTACTCATGTACATATTAAATAAATAGCCAATGGTGATGTTGTCAGACAGAAATTAAGACGACCATATATGTTATTAGAACTTTTCGTAGCTGTATATATATTCATGTCTGAATTAAATGTTTGTATGTCTGTATATATGATATGTGGAATTTAAATTATGTGGAAAATGTATATGTTATATGTATGTTTTATAGTTTTTGATATGCAATAAAAATGTATTTAAAAAAAAACAAACAAAAGCAAAAAGCCGTCAGTGACAGCCTCAGCCCTGTTGCATAAGGGCCTATGAAAGAATCAGGGCGGCGGGGCTTACATGTCACAGATCGGTGATCACAGTCTCTCAGAGAGTGACCTTTGCTTTTGAATGCCACCAACACAGGGGACACTAACCAAACTCTGAGCCCTGACAGACCCCAATCAGAGGAGTAGGGCAAGCCCCCACTCTGATTGGCTGAGCACATGCTGATACTATCTAGCTGTGCCCTGACTCATTTGAGAGGCAGAGCTCAGAGTACATCTGTCTATATCTGTAAAGATACATGTCAGATTTACTTGAGGAAGGGGGGTTGACAACACTTTTTTTTTAACCCTTGCTTCCTGTACTAACAAAGACTGATGTTAGAAGGGGTGACCTGGCAAGCATGGGATAACAGTTTTTCCTCCCTTGCTGTCTGTCATTGCTTTCATACTAACTTCCCTCCTACCATCGAATATTGCTAATTGCTGGATTGGTTAACTTTGAAACATTTAATATATTCCTTTTACACCGTCCCCGGGCAAAGAACGTGGATTATCTTAGGAAGTATGATGTAGCCCCCAAAGAAGTTCAGGGCAGTTATGGGTAACATTGGCACTGCAGAAGTTTTGGAACTAAATATCCCATGATGCTTAGTCAGTCATAAAATTAATTGAGCATCAAGGGATTTGTATTTCCCAAACATCTGCAGTTCCAAGGTCAGGTTCAAGGTTAGCCGACCCTGCCATAGCGCATTAAAACGCTCGCTGCTCCACCTGGAGATTAAACCTCTCCCATAAAAAAATATAACAACTTATAAAACTGGTGACTGACTCACCTTGATGCACAGTTTGGGGACAAACCACTAAAACTACCATCACAAGTGAGCTCCAAAACCAGGCAACTGAGGGTTTAAAATTCACCAATTCTAAGATATGGTTACAGAGAGGCACACCATACCCCCCCCCCCCCCCCCCCCACGGGTACCCCAGACACCCCCCAAATAGAGTACAAAAGAGTAAAAAGAGAGCAGGACGAGCACACAAGAGATATAATAAAGAAAAATAATCAATGTATTAAAATAACAAATACAACATTTTAGGCATAAAATAGTACATAAGAAAATGCAAAGTACTTACAAATCTTGATCCAAAATAACATAAACATTGCAGTGTCCAATTAAACTTGCAAGTATTGAATAATAATCAATTCATACAGCATGCAAGTCAGGCTTAAAGCCCATCAGGGGGATTGTAAACATTCCAACAAATACAAGGGCTTGTCAGTATTGACAAACAGAACATAGTAAAGGTAATATGACAAGAATGATTAGAATACTTGTCATACATTACAGTTAGCTGTAGTGATATATACTATATATGTCTATATATAACTGAATTTGTATGTAAATGTATAAATACATTTATGTGTGTATGGAAAGCTTATTCATTTCTGAAAGTAGAAATGACAACTATATTATCAGAGAAGTTATAACGTATCTATTGTAATGCAAATTGTCTAGGTCTCTAGGACAATTGTGGCTAACTTTGGAACAACATATGTTTGGGAACTGAGCATCATGGCAAATGTAGTTCCCAAACATCTGCAATGCCAAGGTTAGCCATCGTGGGTCAAAAACATTTCTATTAAATATTTTTAAATATTGCCTTTTTCTACATTTGTTTGCTTACTTTCTCAAGTCACTCTTAAATTGTGGTAATAATCAGAAATATACTGTATTGGTTGAATGAGAATATGTTTTCCTCTATCCATTGTGCTATAAGCTGTAAGTATGCAATGGATATATAGATATACTTACATATGTATATACTTACAATGATGTGTATAGATGCACATCATTTTAGGAATGAACGCAGGAGGTTGTGCAAGTGCGCATGTGCCAACTCACCACAGTGAAGACTTGGTGAAAGAAGAAGCTTTCAACGATTAGTCTGATTAAATTGCATTTTCAGCTAGTGTGGAATATGGTCATCCATACTTCCATGGATGACAGGTCTACTTTAGAACTCCAGGGCAGGCTTATTTGGGCCTTGTGTTCAGCATGTATAATGCTGGGGGGAAAAAAGGCAAATACCTTTTTGTCACTTTATTTCCACAAAGAAGATAACTTTTTATGGACATATTTTCATTACTATACATCTTTCTTTATCAATATTGCAGTTATTACCTGAGGTTTCTAAAAATCTAAAGTTTAACTACTTGCAGAATAAATAGGTCATTTAAAAATACAATTTTAAATATCATGTCCTGCATCCATTCTGAAATGGATGAAAAGCAGTAGTGGAAACTGTATAATATCATCTCAATTTTAGCAGTAAATAAAATACTTTCTTGTAGCCGACTGATAAAATGTCTGCCAGACAGCAGTGGATCTAATTGGCTATTACATTAAGTGTTGTGAGAGCAGAAAAAAATCCATTACATGAAAGTCATATATAATTCTTCAGCCAGCATACTACTAACAGAATAATGACTAGGGAAATTGATTCTGACTGTAAAATATTGCATGTAACATTTTATTATAAAAACATTCTTATGGGGGGGGGGGGGGGGGGGGATTATTGACTAGGCAAAACAGACTGTTGTCTCGTGGCCCCTTGTTGTGTGGGGCACAGCTGAATACAGGAATCCATAAAACCCTTCTTGTGTTCGTATGCAGCTTGTACAGTCACGGATACCTACCTTGTGCGGCTGACCACTTTTCATTTGTAAATGCTCCAGTGTGTCTATCCAGTTGTCTTATCTGCCACTCAATCTCTGCAACTTATTGGTCTTGCCTTTCTATTTATGTTTATCTCTGACCATAACAGGTGGGCTGTAAAGTTGCACCATGGGCCACTCTATAGTTTTTCCCTCTGGCCAGATATAATCGAAACCCGACTACCCTATTAAAATGCTTGACATGTGTCAGATTATAAGTGAAGTCTAACTGTTTGTCGATTTAGCTAATAATGAGAATTGTGTGTACTACGTCTTATTATTTTCAATCTGTAATTATGTAGAAAATAGTTTATTGTTAAGCTACCAGTGTATTGTTGCTCTGACCCATTGACCATGCATTAGACTTTATGTGTCAGTGACATTTATTAGAACTGATTATATTTGTGCTGCAGATCATTATATTGTCCATGAGATTGATGAATGTATGAAACAAATCGCTTACCTACGCACATGAATGAAGTGCAAGGCAAGAAGCATTAGCATTAAATATTTTCTTCAATTAAATCAGCTGGTTCATGTCAAAAGGGTTTGAAGAGTGGTTGTCAATCAAAATATGCCCTATAAGATCTCATCTGTATTATGTAAGCGTTTTATGGTCTAATATGATAATACATTCTTCATTGGATCTGAGAGTCTTGTCTGTCTTTCTTTTGATTGCATATATATATATATATATATATATATATAACAAAAAAGGTGATCCCTAAGACTAATATGAAAGTGCTTTTTTGAGGCAATAGTTTAGAAAATAATTTAAATGTACTTTATCTACAAAAACTGTTAGCTAAATGTTTTAACATGATGTTAAGCAATGAAATGGAAGAGGAAGTAAAGGCAAATTAAAAAAAAAATTAGATCTCCCCATATTATTTGAATTTTTTTTTTTTTTTATCACATGATTTCTAATTTATGAAACTTTTGTGGCAGAAATCTCTAACATTAAAGGGACTGTCTGGTGCCCAAAATGCAACTTCCAAATGTTAATACATATTAATGTGCTTTCAAAGTAATTTAAAATGCATGTTTTACGTTTTGCATTGCTTAAAATTTTAAATATGTATAGCTAGATGAATTTGTGAAATTACAGCAGTTTGCAAGAAATCAGGACTGCCCACATTAGCCTAGTAAAAGTCAATGTCCTTGTTTTTTCCTGTCTCTCTAGTGATGTCATTAGACAATGTGTTGCACTGTTCAGAGATCCTACTGTGTACAAGAGCAAATTTATCACAGTCCACACAATGTATTGTGTGTGCACCGGAAGTGACTAAAAGAAACAATATAATCAATATCAATATAATCAGTGCTGCCGCACCTGCAGCAAACATGCAGAGTAATCACTAGGGGTAGGCTTGAGTCAAATATTAAAAATGTGATTTATGCCGAATGCGTGCATCAAATCACACTGGAAAAATGCCTGTGCACTATAGAAGCAGCAGTCTTCAACTTGCACCAAAGTGAGTTTGGGGACTGGATGGTCCCTTTATGAAGGCTTCAATTGACAGATCTGACAGCTATGCAGTGAGGAGAGAATCTGATGACACAGCTATTGTTGCATTCTCAATGTATCAAAATATACAGCTGTACTAGAAATTACATTAGCATCTCAAAGCATGATTACATTGTTTTATGTGATACATTATAAAGGTCTTTGAGAGGCCCATATGCTTGTGAGCTAAAATTTGCAAATATTGAAACATTGTTGAAGGTCACTTTGGGTAAGGAAATTATTAGTTGCATAGGATCGCAAGTGAAAAATGAGTTGTCTTTAGTCTAAGGATGAATTGGCATGTACATTTGATAGTAAATACAAGTTTGACCTCTGACCTTCAGCTGCCATACTTCCCTGGGTAGACTGGGTATGTTTCCCTTTGTATCCTTGTTTAGCTTTGCGCCCCTTGTCCATACACGCTTTAGGATGGAAGTTTTTACTTTTTTTAGGCAGGATTGCCATCCAAAAAGACTCTTATTATGCATATAGAGCTAGGAGCTCTACTTCTCTGTGTCCTTTCTGTTCAATGGCTAACCCTGTCCCAATCATAATTTCTATTTAATATGAAAAAGTTTACTTGTGAATTAATATTTACTAGTAAAACTGTTTTTTCATTCAGGGTAGTCTTAGATTTAGGCCTTTTCTTTTTTTCCCTAAATTAGTATCATGGGGGGGGGGGGGGGGGGGGGGGGGGGGCTACGGGGTCATCGTATAAACAGGGATTTTATATTAGAACAAATATAACACGCTGGGCTTCCTTGGGCTACAACCCTTACATCAGTGGTTTAAAAAGAACATATCTTGTGCATTACATGCTGTGCCATTACATTCTATGTGAGTTGTAGAGCAATATGTTTTAGAAATTCTACTGCTATATGTCAAGGTAGAGGACATGCTGACTACTCAGTGGCCCGGGTCAGTTCACTGTCACCTTACATCAAGACTAATTATCCATTTAGGACTGGGGATTTTTTTTTATAGTTCATGGAGAATGTCAGTGATAAGATCATTAGCAACATCAACATCCTTTCCAGTTCACTTAACCAGTTCGCTCATAAACACTTGCAGTAGATGATTAATTACCAGCACAATATCATATTTTGCAGTATTTTGCCTCTTCTGACATCTGTGCCTTTTTAAGGCTCAGATGCACAAATGGCTCTTAAATCCTCAGTCTGTGGACACTATTTTCTCCTTTTAATCTTAAAATGGTACAGTAAGGACTAATAATTAATTTCTTGGATCAATTTATTTTTAGTAGACATAAAGACACTATATAATACAATCGCTTAAATTCATACGTTTTAACATTTCTTTTTTGAACATTTTTACATAAAACAGTAAATAATATAAAATCTGGAAGCCAATGATATTTGTTTGACTTACATCGGCGTTCAAATGACCTTCCCCTACTCAAAAAAATAGCTTTAAGCTTTTGTTTCATTTGATATTTCAAATAGATCTGTCACTTCTAACATCACTTGACATCACATTTCATCCAGATTTTCATGATTGTTTTTTATGTAATCATTGTTTAATGCTCTTTTGGTGAAAATGGACATATATTGATACTTAAGGATAGAGGTGAGCTCAGGATATATGAATCAAAAGTAATACAGGGTTTGCCAAGAAAGCTTTGATATGTAAAAAGTTCAGGTAAAAAGTTAATCATTAACAATTTAAATATCTCTATGTTTCACAATAGAATCACTGTAAAATAATGTAATCGTGAAATTGACCTATCCATGTGAAATTATTGATTCAGTTAAATGCACAATTGTAAATTTTCTAATGCAATAATTCTTATCATTTTGAATAATTATAATCCCACTAGTTCATGAATAACATCTCATCTTTTTTTAAACTCCTGCCATATACCCCATACACATTATGACCTAACATTTCTACTTACTCTGAATCCCACACTGACCATGGGCAGTTCTTCTGCCATCGGTATAAAGCTAGGATCTGTTGGGATCTGTTAGGCCCCACTCTGCTAAGGAACACTTCAGCATTTAACATTTGATGCATCCTAGAAAATTATGTTGCTGTTGTTTCTTGCTTGAAAGATTAACTCCATACAGTTGAGGTTCTACTCAATAAAGAGAGAATTGCATGAAATTGAGACAGGAATTTCAAACTTTAGGGCAATGTAGTGGATTTTTCCAATGCAGCTACTTTGTGCTTATGTTTGAAATTCTTGAAATTCCCATCTCAGTTCACTGTAATGCTCTCTTCTAGTAGAACCTTTGCTGTGCCAGCTCAAGTCATTGTGGTACCCAGCCCTCTCAGTGTCGCTTACTAACATTTTGCTAGCAGGAGGGAGCATGATAGATCTCTCCATCTACTTTATATACTTGCTGGCAAAATAAGAAACGCCAGCAAATCTATTGCGCATCCGGACACCTCTTGATTGTTTGTTCTGTTGTTTATAACAATATGTATTAAAGTATTATGAGTTACGGCAGTCATGCTTGACATGCCTGACAGTCTTGGATTACATACTTACAATATCTTAGGCATACACCATATCATGTTTTCCATACCCATAGGTATGTTAATATATTTATATTGGATTAATAAAATATAAAAACACTTCATAGTTGCTGTACAGCATTTTAGCATATGAAATTATAGTAATCATATTACCATATACATAATCTAATTCCTGAAATGAATCATTCTAGCAATTTATCCACAATGTAGACACAGTCATATAACCTATATTGGTATTTGGTTTGTTTTCAAGATATTTATTTTCTTTCACTTTTTTACCTCCGGTCTATTCCTTGGGGCCAACACTAATCAAGAAGTGTTAATAATTAGCACTATGTAACTTCCATCTGCCTTATCCTGATTTAGACAATTTATAATTAGTACAAGTTCACCTAGGTTGAAAATATGTTTATACCTTTAGTAAGATTTGTAGCAGTGACATTTAGAAAAGGCTTACATAAAATGTATATTAATAGTAGCAGTTACATTAATATTGTTTGTACAGTTTACTTTACACCCAAAATTCTAAATGGTATCTACCGTATTTGCTCGATTATAAGACGACCCTGATTATAAGACGACCCCCCAAACTTTGGATATTCCTTTAGGAAAAAAACTAAAAGCCTGAATATAAGACTACCCGAACGGAAAAAAGTTCAACTTGTATATATTCACATGTAAATTGCTTTTTTAATAAAAAATTATGATATCAAAAAATGCATTTCTTGTTTTTATTTCCTTTTATGTGTCTCTCTTTCCCTTGCCCCCAGCTTTGTCTCTCTCCCCGCCTTAGTGTTGTCTCTCTCTCCCCCTCCCTTTGACTCCCCCCTCGCCTCTGTCTCTTCCCCCTCTTGTTTCTCTCTGCCCCGCAGACATTCCCATGCTGTTAGAGAGGGGGATCCAGGTCCCCTGCAGCTCTTCTGGGGACCTGGATCCCTGTTTTATAATCTGACCTCAATTTGAGGTCAGATTATAAGACGACCTCGATTAAAAGACAAGGGGTATTTTTCAGAAAAAAAATTCTGAAAAAAACCTCATCTTATAATCGAGCAAATATTTATTAATGTGAACCTAAAGAACACATATTTATATAGCGTAGTTGCTTTAGAATGAGTAAATCTGGTAAACTGAGCTATTGTTCATATTCCTTAAAGAAACCATATATATATATATATGATTGATATACATATATGTATAAGTCTACCTTGATTAAAGAATAATAGCGAAGGGGATTAGTAAAGTTATTATTATTACCATACTGCTGTTGACTCTGATAGTTCATCTTATAATTCATGATGGAAAGCCATCTGGAGTTAGGATTGATATATCCTTAGAGGAAGCCATACAAGATTAATAGCATGCCCAGAAGATGCTATGATAGAAAAACACCAAAATATTGGTTGGGTGGAGCCGGCCAAGTTTGGGTAGTATGGTACGGTATTTGGACTCTTTGGAGAGCAAACACAGTTTGGAGTTGCAACGTTTTGTCCAATGTTAGACACTTCATTTGAGTATGTGAACTGAGCCCAGAGAGTAAACTCAGTTTGTAAAGAAATGTTCAAGTCATTTAGTTTCACTTAAGGGTCTTCTCAATGTGCACCGATGCGTTCCATTAAATGGATTCGGATCGGGCATATTAGAGGAATCAAAGAAATCCCTTAAATGGGGCTATTCAAAATGCCGCGATTTGGATCAGAATCAGCAGTTTGGGCTATTCAAAGCCGAATCTTCAGAGGCCTTTGGATCAGGACAAATTCACTAGAAAACCATAGGTTTCTGTCTACCCAATATGCAGTTTTGGATTTGGTGATGATTGCCTCATTTCGACTATTTCTCTTTTTCTCAGCAGGAGAATTTAAATAAAAAATTAAAAAATCAAAAGAAATTAAAAAAGTCCCCTGCCCCAAAAGAAAGCCCACCCTGCCCAGAAAAATGAGGGTTCCCTGCCCCCAAAAGATAGCTCTGCCCCCTACCAAAAATGGGTGCCCAAATGGCTCTCAGTCCCTTATAAAATACATTGGGGCACCAGAGCTAGTAGGTAACATTACTGGGGTTGAGGTGCTGGCCAAATGGCTCCCAGCCCCATTAAATAGATCAGGGGTCAGGCAGGTGGCTGGTTTTCAAACCCAGTGAATAGGGAACCAGGGATTTAAGGCATCTGATTTGCAGACAGTCAGCCAACCAGATGCAGTTTTTTTCTTAAAATGTAATCCCTGCTTTCAAGCACAGATTTTATGATTTCATTACGCATCTATCCCCTGGTGGGGATGGATGCTTAGTGGAGGGACCCTCGCAATTTTGTTTTTTTCTGGTGGCAGACCATGGGGAGGGACATTATTTTTTTATAAGGGCCTGTGGCATTTCCCCCAGGGGGGTACTTTTATTGTATCGGGGCCAGCACTACCCCAATGTATTTTATATGCCCGGCTCCCAGCCCCATTTTTGAACACCTTATGTTTAACAGGGGGCTGGGAGCCATGTGAGAAGCTCCCAGCTTACTTTTTGGTAGGACATCAAAGTCTATGGATATGATGGTGGTCATTTTTGTTTCAGTTTGTTTCTGGTTTTGGTTACGGAAGCTATCAGCGTGTAATTGGACATGATGTCTGAATTGCACAACTATTTGGAGACACATCAGGGTAAACTGGGTAGCTAGAAAATCGTCACTTGAATCATTTCGGTCTTCGTAATCATCAATTCAGCTCCGAAGTCCAGTCTGTTGTTGGGAACTTACAGTCTACTTGGATCTACGGTACTTTTTATATGACCTCATAGACCTGACACAGGAGTTAATCTCAGACAATTTGTCACATGCTGCATATCTCTATTCACTGTCTATTTCCATAACAGATAAGTATAGGTTATACAAATTTTAAATGAGGCTCATAATAGAGGTATATTATTACGGCTACATGGACACATTAGCGTTAGGTTTCTAAGAGTTCGTTCAAACATTCAAATAACGCTAATGAAATATATATCTATATTGCTAAAAGGATGTCTGGATTTTATAGACAAAACATTTTCATTCATAATAAATTAAGCAAAGCTTTTTGTTATTTTTATATTCATTGACATTTATAGTTCTCTAGCCAAAAGCATGCAGTAGAGGATATAGTAATGGATTTTTCTTGTCTCTTCTACATATTAAGCCATGTTCAGTCTTCTCATGGCATGAAATGAGCACATCTATTACATCTCCATTAGAATTAAGGACAAAGGCATTTTCCAAGGGTCAGAAGAATATGTAGCATTTTCTGTAGCTTTCTGATATAAGAACATATTTCTATAGAATGGTTGACAAGATTTGTGGTGTGTCCTTCCTTAGGCTATTGTAATAGATAATTCAGTGTCTCTATTTATACAAAATGGGAAATGGCAAATTTTTTTATATATCAATAGCAATTTCCACCTGTTTTATATAGTTTTTGTGAAGTGCCATTCTAATAGAGTGACCTGCAAACTTTATTTGTACTAGGGATGAGTATAACCACCACCACCTAGCAAAGCTAGGGTGTAAGCACTAACCTCACTCTGGGACAAAAAGATATCACATAGTCTATGTCCAAATAACAGAGTGAATAAATAAAGGCAAAAGCTCCTGTGAAGATTTAGGAAGAAAGTACAAGGGTATGTAAGAGCCTCAGAGCAGTTATGCAAGATGCTGTTCTAGAGTAGAAAGGGAGCCACAGATCATTCTGCAGATTCATACGTTGATCCAGCACATTGGACCAGGACAAAGGTAAGTAAGTATTCAGTTGACCTTTTTAATATGGCACGATTTTAAGTTCTACTCCATAAAGAGAGAATTACTGGGAATTGAGACGTAAATTTCAAACTTAAGGCCAAAGCAGCAAAGTTGTCTCTTTTTTAGATTTGTTTTAAAAAATCTAATCATTAATTCTTAATAGCTATAATCTTGTCTTCCAGAATTTCTTTGTAAGGATTTGTCTGCGGCAGAGTGACCTCTTATGTGTTTTTAAAGTTGATGACATAAGGGCCCTCTTTCCAATTAGAAGGTAGATTTAATCTCTCTGATTGCCACACAGGCGACTCTTATGTTGTTCTTCATCTGCATTATTATATTTCTCCGACGTCCAATTCTAATTAAAGCTATTCTTAAAACACACTCTTTGTGACCTCTTAGACAAAAAGGTCATACTAGACCTTTAAGGTAAACTATTGAATAAGGGTTCCAATACCTATCATGAAACATATATAATATCCAAATGCGTAACTATACCTTGTTAAATCTGTGTTCAGCCCCGTGTCATATGAACTTGTACATCTTATACTGGGAGGTACCTATCCCAACTACATGGGATTTTCCTTTTCTTGCATGGTTATAGGTACTGGTATAAGGCATTTATTTCCAAAACATTATTAAAATATATCTAAACACAAACACAAATCATATAATTTAACTGGAATAATTGCAAACAGCTATCCAGTGGAGCGGTGTTTGAAGTCTCAGTTGAGTGATATATGGAGCCTGAATCTGAAGTATGGAGTTTGTTTTACTCCTTATCTAAATTAAAAAATGACAGGGATGTGGCTCATCCAACCCATGGCCAGAGAGTGGCCAGGGATTAATAATAAGTCATAAGGAAATAGGGGGTAGAGAGTATATTATCTAAAAAAACTAAAAAAACTAGAGTGCCTCAGTTTCTTGATTTTGTAAGTACAGCAATGCCAGGGGCCCTAAAATGAACAAACTAAATAATATTAAAATCGCTTGTAAAAAAAAAAAAAAAAAAAAAAGGCTTTTCACAGTTTTATAATTATTTAATTCCATTTTTGAACTGATTCATTTAAACTTTGTTGTAATGCTCATTTCAAATGTTTTAAGTGTCATCTATAAAATACCTCCCATAAAGCCTTATTTTATTCAAGCTCTTGGCAGTTCATTGCATTTTGTTTAACCTGCTTAGATGTATTAGTAAGATTGGCAAAGAAAAGGAGGTCTACAAGACTAAGTGGTTCATAGGAAGAGCTGGGATACAAGATTGTGCACAAAGTACAGTGAAGACTTCACTTTCACAAGCAATTCTTCATCAAATGTCAAGTTAAATCTTTAACACAGACTATATGACACATACACTGTGTTACAGGAACTCTAATAGATTAAATGAACTTTGAATGCTTCAATGGCTTGTCCTCCTCTCCTCCTTAACCTGTTACACCCCATCCATTTGATATAATTGACACAGTTCTTCTGCATACCTTTAACATGCCCAAGGCATCTTTAAAAGAATATATTTACATAAATGTGCAAAATTAACTAAATCATCTATTTACTAAGAACGCCTAAAATCATATATGTTTCACTGACATAATAGACAAAACTCTACTAATAACAAGAGTTTATTAATAAAACTCAGCGTTGTGAAGAAGCAAGTCCATTTGTCAGCTATGCATGAGGCTATGAATAAGTCGATGTTAGCAGTACCTTCCCTGGTTATCTCAGATCTCATACATTTTTTCCTGGCATGTGTATTTTTCTGTTGGGAAACATCCAGCATCATTTCTACAGATACAAATGATCGGATCCTCTGTAGAATACTAGGATTCATGTCCAGCTGCTGCTGCTGCTACAACAATAAACCTGGCAATGAACAGAGACTAACTATGGATTTTCTTTCTTTGGATCTGGTGGGAAGTCTGAGATATGACTTGTCTCTTAGGATCTCGTGTACCCAGATAGAACTCTGTGCGAATGTGACTCCTCAGAGAACGTTGGCAAGATGAAAGCCCCGGAAAATATGCTATACCCATCATGTTATTACTATTATTATTTAAGTAAATTGACGAACTGCAACAAATGAGGCAATATTTGCTTTTCCAACTTTGTAATTAATGCCTAATTTTGGAAGTTTACTGTCATACTCCATAACTGTCCGGGGAACACTAACTTAAGTTTATCATGCAATGTCTTGATTCTCTGGAACACAGGAGGAGAACAAATCCTGCAAGACATTCTGACAGCTCTACTGACACATTAACACTGGCACTGATTCTTCCCTTTCTGAGCCTTGACCCCCGGCATCCAGCGTTGGTAGAGGGGTATGCTGGGAAGTTGTCGCTGCCGTTTTAATGAATAGCCCCACAGGGAGTTTCTACAGACCAGATGCATTTGTCATGAGCAGGTGGACAGCACTGGTTGTGGGACTGTTTCGTTGTTTTTGTAACAATTATAAAATATTTTAGCAAACACAATTATATTGTTCAATTTGCAATGCTAAATATTAAAAAGCTTTGCCTAAATCTACATTTTCATCAACCAACTGAGATAGCCATACCAAGAAGCTCAAAACATCGGAATAGATTTATGGCATCAAAGGGAAGTAAGTCCTCCAACAACAAGAAGAAATATACATCTCTCAGGTTTTAGCTGCTTCTTAACCATTAGCCTTAAGCCTTTAGATATATTTACGATTCACTCATTTCTCATTTCATATCGTCTTTTGCTTATTCATTTGTCCTTTTCTCCTTCCTACGTCTATTAAATCTAAATTTTCCAGATTTTGTGTCGGATCACTTTCTGTTCCAATGGATGGATTTATACTGAGTTACACTTTCTGTCAAGCAGGTTATATGTTACGTGAAACATTGTAAGCCCTTTTGCAGATTGGGAACCCAGACTCCCCAAATATTTTTTAAATATGACCACTGGCCATAGAATGTGGCTAGAGGAGGGACAATCATGATGATCCCTTCATTATAATGATTCCACAATCCACCACACATGGTGTTGATAATTATCAAAGAGTGCAAATATGTACAGCGAAATAGCAGTCAACTTCAACCTAATGAGTATTGCAGCTGCCCTTGTAATTGTCATTTACTTATCAGCTTATAAAGCTAAGTATTGGGGTCCAATTGATATCTCTTTCTTAGCAATCATATCTGTATACATAGGATTTAGACAATACCTTGATCGGAGACCACATTTTTACAGTGTGCCCTTCAATAATAAATCTCAACCCCTTAGTGACTTTACTTCACTCCAGATGTTGTTCAAAGCAGCAGATGTCTAAATATTTGCTCTATAATCTTTTAGTCTATATCCCTTGCAGCAAAGGATTTTCGATTCTAAAATCTTTAGGATTAAGCAAAGTAAATGGTATGCATCAGTAATAGGAACTATTGGGAGTTTTTTTTAACGGGACAGCCTCATAATAAAGAAACCTGTTTCGATTCACAACTTTTTAAAGGTAAACTAAGAATATGAACAAACTGAGAATAATAGAAGACCATAAGTATGTACTGGTCTATAAGTAACCAAAGGTTTACATTACAATTAGCATTTGCAGTGAAAGAATGCCTGCAAAATAATCCCAACTCCCACTAAAATGTTTGTATAAAATATGATATTCTATTGTAAAAACACTAATACTATAGAGTCTAGGCATCCAAATGCAACCCTCCATTGGTTTCTGTACTATAACTACCATAATTCTCCACTAGTCCAGAACTCTAGTAGGGGTTTTGTAGCTAAGCAACTGGAAGGTTGCAGTTGGATGCCTGCATTATAGTGTAATGTGTAACCCTGTGGGCAGAATTCTACATCTTTCACTGTTCCTTTACTTTGAGTCAATCTAGTACTAATAACTCATTAACTCTGTTTGACCTCTTATTATCAATTACATGTATCTGAAGTGCTGTTCCATATTGCATTTGCACTTTTGGCTTGTTTTTTTTATATAGTTGCTTGTTTGCCATTTTCTCCTTTGCTCTCTTTGATTCTATGAATTTCCTATCTAAGCATTGCTTACTTAGTTTATCACTGCCCCTTGTTTAAGACAATTCTTCTTTGCCATGTTGCTTATTTTCTATATTATTCCTCTGTGTACCAGATCTTGGCTAGTTTCTCCGTTTCTGGTTACATCCTGACCCTCGACTTACTTTCAAATAAGGTTTGTACTCATCTTTCCAGATCCTTTGGGATCCACTCGAACCTTGGGATACAATCTCTTGGGGATTAGTGTTTGTTGAGTATACTTGTTTCTCTTAGTCCCAGGGTCAGTGGAATATTCAGAGTTTTGCATCCTGCACTCCCCAGATACCTCTTTCAGGGAAAAACTGTGAAGGCCAAACTTCCCCCTTTGACTGCCCATTTTCCCACCTTTTATAAAATGTATATGTCTTGGTTGTATTTTCTGTTTAGCCCTATGCCTATCCTATGTATGCACTATCATCTCTGACATTTCTGCTGGAAGGTTAAGAAATGTATCTACCACTATTATACATATTATCGTCTCATCCTCTTGCTTTGGCTATGGTTTCTTATTTTATGATGAAATCCACCTTATAAATTGCTCTTATATAAAGAAAAAACACTGTCCCAGAGACCGGCAGCCTCAACACCAGGAATAATCACCCCTGTGGAATCCAACACAGGTGAGTGCAACTGTTGGACGGCGTTCCCAGCCGTTTGTAGTAAATTAGAGAAGAAGATTTTTTGGAGCAAACGGTGCACCTCTCAGCATGCAAATAAAATTGGTTTACACAGGCAGATTTAGTAGAAAAAATTCTTTAAAGTTTAATGGAAAAAATACGACATAGAAACAAGCGCAGTCTCGTGCGTTTCTCCCGTGAGGCTTAATCATAGACTATGATTAAGCCTCACGGGCGAAACGCATGAGACTGTGCTTGTTTCTATGTCTGCCTGTGTAAACCGATTTTATTTGCATGCTGAGAGTTGCACCGTTTGCTCCAAAAAATCTTCTTCTCTAATCCACCTTTTAAATTGCCTTCTCCATGCCCACCTGGAAGTGACTTGAATAGTGACTTTTACTGAGCACGGAGAAGCTTTTTATCTATGTGAGCATACTGGATTTTTATATTATTACATTTGTTATAGTTTTCTTACACCTCCCTCTCCATCTATTCTTTGCTTGGACACTACAGAGTAATCATCCCTAAAAGACCAATTTCTGCTTGCTCACTTGCTCTCTCTTCACCGCCTTTCTGATGAGGATAAAACAGCAAAGCACGGATGGCTCTATATGCAATGTGGTGAAGGTTCAAAGATAGCGCCCTACAGTCTGAGCAAACTTGTGTTGCTCAGTATATCGTAAATGTGATTCTATTGTTTGATTGATCACACATTTTATCTCTCTCTATAAAAACAGTAATTTTTTTACTGTTTGCTGAACTCTCTGTTTGAGACATTTTGAAGAACAGGCTTACTGTATAAATATAAGTAAACAGTCCTATTGCTACATTTGCATCTTCGGTGACTTCTTGTTTGCACTGCACATTATTTGTACATTTGTAGTTTGTCACACAGCGGGGATGTGTGTTGAGTGCTGTCCAGTGTTCATTTTCATGGCAAATTGTGAATTAGATTTATCCGTAGTCTTTTGACTAAAATGCCATTTTAGTTTAGTCGTAGTTTAGTCATCTGAATTGCTATAGCGTTAGTCTAGTTTTCGTCAACTAAATCTCCAGTCGATTGTAGTTGACTAAATCTCCAGCAGTGAGGGAGGGAACAGGGTCTGCCAAGGCTGTGACACAGTGTTAAGTTAAGTTGCTAGGGAGATGGGAGGGAAAACACTTGTGACAGTACCAGGCGAATCAGAGGGAGGAGTATCCTCTTCCTTTACGGTTTGCAGGGCATTGTTCCTGGCGGCAGACAAACACAGTGAGGCTGTATCTCAGCCAATTCATCTTCAGATAGAGTCACCGGACTGGGCTTTGGCAGAGATCAATGGGAACCAGAACTGTAAGTCCGAATAGGTAAATGCATTAGTCCCTCCCTAACATTTGTGTCCAATTTTTCGTCAGTTCACAAAATTTGCAATGGACTTTAGTTATAATTTTAGTCCTATTAACTTTTTTATTTTGTTAGTGTTTAGTTTTAGTCACTGAAAACATGCAGTTGACGAAAACTATGATGAAAATGTTTAGTCGACGAACTTAACACTGTGCTGGCAGCCCCCTTTCTCTATTATTTTTCTCATATAAGTTTTCTTTAAGAGTATTTTGCATATTGATTTGCATTTTCACTTTTTTTGTGATTTATTGCATTTTTTCCCCTGATGCAACACTGATATGAATAAGTTTTGATTTTGCAGTACAATGCGTTTCGGGATATAGCACGTACCATTGAAAATAATGCGCCTGGCAATGTCCTGCTGGTTTTGGATATTGTCACTCTTCATTGAATCAGCACTTATTTTGTACTCATTTCAAAAATCCTGAGTTTGCTTCAATGTATAACATTCATTTGCCTCAATGCTGCTTGGAATAAAGAACAGGCCAGCCAGGGAATAATAAAAAGTGACAGACGCTATGGAGTGAGTAAAAGGAATCATCTATTATCGTGTTCAGGGCAATATGTCATGGTTTCAGTGCTGAACAAACAGTAGTGGCTACACCTGGCAAAGAATGCCATTTACTATGCCAATTAAATATGATTAGCTGCCAATTAGGCAGCAAACATCATTGAATGTTAGGGTGAAAATTTGTACTGCATATAGTGATTTAAATGAAATTATTGTTGTTTCCTGAATGTTTCCAGTGATTCTGTTTTTCAATTGAGATCAGCATTGGTGGAGCCATAGGGATCCCACATGCGTTGGGGGTCTCCACTAAGCCCAACTGAGGTCAGACAGTTGTGGCTAGGGGCAAACCTCTCTGGAGGTCAGCTTATTTGGTTTGACTTCCTGGTGGTCAGATTATTTGGTTTGGCTGGCTCACATTGCAGTGTTGTGGAATTTGTTGGTGTTGTATGAATAAATGATTATAATATATACATATAACACACTATTTTACTTTGGCCTGTGGAATAAAATTCCCTTTGTGCAGCAGAAGTACTTAGGAAACCAAGTTTCACTCTGAATTAATTATGACATATGTTTTTCAGTTGATAAAATCATCCCTATTTGGTGATAAAACTAAGGCTGCTTAAAGGGACTAGAACATGTTGGTGCGCTAAGCTAGTCACAGGCTCAAATAATATAAATGTATAAAATGATGCTTACAAAACAGGTGTTAGCATTCTGCAAATACAGTGTGATTGGCTGTAAAAAAAAAAAAACTGTCTGCGCTTCTCTGTTAGACAGTCTGTTAGATAGTCGGTATAAAAACAAACTTGTCACAGGGAGGCCCACACACGATGGAACCACCTTACGCGTTTCGTCAAAAAGACTTGATCGTAGAGACCTACGATTAACTTGACGAAACGTGTAAGGTGGTTCCATCGTGTGTGGGCCTCCCTGTGACAAGTTTGTTTTTATACTGACTTTCTAATAAAAGTTACGTTTTAAGGATCCGACATCTCGTCTATGATTCCTGCAACCTGGACTTTTTTTTCTTCTGTTTTCCTGATTATGGCTTACGGTCGGGTTGGGGACCCGCAGTCCAGCAGACAAGGAGCTACCTTTGGAGATATATTCGGCTGCCAGTACCTTTAACCCATTGTCCTTGCTTTCATCATGTGCTTTCCAGTTGTCTTTATTGATCACACAATTGGCATGTGGAATATTTACTGTATTATTTCTTACAGACTCTGGAGAACCCTCTCTATATGTGATATTTGTGAGGCAAAGTGCTTAGTCCAGAGTCTCGTAGGGGAAATGTTCCTGTTTGTGCTTTTCTTTAAGGGTGTTCTGGTGCACGCAGGGTTAAAACAGACGTTGAAAGCAGAACAGGACGTACTGTAATGTTTGTTAATGTTCTAGTCGTGTGTTTACATTTACATAATCTTGTGGATTGTAGCTGTCTAATATGTGCCCACTAAAAATGTGAACAAGTGGGAGTGCATCTTTCACGAGACAGATCGGCTCTCATTTTATTGTGCATGGCTGATCTTTCTTATTCTCTGCCGTCTAACCAAAGCACAACAAAAGGCAGTAATATTTATTGTACGGGAATCACTGGGTTGAAGATAATAAAGTGTAGGCGAATAGAAATGTCACACGTGGTTCTATTAATTTGCAGATCTTTATGAAAAGGGCCATTCTTTGTCTGTGGAAGAAAAGATTTCTCGGCAGTGCAAAGAATGAGCATGGAGGAGGTGGGTACAGATGTAGGGTGGGTACAGATGTCTTTGATCACACTGTATGCCAAACGATGTTGTAATTTAACAGGCTGAGTAATTTTTAATAGTACGTGAAGAAGATTGCTTAATTAGAAGAATCACACTTCTTTTTTTAGGTAGATGTGTCTTCTGCGTTTAACCCTTTTAAGTAAAAAAAATATAAATAACATAGATATGTTCCATTATATATGTATTTTCACCTTCCATTATCATTAGACCTAGTACTTGCTAAATATCTTCACCATAGTTTGTTTGGGGCCTTAGACAGGGCTCTCTGTATCAGCTACATGCCTTGTCTTCATAACTGTCTTCCCTCAGTTAGACAGTCTGTGTGGGCCCCTGAGCCAGTGAGAGCCCTATGCATCTGCTTTAGTTGCTTATATGATAGTATGACCTGGTGGGATTGATGTCCCACCAATCAGTCGTTCCTTGTTTTTCCCAATTCTCATAATCTGGGCAGGGAAGCAGAGTCAATGATGTAAAGTTAACTTCCTATGATATCGGAATGCTGAAGGCTAGCTGTTGAGTATGTCGCCTATTATTCTTTGCTTGATGGCTACCTAGGGTAGCCACTTTTTCTTCAAACAAATACCGGCCATGCTACTACCTCCATAGACTTAACATTGGGGTCAAGCAGGTGTATCTCAAGTGTAAAGCCAAAGTTATCTCAAGAGCCCACTGGTGGGATCCTATTCTGCTAATACTGATTGAGATGAATGATTCGAATTCAGTCACTTGTCCAAATACACACCATACCCATTTCATCAGTGCACACATAATGATCATTTTTGTGAGGCACCAACATTATTTTTCTTCTGTTGTGACATTTGGGATAAGAATCATATCATGGAACACTTACTGGGCCCCACAATCTGTGTCTGTGCTTCATTCTTTTTTTGACTTAGTGCTCACCTCATATTTCTTCTTCCCCACATTACTGTGTTCTTGGACTTAATGATACTGATAGCACTATGCTAATTCCATGTAAGGACATTAATATATACACGTGGGTTTTCTCTCTGCTGGGTCTCGCTGCTGAGACACAGCAGTTCTCGAGACTGGTGCTCACTGACAGTGTCAGCGTGTGGTCCACCAATCAGAGTGGCGTGCTCGCCCTTCATATCTGCTTTTGGTTCAGGTCGCCTCTGCTGATCCCATAGAAAAACGAGGATCTCTTCTCTAGCAGAGAGAGCCAGTGGCAGACCAGACAACGGCCAGCTTCCAAAGGAAGCATGGCAACTGCCGGTCAGAGGATTAACTGGCATGTACCATCACAAGTACATGGCAGTTTGAAGATACACTAGGGAGAACTACGTTTTCACTTGTGTCTTTTTTGGTTGAAGTGTCTGTTCAAATGGTCTCTGTCAACCTACACATTTCTTGTACTGGGATTGTTGACAATAAACAATGATTAAAATGATCCATACAATGTGATAGCAGAACTGTATGCAATGGATAGAATAAGAGCAACATAGGTTCTGTGGTGTCTCTTGTTTATGGGATCACCTGTGGCTTGATATGCAAATTAACAAATGTTCAATGTCAAGTGTGTAATTTGCATATCAAGCTATAAGTGATGTCATAAGCAGGAGACTCCACAGACACATTTAAAAATATGTTTCACTTGGTTATGCATTTGCATGTAATTCTGGTAACACAATGTATAGACCATTTTCCTAATTTATTATTTTCTACATTTACAATATAAGTAATATTTAGGATGACGGAGTCTCTTTAAGCAGCACAAGTAACATTATACTGATAGAATGTCTGCAATCACCGCTCTGGAACTTGAAATGATGCTGAGTCTGCTCTCAGACATGCTATGTGGTAGCAAACGAATACTATGGAGGTCATGTATAAACGTGGGGCATGCGCAGATTGCACCAAAAACAAGCAGTATCGGCACGTGTACGCAGATACACAACACATTTCGGGAAATCTGTGCAGCGGGTCACCTACTGCGCCTTTGCAGCCAATGTATGAAAAAAATCAGGTGCTGAATCAGTTTCTCCTGCACTGAAAAGTGTCCGGATTTATAAAAAGGCGCGGTCGCCATTATGCATAACAAACGCTGATTGTGCATTTTCTTATTTACCTCTCCCATCACTTTACAGTGCAGGAGTTTTAATACATGACCCTCTATATATCTATTTCATTCTACATCCTCTCCATTTCTGTCTCTATACATGTCTTTTTCCCTGTCTGACTTCATATTTGGTAATAGGTCTCATTTGCCACCTGAGTGCACCTTATACCATGAGTATACTAAGATGTGTGTGTAACAGCTGCAGGAATTAATTCCAGGAATACCCTCGGCTCCCCGCTTGTCAATATGCAGTGCTCAACTTAGATACACACAGTATGAGGACTTCCAACTGTGAGCCACTCAACCTACAACGGAAATCATTTACTGAAATTTGTTTCTAGGGCTTATGTTGTTATGGTGTTTAATTGATAAATTTGACATCACACGAAACATGTTTAGTTTTCTTTAACGTGATAACAAAGGCCGTTCAGGCATCAATGTGTTCCTAACAAGCCGGGTATTGAGTATAAGAGCTATTTAGAGGTGGAAAGTAATTAGTGCACACGACAACACACATCTAATCCATTATGCTTCAAAGTCATGATTGTAACATGCTGAAAGGTCCATGTTTAGTAGTAACAGCAGTGATATTTACCTCTGAGGATGTACAGCTCTGCAGAAAAGGATCTCACTCTGCAGTATGGAATTTTTGGCCTTTGCTCTGAGCCAAATGCCCAGCAACAGGTATATCATAATCTGTGATAATAACAGAGGCCACACTCATTCCACATTACTTTTGAGCTGCACTACTCTACAGGATTGTATTAGATGTGTTAACAGTGTAAAGCTATTGGGGTTTGTGTTTAGTAGAATTAGCTATTGTATGACTTGTAGTTACTAAACTGCTTTTAAGTGTATAACTATGCTACTCTTTAATCTCACAGGTTAGATATTTAGTAGCCTAATATAATATTGTATATCATTATGTCTATTCCAGGGTTTAACAAATATTTGTAGCAGAGGCATAACCAGAAAGCACTGGGCCCTGGTGCAAAACTTGCCACAGAGCACCTTGACCGTGCAACACATCACATGATACCATCAGTGTAATGCACTCCCACTTTCCACAGTGCCAGCTCAGCTTTGCCATACATCACTTGACACACTATAAGCCTGGTCCCTGCATCACTTGACAGTGACAGCTGTGACCCCCACATCGTGTCTGCTCCTGGCTATCTCTTACTCTGTTCGGTGATGTCATTTCCTGCACGCTGGATGAGTGAATCATCGCACACAGTGAGACAGAGTGGGAAAACTCTTCTGATCAAATGATAGGCTCACTCCCTCTGCAGCGAGCAGCTTAAATGGGGTTGTCAGGCAAATGGTTGCAGGGGTTACCATTCTACCTTTGGGTTGTGGACCCAGTTGCAATTGCAACCCCTGCTACCATGAATGTTACACACCTGATGTGTAGACATTAAGAGCCATCCTAGGTATTCTTAGGATAATTTCATAGAGGCCTATACAAACAAGAAAGGCCTGAGTCTGTATAATTGTATATGTATATTGGTGTGTACATTTTTTATGTGTATATATGTTTTTAATATATATTTACTGGGTCAGGCAAATTCACAAACAAATAAAAAAAATATACGATCAGGTATCATAATATCAAAACAAGCAAAAAATCAGATGAAAAAAGGTATACTCTTGTTGCCTAGGAGAGGGCACCCATGCTAATGCAGTGATGCATTTTTTCACTATGAAAGGAGAAGGGCCGGTCGGTCTTGGGCCATCAAAGAACCATGCCAGTATCAGTTACCGTCCACTAGGGACAGGTAATCCTGTGGCAGTGTCAACTGAGGGCTGTTAGAGATCATGATCTACTGGGAACTGCATTATATCCAGGTCTCTCAAAAATACTGCAATGTCTGCTGGGTCTTCAAATGCAGGGGATTTATCGTCCTCTGTCACTGTCAGGGATTGGGACTGGCTCCATCGATATTTCACTACTAGCACTCTCAGATGTGTAGTCAATGGGGACATAGATCTTCACTTAATTGTGGATGTGGCTAGGCTATCAGATACGAAGTAATAACTGTGCATAAGTACATTTTGAGCTCTTGTTGAGTCAAGAGCTCGGCAAATTCCCTATTATTAGCGTGTTGCCTTTGTGTCTCATCAGAGTCAACTTGTAAGGCAGTGACTTTGGTCCTTGAACCACTTGCATGCCTGTGAATCATTGTCATGTCGGCTTTCCACAAGTCTTGGTGGTCTTTTAGGAGTATATTAATGCCCGCCTTTGTTGCTGGTGCATTATGTGAAATCTTTATTTATGTTTGCGAGTGGCCTTTCACTTTGAGGTTCTTCAGAGTCATCTGATGAGGTTTCTTTATCATCCCTTGATAGGGTAGTGTGAGTATACGCTTGGCAAACTGCATCATAGTAGGCCTTGTTAATGACCTTCAAACCTTAAGCCTTGGTGGCTGATATGGCTTTTTACCCATGGTACCAGGCAGTCCCGGGGTTTGAATTTTTGGTACTTTGATAGGACTTGTCATGTGTTTAGGGAGCTCTGTCAACATGTGACCTCTTTGGTTTGCGGAAAACTCTGCCCCCCATATAAAAGTATTTATTTATATCTTTAAGAGCTCATATAAACATCAGGTTATGAGACTTGCTTTATCAACCACTACTCCTTATTATCTCTCATTATGTTTGCGTTTTGTGGGTAAAGTAATAGAATCACCTGACTTGATCAGGACTCTGGTTAGGTGTTTTTACCATGCAGAAATATCTCCATGTTGGTAAGTATCAGTATTTAGGAGTCCATCGCCATAGAAAACAGGGGAAAAAGCATTAAAAGTTCAGAGACAGTTGCGGGCAACTTATATAGTGAACTTGAGAACCTCCAAAAATGTTTGACTGAAACTCACATCCCCTGCTGCTAGATTGTGTTTAACCAAGACTAATTGTGCTATAGCTAGAGGCTATGTCACTTGGACGAGGAAATGTTCTTTTTATGCACTATATAAAAATATCACAGACTGAAAAACGTGCCAAGGCATTGACCTTGAAACTAGAAATTACAAATATATATTCTTTGGTTCTTGTTTGTTGAATTGATTAAATTATCTAGTGTGATTTGCTTAAGCATACCTAATCTGCTCTTTTAGCACTAAAAGTCTAGAGAATGATCTGGTTCAATTGTAAAAAGGAAAACATCAGTTGTTCTTACTGCTCTTTCACACCCTATCGCTCTTACTACTGATTAGGTAGTCAGACAAAAGCTAATGTCACTCCCAGAGTTCTATACGGAAAGAAACCATGCATTCCTGTGTAGTCTCTAATGAAAGCTCTTATATAGGCTCACATTGCTTTAATCTACCAAAAGGTCCAGATTCAAAACCGGTCGTTAAGATTTTTTTTACTGCATGTTATTTCACAAGGAATAACATGCGATTCAATAAGAAAATATTGCACTGAACTAACGTGCGTTAAACCACTAATTCAGCAGTAAGGGAATAATGGCTTTTTACATTTTTCTTTTTTTAAAAGCTGTTATTTCCAAAACACATTAATTTAATCCTGGGTACCAGAGGTGTACCAGCTATCCACGGTCCCATCCCCCAATGCCAAATCATTTGGATTAAAGGGGGGAATTCAAGGGTGGTTGGGGCAGCGTGGCCAGCCCCGACCCCTAATATGGGGGGTGAGGGCATTATGTGCAGATTGCTAGCTAAACATCATGGAAATTTTGGTAGTTGTGGCTAATATTTACCACTCCATCTATTGTAAACTAATGTTCCCATGTCGCACAGGCACATGCTGGAACCAGGAAACCCCTCTGCTGAGGCAATGGGGAGGAGGTAATGAGTTATTGAGGTGAGAGAGGGGAAGGGGGGGGGGGATATTTTGCATCCCCCCACTGGAAAAAGTCCTGTGGACGGCCATGTCAATTTTGCATTGGTCATTTTTGAATTGGAACCCGAGGCCTGATTTCTACCTCCACTGTCCTTGTTCTCTGTGACACCAGTAGGAAACAATGGCCATACTTTTTATGTTTGTTTAATCAGCACAGACAGGCAGTGTTTTTGTACAGCAATGCTGTTGGTTGGCAAACTATGTAAATTAAGCCAAGCATGTGCAGCTTGATTAACATTCTCGTTTGGAGGCCCGTCTCCTAGTATCCTGCATTGATGGTAGAAGATTAAAATACATACTTATTTTCATCCAATATGGCTACCGTATGCAGCAATATGGCCACCAACTGGGGAACACATTTAGCATTGTTGGAGGCTGACGTCACAGTATTTGGGTCAGTGGATGCCTGTGCTTCATTTTCAGCACCCATATTGTCAGTCTGGATCTCGATGCCTGTAGCATAGAGGTAGTTTTTACTTCTATGACGTGTGCACACAAGTAAAGATGTAAATCAAAACTTATGAGTAAGCAAATAAGTGCAAAGTGCATCAGGCACTCAGACAGCTCTGCCAGTGGATACTAGTTTGATTAAAGAAGACTTATTTATATTAAGTGCAGTATGAAGTTCTTCTAAGATGGAAAACATCTATATAGCCAGTATATCAGTTTGCCCATCACAATGCATAGAAGAAAATCTTATTTATAAAGTGACAAGCTGCATGACACACACATTTTAACATATTTTACTGTACATTTTCACATTTAAGGCTGTAATAAAAACAGAGATAGCCAGCTTGTTAAGATGGGCAATGGGCCAAATACACATTCTACCATCCAGATTTCTTCCACGGCAGAAGATGGCTTTAGTTCAGAGTGGGTTGGATTCCAAGATACATGCAGTCTTGGATTACAGTCACGGCTTGTGTGTGTGCTAACAACCATATTTATTTCGGTGATATTTTCCAGTGTGGGATGTGTGGGAATCTCCGTCCATGATAGTTTATGATTCATTTTGGCTCGCGTCAGTATTTTAAAAAGATCTCAAATAAGTATATTGTCTCCGTTAAATCCATAGACTTTTGAGACATTTTACTCATAAACGTGTCCAGTATATACATTCTGTTCCATACAATTTTGTTATATTGCACACTGCACAGTAGTTTCTTCCTGCTAAATTGTTTAATGGGACTGTATCACCTATACATTGTTTTCACTGTGAAAAAAAAAATGATTCTATACAGTGTGTTTGCAAAATTGCAGGCAAATGCCTAAATTAGGTGAACAAGGTGTTTTAGATGTGTCTGTGGAATCTCCAGTTTATGACATCCCTTGTGGCCTGTTATGCAAATTACACATTTCCCTTTGCAAAGCAGTTCATTTGCATATCAGGCCACAGGTGATGTCATAAACCGGAGACTCCACAGACACATTTTAAATACATTTTTCTCCTAATTGAGCCATTTGCTTGCAATTTTGCAAACACCATGTATAGATCATTTTCAATCATTTTTTAACTTCTACATGCACAGTCAAAACAATGTTTAGGTGATACAGTCCCTTTAAGATAAACTCCCCAGTTAAGATAATATGCCAGATTGTGTAAGCCACTGGGCATAACGGGACTTTTTGATGAACAATTTAATGATGTTCTATGGACCTTTACATACCCCATCACGGACACTACTATCCTTGTGTGAAGCAGGCCTATGATTAGGCGCCTCTATACGCGAAATGCGTGGGACAGCTGGCATTTTCATATCACCAGACATGTCATTTATTTTTATATTCTTTGTTGAGATTTCTTTAATATATTTTCTACACATTTTTGCATAAAGAGATCTCCTTTCCTGTTTATTTTTTGCGATCTATGGAGGAGCCATGGCAGCTTTTTTGGGGAGGTGGCAGCTCCAGGAAAAGAGGGAGGTGTGAAAGATTTTGGCGCCTGTATTCTGCAAATTTTTTTTTTTGTAATCTGAAAAAATAGAGGCAGTTTGATAAATATCTTCTGATAAAAGTATTCAGAGTAATCTTTAGCACATAACTGAATAAATATGTGCAACCTTAAATGAGACTGAGTTAACGTTTGACACATCTAGAAATCCTCTTTGCTATAAGATAATGTTGTAGCTATTGATGTACACGTCCTGTATCTGATGCTGGTGTTGCTTCTCCCGAGCATTGAATCTGCTGCGTTCTATTAAATATTTACAAGCTGACAGTTTATATTGGTGTAGAATAGCGGTGTTAAGAGTGGAATATCTCATTCCTTTCTCTGTAAGTCTTCTGAAAATGTTGCTGAACGAGCTGCACATGATCTTTCAAACGCTGTGATTTGTTCCCTGCTCCAGGTTTCATTGTCAAATCAATTAGTATATGTGGTGCATTACCATGTTAGTCTTATTAATTTGGGAATATGTCTCTTGTTCTGTCATTTCCCAGATGAAGCTGTACACTGCATCTGTATTCAGAACATCATTTGGACAATTGCTAACATCCACTCAGGTAGCTGATGTGCAGGGTAATCTGAATGGTATGATGTAATTGTGTATTAGTATTGGAGACACTGCTCATTCATACTAAATGTGTCTCTCTCCAGGAAGCCAGCTGTTTCTGTTACCCAGGGCATTCTGAGGATGTATTATCTGAATAGAAAACATCTTCTTTTTGCTTCTCTCTGCAGACTTTGTTGAAATGTTGTTGTTTTTATCTGATGAGTAGGTAACTATCAATGCTCATTTAGGATGGCAGAGCATGTTGCTGTGTTGTACGTGCTTGTTTACAGGTAAGATAGCTCAGTAGGTTGATGCATCATTGGTAGAATCTGTTCTTCCCTTGGGGGTCACAGGTTAAATTGCTGGCAGGGTTTACTCAGTCCTTCGTCCTTCTGAGGTAGATCAAATTAGTAATATTAACCCCTTCGCGACAATGGACTTGTCAGGCACGTCCTGCGGTGAATCAAGCGGTTTTCGCGATCAACGATCGCGAAAACCGCTTTAATGGTGCTGGTCTATTGCCTCGATGTCGAGGCAATAGTCGGCACCAAATTTTCAATGAGTGAATTAAATGAGTCTTGTCACATTGATTTATGGGTGCAAATCACTCCCTGCTTCTTCATTAAGGAAATCAATTCATCAATTTATGTTGATTCTGCATTGATTCCTATACGGCATTTCTAAATGGCCTCTCCCGCTATCCCTAGCCTAACAGGTGTCCATGATGTTGTATGGAGAAGGACAGGACTTGGCTAGAGTTCTAAACCCAGCTGCTAAAGGTATTGTATACATTATTGTCCATTTTACATCCTCAATAGAGGCAAATACATATGTAGCTGCAGTGCTTCTATAAGAAATACAATTACCCAGAAAAACCACTTAAAATTAAGCAAAATTAAAAATGTTTTGTTTTGAATTGTGCTCCCCAGAAACATGATTCTAAAGACTTTTTAATTAGACAGAAGTGGGCTTTTGTCTGATTAACCCTTTAAGGACCAGGGATTTTCCTGGGCCAAGGACCAGAGCGTTTTTCAATTTTTAATACGCGGTTTTTGAAACATAATTTTCCTCTCTCTCATTTAACGTACACATACAAGTTATATTTTGTTTTTTAAAGGACAGTTAGCGCTTTCTTTTGATACCCTATACATAAAAATGATTTACATTTTAGTATTAAAAAATAAATATAAAAGAGGAAATTTTTGAGGAAAAAAAAGTTTTTCCCCATTATTTTCCCAGTAATAACCTACATCACTAGTGCAACACTAACCCACTTATCCCCCCTAATTAACTAACTAATAAAAAAGAAAAATATTGGTTTCCAAACCCCCCATAACAAAAAAGACAGAAAAAAAACTCTGAAGAGTGCGATGTCAGATCAGTAAAAATCATGCAACAGGCATGCAGGGGTTGAATTTTATTAAATAAATATATTAAAATTACCTTTATTTATTAAAAAAAACTTTATAAATTGTAAAAATAAAAAAATCTGTTAAAAAAAAACTAAATGAGGGCCATAAAGTGGAAGGAAACTGATCACAGTTAAAAACTTTTTTTTTTTAACCTCTGTATTTAATTCATTTATTTTTACTTACTGGTCACTGTCTGTGCTTCACTATAAGAACGTGAAGCACAGAGAGTGAATTAGAGGAAAAGTCAGTGTGTGAACACACTGACTTTGCCATCTAATTTGCATGTTATCGCGGTGATGACTCAATCACCGCGATCACATGCCCGGAAATCGACCGATCGGGTCCAGGAGCTTTGCCTCGGGTGCGAGGCTTAGTCCTGGACCCGTTGCAGACTAGCTGGCGGTGCCCACGGAGCGCACCGCCGGCTAGACTGCATGACGAGTTAACTCGTCATAAGGTCGCTAATGCGGCGGCTCTTATGACGAGTTAACTCGTCATAAGGACGGGAAGGGGTTAATACTTGTTGAGGAGGGTTTAGTTTCAATGACTCCTGAAGAACATTTTTACCATTGGTTTCACCCCATATACATAGAGATTTTTTTTCATGAAAGAGGTAATTGCAAAGAATAGAAGTGTTTGGAGTAGAGAAGAATGGGAGAATTGTTCCAACTTGGCTACATCTTAAGTTTTCAATTCCCTACAATTCCTTTTTTCATGCATAACTGTATTAGTTTACTTTTTACTTGTACTGTACACACATATTCAGTTGCTGGACTTGTATCCTTGTGTGGAAGTTAAGATCTGTGCTTGCTCCCGTGCAGATCTCTGTCATAGTTCTCTGAGAATGAGACATCACTTAATTCATTCTTATAGTGAATGCAAAAACTCTTATAAGCCAAATCACAACTTAACTATCTTTTTCAGACTGCAGTTATGTTATTATTAAATTATCTTTGATAATAAAAGTATTTTATACTAAAGCAATGCTTAGGAGGGATGATCAATGTTTTGTCTAATGTTATGAGACATCTAATGTAATCCAAACAAATTATCAGCCCAGCAGATAAATATTGTAAACAGTGTTATTATGTTTTTTCTTGAGCTGTAATAACAAAGTATACACTTATGGTCTAAGTAACATTTGGGCACTCAAGGAATTCACTATCCAGTGATCAGCTATGAGACTTTCAGATTTAAGTCCTTACTGGGAACAAAAAGCCTCTTCTTGAATCTGAAACACCCAAAGGGAGAGAGAAGAGCAAACTATAGCGTAATGATACACTTTAATGCATGGAGGTATAACACCAATTTTAAAAATGCCTCATCATAAAAAAGACATATATATGCTTTTATACAAGTACCCATTAAAACTAATACTGCAAGAGAAATCAAATAGGGAAAATTGTTACACAGTAAAGAGAAATTCAAATGTTTTCTACATAATTATGGATTAGCAATGATGGAAAAAGGACAGGGTCCTCTAGAATGTCTTCCTGGAATACAGCAGCCGAAAAGTCACAGCCTATAACAAAAAAACTTTGATTAACGTGCTTGTTTTAATTTGGTATTTTAGTCATGATTTACTATCTACCCTGGAACATTGGGGGGCATGTATAAACACGGCGCACACGCAGATTGCGCCAAACACTGGCGCTACCGGCATGTGCGCCAGTGTATAAACCAGACTCCTGAAATTTGAGTAGGCGCTTGTTGCGTCGGTGCAGCTGATGTATAAAAAAGTCAAGTGCTTTCTGCGTCGGGGATCCGCAAACAAACAGCGATTGCGCCTTTTTACAAAACTCCCGACACTTTGCAGTGTAAGAGTTTTTATACATAACCCCCAGTGTCTATATTAGTCTATATTAATGAGGAATTGACTAAACAGGTTAACGTACAATGCTTTAATACTGCTAATAAGAAAAACATCATATGCAGTCAGGGGCTATTTGGGTAGCTGCAGAGAAAAAAGGGAAACAACTGTTGCATTGCATGATAGCTTTGTTGCATTGCATGATAGCTAATGTCATAGTAAGGGATGGTTAACTCAAAAAGGTACACCCTTAACAATGACCTTGGTTTTTATCTTTTTACCCTTCACTGTAATGTGCTCCTCCCTGTTATACTTACTCCTTCTACAAATCATTCATGACCTCATTTTAATTATACTAAATCTGGGCTAAAGAGCAGAGTGACAGGGTAAGCAGAGGAAGGACTGCACAAGAGCAGTGTGGGAAAGAACCATTTCTATTGATGAATGAGTGACAGGTTCAGGGAGTTCTCACAGATCATATAGCATGTAGAGGTAGAAGGCATATAAGAAGGAGAATCTGTCCACTTCATATTTCTTATATTGGTTTATGGAATTGCAAAAACGTCTGACATTCATACTTCCTACTACCCTTCTAAAATGCACATCCTTATTGTCACTGAAGGTTGAAATATGATACCCGTTAGCGTAATGGAGATGTAAATTACAGCAGCTCTATTACATTATCACATTGCTAGGCATTATTTCAAATTACAGCATGTTGTGTGAAAGAATGCTACAAACATCTTCACGCCTTTTATGCCTTGGGGTGTCCAGCTATGGTCCTCCTAGATGTTATGATACTCTAAGAGGCTGCCCATGGAGCAAGGTAATTGTATTATCTGGAGAGCTATATCTGGAGACCCCTTCCATAAATAAAGTTTTAATTAAAACAAATGGCAAAATAACCCACTTAAAAGGACTTGATGTGTGGCCCGATGCTGCAGCAGAACTAAGATTTTTTTTTCCAGCTCATTTGCTGGAGTGGAAACACAGGGCTTGGTGCAGGGTAGCCACACTTCCCTGGAAGCTTGAGGCTCCAGGTTGGTGTGGCCACATTTCAGGGCCCTGTGGAAACAGCTGCTAGATGAGGACAATAGCTGAAGATGCCCAGCAGACATCCTGGAACAGGTATCTAACGCAACCTTTACAGGATAGTAGGATATATGTAGGCTTAAATAGAATAAACCGAGCAGAGCAGAAAAGAATAAAGACAGGGCAGGAACAAGATGAACAAAATACAGTGCAGGGTTACAGGACACACTAAGGAGCAAAGGCACAACTAAAGCATACATGAACATGGAAAAGGCATAAAATAAAATTGTAGAACAAAGAGACAAACACAGACACTTAAATGACACAGGACAACATGCAGAGGCCAGGGCTATGAGTAAGAAACACAAGCGACGGAGTGAGGAGCTGGAATCCTCAGACGCTTCTAAAGGGGAATCAGGACTGTGACATGGGAATAGGACAGATGAGCTAGGATCCTAATGTGCGTCAGGGAAAAAGGGGCAGTGAAAATACAAACATACATAAATACAGGAACTAACCTAACACTCTGAGAATGGTAAGGGGTTGGTTCACTTATGACCATAGAAGTAAGCTTAAACTAGACAATTAATAACAGAATCTAAAGACACTACACAGACACACAAGACACAGAGCACCTGTAGACTGCAGATCTGACAGCTTGAGAGAAACTAAACAGGTGTGGCTTCACATTTATACATAGTAAAGTAACAGGATATAGATACATTGATGAAAAGCCAGAATGGAATAGAACAGAATAACAAACAGCAAGGAAACCAGAAACAGATTAGAACAGGCCTTTAGGATTCCTGATAGCCCACTAACAGAGCTCTAGAATTCAGGAAAACCCCATTACAGGGCTCTAGGTTTCAGGGAAGTACTATTAAGGGACACAGGATACCCCTTTTAAAAGGCTCAGATCAGTCCTTTTACAGGGTTCATGTCACCCCTTTTACAGGACTAAGGACAATGCAGGATCTGGACTGAAGCTGGACTGGGAAGGTGTCACGCTGCAGACATTTTGGTAGCTTCCACTCTGGGGTCAACTGGGCAAGTGCCACTCTGGGGTCAGGCTGGGCAGGTGCCGCTCTGGGTCCAGGTTGGGCAATTTGCCACTCTGTGGCCTAGCTAGGGAAGGACGCCACTCTTTGGCCTGTATTAGGAAAAATAAAACACACAAGGATGTAAAGAAAAAAACACGAGTGAGCATAAGTAATAAACAGAACAGCAAAGGGCCGACAGGAAATGGAAGAAACTTTTCTAATAATCGACCAAATACAGCAACATTGTACTTTTAGGTGGAAAAATATTCAATTGCGGTTCCTCAAGTTGATGCAAAAAAGGTTCTATGTGGTTTAAGAATGATGTTGATTGCAGAGTGCAGGGATAGTGGCATGAATCTTCTACATCCATGTTTTGCTCTAAAGATCTATTTTGATCTATAGATTTTCTTGCAGACTTGGGAACATTTTGAACCTAAATTGATTCCAATACTCCACATGCACACTTTAATGACTGTTTAGGTGACACTTTGGTGTCAGAGGTTTTGCAGAAAATGTTCTTATGCAATTATATATAAGGCAGGAAACCAGCACAGACCTTCTCTATAGAGTATACACTAATACATGTCTAATCTTCAGCACTCCGACTTTTACAAACCATGTTTCTAAAGATGATTAGCTTGCTTGACTTTGAAAACATAGTCAACGGCAGCTGGAGTGCCAAAGCCTAGCCATTACTTTTACATAGCCTCTCACGTAACTTCTGTAGTGTCATTTTCATGTTCTGGAATAAATTATATTATCAAGTTTATCCTCAATCACTGTACCACACATATTGTAAACATGAATGACAAACCAGAAGAATCACCGAGCATGTAATCACCTGGTGTCAAGATTGCATTGACTCCATACCCGGCATCTACGGATCACAATTCATGATGGAGAAGGTAACATATGGTGATATAATGAGATGTACAGTGCATTGACAGTTGTAAAGATTAATAACACAGCAATGTAACTGTGAACAGTTTCAGTCTTAATAGAGAATTATAACTAATTGCGTATGAAACAGCTGTTCAGCATTTGCCAAATTCGCAATTTGACAGATACTGCACCAAAACCCACAAGGTTGGTAGAGGAGAATGCAACCTAGGGATGCAGTACTTCTAAATACCAATACCAGGGGTACCAATTTTGGGGTTTTATTGTTCTTTGCACCTTTTTGTGGGGGGTTGTATGGGGGTGGGGGTTCTGGGGTTGTGATTGTATGAGGTTATGAAGAAATTACACCTTGGGTGCTAATCAAGTTAGTCACGTTCATAATTAGTTTTTATATTTAGTGTTTTTCATGGTTTTCAGCTCACCATGATCAGTGTATATCACAAATACATATTAAAAAAGCATAATAACCCCATATTGGAAAAAAACCATGCTTAAATATTGTTTAGTGTATATTGTATGTTATGCCTTTTGCATTGTTGAAATCTGCAGCTTCACACAAATACTAGACATATTACCCAGGACTTCCTCCTCCTGCCCCGATCATTTCAGGAACAGCTATGTTAACAAACTTGCCAGAAAGGAATTGAAAATTGTGCTCTTTACAGATAAAGTAGTGAATGTAAAGGCAATCAGAAGTCAGAGGCGCGACTCAAAATGGATTAATTTTGCTTTGATCATCAGTGTTGTCAGCCAAGTACCTTAAATGGCTATTCCAAACACTGCTCCGAAATGTAGATCACACTGTCTAGTGCCAACTGGCAGACAGCACTGTATTTTTAATTCAATAGACAAATGCCAGAGATATTTATTTCTGTGCCATGAAAGTTTTAATTGGGGGATTAGGTTGCATGCACTAAATAAATCACAGGCACTCTATGCATTATTTTTGGTAATTCCCAAATAAAATATTCCTTGTTCTATGATTCTTTTCCAGTTCAGACCTATTGACAGTTAATATTTACCTGACTTAATAGTTTGGATAAGTCGACTGAGTAAGGTGATTTGTACATTGTATTGGTTTATAATGGCCTCTAGTCTTTTGTTTTTTGATGTGCTAATCCAAAAGCATTATGTAAGATTAGAGATGACAAAATACATGTTGTTTAGACTTCCCCTGGTAGCTAAAAAGTCTGCTTTGCTAATCTGCATGATTCTTGCAATAGATTAGGTCCCCCTGTGTCTTTGACTAATTACAAGTTATAGTTGCCTTCTTTGATATTGTTGCTCGATACTTTACTAGGAAGCACTGGCAATATGGGAAGCCATCATTTACGGAAAGGCTGCATGTTCATTAATGTCTTACATTTTTTCTTCATTTTGATTTTATTATAATATTAGAGATGCTGTAGGTCAGTGATTGCTCACCTTGACACAGCAGATGTTTGGGAAATACATAACCTATAATTCAGCCTGGAGGATGCATTAAAGATGACTGAGGATCACGGAATATGCAATTTAGAAACCTCTGCAGTGCCAGGGTTAGTCAGCACTGCTCTAGGTGAGCTTATATGGCTTTAGACCACTCTTCGATGATTTGTAAGTCACTTTTTCCATTCCTTTGGTATGGGAAATAGCAAGGGAATGGATGGTTTATAATAAGACTCCATAGAAGCGGACTGCAGCACTTGGGTAACAATGGAAATACGGGGGGAGCAGCAGTAACGAGAGTGAAAGGGTAAGCAGAAAGGGATTAATAAATTAACTTAAAACAAATTGTGGGCAGCAAGAACACAATTTCTAAGAGATTTAGGGTAATAATGGTATTTTGGTACAATCGACATGACCAAGGTATGGCGAATTAACGCAACCTCCCCCCAAGAAAATACACGGACAACCAACTGGATATGAAGGTCACAGTATTTATTAAGAAATACTGTAACAAAGATTTTGTATTATTATCAGTAACGAATCAACTTAAATGTATACTAAAAACGTATACAACCATGAAAAACACATATAACATATATAACATATAACATATATAACATATACATACCATGTACAAAGGACACCATCTTGTGGAGTACCACATGTATAAGCCACTAAGCGGTAGCATATCTAGGATTGGGTACCCGAGGATCGGACGTAGGCATAACCAAAAATATCAGTCTACCGGCGTCAATGCCCCTGCACGGTAGCCACCTGATATTCACTCCCCAGGGACCAGCCCGTGGGGAGTCCGTGCAGCTAGCTCCCAGAGCTACTGCCTCCCGGGTTGGCCATACCCAAGACAGCCAACCCCCTGCACTGACGTCATACCTCGAGTACCCCCTGCCATCACAACAATGACATAGACAAAGACAAGACAAAAGAGGGATGGGTGGGAGGGAACTGATTTCTATAATCCAGAAAAGAGGCTGGGCAAAACCACCGCAAGGGTTTATATAGGTTTTGCCCAGCCCCCAAGGGGGGAGGGACGGCCGCCCATGAAGGGCAATTACTGGCCGAGGGCCTATGACTGACAGACTTGTGATGAGGCTGCATCACCAACCTGTTGTCATGCTGCCCTTTCATATATTGCATTATTACAGGACATTACTGGTTGATGGATAGTGGAATATACTGTAGGACAGTAAATGGGTTTCTGGGTAATACAGAGGACTGGGGTAGTCAGTTTGGTTTGGAACTATGAAGTGGAAAAATGAACTCTTCCCCTTAAACTCTTTCAGTACATCTGGGGCTTTGGATTTCTTTAAAGTGTTACTGACTAGAATGGACCAGTAATAGAGTTTTGTCTCTGGCCCGTCTGTTATTAAATGATCTCCATTACAATAGTGGCACTAGTAATTGACATGAGCTCAAATATGTGTTAAAGTACAGCAAAAAAAAAAAAAAGTTAAAACAGTCCTAACCTCATTATTTTCTATTGTGATCTGCTGATTGTTCTACCGTTGTATGCTGCTGCTCTGGTAGGCGTTTGATTTGGTATATTAGCAATTTAATTCCACAAGCTTGTCCTGCATACAATGAACATAATGGGATATTACCTATTCATGTTAGCTGTTTGAATGTATGCAAATTCTATGCTGTTACAGATAATATTGCTATCTCCATTATTCAGTGGCAAACTATGAGATATTGTACGTTACACATTCAAAAATACGTGTTTTGTTTTGGTACAAATCTAAAGATTTAAGAACATAAATGTAGTGATCAAAATGCTCAGATTACAGCTACTGCAATCTATCAAAACAAGCTGTCCAATACGGCAATCAGTGTTTCATTTTTTTTAAAGGTCTCCTTTCGTTTTTTCAATTTGGTAAAGAAGGGTATGTTAATAAATCTATTATTTTGCATGTCTGGTACACACTGTGCATGAACATGCTTTGCATGCACGGCTCATGTCTAATATGTGATTTATGCATGCACTCACTGTACATGGTCATTGCTTCATCCATTATTTTTTACTGTGGAATTCTTGGCCATTGGAGCATACGGTTGTCCACTCAGAATAAACAAAAGAAAGATGGGGGGGAGCTAATTTCTTCGACATTCAAATGCAAAATAAGGTTTGTTTAAAGCCGCAGGCTCCACCATACTGTGTGCAATAATACAAGGTTTGTTTTGGATCAGCCTTCTAATATTAGCCCCCCACTGGTGCTGATCTACTGGAGCTATACAAGTACAATAGACAAGTCCAGTAACTTTTACATATATATCAGCTGGACCCAATTTAAAACATTATTGTTTTTCATACTTTGACATGTGTTCATGTGAAATCCAAGGCTAGTAACTTGTCTAGTAGTGAAAATCTATTCAGCTGATTTTCTTCCCCATGTTTTGTTGCAATACATGTGCAAAGTATCAAATCATGTGGCTCTCAGAAGCAGACATGCGTTGTATGATACAACGTGGCACTTTCCCCAGTGCAAATATCCACTGTTAATGAGTGAATTCAATGTAAATTTCAGATTTTGAGTCTATCCTCATCTTGTCTGATCTAGTCAGGGGAATTGACAGGACTGTAATATGCTTTGCTGTACATCCACACAGGCACAACATAGTGTAATAGTCCTGAAACCTCTCTGGCAGAACAGTTTGCTTTGCGTACATGAGGAATGCAGTTAAATTGCTCACTCGCGGTTAGTTGTCTTTATTTTCAAGCAGCGAGCATATTTATTCTTGACACAGTGATGTCAATGTTTGCCGTTGCTTTCAGCTTCCAGCTTTCTGTTCTGGTTTGGATAAGCTTTTTTTTTAAAGGAAGTTATGAGAACAATGAACTGTTTAACTCGACCTTACAAACAATCAGAGCCGCATGATTGTAAACTAGTTGGATTATACTTTAACAGCACTGACCCTTAGTACTATATTAGAAAATGAATATAGGCTAGCGCAGTATTAAATAGGGTTGCAACCTATTGCCTCCCTAGACTTAACATTGGCTCAGGCCCCATTTTTACTGCTGGCAAAACACTTGCTGGGTGGCAACCCTAGTTGCAAATAATAATGTTGGAAAAAAGGCATCTCGGAGGGGATATGATAACATTATATAAATATGTGCAGGGTCAATATAAAGAGCTCTTCAGTGACCTGTTCATTAACAGAGATGTACAGAGAACAAGAGGTCACCCACTGAGACTGGAAGAGCAAAGATTTCATAGCAAAGGAAGGTAAGGACAATCAAGTTATGAACTCACTGCCAAGAGAGGTAGTGCTATCAACTATACAGGGCTATTAAAAATAGAATTAACATTAATAATAGAGCTTATCGATCCAAGGAGAAATCTGATCCCCTAGGAGGCAAAATTCGAAATAGCTTCCTTAGGGGTTTTTGCCTTCTTTTAGATCAAAAGCTGGAATGATAGGTAGAAGGGCTGAACTTGATGGTCTTGTGTCCTTTTTCAACCTAAATTACTATGGTACTGTGTTACTTAAAGGGAGACAAATATAAACTTTTAATCAGACTGAACATTACTGAATAAACAGACATTTGAACAATGCGCCTACAGAGCACCATTCAGATGAAATCTTCCAGGGTGCCATGGCACCTGGAGCTGCTGTTCTGTGTCCTGTTGGCGCTGATTGGTGTGCTGTGTCTCTTACATCCAACGCACCTCCAGCTGCAGAAGAGATGCTCCTCTCTCGCTATTGGCAGGGAGTATTACTGCAAAGATTAGGCGTGAATATCTTTACATTGCTGCACAGTTGGGGCAAATACATCATTAAAAACATCATTGGCTAATTGGAGAATTTGATTATCATATGAACTAATTTATTTAATTTGTATATTTCAATGTCAGGGCCAGCTCTTGTTGTTTTCACTTGTAGAAATAAGCAAATTGCAGCTCCTTTGGTTTAAATGTATGACAACTCCCAGGATTCTCTGCAAGGGAAGATCATAAGAGCAGTGTATCATCAAAAACTGGAAAGGTTTTTTGGAGTTTGACATCTACATTTACAAAATTATATATATGAAGTTTTCCAGAGATGGGAAATCAGGATCTTCTCCAACCACTCTGTCAATGTATTTGTTCAAATTTATTTCAAACTGTGTGATTTAATGCAATCCACAGACCTATGATTAAATACACATGCCAAATATTCAGTTACCAATTCTCTGTTTCTTTTCATCCATTGTGTGTTTTGGAGTATGTTCTATTCCTTTGTCAGACACTCTCCAATCAACTTCCTCATCCAGACCATAGTACATTACTCTTAATCACCAGCATGCTCATCTTGGCCAACTCTCCAGTAGCATTCTCATGGCAATCTCTGGCATACCTTCTTCACTAATTATCCCTTTCTAATCAGATTGTACTTTCAAATAGTCATTTTCACAACTTGTGGAGAAATATAATGTTAGTGAAAACTTTTTAAGCGTTAATGATTGTTTCTAAGTTGAGCCAGGAATGCTTCTTTATATTTGATTTTACTTTTAAATTACATTTAAGTAGAAATACTTACATATAAAAATGTAATAACTATTCATTTTCAGAGACTCTAACCCAGCGATGTCAAACTATAACTCTCCAGCTGTTCATACACTACATTTACCATAATCTTCTGTCAATTGAAATGGTCCTTTTTGTAGAACAGATATTTGGGGACTTATTAACCCCTTCAGGACAATGTTTTTCTTTGTTTTGATGTCCATTCTGGACAATAGCTATTTTGTTACTTTAGAGATGCTGCATTTAAATAACTGCATGCTTCTCAAATCAATCCCCACTAATTATATCATGTTTTATATAAAGGACAGATAGAGCTTTCATTTGAGACCATTTGTTTGAGACTTAATCCTTTGTATACATTTTTAATAACGAGTGTAAAAATGGCAAAAAAGTTTTTATATTTATTTTGCTGGCACACAGTATATATCTTTCTTTTCTCTCTCTGACACAAGATCAAAGTGTGTCAGAGAGAAAAAGGAAGGATTTTGACAATCTGTGTTCACACATCACTGATTGTCATGTAATGTATTTATTGTATGTGTTTTAATGTGACTGATTTTCACATAGATCACATCAATAAATGGAAGAAATAATGGTTGATCCTGATCTGCCTAACTGTTAAGGGCAAGTAAAATCAACTCACCCCATCCATCCCCCAAAATGTGGGGGAGGATGGCAGTGGATTGTGATAAGTCCCTAGACATATCACAATTCTCACTGCAATAGTGGAGACAACCTGTCTCCGCTATTGCAGTCTAACACAGCCAATTTTCTGGGTGTTTTCAGTATTGCCTCCATCAGAGGCAGTCTGAAACTCCCCTCACCCGATTTTCATAGGATGAGGGGGCATGATTGACATGTCAGTGATGACTGTAACTGACCTATTACTTTAGAACCACTCACGGATGGTTCCGGCTGCCATTTTGTTTCCTTTCCTGGATAGCTTTCACTTGTGAAGTTCCCAGGAAAGTGAAAATAGAGCAAATAATGGCCAAAACACCACTACTGTGCAGTTTTAAAGGCAGTCTGTACATGTGTGGGCATTGTCACTAATGCACTAATGTAGTGAAGGAGTTAACGCCTTTGTGAAGAGTTGATTTGCACATGACAATAGACGTTTTTGGTTTTCATTCTACTAGCTTTAAATATATTTACTCTTCATCAATGGGGGCTATTCCCTAAAAGGTGAGCTGCAGAGAGTTGAGGGGAGACTCACCAGGTTGGTCCCTGCACCTCAGGTCACCTTTGAATGAATAGCCTCCTGTGTATTTGTTTGTGTAATATTATTGGCGTGACGTGTTTACATTGCTTATGGATCGAACATGAGTCACAAAAATTACTTTGATTTAAAGGGAAACTACATTTTTTCTAAAACCTTTGCTTCATTATACAAATAAAATGTTAGTTGCCTTTTTCCCAATCAAATCCAACTCTTTACAAATATACGTATGTTTACTTTAAGCGCTTTTTAAGAAGCACACGCTAGCAAATGTACAAGACTTTTTACATGCCAGAAAAGCAACAGATAATAATAAATGCAATTCAAACAAAAAGTAAAATAAATAAACAAATAGATAAACATGATTATATCTCAGATGTCAACAGAAATTAATACTTTATATATATATATATATATATATATATATATACATACACACACACATACACAGAGAGAAACATCCTGTTACATAGGTTTATACAATAGTTCTGTACTGTTTCCAGGCATGTTTTATTTTGCTGTCAGGAGCATTGGTTGTCATGGTTACTGTTTAATATAAATGGTTCTTTAAAATCGGTAAAATAGCTCAGGAAAACAACTGGTTTTTATACTTAGGATACTACTGATTGATAAACACACTGTATCACTTTGTCTTATCTTCTTTTTCAGTAACTCTGACTGCTGTCTGCGTGTGTGACCAGGTCAAATTTGGTTTTAATCTGTAAAAACAAATTTTACAAAACGCATCCATCAAATCGTCACACACAGACCAGAAGTTGACTTGAATGATCATTTTTTTACTCACAAAAACCACCGTAATAACAGGAAATGTTTGAATTGCGGGAAGGAAACGTAGAAGGTCTGCTCAACATCACTAAAACTCCATTATCCCAGCAGCACAATAACTGACAGGGTGAAAGGAAGTTTTCTAGAATATAATTCACCTTTTAATACATCAAATCATTGGTATTGGACAAATATGTTTCCGATCCTCATTGCCCTACATTTCAAGTATGCTCCTTGTAGCCATATTGGCCAAATACTCTCCAGAGATGTACGATTTCCTGTGTAGAGGTATGTATACCAAAGTTCTGCCCATTACAATGCTCCACTGCACAAGGGTGCCATTCAGGTATGGAGCAGGTGTGATTACACACAGAGGCGTAATATAGATTTATTTATTGAGGCTGCCCGGGACCATTGCAGGACTGTCCCAGAATATGCGGTCACCCTCAACTGCACCTCCCTAAAAATCTGCAGTGCCATCAACCTACTGATGTCACCTACTTTCAAACCAGTGTTTGAAAGTTAATGGCAGGCCACAGACCCATGATACAATCAAAACTGTATATGGATGTAGTTTGTTGTTCATAATATGTTCATCTCACAATAACCATTCTTAATACCTATGGCATTCTATTTGAATGATACGAAACATACCACTTCAGTTAAAGGTGTAATGCTTGGTATAACACAGTACATAATAGACGGATGGTTGTGTTGTAATGTAAAATATTGACACAATAGCAATGTTGCAGGGCCGCACTCTATAAGATGGAATGCTCAAGCAGGATTCTACCCATTATTTATAATTCTTAAAGAATATGAAGACTCGGGACTCTCTTTGGTGACTGGATTTATTTAACACCAGCCAACATTTTGACATGTTGATGATTCTTTTTAAAGCAATGTAAATTGGCATATTCGTAATGTAAAGTATATCTTGCATATCTTATATACCATCCTTTAATATCATGTGATATTTGAAAGTCCTCATAAAAGGCTGAATACTGTTTTTTTTTAATGGTTTTGTATAACAATGCTATGACTATTTTTTTTACTCACTTTAAACATATAATTAATTTGTTCTCTCCTTGTGCTGCAACTAAACTCATAGCATTAGAGGAGAGCTTTTATTTTTTTTTATAACACATTACCTGGCATATTGAGTATTTTAATAAAATAACAGACAGAGTTACCGAAGCCCCTATTTTTAAAAGCAGGGCATAATTGTGGTGGGGGAAGAAGAATTTGGGGTTGCATGTGATTGTGTTTTGCCCTGCAGGGAAAATGACAGAAAGCTAAGAGATTTGGTCATCATTAACCCTTGTACCCACAGTCCCATCACATTCTGGCCAATGTAGCAGGCTAGTGAAATGATATGGCTAGCTTTTAAACACTAGTAGGCCTCGGGCAGATATGAAATTGAGCCTGGAATGTTAGAACCCTGAACGTTTGAACAACAATTATTTTTATCAATAACATAGCACAGTGTTATTTTTATGATTGTTTCAAAACAGTTTTGTTTTATTTTCTAACTGCTTGGCTACACAACCTCTCATGTGATAGGAGGCTGGATTTATCAGACAAAGAACATATTTTCTTGTGAGTTTGGATAACATGTAAGAATCGCTTTTGCTTTTCCATCCAATGGTCTATAACCAGTCCTCAAGGCTCACCCAACAGTCCAGGGTGTAAGGATTACCCAGTTGGATCTAAGGTGCTTAAAAAAACCTTAAACACAGCTGGGTTATCCCTAAACCCCTAACTGTTGGGTAGGCCTTGAGGACTGGTTTGGGAACCACTGGTCTATGATACCTACAGGATGTTCAGTCAATACTTCTAAACACTGGTGTTTTGGAATGGAGGAGCTGTGGAAAGAGTTAGGTTGTGGAGAGGAAACATAGTAATAATAATAACAATAACTAACTAGACATGTGCATTCGTTTTCGGACTAATGCATTTTCGTCCGAAAATAGCATTTTCGTCCATTTGTCCGAAAAACGAATAACGAAAATGCTAAGCTAACGAAAGCCGAATAAACGAATGGTTAATAAACGAAAATCATTCGTTCATTCGTCCATTCGTAGTACTATTGCATTCTATAAGCCGAAATAGAGTCGGTTTATAGAATACAATAGCATTTCACTACACGGAGACAAAGTCTGCATTCATAAATTTATGAATGGAAACTCTGTCTCCATGTAGTGAAATGCCGACAGCCTATAAACCGAACGTTCGGTTTATAGGCTGTCGGCTTATGTAATACATGTAATCCTATTGCTATTCTATAAACCGAACGTTCGGTTTATAGACTTTCGGCTTATAGAAAACATGTAGTACTATTGCCTTTCTATGAACTGAACGAGAGCCCCATTCATAAGAATTTCTTGTGAAAGGCTCTCGTTCGGTTTATAGAAAGCCAATAGTAATACACGTATTCTATAAAACGAACGAATAAAATTAAACGAAACGAAAATAATGAAAGAATTTCGTCTGAAACGAATGCAGTAATGAACGAAATTCGTTTTAGACGAAATAAATAACATTTTGGTCCGAATGGACGAAAACGAAACGAAAATTTTAGTTTTGCACATGTCTATAACTAACCCATTTTATATATTGTTTACACATAATTTATATTCAATTGAATTCATAAGCCATTATCTATCTATCTATCTATCTATCTATCTATCTATCTATCGATACATTATACGTAAAATAATATGAAGACATTCTGCATAGCAGATCAAAAGTTTGTTTCTTGTCCTTAGATGTGAAATCAGACACTATTCGAGTTACCATGAAAGCCGCCTGCTAAGCTTGTTTTCTTAGCAGATCCATTCCACCGGTGGAATCATGCTGTGCTATTCAGTCTGGAGTTTCATGTTTTCTATTGATATCACAAATATGAGCAGTGATATAATTTTAATAGAACACCATACGCCTTCTATTGTTTCCAGTTGCATGGACATTTCTTACAATGCCTTTTCTACTTAATGTGAAGAACAACCACTAGAATAATTACATTTCCATGTATTATATTCCGCAAGGTACTACATAGATTGGAATCTTTAAAGTTTTAGATTTTGCTAATAAAGTTTTACTGTTCTGTCACGTTGCTGCTGAATGAAGACAGATCACAGCCAATACAACACTGGTTTTGGTGTAACCTTTCAAAAGCCGGAAACGTGACCCTTTTTGTACCAGTAGATATTTAAACGTTTCTTGAACTTTGTGCAATATTCACCATTGTCCACTTCCTAATCCAGTGGACAGCGCCATATCATTGGTGTGATATTTATAAATAATAATGGTAATAACTTCATTATCTCTCATGCCAATGATTAAGCACTTTTGAGCGTGAAACGTGTCTGGTGTTTCAATCCCCCACTTTTGGGTCTTTTTCTCTCTTATCACAATGGTTATCTACTCTTTGTTGTAACTTGCTGTCTGAGGAATAGATCAACAACTAATCGACTTGAATGAGCTGAATGCGAACCAGTAGGCTGCCTTAACAAACACTATTAGTTTGCAACATAATTACTTTTATGATTAAAGTAGCGGTTATTGTGTTGATTTTTTTTTTTTAATTAATGTTTTAAAAAATGTTAAGGTCAAAACGACAGATCTAAATTATAATTCAAAAAGAAGGATTGAATTTCTGCTGGCCATTTTAAATAGATAGATCATTTTGGTTTTAAACTGTTTTTTTTTTTCTCACTTATTAATTATTTTGTGAGGAGAAGGTATTATATTTGGTAGAAAGCTTAAACTCTGCAGTCTTTTTACTGCTGCCCCTTAAAAACTGTTAATCAGATAGGAAAGTAATTGACTATGTGGCAATCGGAAGATGCCCATCATTATTGCTTATTAAAAGCTGTGTCACACTTTATGGCTCTGTTGAGCTCATATTTCTATTTTGTATGGTGTGCAAACTAATTGAGCCATTATAAAGCCTAAGGTTTAGTGATATGAAACAGCATCTCATCATTTGGAGCAGCTAGTGCATATTGCATTGTTAATTAGCCAAAGCCATGATCAAAAAATCAATTGGCCAACATTCCTCTAGTCGTTTTTTTTTTTTTAAATAATTATAAATCTTCAGAATTTTAGAACATTGTGGGATGACTTCCTGGCCTATGAACACGTAGTGTAACAGTGTTTAAGTGACCGCAACTTCAGTAGTCTATATTTTGTGTGTGTACCTACTTCTTTTTTCCGTAAACATTAAATTCTCTAGCATCTAGTATTCCAGTCTGCCTTGAAGGGATGTCACTTTCAAAGTACCTTCTCTTCACAGGCTCAGCACAAGCTATTTTAGATGTTACCTTGTACGTGTGAAGTAAAGTTCCACTCAGCACAGTACCTGTGTTGGGAAGCAGAAGTTACAATACAGGGCATGATAGCTAAACTTGGCACTTCACATGTTTGGAAACTTCATATACCCCGATTCTCAGTTTAGACTGACTGAGAATCATGGGATATGTAGTTCCCAAACATCAGCAGTACCGAAGTTAACCATCACTGATATAGGTATTGTAAACATGGGTAAATTGATTCTGCCCCGGAAACATGATTTTATAGGTAGCCAAGGATGCTATTAACAGACTTATACTGTCAAAACATATTTGCAAACATGTATTGTTAAGTCAAAAGTGGATTTATGACTATGAGGTAAATAACATGGATTTATGACTATGAGGTAAATAACATTTTTACTTTTATATACACCGATCAGCCATAAAATTATGACCACTGACAGGTGGCAAGCTAGTGGATGCATTGTGAGGCTTTGAGCAATGTTCTGCTGGGAAACTTTGGGTCCTGACATTCATGTGGATGTTACTTTAACACGTACCACCTACCTAAGCATTGCTGCAGACCATGTACTCCCTTAAATGGCACAGCTATTCCCTGATGGCTTTGGCCTTTTTAAGCAGGATAATGTGCCCTGCGACAAAACAAAAATGATTCAGGACTGGTTTGAAGAACACAACAATGTGTTCAAGGTGTTGACTTGGCCTCCAAATTCCCCAGATCAAAATCCAGTTAAGCATCTGTGTGAGGTGCTGGACAAACAAATTCGATCCATGGAGGCCCTACCTCACAATTTACAGGACTTAAAGGATCTGCTGCTAATGTCTTGGTGCCAGATACCACAGCACACCTTCAGAGGTGTAGTGGAGTCCATGCCTCAATGGTTCAGGCCTGTTTTAGCATCAAAAGGGGACAGGTGGCCATAATGTGATGGCTGATCTGTGTATATTTTTTTAATATGTGTTGGTGTTATTGTTACTAAAAATCCAATGTATTCAACACTAAATGGACAAGTTCATTCCACCACTGTGGATGTTATTTATTTGCTACAAAGATGCAATCTTCACTTAACATCCCAAGTGGTTGCACACTTTGGAATATGAGCTACATTTTGAAATATGTGTTTCACTGGGAGGCGGAATGAATGGTTAACACCAGAAAAAAAAGTTTATTTCCTGACACTGTGACATGAAGACTGGCATTTATTTTCAGCTATAGCTCCCTTGGGTTGTACTAAGTAGGAGAACATAAATGCTGCTTATAATCCAAGGATACACATGAGTATACCTTAGCATACTTAGTGCTGAGAAACTGAACAATTATGAATGACAAAAAGCACTTTCTGCAACGATTTTTGAAGCTTTTAAAAACAAGGACTAGTCTTTTTAAAGAGTTTGTAAAAACAATTAAGGTTATCAAACATTTTTCAAGTTAAAATGAGAGATCAAAATTATAATTCAAAAAGAAGGATTGAATTACTGCTGGTCATTTGAAATAGAATTACCATGAAAATGTAGAACACGTATGTAGTGGAGAAACCAGGAGATGATCCATGTGCAGTGGAGAGGCTCTAAGCCTTTGCATTTGTTAGTTGGCAGTTTAAGTCAATCCTATAGTTTGACTGTGATGAGGTTAACACACCAACATTTTACTGGCTCAATGAGCCCATCCGAGTTAAATACTTTGTTGTTATCATTATTTTTACCATCTTGGTTGTCGGTATGTAACAGTTAACTATATAGTGAATAATGCCCTTGGTTTTACATACATTAACTATTTAACTGATTCTTTGCACTTTGTATTACCTGTTTCAGTGTGTGTTTGGTAGTTTTCTACTCCCTTTGCTTCACCTTTTCTTGTAAAGTTTTGAATGGACATTTACCTGGATATACCTATATTATTACCAAAATAAATCATAATGGCTTGCTTCAGTGATCAAACAGGCCAGCCAAATGTGAGAAATAGAACAAGAAAAAAAAAGAATAAAAATCCAGAATTAAAGTGCTCCCAATACATGATGTTCTTGTCTTAAATGCTGAAACAAAAAACAGCACATTACTAAATAATATGTTTCCCCCAGGGCCTGTGCTTTGCAACTGGTATTAGTTTTTCTTGCAATTTCTACTTTTAATAGGAAAAGACAATAATCAGAGCTATGTATGTAACGCATTGAAGAACTCTGTAATGGACTAAATTAATTCAATGACTTTCCCCATGAGAATCCTGTGTCTATCCAACTTGGTTAAAACATATTTGGATGATGAAATGTGCATACAAAATAGGTTTAAACTTGCAAATGCATTTCATTGACCACACGGACAATATTTTTTCCATAGATGATATTATAATATATTCTAGATATATACAGTGTCATGTCTAAAATATATATATTTATATATATTTTTCTTTTAATTTACTCTTTCTTTGTTGTTTGGCATAGATACTTATTTAACCATGTAATTAAGGTTTATTTGTTATGAGGTTTCACTTTTCATTTAAAGGTCACAGACGCCTACAACATACGATATTTGGGTGTCTAGGCCAATGTTTTGAATTCAGGTACATGGTACTGGAACCATACCAAACAACAATACATTTGCTTTACTATATGTGTCTGTCTGTGAATGAAAATATACATACATACATACTAGACATGTGCATTCGTTTTCGGACGAATGCATTTTCGGACGAAAATAGCATTTTCGTCCATTCGTCCGAAAAACGAATAACGAAAATTTTAACTAACAAAATCCGAATGAACGAATGGTTAATAAACGAAAATCATTCGTTCATTCGTCCATTCGTCCATTCGTGCTATTGGCATTCTAAACCGAAATAGAGTCGGTTTACAATACCAATAGCATTGTACTACATTCCATAAACCGACATGAATGACTTTCGGTTTATGGAATGCATGTAATGCTATTAGCTTCCTATAAACCGAAATTGAGTTCCCATTCATACGAATAGGTCAATTGACCTATTCGTATGAATGGGGACTCTTTCGGTTTATAGAAAGCCAATAGCAGCATGTATTCTATAAGCCGAAAGTCTTTAAACCAAACGACGTTCGGTTTATAGAATACATGTAATGCTATTGCTGTTCTATAAGCCGAAAGACATTCGGCTTATAGAACAGCAATAGCATTACATGCATTCTATAAACCGAACGTCGTTCGTTTTAAAGACTTTCGGCTTATAGAATACTATTGGCATTCTATAAACCTAACTAGAGTCCCTCCTCATTCATAAGAATTTCTTATGAATGGGGACTCGACTCTAGTTCGGTTTATAGAAAGCCAATAGTATTCTATAAGCCGAAAGTCTTTAAAACGAACGACGTTCGGTTTATAGAATACATGTAATGCTATTGCTAAACTATAAACCGAACGACTTTCGGTTTATAGAATAGCCATAGGATTACATGTAGTGCATAAGCCGAAAGTCTATAAACCGAAAGTCGTTCGGTTTATAGGCTGTCGGCATTTTACTACACGAAGACAAAGTCTCCATTCATAATTTTATGAATGGAGACTTTGTCTCCGTGTAGTAAAATGCCGAAAGTCTATAAACCGAACGATCGGTTTATAGACTTTCGGCTTATATAATACATGTAATCCTATGGCTATTCTATAAACCGAAAGTTCGGTTTATAGAATAGCAATAGGAATACATGTATTCCATAAGCCGACAGCCTATAAACCGAACGTTCGGTTTATAGGCTGTGGGCATTTTACTACACGGAGACAAAGTCTCCATTCATAATTTTATGAATGGAGACTCTGTCTCTGTATAGTTAAATGCCGGCTTTTAACTATACGGAGACAAAGTCTCCATTTATAATTTTATGAATGGAGACTCTGTCTCCGTATAGTTAAATGCCCACAGCCTATAAACCGAACGTTCGGTTTATAGGCTGTGGGCATTTAACTATACGGAGACAAAGTCTCCATTCATAATTTTATGAATGGAGACTCTGTCTCTGTATAGTTAAATGCCGGCTTTTAACTATACGGAGACAAAGTCTCCATTTATAATTTTATGAATGGAGACTCTGTCTCCGTATAGTTAAATGCCCACAGCCTATAAACCGAACGTTCGGTTTATAGGCTGTGGGCATTTAACTATACGGAGACAAAGTCTCCATTCATAATTTTATGAATGGAGACTCTGTCTCTGTATAGTTAAATGCCGGCTTTTAACTATACGGAGACAAAGTCTCCATTTATAATTTTATGAATGGAGACTCTGTCTCCGTATAGTTAAATGCCCACAGCCTATAAACCGAACGTTCGGTTTATAGGCTGTGGGCATTTAACTATACGGAGACAAAGTCTCCATTCATAATTTTATGAATGGAGACTCTGTCTCTGTATAGTTAAATGCCGGCTTTTAACTATACGGAGACAAAGTCTCCATTTATAATTTTATGAATGGAGACTCTGTCTCCGTATAGTTAAATGCTATTGTATTCTATAAACCGACTCTATTTCGGCTTATAGAATGCAATAGTACTACGAATGGACGAATGAACGAATGATTTTCCTTTATTAACCATTCGTTCATCCGGCTTTAGTTAGCTTAGCATTTTCGTTCTTCGTTTTTCGGGCGAATGGACGAAAATGCAATTTTCGGACGAAAATGCATTCGTCCGAAAACGAATGCACATGTCTAGTATATATTCACATGTAAATTGCTTTTTAAATAATAAATTATGATATAAAAAAATCTTGTTTTTATTTCCTTTTATGTGACAATGCTGCCTCTCTCTTTCCCTTGCCCCCAGATTTGTCGCTCTCCCCCCCTTAGTGTTGTCTCTCTCTCACCCTCCCTTTGGCTCCCCCCTCGCTCCCCTTGTGTCTGTCTCTTCCCCCCTTCCCTCCCCTTGTTTCTCTCTGCCCCCCCCCCCTTGTTATTCTGTCCCCCCCTCACCTGTTTCTTGCTCCCTGGTGGCTTGTGGGGGCAGCCGGGGGATGTATGCACTATACATAATAGACGGAAGTGTCGGGCAGCATGGAGGTTGTCTGCACGATTCGTGCAGACATCCCCCAGCTGCCCGATTCTCCCTGGTGGCTAGCGAGGGAGCGGAGGATGTCTGCGCGATGAGCGAGACCTCTCCTGCTGCCGCCCGGCATGACCGCCGGGACTTCTATGATGAAGCTGGGTACTTCCGGCTTCCTCATAAAAGTCCTGGCTGTCGTTCCGGGCGGCAGCAGGGGAGGTCTCGCTCATCGCGCAGACATCCACCGCTGCCTCGCTAGCCACCAGGGAGAATCGGGCAGCTGGGGGATGTCTGCACGAATCGTGCAGACAACCTCCATGCTGCCCGACACTTCCGTCTATTATGTATAGTGCATACATCCCCCGGCTGCCCCCACTAGCCACCAGGGAGCAAGAAACAGGTGAGGGGGGGACAGAATAACAAGGGGGGGGGGGGGGGCAGAGAGAAACAAGGGGAGGGAAGGGGGGAAGAGACAGACACAAGGGGAGCGAGGGGGGAGCCAAAGGGAGGGTGAGAGAGAGACAACACTAAGGGGGGGAGAGCGACAAATCTGGGGGCAAGGGAAAGAGAGAGGCAGCATTGTCACATAAAAGGAAATAAAAACATGATTTTATTTATATCATAATTTTTTATTAAAAAAGCAATTTACATGTGAATATATACTAGACATGTGCATTCGTTTTCGGACGAATGCATTTTCGTCCGAAAATTGCATTTTCGTCCATTCGCCCGAAAAACGAAGAACGAAAATGCTAAGCTAACTAAATCGAATGAACGAATAGTTAATAAAGGAAAATCATTCGTTCATTCGTCCATTCGTAGTACTATTGCATTCTATAAGCCGAAATAGAGTCGGTTTATAGAATACAATAGCATTTAACTATACGGAGACAGAGTCTCCATTCATAAATTTATGAATGGAGACAAACGTATAGTTAAAAGCCGACAGCCTATAAACCGAACGTTCGGTTTATAGGCTGTGGGCATTTAACTATACGGAGACAGAGTCTCCATTCATAAAATTATAAATGGAGACTTTGTCTCCGTATAGTTAAAAGCCGGTGTTCTGACAAATTTCTGGAGCAAATTCTCCTGCGCAATCGCAGGAGAATTTGCTCACTGCGCATGCGCATAAAGTTACAGCTGATAACTCAGCTGTAACTTTGTGACCACCGTGCATGAGACAGCTGCGCAACCCACCTCCCGCCCCCTCACACCCGCCGCACACCCCTTCTTACCAGATCATCGACCACAGCGATACACAGCGCATGCGCACGCCTATCCAGCCGTTTGGGAATGCGCGCGTCCGTTGTTGTGTTCTTAAGGTGGTAAGTAACACGGGGCGTCGGGACATAAGGGGGCAAGCATCCTGGTGAGGGCTGCCTCATCTTGATGGGATTTGTGATCCTCCTGCTGTATTATTGATGCAGCAGGAGGATCACAAATCCCATCAAGATGAGGCAGCCCTCACCAGGATGCTTGCCCCCTTATGTCCCGACGCCCCGTGTTACTTACCACCTTAAGAACACAACAACGGACGCGCACATTCCCAAACGGCTGGATAGGCGTGCGCATGCGCTGTGTATCGCTGTGGTCGATGATCTGGTAAGAAGGGGTGTGCAGGGGGTGTGAGGGGGCGGGAGGTGGGTTGCGCAGCTGGCGCATGCGCGGTGGTCACAAAGTTACAGCTGAGTTATCAGCTGTAACTTTATGCGCATGCGCAGTGAGCAAATTCTCCTGCGATTGCGCAGGAGAATTTGCTCCAGAAATTTGTCAGAACACCGGCATTTAACTATACGGAGACAGAGTCTCCATTCATAAAATTATAAATGGAGACTTTGTCTCCGTATAGTTAAAAGCCGGCATTTAACTATACGGAGACAGAGTCTCCATTCATAAAATTATGAATGGAGACTTTGTCTCCGTGTAGTAAAATGCCCACAGCCTATAAACCGAACGTTCGGTTTATAGGCTGTCGGCTTATGGAATACATGTATTCCTATTGCTATTCTATAAACCGAACGTTCGGTTTATAGAATAGCCATAGGATTACATGTATTATATAAGCCGAAAGTCTATAAACGGATCGTTCGGTTTATAGGCTTTCGGCATTTTACTACACGGAGACAAAGTCTCCATTCATAATTTTATGAATGGAGACTCTGTCTCTGTATAGTTAAATGCCGACAGCCTATAAACCGAACGACTTTCGGTTTATAGACTTTCGGCTTATATAATACATGTAATCCTATGGCTATTCTATAAACCGAAAGTCGTTCGGTTTATAGAATAGCAATAGGAATACATGTATTCCATAAGCCGACAGCCTATAAACCGAACGTTCGGTTTATAGGCTGTCGGCATTTTACTACACGGAGACAAAGTCTCCATTCATAATTTTATGAATGGAGACTCTGTCTCCGTGTAGTAAAATGCCGACAGCCTATAAACCGAACGTTCGGTTTATAGGCTGTCGGCTTATGGAATACATGTATTCCTATTGCTATTCTATAAACCGAACGACTTTCGGTTTATAGAATAGCAATAGGAATACATGTATTCCATAAGCCGACAGCCTATAAACCGAAAGTCGTTCGGTTTATAGGCTGTCGGCATTTTACTACACGGAGACAGAGTCTCCATTCATAAAATTATGAATGGAGACTTTGTCTCCGTGTAGTAAAATGCCCACAGCCTATAAACCGAACGTTCGGTTTATAGGCTGTCGGCATTTTACTACACGGAGACAAAGTCTCCATTCATAATTTTATGAATGGAGACTCTGTCTCTGTATAGTTAAATGCCGACAGCCTATAAACCGAACGACTTTCGGTTTATAGACTTTCGGCTTATGTAATACATGTAAACCTATGGCTATTCTATAAACCGAAAGTCGTTCGGTTTATAGAATAGCAATAGGATTACATGTATTCCATAAGCCGAAAGTCTATAAACCGAAAGTCGTTCGGTTTATAGACTTTCGGCTTATAGAATACAAGTAATACTATTGCCTTTCTATGAACCGAACGAGAGCCCCATTCATAAGAATTTCTTATGAATGGGGCTCTCGTTCGGTTTATAGAAAGCCAATAGTATTACATTGTATTCTATAAAACGAACGAAAAAAATTAACGAAACGAAAATAATGAACGAATTTCGTCTGAAACGAATGCACTAATGAACGAAATTCGTTTTAGACGAAATAAATAACATTTTCGTCCGAATGGACGAAAACGAAACGAAAATTTTAGTTTTGCACATGTCTAATACATACATACATACACGCACACAATCGATATTGCACTCAACCCATCAGTTACAAAAGCCTCTATGCCCAGGTGCTGTGTTACTTCACACACAATATCCATAACAAAATCACATGCTCACGGAGCTTGATATCAAGATTTAATCACTTCGTAATTCACATTGTTTTAATCGACGTGTGCGTTCATACTGCAAACCTTTATTAAGACTGCGGTACAACCCGACACGTCAATAATACCCATGTGAATTGCAGAGTGATTAAATCGCCTAAATCTTGATATAACGCTCTGTGAGTGTGTGTTTTTTTATTGATAATATATATTTATATATGTACTTTACTAGGTGCCGATTGGAAGATGCCCATCATAATGTATTAATAGCTTTTTCCCTGCTTGCACATATTTGAGGTTGTTGGCTCCTCATTGTCTGGTTGCAGCTTGCAATTGGGAGGAGGATTAATTGCACCTCTTTCAACACATTAAAAAGGTTTTGGTAGCAGTATAAACTGCTTTGTCCCACTAGATAGGAGGTGAGAGTAGGATCTCACACTATTGAGAGTGTGCCTTGACGTGGTGGGTGAGCTTAATTATGCTTTGGCCAATTCATATAACCAAAACCTCTCATTTCTTTTATGTTTATATATTTGTTGCCAACATTGTTAGGGTGAGAAGCGCAGACTTTTATATATATATATATATATATATATATATATATATATACCTGTATTAGAGTGTGGGTGCTTACTCATGTTCATTTTTAATGAGAGTTATACAAGTGATAAAATTAAAACTACATATTAGTTTTCAGATTTAAACACACCTTACTTACATAATTTGCTTATAGAATATGAGTGTTGTCATTCTGAAAACTCTAGAATTATTACCTAGAGATGACCCAAGATGTCCTTTAAGACACGTAGACATTTGAAATAGAAAATGCTTAATGAAAGAATACAAATAAAGTACCGCATTGCACTGGATAACTTTATCAGGGGGTCGAATTCTGACCCAAGATTCTAAAGAACATGTCTGCTCTCTGCTGATAGACATGTTGAGAGTATATTTAAAAGAAGAAAAACTACCCCAACTAGAGGACATAGTCTTAAATTAGAGGGGCAACGATTTAAAAGTAATATCAGGAAGTATTACTTTACTGAGAGGGTAGTGGATGTATGGAATAGCCTGCCAGCAGAAGTGGCAGAGGTAAACACAGTCAAGGATTTTAAGCATGCGTGGGATAGACACAAGGCTATCCTAGTTATAAGACCGGGACCGGGGGACTAATAAAAGTACTCAAAAAAATTGGGCAGACTAGATGGACCGAATGGTTCTTATCTGCCGACACATTCTATTTTTCTATGTTTCTATGCTGCTAGAGTTATAAAGAGCAAAGAGGGCTCAGTGTTCATTGCTATCTAAATGTCTACAGATGATTCAAACGTTCAATTAAATATGTTATTTTTTGCAATACTTAAGACTGTTATCATTTGGCAATTATAATTACTAATGTTTCTTTAATGTACTCACCTAAACATGGTCGATACTGTGAATGTAGAGAATTAAGGAAAATTATCTATTCAGTATATAGCGCAATTAGACGCAAAATGCATGGAAAAGCTGTATTTTGAATATGTCGGCGTTGTCTTCTGTGTCTGACATCACATTGTGGCTTGGTATGTAAATGACACAAATACTTAATTTGCATATCAATCCAGAAGGTTATGTTATAAACAGGAGACTCCACAGGTACTTTATATACATTTTGGCATTTACTTGCAAGTCAACATTTTTTTATTCTCTAATTTTATAACATGAACATCAGAGACTATTTACTCAAAGGTGAGTTGAGGTGAGAGGAACATCTCATCTCATGCAGGGGCAAACCTGAAGAGTTTGCTTGGTGGAGGAAACTCGCCAGGTTTGTCCCTGCACAATGTATAACTAAATTAATGAGATACAACATTTTCATCTCAACTCACACGCAGCTTTCCTTTTAGTGAATATTCCCAAATGTTTAGGTGACTAAGTTCCTTTCAAACTATGTATTTCTTGCTTTATACACAATTCTGGAACCTGGTGGGTTAACAAAATATCTTGTGCTAAACACATTTAATAACAAACCCTGTCCATTTTAAACAGTACAATGTTATCATCGTTTTTTTTTTCAAAGTAACAAGTGAATTTCTAAAGCACAAAACAATTTGGCCTACAAGTGAAATGTATTTATACAAATTAGCATTAGTGAATAAGTAGGTCACTGCTCTAAGGAGCAGAAAACCATAAGAAAGGCAGAGATGAAAAGAGAAACATTAAAAGACAAGTGGGGGGAGTGTGTTAAGAAAGAAACAAACTGTATTCTAGAGACACATGGAAGGTGTAAGAGTCATTCTTCACCAGCTCGGTCTCTCAAGGTAATAGGACACTTTGCAGAGCTTAGTGTGCTTGAGGCAGAGCTCATCGCATATGGAAGAAGTATTGACTTGCGAGTCGGAAATCTTTGGCGACCAGTTATCTGCTATTTTATCAAGATGGCTAGGGTTACTGCATGCTGAGGAGTCTGATGAATATACGTTTCAAGTGCGCCATGCAAGTGTTATCACCTCGTTGCAGGACAGATATTTAGTGTATGGACCGCGGACATGCGGTGATTGCTTTGTGTGAGAAATGGAAAAGTAATCTAACAGAAAACAACAACGAGAAACAAATGTAACGCTCAGTATGAGCTGAATATAGCACTTTATTGCAATCCTAGTCAAGTACATTGCTTTGTGGAAAATATCCAGTTTACTTGTTCTAGGAAAATACAGTTATCTTAACAATATTACCCTACAACAACAGTGACACTCGGTGCTCACTTCATGCTATACACAGATAAGAGATTTAAAGGGACTCAAACACCTAAAAATGGTTTGTACTGTACTAAAACAAGCAAAATGTGTACAACATACAGAAAATACAATTAATTTACAAATGAGCATGGAGAAATCAGTATAAAACTAATCTTTTTCCTCTTGGTATATACATTTTGAAAGGTATGTATCAAAGTGGCGCTATCATTGTATGCTCCTTTGTATAGCTCTAACTCCCCCCAAAAAGTCTTGAGTCAGTTTTGTGTGCGCCAATGAGCAGTTCTGAATTACGCTGTCGCCTACACAGCCCATCTATAGAAAATAAGAACAGATATGCACTAAAAAGGTGTCAGAAAGCCTCCTCCAATCCATTTTGGTGTAGCGGCTATCGCTGCTCCAGCAAAGAGTCACACGTTATAAAAAGGTGCAATATTTATGAATTAGAGCCCTTTGATTGCACCTTGCTTTATTATCCCTTTATATATATCGTTTATTGTAATTCTTTTTAACAATGTATATATTCTATTATTATTTTTCAACATAAAAATAAGCATAGTAAATAATCATTTATTCAGCTAAAGCAATGATTCTTTTGGACTGCCTAAAAAGAACATCTTAATACAAATTCAGCTACAACAAATAAGTTTTGGTTTTTTTGGACAAACTTCAGTATGAAGGTATAGCTAGGCACTTGCATGGCAGAAGAAGATATCCTTCATTGCTTATCTTGCTGTGTTGTTTTAGCCATGCTGTGCTACTTGTTAGCAAAGTGATGGATGATCAGATTTTGCTCATTATCCCAAACTGGAAACATGTAAAAGCCATAGATAGCCTTGAGCAGATCAGTTATTCACAGTGGCGAGCAGCCGTGTTGATGATCAAAGTGCGCTCTAGTCACTAAAAAGTGAATGGTAGTGAAATGACTACTGATGCAAATCTCAGGCATTAATAGCTGAATTGGAAAGAAAAATAATGTTTCCATCGTGGTCATTAATGTCCAAGTTACTGTATGCTTTCATATATTTAACATTTTATCTTAGCACTGGTATTTGTGCAGGTTCCTGTGCGTATGTTAATACATTTTAGAACTTTGCCCCACAATTAACCCCCAACAAATAACCCCCAACGTTTCCATTGGGCATTGCTTTTAAAACACTATGCAAGAGGCGGATGGGAGTTAGGCCTTCATGTGCGAGTAGGAAATGTGGGTAATGAAAATAAGTTAGGAGAGTAGGGAGTAATATAGGGGGCCCCATAAGTCCTATAAATATCATATGACCAGGTAACTAATCCAAATGGCATGATCATTACAAATAAATGTTTAGTTTAAGTGATGTACTTACCTGATATTTGCTTTCCGGACTATGCATTGTAATGCAGATGTGCAGATGTGTACGCTCTTACAATGCTTAGCACATCACAGTAAAACAATCTAGTGCAATTGTATTCAAAACCAAATCCTTCCTGTTCTCTGTTTTGGTACTGCACACTCATGAGTGGTCTGACCATCGAGTCTAAGGTTACCCCATCACTTGAGTTAGCAGGATGACTTCTCCTCACATCATAGGGGTTTATGGATTGTGCACACACAGTATCACTTAACTGCACTGCACTATTTGTGTTTTATATCTGTATTTGAGTGTCCTTAGATTTTTTTTTTTGTAAAGATGATAATTTGAGCTATACATTTACTAACCATTTAACCAGCAAAATGTATACATTGAATTATAAAAGGCAATGTGTCATGTTTTAATTACTAGCAGTCTCATCTCATATAAACATATACTTTGGTCATTTATATAAAACCTTTTAGGTGACGTAGTCTACATGAATTTGCCAGGGTTAAAATGTTTATATCTATGAGTTATTATTAAAGACATGTCACTTAAATCATATGTTGTGTTAAATTAAAACGCAAATGATTTAAATTCAATAAAATTAACATGCAGTTTCACTGATAATCTTCACCTTCACCCACTGATAAATGGTGTTACCAATACATAAATAGAACAGAGAAAATGGTAGAAGTTGTGACCAATACATACATATATATATATATACACCCTCACCCCAGTTATATCAATTTAACAGTGGAAAGAAGTGACAAAGGCATTTTGACAAATAATGAAATCTAATTGTAAACACCATGTCATTTAAATTAGCCTTTCTTAAGAAAGAAAAAACTATTTAATATTATACATTGTGTGCACAGAACAATTTAATTAGCGTTCAATTACATATAAGTGTGTTTCTGTTAACCATATTATATTTTGCATTATCCTTATTTTTAATTACTGAAATGTGGCATTTTTACCAGAGGAATACAAAAACAGTCCATTGTTGCATTACTTTATAAATTGGATTTGACCAGTGAATATTTACTGAGTGAGAAGCACAGTGTGGTCCAGCATTTTAATGAGGAATCAGTATTTGACAAGGTGCCACAAGATAATAATACTATCTCATAACATTAATTTGCTAGATGGAAAGGAAAATTAGCATGAAAATAATCTTTAAAACCTCACATATTCTGTTTGCTGTTCGTCAGAAAGCGGATTCTGCATTTAATTGTGCCTCTCTGGGGTTATTATGATATTATTTATATTAATTATACCAAATTACACAGAATAGTATCTTACAGCATGAGGAGTACATTTATATCATTCATTCTAGGCCAAACACTTTTGACAACAAGATTTCCAATAATTCCTAATTTTGTCCAGTACCTGGACAGGGTAGAAATTCAAATTGAGCTTTATCAGAGGATCAGGAACAGATGAAGCAGCTCTCAGAAGTCAGGCATCCGACTTCAATGCAAAATCACGGATTGCAATAAACTGCAGGTATTTAACAGGGGTGTGTTGCAAAAGTTAACAAGTCCAACAGACACCAACAGAGAGGAAGACATACAAGGGAACAAAGGCAGGGAGGCCTCTAGAGGAGGAAGGACGTACATAAGCACACAATTAGGACGTTTAAATGTATGAGTGAGGAATTCAGGGTAGAAAACTGACATGCATACAGAAAACATCAGCATACCTTTGACTGAACCAGGTTATGTGTGCTGCCATTGTAAATTATTTGTTGAGTCTTACAGTTACGCAATTGACTTTGCCTCAGGGAGTTTTCCTGAGATGATGAGTCACTACTGACTCAAAGGAAAAGTAAGTATATTTGTGTGAAATGCCCTGTCTGGGTATTCATAGCGGTAGTTGTGATGTCACAAGGCATTATGTGTGTTTATATAAAAGTAATAGATAGATTGTGTCTGATGGGCTATAGTTATACCAGGAATGTTGCTTTTACATAAGTAGACTAAGGCAGTGATGGCTAACCTTGACACTGTAGACAATAGTGTAGGGCTTACCTTGACACAATAGTAGTATTGCTGTTAATAGTTAATGTAAGATGAGGTTGGGGGACAGGTCACTGCCAATATGATAACATCACGGTATATTAAATGGATTCTGTTGCCTAGATATTGTTTATGATAAAAAATTATCTATGTATTGTGTTAGCAGAACTGCAAACAAATAACTATTTTTTTATCATATAAATTTTTATTACAGTTTTTATACCTAAATTAAGAGAAACATGTCTGTGGTACTAACTGTTTATGACATCACTTTGCGTTTTAATTTGAAAATTATAAATTTTTCCTATTGAAAGTAGAACATTTGCATATTAAGCCACAATATGATGTCATAGACCTGAAATCCTAAAGAGGAGACGCCACCAACACTTTTAAAATATATGTTTCTCTTCATTTAAGCTTTTGCTGGCAATTCTGTTAACACAATATATAGATCGTTTTGTAATTTTGTTCAAGTTGTTTGTAGCTGATGTACCTTTCTGAAACTGAAATAAGCTGCAGGAAAAGGCACAGGGTACAGATAGGAATATCACTGTCTTTGAATAATATTTTTGAAGATCAATAGAACAATATTATATTGTCTGTCACAAAGGCCAGTAAATGTCCACCATTAACAATTACGGGTGCCTCTGTAAACAGAAAGGATGTGTGTATAACCCTGCTTCCAAGGACAAATGGTCAATCTTTTTTCAGAATAATAAGAAATATGTTCTGTATGAAAACATCCAAATGACTGCTAATTCTGTGTAGTAACTGAAAGCTGCACCACATAACAGGTGATCTTCTACTGGACCTCTTTATGTGTCAATCTCGGATACTTAGCCACTACTTTGTTTTACCAACTCCCACTGACACAGTGGACTGGAAAACCCACTTCATCTCTGCTACCCTCAGCTAAACACGCTTTTATTATTCTTTTAATGCAAAATTAATGACACTATCAATAGCCACCTGATTAAATATCTGGTTTGCCCCAAACGTTCAGTCTTTTTCAGAGGGCTTCTGTATCACTGAACTTGCTTTATGTCTGGGATGAAAACGAATATAAAAAAAACAGCAATAGTATCAACATAGTGATTTATTTGAGCCTACAAGAGATTGTTTGAAAACATTTGAAAGTTTGTAGACAAACAATAACAAAAAACTTGTCAAATAGTAACACTATATGCACCCCTACATTTTTTTGTTACAGTTGTCCTTTAAACTATAGTGGTATGCAGTTTGCAAGGCTTAGTCTTAACAATAAAGTTGAACATTACATGTAGACCAACCAAGACACTATGGGATTCGCTTGAGGGCCAGTAATACAATGACCAGTATTGCAGTGTTCAGCCATGTGGGAAAGTATAAGACCCTCAATTTGCCAAACATATTGCAAATATTTCCAGAGATAGAGATACAATTAAACGAGCTGATGAATCACAAACTGTACACATACCAACAGAGAAGAGCGATCCAGAGTCTTACAATGTAATTTAAAATAATAATTGCAGAGATGAGGAAATTCTGTTAAACCGAAAGCTTCATTTCAAAAGCTATAGATGTAAATAACACAGAGCTAAATTGGATAGAAAATTGAAAATGAAATATGAATACATTGCAATTTACAAAAATACAAATTTAAACCATAACTGGCCAAATAAAAATAAACTTTCAAAGTCTGTCAAAATGTTCATTGCAGAAGAAAATTATGCAGAAAACTGATGAATATTGAACTAAAATAAATCACAGTCAATGATTTTATTATTTGAGTTAATTGTAGTACTTATCTGTGGCAGGCGTATAATATTAACTCCTCACTATGTCTTCTCAGATAGCTGGAATAAGTACACACAATATATACTGCAGATCTGTTAGGAATTTAAGAAAAGTTCTTTTATTTGAGAGATTTCTCTTGTAAGAGACTCATGCCTTGTGAATAATTGTAGAACACTGATATATTGATAGCCAGACGTGGGTAAGGTATACAGTATAATATAATAATACAGTGACCAATCACCTGTCATGCATTTGGTAAATGCAGATTTGACGCAGTGTCCCCTGTCTATATGATAGCATCTTATGAACATGCAAAATGCATAAAACCTCTTAAGGGTCACATAAGCCCTTGTGTTAAAAAAAGGGGCTATTTTAAAGATGATCTTACCAGTCATCAGCTCCTGCATAGGCATAGGAAACATGAATTAATCGGAAGCAGTAAACAGAAACAGGCCAATCCAAGGTAAAGTAAGTCAGAATGAATGGGAGAGAGACCTATAGGATCAAAGGATGGATCTAAGGGAAGTTGGTCATTAGGGTGAAAGACGGACAGTTAATAGTCAATGGGGTGAATGAAATCAGTGGTAGTTGGAAGAAGCTATGAGAACTTGGGCAATGCCATAATGAAAGGGGTTTAGTTGTGAGTGAGGAAAATAATAAAATACTTAATAATTTAAAACCAGTCTAATATCATTTACCCTACGAAATATAAATATGAAGCATAGAATTCAGAACCTATAGGGCCCAAGTAGCAGATTCAGTTGACCATGCAGTGTGCCTGAACTCAGGACAGTCTCCCCTTTTGCTGAATGGTAAAAACAACCCTGAGAGAGCAGACCAAACCACTCTGACAGGGGGTGTATAGAACTAAATAAAAGTTTTTTTGCTTCAGTCCTCTGCCAGGTGTGTTTTATGATCTCTATGTCTTGTTAAGGTAACATAAACAGCCTACTGCTTCTCCCTCCCTTGCTGCAGACGCCCTATCCCCCCTCCACCCGGTCTCCCATGCTTGTACATGAGTGGTATAGTCCAATTACATATTGAGTAAAAAGCCCATTTTATATTTGGATGAGAACAAGATAAATAACTTTTCACACTTAGTTGTAGTTTTGCTAATCATCATAGAGAGCAGCTAAATTACACTCATGCCATTCCATAAACATTGACTGGCGAAGCACTACATTTATCATACTTCATCTGCACTTTTAACCATGTCATTATGTGTGGATGGCATTAAAATGTCTATTATTGTATTATGATAGAGACTGATCACTATCATCATCCATAGTCTAACCAAGAGTAGTAGATTGTCCTATGGGACATATATATATATTATCTGTGCTGGTAAATCTGTCCTGACATGTGAAGATATTACATTCACTTAGTTGTGGGGGAGAGTCATGTTTGAAGATGTGTACACGTTTATTCTAGATTTAACATTTATTCTAGACATAGCAACAACAAAAAACCCTCCAGGGCTGGATCATATAAACAGCACAAGTGATATGTGTGATCATTAATGGACTACATAATAAGTAGCAAACCATTTTTAGCAGTTAACAAGAACTTGCTTCTGTGCTGCCTTGAACTTCAATTTACTGCACAGCCAACAAAGAGAACTTTAATCTTCTCTGCATAATTATTGGATGACCTTGTTTCTATGGGCCAATGCAAACTGTCTCTTTAGGCAATGTACTGTCTAAATGATCTGTTATTGTATTCCTGAGGCATTAAATACTAGAACAATCACTTATATTCGGACATGGAGTTCGCTTTTGGAAAGCATCATTAAAACAATGTAAAAAATAGACGTTAAGGAACATAAAAAAAGACAAATCTTTACAAACGTTGTAGTTTAATTTTAAATGCAACATTTTAATGATATGGATAGACATTGGGAGACATCATGTAATACAGAAACTATTTTAACAAAGTATGTTTTATTCACTAAACAGTGAGCTGACGGGAATAGCAAAAATCAGGTAATAATAGGTGAGGTGGAAAATGTCTCCAAGTTTAGTGAATAGACTTCTGTATTCTTACCAATAACTGGATTTGTCTGGCTACTCCAGGATCCATACATGACTTTTGTGAGCCATGTGGTTCTAGGATTCCATTCCTTATTCAACCAATAGGAGAGCTGAAAAATAAAAACATAAAGTGATGGTGGATTTGACTTTCCTTTGTTGTTCAAAATGATGGACTTCCTGCTCAGTTTATTTCATGGAACAATTTGTCCAGGGGTTTTTATCACAAAGCTCATTGGGTGTCCCCAATAAAGTCAATGTCCGTGCATGCTGGTGAACTGTGGCATTGTCAAGTACTCCTAAATTTGCTGATCATGAAATGCCCTTTGTTCCCTTAACTTTTATGTACGTCATTGTATTTGCAAAGTGTTCGGCTAGGATGACTACAGTCATATCTCTTGTTTTCAAGCACGTCCTGAAGCACGGGTTCATTGTTACAGATTTTTCAACTATAGCAAGTGATGATAATAGTATGCAAGATTACTATATTGTAAATGTGTTGTGAGAGACCCTGTGATGCAGTAATTGAGCGATATTATGTTAGACCTGCTTTGGTAAATAGCAGCTTGTATTTTTATGTTTAAATAATGCCTAAGGGAAATATGCTAGCTTTCTAAATGTCAAATGTACCACATTCCATTTTGTAGGGTGGAATAATTATTAAATGCTCAAACTGTTCTTGAATTTGAAGAATGGGTGGAGAGTTAAAGTGAGTTTCCTGCTCAAGCAGAGTAGGAGCTTTTCAGCAAAGTGGTCACAAACTGGGCAAGCTGGGTGGAAAAGAATGCTGGAGGTAAACTGTAGCCTGGTTAGTTTGTTTACCATATCACAGTGATGGGTAGTATAACTGCACTTAAGGACAAATCTGTGCAGTGGATTATGCCGAGTGATGAATTTACTGAGACTGGGTCTGTGGTGCACATGCATACATTATATGCCCCTAGTCTATGATCAGAATTTGCATTTGCTTCCCACGGGATGTAAGCAAAATTTGTTTCTGTATCTAGCACAAAGTTTAATACAGTAAAAACATTTAAGCATGCATGGAATAGGTGTAAGGCTACCCTACATATAAGATAACGTCATTGACTAATGAAAGTATTCAGAAAGTTGGACAGACTAGATGGGCCAAATGGTTTTCTGCCAACGCATTTTATGTTTCTGTCTTTGTTTCATGTGATGAATGTAAATTAATTTTAGTGAATAGACCCCAAAGTGTTGGCAGTTTATTCAGGTAACTTATATGAGACAAAATGCCATGTTTCTTACACGTTTTCTTTGTGTTGTAATAGTGTGTAACTGCTTATTTTTTTTTCATTTTATGTAATTGTGACAGAACCATCCATCACTGGAGTTCTTGGAGAGAACAAATGGCTTGCCTCCTCCCTATAGATTATAGGCCCTGGCATTGCGATTTGGGTACAGTGGGTAAGGGTGCACTTTTCATTGGCTTTACTCATGCATAGGGTTGCCACCCAGTCGGTATTTTACCGGCAGGCCAGTAAAAAATGGTTTACTTCCAATGTTAAGTCTATGGCGGTACCAGCAAGGCCGGTATTTTTTTGTAGAAAAGGTCCCCCTTATTATTTGCTAGGTTTAATAGGGTTATTAAGTCAGGTTCTGTTAGTATATTGGTTTATGTATGTGTATCTCTCTCTCTCTCTCTCTCTCTATATATATATTTATAGGTTACCCCTGTAGTGCAGACCTGTCTGCAGCTTAAGTGTGATTTGAACTAATTATGATGTGGTTTTCTATATCTAACAATGCTGGTTAATAGTTTGGTTTTGGTTGTATGTTAATATGTGGGTTGAGTTTTATGTTAACTTGATTATGTCTGACTTTAGAGCTGTTACTTTACAATACATGTGCATTCCTGTTTCAAAGTTACTGGTCCTGTCTGGTGATTTGGAAGCTCCATCTACAACACCAGTTCTGCCTGGTGGTTTGGGGTGGCTTATACAAGGAAGCAGAGTTCTGACGGAGGTACCCAGTCGGGGTACAATAGTGATCCATCACAATAATAATTAAGTATTCCTCATCTACAGGGTGATGTAGCATGTGGAGATTTTTTTCTTAACTATTTTTTAAAACCATTATTTATTTATTTGTATAAGGTTCTCTCTTATCAGAAGTCTGCAGATGAACATTTTAATCTTTTAGACAGCAAGCAGAGAATATAATATTTCTAATAACAGGTATAATTTGTAGATGACACAGACTGTAAAGAATAGGCGTTTACTATACAGGATACATATAAGTGTGCCTGTAAGGAAAAAAAAGGTACCCTGAGGTTAATACAAAATAATAAAATCTTTAATTTCTTAAAAACAAGCCCTGCTTGCGAGATCTTATTTGAGACATGTTGCTAAGTAACAATGTCTGAGAGTTACACTATGGGATTTCTGTTGACAAGAATATGTGAAATAGACTCTTAACTCATCGTTGATTGACTGCAGTTCCTAAAACTAGCTTGAGTCTCAGTTCCACAACAGCTGAGGGCTATAATGTCACTATCTCTACTTTAAGTCAATAACTGAGAGGTCTGTTTACTAAACCTTCAGTTTTGCTAAGCTCAAGAGTTGTGAACTTTGCTTGTCTGCTCCATTATTCACATAGATGGTCTCAGATGTAACTCCCCTGGTCTTAAGCAGAACTTGGTATGATCCATCAACACACTTTTGGCTCTGTCATCAAAGAAGTAGTGTGTAACCATTTAGGAATTCAACCATGTAGTGGTAGAGTGTGTGAGCATTTGGAGGGGAAGTAGGGTATCCTGTAGAAATTATGAGGGGTTACAAATAGTTCTATTGTAGCAAAAAGTGTTTGCATGCTCTACAAGGTAACGAATATGAAATAAACCGCATCTTGTACATTGCTATATACCTATGCTATAGATTCTGCATACTTAATGATCTTCTATGACGTTAGCAATTAAAACTGTAGGGATAGGCAACAACATTGTCCATTTTCTACATTTACTCGACTTTATGATGGACAATATAATGATGTTCTATGGACCTTCACAGACCTTGCCCCAGTCACTGGTGCCCTTGTTCGTACACTTTGCCTAATGTATAGAGGTGTTACACCAACCGTAGCCTGTTAAAGACAGCTCTGTAACTACCATTGTGTTTTTCTATATTGCATTTCTTTTGCTTACTTCAGTTAGCAGTTTGTCAAGCAAATTACCACTTAGTCAGCACAAGAGCTTCTGTTTCTTTTTATTTTATCACTACTTTGTGGTTTTTGATATCTCCTGAAGCATTTTCTTTTTCTGAAAAGACTGGTTCATTTTTCTCAGCTGCTGATTTCTAGGTTCTGTTGGTTTACAAGAGATTACACAGTCTACAGCAATTACAGTACCTATTTTTATTTCAACTATAGCTCATAGCACTTTGATGGAGACAGTGTTATTTGTTTGCATTTAACATTTTGTAGAACTGTAAGAGATCCCAATGAACATCTTTGTTCTAATACGGTGTCTATATGCAAAAGCAGGCCTAACATTTAATTTCTTGCTTGACTGCAGCCTTGTGATGTCCACGAATTTAAACAATGAACACCTCTTTCTTTCTCGTTCATTTTCAAAAATCTTAAAGAAATATATATACAATATTGTATGCAATGTTGTTTTGGTTAGTTGTAACCAATTACCATTTATTGAATGCAACAAATGTATCAAGTTTTCATGATAAAATGTTTGTGCAGGTACCTTTAAAAACTTAAGTTTTATACTATGTAATAGTTCACCTTTTTAAGTAGCGTGCACAGGAGGAAGGTATTGATTCAGAAAAAGAGGTTAGGCAGCTTAAACCTATAAAACTATGATATAATACCAGGACCTGTCATTATTATAGGACCTGTCATTATTGTAATGCAAGTTTAACACCTATTTGTGTGACAAACCACTGTGTTATCTATTAGACAACTGTTCTATCTACTATGTACAAAGTTCAGGCAGGCTAGTTATATGATGTATACAATAGTGCCTAATTTCAGAAGTCTCATTGTTTTTTTTAATCAAGAAGAATATTAAAGGGACACTCCCACCAAAAAAATGGTTTTATTTTTTTATATTGTATTGTTGATTTCAGATATGTCTGTTTTGTGTTTACAGGCCACCATTTATCCTATTCTTAAGCCAGATAAGGATCCAGCCACCATGTCAAATTACCGCCCTATATCCCTAATAAATCTTGACCTTTTTTTTTTTTTTAAAAAATACTTGCCGACCGCTTGAAAACAGTAATTTCTAAATTAATTCATATAGACCAGGCAGGCTTTATTGAAGATAGAGACTCTGCTGATAATATCCGCAAAATAATGAACATTCTTTATAACATTAGAGATAGAAACACTCCATCAATTATTATAGCATTGGACACTGAAAAAGCCTTTGACAGGGTGAGCTGGTCCTTCCTGGAAGGGGTGCTGGAGGCCTTTGGCATTGAGGGTGCTTTTAAATTGAATACTATGTCCTTATATTCAACCCCTCAAGCAAAGATCTTAAGCTCCGATTTAAACTCGAATTGGTTCGATATTAGAAACGGTACCAGACAGGGTTGCCCTTTGGCACCTCTTCTATACCTCTTGTCAATCGAACCATTAGCAACTCTAATTAGACAGAACCCTGATATCCTCGGGATAACTATAGCAGACCGCAATATGAAGATCTCCCTCTTTGCTGATGATATCCTGCTTACCTTTGAAAATGTAATAACTTCAGTTACAGCAGCAATGAGAATGATCGATATATATAGTACTTTTTCTAATTATAAATTAAATATTAAAAAACTCAGATACTAACGAATAATTGATTATTTGGGGATTAAATTAAGGATAGACCCCGACCCCAACTATCTCCCTATGCTTTCATACTTTAAAGATAAATTGGCCAATTGGAAAGGTCTAGAGATTTCCTGGCTAGGTCGAATTAACACCATTAATGCCTATTTGATTCCTAACTTGATATATCTGTTTAGATAAATCCCGCTCTAGGACCCCGTGAGATATTTGTCTATGTTTAAAGCTGTGATGTTGGACTTTGTGTGGAATGGCAAAAAATCAAGAATAGCCAATAAAACCTTGATTCGTAGAAGGAAACATGGGGGACTTTTTTTCCCCCAGATATTGAAAAGACTCACCAAAACATTATGATATCCCATTTCTTGAGATGGAATAAAAAATCTTCCTGGACAACGGATTGGTACCAAATTGAAATCCAATCCTGTGGAAAGTTTAACCCTTTCCACAGTTTATACCTGGACAGTAATAACTGCCCAAATACGAAGTCTCCAAATTGTATCGTTCAAAATATTATAGTTTCCCTAAAGAAATTTAAATCCATGTTAAAAATTCCCAAAGTTATGTGACTGTATTTAATAAAATATGTTACTAAACAAGTGTGACTGGTTGCCGCCATTTTGTGAAATAGTGTTTTTGGGTACCACCCCCTAGTGACTAGTGAGCCAGTAATGGAGCAGGCATATATCTAATAACATCATCATGCAGGCTTTGGCCACAGTTGGAAAGTGAGACTGGCTGAAAGATTTTGGACGATGTTGCATCATGGGAAATTTTCACAAAATGGAGCCAGGAGATAAAAACCTAATTTTATTTTTCCTTTTATAAGCAGTTAATTCAATCATATAAAAAACAAAGAGTGACAAATAATTTATATAGGTGTTTGTTGTAAAGGACCAGACCAGATATTGTAGTTACATTTTATGTAAGTTGGAGTGTCCCTTTAAATGTTATGAATATCTAAATTTAACTTAGTAGTGACTACAAAAGACCTCCACTGTTGGTAATTCCTGGTCTGATTTGAGAAATTCTTATCCTTGTAATGCTTGGACACTTTGATGCCTGATGTGAGGCATCGTTGTGAACATGTTGTCAGCATGTCAGGCCTGCACACATGCCATTGTATTACCCTTTGTGTACATTCATGTGTGGAAGAATCTAGGCATGTATGGAAAACATATATCTCAGCAACATGGTAAAAGATTGGCTGAGGGCAATGTTAAGTCTATGGATTCAATGGCATGGCCAATATTTTTTTGGAATAAGTGTTGGCAACCCTATGTGTCTGTGGTGTCTCTTAATTATTACATCACCTTGTTAATTAATATACAAATTACACATTTTATCTATTGACATTAATTTATTTGCAAATGAAGCCACAGGTGATGTCATACAACAGACACATTTAAAAACATGTTTAGTCTATTTATTTGCTAATACAATATATAGATATTTTTTCATTGTTTATATTGTAGAGGATAAATAGTCTTATTTTGGACTTTTTATATTTCCACAGGGTTTCTACTAAGGTGTTAAAAACATTTTTTCTAATTAGAAACCAAAAACCCATTGAATCACTTACACATTGTAATACCAATATCTCTAAATCATTATGTGATATTATGGTGAAATAAGATGTCACAAGACAGAAACCGCAGATAAGATTATGTATTAATTAAAGATCTTACCGTGATGAAAGCTGTAATGAGATGTGTGGGCTGATATATAACAATCTAAGGACCACAGGCATTCCCGTATTTTATTTCTGTTCATGAAAATGTGTTGGGATGTTTTGAAACATATTGTATTGACACAGATGAGAAGATAGGAGTATGACAGCAAGGAAGAGCAATGTAGAGCTGGAGACCGATCACACCAATACTATACAGAGATTATGAGTAATGACAACATGTTGACATTGTTGAGATATAATATTAAAACAGTGCAATGTAGTGATATTAAATGTATGCTGGAATGGTTAACAATTAACAATTGATTCTTAAAGGTTAATTAGAAATAAACTAAAAATATATAGGGCTATTAAAAGCTTACAGTTCCATTTAGGGTCACCACCCAGTCAGTTTTTTAAGCCTACTGAGGCAATAGCATGGCTGGTATTTTAAGGTAATAGGGTTTCTTGGTGATGGTACTGCATGTTTGTGCATGGCATGAACTTATATATTTTGAAAGACATTGTGAAACAACTTACAATATTGAATGCCATGTGTGTTACTTCAGTGGATGAAATGATAGTGATTGTACCTATTATTCATTACATAACCACCTAGAAACATCCTAAAACTCCCGTCATATTGCCGCCTGAGAACCAAGATTGAATTTGGTGTGTCTTTCTATGATAGTTCATTAGCTTGATTGTATTGCGTCATTATGCAGTTCGTTAGGGAAATTATTGATAACGCTGGAAGATTTCAGTACAAATCCTGCTCTCTTATCTTATTACCCAAGCGTCTCTACCATGTGAAATGTATAAATAACCAGTCCAAGATTTTGTTTTGTACCCTAGGATATCTCAGACTTCAATAACTATTCCTGTAACCTAATGGTGCTTGCATTGGTCATGGACAAGTCTTTGGTTTGGTAACATAGCTGCCTACATTATCTCATGGAAGTATGTACAGTATCTACACATTACTTGTTGATGCACACATCTTAATTTCTTGCAACATATTCAGGAATCTGTTGCGCAAACTGACAAAATTAGATTTTTGAACTTGCTTTTCTAGAACCTGTCTAACTTTTGTCACAAAAGCCTGATTTGGTCAGTTAGTCACAGTGCAACTAGCATAAAAACAGAGATGGTCACCTTCACAGTGTATCCAGCAACAGAGACGGTAACCTTCACAGTGCAACCAACAATAAAACAGAGACGGTGAACTTGGAAGTAAAACCAACAATAAAACAGAAATGGTAACTGTCAGGCTCCAGGACCCATTACCATCCCCCACATGTTACACTCACCTCCATCCTCCTGCATTGTGGCCGTGCTCCCGGTCTTGAGTAACGTTCTCCTCATGCAGGATTCTCCTACAATCGGGGGACATGTCTTGTATATACTTGTATATTCTCAAACTAGGTTCTGCCCTTGTGAAGTTCCATTTATTGCTACTTGCATTTGATATTCTGAACATTGTTGACCTTTGGCTCTCTTTTTGGATACTGAAGATCTCTCTTTTCCTGACCCTGGCCTTCATCCTAGTTTTTGCACCTATTCTGCCTGCCTTGGCCCTCTGACCTTTAGCCTGCCCACTTTTTACTGATGCTTTTGGACTTCCCTGTGCTTTATTCCAGCATGACAGTAACCTTCACAGTGTAATCAGCAATAAAACAGAGACGACAACCTGTTTGAAGACTAATAGAACACACAACTATCACACATCTTGTAGTGTCTTGAAATTGCCTCACTTTCCATGGGCTCTGTATAGTGTGCACCATACTGACATGCCTTTTATTTTGAAGGTGCCTTCAGGACAAGATACCATTACAAAATCCATTCTTTTATTGTAAACCCACTATAGCCTGGGCACTGCAACGTACATGGTAATACCACACCAGTGCCAATAAATGTCACCTATTAGATTATTTTCTGTTTAAAGGGAAGTTTAATTTTGAGTGATGTACTTTAAATATTTAATTTAATATATATATATATTTATAAAAAAAAAAAGATTATAAGCTATTTTTTATCACTAAATATTCAAGCAAGGAAATCGTATAATATATTTCTTTCCAATCCATGTTGCGGAAATATAATACGTTCTCAATTATTTTCAACTGTGAGGTTATGAGGAGAAACCAGATAAAAAAAAGCCGAGCATTTCTATGCAAATTATTCTTCAATTGTGTTTCATATCATTCCATTGGTTATATTTCTCCCTGAAGTGTACTGATCCTTTAGAATCTCCGACACAGAATTAGAAATTGAGTTCCGTTTTCACAATGTACGGTGGGAAAACGACTGAAAGCGCACTGGATATTTGTTGAACATTAAGGTAGCTTCATTCATTTTATGAAGTTAGCCCAGTCATTTGACATTTAAAAGCTCATGGAGAAAGGCATTAAACGTGGTATTTCTTTAATTGTCAAAAGGTTGTTTGATAATGAAATTTTATTAACAGTGAAAGTTACCCGTGTGGGTTCAATTGGTGATATAATTGAGAATGATACAGAAAAAACATATATATATATATATATATATATATGTGTTTCTTGACAGTTGAATCCTTTTTAATGAGAGGTAAATGCAGTCTATTTTCTGTATCATAATGAACAGAGTGGTATTGAATAGGATATGATGTATGTTTGTTTATATATTTAGCAGAAGAGGTGTGAGTAATTCTAATGTTAATGTTGGTGAGGAATAGTAACATAATAACAGTGTATTAATCATAATTTAACCTTTTTATTGTGTGTCAACTAATTAGAGTTTATATGCATTGCATTTGTACACTATTATTTAAAAAGCATTAAAATGTGGGAACCACCCTTGCTTTTAAGTATATATATTTTACACACTGTTTGCATTACCTGCTGGGGTAACATTTATTAGTGGTATTGCATTTATACAGTTCCAGAATTATTGACAGATAATAACTTTGTCAGTGCTGTTAGTAGTTTAGTAATGACTTGTTAACTGTTTTGTCTGCTGGGTTTAGTAGTAGGTTGGAAAGTTTGATTTATGAACAAAAACACAACTTAATGGCACAGAATTATATATAAAAAAAAATATTAATACGCTATCATGAAAACAAATTGCACAGAAAATGGATTATGAAAAGGGTAGAACCTTCAACACAGAACCACTACATATCTGTCTTACCTGGCAACTTCTCACTCCCTCACTGTATTCAGTACAGACCGCCATGAAATTGTCATCGATTGAGACACTAAGGGCTTTATTCACGAAAGAGGGAACTGCAGTGAATTGAGACGGGAATGTGTAACTTAAGGCCGAGTTGGGAAAATCCGCCAATTCAGCTGGACTTCAAACTGATATTTTAGTCCTAAGTTTGAAATTCCCCTCTATTTCCTGTTTCACGATCAAAGAGCCATTAAATGTTTCATATTGAAACACCATGCAGCAATAAATAAAGCAAACAAACCAAAAAACAAAACAAAACAATGTAACACACTATGGGTAATGAATAAACGACTAGGGGGACCTGTACCTCCGTCGAGTTACCCAATATAAGTATATATATATAATATTTATAATGTTCATTTTTTCAATGGATAAACATTTTATGCAAAGACACTATCCAGTTTTAAACAGATGCATAAGTCTCAAGGCAAACTTTTGCGAGCTAGTGACCTACAATTGACTGCAATGCGTTGATGACTGTTCTAACAGAAAATGAAATAATCAGGACCCTTTCATGCAATGACTCACTCTGAGAAATGTCTGTCCCGTGATACCCCGAGAATTAAACATTTAAATGACAAACAGATTCACATTCAATTGAAAACGACAAGGAATTCCATTACCCTTGTTCTATTCAAACATCCTGCAAGTTACGTACACTACGAAACTGTGCTTCATTCATAATGAGTAAACTGAAGCACCAGCTAAAGACAATTAATGAACAAATTCATGTTTGATTCACCTGATTACTGTAGTGCTAACGAACTATATATACATAGTGACTGGGGACTTTTATGGATATTATAATTTATGTTCATTTAATATATTTTATGCATAATCGTATATTTGGTATATTCACTAAATTCACTAATGGTGATCTGGCATCTGAATCATCCATATTATAGCCATTTGATCAATTGTATAAATCAGGCCAAAATAGGTGAGAAATATTCCCCAACAAGCCTGTTCTGGCTGAGCAATTTTGACTTGATTTTTCCATCTCTGTATTCAACTCACCACCGTTCACTATTAATAGAATAGACCCCATAGCAAGATTTCACTATGTCACTTTTCACTGTATTTAAAAAGTAAGTTGAAAAATCAGATCAAGCCCCCAAATGTACTCCCTCTGTAACGGTCTCCCCATAGGTGTTGTTAGGGCTCCCTTAGCAAGTGTGTGTGTGTGTGTGTGTGTGTGTGTGTGGGGGGGGGGGGGGGGGGGGGTCCTAAGCAGATGTTAAATTGCTTAAACAGTAGGGTCATCCCCGGCAATTGTTTTAAGTGGCCTGGCAAAGAATAATAACCAGGATTGGTTAAAACTAACAAACCATTTGCCTAGAGTTTAACAAATATAATGGTACGGATGGACTTCAGTGGATATGTTTGCTCCATTTGCTTTCCCTGTTTTCACTATCCCACCCATTTTCACCTTTCATTTCCCTTCATCCCACATAAAGTACATTCCAAAACTTGATTTCTATCAAGTGTTTTGTAAGTTAAATGTTTCTTGCAATATGTTTATAAAAAAACTGGAGCAAGAAAAAGACTAACAGAATAAGAAACAATGGTATGAAGCAGATTGGGTAATAAAATAATGTTTATTATGGTTTATGGTGTATGGAGATTGTGCTTGGTTCTTTTCTATGGGAATGTAAGACATAACCCTGGCTTTGAAGATAGCAATGTAAAATGGACAACATTATTTGTTTGGCTAAATCTCTTTTGTTGCATGACCCATCAGCAGTAATCTGCTTTTCCAAACATTTTACATAACGTTTAGCTGCAGCTGCAATGCTGCTATTAATGTGTATTTTAATACCTTGTGAAAACCTTATAAATCATATTGTTGATGCAACGTTAAAATAATTGTTTGGAAACTAACTCACTTTGATTACCATGTGTTAAAATGCAAAGTGGCATAAACGACGCTTCCGCGCCATGTCCTCTAAGCACCAGACTGGCCAACGATCAATTCATGTAACTCCCAGGATATTTATACTACAGAAAGTTTATCAAAGGAAATTAATCCTAATTGAGTAACACCTGAAGCAGAAGAACCGTTTTAATTATAGTCTATACAAATAGATAATTGGTTAAAGAATTGTGTGTTGATTCCTAAAAGAGTATAACTCTGTTTAAAGCAGACTTTGGCGGGTATGGTTTTGGAGAGATCAGATACAATCAAGAACAATTAGGACATAATTCTACAGATGAAATCCAAAAGTTACTTGTAGCATCTTGTGACTGTTTATATTCAGTCATACTTATCAAAGCTATTTCCATAAATAACCAATGGTACTTAAAAGTGCAATTAGAAACCACAAACTGTGCAGAAAATCATTACAATCGCTTTATTCTTTTTAAGTGGTTATACAAATACAGATGATTGAAATAATGTATTACTAATGAAGAGTAAGCAGCAGGAAAATGAAGAAAAGCTTAAGTGTAAAGATGGTGTTCTTCATGATCAAAGCTGCAGTATATTCATTTCTTTCTATTTGTTGTCTCCTGAGAAGAACACTGCTATTGGAATCTAAAAAGGTTTGGAACATGGAATGTGCTAGTTTGTTTGATGCTCCAGCTGTAGTACCTGATTAAACCACACGGGGAAAGGATCTTGCTGTAGCAGTGTTTAAGATTAATTTTTTTCTAAGATAGTGCATCATTAAGTTTGGTAATAATAAACTCATATTTATCAACTGAGCTCTAACGCTAATATGAAATTTCAAAATACATTATTGTAGTGTCCATGTATTTCGAATATCTGCAAGATCCTAACATACCATAAGTGCACCTCCATTTCAGAGGATATATGCCTAGTCATATAATATGTTAAGGATACATGAATTCAATGGCTAGAGTTCCTAGCATTAAAGGACAACTAAAAATGTGTTTTACCCTTGTTTCCTTGAAGAGAAGACAGGTTAAAAATATGTCCTGCTTCTCCAGAGTAAACCCAACGTGTATTTAATAAATACACTCGGGTTTATTCTCGGCTGTGTCTAGGAGCTGAGACACATCTGATTCCGCACAACAAACCATACCCTCATTTTTGGATGGGATCAACAAATGGGGCCTAGTTATCCTCCACTAGGCTGTAATCCCTGAAATAGATACTAACAATGGAAACAGGGCAGTTCCTTCTACAGTGTCCAAAAATATATATTTAGATAGATAAACACAAAATGCAGTTTATAAGTCAGAATTCTGACCATACACTTGCATAGAATGGGAGGGTAATGTAACTAATACATCACAAGGGAGCGTAGTTATGATCTGGTTTGATCAGACCAATTTCCTCTATCTTCCAGATAAAAACACTTTTTGTGTTGGAAGGCAGGTAAAAAAAAATAAAAGTGTACACAGCCACCTAGTCCTGCCCAGTAGTGACACACATGAGCCAGTAAGAGAGCAGGGGTATATTTTATCACCATGCTGGTTCTGCCCACAGTTGTAAAGAGAGACTTGCTGGAAGGTTTTGGAGAATGTTGCATCATGGGTAAAATTCACAAAATGCATGCAGGAGATAGACAATTAATTTTATTTTTACTTTATATGCAATTAATTCAAAAATAGAAAAAAACAGAGGCATAAGTCTTATATATGTGTTTGCTTTAAATGTACAGGTAATCTAGTTACATCTTATGTAAGTAGTAGTCTCCCTTTAAATGTAGAGAACATGGAAATGTTACATTTCCTTTATAGTTTAAACAACATGCTTTAAAATTTATGTTATTTCCTTTATGTAGTTTTCTTTATTTCTGTTTATTGACAGCTCTTTGCGCCTTGATTGTTTTCCCCTTCTGCACAAATTGCTTCCTTAAAAGATTATCATCAGCATTTAAGGATAAAACATTTGCTGTCAGATAGGAAATAGTTTTTTGTTTACTGTTTGCCATTTTGTAAAATACGCAAACTTTGTCTCTGATACATGTTATTCTACCTAATGCATTGAATTAACTTGTGAACGTGTTATATTTCATTAACATTGATTTACATAGCCTACAAAATGTATGCCTCACTGGGGGCAAAATTTAAAGGGTATTACAAATTAAATTAGAAGAACCAAAACAGACCAGTTGATAAGGTAGAGAAAACCTAGCATGGCCTATTCTGTTACTTGTCTTAAAGAGGACCCTTGTTATCATTATTATTTTAGTATATTTGTACATCAAAAATAGCAGTTAGCTCTATCTTACTAGAAATCTGTGCTTTTTAAAACCAAATGTTCAAAATTATTGTACAAATAGGCTAAAATGGCCTTCCCATTATATAAGCACCAACATAACTCTGACGGAGCCAGTATCTATATCAAAATGTCTTAAAGTGGTGATAATGTTCCTTTAATGGACAACTGTGAGCAAAAAGTAAGTTATTTTTAATTGAAAATTTACATCAAGTGTAGACATTTGAAATAGACATGCTTTAATGAAAGAATACAAATAAAGTACCTTATTGAGCCCTCTTTGCTCCGTGTATTTCTATCAGGGGTCAGACGTGTTGTTTAGAATCCTGGGTCAGATGGGTCTTGATGGAACTATACAAGCAAAGGGGGCTCAATAAGTTACTCTATTCTTTAATTAAAGCATGTCTTTATGCAATAATTCAATTAAACAGAATTTTTCCTGACATCTTCTAAGCAACAAATGATATAAGCATTCCATAAAAATTTGGCTGATTAGCCCCTTAACGGCACAGGATATGCATGTACGTCCTGTGTATTTAAGACAGCCAGAGGCAGATCTGTCTTGCCTGTCTATTTTTGTCTCTCTTGGATGATAACAGGTGGGCTTTTGAATTTGCACCATGGGCCACTAAATTGTTTTTTGCCATCAGGCCACCATGTCTCTGTGTATATCACTAGCTGACATTCTGACCACAGTTCACTAATTTCATTTTGCTTCAATTGATTGCTGTTGGAAGACATAGCATTCCAAACACAGATATCTATATCAAGGTTAAAATGAATGGGGTGAGCTGTGTGAATTATTAATTGCAGATGAGTTAAGAAGATTACTGCTTTGTAATATTCTGTGGGCACCTAATGGAGCAATATTTCCCCAGTCAGATGGACCTTGCATAGCAATAGGAGACATATCTTAGCAGATCTGAAAGGGTCACTGATTCCTGTCTTAGTGAATGAACTGCCTTCAGAAATGTTTTGTGATATGTCAGCTCCAAGGGCATTTTTATTCCTGTATTTTGCTATCAGGTGAAATGCAGTAAAACATTTCTTAATTGAAATGGATAAAAACAATCACTGAAAGTATTTAACCTTGAGCCGTACTCCGATTTCTCCTTGTCATTTAAAAAATGTTTCTGGGAACAGACTTTCCTGAGTGATCTAATATCTGCATGGAATCATCAGTCGGCATGTACAGAACAAGTCCTGTCCATGCCATGAGTGTAATGCGTGTGTAATACTGTACATGCAGGTGTCTGTTACCATTGACTTGTGTGAAATGTGGATGATGTTAATTATATTACTTGTTACAGGAATTATGGTCATATTTCAAAGCACAAACACATTCTTGGCACTGCTGTGCAATAATTAAACATAAACATGTTTTAGATGTCATATAGCTCACAATGTGAGGTACAGAGGTGGGCTTGCATTTTGGTAAATAACTCTTTCATTATAGAGGGTTTGAGTGAATTTTCTAAATTTTTTTGCATTTTCATAGTTAAAGATTAAGAGGGATATTCACCAAAATTCAATTTTGGCAAGACTTATTCTCAAAGACAAATTTGACCTCCAAATACAATACCCTTAAGCTATTCACTAAAGAAATGTTGGCTTCCAACGCGACACCTGTCGTCAAAGTCGAGCTTGCATTGCACCACAGAACACATAAAAATGGTATTCACTAACATTTTCAGGAGGTTTAATTATACTTAGCCACACAAATCATTGCTTTCAACTCACCTACCCTAAGGTGGCAAGTCATATTATTTCATATGGGGAGTGTTGGGGGGGGGGGGGGGGTATGGGGTTGGTGGACCTTTCAATGTATATTTATAGCTGCTTCTACCATTTTCTCACACTCTCGATAGCTCTATTATGTGTCTGTTGCCTTGGGTCTATGACGCTGAACACACCTAAAACTTTGTATAATCATCATCTCCTCACTGATTGGCTGTGTGCTGCTCATGTGACGTGCACACAAACCTATGAAAGAAGGCCTTTTTCTCTGCAGTCACGATGCTATGCTCCGTGACATGGAAGCCCCTCTGTCTTTGCAAAAGACACTTAGTTTACCACTAAAATTAAGCTTTTGATCATGCAAAAGTAGCCTAAACTGGGGTTTAATTCAAATATCTATTTATTTACTATGCACCACTTGGGGAGAAAAGGTCAAGTGTAAAACTCTCTTAAACTGTAATCTAAAGAACCCACCACCCTGGGTGACTGGGTGAACCCAGTATTGTGGATACCAAAACATTGCTGTGGTCAGACCATTCCACATTATGGATTTAATTGTATGTTTCTTTATCTGTGTCTCTCTCAAACAATCAACAGCTATAGAGAGTATTCCTACCTTCCTTTCACTCGATCCTTTGTTCAGTTAGTTTTTCGCTGCTACGGTCAATGATACTTTAGCCCCTAGATGGCTCTGCTGGTTCAAATTGCTGGTTGGTTGGGCTCTTGTATTATTTTTGGCTAGAAGTGCTTGCATGTAAATCTAGCCCTATTGTTTTCATCATCTGGAAAAGATTCTGTGGACTCCCATATGATCCATTAAACAGAATTAGCGTCATGTATTTGTATCACAATAGAACAGCCATTGGAGTATTTTATTTTGCTCATTCAGTAGCCATCACTTCAGTTATTGCTCTTGGAGGCATCAATCCCTTTATGGATCAGTGTAAAACTTGTAATGATCACCTGGCACTATTGGTGCTTATGTAAACATAAAATCAGAGCTAATAAACTGCCGTTTTTTTGCTTCTGGATGAAACGTTTTAAATTTGTGGATGGATCCAACAGATGTTGCTGTCTTATATCTGTCCACAGGGTACTTCAGGATTATTCCTCTTCTCTGTAATACCAGCCTGAGGTGCACCAGCAATATGCTGATCTGGCAGGATATAAACAAGCTTTATGTAATGCCGTATTCTTTTACTCCACTTGCAAAAAAGGACAATTTCAGTAGAAAATCTTTATAATAGACTAACATTTGGTTAAAAAGACCTATACAACATTTTCTCTCTTTTTTTTTTTTTGGGACACATTTCTGATAAATAATAGTCTGTTGTTTGACAAAAGAAGGTGTAGCTTTAAATGGTTTGTGCTACAAGAACTAGTGAGATATTTGTATTATACATAATGGTACCCGCAGTTGTAGAACGTAATGGATCCAGTAGTTTTGATACAACTTGGACATTGGAAACATGTTGGTCAAGTTAAACTGCCAATGAACATGGCAGTGTTAAAATGCCATGTACATTTCACAAATACACCATGTCATGTATCTATGCATATTTGTGAATGCATATGAAATAAAGAGTGTTAAAGGATAATGTGCCCAACAATATGTAGAAGGTGAATGTTGAAGAGATTCAGGGTACTTCGGAGAAGGAGAATGAACAATACTAAGAAGAATGTGAACAATTATGAAGCATGTCAGTGAGGTAGGAGAGCCTCTTTGGAGTTGGTTAAGACCCTGTGGTGTTGACCAAGATGTCTGCACTGAAGTAGAAATGTGAGCACAGAATGTGTTGATTGTTCTAGCACATTGAAACAGAACACAGTAATAAACCATTCAATATGGAAATTTGTATTTTTTTTTTTATATAATCCATCTTTAAGTGCCAAATTACCCATATTTGCCTAAATACTTATTTTAGGTTTACAATTATAAGTATAAAAACTAAAAAACATCTAGTAATCTATATCTTTTAATATAATATAAGCTAAACTACATATTACAAGACAACAAAAGAGTACAGCCTGTGTGGCCTGAATAACCCACCATTTTAAATGCACTTAGATTGGTTTACCATGTATCAAATAAAAAAAATCTCTTAACTAAATGTGGAAATCAGCGTTGGCCAACTTCTTAATTTGGAGGGTGGTATACCATGCAGAAGTATAGGCAAAAGGGTGTTCAGACATTATTCATTTCATGAAGTAATACATTGGGTGTTTCTGTCATGAGAAAGACCACACCAAAACCCTTGAGGACCACCACTTGGACATCAGTGGTGTAGCTGTTTCCATTATTTAGTATGTTGTTGTTAAGCCAAATCGAGTCATAGAAGGACATCAGGCTAACAGATGTGTGGGAAAACGTCTTAACGCGAGTAGTATAGAATTAGCTTTTTGGATCTTGCATTTTTTCCTCAGGAACATATGTATAATGATTGTTTGTGACAAAGCAAAGATTAACATAAAAGCAGGATAGCGTGTACTGCTGCGTTACTAGAGATTTGCAGAGATGCAATCTGTAGCCAACATATCCGCTTTGTTGGCAAGTAAAATACAGGAGATAGCCATCTTATGATCTCATGTTGCTACTGGCGGTGGGCCAAAGCAGACAATGATTTTTTTATTTTGCCGCCATAGCTCTGGGAGCCTCTGTGCTTTTCAAGATTTCTAGTTTACACTTTTTTGTTAAATGTTGTTTTTTTTTTCACCCAAGAAACTGGATAAAAGAGATGGAAATCAAAATGGAATGTTATTAGTAGTTCCTTTTGAGAACGTATGTCTTTGAGCTGAAAAATACTGCATTTTAAGCTTTAATGAACACTTTTATGAGATCCATCAATCAATACCTGAAACTGCCTTTCCTATTTAAAATAATGTTTAGGATTGCCAGGAATACATGAAAGGTGTTTGCGCTTCCACACATGCATATGTATCTCATGAAATTAGAAGTAAACACCCTTTGATCTCCCTGTCACGCTTGAAGTAAATGGCCTTGTTTTGAATTAAAGGTATTTAATAGTGTTGAAATGAGCTTGTCAGCCACATTTCTCATTAGGTAGATTATAAAATGTAATCTAAACATTATGTCAGCGAGATCGCCAGAAAAAGTAGATTCAATTATTGACCTGCCTGACTTCTACTTCCTTATCCAGCAGTGCTCTCACAGTGCTCAGCATTGTAATCCTGCACATTACTATAGGTAGGGTTGCCACCAGCCCCTGGATTCAGTATTTCTTTTGTCTTTTGCTGTCGGAGTGAACTCGGAGCCTATAAAAAAATGACTGTGCCAGCGGTGATGACGTGTCATCAGGGCAGGTGTAGCGTGCAGTCCTCCCCTGCGGAGAAGGCTTTGGAGTTTGTGTTTGTCTCTGTCTCACACAGAAGAATACATGGTTTATCCCTTTTGGTACTGTTGAATGAATGCTAATACCATAGTTGCCGATAGTTACAAATTTGCTGGGACAGTCACCATTTTTGGGTTCTGTCCCATCATATTTGGGCTTGTCCTGTCATTAATATTACCTATGCACAGTACATTGTGATTAAACTGGGTATGTCTGCCAGACATACAGTCTACACATGAGAAAATTAGCCCATATCTGTATCGGGTAGCATGAAGCTTAATGCTGAGGGGTCATGCAGCGCTGAGTGATGTCACACAGCGTTGCATAGCTGCGCCCTCTGTAGACTCTACTCAGTTTTGTTCTGTATCCTCACAGCCAAACTTGGCAAGTGTTATCTTAGGACGGTTATGTGTATTGTACCCGCATTTATACTACATAAAGCACTGTTGAATCTATTCATCTGTTGAGACTGGTCTCTCCGACTTAAGTATCCAATTCAAATATTGTAGACATGCACTCCAGATGTCCAGTGCAGGGTCGCACTCTCACCCAGACTACCAATAGTAGACAGACCAGCACATTAAGTGACAAAATGTAGGTTTATTTTCCCGTAGGCAACGTTTCAACTCCTAAGGTGGAGTTTTCTTCAAGCCTTGAAGAAAACTCCACCTATGGAGTTGAAACGTTGCCTGCAGGAACATAAACCCACATGTTGTCACTTTATGTGCTGGTCTGGCTATTTATTGAAGTGTAAATTAAGTATGTCATAAACTATAAAAACACTGGGAAGCACCTCACTGTTAAATGGGATTAATTTGGCCCACGGGCCAAACGTTGGACACCCCATGCACTAAGTAAATACCTGGTGAGTTCCCTGCTGTGACTGTATAAATAAATGTCAGGTGCATGTACAGGGTGCATGTAGTACATATAGGTATGAATAGTTCTTGGGTTCGTCTTGGGTTAGACAGAATCTCAGACACTATCTGTTTCTATGAAATAAAGGTGACATCTGTTTTGACAACATATAATGTACGGCCAGTTGATGAATTGATTCTTCTTGTAAGAGTTCACTTAGAGGATAGAAGGACATGCTGTGAGTGAGCGATTTAATCCTATTCTTGGCACAAAGAGAAAAGTCAGGGCTGTCAGGAAGAAGATTATATTAAAAGGGGACACATTGCTGCTTTTTATAGATGGGAATATTACAGAACATGGTATTTCTGGTCATTTAATCATCCTGCCTGACCCCCTGACCTGAAATAATAATTTTCGGAACAGACAAAGTACAGCGTCGGAGAATAGAATCCACATACAGTTCGATTCCACATGCCTTCACATGCCTTCAATCTCTCAGCATATGGACCATTCCTAAACTTTCTTATGTTTCTCTTATTGCAAATAGCAGCATTCCATGCCAGAATTTACATCTGCTTCACAATCTGGCGTGTACCATATATGTTCGATGAGAAACGTGTTGGTATTTTCACATAGATTTTCTGTGTAAATTCCACACAGGTTAATTTGACAAAATATTGAATTTTCTAGTTTTGTGAATTCCCATTTCATTCAAGTAAAATATCTGACTAATAAAATACGAGTCAACATGATTTGAAATATAGATATGGTTACCAACCAGCCAGTATTTTACAAGCTTGCTGGTAAAAAAAAAAAAAAAAAAAAAAAATCTCGAGGCTAAAGTCTATAGAATTAACATCATGGCTGGTATTTTTTTTTTTATTCATAAAAGGTAGAATCCATAAGTGTAGATTAAAATAAGACACTGGAAAAAAAGGTATTGTACTTCAATTGTAATGTAATTGTAATGATACTGTGCTAATAAATGTTATTATGTGTACTGGTTCTGGACTGAAAGCAGTATGCGTGAGAGTACACAGTAGTGTGTCAACAGACTATATGTATTAGAAACACATCTACGCAGAGGAAGAAAATGGAGGATCCCATGTTTGCAATATGCAGTAGGTTTAGGCTAAGTGTTCCTTAATTTAAACAAAATACAATTACAACAGGTGTAAAAACATTTTCAATTATTACTGTATAGCAGTAGCTTTATAAACATATACAACTGTGCAGACTAGATGGGCCGAATGATTCTTATCAGCCAACACATTCTATGTTTCTTTGAAACAATCAAAGTTTACATTGACCAGGGAATATCGGCCCTGTGATACAATAATTGGGTACCATAAGCAAGTTATGCCCATCAACTACATTTTTCAGTAAAAATGTTCTGTTCTAGCTTGGCCCTTGACCATCAGTAATGAAAACCGCAATGAGGAAAATTAAGCATATCTATGATTGAATTTCCTTGTATACTTTTAGATGTTTTCGGTTGGGACATGTACCTGAAAAACATGCAAGCATAATTATCCTCAAAACACATTAAGAGAACAGACAGTTTCAAGTAAAAAAAAATCCAAGAAAAAAAATGGAAAGCTGTGCAAACCAACATGTGATTTTCCTTGATGCCATCCAATCTTTGATGAATAGCCCCTTCATGTTAGCTTAGAAATGTTGTGATGGCAGTACATTTATTACTAATGTTATGGAAAGCCTTCCTCTGCGATTGCAATCTCCATCCTTGTACCATCCGTCTTGATTACCCATGATTCACTGCTGTTCATTTCCTTTTCGTTCAAAAGCTACTTTGTTAGTTGATAGGTCTCTAAAGGTAGCTGTATTTCAGAGGCAGATCGTCCAGACATTTTATGACGCCAAGAAAAACATTTATTTAGGAAAATTCAGGGAAATACTGTGTTCTGGTTTAACTGAAGTTAAAAAAAAGTAGCATGTATTTTTCTATTTCAGATCAGTGTGTCTATTATATGAGCAGTATTGGAGCTAAAGGTCACCTGTAGAACATATTTCCATCACATCAGTCTGTGGTTAGGAGACCTAACCTCTTCTTATTGAATGTCATATCTAGAAAAAGAAAAGCAGAAAAATTGCCAGGAAATGCTAGGATTCATTTTTACTTAATGCTTTATCTGGTTTTTACTACTTAGATATATATTCATTTATTTCTAAATTTAATAACCTCCAAAGCCTGCACGGTTATTCCGAAATGATAAATGTATTTGTATTAAATGTTTTTAATATTACTAATGTAAGGATTTGTAACAAAACCAACCCCCTAAAATAACCTTGATTTCTAACTCTGAAGAATGCATATAGACATTAGGAAAGGCCCAAGCCTTTGCAAGAGTTGTCACAGCTAGCGAGTGTTGGCTTGCCAGATAAGGGTTACTTTACATGTGGGACGGGCATCAGAACACACCCACAGTTTTCCGTGGCTGGCTTCTGGTTATATTGTGTATAGGTATGGTTATTTATTAACTGTTATTATAGTTATTTTTTATGAGATGTTATAAAATGTATACTTGTTTTGTTTATGTGTCTGGCAAGGAATGCTTTTATGATTAAATAAGAAAAGCTGCGTCCCTTCCTACTTTACTATGGTGGTCTGTTTATTATGTGGTCTTTCATCCTTTTATCCTTCCTCCTGCAGCCATGTGCAAAACAATCAAAAACGAGCAACTGGTAGATTCCATCCAATTGGCTGTACAGCTTCCGCAATATGTGTTGCCCCAGACTTGACATTTTTTGAAATGCCTAATTATTTTCATAATCATTTATATAATTACACACTTATAGAATTATACAATATGATAAAATTGAGGCGGTATGCATATTAAAATAACAAGGATGTGTAAACATTTTGACATTGGATTCAATTACTGATGCTGTTAATTCACCTTGCTTATAGATTTACTAACTGAATACCAATGCACATGCATGGATAATTGTATCAGTTATATAAACAAGCAAAATTTGATGCATATCTGTAGGGAAGGTGAGAATTGTACTTGATTAAGAGCCCCTCAGAGGTCAGGTTCAGACTGATAAATAGTTCCAGGCCTTTTTTTTTAAATGGTGCTCTTCTACATCATAGGCTATATATTAGTGTCATTGTCATGGTCCTCCATGGTTAGGCTCCATTTCACCAGTTGCTTACCTTGCGCATTTTACAACATATACTAAATATTCGATTGGGACTAAATATTTTACGGCCTAATTGGAGACAGACTGGAGCTGTCAGCTTACTGATTTTAAAACATTTTCTTATGTTCTTCAATATAATTTTAACCTGCAAAACTTTTATTATCAGGTTATTGTTCCAAACAAATCTTTAAATAAATAATTCTGTGTAATGTGGGCACAGATGTTCCATGTAACAGATTCTCCGTTCTTGCTAAATGCTTAAAATATTCCACTGAGGTTTCATGCTGGGATTACTTCACACCCCTTGTATTTTGCAGAAAAATATGGATTTGAAATTGAAACAAAACGATATAAAATCTAAAAATCTGTGTATACCTTAAACATTAAATAGTTCAAAGATAAAGCCTATATCTGCAGATTGCATAAAACTATGCAACGTGCAGATTAACCACTACCAGATGCATGAACATGAGTTTGATGCCTTAAAAGCATTTGATAAATATTCCTATTTGTGTATTTAATACCAAGGTCACACTGAATGATGCCAAGTTGTTAGGTTGCCCTATAGTGATATTTACCTTACAGAATGTGTAATCTTTGGTTGTGGCTCCCTAGACCACCAACTCAGCACACCCCTAGTGTATATATCCATTTTACCATTATTGTCACAAACAATTGTCTAAACATATACTTTAGATTCATTTAGATGTAGTTAAGTTTTTATGCTTAATAGATCAACCATTTCCGACTTCATCTAATGTGTTCAAAGTTTTTGTTTATTTCTTTGCTGGCATAAATACATTTTTTCAAGCACTGCTGTCTCTGGACGAATTAATTTTTCAACATTTTTACAGTTGCACCTGCATTTTTAAGGCAGTATGAATTAATTATTAGGTTGTCTAATGAGAAACTGTATTGGGATGCTTTTAGTTTCAAAGCAATAGGAAAGTGCCACAAATCTCAGAAAGTAAGCCAACATACGTCATTCTTCTACTGTGTTTCAAATCTTCTGCTTCCTAATATAAAGCCTTTGATTTTGTGACTGCTTATACCAAACAGCTTCACTATATCATAGCTCCTAATATTTTAAATGGCCAAAGAGGGATGTGTGGCTGAAGGTGTGGCTATGGGCAGGGTATTTATTATATCAAACTGAGAGCTATTTATGAAATTTGGGATGCCATTTAGAATATGACTAATACACTTGATTTACAAAATCTGATATATTAACACATTTACTGCAGTTTAATCACACGGGGGCTATTCACTAAAAGGTGAATTAAGGTGAGATGAGGGGAGTTGAGGTGAGATGAATATTTAATGCACCAATTTAGCAATACATTGTGCAGGGACAAACCTAGTGAGCTTCCCCTGGTTAGAAAACTCACCAGGTTTGTCCCTGCGCAATGTATTGCTTAATTGGTGAAATGTATTTGCATTGATACTACTGTATTTTATGAGTGCTGGGATATTACAATGTATGTTAATGGGAAAACGATTCGTTATCCGAAAAGATCCGTTATCCAAAATACTTCTGGTCCCACGCATTTTGGAAAAGGGATACTCAACCTGTATTAACCCAACTAAAATATAATGTATGTACTGCTTCATTTTATACTGTGCTTCTCCAGCTAGCTGATACCAGGACAAATGACTGTAATAAATAGTTCTAACTTTTGTTCATTGTTAAAATGTTAATACAAAGTCAGAACTTTAATATAGCATCTTATCATCTTTTTGTTGATGTATTAGTGCAATCACAGTAGCAACTGAATGCTAGCAGCAATATGAAGGATTCATTTCCTCTCTTAATACCTGTGATCTTCTTTCTCCTGCTGTTTTCTGATAAGGAAGCCCCAGCCGAACACAAGATAAATGCCACAAGCACTTATATACTGAGAAACATTGCAATTTTACAAACCCTATACACAGTTATTTTATGCATGTTGCGTGTTGATTTAATGCTATGGTGCATTCATTCAACAGACGCAAGGAATTCAGCAAGTTTCTTTATTCAGATGTCTCTGGTGCACAAGTACACTGGGTGGAGGGTGTAGGAACAATGTGACCTTTGATTGTAGCAATGTTTAACAAACATTAATAAGATTCAGAAAGCAAAAGGTTGCATCTCTCCCACTTGTTCCAAACTTGGTTATGAGAAAAAATAGGCCTCCGTTGTAAATCAGATCTCCATATTTTTTTCCCCAAATAAAAGAAATAGTGGATACAAGGTGGTAGCTCTCTTTTTCTTTGATGGGTTGTCACAACTCTCTGTGGCTTTATATACAGATAGTATTGTGTTTGTTCTCCACACTGGCATTCAACAACCAAACATATGTTTTATTGTAACAAGGAACTAATTAAAATTACCCTCTCTGATCAGCTCCTGTAGTACAGAGCGCTGCATATAATGCTGCGATTAGCCAGATAAATGCAATGAAAATATCTTTTAAGGAAAATAAATCAACAGACACTCCAGAGCGATGGTTAAGGATCATCAGGGTTAAAAATTCAATTTCAACAGCAAAGACCAACAGATGTTTTGGGCAGATGAACAAAATGCATCTTGTTCCTCTGGCGGGTTTGAAAGGAAACATCCAAACAAATGTGAAATGGAGACAATCACCCATGTGGCAGAGGCCTTCTGGAAGGCTTGAAAATAAGGAGTATGGAGTGTGTGTTTCCATTGAAGATAAAGCCCCAATGTTTTCCTTCCATGATCTTGTTTTCTTTGAATACAGGAGACCTTTGAGAATGAATAAACTTGTACTTGGCAAGATGTTTCAGGCTGTGTCGTGCTGTAGCCTTCTATAAAGTTTTGTAAAAATAAAAAAACGTAAGAAACTTTTATCTTCGGCTACAGACACGCTGGTGCATTCTTAGAAATTAATGTTATTACATTGGCAATTGGTGCTGTAGAAAATAATTTAACTCTAAAAATAGAAAAACACATTATATCTGCTGCAGTAATTAATGGGATGTAAATATAGACTCATCTATAAACAATAACAATGCAATTGTCATCAATCCATGGTTGGCACAAGCAATGCTGCTTTATCCAGTGTGCAATGTGGACATTTGTCTTTGCTGCAATTGCTAAACATTTTATTCTTTCCTGCATATACAATTCTCTAGACTCATCAAATAAGAGGACTGTTTCCAAAATACTAACGTATTTGTTTGATTAGAATGCATGATGGAACAACCTCTCCTCATACTCAGTCACCTTTTAATTAGGCCAACGACCTCGGCCCTTACCTCTAACTTTAAGTGGTACAGTACATATTTGGTACACCAAAGAATGAATACTGTGTCACACCCACATCATGCTGCCTTTCCTGGGAAGGTATGTTGTGATCTATGTGTATCTCCTCTGGAACCACTGCTCCTCCTATCCTGCCCATAACCTGCTGTGACTATGCTATCGTGAGGATCAGAGTCACACTGAAATGGTGCTTTGTTCATGTACTAACTGACAAGTTATCTGGCATTGTATCAAAAAGACGAAAAATGATGATCGGCTCCGCTCACCTATGCTCTCCACGTGGGTGCTCCATCCCGTTGACCAGGCGTGTAATATACAGTCAAAAGAGACGAAAAAATGATGTGCAATCCACTCCAGTGAGCGATCCAATAAAGTGCTTTATTAAACAATGAACATGAGACCAAAAAGGAGGTACATGTACATTAAAATGGACAAACAGAAAACCGCACCTGGATCGCTCACTGGAGTGGAGTGCACATAATTTTTTCGTCTCTTTTGCCAAGTTATCTGGCATGTAGTGTACCCTTTTGGGTGGGAAATTGCCTTATAATCAGGATCTTCCTGCTTTCGAGCAAGAACAATATATATAAGATTGGGGGGGAGGACATAACTGCAAGTTTGTTGAATGTTTGTCACATACCGAATGTACTTTAAAAAGTTAACGCTTGGTCAATGGTCCCATGGTATTCAGTAACAATTCATGGCTATTAGTCCAGTCCAGCTATTCTATTTTTTAAATATGACTTTCCAACCTTCGTTATTGGCCTATAATTTGAAAAGTATTCATGTTTGATTAACACTGCACCCATATGAGCATGGAATACCTGGAGATGAATTTGTTGTAATGAGCAATAAATTTTATGTAATTGCCCTTTGAATTGATGCTATGCGTGGATAACGGGAAGCAATTTTCCAATTTACAGTAACAGCTGCTAAGTGGAATAAATAGGATGTGACTGACGCATTTCAGCAGAAATTTAGCATCAAACCCAAATGCTTCTGCTTGCAATCAGAGAGAAGTTAAAAAGCAAAATGAAACTGCAATGTTAATTAAGGGAAATTGCTAAACACCTTAGTCATCTGCTATGAGCAGCTGAAAGAAATCTCTAAACTTGAGCACCTTCTGGATAGTATTCTAGCACATTTACTAAGTTAAGTGATGTAAATGCTATAGTATGTATGACTCTGTATGGAGAATTCTATTTTAATTTGCACTGGGGTCTTTGCAGCTGAAGTGAAATAGAGGGAACAATCATTTTGTTGTTGTTCTTGATAACTTATATTAAATATATAAGTGGCCATCCAGCTGCTGCTAAAGTACAACTGCTTTAGTGCGGAGGGAAGCCAAGTGTGGCAGAGGACACAGGAAGGCTGGCTTGGCATCACATGATAAGATTGCGAACTTGCAGGGCTACCTGTTGCACATAGTGAACAGTAAGAATTTAAGTGGTGGCCTTATTTTGGTGCTCCATATTTGGCTACTGCTCTCATGATGCTCAGCAAGCCACAGGAGCTAGACCCTCATGAAGCATTATGGGAGTTATAGTCTACAGCCACTCGAAGTGCCCCTGTTCTTACAGTAGGTTAAAATCTATATTACATTTATTAACCCAATAGTATGTGTATGATATGACTTTTTTTAATATGCAGTATACTATATATTTTTTAAAACAAAACATAATGCCACATATTGCTTTACATTTGTATTTTTTTTGTCTTTGTTTACCTTAAATGTACTGATTTCTCCAGAATTAAATGATACACGAGTCTGCACATTTACTTAACCCACTGAGTGCCAGAGGAGTGTGTTGATATTATCAACCAGCTATTCTAATTGTGCTTTGCTAGACTAACAGTGATGAGAGTTGTAATCCAAAGTAGATGGTATACCAGAGGTTGCCTAGACTTTCACTTTTGAAAACAAGGCTTTGTTTCAAGCCATTTGCTGGCTTTTGGATGGTTAAGCATGATGGGCTTTGTTATCAACAGCCTTGCAATGCTACAAGTGGTGTTTTCTTGCTCGTTTGCTCCGAAAGGTTTTAAAGATTGCTTGGAGGTCATTGTGTGGAGCGATTGTTAAATAAAGCCCACTGTAATTTAATTTGAAGTGTTCTTCCAGTGTATCCAATTTTTATTTGTGCTCAGTGCAGCTTTTGCTCAAAGCAAAGTAATCTAAGCAACTCTCGCTGGGAAATCATACACCCGTATTTGAGATGTCTAACCTTCCGTATATATTAGTTCAGAGTACAATAAAAACCACTTGGCCTGACTGTGTCTATTTACCTCTGCTGTGTAGCTCGCAGAGTTTGCCTCCATAGAATGATGTACATATAGCGTTGTCACCCAGCCGGTATTTTACTGGCAGGCCGGTAAAATTTTTGCTTAGGCCCAATGATAATTCTCTGGCAGTAGGTGGCAACCCATGTACATAGCATGAGCCAAAGCAAGAATTTTTTAGGCTTCATTCATCAAACTGTTGTCAGTCTGTGTGATGAGGTCTGTTTTTTATGTAACTGCTGGTTTTAATTCATTCCTAGGATATGCCCTTTTAAGGTTCTGCCTACTCGCCTTTAAAGCCAACATGCCACCTCTCACGGGCAGCAATCCCATGACATCTCTATATCTTTGAAATGTGCTTCTTTTCTTTTTATAGCTAGATCTTTTCTTTCAAGCTCCATATTTCAAGTACCATCAGTGTAATGCAACATGCAGCTCTTTACTTCACCTTCTTGCATACTGTACGCTTTGTATCGTTGTCTATGATCTGACAGGCACAGATGAACATAATGATATATCAAGCGGCATCACTCTATGCTGCTAACAATTCCCTGTGCAACCTCGTTCCCTGCTAAGTTCCCTAGCCTGCTTCTATGATGTTTCCCTGACTAATTCAGATGATGGTTCCAAGGTCTGCTTATTCTGTTGTCATTCGCATTAAAGTGTCATTAGTGCTCGTTTCCACCCTAGAAGAAAGATGTTTCATTAATAAGGAGAATATAAAAGGGTGTTATCTTTCTGAAAGTGGCTTATAACACGTTTACTCTGCAGGCCAAGATGTGCACTTGTTGTTTTCTTCATTGAATGTGCAAATGAAACCTTGATTATCCATTCTACTGAAACAGGCCATGACCTGATCTGTAAGCTCTAATAGCAATATAAATAACAATAATTAGAGATAATAAGTAGATATGAATTATCTTGGTTACCTAGATACTATGCCACTTTGATTTCGTTAGAAATGAGGCTTTCATTAGCAGCTTATGTATTTTAAAGATCAAAGTCTCTTGTTAGCCAAGAAAAAAATTGGATATTCTCCTACTGAAGGGTCAACTCGTGGAGCCCCGATTTTTGATGATAAAACTGAAGTTTCAGACCACTTTGTTACAAATGGCCCTTGACTTCTGGCTACTCAGAAAGCAACACAGTGCATTAGCACAAAAAGCACCCATTGTGGGGGGAGGGTAGAATTTTATTTTAATAGTTTTTATCAGGTCTTGGGCCATTGGCAAGCCCACAAACCATGGAGGAGGAGTCATGCCCCAGCCAGTACTCAGATTGCACAACCAGGACATGCCCCACCCAGCCCTCACATTGCATCCACAAAACATGCCTCAGCACCAGCCTTGCACACCCAGGACATCTCCCACCACCCACATTGCACACCCAAGACATGAAACAGCACCCACATTGCACACCAGGGATATTCCCCAGCCAAAACTCACATTACATCCACAGTAGTTCCCCAGCGCCCAGGTTGCATTCTCAAGACTTCCCTGGTGTCTAGTGGGTAGCTGAATGTCTGCACGCTTCCCAGATGCACAGACATTCTCCCATGCTGCCTCTTGCGCTCCTCACTCAGTCTGAGTACTGGCAGGTCACATGGCCCCCGACGATCTGACCTCAGAACACGCACGGGGACTGTAAGGGTTGTACCCCCATTGATTGCGGCCCTGCTGAGTGTTACATGATTTCATAAAGTTTAGAATTTGTATTATAGTTTGTTAGAGATTTGCAACCAATACCATAGTTGCCAACATCGACCATGTTTCCAGGGACATATATGTGTTCCACGTGCTGCAGAAAGAGTATGCAAAGTGCAGCCCGGAGGTATGTAGGATGCATATACGCACAGACACAATCCAACTAATTAATCATGGTAGGCCCTATGAGATCTCCACCCTGATTAATTAATTAATTGGATTGTGCCTGTGCGTACATCCATCCTACATACTTCCGGGCTGCACTTTGCATGCTCTTTCTGCAGCATGTGGAACAAATATGTGTCCCTGGAAACATGGCCAATGTCGGCAACTATGCAATACACTTTCAAACAGAACTATTTATGGTAATTAATAATACAGTTTCATATAACTCATTCGTAGGTAATTATACGGGTGTGTACAATTTGTACATTTTATTGATTCCCCTGACAATATATGACTTCAATAATACACTGGAGTATTTATTTCTAAATTTGAATATTATCGTTTAAAGAATGAAATATCCTTTCCTTCAACAACACAATCGTTTATTTTAAATAAAAATACATCACTGTTTCTCTATAACATTTTTGCAGAAAGAAATGTATTATACATTTAAATTAGGATGAAGCATATATATTTAAATATAAATGAGAAAGTGCTTTTTTTGTTTCGACTGCAGAGTATCCTAGTAGAAATATTATTCTATCTTAGCTTATAATTCAAACGCATTTATATTTTATGCTAACTTATTCACTGCCTCCTTCTCTTTTAACATATATAAATAATTACAAAAGACTATAAAAGAGAGATTATATAGAATATTTAGCTTTCAAATTAATCAAAGTCTATAGTTACCTTCTTATCACCTGAACATTAGCTTTGTATGAAATTCTACAGTCAGATTAAGATATCCATTATTCTGCAGCATTTCATTTAAAATATGCTTTAAAGGCTAATAATGTCATATATGATTTATATAGAAAGAACATCTCTAGAAAATGTTTAATGATAACTGAATAATTGACATTATCACGTAAAAAAAATGTCAAAACTACATCATCAAGGAAATGAGATCTAAGACTGGGAATTGCAGGCTTGTTGTATTGACACTAATAGTAAAGACGTTAATTAATTTGTTTCCAGACATTATGTATATGTTATGTATAAAAACTCCCGCAGTGCAAAGTGTTGCAAGTTTTATAAAGAAATATGCTGCTAATACTAAATATTGTTTCTTGTTTCTGTTGGGTAATTATTATCAAGATAGTAACCCAATTCTTCTATTGGATATGGGTATAGTCATTAAATTTAGAACAGAATGCAACACTTATGTACAATTGCAATACAAAAATAGTGCAAGAACAAAGGAATGTGAACAACAACCAATAAATGGATTAATAAAGTAACTATGTCCTTCTCACTGAATTTAGCCTCCCAAACCACTTACCCAGGTGTTATTACAATCCAAAATATACAAGGGATGGAAAAACAAATAAAAACACACCTCATAGTGTAATATGCCTGGAAATGAAAATCAGATGTAGAGAAATTGTATGCACTCACAAAGTTCTGGTCTTGGGATGTACTGTGGTGTAGACCAAATTGGACTGAATTACAGACACCAATGAAATTGTATGACCCATGAGATTGAGCACCAGGTTTACCGGTATGGTTAGAAGCGTTCACCTAGCACCTGGAGCTCAATACAGGCACAATCAAGTGATGTACATCTAGCACAGACAACAGCAACCCTGGTAAATATTTAATACAGGTTTTTGTAGCTATGATATTCCAAAATTTTGAGTGAAGCTGTAACTTTTCAAGTCTGACATTTCTTGATATTAGAACAGATGACCAAAACGAATTGTTTATTTTGATGTGTGTGCTTTACGAATGCTTGTTAACCACTCTCTGTTACATTTGCTAATTTTAGTTATACGTTTTCCGTTGACAAACACCTGTTGTTAGTATTTCTTGTTAGGCTTTCTTAGGAAACACGGTTCAGAAGAAGAGTTTCAGTTAGAAACGTATAGTGAGGCTCTGATTACATGCCCAGTTTGGGATTCCTAAATCATCATTTCTATATGGTAAACGTTTACCGTATACATGGAAACAAACAACAGTTTACTTTGGGGTGGGACAACAATGAATTTTACTGGGGATTTGCATTAATTATCTTTTCCTGTGTGATTGTATAGTTTTACTTTGCATCACAATATCTCTTCAATGTTCAAGAAAGAGCTTCTATCTAAACTCAACCAGTGTTGAAAAAATGTAAAAAAAGTAAAATAATTTGTCCCTAAAGATGTTTAATTGCTGAGAAAAAGTATAAGGACACAAATCAGTAAACACTTTGTTACACCAATTTTCTTGCAGGTTTCTATTGAAATTTGGCAACAGAGCTAAGAAATATAACATGTAATGCAGTGGTGTCCTAAGGGGGGTGCGGGGGGTGCGAACCGCGCCGGGTGACACCCTCAGTACTTTTATTTTATTTTTCTCTGGCAGCCGCATCCGCTGGTTTCGAGCACTGGAAAAAAAAAGTTTAAAAATAAATAAATCTGAATGACACAATAATACAGGCATCTGAATGATACAATATTACAGGCATCTGAATGGCACAATGATACAGGCATCTGAATGGCACAATGATACAGGCATCTGAATGGCACAATGATACAGGCATCTGAATGGCACAATGATACAGGCATCTGAATGACACAATATTACAGGCATCTGAATACGCACAATATTACTGGCATTTGAATGGCACAATATTATTGGCACCTGATTGGCACTACAATACAGGCATCTGAATGACACAATAAAACAAGCATCTGAATGGCACAATATTACAGGCATCTAAATGGCACAATATTACTGGCATCTGACTGGCACAATATTACTGACATCTGACTGGCACAATATTACTGGCATTTGAATGGCACAATATTACTGGCATCTGACGGGCACAATATTACTGGCATCTGACTGGCATAATATTACTGACATCTGAATGGAACAATAATACTGGCATTTGAATGGCACAATATTACTGGCATTACTGCCATTTGAATGGCACAATATTACTGGTATCTGAATGACACAATAATTATGGCATTTGACTGGCACGAAAAGACTGGCACCTGAATGGCACAATAATTATGGCATTTTAATGGCACAATATTACTGGCATTTTAATGGCTCAATATTACTGGCATCTGAATGGAACAATAATACTGGCATTTGAATGGCACAATATTACTGGCATTACTGCCATTTGAATGGCACAATATTACTGGCATCTGAATGGCACAATATTACTGGTATCTGAATGGCACAATAATACAGGTATCTGAATGGCACAATATTACTGGCATTTGAATGGCACAATATAACTGTCATCTTAATGGCACAATATAACTGTCATCTTAATGGCACAATATTACTGGCATCTGAATGGCACAATATTACTGGCATCTGAAATGCACAATAATTATGGTATCTGAATGGCACAATAATACAGGCATCTGTTAATTAGTAGCAATTATGAAGTGTTGTACCATAAAAGCCTTCAAGATCAGATCTTATCACACTGGAGATATTATCTGTTGGTATACCACAAACTGGAGGAAGGGATTCGTCACTGATTGACTGCTTGGTACTTAGGGAACTAAGTGCAGGTGTACACCCACAAGGTCCTGTATTCATGGGCTAGCACTTATTCTGGCACATTAATGCTCAAATGCTTGAGACTATAATTATGCAATATCAGTGTATATGTTACTCTCCAAATGTAGTTTGACTGTTTTCAAATAAGTTTATTTTCTATCGTCAGCCCTTTCTAAACCAAATACCATGCTTTTAAAAAGCAACTGTACACTGGTTTTAGCCATGTGAGGTCTGAAATCATCGATACACATGCGTAAAATGTTATCTGTGCGTGACTGCAGGGGACACGCTAGCCGGGAGACTGACCTCCATCTTTGGTTGGATCCGACTGGAGATCTACAGAAAATGTCCACTTCCACAGAATGGCCCTGCAGACTTTCTATAAGGAATTAGGTAGCAAAGTTGTATAGCATCATTTAAGAGACAAGGCTTAGGTATGCTTGTTATTGTGCATATCCTCTATAATAAAGTTGAAGTGTCTCTGCGTCCAGTCCCTGTGTCCGTGGGATTGCGCTACTGCGCATGTGCCCCACGGACAGCCGTTGGGACTTGGAGCGCAGAGACTTCGACGTTGCTAGGGCAACAGGGATGCTCACGGACACAGGGACTGGACGCAGAGACACATCACACCATAGCGTCCCTGTTGCCCTAGCAACGTCGGGGACATGTGCAGACCCGCCGCTTCAAGTTTCGCCCGGCCTCACGAAGTCTCTGCGCTCCAAGTCCCAACGGCTGTCCGAAACTTGATGCATGTGCCCCACAGTGGGGGGGACATAAGGGGGCAACATAGGGACAAGCACCCTGGCGAGGGGGGAGCCTTGAGGGCTGCCTCATCTTGATGGGAGTTGTGATCCCCCTGCTGCATCAATAATACAGCAGGAGGATCACAACTCCCATCAAGATGAGGCAGCCCTCAAGGCTCCCCTTCTCACCAGGGTGCTTGCCCCTATGTTGCCCCCTTATGTCCCCCCCCCCGTCCACATATGTTCTAGCGCCCGTTAATTTAACGGGTTTAAGGTCTAGTTTCTAAATAACCATATGTCTGAAACTAGTGTACACTTTTCCTTTTAAGAACTAGAATTTGCACTATTTATCTAGAATTTCCCAACATGTAAAACTGTAAAAGATTCTAGTATGTGCCTAACAACGTATTAGTGTACCCTTTTCATTAATCTCTAGTACCTGGCTGGGGGCTGAGGAATTCTAGTATTTTTACTGACCTTTATTGGAACTTACAGAAACCAACCCTAAGATATTGATTGCACATGCTTAAAATAATACTGGCTGTTGTCCAATGTTTGGTACAGATAGTTCCATTAGTTTGGTCCATTAAATAGAACTTTCAACCATAACCATCATTTTGTAAGAGCCGGGAAGAAATTTGGATGTCCTTTAGACTTGGCGCACAATCAGTACAGTATTTCAATGAAGCTAAAATTATCCTCAGATAGCTCATTAGAAATGTACTGCACCAACTTGTATTTCAAGGGAAATTTGTTTCACCATGAAAAATGTATGGATCAGTTATTTATTCATTAGTATTTTTTAGGTCTGGGAAGACTTTTGTGGTAGAAGTCCGTTGATGTTAATACACATGTACAATCTATACAGATTATTAAAAAAAAAATCACAAATTGTCTTAAAGTAGCAGCGGGAAGACCATACATCCTCATGCAGCTGCACTTGTTCTATATTTCTATATATTAAACTATGGCACACACTAATGGTGCCAAATCCAAAATGGGGAGCGCCATTGTATAAATCTAATCCCCACAGTACTGAGTTGTGCCACAGCACTTATCACCAGTGAGGGCCACATTTTGTAAAAAAACAAAAATATTAGTAGACCACCTCTGCCACGTCAGACTTAGCAGACTTCTGGAAAGAATTTTTAGATGGAATATGAGTTTCAGTAGAATCAGTATTCCAGAAATGTGCAAGTAACACACCTTATTTTTATTTGTATATATTTTAAATCAGCTCAGATTTACCCTTTGTCAGAATTCTTCACTTCCACAGACCGTTTAAAAAGTTTTTCAGAAAATACACGATTCACTTAAATTCCATATCTGTAATACTTGATAATCTAGGTTGGGTATGACATTTATCACCTTCTATGGGAAGGCGTAAGATAACTCCTTTTAGAAGATAAATGTCACAACAGACCAACGGTTTTATGGATTTTCTGTTCTTAAATATACTGCATGTGGGAGTTTGTGACTGAAGATTTGGCAGGAAGTAAACGGCTATATAAAGAGAAATGTAGTGTCACAGTCTGTACAGTGTCATTCATGTTTGCTTTTTTTTGTTATTTGCTATTCACACAATTATAAATTGCTATATTGTATATAAATAACGCCAACATGAGCACCATAGACAACCGCAGAGGGCCACTATTAATCAAGGGGGTCTGCATTAGCGTAATGATGAGTTGATGTGGCAGACCCTTGCACAGTGATATTTTTCTCTGTCTCCATTGACCATAAACCGGTGTTTTTCTTAAATCAATATGAAAAAATGAGAGCGCTTGAAGTGTCTTGTGTTCAAGTAAGAGATATGAATAACCTGTTGCAGATGTGGGATCTCAAATGATCTGTGTTATTAGAGGAACATTTTCCAATGGAAATGGAGATATGGTTTAACTTCTTACAGGGAGTGCAGAATTATTAGGCAAATGAGTATTTTGACCACATCATCCTCTTTATGCATGTTGTATTACTCCAAGCTGTATAGGCTCGAAAGCCTACTACCAATTAAGCATATTAGGTGATGTGCATCTCTGTAATGAGAAGGGGTGTGGTCTAATGACATCAACACCCTATATCAGGTGTGCATAATTATTAGGCAACTTCCTTTCCTTTGGCAAAATGGGTCAAAAGAAGGACTTGACAGGCTCAGAAAAGTCAAAAATAGTGAGATATCTTGCAGAGGGATGCAGCACTCTTAAAATTGCAAAGCTTCTGAAGCATGATCATCGAACAATCAAGCGTTTCATTCAAAATAGTCAACAGGGTCGCAATAAGCGTGTGGAAAAACCAAGGCGCAAAATAACTGCCCATGAACTGAGAAAAGTCAAGCGTGCAGCTGCCACGATGCCACTTGCCACCAGTTTGGCCATATTTCAGAGCTGCAACATCACTGGAGTGCCCAAAAGCACAAGGTGTGCAATACTCAGAGACATGGCCAAGGTAAGAAAGGCTGAAAGACGACCACCACTGAACAAGACACACAAGCTGAAACGTCAAGACTGGGCCAAGAAATATCTCAAGACTAATTTTTCTAAGGTTTTATGGACTGATGAAATGAGAGTGAGCCTTGATGGGCCAGATGGATGGGCCCGTGGCTGGATTGGTAAAGGGCAGAGAGCTCCAGTCCGACTCAGACGCCAGCAAGGTGGAGGTGGAGTACTGGTTTGGGCTGGTATCATCAAAGATGAGCTTGTGGGGCCTTTTCGGGTTGAGGATGGAGTCAAGCTCAACTCCCAGATATCCCCCTAAAATAGCTAAAACTAAAAACAAACAAAAAACTACTTCCAAAAATATTCAGCTTTGATATTAATGAGTTTTTTGGGTTCATTGAGAACATGGTTGTTGTTCAATAATAAAATTAATCCTCAAAAATACAACTTGCCTAATAATTCTGCACTCCCTGTATACAGACATCAGCATTCTCAAACATGTCTGACTCTCCTTCATGATACCACATAGGAGTCCTGAGCATCTTGTGTTGTTTTGCTAATTTTAGCGCATTGGAGGAGGGGCTTTCGCTTGGCACCCAAGAACCTGAGTGCCGGTTTTGATAATTGTGTTGCAGTTATTCATTAAACAGTGAGTTGCCTGTCAATGGAATAACAGGTGAGTTGGAAAGATAGGAAGGTTGGAAAATGTTCAAACTCTCCTACCGTGGCCTGATGATTGCAATTCCTTGGTCAATACATCACAGTTGATTGTTTAGTGATAAGATTCCAGCTCTGATAGTACATGCATTGGGAACATGCTTCCTTTCCCTTACCTAATCCTCATTTATAGGGAAACCAAATATTATGGTCCATTTACATAACTGTTACAGAATAAGCTGATTGGAAAATTGTATTAGGAAAAATGCACATATATGCTGTACCCATATTTAGCATTTTTTCCTTGCTATTTTCATTAAAATTTCCATAAATCAAGATTAGTGCACTGAATGTGTAAATTTGGATGAAAAATCCCATAGTGAACATATAAAGCATGTTTCAATGCTTAATATCTAATCTTATTAAACATTATGATAAAGAAGTAGATATTATCTTTTGTAAAATGAAGGCCCTTTCCATGATTGTATGAGAAAATCTTAACCATTGAAAGTCATCCTGCTAATCAGACTGTTTAAAATATATTTATTGATGGTTTATAACCACCTATATCTCACATCCCAACCTGTAGTCTCTCATAAACAAAATTAAATTATAGAAAATTATCTCACATCAATGCTGCGAAATAAACTCATTATTTTAATCTGAGTCAAAATAAATATACCGAACTAAACTGAACCATTTTGATATTGATTAAGGATGGCACAGATAAACTGCTTGGGGACAAAGATGACACATGCAAGCGGTTTGGGGGCAAATATGACACAGAAAAGTTATTTGAGGAACAATAATGCAACAATAAGCTATATGGGGACAGATATGACATTGACAAGCTGTTTCGGACAGATACGCTTTTTGGGGATCTAGATGGCACAGACAAGGTGTTTGTGGCAACTGTGGCACAAAAAAAGCTGTATGGGGACAAAGATGGCACAGACAAAATAATTGAAGGGAAAGAAATACAAGATAAGCCTTATGGGGACAGATGACAGTCACACGTTTTTTGGGGGGCAAATATGCCACTAAAGCTCTTTTGGGAACAGATATGGTACATAAAAGCTGTGTTGGGACAGATATGGCATACCCAAGCAGATATATTGTTTGCGTACAAAAATGTTTGGGGAAAGAGATAAGCAATGTTTTATTCGGGTATAGGTGTCAGCTAGATTGCCATTCAATGTCATACTTTGGAATAGGTCTCAGCAAGCTTTGTGGGGATATTGATAGCAACTGACAAGCTGTTTGAGGAGAGATAGGACAGTAATGGAGCCTACAGAGGAATGGGGGATACTACATTGGAAGAGGTGTAGCCTGGACATGATATGATGGAGCAATTTTCTTTCCATCACATTCAAAACAAATATTTTGTCACACCTTGTTGTCCTTTCATGTTCCACATTTTTAAGTGATACCATAAATATTTCCTGTAATTCCAATTTGCTTATCTTTCCAAATCTTATATAAGTAATATGTGTAGGTTCAGAGGACCTGCAGCATGTGTGATTTCAAGCGAGTGTATTTAACAAACTGTATATTTTTTATTATAACCCAATATTTAATACCCAGCTGCTCTTTCATCAACACATCCATAACAATCTATTGTGAAGGCAAGTTATTATTTCTTGCTATTCGTCAGCCCTTCTGTTTTGACCCTCATGACATGAGGGTTATCATTTCCATAATTGCATATTTTTAATAAATATTACATTATGTTATGTTGACAGTGTAATGATTCATAGCATTATCTTTTCAAGTATTGCATTGTTGTGCTCATTAAAAGCAAAGGGCATCCTTGTCAGATGGATATTTCATTATCATTTCTGCAGATGGCTCCACTCTTATGACTTCTTTTTGTGACTTTAAGATTGTATTTAGAGATAAATGGGGCAATTGAGACATAAAATTACTAGAAATCAGTTTTAAATAATATTGTTAATAGATTTGTTTTATTATTGAGTAGTATCAAAACTGACCCTGATCCACAGATCTTATTACTTTTGAAATTATCTTTTAATGCGGAGGAAACCAAACCGTACGATATTCTATCCATGGGATGTGTCCTGTTGCCCACTGACTCTGCTTTATTTATTTGTCAGACAGATAATACTTTGATAATACTTCTGTTGGTCTATCAGATCAATGTAGGAGCATCGGCACAGACCATGTCTACAAGCAAACAGTGGAGAAAGAAAGTGTCCTAGTGCTTAGTTTCTCCTCTGTATCAGTGATATCATCGAAACAAAGTAATAATACAAGTTATACACATGTGAAAAGTATTTTGTAACAGTGAGAAATCTTTATGAGAACACTTTGTATGACATTGCATGGGAAGCCAGCTGAGACCTATACCCAAATTTGACATTCCATGGGAAGCCAGCTGAGACCTATACCCAAGTAAGACAGCATGGGAAGCCAGCTGAAACCTATACCCAAGTATGACATTGCATGGGAAGCCAGCTGAGACCTATACCCAAGTATGACATTGCATGGGAAGCCAGCTGAGACCTATACCCAAGTAGGACATTGCATGGGAAGCCAGCTGAGACCTATACCCAAGTATGACATTGCATGGGAAACCAGCTGAAACCTATACCCAAGTAAGACAGCATGGGAAGCCAGCTGAAACCTATACCCAAGTAACACATTACATGGGAAGCCAGCTGAGACCTATACCCTAGTATGACATTGCATGTGAAGCCAGCTGGGTCTTATACACATTAAGACATTGAATGAGAATCTAGCTGAGACCTATACCCAAGTATGACATTTCATGGGAAGCCAGCTGAGACCTATACCCAAGTATGACATTGAATGGCAATCTAGCTGACACCTATACCCGAATAAAACATTGCATGGGAAGCCAGCTGAGACCTATACACATTAAGACATTGAATGAGAATCTAGCTGAGACCTATACCCAAGTATGACATTGCAAGGGAAGCCAGCTGAGACCTATACCCAAGTATGACATTGCAAGGGAAGCCAGCTGAGACCTATACCCAAGTAAGACAATGAATGGCAAGCTAGCTGACACCTATAGCCTAGTATGACATGGTATGGAAAGCCAGCTGCAGTAGAGTAGCTATGACACAAGTGTAAAAATGTTGGTAATAATAACTTTTTCCCTACTCTTTTGTTGTGCAGTTTTGTTTTTTTCATCTTTATCCTATTCCTGACAGCTTAATTTTAGATAAGTAAATAAATTGTGTTTTGTAGGCCATTTCATATTACATGGCATAGACAACTGGGGAGCTCTCTAACCAAATACTATTTTTCAAAGTCACTCTTTTTATCCTAGGAGTTCAGCCATGACTCGTAAGCTCTTTCTGGACTACAAAAGCCATAATTATCTGTTATTCTAAAAAGCTTTTGAGGGTTTAATGGGTTTGTAGTTGAGCCGCTGGATGCCAAAGTCTTAGACCAGAGACACCCGAGCATTGTCTAAAGGCGGCTACTGATCAGGAATGCATGTGTGTATGTTCTACATTATTATTATTTGTTTATTTTTATTTATAGCAGATGTGAAGAACAGCCTGTTAGCCATAGAAAAATATGTTCTTTTATATTAATGTAATACCTACTGCAACCACATTTACAAGTGATCTCTGGACAAAGCTGGTATGGTGGAAAGTGGGGGTTTATTGCACTGGGGGTACTTTGTGGTGATATGCTACATTGCCAGGAGGTTCCGGTGGTTTCTTGTCATGCCCCTGCCTAACACAGTTGTCCAAGTAAAGGCAATCTTTCATTTCCACAGTGGAGAATGATGCATAGCCAATTAATGTTGGCATTCAGTCCACACTGTGGACATTAAACCGTACTGTGATACACATGACATCATGGTGGGAGGGTACATATTATCCAACAGCTGTTGACGGTGAACAATAACCGGTGATGCCAAGTCTCTAGAACTGAACAGCCCTGAATTATTAGAAAAAAAAATCTAATATCTCCGCAATTTGGCTTTCTTCCACGACCTTGACCAAATTCGGCCCAGGTTGGGGCATAAAGAATAGACCCATAGGTGTTGTTAAGTCAGTTCAGCTGCACCTTTCTGTCAGATGGGCCGTATATTTCTTTCTTTGCCTCCTGACAACATTTTAGGAGTCAAGTTTAGCTGCCTCTCTATTAGATCTGTGTTCTGATTCAAATTCTTTCTATGATAGCGAAAGCTTAAAAACCTGCTTCCTTGAAACTAAAATCCTGGTAATGCACTTTATAAAACAAATACCAATATGGAGGCTTCTTTCATCTCCGCTTTCGGAAGAGCACCCATTTCTAAAATTTCAGCTTATGTCTTTACTGTTCTCACATCTAAACCAGAATTAAAAATTGATGACGCTTTTGCCCTCCAGTAATTCGTCATCCTACACCCAAAAGTATTGTTTTACTAACAAACCAGTTGTATTAATTATTCTGATGGATTGTAGTTGTAATGACAGTTGGCTGAATGACAATGATTAAAGAGCATTTACCATCAAACAGTGGCATGTTTACAGCTGATGGAGATAAATATTTAATATACACATCCTGTGTGATGAGTTGCGAGAAAATATTTACAGTAGAGTTTGAGCAAAGTATTCACTAAAAAGTAAAAAAAAAATCCAGCGCTCTAGTCTGAAGAAAAACAAACAAATACATATATATTAAAACTGAAGCTTTAAAAAAAATGCATTCATTTGTTCCAGTTTCTTAGTTTTTGCAATACTAAACTGAAACTTTTCTCCAGCTCAAAAGTCTCAATATTATGTTATTTTTTTAGTAAACACAATAATCTTGCATTATACATATTGTAACATTACATATATAATATTACATGTTCCATCATGAATTTATTCATCCTGTTTGCAACTTTTAAGTACCAACCCCCAATGTTATGCTTTTAATTGAGCCTGCAAAATATGACTATTTCACCAATATTGTAAATTTGTATGTGTGATCTCATGTTGTGGTCTATGTTGGTTATAGATGACAGTTCCACTTCTTCTATTGTTTTATTATCTCTTTTCTTTCCAGACAGCGATGTGTGCCAGGTTAGTAAGCAGATTAAGAAAGGATTACGCTACTTGAAGCGTAAGATCAAAAAGTATAGAATAAAAGATGGGAATTAAATAATGACTATAGGTCAATGTAATTTCCCCTTTTTGGAAACAATCATCCCATGGGATCCCTAAGTGAAATCTCAAAAAGTCCTTTTAAAAATTTCAATTTAGAACTTTTTATATTTTTAGTTAACTACTTCATGCTTTGATATACTTACCAAATGGCTTAACAAAAACCAGAGCTTCACAAATCTGTATTTGTTATGTATTCTACTCTACTAACCTCACCTGTAGGTTCATATGGCAGCAATTGCTGAATGATTTGAGATTTGGACTGCACCTTTTTCTGCGAAATTCTTTTTTATCTACAATATATAGATGCCTGGTACCACAACTGTGCAAAAAGGTGATGTGATACCACAGTGCTCCACTCTGCTCAACAGCAGCAACAATAACATGTGTCTCTCCTTTTTAGACACGCAAAAAGTGTAAAAGCAAATGCACAATTTGATTATAGTGAGCTTTGTGCAAAATAAAAATAAAAAACTGCTGTGCGAAGCCGCTGCCTGTGTTCTGTCAATATGTCCGGGAATTCAGCTCTTACCATAAAGTGAACCACGCATTAGCGAGATCACTCACATCACAGATTTGACAGCTGAGAGGAAATACCACCCGCGTTGCTGGCAACTACACTTCCCATGATGCCTACCGCCTCCAACAGTATGAAATGGGAGTGATTAGACCAGGGGTATTAGGGTAATGATTAGGGTTTGCAAAGTAAAAAAGGTTAAGTGTAAGGCGCTACCAATATAAAGCGTATATATAGATTTTGCAGCTCACTTTTAGATTGGAAAGTACCTATAATCCCACTTAGATAGAACATCCGAAACAGAGAACACTATTGTATGTTTTTTCTTACTTTTTGGGTTTTAACACTATACTTGATACCTTTAATCAAGCAGTACTGAATTCATTCCATCGAAAAAAGTATTTCTTAGACATTTGATCGGTGTGTTACTACTTTATTTACAAAGTTACTACAATTTGGTATAAATATTTTCCCCAACAGCACTTTATATATAACTCTTGATTATTTTAAGAATTAGGGTTAACACTTACCATTTTTCAACCCAGGTACGTATATTACACTGGGGGGGCGGGGGTGTTAGGGATGGGGTAAGAGTTATAATCTATGCAGTTAACCATGAAACTTACCTTTACTCTAACCTTAAGCCCCTGGAGTTAACCCATTCCCTACCCTCACTGTAACCCTAACTCCCCAGTCTAATCGCTCACATTTTATACCGTTGGAGGCGTAAGACATTATGGGAAGTGTGGTTGGCGGCATCTCAGACATCATTTCTTCCTAGCTGTTCACTCGATGGTAAGAACTGCATTCCCAGATATATTGTCAGAAAACCTGTAACCTGACAAAAACACAGCGTGTTTGAAATAGTTTTGAAAGAGACAATTGCAGATACAGGAGGTTTACCATTACACAAACACTATTTTAAAAATACATGTTTGTTATCATTTAATAATGACAAAGTTTTTAACCAGAAAGGTATATTCAGATATTCTCTAGTTTTCCAGTATGTCCTCATGTTCATAGATATAGTCCATATATTTTCGATTTGGTTTTTAGGCTATAGCTTGTAACTATATTCTGTAACTGATTATTTTAAACTGATCAATAACCATTGTTATTCCGTATTTGCATCACAGTCATATCCTTAAAGATCCTGTGCTAGTATGGAATGTCTTGCCCAAAACTCCATGGAACCTTCATGTTACTAAATGAACAGAACATTAAATGCTCTTAGTTGTTATGATAGTAATGATAGCACCAGCCTGTTCTGTGTCTCTGAACATTGGAACTTGAGGGCGCACATTAGACTTAAAGATGACTCTTGAGAAATGGGAAGGTGGAAACAACTTATTAAAAAAAAAATCCTGGGATGAAGAAGGGGGGGACATACTCCCTAGCCTTGTCCGCATCCTCGCTTATGGGCTCACCAGCAGAGTCACAAATATTTTGGATGTATTGTATATGATTGTATATTAGCTTATTATGAAACTGAAAGACCAAATTGATCCAAGAAATCAAAGAATATTTATATAAGCTTTTATTGTGATTTGTACACTTGTAATAAAATACATTTAAAAAAAAAAGGGAAGGTCTGAATACTCTGTAGTGATACTTCTCCCAAGTGTAGATTGTGTGTATATATACAAACATATATATATATATATATATATATATATATATATATATATATATACACACAGTCACAAATACACACACATAGTATGGATTTCTTACCTGGTGCAGCTGCAGCATACACTGTGCTCCATTTGAAGGAGGCACTCAGCCACTTAGTAGAGACAACACTGAACTCTCAGCCAATCAGGAGATCTGAGAAGTCTGAGACCTCCTTCACTCAGAGCGCTTCTTTCAGGACTCTACATTGCACAATGATATGTGGTTACCTTAACCACATAGCACCTACATAAAAGCCAATTAAATAATAAAAATAAAATATTTATCTTGGGAACATTTTCTAGTCTATTTATGGGCATTGGTGATCTTGACACTTCCATGCTAAATGCCCATGTGACACATCCTTCTTAAACATATTATATTGTTGTTTTTCAAATGTAGATTTAGCAATTCATTATTTTAAGATAGTTTTGCCACTGTATGTAAGAAGTGGAAGAGATTGTGCAACTGTATAAATCAAATGCTTAGGGCTATTGGGCTATGGGCCTTGCCTAATCTGCAGGCCCGAGAGCTTCATGAGAGCTATCCTTACCTTGAAGTAACAGCCAGCCAGCATATTCAATTATGCTGTAGTTATTATGATTTACATTACAATATTTTTTATCACAGGACTGAGGAGCCTCCTGCATTATTATGGTATAATTTTACACATCCATCTTACCAGTTGCAGTGCTAACTAGAAATAAATGGAGTTATGTGGGTACAGAGCACAGTTTGAGCCTTGTTAGCATTTAGCAAAAGGTTAAAATAAATGGATTTTTTTTTCTGTACCTAATCTCTTATAGTAAAATTACAAATAATTTTTAAAGTACACTGCTGAAATAATGAAGTCAGCTTGATCTTTGGTTTAATGTTGAATTGTTTAATTAACGACCATGTAATGTAGAGATCTATAAAAAGCTCTATAGCTAGATTTTGTTACCAAGTAGCGCTGGTGCATGTCAGAGGTGGATCAGTGGATCCCTCAGTCTTTGCTACAGATTTGCCAGTGATAAGGAAGCATCCATCTGTACTCATTGGGGGATTTTGATAGATTGTGTTTAGAAAGGCCATTGCCCCCAAAAACCCTTTGTATAAATGAAATTGTAAAGCAAGCCGACAAAATATATCTGAAAACAGAGAGCGACACTTTGGATGCATGCGTAATCTGAGAACAATGTCGGATGCCAAAAGGTGGCTACCCCTTCTCAGTTGTAATGGCACACAGTGTGCACATCTGCAACTATCTTTGAGCATGCCCAGTATGCATTAGCTCTAGTGTCGCGGAGAACCCGGATACTGGAGACAAATAATTGGGACTGTGGACCACTGGTCTTGAATCAGGACTGTTTTTTTTTTTTTTGCAAAGCTGGAACAGTTTCTAGATATGTTATTGGATTTTTTTTAAAATCTAGATAATAAAAGTACAGGTTTTTAGAAAGCCTGAACTTGATGGAGTTGAAAAAAGTAAAAATGTAGCATCCGTCTGAGTTTATAACTTCTTTTTACTAAATTTATTTAAAAAGTACAGTTTTTGAACTTGATAGGCTCGAAAAAAATAAAAAAAATAGCATCTGCCTGATATTTCTTAAATGTATTTGTCGTAAATTTGTACTGCAGATCTGCCTTATTAAACTCATTGCTACAGTGCATGTTGTATAGACTTGTTACATGCAGATAGCGCTAAATACTGCTGCTTTCTGCTCTAGACAGGGTTGCTTGAAGTCAATGATAAGTCTATGGAGGCTATAGGAAGGCCGGTATTTTTCTAACAAAAAGGTACCAACCCTAGCTCTAGAGTTGCCATATTTTCTTCAGAAAAGTGCTAGACATATTGCCTCAAACTGCGTCTGTCCCTGTTTAAAACTTAAACTAATGACAAACGTTGGGAGTCTGCGCCACCTTCGTCAATACCTCAGTTCCGTGTTGCACCCAGCAGAGGATCTTACTGAGCACTGTAAAGCGTAAGGATGGGTTTTTTTTTTTTACAGTACAGGAGTTTCTAGACAGAACCTCCATTATTTATTTTATTATTCTATAATGCTTTCCGGCTAAAAAGGAAATATGTTTTTCCTATGCTTACCTAAGCTTACTTTCTCCTATAAGTCACATCTTAAACTTAACATGCAAATGATGCTTTACAAATTTTCTTCTAGACCTGACTTATTAACACCTACAATTATGCATTATGTAGCACTTATAATAACACTTTACAGTGATGTATTTCTCAACAGCTTTTTTGTTAGGAGTCCACCAATAGCACAATGGATAAATCCAGAACTGGCAGTCAGGCTTCTCCAAATAAATATAATTTATTCAATCCAAATGTTGAAGTGAAAAGCGCACACCACCAGTGGGAAGGTAAATGTCAGCTACTGAATAGCTTGACACGTTTGACGCACCAGACTCTTATTCATAAGTTTATTAAAAAGCACCTGGTGTGTGAAACGCGTCAAGGTTTTTTGGTAACTGGCATTTACCATAAATGAACAAATACACATCATGTATTAAAGGGACTGTCTAGTGCCCAAAAATGCATCTTCCAAATATTAAAGCATATTAATGTGCTTTCAAAGTACTTTAAAATGCATGTCTTACATTTTGCATTGCTTAAAATATAAAATACTTACAGCAAGATGAAATTGTGAAATTACAGCAGTTTGCAAGAAGCCAGGAATGATCACACTAGCTGAGTAAAACATAGTAACATCGCAATTTAGGTTGAAAAAAGACATAAGTCCATCAAGTTCAACCCTTCTACCTAAAATTCCTGTTTTTGATCCAAAAGAAGGCAAAAAAAAAAACCCTATGGAAGCTATTTCAATTTTGCCTCCTAGGGGGGAAAATTCCTTCTTCACTACAAAGGGCAATCAGATTACTCCTTGGATCAAGAATCTCTATTATTAATGCTTATTCTATTACTAATAGCCCTGTGTGTTCTGCTTTTCTAAAAACATTCAGACAATTTTTAAATGCATCTATTGTAATTGATAGCACTACCTCTCTTGGCAGTGAGTTCCATAACTTTATTGTCCTTACCGTAAAGAATCCCTTCCTTTGCTGTCTATGAAATCTTTGCTCTCCCAGTCTCTCTTGTTCTCTGTACATCTCTGTTAATGAACAGGTCCCTGGAGAGCTCTTTATATTGGCCCTGCACATATTTATATAATGTTATCATATCCCCTCTGATACGCCTTTTTTCTAAGTCTAATTATTATTTGCAACTACGGTTGCATTCCAGCTTTTGATCTAAAAAGAAGGCAAAAACCCCTAAGGAAGCTATTTCAAATTTTGCCTCCTAGGGGATCAGATTTCTCCTTGGATCGATAAGCTCTATTATTAATGTTTATTCTATTTTTAATAGCCCTGTATAGTTGATATCACTACCTCTCTTGGCAGTGAGTTCATAACTTGATTGTCCTTACCTTCCTTTGCTGTCTATGAAATCTTTGCTCTTCCAGTCTCAGGGGGTGACCTCTTGTTCTCTGTACATCTCTGTTAATGAGCAGGTCACTGGAGAGCTCTTTATATTGACCCTGCATATATTTATATAATGTTATCATATCCCCTCCGAGATGCCTTTTTTCTAAGTCCAACATTATTATTTGCAACTAGGGTTGCCACCCAGCAAGTGTTTTACCAGCAGTAAAAATTGGGCCTGAGCCAATGTTAAGTCTAGGGAGGCAATAGGTTGCAACCCTATTTAATACTGCGCTAGCCTATATTCATTTTCTAATATAGTACTAAGGGTCAGTGCTGTTAAAGTATAATCCAACTAGTTTACAATCATGCAGCTGTGATTGTTTGTGAGGTCGAGTTAAACAGTTCATTGTTCTCATAACTTCCTTTAAAAAAAAGCTTATCCAAACCAGAACAGAAAGCTGGAAGCTGAAAGCAACTGCAAACATTGACATCACTGTGTCAAGAATAAATATGCTCGCTGCTTGAAAATAAAGACAACTAACTGCGAGTGAGCAATTTAACTGCATTCCTCATGTACGCAAAGCAAACTGGTTTCAGGACTATTACACTATGTTGTGCCTGTGTGGATGTACAGCAAAGCATATTACAGTCCTGTCAATTCCCCAGACTAGATCAGACAAGATGAGGATAGACTCAAAATCTGAAATTGACATTGAATTCACTCATTAACAAAGTGCCACGTTGTATCTACCATTAATAGCTCTGTATGTTCTGCTTTTCTAAAAAAAACATTCAGACCATTTTTAAATTCATATATTGTTGTTAAAAGTAATTTCCTTTTTTGTTTTGCTGCAGGAACCGATGAGAATAATTTCATTAAATTCAATGGAATTTCCTGTATTTCTAGTGATGTTATCAGACAATTTGTTGCACTTTTAAGAGAGCCTACTGTGTACAAAAACAATCTTATCACAGTCCACACAATGTATTCAATTTTATGAGCACAGGAAGTGACTAAATGAAACAAAACTTTATATCCTCAGTGTCTACTTAATCAGTTCTGCCGCACCTGCAGTAAACCTGCAGAGTAATCACTGGGTGAGGGCTTGAGTCAAATATTTAAAATGTGATTTATGCAGAATGCCTGCATCAAATCACACTGGAAAAATGCATGTGCACTATACAAGCAGTAATCATCATCTTGTACCAAAGAGAGTTTGGGGACTAGACACTCCCTTTAAGCAAGGTCAGTTCTAATAGTCTATTCTGAGTTACCCATAAAAGGTATTCAATGCTTTGCTTGTTTTATTATTATATTATTAGCAGAAATATGTTTGATTTTTTTCCAGTTATTATTTTAGAAATCAGCACCAATGAAGTTGTAGTGCAGTTCAATTAACGCTGACATTTTGAAGAGCGTGCACTATAATAAAAATATTTCTTAAAGGCCATGGCAAATACACAAGAACCCATGAGGACATTAGCAAATGCTCTTAACGGTTGTTTATCTTTAAACAAATACTAATCAGTTGTACAGGTGATGCTAATCTGCAGATTCTAACAATGAGTAAATAATATTGGTAGGCGTGCTACTATATTCTAATGTAGTAGTTACAGCAAACCTTCTGGGGCTATTTATATGCAGTGTAGCACGTCAAGGATACTACATTAATGCCAGCCAACTGATGGTGTCTTTAATAGTGCACGGCGGGTAATGAAAGTAATGTCAAGCAGAATGTAATAGACATTTCTCCAGGGGCATTCAGTTCATTGTGATCTTCATGAAGTTGGTTGGTGGCTATAAAAAGTCAAGTGGTAATGTAACTTATTATGGTTTAGTAAAGTGTGGCACATGAAGTTCTAACATTTAAGCATCACCTTTGCCATTTAAGTGCATTTATCATCAATCACGAATACGTCTCTCAAGTAATTTAAGCAACATGATTACCTATGTATAACAGTGAAGCTAAATTATTAATTATTGTTATTATTTGCCTTTATGTGTATCAAGCTCATTAATTATTTTAGTTTCTGCTGAATGAGGAAAGCACTTTGTGTGACACTGTATATCTCAAAGCAGTGTCCCTACATCTGCTGATGGTCTTCATCTCCCATGATGCTTTGTCAGCTAAGAGATTGTCAGGGGAGTATAGGAGATGTAGTTCTCCGACAGCTAGAGGACCGCATTTTGACACTCCTGGAGTAAGTTCTTTGGAGTACCAGATACCAATATTCTTTAATGGTTAAGTAAGGCAAGCCATGGGTTGCTGCACTGACAATTATCTGTATGTTTTTTAAAGTGTTTCAGTTAATGCATTTTAACAAATGGTACAAAGCAGCCACTTACTATCCCTTTCTGAGGTTATGGGGTCATATGGTGGAATTGACATCCTATACGTGTTCACCTGATGGAAAGTAGCAGATCCTTGAATTGCATTAACATCAACTACTTCTCTGAACCACAAGGCCTTGGACACATGGAAAATAATCAAACTCTAATCTATGCAAACCATTAAAATGAAAAATAATTGAGAGCTTCACAGGCCTTGTAAGTTTAGGCGAGTGTTGATAATATTAATAGTAACATAATTTTATTCATGTGTTTTGTTTGTTTTCTTCCAGATGGCAAGGTTGAAGTAACGAAAGAAAGTGTAAAACTATGCACTATGGGACCAGGAAAGGTATTCGGAGAATTGGCAATACTTTATAACTGCACACGAACAGCGACCGTCAAAAGTAAGACTTGTACCCTTTTCGGTTATTTGCACAGCTCGGTATTTAGACGCTATAAATATTTAATGCGCTCTCATTCTGGGGGGGGAGAAACACATGTAGAATTGTTACAGTTTTATTAAGCAGACATATTGCTTTCATTAAAACTTCTGAAGTTATAAACAAAGTCATTTAATTATAAAGCGGATGCTTATGGAATTAGAGAGATGTACAATGTAGGCTAATGGAAAACCATAAATATACAATTGTTCAGTCGCTGTGAGCAGGGGAGCAAGTTAAATAATCCTGTCTATTTGGGATTTGTTTCTCTTGTGGCAAACTTTAGGCACATTATTAAGGAACTGACAATCTCCCCAATGCTTCCTTTCCTCCTGAATGTTTGTCCTTGGTTGACATTGGGGGTGTGTATAAACCTTGGTTAACATGAGGGAGTGTTAAAACCTTTCTCATTAGAAAGAAATGGTGTAATAAGTGTATGGCAGGGGCAGAATTCTCTTGCTGTAGACACCATCAGTCAACAATTTACAATAGCAGTTCTTAACTGTCTCATCCAGATTCTCCACTAACCTTAATCTTGGTTTACTTGGCACAGAAAAATGCAGATCAGAGATGGAAATCAAGGACCCTAATTAAGGCTCTACTTGTAAATAGATACGGGAGAGACCAGTTCTTGATTCCAAAAGAACAGGGAGATCAGTGAAATGGTTCACTATTTGTAAAAACTAATAGAAATATAAACCAGGGTCAGGGTTTAAAGTGACTATGATCTAGCAGTATTAGCAGCTTTTAGTGAAAGGTGTATAAATTTAAATAATTATAGATCGGGAATAACATGTAGAGAACTGGTAGCACTTTGTATTGGTGTTTATGGGAGCATCCCAGTAACTCTATAAAATGGGACAATGCTTTTCAGAAACGTATGGATGGCCATTGAAACATAATCTGTGTCAATGATAAAAAATAGAAAATAGCTTTTCTAGTGTGTCCTTTTTGAAATTCCAACTTTCATTTTATTTCCAACTTACATTTCAACAGTACTGTCTGAGCATTGGTGAACCACTATTAGCCAATGAGATAGTCCTGTGGGCTGATGCACCAATCCTAAGCATTACAGATCCAGCTCAGCCTTTCATCCTATTAACCATTACCTTGTTTAATAGTAACATTCCCTGAATGGGGGGCAAATGTACTAGAGCCAGGATGAAATTAAAAATGAGAGAAAATCTCAATGTATAACATAAAAAGTCCGTCTGCACACTCTCTCCAATAATCCCATGTGGCGTATTGCCAGGGTCAGTCCTTCTAGTGGAAAATAGCCATAAATAAGTAAACAATGTCACCAAACATGGTTGTATGCATAGCGGTATGTAGAAAACAGCACAAGAAAAGTGAGTGACGCATCAAGCTATGTGGGTCTTTCACTGGAATTTAACATATTTTGTCTGTACTTGATCCTGTGTTTGCAGCTTGATCTATCATCACCTGGAGAGGAGTGGTACTTTTTTCTATACATATCTTAATATATACCCTTCATGGAATACTTTATGATTAAGATTCTGCTCCTCCTGGTAGGTTTTTTAAGATATCTACTGCACTGCATGTGCGTACTGATTTCATTTGAATAAAACACTTATCTGAAGAACCCACTTTCTGGTTGGTAGATGTTTGGTTGAGACTGAAAGGTATTTTTTTTGTGGAAGAAATTACATTTCTTTAATTAGGAGGAGCAACTTTGTCGATTATGGAACCAATATTCCTGTAGTCTCAGAATTCATAAGTCTCTCGCTATTTTCACAAAAAAAAAAAAAAAAGCAAGCAACTTTGAACTTACCTTGTACGCACAAAATAGGTCTTTGCCACATGGAATGTGCTGTATATTGTGACAATATGCAATCTTAACTAGCAGTCCCTTTATCAACAAGTCTCTGCATTTTTCTACTTTTTGTTAAATCAATCTTTATCCTATACATTGGGGTTTTTAGGTCCACCATAAACCATTTTACCTGTGATTTCCCTGTTGTCATTTAGACTGGAGCTTTAATTCCTTGATCAACTCAAGATTCTTTTATTTCCATGAACTTGTAAGACAGCTTTAATAAGATATATATGTTTCTTCATTTCTATCTGAATTCTTATTTTTGTTGGTCTGTTTTGGTTCTCCTCTTATCATTGAAAGTTGTATTTGCCATCTCTCAGATGAATGTACCGAGGTCCAGCCATAAATCTAGTGTTGCCCTTCTGGCTACAAATTTCAAATTGAGACAGACAAAATTCATTACTTTGCAGTTGTGTAGCTGTTTTTTTTTTATTTACCTGTGATGGTTGATGATATGAGAGGAATCCGTTTTTAAAAATAAATGTTTCACAAACTGTACCCCCGGTATCTTCTTGCACACATCAGTCCTTCTCCTCACCTTTCCCACCTCCCCCGTCTGTCTTCTCCTACTTCTCCCACCCCTATTTTCTCCCACCCCCTGTCCCCTCTTCTCTTACATCCATGAACATAGAACAAGTTTTGTATTGTTCTTAACACTGGTTTCTTTTTTCATTTGTAATACAAATTTGTTCTTGTTTTATCCTGAACTTTATTAACTGGCCTACATATTCCCAACACAAAGGAAAGAATTTTCAGTTCACCTAACCGAGTGCATTGTAAATAATCATAGCTCTGGGAGACAGCTAGATTTTCTTCGATTTAAGGTTATTGGATGCTTGTCTCTCTACTGTTATTTGAACAATAAAGATTTTAATTGACATATTGAAAACCACCTAATGCACACAAGGGGAAGCTATTTTTGCACTGAATGCTTCAGGCCTAGCCAGCCAGAGAACAGAATTACCTATTTGTGAATGGTAATTAAAAAAAAGTCCAGCAGCTCAGTCAGTCTGGATAATCATTAATAGCCCATGTCCATTGTATTTAAAGGGTATCTGTAAACTCCACATTGCTTATACTGTGACTGTAGAGAATAAATAATGATGATAAATGTTCCATACAGTGTGTTAGCAAAATTATATGTAAATGCGCAAAATAGGTGAAATATATGTTAAATATGTCTGTGGTGTCATCTGCTTATGACATCACCTTGTGGCATGATATGCAAATTACACAATCCCCATTGAAAACTAGTTCATTTGCGTAATAAGCCACAGGTGATGTCATAAACGGGAGACACATTTAAACCTATTTTCGCTTTCCTTATGCATTTTCTTGCACTTCGGCTAACACAATGTAGATAATTTTTCATTCTCTACATTTACCGCATAAGTAATGTTTAGAATAACAGAATCCCTTTAATACATTGCAATGATAACGTACATAGAGTGGCAGTACTTACATGCAACACGTCATCTGATCCATAAATGTATTCATTTAATTCTATTTAAGGATAAGCATATATTTTATATATGTTTAAATACATTTGTAGACATGTAAGCATGATATCCTTTTTTATTGTTTTTACTGTACTGATAAACCGTTTGTATTTATTAATATATGGGTGATGACACCGACAAGCAGACTCCAGAATAGAGAATACATCATCCAGAAACAGTTAACTGGTAAATAAAACATTCATTTTCAGACTCCGCTGAGATGAGATCAAAACTGTGTTAGAGGGGCTGTTAGAAGTTAAATGTGTTGGCTCAACAATAAAATATAGGTGCCCCCAAATCACAGTTCAATGACCCAGAATAGAAAAGACTGAAGAAAAGAATGTATTGGAGTCTGGGATGCTACTTGTAATGTAATGTGAGCAGAGAGAGGAGACTTGGTTCAGATACAGGAACTCATGCAGTAATTATGGTTTACATTTCTTCTTTGTAAATATGTAGATTAAACTGGATTCTTTCCACAACCCTACAAATCAAGCATTAATCGAACAAGCACATATTTCCTTTCTGGTGCTTTGATAATATTTAACAATTATCCAGTGTAATATAATGAAGCTGGCATTAGCCAATGGCCATATGGGATGCTCACTTGGAAAATTGGAGTCTTCTATTTCTGTTTTTTAATTTGTGGGTCAGTGACACTTGGTTGCTTTGCCAGATCTTGATTAACTAGTGCTGCGAAGAGAGCTGTGTGTGAGAGTCTGTACCTTCAGCACTGGCCCTCCTGTGGACCTTTGAGCTTCTCTGTTTTCCTGAGACATCCAGTGACATCCCAATGCTCTGATTCAATTTGGCTGGATTGTTGGAGAAGACTGGGTCATCGGAAGGAGTTTGTGTAGCAGGAAAGGACTGTGCGAAACCACCAGTGACCCCAAAATCATCCAAAGACAGCCCACTGATGTGCAGCAAAATAAATCAGATACATCAGCCCTTTAAACTGCAAAACATCCTATGGAGATAAAAATTTCTCATTGCTACTTAACCCAGGAACACTACATTTTTTAAAACCCTTGCTTCCTTAAAGGAAGTTAAAAAAAAAAAACATGTCCTGCTAGTTTGGTGTAAACCCGTTGTGTATCTTAAAAGATACACGTGGGTTTACCATCTGCTGTGTCTCACATCTGAGGCACAGCAGTTCAGTGCAATCAGAGAGGCGGCCCGTCTGGTCGGCAACTAGCAATCATTTTTGCATGGAATCAGCAGGGGGGACCTTAACTAGGTTCCCCCTGCTCATCCCATGCAAAAACGAGGGTCTCTCTCTGCACTAGCAGAGAGAGCCTGTTGCCAAACAGACGGATGCCTGCTTCCTATGGAAGCCGGTCAGAGGATAAACTGACATGTACCATCAAAAGTACACACTCGTTTATCTTCACTCTAGGAAATACTAAAATTTCACTTGTGCTTCTATATTAGAAGCACAAGTGAAATATAGTGTTTACTGTTCCTTTAATCTATATGTTTGCTGGTGAAATTGCATGAAAGATCATTCTGCGGCATGGCCACTGAATCCACCAAAAAGTCATGAGCATTCCAATGACCTCTGCATCCCACTATGCTTGTGTATCCATTTCAACCACCATCTTGATGGTTTGTTTGTTACTGCGCTACCCTTGGCATAGAGATTCTAGGCATTTTATCAAGCCATACAATATCATAATATTTCATGCTCCAGACCAAATAGGCTCCAGACCCTTACTGATATCAGTGCTATTGTAAGACCTCTTTTGACTATGTAACAATCATTTCAGATCTAGACAGAAAATGATATACAATTACATGTTCTTTTTGAGAATTGTGTTTGTCAGACAAGCCTGTGACTCTTTTTTTAAACAAACAAATCAACAACAACTTAAAAAAACCCTGGTTAACTATACAGAAAGCAAACAGCAGAGGTACATAATAGTTCATCCCTGCAATAAATGGCCAGATGGATTGTCTGTCAAGGAATGTCATTCCTACAGATACTTACTGTGAGGCAACACATAATATTGCACGCCTGCATTACACAAAACATAATGTGTGCCACATCTAAATAAATATAAACCATTGCTAACAGCAACCACTTAAACCGGTCTGGGAAACAAAAACAAACTTGTCAGCTGAAGGCCTGGCAGCTGTGCTTGCTGCAAGCAGAATACCGGATTGGGTGTTTTCAATGCTATTCACTGTTTCTGCATACACTAGGGCATAAGGTTATGTTTTGACGGTTTTGTTGGCAGCCAGTTTGCATTTGGTTGTAGGGATCTCTGACTGTTTTAATATTTTAAAGGGAAATTCTACCATAAAAAAATTAATGAAACTGATTCACCTTTAAATGGTGCAACCTTTCCCCCCACCATTTTATTTATCTACTTGTATTCTACCCTTTATGGAAAATATTCTTCATGATTTCTACTATTTCTTGTCATAAGCAGATTTTCGTGGCTACTATAAAAAGGAAACTTTTATATAAAACAGCCCCCAAACAGACTGCCGGATGAATATGTGTCCCCAAACTCCTTGCTTGTGTTCCCCGTGCAGATTGATCCTACATGCAGGAAATGGCTGGAATGTCACTACCTGCATGCTGAATCAAAACCTGGTATACTGTGTGCAATTGAGAGAGTGTTCAGAGATCATTTGATCAGACCCTGGAACCATGATTGTTACTCCCCTGATCCTGCCACTTTAAGAATTTGTCTTGCTATTTTGCCAGACATCTTATTTGCTTCCAGTCTACACAGTGTTTATTCAGTGACAATCCTTTTCTGTAATGTGAAGATGCTGACTTTGTAGTGCTGATCAAAGGTTTTAGAGGTAATGGGTAAACTTAAATTCTAGATATGTAATTGAAGAAAAGGTTGTGTGAGACTGTAAAGTTGGCCCACCTATTGATTAGTCTTAGAATGTAAGGCTCACTGAAAATTCATGTCGGAGGTCAGCAAGGTAGGTTGGAACCTTTTGGATCACAGAGATAGACCCTTTGATTTAAATTGAAGGTGTCTGGCCGCTACACTAAGTACCTGTGATGTTCCAAACATATATTTTAGTACCCTTGGGTATGAGAAGACTCCTTACTGCATCTAATTTGCAAAATTATGGATAGGCGTTGCTATCAATTAAGCTGCACTGAGGAATTGTATTTAAACATGATCTCTGTGTGATTGACACAACTGCACTCCAATATTACAAAATGTAATACATTCGCTCATTGATTGAGAACTTCTGATTCTGCAAAATGCTGTTACACATCTGTGCTGTCCAATGTTTTAATGTGGATACCTGACTGGAAAACACTAATTTCCTGTGGAAAAGCCATGGAACCTACAGGCATTTTGAATGCTCTACACCACCAGTAGTGTATCTTCCACAAGGCAAACAAGGCACTCGCCTAGGGCGGCACTTTGCCAGAGGGCAGCACTTTGCCAGAGGGTGTTAAAGCACACTTCTGGTGATTCAAACATTTTTGCTCCCACCCCCACTGATCAGCAAGCTTTAGATATTTCCATTCAGTTGAGGTGATGGGGGCATGTAATGGATGTGGTGAGGGTATGTAATGAGGTTGATGGTGGCATGTAATGGGGGGGCATTTAGTGTGTGTGCACTGTGGTTGATGGTGCATATAATGGGGTGGTGGGGCATTTAATGTGTGTGTAATGTGGGTGATGGTGCATGTAATGGGTGGGTGGGGCATGTTGTAGGTGTGCAACGTGGGTGGGGGGGTGCCCAAATTTTGTCTGCCTAGGGCAGCCCAGAACCAAGCTACACCACTGTACACCACCCCACCACTCTACATGTTTATAACCTTATCTTCATTTCTCTTTCTGAAGAAGCACTTCATTTACCTTGCTATGCCTGCCCTCAAGACCTCTGTATAACGCTCTCGGAAGTGGTCATGCCTGTGTGTACAAGGAAACGTATACTCAAAATAAATAGAATGCACCCAAAATATGTAAAGTGCCTCACCGTGTCTCATTAATTGCCCTACTTGTTAATATACGCACTCAACTATGCATAGACCATGTTATAAAAGCAATGTATTCTTTTGAGTGGCCTGAGCTATACAATGTATTGGTTTTTAATTATGTGTCACATAGGACATGGCACTCAAAGAGTTAAGAGAGTTGCTTAATACACCATAATGGATGTGCGCCATCGCAAGGGGATTTGTGCAGTGTTAAATGAGTTGACTGTAATGACTAACCCTAGAAATATGATTCGCCCTCCTGGTTGATACACTTTGCATACAGAACATTCTCTTCTATTTGCTGGAAAAAATATGCAGACCTTTACTGAGCTCTAGACACCGTATAAATACTTCAACACAGTTTTCCGTCCTACTGGGACTATGAATTACATATTCAAACTTCCTCCCCCGCCCCCCCCCCCCCCACCCCCTTCTTGCGTCTGTAGAATCTTGCTAATTAAGCAGTTCACATTGAAACAGATTGTTAGTCGGCTGAGTTTCACTTAGTGTGACTTTATGGTGACTTCTGAACTAAGGAATATAAAATAGGTGACATTTCTGTTGCTTATTGTCAGGCGTTTCATTTTAATGTTTCCTTCTGGTGATTTTTCCCATGCTGGTAAATTAAACACAGACACACAGTTTTGTCCCTGTTAGTTTGTGAGTTCTTTCCATTTAGGCGCAGGTTGTCGGAAAGGGGTGTCCCTTATCTAATGGCTGCAGAGTGCTGCAGAGTGTGTTTGCAATTTAGAGAGAAGCGACGAGGCGGGGAGGGGGGGCACACTCAAACAAGAAAGGTGCTGTAACAGAGATTTCACCAAGTCTCCAAGTAACACAGGATGCCTAGCACACACATAACAGTGGAAATCAGGTGTTTATTGCAACACTAGTGGCAATGTGTTGGCCTTCTAGGAACCCTTATCAAGCCATAACAATTGTGGAAAAACAGGTGTATTTATAACAATTACACATGTGATTACAGAAGGGTGGAGCACAGCCACCTGCAAAGTACTGTGAATCATCTCAACATAACACACTGGGGGTTATGGAGATGAGTTTCAGGTGATTTGAGTTGAGTTGAGAACATTTCATCTCACCAATTTATCTATACGTTGAAAAGAGACAACAAAAGAACTATTCAACCTGTTCTACTGAACCTCACAATGAGATGGTGGAGAAAAGAAGAAACCTAAACCCTGAGGGTGCAGCAGTGAGATCAGACTCCATTCCTTTACTGCATTATAACTCTATGTCATGCTAGCTAACAACCTCATCTTTTAGCGCTCTGCCATTGTATGGTAAACTGGAGGACAGTATGCACTGACAACTTTGCGGAACAGTTCCAGAAGAGGCAGATAAATATTATCCAGCAGAGTAGGATTAATACCCTAGCTCTGTCTCTATTGGCTGCATTCTGTATTCTTTTATTCAAAGACATGTAATTAAGATGGATCAGTTTTAGAGTGTGTCCACTATGTTTTAAAAGTACGCATTTTATCTGATTATAACGGAACTTAAGCAAAGTCAGACATACAGGGTGAACACAACTGAAGCTCTGATTTGTGTGGAAATGTGTTTTGGCACAGTTTTGGCCATGGTTTCAACTCACTTCAAGGTTTATAATTTAAAAATATCTCAGATTGAGTTTTACTTTTTTTTTTTTTACCTCTGCATTAACCACATTAAACATTACTCATTGCTTAGCAGATAAAATGAATTGCGTTATTGTTAAACATGTATATTCATGTAGAGACGTCAGTACATTAGGGCAATGATTTATAGACCCCAGATTACATCACATATTCTGGCCATGTCCGTCTTCATGGTCACCTTTGAAAGTCCCCTGATGTGAATATGTTTTTATTATGATTAATATATCATGCGGCTTTAATCTTCTGTGGTCTACTCTTCTCTGTGTTCCAAATGATATTAAGAAAAGCCTCCTTCACAACAGTACTTTGCTTTGAATAATGCCATAAATTGGAAAATTACAAATGATGAAGAATTCTCATCTGATAAATTAATAATTGGATAAAGACTTTGAAGTATCTTTTCTGTTTTCTGCACAAAATTGAATTCTGATTTAACCATAATAATATTACCATAATAATATGAATATAGATAAAATTGTCTTAAAAATATCCAAATTTACAAGACAATCTATAAGGTTTAGATGTGGTGTAAAAATGTCTGTTGTTACTAAAATAGGTGAACTGACCTGATGGGCAACCGGGTACCATCTGAAGATCAGATCCTAGGTTCAAGATTGGGTTCTTTAGTGTGGAAACAAATACGAGTTGAAAGGCCTTTTGACCACATTATTTCTTTTCCATAAGCCCCAGAGTCTATGTGGGAAAAAAATGATTTCAAGAACATAGGACCATATTTTGTCTTGCAACCCAAATTATTTTTACACAGACCCTGAATACCATTAGTCATTATATATGACTACTTACACACTATTAAAAAAAAAAATAGTTTTAGTCCAATCATAATTAAATTATCATATTCAACCCTTCAATACACTTTGAAGGCAAAAAACCCCAATGACACTTCTATTGTTATCTATAAGGGGAAAACAAATCTTTTTAATTCCAAAGGTAGTTAAATTCGTCTGCAGTTTGGGAGAGCAGGCGTTTTACTTTTTTGTAACTTCCGGTGTACCCTATATGATTACTGTAACTTTATTTTGATACGTTTAGATTTAATTGTGACTTATTTAGACTACTTGCCAAATGCATGTCAATAGTAAGTACAAAACATTTACTAAAAGCAACTTTCTCTATGTACTTTTCATCACGGATTCCTGATAAAGCTCCTAGAGACTACAATGTTAATAAAAAGCTGAAAACTAGATAATACATGCTTCTAAGAGCTACACTGAGTTCACTTTCTATTTCTTTATAGACAGTTCCGTGATCATACTCACATCGCAGGGAGTTTTTCAGTGTTTTCTTTGATGTCGAATTCTGGAGGGAGTTCCGTTCTTCTCACTGACGCTGATAGTACATGCAGTGCCCTGTGTATGTTTGACGTTCCAGCTAGATATCTTCAAATATTAACCAATATCTCCACTTACATAGTAGTTTAGGTTGAAAGAAGACTTGCATCCATCAATTTCAACCCTTTTCCTATTCTACTGTTGATCCAATTGAAGGCAAATAAAAAATAAAAAATTGTCCTTGATCATAAAGCACTAAATAAATATTAATGCCTATATTAGCATGCATAACCCATTCAAAAAGTATCCAGGCTGCTTTTAAAGGAATCTAACATATTTGCTAGAACTACTTCTTTAGGCAGTGAATTCCATACCTTAAATCCCTTCCGCAGTCATAGACTAAAATCTCCTTTCTTCAAGTCTTAGCGGGTGACAGCTTGTCCTTTCTAATATTCTGTTAATGAACAGGTCTTTAGAAAGCCCTTTCTATGGCCCCTGTACATATTTATATAGCATTATAACAACCATTCACCTTATTAGTTTTGTAGCCCTCCTCTGCACTTTCTATTGTTCCATAATGTCTTTAAAAAAAAAAAAAAAAGGCACTCCCATTAGAACCTCATGTTCAAGGTGAGGTCTTACTATGGACCTATAACGAGGCAGAATAATATCCACCTCCCATGAATCAATACCCCTTTTTATACATCCCAACTTGGCAGAAGGTTACCAAACCATGAGAAGCCAAGGATGGTTTATGTGTTCACTGAACAGCACCAGCCGTATTATATGGTTTTCAAACACATACAGAAGAAATAGGTCTAGGAATTAAACCGCGCTTGTCTAGGTGAAGTAATAAATGAGTTGGCTAACACATGCTGTATCTGAAAAGACTGCATATTTTCTGGATTCAGGACAATTTGTTTACAAACACCAATTTATAAACCAAATTGTACACAAATACAGACTGAGAATATGACTCCCGGTTTATATTGTGTTATGTCAGTTTAATTAATATATTTAACAACCAATTCATTAATTGATTAATTAAAGAGGGACAAATTAATTTTACATTTCATGTCAAAAAAAGATTATTTCCACTAGATTTCATAAATTAAATATGTAATACCCCACGGTACTGGTAGAAGACAAAACAACTGACATTTTAATGCTGGGTAATAAACTGTGTGTACAAAGGTCATAGAAAGCCCAAAGGAATGAGAGAGATGAGAAGCTTATCTTATCTTTGTCCATTTTAGCATGCTGCAAGTTATTTTATTTTTCTTATTATACTTTTATTAAATCTTTGTTGAAACATTAGCTTCAAAAGTATCAATTTAAACACAAGAACATAAATTGTCCAGGATGAAAAGTATCTAACATAGCAAGTGTCAAATATCAACATTTTTAAATTGAGCCTACTCTTAAACTTAAGTGTTAAAGGGACACTAACACATACTGTGTTTTTGTGAGTGTTAAAATAAAAAGTTAATATTCTTAAAAGTGTTTTACGTCAAATTAACTTTAAGCTGGTTTGTTTCCTGATCAAGCCAACTGAAACGGTTAATAATCATCCACTGAGAAGTAGGCATTTAATATTTACATGTATTATTGCAATAAATAAAACCATTGGGAGGCAAATACTATATCTTCTGAAGCTGGTAGGTATTGTGACAAACTTACTTTCCTGTGTGTGTTTGTCCGGGATCTTTTTGGCAACCGCACAGCCCTCTAGGGTAAGAAAACCAGGTCCAGACAAAGTCCAGTTTCAAAAAGGCCTCTGGCCTGTTTATTTTCTGTTGTTTTAAGCAGTCACAGGATACAAAAAAACCCAGCAACCTTCTCTTTCCACAAAGCACTTCCTGTCTCCTCGCTCTGCTTTAACTGCAGTTATATAGCTGCTCACAGCCCCTACAGGTGAGCTAATTACCTCGTTAGGCAGTGAGCCAGAACTCTTTACAAAACCTGGGCTGGACTCATGCACAACCACTCTGACAGTGGGTGGAGAATCGGCCCACCCTGCTCTTCCGAATACTCCACCCCAGGGACCCAAAATAACAACAGAGAAAAAAGCCTACATTTAAACTTAACTTTCCCTGGGGCTGCATGTGTTTACCCACATGTCAGGATAGTGGCTGTGCAAAAGTCTGGGTGCCAGATATACACCCCTGACCACCATCCCCAACACTCTGTTACAGTATGCTTTAGTATGAAGACATTCTAAGCAGTCCTGCCATACTTAGTACCACCTAGACCCCACATTCTACAATGCAATGCCTTAGACTAATTACACAACATAAGTTATTGTGGTTTAAAGATGATAAAATAAACTCTTCCACGTAATAATACAATAAGTAATTAACTCATTCTAATGGCTTTTGAAGTCTGAAAAATTTTGCCCCAGATTGTTTGAATATATATTGCCTAGTAAAAATGTAAAAAACATATATAATAATTAGCAGGCACTGTGTTAACACCAGAGAAACAACCAATTTGCACTGCTTTCACCAGTGCAAGGGATTCTGGGTAGGCATATTTAAATAACATACACACGGATCACCATTTCTGCCTCAATATGCACTTTACACATGTAACCCTTGGACTGATTAGAATAGATATTGCATGTATTACATTATGAATGGGGGCTGAGGTCCAACAATTCATACAGCGTTTACAAACCTACTTAGATATAAAAAATACATAGAGGGTGATTAAGTGGAAAGCTTTTTGTGTAAATTAATATTGTGTGAAATATCTGGATATCTTATTGTTAAAGAATGAAATGGTTTCAGTTTATCCATCTCATGTGCTATCTAAATTGTAGCATGTAGTCTTTTGCGTCTGTTTGATGCTTGTGGATTTCCTCAACTGTGACAGTCACATTTACTCCAGCGTACGTTTGGAAGTAGACCTTTTGGTTTTGAGTGAAATGTAATCACAAGCTGTAGTGTGTTTAAAAAGACTTCTAACCCCTGAATTATCTACACTGTATCCAGTGTGATGGTAAAACCAATTCATGGATTAATAGAGTTCACGGAAACCAAAATAATGTTACTGTCATGTGTAAACGGCTGGGACATGCAGATGATACAGTGGAACTGTCTGATATATACATTAAACTTGCAATTACTATGTGGGTGTAAGAGGCGCAGAGACAGATAACTTGTCATACCACAATTTATTTACTAGTCAATTCAATATATTTATTAGAAATCTAGTGGGTTTGCTGTTGAGGGAAAAATAGGTACCACAGTTTGAATTATAGCTGAATTGGAGTAAAACATTTTTAGACTTCTTTGGTCTGAAGTTTGCAATTGCCTTGTCAATTTTCTCCATTTTCCACTTTCATGAATAAAGCCTCAATTGGGTCCTAGACAATGCACAGTTAAGTCACTGACTTAAATTACCTCAACTCACCTGCACCTTAAAAACAAACACGGGAAAATGTGCGCTGTAACCCAACACTTGAATACAAACAATATAAATAGGGGTAACCCCTATTTATATTGTTTGTATTCAAGTGTTGGGTTACAGCGCACATTTTTACCTTGTGTAACTAGCGATTCTGCACCATTATTGTGAAAAAAATGAATATGGACCATATCAGGCATTTATTTCTGATAATGTGGCCACTTCAGAAACAAAATGGACATCACTGCACTATAGGCTCTATCTATAACTCTGACAGGTCTAGACAATTTTTTTTGCAAAATATTGTCTTTTTTATAAAAAAAATAAATACATTTCAAATCTGCAACAACTTATTTCAGCTGTAGAAATGTATTTTATTACACAAACTATGTATTAGAAGAACATCTGAGGGTCCATACTGTGACTGCTTAAAGGATGTACTAATCAGAAAGGTAAATCTAGTATGACAGTGTATGCTTTCTTCACTACTTAAAATATTACATTCCTATATTTTACATGGCCCTCAACCTACTAGTGTGGATGGTACGTCCTTATACAGTCAACAGTTACCTTAGATGTGATATTGCCTTTAGACTGCATACAGCTCTCGCCCAAACCCCACACACAATAAACTAAATTAACACTTAATACTATATGCCCAAGTGACAGATATTTGCTTTTCATAACTTATAAATGATGGGTTTCATGAGGAATCTCAGCATATATTTCATTTCAGAATATTGACTGTTCCTATAAGCCAGAATACATATAGAGATGATTAGGTTTTTCACCATTCTTATTTGTTTAAAGAAGCATACAGGGCTTCTAAGGTTCAACAAGGGAAAACCATAGTGTGTTTCACATATTCATATTTGTCTCATTTATCAATGCCAGGATAAAGCATGGTTTATTTTAACTTATGTATAAACTACACATGATAAAATATGACCCAGCCTCTGCCTAGTATTTTATGTGCAATAAATCTACTGAGCAAACACACTGTAGACTGATAAGATGCTTCTTCATCCGAAAAAACGTCAGTGACATAACTTTGAGTATTTGTCATCTTGATGGGATAAAGTCATTTAGGCAAGTCACGTCAACAAAATAAACTAACAGTGCTTGCCGGGGCCGAACGCAGAGATGCTGGCTCTTTGCCATGAAAGAATCACATAATAAATACTTCTTTTCATCTGAGATGCATTTCATCATTTGTAATAATGATATTTCAAGTTGAAGTGCGGATTAGCATTAGTGATGATGCACAGTTCATACCAAGCCTGTTATACATCTATACCAAATTGTTTGTACCGATACACACATCTGTCATTGTCATGGCTCAGATCATCAGTTTACACACTTGGCTTCTTCTGGTGTTGGTGGTACTGGCATGGACTTATCTGACAAGTGAGAGGTCACATGTTGAATAAGAATGAATTTTTACACTCTGTGAAGACGAGAAAAACATGAAAATATATTGAACTTGCACCTCTGATATATTTATAAACAAAGTAACAGTAATGTATATCTTGAAAAAAATCAATCAAGTTCAACCCTTTACCTATCCCAAAAAACAAGGCACTAAAAAAACAATAAATCCAGACCACTTTTTAAAGCTTCTGTTGTATTTGATAGCACTACCTCTATTGGCAGGGAATTCCATTCCAACTTGTGGCAAAGCCCGAAAAAATGTTTTGGATTCCGGATCATTTTGGATAATGGATTTCTGGATAAGGTATATTCAACCTTTATGCACATTTGACCATACTTCTATGTCTGTCAATTGTTAGACTAACATTGTGTGCAGAATTGAATCAGTTATTTAGCAAAGTCTAAATATAGCACATCCACTGCCACACCCAGATCTATATCATTACTGACTTTTTCATAGAACACTATCAAGTTAGTTTAACTGACTTTCACAAAACCATGTTGACAACTACGAATATGTTCTGATTTGAGATGTATTGTTGAATATATATCTTTAGCAACTCTTCAAATAATGTCCCCACTACCGATATCAAACTCACTGGCAGGTTATTGCTTGGCTGAGATCTAACCTTCTATGACAACACCTACCATGACCTTAAGTCTTGGTGTCTTGCCACTAACCAAAGTACAATACTGATGACTCCTGTGTGTTCTCCCCTGACTAATGGGCTGCCTTGCCCTTGTGCTGGAATCTTTTTATTAATTTGTGTCAACAGGCTTTAGTGTCCTTGAAAAAGTCACAGAACATATTGTTAGGCTATCCTCTCATCCATACTTACAGACATGACTTTCTCCTTAAGGGTAGGAATTCAAATTACATTTATACTTTGTGATAGTAAGTAAATCATCCACAAACATATAGAATACATCATATACTAACCTGACATGAATAAACAAATTCCTTCCTAACATTGCAAGTCACCCTGCAGTATAGGAATGCACAATGCAATATATATATATATATATATATATATATATATATGTATATATATATATATATATATATATATATATATACATACACAGGCATGCCTTCAGATAGAATATAGAACATGCAAGCTTTAGCTTGGATAGCTAAATATATAATGTAAAAAATGCATTGAAAAAAGTACCTTGATTGGGCAAAATGCAACACTTCTCCTCCCTTTACTGTTGGAAGAATTGTGCAGCAGTGGGAACTTATTGTCATGTATGGTGGTCATGCCCTCCCCTACAGAGATTTGGGAAGAAAATGTAAAGTTTGATTTCACAAGTTCTGCACAAATTTCCACTTGACCCCTGTCTGTTCCTCATATCACTTAGCTTTAGATTTATGCACTAAACACGAAAATGTATTGATCGCTCATAGAGCTCTGGCCCCACGCAGAGCCTTAGCACGGCTTTGGAAACAACCCCAACTTCCCGCGATCCCCACAGTGATATCATCAATCAAAGAAACCATAGATATGGATCGATTAACTTAATCCACGTTAATGAAGCTCCAACCAGATTTGAAAAAAATATGGTATCCTTGGTTGACACATTTTCCTAGATAAATTAAAACTCAGTTCAGAGATCAACTACCCCCTCGGTCCATTACCTCCCCTACCCCTCCATCTCCTCGAACCCACTCTTTTCTCAATCTCTATCTCCCTCTATAATTTGTCTTACAGTTAGATGAAGGAACTTTAACTATTGTAACAATTTGGCAGAAATATTTGACAGAATGTCTTTGGACTATTTTCGTTATCAAAACCATTGTTTATTTCTTATGTATAAAGTTACACTGTGTTCTTTACAAACAATATGTTTTTCTGTTACAAACTGTGTTTTGGAACACGTTACTGAGAAAATTGAAAATAAAACTGAAAAATACAGAAATAAATAAAAGAAATACCTTGATATTTTGTTTTTTAACATGTTTAACCCAATGTACAGTTGGCCCTCATATAATGATAAGAACTGCGGCCTACCACAGCTGGAATGTTGTATCCGGAGACTGACACTAGTAGCTGCAAGCTGAAAATGGCTTTCCACCACAGAACCTGACTGACATTGCTTCCCCATTGTTTTCTTAATTATAGCAAATGCTTTCCTATAATTTTCTCATACAAATTTCACATCATGCACCTGCTTTGCAAGTATTCTCCATGAGTATAATCACAGTCCGCTTTATGGTTTGGTTAATTAGATGCGTGTCTTACATGTTTATTGTATCTCGATGTTAAATTGTTCTGTGTCACTTCTGTGGTTTGTTTATCTTTCTCTCTCACACTCTGATACACTTCCCCGTAGGATATGTAAAGAGATAAAATTATGTTTTTTTAATTAAAAATAATACTCTGGTAGCACAACACTATGAAATAGTTGGGATGCTGCCTGATGAAATTCATTTTAATTGTTGTTTTAACATAATTTAGCTTAGTGTCTTCTGTTTATGGTTACTATCTAAACATTTGAAAAGTAAAAATGAATATTTTCGTAACTTCACATGTTAATAGCCTGTATACAATATTCACATGCATTCAAGTGTTCAGAAAAAACTTGTGTGCTGCTACATTTATTTTAATTCATAATTTATAACATTTTCTGAGATGTATTACTACATTTTATACCCACACGATGGCCCAATTAGGCATCATAAAGATCAGTTTAGGCCCAAACTGAAATGATGATTAAAGGAAAGCATGAAAGGGCTTTAGAAGTTGCCTTTGTACAAAAAAGGCAGTTAAGTCAAAGTACACAAAGTAAAAGGTTGCAGTGTATTACATTTTTTAAATTCTGCTTGGTGACTCTAGCCAACCAAATAGCTGACAACTTAGAATTAGAAATCCAGTATATTATTTTAAAACAGAGTCATGAATTGCTTCAATTATGGTGTTCATTGCCAACAACTAACTGAGCAGGGACAAGTAAACTGTATGGACTTGGAAGGTCTGTAGCAGAGCTGTCCACACAAATTCCAGTTCATGTGCCAAATGTAGACCATCTGAAGGTAAGATGCGGTCCAAAGGACTTAACTAGTCATATTCTTATTAGCCTTATAAATCTTTGTCTTTGAATAAATTGATTGAAACTATTTTTGAACTACTTTTGTATTACTGCCAAATAACCAAACATTTTTTTCTATGGCTAACAAACTATTATTCAAAAAGAATTTGGCCCAGAAACGTATGCATTTCTAATCAAATGGCCCACTTCAGAAAAAACGCCCAGATATATATTTAACAAAATGTGAGCACAGTAATGACATTCACCTCTGTTTGCCTGCATTCTCCTCCTTGTGCTTTGTTTCAAATTAATAGTCTTTTAACTAGCGTGGCCTAAAGCTACAAGGAATGTCATGGGGAAATAGGCAAATGGTGGATGGAGATTGCAACATTAGAGTGAATGGCGGAACTAAACAAAAGTTCTCCTGAAGTGTTTATGGGACTTTCCAAATCCAAAGAATCCAAAAGATCCCTTCTCCAACATTTTAAAATTATATAAAAGAAATAAGTAGGTATCCAGAACCCCCAATATCTATGGGGAGCTGGTGTGTAATCTTACCCCACCCATCTTATGCATGAGGTAATGGAGGGCTAAACAATGAAAATGAGTTTATCCTCAATTATCTAGGGTTTTTTAACCTAACATAATACATATACTAATCTCTGCAGTGAAGGTACCAAACATGTCTAAATTAGACCAAAAAGAACCCCCAAAACGCATAAATAATGCTGTGCAGCTGAATACTGAAAGATTAAAAACCTTACCAAAAAAAGGAAAATAGTAGCTGGCCGGGCGAGTGCCAACAAAACAGGACGGGTTTCAAGTAGTTTATCAGTGAGGGCACACAGATTAACCTCAGACCGAGCCTATTTATTGTTGTGGGGGGCATGTCTAGCATTGCGCATAATCTGTGAATGCCTGACAGATATACACAGTGTAAATGCAAGTATATGTGCTCCAGAGATAAGACCCCTGGTATGTGTACCAGGTAGCGTTGGGCTCAATGCTGCATTGTCATGCAACATTGCGTAACATCACCCCTTTTGACTCCTCCCGTTTTTCATTTTGGAGCCACAACACGCAAAGTTGGAAAGTATGCTGCAGGGGATAACAGACTACCATGGTTTGGAAATTGGGACATATCCTCTAACTACAGTATACTTGTTTGGTAAGGGGGTAATATCATGGTCTGACAGGACTATGTAACTGAGGTTCCAGGTTATTCAATGGATGTTACTGCATTAACGGGAGGATATGTCGGGAGGGGGGGATGCCACACTGTAGTATAGGAGTTAGCACATGTCAATTCACCCCAATTCACAGGTATGCATTAAGCATGCACACAGAAGCTGAAATCTTCTATTAACCCTATAGAACTGGATACTATGGTTTGGAAATTGGGACAGATCCTCTAAATACAGTATACTTGTTTGGTAAGGGGGTAATATCATGGTCTGACAGGACTATATAACTGAGTTTTCTGGTTATTTAGTGACTGTTCAGACTTAACGAAAAGAGATAAGCAAAAGCCTAGCTGTCACGCATTAGGTTCTGCTTAATGACTTAGTGGGCTCTATCCTTTTTGTATTGGTTGTTTTGTCCATAACATAGTTTATTTTTTGGTGTGGGGAGTAATACTGCTGCTAAGCTATTTATTAGTAACCTTTTTGGTATCCAGGATACAGTGGCAGCTTTGTATAGAGTAACATCAATTAGTCCTGCAAAATATGATGGTTTTATCAATTCTGTCCACAAGGCAGGATACAGCACATTTCAAGGTGAAGATGAGAGCTAATCAAGATGTACACAACCATACCTGATAAATGATAAGCCTTTAACATAATTACAAATCTGGAAAGTTTTTGAAAATCAATAGCGTATTCTTGGCAGAGTTTATCATAGGAAATGTGAACATATTATTAGAAAGAGTTGTTGAACATTACAGGCATATTATAAATAAAACACTGTATGGCTTCATTTAATGTAATTTCCTTTCGTAGATATCAAGGTGTACAGTTATCTATCAAGAAATAGTATTTTCAATCATTAAACTAGTAGGGTAGATATTAAGCAGGTTATGAAGTGGCCCCATGGACTATACTACTTCCTAACATGACCCACCAGTTACTCAGTAAGCTGGGTACATGACATGGAATGGACAATACCAGTGCTACTGTACATGTACAGGATCTGTCCTCCATTGTCCCATACGATTAGAATGCCAGACGATGACAACAAGACCATGGGATAGATATGGTATAGAGATCTTTTTAAGCGGGACAGTTGAAGGTATGGACTTGAACCTAAACTATGTAGAAACCTATATTGTGATAGTGGATGGTAACAAGATAGCCTGAGCAGAATGCCCGTCAATATGTATTACACACTGACAACACCTGTTCTGAGGATGTTGATGACAATGATGTGAATGATCAGACTGCCCTTAGGATGTCAAATGTCAATTAGTTAGTTTTGGATTTGTGACCATTTCTATGACACATATAAGGTATCTTCATATAGAGCAATCCCTATGGAAACCAATGACATTTTATTTTTACTTTTAGAAAAAATTTGTATGTATCGCCCCCTTATTGGATAATCACATATATGCATGATTTATAGTGAATAAAGTAAACCATAATTTAGGATAATACTTTTATTCTAATATATCTAATAAACAACAGTGAGTTTGATTTCCTAAAATTTCACCCATGTGCCTTAATCAGCTGTTTTGGCCTGATTTGTGCAATCCGGATTTCACTTCACCACAACTCACTGTTTAGTGAGTAGACACCAGCTGTTGTTATTTGGATTGTTTTTTTCTTAGTAGGATAGGTATGTTTTGAGTAGCAGTGGTTTATAGAGTTTCTTGGCAGAATGCCTGAGCACATGTCTGACAACAGTCTGAAACTTTGCTTTATCAGATGTGCTTTAGATAATTTATTGGTGTTACATTGCTCATTCCTGGATTTAAACACATTTTATTTATTAGTTATTTCTAACCTTCCATTGCTTGTCATCACAATCCCCTTATCTCCTGGATCACAAGTTTATTGCGTCTTCTAACCATTCCATTCACAATATTGATTTTTATTTTCTCATTAAGTGCACTTTTTTTATTGATAATGTTTTTTTCTTGTGTGCTTGACTCTAGCTCCGAAAACACATTCCCAATGCCTCAGCCACATTATACCCGCAATTTACTGGTTTAGAACAGGGATAGCAAAATGTAGTGTTTTGTGTGAAGGTCCATAAACATTATTAAATTATACTTCAATAAAATCCAGTAGATGTCCACCATAAACTATGCTGACATGAAAATGTCCACCATGTAATGGGGACTGTGTGACAATTTGGTTGAATTTTTCTGCCACAGTTGCAGCTGATGGGCTGTGGGTGGCTGCATTTGGTAACTTACCTGCCATTATCCTGGGATCAGGGGTGGGATTGCAGTGGGAGTAGAGAGAAATGGAGGAGGAGTTACATGATCATGTGGCATGGCATGAGTCGTCGACTTTGAGCTCCAGCCCACCTTGTACAGGTTCCAGGTCTCAGGAGTTAATAATTAGACTGCATGAGGCAGATGAGGTAAAGATCCCTGCTCAGAAGCTTACATACCCCTCTAAATTATATCTAAATTAAGAATTCACATTTATTTAATCAATTCTTGGAGGTCAAAATATACATAAAAAGAAAAGAAAAAGCAAATATGTTTGAATCTGCATGACAAAAACCTATTGGAATCCTATCCCCCACAGTAATTCATTCACATGTCCCAGAGCCAATAAGACAGGTTTAGACTGGGAACTCAATCCAGAAGAGAGTACAGCGAATATCATTGATATAAGGCAGGAAGAGGAGAGAGAGACAGACATAGTGTAATCTAAAAATATAAAATATGTATTTGCCCCAACTATATAAGCTTAATAGAGCAATATAAAAAATGCGTATCTAGGAAAAATTAAAATTTGCGGAGAAGTCGTCAGAGAATGGTAGAAAAAATAAGGTTCAACTATTCCGCGTAATATTGCACATGAATGAAGCTTCATTTTCCTCCGCTGGCAAAACAGCACATTTGTAAGACACTCCCTCCTTATATCCGTCATGCACAAGTCCTTTCTGACAATTAGTCTTCTTCAAGGTGTGGACGTAAGGCTTGGGGGTACCTCACTCAACATAAGTCCAACAGTAACTCTGTCATAACTGGTAAAGTCCTTTTCCACAAGGTCCTCCCATACTTGTCCATAAGAATAAAGTCAGATTTAAATGAAAAAATGTAACCAAAAAGTCATCCCAGGCATTTACACTTTGAATAAGTGATGAGGAATGATACGCAATAAACAATTAAGTGTAGAGGGACATCACATTCTTAAAGGACAACTGCAGCAAAAACATAATTACTGTTTAATTGAAAGATGGCATCAAGTGTAGAAATTTTAAATATAAATGTTTTAATGAAAGTATATAAATAATGTACCTTATTGAGCCCTCTTTGCTCTGTATAACTCTAATAGGGTGTGGACATGTTGTTTAGAATCTTAGGACAGTTCTAAGATTAGATGGTAAGATCTGACAGATCTGATCCAAGATTCTAAACAACATGTCCGCCCCCTGTTAGAGTTAATAGGAACAAAGAGGGCTACATTATATATATTCTTTCATTATAGCATTTCAATACAAACTATCTACACTTGATGAAATCTTTCACGTAAACATTAGTTGTTTTTTTTTTACTACTGTTGTCCTTCAAGGCTCAGAATATACAGAATATACAAAAATGCATAAAACACATACATATGTAGAATAAATAATCATCATAAATATGTGGGGGGAAAAGCACAAGGAACAGAAATAAGAAAGAAAATAAATAACAAAAAAATGTGTTTTTGCCAATGGATGGTGGGGATTTAGGTCCCAGTCTGCATTTAAAAAAAGAGCCCGTCTTATTGGCTCTGGGACAGGTGAGCAGATTACTTTGCGGGATAGGATACTAAATTATCTTTTTGTTTTACAGATTCACACATTTTCATTTGTATGTATATTTTGAGCTCAAGGAATTGAGTACTACTGTATGTTTGTAGATAGGTATATTTATACTTTTATATTTTCTTTAGTGTGCAATACTATATTTTTTATTTTTGTTGGGTTCAACCCCAGTGAATTGCTGCACTTATAAATATTCTAGCGCCTGACACTTTACTTAAAAAATGCACAGTATTTGTAATTTTACACCTTTGCATCCTCTGTTTTTGCAAATATGCACATTTGAAACTTTGAGATCAAGGTGCGAAAGTTAGGCATATCTAAGGGTTATGCCGAAATGAGATAATCAGGGATATCAGTAGTGTCATCAAAAATCGCAAGCATTTTTATATTCTCTCTAGGCTGCTCATCTCTGTAGGTCATAGATATGTAAATAAGGTATTCATAAATTATATTTGGTATTTACCATGATGTGCTCTTTACAGAGAATGTAACAACAACCTGAATTGCTTTGTAGCAAATTCAGCAATGGTTTTCATAGTGTCAGTGTTTGCAAGCAAACCTCAGAGAATTCTCATTGCTCAGAGAAACTCATTGCTGGGCCACTGTTTCAAACTCCAGGAGGATAGAATGTTGTTTAGGAGGTGTGTTTACTGAGCCAAGTCTCATTATATAAGGGTCCTAAATTCTTATTTTGCTAAACAACTTTCTGTTGCTCCATATCTGCCTCAGTCAATTTCTCATTAAGCCCCATTGATGGAGGAAATTTAGGGCACTCTACATTTCCCATTCAGGAGAGCTGGCCTTTAGGGTTGATGGGTCAGCCAGGTTTTGCTAGAAATTCTACACACTATTGGTTGGCAAGTGTAAAGTGCTTTCCACATTATACATTATATGTCATCCACTCTAAGGTGAGTTGATTGATCTCATGTCAACATATGAAGTCAGTGATCTTCAGGGGAGGGCTGGCAGCCTTAGGCCTGGGGGGCAAATCCAGTCAAGTGGCCCATTGCATCATCGAATCGCCTCCCCATCCACGGCCATCTTTTCCTTGTTTTATAACGAATATTGCCAGGATTTTCCCCCTCAATATGCCAGGATTATGCCCCTCAAAATGCCAGGATTTTCTCCTCAATATGCCAAGATGATGCCCCCTCAATATGCCAGGATTATGCCCCTCAATATGCCAGGATTATGCCCCTCAATATGCCAGGATTTAGACACCCAATATGCCAGGATTTTCCCCTCAATATGCCAAGATGATGCCCCCTCAATATGCCAGGATTTCCCCCTCAATATGCCAGGATTTAGACACCCAATATCCCAAAATTTGGGCACCCCCCCCCCCCTACCCACGTTGCACACCTACGACATGACCCATAACCCATGTTGCACACCAGGACATGCCCCATCACCACATTTACATGCCTCCATCATCCCATTACATACACATTTCCAATAATATTTGCCATTAATATTCCCCAGCCAATTTGTCCCATAATATGCCAGTGTTATTCTGCAATTTAATATGACTCAGTAAATTTGCCCAATAATATTCCAAGGTTATCTGCAATTTAATATGCCCCTGCTAATTTGCCCAATATGCCAGTGTTAATCGCCATGTAATATTCCCCAGCCAATTTGCCCAATAATATGCCAGTGTTATTTGCCATGTAATATGCCCCAGCCAATTTGCCCAATAATATGCCAGTCTTATTTGCCATGTAATATGCCCCAGCCAATTTTCCCAATAATATGCCAGTCTTATTTGCCATGTGATATGCCCCAGCCAATTTTCCCAATAATATGCCAGTCTTATTTGCCATGTGATATGCCCCAGCCAATTTGCCCAATATGCCAGTCTTATTTGCCATGTAATATGCCCCAGCCAATTTTCCCAATAATATGCCAGTCTTATTTGCCATTTAATATGCCCCAGCCAATTTTCCCAATAATATGCCAGTCTTATTTGCCATGTAATATTCCCCAGCCAATTTGCCCAATATTATGCCAGTCTTATTTGCCATTTAATATTCCCCAGCCAATTTGCCCAATAATATGCCAGTCTTATTTGCCAGCCAATTTGTCCAATAATATGCCAGTGTTTAAAAGCCCCCCCCCCCCTTACCTTTTTCCCTGGTGGCTAGTGGCAGGACTTCCCTGGTGGCTAGTGGCAGGAGGACTTTCCTGGTGGCAGGCAGCATGGTCCCTCCATGCTGCCTGTTCGGCCTCCCGGCGGTTGTGCCGACAGGTCACGTGATCGGCGCGCGTCTGACGTCAGAGCGCCGATCACGTGACTGTCGGCACTTCCGTGTCAGACTGCACAGGGAGCCGAACAGGCAGCACGGAGGTTTCTCTGTGCTGCCTGTTCGGCTCCCCGTGCAGCCTTGCAGGCAGAGCGGAGGTGAGAGGGGATCTTCCGATCCCTTCTCAGTCTCTGCCTGCAAGCACGTTTTTTTTTTTTTTTTTTTTTTAAACACTGGCCCAGCGGCCGTGTTTTAAATAGCTTAGGGCGGCCTGGGGGGCAATTGCCACCCTGCCCCCCGGCCCAGCCCGCCCCTGGTGATCTTCATTAGTGACCTTACTGCATAAGGAATGTTTGTGTCCTGTACATAATAGCTGATCTGGCAATTCTATTATAGAAATACAGGTTGCATTTGACTTGGCCATTGAACTCTGAGCCTCTGAAGTAGAATTTTGACTGAAAAGGCTAAAGTCTGTGGTGGGAAGCACCAAAGATAGTTTTTTTACAAATGTTTCATCATATTATATGTTTTTTTTAATTTATTTTTATAGTGAATTATATGATATGATGAACATAAATGTATCTGTTTTTATGGTGATAAATCCAGTATATAATATGTGTGGGTCCGTTAAACAAGAACATTTTAAATTACAGTTCAGCACAAAAACTGCAGAAGTGAAAAACCAGCTTCTTTCACTATCGGGTTAAATGTGTCTCTATAGGGTAAATGCAGATGAGAAATATGTCAGTAGCTTGCTCTGCATACAGATTCCGGATTGAAAGGTACAGGACAATTGCATTTCCAACCTGTCAATAAGATTTCACTGCATCAGATAGAATGGTATAGCCTTCAGAGGCTACTTCATGTAAAAAAAAAAAAAAAAAGGATTGTGTACATATTAAAAAACAATACATGTCCAGAGAAAAAACAAAAAGTATGTTGTTTATATATTTGCTTATATGCTAGGAGAAATGTCTGCTTCTGCCTTCCGCTTCCTCCAAAAAAATTACAATTTATATGAAGATAATGTAATCTCTTCATGAAAAAGTGTACTGACAAGTGAACTGCATAAGCTTAAATAGCTAAGGTGGAAGCATTCTCAGTTAATGCCTGTGTGGTGCAGTTCACTTGGCAATTCCCCCAAAGTTCACTTTTAAATAATGTCTTGTCATACACAATATATAAAATAACCCAAAGGTTAGGCCATCACACTCTATATTCCCTAATGATAAGGCTGGATTTTACAATACAAGAGCCAAAGCTCCAAGATAGGAGTAGATGTAATTGGGGTGAAGCGAGGGTTTAATATTTAGCTAATTCTTTGGTAGTTGTGGGCACAGATATTGGCATCGTACATCCAGAATTTACAAATACCGGATGACTATACAGTCAGTGAGACTAGTTTGACTAGTTTTCCATCCCCACTGGGAGCACAGTGTGGTACTGTGTTGTTCATTACCCAGATTCCCATCACTATTAATTGTTATGAGGACTCATATCCAAATTCTCATCTCATGATGTCTTAGCCATGGAATCTATTGTGTCTCTCAGGAACTTACATTTTTCTCATACCCCGAAATTAATAGTGGAATAAACACCCCCATGTAATACCACCAGCATATGTTATGTCAGTTCTGGAGATAAAACAGTATAGATTTAAATGCCATGGATCTATACAGAGTATACCTAGCCATCAGCTGCCAATAACGATGTGCCTATTTTATCTAGTGAATTCGAAACCAATCCAATTTTTTTCTCCAATTGTATTAGTGAAGACAAACTGAATCGCAGTGGGGTGACATACATGTTTGTGTTTGTTTTATAATTTTGTAAAACTTTTCCAGCTGTCTATTCCATTTATTCCGTATTCCATTAGTCTATTTCGTAGTGTTCTTTTACTCGCAGTTAAAAGTGAGTTGACTGCTCTAATGCACATCCCGTTCCCTGCCAGTACATCATGAGGGGATTTGGCATGCAAGCCTGTCAGTATTGTACTCCCCATGCAGTAGAATGCAACACCCCAGGGGTTCTGTAAAGTAATTTGGATTTGTTGACTGACGTTTGATTGGGAACCTTATAAAAGCGGCACTGCTTCTCTCGCATGAAAACATATAAACAAAATGTGCAAATACTTCGGAATCAGCTGCTGTTACTAGGAAGGAGCAGGATGGCGGTGACATCCTTCATGAATTAATCATCATCTTGCAAAGTCGTCCAACTAAATATCGCTAATGAGCTAAGTTTTCAACAGTCCAGCTAATGTGGTTGGTTTAATGTGCGTGTAAAATGATATTTTATGCTGTTGGCGATCGTTAGCATGCAAAGTACAACTATTTACCAATTTTCATCACGGATAGCCGTGCAGCAATTACCCACTTCGATGTGGAATATTTTACACTAGTGGGGTTATTTTTAACCGTGTAGTTGCCAGTCCATGCCAAACTGGTACATAAAAGACGTGCTGTTATATGCTCTTGTCTATTTACAGGCAGCCTGATATTTGTACACAGTGACTGTTTTTAATGATCAGCTTTAGAAGCCGGACGGCGAGGAAAGCATTAGTTCATAATACAGTAATTCCACTGAGGCTCAAAGGAGCCAAATTAACAGAATTGGACAAATGACAAGACATTACATTCGGCTGCACATATGTCTAATTATGACAGATCATATCATGTTGGTACATTACAGTGCTAATCATGCTCAGCCAGCCAAACTGTGTGCGTTTGTTAACTTACCATTCCTTTGCTGTGACATACATACATACTCAGGTCCACAATCTGTTTATTCCTCTGTGTTGTAAGAAATGGATATTCAAAAAAAGCAAACCTAAAATTGTAAATAAATACCAGTGTGACTGTAGGTGGGGGCATTTACATTATAAAGGGTGGAACTGAGTGTTCCACCTCTACACTTCAGTACGGAGAGTGCCACTCTTTGGTGGTACGTTTGACGATGATGATGCCTATTCTCACCCCATTTAACAGTATCACGGGTGTTGTAATGTTTCATACACTTTAGTCCCTATACATGTTGTAGAGATGGATACATATTTATATTCATGTTCCTGTATTTGCTTGTATATACGACGACTTTGGATATTAATTTTGGATAAAAAGAAAAAGTCTGATTATAAGACTAAACTTAAAAAAGTTGTACTTGTATATATTAGCATGTAAACAGTTTTTTCATATTAAATACAATTATGATAGAATAAAAATGCATTTCTTGTTTTTATTTCCTTTTTTTTGCCAATCTGCCCCCCAGCCAATGCATCCCCCCACAGCTATCTGCCCCCCTCACTTAGCTAGTGCATCGCCCACTGAACCATCTGATCCACACACTTACCCAATACTGCCCCCTTAGTGACCTTGCTTTGATGGAAACTTGTGATGTATAACTTACCACTACATGCTTAGCCAATGCATCCCCCACAGCCATCTGCCCCAAGAATGTGCCAATTTTTTCCCCACCATTTTTCAGAGCATTTACCAGGAGCCAGGGAGTCATGACTCCTAAGATCCCTACTGCTGGCTACTAAAAAAAAATGTAAAGCTTTGCATAGCACTCTATGGAAGTTCGATTTTCCTGTCTCCTAAATATAACCAGACTGGCTCCTAAAATCTACAGAGATTTTAATACTATTCATTTCTTTTCAATGTACATTTTTTTCTCATTGTCTCGTTTTTTTCGATATTACGGATCATATTGGGCATGGCCTTGACCAGCAAATGAATAATAAATAAAAACAGATTACTGAATGTAATTACTGCTGGGCCAAGTCATACCAATACTATTAACACAGGTTTTGGAAACATTGAAAATACTATTCCCCCCTACCCAGATGATTGATTACAGCAATCAACACCATCTATTAAAAAGGCAAACTGAAAAAAAAAATGAATAAATGCAATTTAGCAGAGTTAAAACATTCAAAATAGCTAAACTACATAAATATGGGGATAATGCACTACTCTCACCAGCCATGTTACTGGATTTAGTGACCTTGCTTTGATTGAAACTTGTGATGGATAACTCACCACTACATGCTTTCACTGCTGCCTTTCATACAGCTGCCCTCACTGGTTTGTAGGAACATTAATATCAGAACATGTCCACACCTGATGGTGTTACCTGGAAGTATAGTATGTCAAAACAAATATATTAACAAGATGAATTTTGAGATCGAAAGAAATGGAACTTCATAAACCAAACTCTTTACCTATATAACCAGAGGCCTAAAGAGCAGTATAGAAGAACTTAACAGACAATTACGTTTTTGTAACCCTTGCTTCCTCCTTACACGTGGGCTTACTTCAGCTGTGTTTCGCAGAGCGGGGGCTTGCTTTGCCCGTCTAATCGGGATGTGGTGTGTGCGCGGGGGCCTTTCTCTGTTAAACACAGAGAGAGAGACCCTCATTTTTCCATGGGGTCAGCAGAAAGGAATTTGTTACGGTTCCATCTGCTGATCCTGTGCAACTAGCAGAGATAGCCAGTCGCCGACCAGACCGGGCTTCTCAGGGACACATGGCATTTGCCAGTCAGAGGATAAACTGGCATGTACTGCCAAAAGTACATGCCATTTTAACCTCATACTAGTGACAACTAATGTTTTATTGTTTTATTTGTGCTTCTTTTTTAAAAGCACATGTGAACAATACAGTTTGGTTGTCCTTTGTAGAGGAACTAAACCCTTCTCAACCACTTTTAATCAGACAGAAGCCCATTCACTGCTCAAGTTCTTTACGAGACTAGGGTCTGTTTGCTAAACAGTAAACAGTGGTATAGCTGAAGGTGGAGAAATAGGTTTTTAATCAAATACGGGAAAAAGAAGTAGGAGAGTAGGAGAGACAGTGTAGTGTGGTGAACATCGTTTTGCTTCTTTGTATACAATGCAACATATTTTTTAATTTACAATTTTATTGCTTTGATGTTGGCACAGCTTTCAGATTTGTACTGTTTTTATGTCCATTTTTATTTCATACACATGTGCTGATACCGACTACAGGCTTAGTATCCATAATTCCATAACCTATTATCAAAATGATCCATTATCCAAAAAAATGATAATACACATACACCTATCAGAATTCAAGTACACAACAGTTCATTCAGTGTCCAGTTCCCATAATCTGTGATATAGATTGCTATGGATGCCCAGATTCCCCCACGCAAGTCAGGCCACAAAGGGTAGTACAATGGCACATGCGCAGGTCAGACGCACTAATCGCAGGTTCCCAATGGTGCCTCACATCACAGTTACATCACATTTATTGATTTGCTCTATGCAGTATTTTCATTGAAACTACTTTATTTCATGAGTGCTAAGAGGCTTTAATATAGCTTACTTGATGAAAATAATCCGTTATCTGAAATGAGGCGTTATCCAAAACACTTCTGGTCCCAAGCATTATGGATCAGAGATACTCAACTTGGATGGCATAATTACTCAATGTTACTCCCTGAAACACTTCTGCATCTCAGTCATTGTATCTATTTTGCTTGCATTTCATTGTGAGAAATATTGTATTGCACAAGGAATTCATCTGTTTAATGCCTAAATTAAATTGTACGTAGTTTTATTTGTTTTTGGCAAAATGTTAAAAGTAAACTTTACTTCCTGGTTTTATTACATTCACATCAAAACTTTATTTTTTTTAGTTATAAAGTTACAATAAATGACATCATAGCTTTACATAAAATTGTATTATTTTTTTTGCCTGAAATATTAATTAGATGTACTTGACACCGTTAATATATAATTAAGGATATTATAACGTGTCACAGTAGTGTTACAGTAGGTTAGACTTATTCCTGTCATTTTGTTGTCATTTTACGTGTTGTAGCATTTTAATTTAAAATGTAACATTTTTCCAATAAATCTTGTGCGTTTTTGTTCATAAAATTCTAATAGGAAGTAAAGAATATGCAGAACAATGGCACATGATTAAATATTAATGCAGATGCACCCACGCTGCTTTTCAACTTGGAAATCTTGAATGTATTACAATTAGATGTCATTTTATGTTTTGGTTTTGCATTGCTTACTTATTTTATTTATTAGCACTGGGACTCATTAAGCATAAATGCTCTGCATTATGTGGTGACTAGCATTGGCAAACAAACTTAACTGTGAACCAACTGGGCCGGGGAAGCCGAGTATGACTTTGGTTTCTACTATTCGCCTTATCTATACCTGGAAATAGGATACCTTCTAGAAAACTGGAAAATGCATTAGGATTTTACTGAGAATCTGCCCGTTCAACATGAAACAGGAGATTCATAGAGGGTCGACCCAATATATAATCAGCACTGAAATGGTGTTTCGGAATTGCGGATGAATATGGATCACTTCGGTGGCACATCAGTACCCGGATTGAGCTATCTCCATTCGGAGGTCAGCCAAAATGCACCAAAACGAAGTGGTTGTAGCTGAAATAGCCAACGTACTGCTAAAATTGCCTCATACAATAAAAATGATAAAACAAAAAAACATGATACATTAAATAAGTACAGAAAAATAAAGTAAATGAACATAAAATAATATAATATATTTTTTATTAAAATTTGAAAATGCTTTCATTAATGTAAATATAATATAATATTAAAGTATTATATTATACTTGTATATACATATTTTTGTGTTTAAAAAAGCATGTTTAATTTGTCTACACTTTCTTTTATTCAATTCTTTAACTAAAATCTGTAGATTTGAAATGTGCGCATTTTGTGTTTGGTTCCCGCATTCAAAGCATATTCGTGGGTGATCTGTGTATATTGGGTAGCCAAAATAGTGAATTTATACTTATCCGCATGCTTCCGATACTTTGGCTTCCAAACGACATGAACCTGAATACAGGGATACTGAGTAATCTCTTTTCAGACATTTGTGAAATATGGCTATAGTGCCCAACCTGAATACGTTTTCGATATATAATGAATTGACCTTATAGCCTGATACTCACTATGTCATATGCTCTACATCAGGGATGTCAAACTGATGTCCTTCAATTGCTGATTGCCTACATCTTCCATGATATTGTGTCAGCTAAGAGGATGGCATGGGAGATGTAGTCCTCAAGGGCCACAGTTTGACACACCTGTTTGAGATCGGTTTTGTTAACCCTTTAGTGGTACTTGAAAACAGTTGACTTAGATGAAGATACATCTGTACTGTGTTACTATCATTTGGTTGCAAAAATTGGTAATGTCACTGCATAGAATTTCAGTGCTGTTATTTATGGCCTTTATTTGTGACTGTGAATATTTCTAAATAGATGGGCTCATATTGGCTATTGTGATATTACTGATGGATTCCAGGTATATATAGTTGTGAGATTAATACAAGATTTATGTAACATATGTCACAAATCCAAGTGCATATTTTGTAACCTATAATAAGCTGGATGTGAATGTATGTATTCCCCTGGTAATACATTCTATATGTATGCCGTTGCTGGATGTCTTGTTTTATGAGTTGAATTCATTGATTTATGTTGCACCACCAATTTACGTAGCACTTGGTATAGAGCATAGAAGGGAACTACATACATAGAAACATAGAAACATAGAATGTGTCGGCAGATAAGAACCATTCGGTCCATCTAGTCTGCCCAATTTTTTTTTTTTGAGTACTTTTATTAGTCCCCTGTTCCCGGTCTTATAGCTAGGATAGCCTTGTGTCTATCCCACGCATGCTTAAAATCCTTGACTGTGTGTACCTCTACCACTTCTGCTGGCAGGCTATTCCATACATCCACTACCCTCTCAGTAAAGTAATACTTCCTGATATTACTTTTAAATCGTTGCCCCTCTAATTTAAGACTATGTCCTCTAGTTGTGGTAGTTTTTCTTCTTTTAAATATACTCTCTTCCTTTACTGTGTTGATTCCCTTTATGTATTTAAATGTTTCTATCATATCCCCCCCTGTTAAGTCTTTCCTCCAAGCTATACATGTTAAGATGCTTTAACCTTTCCTGGTAATTTTTATCCTTCAACCCATGAACCAGTTTAGTAGCCCTTCTCTGAACTCTCTCCAAAGTATCAATATCCTTCTGGAGATACGGTCTCCAGTACTGAGTACAATACTCCAAGTGAGGTCTCACCAGTGCTCTGTACAATGGCATGAGCACTTCCCTCTTCCTACTGCTAATACCTCTCCCTATGCAATCAAGCATTCTGCTAGCATTTCCTGCTGCTCTATTGCATTGCCTACCTACCTTCAAGTCCTCTGAAATTATTACTCCTAAATCCCTTTCCTCAGATGTTGAGGTTAGGACTGTACCAAATAGTCTATATTCTGCTTTTGGGTAATTCTACATTAGACGGACACAGCAAGCTGATACAGGATGTAGAGGAACCTTCTCCCAATCCTACAATCAAGAGGGAGTCGGGAACAGGAGACACATAAGACGGGGAAGGTGATGGCATTAACAGTATTTGGTGGGTTAATTAATGGGTGTTCTAGTTGGATAAATAGAATACATTTTTCATAATCATCTCTGAATAAAAGTGCAATGTGGTCACCCTACTGCTATACCAACCTGCAAGGATTATTTACAAACCAAATGTTTGGTTCAGACGAAAAAAGACTGCAATACGTCCAAACTGAATCTCTTCCATTGATGCATTTGTTTTCCGTCGAAATTTGTCTATTACTTTCATTTTGGGAACTCTATTCGGACAAACTGAATTGCAGCAATGTTCATTTCAGAATAAGTCTAACAAGGTTAGGGTATAATTATGGATTTGGACGAAAGCAAATTCGGAAAAGTCTAGATAGGTGTATTAGTGCGTGTGTGTGTGAAAGTGTATTTATATGTATTAGTGTGTGTATTAGTGAGTGTGTTTGTGTGTATTTGTGAGTATTATGGATGAGAGTGTGTTTGTATGTATTAGTGAGTGTGTGTGTGTGTGTGTGTGTATAAGTGAGTGTTATGTGTGAAAGTGTGTTTGTGTGTATTAGTGTGTGTTTATTAGTAAGTGTGTTTGTGTGAGGATGTATTAGTGAGTGGTATGTTTGAAAGTGTGCTTGTGTGTATTAGTGAGTGTTATGGATGAGAGTGTGTTTGTGTGTATGAGTGTATCTGTGTGTATAAGTGAGTGTGTTTGTATAAACTGCCCTACATTATACAAAATGTCAGAGTGGGTCTCTTTAAAGGTTCAAGTAAAAATATGTCCCCACATTTTATCCCTTGTACCCCAAGCAGCCATTCTTTTCAATCACCCTCCCTGAATTGCTACAGCCTTCTTACATTAGACTGAACAAATGCTGCCATAACACCTTCTACTTCTGATTCCATTCATACGTGGAATCTTTAAATGCTTCCCTGAAGAATTCCATACACGAGGGAAATTACTCAGCCAATCAAGGTGGTTCATATAGGGTCCCCTCCTTGGCTAATTAACTTGTTTCATTTCCCCGAGACACAGTAGCATTACACACTCAGGAACATGCAAAAGCTATGTTACATGGAATTACATGGAGAAAAGTAGCAACAAGTGAGAATGAACAGGCTGCCTATTGATGTGTTTCTAGCAGATTACCATATGCATAGACTTAATTAACACATATAATTAACAAATCTGCCCTTATTATTCAGGCACTCATCGAGAGCTGATTGCTTGAACCTGTCACTAATATGCTGGAAAACACCCTTCCTGTTTTGCTGTTACTGGACTGTAGGGATGGGATTCTGTAGGGAGAACGAAAGACGTTGAGAGGACTTTGTACAGAAGGAATTGAAAGGGATGGTTATTTGGAGCATCAGATAAGGGAACTAACAAAGCCTGGTGACAGTGGCCATACAATTTACCAAATATTCAGTCAGAGGTTATATAATGGCTAGATCAAAACAAGACATACACTGTTTTAACATATAAACAAGGCAATAGAAAACTAGATATAGCTAATAAAAATAATACTGGCTGTGTCAGTAAAATACCAGCTAGGTGGCAACTCTAGTAGAGATGTAATGTCCACACTAACACCCTTCCTGTTTGCTGTAACTAGCATAAAACATGCTTTCTTCTAATTTATAAATGCAAATAAAAAAAGATCCCATGCTTGAAAGAAATTATCTCCCATCCATATCTGCATTTCTTACTACTAGGCTTATGTAGATACGTCTGAGATTTATCAGTGAACTATAATACCTGGCAGATAATTAAAATACACTCTAAAATATTAGCTTCCCTAGGTACAACTGTAAAATTGAACAAAACCAGAGTGAAGTACACTGGTGCTTTAATTGTAAAGAATGCTGCAAATAAAAACCTGTGTGCCCTCTCCTCACAGCACATGGAAAATTTAGTGATAAACAGAACAAATATTGAAAATGTTGCACAAAAAATTAGTATATATATATATATATATATATATATATATATATATATATATATATATATATAATTGGTATACACGTATCTGAAAATATATAAAACAGAAAGGAACAAACACTGTCTGTACATAGTGGTAGTTGGTTCTAGTGTTTCCTATCCCAACAGAAATGCACTCACTATTTTCAGATCCAATTGAACCCTGGCTCTCATGGAAAAGCTAAATGTAGATGTTCTTCTTATACAGCCCATAGGTAGATAGTCCCACAGAAAGGGACAATGGAGGGTGGAAATAAAAAGCAAAGAATGTATAGTACAATTTGGGTTCCTTTATTACCCCCTTGTCGAATGAGTGAAAGGAATGAGCATAAACTGCTGTATGGCGTGAGTGAGAAAGAGAAGGTGGTTGCAGGATGGCGTGAGAAAGAATGTGGTTACAGTATGGTGTGAGAGAGAGAAGGTGGTTGCAGTATGGCGTGAGAAAGAGAAGGTGGTTGCAGTATGGCGTGAGAAAGAGAAGGTGGTTGCAGTATGGCGTGAGAAAGAGAAGGTGGTTGCAGTATCGCATGAGAAAGAGAAGGTGGTTGCAGTATAGCGTGAGAAAGAGAAGGTGGTTGCATTATGCAGAGTTGCAGTTTGTACCTTTACTAAAATGCTGCATTGTGGGTCATTTATGCAGTTGTAGTTTAAATGCTTTAAAGGTCACTTAAATATATTTTTTTATACAATTGCTAGAAATTGGTCTAGCACAGTGTATACATTACTTTTTTTTTTTAAAGAGCAACATTTGAAACAGATGTTATAGCAGGATGACCTATTATGAGAATTGGGATTTTGTTGCAGTTTTATATTTTGAGGTAAAACTAGGTTAAATGTCTCTGAGAAGTAAGAGAATGAAAATATAGATTTAAATGTTGGCATTAAAGTCTCTTTTTTGTAGCTGATGAGTAGCCATTGTTTATACACTAAGAATATGTGTTTTCGTACTATTAATCACTTTCAAAACTGTCAAAGAAAAAGAATACACTGGTTAATAGAAACTGACAAGGTTTCAAAAGATATAAAGTACTTAATTAGTGCTCTTGATCATCACAGCAGGAAACTAATGATAAACTATGACTGTTAAGTCACTAAACATGCATGGATCACCAGAGAATACAATGTGAAGGTAAGATCGGGTCTACAGTGAATTCGAAAAAGACGTAATAAGGGCTGTGTCCATGACCAAAGAGAATTGGGTTTGAACCTCAGGAACAGGACTGAGATTTCTATGTTAATACATATTCACAAGGAGTGTCATTGGCTTGCTTTATTAATGCCCGGATCTGCATATCCTTTCATGTACAATAACCTAATATTTACATATCTATAAATACTCATCCATCATGAAATGCTAAATCTGGGGAAAACAAAATGTACTCTACCTCTGGATGCCTGGAGGGACATATTGTATATTCGGGGAAAAAAATAATTTGACGTGTTTTTGATAATGTATGCTGCATTCATGTCACTAACAGTACATTATTACTCCAGCTATAGACCTCATTACTGCTTAATTTAGATTAGTTGCACAGTGATTTAATTTAAAATAATAACATATAAGCTCTTAACTTTTTATCTGCATATTACGATGATTAATATGGATAGCACAGAGGTCTATTCAATAAAAGGTGACTTGCAGGTGCGTTGAGATGAGATGAACATGTAATCTCACCATTTTAACTATACATTGTGCAGGGACAACTCGCCAAGGTTTGTACCTGCACAGTGTATGGTTAAAATGGTGAGATTAAATGTACATCTCATCTCAACTCACCTGCAAGTCACCTTTTAGTGAATAGACCGCAGAGACTCTCAGGGAGGGTTGAAGGAGGGTAAATAAGCTAGAAGTTAAATGGACTGCATGCCTGACTTCCATTGGCTACACAGAGTTCTAATTTAGAACACGGACAAACTAAATTTCCTTGTAGGGATCAGACATAATATATATCAGTCGCCATGCTTGTGGAACACTTTAAAAGTACAGCAGAGGAAAAAAAAAAGTACAATATGTGCAGCTTGACTTGTAATCAACAGTCAGCATTCAGACCTCCATCTGGAGATGATACAATAATATATTTATTTTATTTTACATTCTCACCAAAGGCGGCATAAATGCCTTGTACTAGCCCTTATTCATACACACACAAGCTGTTTGATAATTATACTTTAATTAACAAAGGCAGACTAATACTTTTACTGTACTATGTTATTGTTTGAAATAAATGTTACTGTGACAGTAGGATGAGCAGATTTTCCCTTAAAGGAGGTTGTTTGTATTTATACATTTATAGAGTAGCATTTTTTAATGGAACCATGTATTATGCACACTGTGTACAAATATACCCCTTTAAAATGAAATCACATTGTTAGAGTGATGTGTAGGAAACTGGTTTTGCTTTATGGCAAGAGTTTCTTGTTTGTTTTGGGGGATAAAAACTTGAAATGAATATAAGTAGCCATAAGTACGTATGACAAGTTCACCAGTCATACCTGACTGGTGAACTTGCGTGCGAAAATGAAAAGAATCATGGGAAATGAGGTTTCCGTCGATTCTGCTTTAGTTTAAAAGCCGCGACTGCGTGTGCGCACACTTCACCTTTGGCCATCTTACAGCATTACATTCCCGACACAGGCAGAAATTAAAGTAGGAGGGGCTGGGGACTCTATAAAATACATATAATATAAAGTATGTCCCCCCTCAAAAATAAATAAGTTAAGTTAGTTATTGACTCAGTGTTGAAAAACAAAAGTGACATAAGAAACGAGCATCTGTTTGTGAAATGCTCAGGAGGGGTCTTTACAGGTATATTCCTGTGTTGACATTACACTCTCCGTAATTACATGACTTTGGTGTGCAGAAGGAATCTTGGCAGGCTGTGTCATGCTGTTTTTGACTATCGTAATATTTGTGGGTGGGAACCTTTTCTTAAATGTATTTATGTGATATACATATTATACCAGGTTGATTTTTGGATCTGGGAATCCTTTGTTTATAGACGCAGCAGCTTTTGCCTACTAAAATACTTTTATATATTTGACTGGTTTCTGAATTTGGACCATTAACACTTGTATTTTTTGAAACTCATTTAGATTTTTTGAAATTGGGCAAAACATTTGCGCACATGAAAGTGTTCCGCAGGATAAAAAAAGACACAGTCACCATTTATGATGATCTTTTTTACAAACTGGTTTGCGATACCAACCCGAAAGCTCAGGAGAGGCGCGGATGGTGCTAACCTGTGACATTTGTTGGCAGCTCGAGTTGTACACTACAGCACAAGGCGCTAATACCACTAGTATGCTCTAGAATGCTCTATCTACGTGTGTTCCTCCATTATACACAACCACCATAGTGTTTATGAACAAGGATGTATGCGTGTTTGAGGCCTGTTTAGTTTATATTCCTATACTGAAAATACAAGATTCAACAGTATCACTAGATAAACTTAAAAAGTATTCCAAGATCTATGACGTGAGTCTAATACAAGACTGGAGACTATGGATTGGACATATGATCTCAAGCTGCTCTCTTATCATTTAAGCTATGGAAAGCTTTGTTTGTGTATACTGTGTTTGGAACATGATGAGAAAATTCCTGAGATGAGTGAAAAAGTACATGGGGTTCAAGAACAAAGGAAGATTGAAAATATGTTAAGTGTTAGTCAAAGAAGCAGCAGGTAAAGTCCGTGAAGCCTTACAGAGGCACTAAAATAAAAAAAAGAGTGCTGTGTGCACTAAGAAAATAAATAAACTGAAAAATTTAATTAAGAAGTAATAATAATCTGATCTGCCTCTGTGTATTACCTAACATTCCAAATGGGTATCACTATATGTTTGATAGATTCCAAGAAGCAATATGTGCAGTGATCTATCTGCTGCTGTTCTCATATATATTAATACAATATCAATTTAGGTGTCATGTGTGTATGGTTAGTAATGTGTCTAATAAACAGCCAAGTAATTAACTAAGATCACATCATTCATCTATTTTTTGTTTAACAGTGGACTCCTTGCTGCTCTGGTATATGGTTATTGGCTGAGAGAGTAGAGATGGGTTTTATATTACAACGTCCGAGAGGATGGTGGATTTGTGGGGTTAGCAGCGCAAGCCCTTTTGTTTTACACCTAGGAATATTGGCAGTTCAGCAGCTCAGAAATCTTCCTCCGAAGGCAGCAAATGGCTGTCCCTTTACTTTATTGGGTGGGACTATACCCAAAATGCCCAGGACCACCATGTTTAGATATAGGTGGAGCCTAGTGGAAGAAAATCATCACTACTTCACCCACCCAGGAAAGACAAAGCTGACTGATTAGCTAACAACCAGCTTTTAAGTCCTGGACCCTCCAATTTCAACACAACAGGGCCGTAGAGCTATTCTAAGAAAGGAATGCACAACACTCATAGTGAGTCATGCAGGTTGATTTTTAACAATTGCGCAATTATAGTTATAATTAAGAATATAATTCTTTAAGACTTGCATGATTATGGATCCAGAGCAATAATTGTTACAATTTGTCATGCAAATATTATTCAATAAACTGTTAGTCTGTTATTATTGAATATGATACATTTAACACGTTCGTGACGATGGACATGCCTGGCACGTCCTGCGGTGGAACAAGCAGTTTTCACCATCAATGATCGCAAAAAACGCTCTGACGGTGCTGCTCTATTGCCTTGATGTTGAGGCATTCGGCAGCACTGAAATTTCTGTTCTGGGGCACCCACGATTGCTCCACGGAACGATCGTGGGTGCTATATTGGAGAGCAGCATGGTCTTACAATATGGCTGCTGCCCTCTTGTGGGTAGAGCTTCAGAAGTGAAAAAAAATTCAGCACTCTGATGCTGTTGCTTGACTGCCCCTAGAGGAAGTCAGAAACATTGCAATAAAAAAAAGAATTAGCTAAAATCTATGGTTAGAGGTAGAATAGTTGTTAGGGTTACAATTAAATTAGGGTTCGCATAAGGGATAGGGTTGCAATTAAATTAAAATAAGAATATATTAAGGGTTAGAATAAGGGATAGAGTTGGGGTTGGGGTCAAAAGGTCACTAAAGAAAAAAAAACTATTTTGTTTTTTTCGCTATAGCTAGCAAAAAACTTCAGAAAAACGTGGAAACAAGCATATTTCTAAACTCGGGACAACATTTAGAAACTATTTAGACAGGATCATTTTTAATTATTGTATTTGTGTAAATTACAGAAATATGTTTGTCTCTCTTTTGCGTACAGTTGGGCGAGGGCTGCCAAATCACCATACTATTCAGACATATCTTGCATGACTTTCCGCAGTTATATCATGAGGTCACATAAAGTAATCCGAATACATCAGTCAAAGATAAAATTAGAAGTTAATAGAGGACTATATAACTTGTCCATACTTTACAGGCAATACTGGTAAGTTAGTCCATGATTAGTTCTATGAGAACAAATACATTGTAATGTGTATCCATTCAGTTACAGATATTAGAAGAACCCATCAACGATGTGCACAACATGTTCTCTCTCTCCAGCTTTTCATTCTTAATAATTAATTATTAAAAAGTTTACATGGGAATTATTTGTTCTGTTGTAAATAGAACTTATTTCTATCTCCCTGGCAGTTTCTTAAATGCTGGCTCTGAAGTTTAATTGTTCATGGGACATAAGAAGTTTAAGCTTTCAGCTATTGTTTTGTTTGTCTGCATTAGTACTTTTCCATTTCCCCGATTTTATATGTAAATTAACAGGAGTGTTTGAACCTTAAGCATTTGAAACTAGTAGTAGACTTCAGTCAAAACATGGTTAGTGGTAAATATCTTCACATGACTACAGTTGTGAAAGCAATTAATGTAATAGCAATATTAAAAACTTTTATGTAAATGTGTAGACCAGAGGTGCCACCCACTGGTATTTTACTGGCAGGCCGGTAAATATTTGTCTCAATATCGGTCGGTATTTTTTTGGAAGAAAAGCTGGCCACCCTAGTGTTTACCGTCCCTGAGAAGATACCATAGAGATCTATTTACAAAAATGTTAGCTGCAAAAGTCGGCCATTACTAGTTGAGTTGGAAAGTTGTAGAACGTTTCCAGTTCCTCTGTAGGCAAAAAATAACTACTGTTCAACTGAAAGATCGCATGAAGGGTATACTTTTAAAAAATATTTTAATGAAAGAATATTAATAAAGCACCAAATAGTTTGATTTTTGTAGTTCATTTGTCCAAACCAGCCAGGGCACAGTGCGAGCCTTTAAGCCAAACCCTTACAACATATGCTCAGTGGCAGGTAATTACCCATACCTAAGACACTTGTAGCTGAAGCTAAATGTATAAATTGTATAAAAATGTTTGAAAGGGCACTCACTGTACACACTTCTGATAACAAGATAAAACTTGGTGATTTTTTTCCTGGTAAAACACTTCATACAATAAGTTACTCTGTGAATACAAACCAGTGGAAAATATGTTCATAAAATAATTTTTTATTATCTGCTTGTAAAATAATAAAAATGTGTTAGGATTTCATGGTAACAATCTGGCCACTCTAATTATAGTTTAAATGAGAAACACAGAATAAGAATCCGTGCTGCTCAGTGTATGGGTGCTTTAGAAATAATTATAATAATAACAAATGAAAACATGACAATGAATTAAAAAATGTTGTGCTGTCCATAGTTTTGACCTTTTACTTTATATATCAAATCCAACGTCTAATTACACCCGCTCTTATGTATTTTCTTATTGAAGATTAATTATTCTATGGTTGTCTGGAAATTTCTATTCAGGAGGAGTCTAATTATCTCTATTTGTATTTATTAGTTGTAAAATTCACATGGCTCACAGACAGCCTTGCTTTAAAAAGTATTCCTAGATCCGACATTCAGTTAAAACATTGGCCAAAAATTCATTATCATTATTAGCCCTTTGTGTTAGTGTCATTTATGACAGTCTTTTGAAGAGTGAATTATTGGATATCATTATAGTGCTTGACTGTAACATAATTAGATTACCTATCATTCTTTTCTTCTAATTATTTTGTAAGGATAAATAATCACACTGTTTAGCTCAACAAATATGGTCTGTACAATTGTGAGGAAAATCTTATACTTAAATAAAACTCAAATATGGATTTGTACCCATTCTTTCCATGGTATCATACCCTTTAAAGCCACTCTCTGGTGCCAAAAATGCATCTTCCAAATATTAATGCATACTAATCTCCTTTCAAACTAATCAATGTTTTACATTTTGTATTGTTTAAAATCTTAAATTATTACTGCTAGATGAAATTGTGACATTACAGCAGTTCGCAAGAAACCCACACTATCTGAGTAAAAGTCAATTTCCTTTTTTTTGTGCTGCAGGAACCAATGAGAATAATGGAATTTCCTGTCTCTCTTGTGATGTCATCAGACAATGTGTTACACTGTTAAGAGAGCCTACTGTGTACAAGAGCAAGTCTATTATAGGCCACACAATTTATTCTATTCCAGCAACACAGGAACGGACCAAATGAAATAAAACTTTATATGCTCAGTGTCTCTATAATCAGTGCTGCTGCATTTGCAATAAACATGCACAGTAATCACTGGGGAGGGCTTGAGTCAAGTATTACAAATGTGATTAATGCAGACTACCTGCATTAAATTACACTGGAAATGAAAGAGTCTATCAATAAAAAGTAATTTGCAGGGAATTGAGATGGGAAGTTCAAAAGTTGGAAAAATTCTCCCATTCAGTTGCACTGGACAATTTTTCCAACTCTGCTAGTTTAGCCTAAAGTTTGAAATTCCCATCTCAGTTCCCTGTAATTCCCTCTTTCTTGAGTAGACCCTTATGTTTTCATTGGTAAAATAATGTGCCTCAGCAATAAAAGTGTAAGATATATAATTCAGCAGTCAGATACAAAATGTATTATCAATGCTTTAGATTACTGAACGACAGATAAGAAGCCTTTTATTTCTGCTGAAATGTAATATTTAAAATGCTGCTTGACTTTTTGCAGTGGGATTTCTATATTTGTTTTTAATACTAGCAACTTGCTTTGCAGCTTCTGTTGGGGAAGATAACACACCGCTTCTCTCCCATTTCTCTCATGTTTTAACAATATTTTATTATCTCTCTGCCTTTTTAACCTCATTATTATTAGTTTTTTGCTACATTTTCAAAATTCTTCATCTTATTATTAAAAAATATTCTTCCAACATTGCACAGTAAATATAATCCTGTAACACAGTTGCCAAATGTTCTGTGGCTGTATTTTAACTCTTTTAGTGTTAATGAGCTACACAGCAGTTTGCATTAGATCGACCTGCTTAAGGCACAGGTAATGATGGGTGGCACAATACCCTGATGACCTTGATGAAGCGCTAGTTTTAAGTGTGAAATGCATAGGTTCCTTCACACGGGTGATTTCACTCCTTACTTTACTTTGGCCAAAATGTTCTCATAATAAACAGCATTAGCCATTATTACTGGACTGAAACTCAGTTTCGTTTTATTTCATTGCGACGGACCTCCCTATTTCTCCGTCTGTGACTGGCACAATACCCTGGACCCAATACCCCCTTGTAAAATATGGTATTTAAACATTATACCTGCCACGCATATAATTTAGAAATATTCATATAAAACTTGTATTTTTGTATTCCTGTATTTGATTCTTCAGGAGAAAGAGATTGCTGTTGCCGCAGGGCCCAAATCTTATTATAGCAATGGCTAAAATGTTCACCCTAAATTTAAGACTGACTGCTAACATTTTTATTGTTCAACTGGAATTTTTAAATGAAAAATGTTTAAAACCCTGGTATAAGTGTGAAGCATGGAATTTATGACTGATCAGGTGAGTAACTGGAGATCAGTCATATATCCTGTAGGACAGGGGACTAGATGAGCAAAGACAAAAACCAGACTGACATACCTCCCGACGTGGCCCAATGGCAACATGAGAAACGTAACTTGGGAAGGGGAGCGCTAATGCACATGGCGATCTCCATGCACAGTATCATTCTCCGAAAGTCCAGACCCCCGGAGAATGAAATGAGGATCACTGGATAGCTTGAAGCATGATAGTTGGATGGATATGCATTGGTCAACATTGTTATTTAAAGTGTAAATATTGGTGTGTTTAGATATCTTTGTGTCTTTAAACAAATGTGTAAATGTATATTTTTGTTTGAATTTTATATTGCATCATTCTCAGCCAAAAACCAGATTAGCATTATGGGAAATAAAGTCTGAGAGAGTGCAAAATGTTATCCACAACTGTTCTATTTATGACTATGTATATTTATGTATGTCTATGTGTACATCAATGGTTGGGCCTAAGTATGAAAGCATGTATTTATGTATCTTGCTAGGGGAGGAGAAATAAGGGTGCAAAATAAAGGGGCCGCACTGCAGGCATGCAATAGGGGCTTTGTGCTGCTAAAAGACTGAAGGAGAAGTCATTGCCAGCTTTTAACATTAAAGGTAGTCCTGGTCTATCAACAGATACGGTTATCTATGCAGGAAAGTGATTTACACTGCATTTAACGTAGCATTCACTTGCTCCCATCCAGGTTAATTTAACATAATCTCATTTGAGAACTTGATCTTCTGTGCGTTAACACCTGATGTGCTGGCCAAAATATCAAACGCAACCTTAACATTAACTGGATTGGCCAAGTGGCAAGAGTCCGTCATGAGCCAAATAGCCCCCTCCATTTAATTGTGGGGCCCTGTTTTCTGCCCACCAGTTATTAAAACCTTTGAAATTTCGATCTAGGACTATAATAATTATAATTTACAGTAAGGAGCTAAATCCTTCCAAATTAAAATGTCATAATGTCATCTGTCAACAGAATGGAAGCTATAATATAGAAACGGATGGCTGGCATTTTGCTCGGTAGTTTGTGCTAAATAATATGCCCCCTATTTTGCAATAATCTTCTGGGTTACCTGCTGTCACTCGTATATAATCCAGCTGTACAATGATTTACATATTCATCAATTACTGTGTGTCTTCCAAAGTATATGACAATCCAAGCAACGTCTATATGAAACGTAAAGATAAATAACTTGTTTTAATTGTTTAATATTATCTTGCTCATGCAGGACATCAGTTCCACATTTTAATCCGGACTGACAGCATTTAGCATTCAGCTCCATGTGCAGATTCTTTGAAGTCAGTCGTTTTCTTGCACCAATCTCTGACATTTAAAAATGTTTGGGTAAGAATCTAATTTATCATGTACTGCAAGCCTAATTCATTATTTGCATGATTTTACAAGCTTTGAGAAGAAATAACTGATAATATGAACCGGGCCATAATTAATGCAGATAACAAGTTACAATATTTCATATAAACTTCATTTACTGAGACTGTCTTAAGTCAGAATAGCCTATGAGGTTGTTTTTGGGCCTTTTTTAATGTTCCTTTTGTATAGTTCAAGAATCTGGTCCGAATCTTTTACTTCTTTTATATTATAAATGTAGCAATTTTTAATCAGAACTTAAATTAAGTAGTTAATCAAATTATGAAGTCCCCATTGCATTTTTTAAAAGGATTACATGTCAATTAAAAATGTTAATCTTTACATTAAGGGTGCTAGATCGTAAGCATAGTGGGAAATAAAGACTAAAACATTATATTTTATTATACAAAAAAAACAGTAGTCTGTGTTTCTATAGCAACAGTATTCCTTGTGTTTCACATCATCCTGTAGACCTGCAATTGTAAATACCAAAAAATTGCAGCATTGTTCCCAAAGCCAACCTTTTGACATTGCAGAGGAAGTAAACCTTATCCTATATTATTTATGTATCAATATGTTCGGAAGGGTCCTGTTAATATCCGTTCTGTAGAAATGCACTTGTCTAAAAGCTAAACATTTTTAAATAAAGCATTGTTTTCTAATGTCATTTTTTAATTGCTAGTTTCTGCTAGTTTCCGCCGTGTTTAAATTGTATCTGACAAACTACTGCAATGACTGCGGTTATCTTATAAATATTGCCAAATATTATCGAAACCTGGCGGTACATCAGAGTTTTATTTCTACTCTTTGCTTTGGTTCTTCAGCGCAAATAATATTCATCTTTATTATTAAACTAAAATTTATTTTTATCATGTCTGAAACCACCATTATCTTTTTTGTGCATGTCCTTGGCAAACTCACAGGAGCAAATGAGGTGTTATAGTCTATAAGGTAGGTGTGACCAAGACACAGAAAGTGGGTGGAGCAAAATTTCACCAGCTTGCAAACATTTGTCAAGCTTGAGCTTTAAGATTGAAAGAATACCCCAGAATGCATTTTTCTACCGTTCTCTCTTCTCAGCATTCGCCTGATGAAAACACATAGTTATAAACTCTAGGGAGCACTGTCCTCTGTCTTTGTCATCCATAGTTCTATACTCTTTTGTTTGCACATTGAAGTCAAACTGTGTTGTCTTGAATAGGTGTATGGACATAAGAACAGCAACCTTTGCTACCTGGAGGATGTTATGGCAATTATATGATAGGTGGAAAGTGACAGAATTACATTATTGAAATCACAGTTGATGCTCGGTTTGTTACAATATTTAACCCTTTAGCAGTCCCTACCAGAGAGGTGAGCTGTATTGTGGATGGCTCACTCAACTAGTATTCAAGAGGTTAAAAATATAAAACACCTAAGAAAGAACCATTCTAGTGGATTATATTTGTTATTAAAGGGCAGCTGTTATAAAAAGAAAATGAAGTCAACTGCAATTGGATGGTTGCATTAAGTGTTGGCATTTTGAGTAGGTACGCTTTAATGAAAGTTTACAAATAAAGAGCTTACTGACCCTTCTTTACTTGCATAGCTCTATCAGGGGGCAGACATATTGTTTAGAATCTTGGGCTAGATGAAGGAAGAGCTGACCTATCTAACCTTGATAGAGCTGTACAGCTCAACGAGGTACTTAATTTGCATTCTATCATTAAGGCATTTGTATTTTAAATGCCTTTACTTGATGCAATCGTTAAACAGAACCTATTTGTTTGCAACACTTGTCCTTTAAATCTTCTGTAAGCATCAGATATCTCATAATGTGGGTAAATCTTGATAAACATGGGTGAGAACAATCATGTCACATTTACAGTAAAATGGTAAATATAAAATCAGTGTTGGTTAGAGTATCCAGATTCCTACCAAGTAATTGGAGTATTTATTGTATCACTATAACTCCTTTTCAATAATACAGCCGTCAGTTGCAGAATTTCATAGTATCTCTTTTTACTGTAATAGTGACTATTGTTCGACTGCCGGCAGTTGACCTGTTCATACTTTAGTCTGGATTCTTTTTTCTTTGATCATGTATTGTACTGAGCAAAAGAATTGCTTGCACAATGACTAAAGATGATAGACCTCCAAATATTCTTAGGGAGCTATCAAAACAATCTTGACATTTCTGTATTGCCCATTAGAAAGAGCAAATGGATTAAGAAAATAACATTTTTCTTTTTTTTTTTGAAACTGTGAAACATGTAAGGGTTAATTTAAAAAGTCCTGCTACCTTACTTCATCTGGAAGCTTTTAGATCCAGCTTACAAAGAATAATGACATGAGATTGTACCACATTCTTTAATCTGTCTGGGTGATTAGATATTATTGTATGTGTGCTCAAAGACTGTATAAAGATATATATATATATATATTTTCTTGACTTATGAAACAAATGTTAAATCAAATTGTATTTTAATGAAATTTAGAACTATGAATGGTATTGAATATATTGTTCTTATTAATAACAGATACATGATAATTCTTGTTTATGTATGTTGTACATTTTTTTGGGGACTAAACGGAGTGTCATCAAAACATTGTTTTATTGTGAATGTAGAGAATGAAAATGATCTATACATTGTGTTAGCAAAATTCCAATTAAATGTCTAATTTAGGAGAAAACTGTGTCTATGCAAATTACACATTTCCTATTGGAAACCACTTTATTTGAATATCAAGCCACAGATGATGTCATAAACCGGAGACATATATTTAAAACACATTTTCTCCCAATTTAGACATTTACGTGCAATTTTTCTAGTACAATGTATAGATACTTTTCAATCTTTTGTTTATTCTTTATTAGTTTGTGGGAATTGCTGAAAGCCACTCGCAGGTTTCGATAGTAACACTTGGTTTTAGGTGACATGAATAGTTTGATTCTAAATTGCTACCCTTTACCAATTTACAAAATTCCCTTCATATAACCCATCTGCTGACTGCTGTCATTCATTTGCATAGGTGGCATGATGTATGTCAGCTTTGAGAGATACAAGGTGTAGAACATATACTCTGTAACAACATATAACATAACGAATAGAGGTACAAAATTATTTTTGTAGTTTCTTAATTTTATGTATTGAAAAGTAATTTATTTCCCTAGAATGTAAAACATAGAAAACATTTTTTTTATGTTTTTGGAATTTGTTTTTAAAAATAAAACAAACAACAATAATCCCATTTAGGTGCGAATTTAAATGAAATGTAACAAATTGAATTCCGCATCACAGCTGCTCCAGTACGTCATATAGTGTGTCATGTACATGCTGCCAAGTTTCCAAAAGCTACATAAATTGCACCACATGGAGATTGTTTAATTTATCCAGATTGGAAAACATGTCATGCAAAGCATTGCATTAAGCAACAGGAGTCTTCATGTTATTGATATGACTTGGTACTGAACAGCATCCATTACATATGAATGATTCCTTCCACTTTTATTTGGCATTTTACCATTTTAGAAATTAAATCTAAGAATAAATTGCTATGATTAATTTCATAGCAAATGGAGTTATAGTTTTTTTTTACACCAAAATGTTAGCAGAGAAAGCAGTTCAGACATTATACGGATGGAAATGGTATGTGTAAAGGTTTCACCATAGTTTTTTCTGCAAATTATTCTACCTATCACTGTTTGCAGAATTTTCTTCTAGGGGTAGCCAACTTGGTTTATACTCCAAGGTTCCCGTATCTCCTATATAAATACCTTTCATAGCCTGGTAGTAGTGTTCCTTGTAGTTTAATGTGGTTTAACATAAAAACCAATGGTGTATTTTGCTTTTATGTTGCCCTAGGCAGGACTAAAAATCGTGAACCATACCCCCTCCCCCCACATTGCAAAACCAGGACATACATAAAGACATGCCCCATCACCTATATTGCAGACCAAGGACATGCCCCATCATCTACATAGCAGACCAGAACTTACCTCAGTATACCAAGATAAGCCCTATCACCCACACTGCGCACCATATCTTACCCTGGTACTCCAGGATTTGCCCCATCACTCACATTACACACCCAGGACTTACCCCAGGCAGCACCCACAGTTTCCTGGTGTGTAGCGGAAGGCAGCATGGGGTCTGTGAGGTACCCAGGCGCACAGACATCGTACCATGCTGGTTCTTGCGCTCCTCTTGTGGCCTAAAGGCTGAGGTTCGGCAGGTCACATGACCTACCATGCTCTTCTGATCTCCCCAGTCAGCGCCTATGCTGGCAAGCTTTTTTTTTTTTAAAGGGGCAGTGTTTTTAATTGCCCCTCCCAAGTAGACAAGGCACTGGATGTAGCAAATGTAGTGACATCCTCCTTAGTCCACACGAGTCAGAGCTCTGGAAGGTCTCATAGTACCTGGCACTCTGACTCTCATGGAGTTTAGGAGCATGAGGAAGTAGGGCCAAATTACTTTTCATGGAGCAAGGGGGCACAAATACTACTAGCTCATGCTTCTGGTCTCATCAGCCACTCCGGTGTCACAAAAAACATCTATCTGAATAGCCCTGTCTAGAAGGCAGGTGTGAAATAAGGGGTTAAGCTAAATTTTTCCTGTTAAGATGCTTAAAAGGAATTCCATTACCAAAGTTCTCATTCAATATCCAATTTTATCATGATTGTATGGCCCAAAATTTTAATAAAAAATCTATTTAATCCAATACATAAATTACTTTAAATGCACCTTACATAGGTATAAATAAAAAGAAAATAAAGACCAGATATAATGAAGAAAATAAATTAACTTGTTTATACGCTTATTTGGTATCATAGTGGAATATTGTGTATTTTTTGATCAGCCCCATTTAGAACCAACAGTTCTGTGTACACCTGACAGCAATTGTGTAGCACTCACAATTAAAGGCTATAATTACAGAATAAATTCTTGAGGCAGACCAGGAAAAATAGCAAGCTTTCTAAGCATACCATGCTGAATTCTTAATTTGTCACAACAAAACATGTTACTTTAGAGTGTTTTTTATTTGTTTTCAACAGGTTTGGATTTGGCAAATTACACTCAGTATACACAAAAAATGTCATCTAGGCCAGGAGTTAAACAAAAAATGTAACGATTGATATGCCTGCAGAGTCAGTTACCTTCTAAGTGCAATGGCGACTAGTGGTATGACAAACATTAAATGAACTACTGGAAGAGATGGATGTTGACTAAAACTGAAGGTTTAGGGTGGGCAAGGCAGCTTATGGATCTCTTCTTATAACTATATGCACAGATCACTTTCAGAGAAAATAAGGACAATTCACTGACTGCTGAAGCAAAAAGGCTCAATCTAAACGATTAAAAGAGATCTGGATTTTTGCAGGCAGTACAAAACCCTGAGGTGCTAAGCATCTCTCTAAATCTATAAGTTCATGTAATAAAGCAAGGAATGTTTGTGTGTGTGTGTGTATATATATTTATATATATATATATATATATATATATATATATATATATATATATATATATATATTTCTACATATATGCATATTAACAAAAAAAAATTTAATAGTATAAAGCATTGATATCTGATTCCTCTAAACAGCATTAATATGATGAGCTCTCTCTCTCTCTCTCTCTCTCTCTCTCTCTCTCTCTCTCTCTCTCTCTCTCTCTCTCTCTCTCTCTCTCTCTCTCTCTCTCTCTCTCTCTCTCTCTCTCTCTCTCTCTCTCTCTCTCTCTCTCTCTCTCTCTCTCTCTCTCTCTCTCTCTCTCTCTCTCTCTCTCTCTCTCTCTCTCTCTTTCTCTTTCTCCTCAACATGTGTATCCTTGCACAATGTATAGATAAAATGGTGAGATGAAATGTTCAACTCACCTCATCTCACCTTTTAGTGAATCACCAGCTCTTTCTTTCTCTTGCTCTTCCTCTCTGTTTTCTTCCCTTCCTCTTTCTTTCTTTCTTTCTTTCTTTCTTTCTTTCTTTCTTTCTTTCTTTCTTTCTTTCTTTCTTTCTTTCTTTCTTTCTTTCGTTTCTTTTTTTAATTTCTTTCTTTCTTTGACCTATTCTTTGTTTGTGCAACTGAAAGATTGCCTACCATCAATTTAAATGGTTCAATTTCACTTGCACAATTCCACAATTTGGGTTTAAACAAACCTCTCAGCTTCCTCCTTCAAACTTCTATTTCTTATAATACAGTAAGTTTAGGGTAAATCACTATCGTCCCTGTTCTGTTATATGATAAAATAATGTTATGTTTCTTTCTTTCGTTCTGTCTGTGTCTGCTTCACGGCCACTATTTTATTTTTTATTTTTACTTTGATAAGTTCTTTTTGTTTGTAGATGTTCCAGAGGATTCTATTAAACATAAAGTATTTAGTTTACGTAACAAAACGATTTGGAATGAGTTATTGGAACAGCAGATTCATACAACAGCTCTATTAAGAGTGCGTATCTTGTGACCCCATGGGTTACTAATTTGTGATAATCATGTCAAAATCATTTTTGCCTGTAGCTGATCTCTGAGAGCATTCCAGAATTTCAAGTATTTTAAATCATGTAAGAAATATGCCTTTCCTCCAAACTTGGCTTATTCTACAAACCAAAGTAATTACTGGAATAATCACTGTCTTCTTTAGGTTTGAAGTAACAGCTTTAACTCTGCATGTCTGTTTTTGGGTCCTGATTTCAAGACGTTTACTTTTGAAATATCAAAGTGCATATAAAACATATTACATTGAAACTCACATTACTTATTCCTTATGTAATGAGGACATATATATGTATATATGATGTGCTTAAGATTTGTTTATAAAGTTTACTTTTGGCAACATAGCTATACTTTCATACTGTCTTTTGTGCTTGGAACATTATATTTCCCAGCATGCCACTCGTCTTCTCACCATGATTGGCTGCTCAGTATATCAGGACTCAATGGCAATATGCCTTGAAGTAACACATTTACTTTATATTGTTATGATGTTATTTGAAACTCACAGTGTATTCTATTATTACTAGAATAGCAGAATTACTATGCATGCTTAAATACAATGTATGCATATGTTTCTATTTACAGGAATACCAATGAATATCTTAAGTACAACAATTTGTTAACCTGTAACGTGTATGATTTTATATTTTTTAAATGATTGTAAGATCTTTTATAATCAATGGATTTTACACTGTGATAGCTTTTATTTAACTAGTTATTTGTGTCTGCTTTAAAAATCAGTTTATTTGTGGATATCTCCGTTTTGATAAATAGACCTAACATTTCATTATCTTGCTGCTCTGTAGCAAACAACACAATATTTGTTCCCATACAGAACAGTTAACTCCCTGCGAGAAATATATTGGAAAGGTATTTCCATTTTTTAGTTTGTCATAGTATTCTCTCTGGAGTATTTCTTATTCAGAATTGTTTTAGCCATAATCCCTCTGGATTTTCTGTATAATGGTTTCATTAGCTTGGTTTAATAATAAAGACTAATGTTTTAATCCTTAACATTGTTGTTTTCTATGTATTTTCCAAAAGTCAACTCATGTTAACAGTGTTTTTTTCAAGCTGAGTGCACCAGCAAGTTTGGCACACATCATAAAGTTTCATCTGGGCATCGGATCATTAAAAGACAGAGAAAACATAGAAAAAAGGAAGGTTACCGTATGTCATTTTAGCTCCCCTGGGTTCCCTTCTGTTGGAAAACTCTTTTTTTGCCATTCCAAACAGCTGCCAACTCCTGCATTGTCTTTTTACTTATAAGGGAAATACAAAAAAGAGGATTTGTTTTTAACTTTTTATGATCATTAATTTCTATATGTTAACATACAACATATAACAGGAATATTTATTTGGATTACATTGTAGCTTTTGTTAAAATGTAAAACAAATAAATTATACATTCAGTAGTAACATGAACAAAAATGCACATCACTTACTAAAATTGCAATTCACAGTATAATGTGGTTACTTATCATGTATATATTTTTAATACAGTGACAATGGTTTCTATGCAGTTGTTAGATAGGATACAATCAGTAGAGTTGTGGCACTTTAATTAATACACACCTCAGTATAAAATGGATTTAAGACAAGATGAGCAGGAGCTGAACTGACTGATTTATTTCTGAAGAGAAGATTGTTGTCATGTAAAAAAGGCCCAGATGCTAAACCGGCTTCTGTTTTCACATGTTGACACACTTTTGTTTGCCTCTCTTTAGCAATGTCACTAGTTTTAAAATTATTTATTTTATAGTGCTATGATGTTATTTTAGAATCTATTTTCTTTTGTACTGTGGACTGGTATTACCACTCTTAAGAGACCCAGGTTCTTTTGAAAATGAAAGACCTGTCTGGTAAAAATGCATTCGGTTGGGGCATTTCAACTAAATTTCATGAATTTCTGAAATATGGCCACTCACTATCTCTGAATCCGGGTCTTAATTGGCTGTTTGGAAACCAACGCTTTGGGGGCATTTGGATCTGAACATTTTCGCTATGAAAACCATATATTTTTAGCTACCCAACCCCCGAACATGCTCTGAATTTGGGTAACTTATTAATGTTATATAGCATAACAGTATATATCATAATAGTATATTTTCATTAAATGTTACTAAAATATTTTATATTAATGTTGCTCATTTACTATTTTTATGTATTTAATTAAATTTATTTTAGTTGTTACTGATTTTTATTGTATTACACTTCAGTCCATTTTGAGAAGACCCTGGCTATTTCGGCTATAGCCGTAGTTCTCCCATTGAATTCTGTGGGAGGAATTCAGCTTTACCTGGGTAGCTCGTAATTCGGGGACCAATGTGATCCAAATTTGTCCGCACCATTGCAGTGCCAAAAACTGGCGCTACCGGAGTCACCCCTCATAACACAATGTATTGAAAATCAGAGATAATGAAAATATTAAGAAAATTGGGAAGAGTAGAAGTGCTGAGTGGCTCTTATCTGCCCACACATTCTATGTTTCTATTTTGCTATATTACTAAATTAAACACAAATAACAAAGCAGAAAAATGGACTGGTGTTAAGGTCACTAAACCTTTTGCACATAGATATGTTTGTTTGGGTGTAATAAAACACAATGTGCATGTATATATTCGCAGACAAACATTTGTCGTAGCTTACACAGCTCACTGTGTACTGAGTGTAACTCTGTGGAGCTACATAAGAAAAATTCAGAAGACATTATAGTCATCACATCTTTAAGGACTGCCTGTCGGGTCACTGATGGGTGAAATTGTAACTGGGACAGGTCTATTGAACAAACATGTAGCATCCTCTTTGAATACATTTAACGTATATTCCATTTTAGATGGGACCTTAGTGATCTCAGAGAGGGTTATTGATTTTTTTTTTTTCAAGTGTGTCTTATCCAATACTGCATTTCAATAAAATTGGGTTCAAGAAGCTATTTCCAGTTACACTGTTTATAAAGACTCTCAACAGGAAAGGATACTGGAACGTATGCAAGGAAGAGTTTATGTATTACATGGAGGTCAACAGAATACTGTGCGTGATTTATATATTTATGATAGCCAAATAGAGAACATTAGGGTATTGTCTCTCATTCTTACTATGTCTCTCTTCCTGAGATAAATGTATTAATTTACACAGTAGATACACTTAGAACTAAGGTATTGGGTTGTCTGTAAAATTAAGTATTTTAATAACCAGTTTATGTCCAATTTTGTATTTTAATAACCTTTTCTTGAGTGCTATGTCATCTTTGCTGCTATAAACATTAAATAAATATACCCAATCAAAAAGAGAAGCTGTCTCAGAATATTATAGTATCATTCTGACAGTACTACTTTATCTTGTTCCAAGTGACTTAAAGTGAATACCCACCTATGGGCTATTTATTGGAATTATTTTTGTTAGTCTTGGCTGCTTTATCCAAAAGGGCAAAATGAGCATTTGTTCATGGACCACCAGCAATGATAGCCCCCTACAACAAGGTCAAAATCCTCCCCAAAGAGGCTGTACTGGGTAAAAGCTAAAGGAGAAAATATGAACAAAATGGCTTATTGTACTATACATTACAAGATTTACAGTTACTTTGCTGACAAAGTCAACTAACAAGTGCTCCAGTCAGAGGAAAGCACTGTTTTTAATGTTGTGAATGTAAAGAATAGCAAATGCTAGCAGAATTGCAAGTAAAGGCGTAACATAAGAGAAAAATAGGTTTTAAACATGTATGTCTCCTGTATATGACATCACCTGTTGATTGATATTCACATTATCTATTTTTAAATGCAAAAAGTGTCATTTGCATATCAAGCCACCCAGTGATGTCATAAGCAGGAGACTGCACAGACACAATTACAATGTATATTTCTCTTATTTTTTGCATTAGCATGCAATTTTGCTAACACGTATATATCATTTTAATATTTTTCTCTACATTCCCTGTATTAGCAATGTTTATGTTGGCAGAGTTCCGCTAAAGCAATTCTACTAATATAAGCCTGATATAGATTGGGTGAATCATTTCCATTCTTTCAGATTAATTTGACAAACAAAATAATACTAAATACATAGCCTGTAGGTGGATTTACATGTCCAGAAATTGATGTATTCATGGTGAACAGTCCCTAGTATTTCCTTTAAGTGGCAGGTATCATGCTGGACTTTCGTAAAGTTCATTTATACAATGCTCCTCATAGGAAGCCAGCATACAATTTGTGATAATTGTCTTGTAAACATGTTAGAAATGTTGTCTGCAGTTATTATTGTGCCAGGGAAATCATGTATCAATTTCCATCTGCAAAATAGCGCCAATAACATAGAATCCACTGGAGAAACATTAATTCATGGATGACCTTTATGTTGGGCTAGGAATAGCACGACCAAATATTCCACATAGAAGCACAAGAGAACTTCAGATACAATGTAGAACATTACACACAATCATTTTTCATGGTTTCATTCACTTGTTACAGGAAAAAAAAATTCTACATCATCGTTTTGTGGGCTGTGTTGTAGTTTCACTCCATGAAATCATGAGCTTCGAAGCTGTTTTATTTGAAGGTATCATCCCTTCTTTGTCTATTGTTAAAGAAGACTGTTACAGGCTCTGTTACGGGTCATATAAAATATTACCAAGAAATTACTGTTATTGTATTCCAACAAGCTGTAATAAGTATATATCATTTGACCATATAACTGCTTTTCTTGTAATCTTATTATTGTATCACAATTTTTAAACTTGGTGTTTTTATCACGATAGCAAATCAGACCCTGGGATCTCCTGGGTAACAAATAGCATTTCACTGTGTAGAGAAGTGGAAATGATGCACAATGCCCTCTGTGTCCCAGACAAATAACAGACAATTCAGATGTGTTAGAAATCTAGTGTTAATTGCAAACTGAGTGACTATTTTCAATATGATCAAGACAGATCAAGAAGTGCCACATTATGAAGGAAGGGAATTCTCCATATTATAGCTACATGAGCTCTTTAAACACGTGAGCATTATTTTGAATTATATTGTGTAATCTGAATTTTTTTTATTTTTTTAATCTTTATTTATAGGATTTTGTTTGAATATTACAAAAAAAAAAAAACACATCATGACATTGTGTATTCTGAAAATTAACACTATTCAGTAAATGTTTCGGAGGAAAAATCCTCCAATTCCACCGTTAATCCCTGGTTTTTGATTCTTGCAGTTAATTTGTCAGTTCACCAAAGTTCACTTTTTAGTAAGTAGATCCCATTGCATTTGAGACAGAGGTGGGGAACAGGTACTCCTGCACCTTGTCTGCATACTGCCCTAGGATGGTGGCAGTTCTTGTTAAAATAGAAACATGAGTCAAATAATTAAATTAGATGACATAAAATGTATTTATGATGAGATTCAGTATAGGAACACTAAGCAGTGAAAACGTATGATTAAGAGTCAGTAGACTCGAAACGCGTCGAGTTTGTCCCTGTATCTGTGATACAATGATAGTAGCCATTATCAATGGGATCATCAGCAAGGGATTGTTTATCTATAGACATATGCCAGTATACCATAGCTTTTTGGACTTAGCTTAGGGACACTGTCAATCATACTTTTACCAGGTGTCTTATTCTAATTTGAAATATCAGTAGGTGTCACTTACCATCCTACTGTGATAACTCCCAATGCCAACATAGCACAGAAACAGTTGTACCTTTGCAAAATGTCTAAATTTCATTTGAAGGTCAGAATGAACTCTGGTATATTCAATACAGAGTCAATTGGACAAAAACACAAGAGAAAATAAATGGCTTGATCAAAGTCAGTGATAAAAGAAAGGTATTTCCAACAAACAGGAGCAATTCAATGAAGAGAACTGACATATTAATGGTAAGAGAATGGTAGAGTTTCTACAACAGTGATGTTTTATGAAAGGGGATTACACAGTTGTCATGTTTCTGTAGCATGTATTTTAGATAAGCCATTTAATAGACAGCATGAGTTGCAATTTTATGTAGGTACCGACAGAAGACCCTGTCTCTTTGATTTATGCTAGAGGATGCACCTATCTCTTAATGTGTAATGATAGGATAGCATATGTTATAATTCAATAAATTCAAGTTAAATGTAAATTATTATTTTTAAGTTCTAAATCAGTTTTAGTAGAACAGGGCTGTTAATGTATTTTGTCACTCTTAGATATAGGATAAGGCCAGGGACTAATGAAAGTTTTTTTTTGTCAGAAATTTGGCAGACTAGATGAGCTCAAGGGTTCTTAATGGATGTGAGACGTCACTTTAAATAGAATAACAATGTATATATATATATATGTTGTATTAGCCACCTTGGTAGCATATTTATTCGATTTTAGATTCTACCTATATGCCCTTGGCGGATGGAATAATTCTGCATATCTGTGCACAAGGAAGTTCATAGTGAAGTGAGACTTTAGGAGGATGACAGATGTACTTTAAGGAGTGTTTGACTCATCTGATCCAAGATGAAGGAAGATCTGACCCAAGATTCTAAACAACATGTCCGCCCCCTGATAGAGCCATACTGAGCAAAGAAGGCTCAATACGGTTCTTTTTTTTAATTCTTCCATTAAATTATTTCACTTTAAAATGCCTACACTTGATGCAATTTTTCAAATGAACAAAACTCAACTTAAATTCTGTAACTTTACTGGTGTTTTTTCTTCTCAACAAGCCTTAGTATAGATCTGTATATATATCGCGCTTACTCTAATAGAAAACATTGACATTTAAATCGTATCTGACTGCGTTGCTGAGGTGTTTGTGCCTTGCTTCCTGTCACAATGGCATCATCACATGGAAATAGGAAGTTGAAAGCAACCCATATATTTGTTTAAAGGCCAAAATTCGAGCCTTGTTGTTATTTTGACAAGACTACTACATCTCTCAGCTCAGATATAAAGCTTTCCTGAAAACATATTTGCTGCATCTGCCTTTAGGAGACTTTATGTGTATTCTGCTGGCATAGAGTATAGACTGGAAAAGTCTATATTTCTAGTACATCACACACTCACTCCATAAAATAGAAAATGTTATGTTTTTTCTTTTTTAAACTGCTCCATTCTATGATTATATTCTGAATTAGGTGTATCAACTAAATATTGTGTATAAAAAATAAATAGGACTAGTGTACAAAGAATTGCAAGGTATATTATGAAGGCTGTTTTTAATATATTTATAGTGAATGTTGAAGTAGATGTTGGTAAAGATTTTAGAATAGCAACAAATAGTGACTGCTTCCACTGAATTTTTCATTGTGTTTTTTCATGTGTCAGTCAAAGGTATGGCCACCAAAGCTGCACAGAAATGTTATTTTTCTTTTATCCATTAAGATCTGCAGATTTGCAGCAGTCAATAAGTACAGTCGATGGCAATATCCTATTGCAGCTAGCACTGAGACTCATTTTATCGACTCGGTATGCAGAAGCGGATCTTGTAGAGTGTTAAGAAATATGTTGATTTCCCAGAATTCTTTGATCTATGCACATATCTGTGTATGTATATATTGACTTAGATGGGAATAAAACACAGAAAGGAAAAACCACCAAGAGAAAATTCTGTATTTACCACAAATAATATACCAGTAATAATATAATTGAGGTAGGTTTGGAGTCAGACTGCAAAATGATGCCAGTTGGGTAGTAAGACTGCAGCATGTTCATGTGGGTATGATCCAACATGAGTGCAGTTTTAATTAAAACCCACAAGAGGGCTTTGTTCTTTCCAGGTACAAAGAAATACACATCTGCTCCAACATGAGATAGGAAATAAGAAGGAAGAGCTGCAATTAACACTAGAACAGTTCCCCACTCTACAATAAATAAGACAGAAACAAAGGTAATTGTGAAAGTACTCAAAAAAGAAAAATACAAAAAGAAAATAAACAATACAAAGTTTAAAACAATGCTTAAAAACATGAAATACAAAAAAAAAAAAAAGTTTTTCGTTTCTTGAATATAATCCACAAAGGATAACATTCAGTTGTAGATAAGAACAATTTAGGGGATCCAATGTATCTGGTAGTGTCAATAACATTTGTGGGAAATGTTTACATAGATGCATTTGCATCAGCGGATAAGAGTTGCAACTAAAACCTGATGCATTTCGCCTTCAGATTCTTTCTCAGAGCTATATAGAGTGCAACACAGAGACGCAATTAATATGTCTATTCACACTAAAGAGTGTAAAAGTTATTGCAAAAGAATATTAGACATTTAGAAAACCACCAAACCCATACATTACATGTAGAATCCAGCTAGGAACTCTGTCACTAAAACATTGTCTTTACTTTGAATGCAGAGAATAAAAAAAATATCAAAAATGATCTATGCATTATGCTAGCAAAATTCCAAGTAAATGTCTACTTAAGAAGAAAAATATGTTTTAAATGTGTCTGTGGAGTCTCCTGTTTATGACATCACATGTGACTTGATGTAAATAAACAGTTTATTGGTGGAAAATGTGTAATTTGCATATTAAGCAACAGGCAATGTCATAAACAGAAGACTCAACACAATACATTTAAAACACATTTTCCTACTATATGTATGTGCTTACAATTCTGCTAATTCAATGTATAGATCATTTCTAATAATTTGTTATTCTCTGCATTTACAGTATGACTATTGATCAGATGATAAAGTGTCTTTAAAGAAAATCATTCAAAAATAAGTTGTTTAAAGCAATCTATGGTATTCTGTGATGTTAGATAAACTAAATCAATCATTGAATAGACCCCACTGGGTGTTAGTCACCATATAAACCAATGGAATGCTCCACATTTAGAACTTCTGCATCAGAAGTAACCCCTGTTGTACCTCTATGGTTTTGTGTAATACCCTGGGCCTGAGGCCTTGAGAAAGACCTATTTAGGTTGAAACGTTGCAATCAGTGTTTGAATAAACTTAATCACCTATTTGTGCTATTTCTATAAAAAGCTTCAACTGTAGAACGAAACATGTCAGAAATTTCTTATCTGAAAATCCCTTATCCAAAATGATTTCGCCCAAGCTGCCCCCTCTCTCTGGAACTCCCTTCCGCGGAGCATCCAGTTCTCTCTCTCCTTTTCAGACTTTAAAAAGTCCCTCAAAACTCAACCCACTAAAATACCGGTCACTTTACCTCTAGCTGATCCCACCTAGCTGGAACACACAATTCATCTTTGTCCTATCCCACCTAGTGCCACCCATCCACACTACTGGTACTACAACTTTAATCCCTCTGACCTCGTCAATCCCTTATGTGTCTCATGGACCCCATTCCCTCTAGATTGTAAGCTTGTGAGCAGGGTTCTCTACCTCATGTACCAGTCTGTGCTAGTTTGTCTAACTTAGTATGTAGTTCCCTTCTATGCTCTGTACCTAGCGCTACGTAAATTGTTGGCGCTATATAAATGAGTGAAAATGATTTGTTACCCGAAATAATGCTGCTCCGAAGCATTTTCCATAAGAGATAATCAGAGATAATCAGAGATAATCAACCTGTATAGCAAGTTGGCTCTGCAACTCCACTGGAAAAAAGTTTTCTAATTACTGGTATAAAACTCAGATGCTGCATATCATTAATATTTATTTGTTTACATACTGGAAGAAGGGAAGCAACATTTCACTTTTCTTTTAGCATTTGCCTGTTTGGGAAATGCTAGTTAGACAACTAATTAGCAAACCTTGGGTGGTTTTCAATTCCTTTTAGAAGATTGCTTACTAAATAATTAATGCTCTGGATTACTAGCGGCATCAACAGAACATTAGAACATTGTTTTGGAAGCATCATGAATTAAGTTTAAATTAAGTATAACAGCATAAAGAGAGAGAAAATCATGCTAGAATCTGGAAAATGTGTGTATCTAATGTGCTATTACTAATCACATTTTGAAACACAGCTTATTATTGGTTGAAAACAAAATGAGAATCCTAGTAGGATTACAGGAGTCAGAAGCAAAAACTGAAGAGGGCAAAGAATGTGTTGGCAGATAAGCACCATTTGGGCCATCTAGTCTGCCCAACTTCTGCCTAATTAAAAAAAAATTATAATCTGAATTCTTATATCGAGTACAGCTGTATGCCGATTCCATGCATGTTTAAACTCCTTCATTGTGTTAAAAGGACTGTCTAGTGCCCAAAATGCATCTTCCAAATATTACTGCATATTAATGTGCTTTCAGAGTACCTTAAAATGCATGTTTTATGTTTTGCATAGCCTAAAATATAACATACTTACAGCTAGATGGAATTGCAGCAGTTTGCAAAATACCAGGACTGCCCACACTAGCTGAGTAAAATTGACTTCCTTTTTTTTGCTGCAGGAATCAATGAGAATAATTTACTTCAAATTAATGGAATTCCTGTCTCTCTAGTGATGTCATCAGACAATATGTTGCACTGTTAAGAGATCCTACTGTGTACAAGAGCAGGGTCACTTGGAGTCCACACAATGTATTCAATTTGAAGAGCACAGGAAGTGACTAAATGAAACAAAACTGTATATCCTCAGTGTCTATATAATCAGTTCTGCTGCACCTGCAGTAAATATGCAGAGTAGTCAGTGGCGAGGACCTGAGCCAAATATTAAAAATGTGATTTATGCAGAATGCCTGCATCAAATCACACTGGGAAAAAAAAGCCTGTGCACTATACAAGCAGTAATCTTCATCTTACACCAAAGTGAGTTTGGGGACTAGACTGTTCCTTATATATATATATATATATATATATATATACAGGATTCTATTCAGAAATTCAGTAATTTACTAAGATTCGTAGACCGTGCAGAACTATAGAGAGCGGAATAAACTTTAAACTACTTCTAGAGTGTTCAAAATGGGGCAGTTCCTAACAAAATATGATTTTTTCTTTTTTTTTTTTTAATTGTTCTAAAAATATATTTTTGGCAATTTGTGGAGCCTAGCATTTGTACCAAGGGATAAACAAACCAGGCCTTCCAACATGATGGCCTACATTTCCCATAATACTTTGTCAGCTGAGAGGCTTGCAAGTATATATGGTAGATGTAGTCCTTTGACTGTGGCTATGCTTGAAAATACCCTAATAATCAAATAAAGCAAGGAACAAAAACTGTCAAGATCTAGTTTGTGTAAGCAATAGGTTTTCTACCTTAAGCCAATTTTTTACTGGCCAATACCTTTTGAGGTCCGATGTACCTGTGATCCCCTGGAGTGTGTGAGTGCATTACCTAAAGGGGGCTCCCTCCACATCTTCTCTTTTGGATTGTGTTTCTCCATTTGATCCACTACTGTCAAAGCAAGTCTAAGATATGTGGTCTTGAGAGGAACGAGGGAGAGAACAGCAGTGCGATATTGCTTGAGTTTCATGAACATGCTGAGGATGTAATGGCAGGGATAACTACATAGATTAGTATCTATAGCAAATCAGTCTTTCTGTGTAATGAGATAATATGTGGGTGCAATCAGCCTAATTGTGCTATTTTATAAGTACAACAGTTCATTGGTTGTAAAGACATCTTTTAAGCTTCACATTATTATGCTTTACACAACCGTGGTTTCAAAATCAACTTTAATTTGTCATATTACTCTGAATTAAATGTTTGCTTTAAACACAAAGCTTCTGTTACCCGTCTCTAGCAAATAAATGCTCACTGTAATTAAACATTGTTAGTCAGCGATGCTGAAAGCGTACAGTATAAGAGTGTGTAAATAAAAGCTTCTAAGGCTTATGATGGTGCACTGGAAAAAGCAGAGATGGCGTTACTGTACTTGGCTAAAGACGACTGTTATCAAGCACCTGTCTTGCATAAATAAGAAAGTGGCACATTAAAATTAGCAAGCATATGTTTAGCTAAAAGGTATTTTGAAAAGTAAGTTTGGAGCTTCTGTGTGTATGTCATGATTGCTCTTGGTATATTGATAAAAACCAAATGCATAGCAAATGTATAGAGCAAATCATTCAGGCATATGCCTCACATGGTTTGAAAATACTTCTGTAAGATGGAACAGTCTCTCTGGAGGTGTGGGTCTCTTCTGGGAAGCCAAAGAGTATCATCCGGGAAGAGAATATTCCAGGACAAATCTGGAGAATTGACCAATCCAGCCATAATCCAGCCCTTTACCAGGGTTTCTCGAAGAAAGACTTTTTGCTCCAAAAAGTCACATGTTTGAGTGCCCATCTTCTCCTCTTTTCTTAAAACTGGGCTGCAAATATCTAATGACCAGTGGGACAATTCCATAGTGAGAAGAGGGTGAATTCTTGAATTTGCAGTCTTTCATCAGAACTTCCCTACCATGGGACACCATCAAAAGGTTGGCTTGAACCTTGGGGTCTCTCATTTGTTCTTCAGGCTTTTACATTTCCTCCCTTTGAACCATTGGAAGAGACCTCATCTCACCCATAGCAATGTCTTCACAGTAAGCAATCACCGGAGTTATAGGGTTTCAAAACTCCAATCCTTGGCAGGAGGGTTACTATATTTTCCAACACGATGAGTGGTTCTAAAACTCTACCTCGCTTTTGCCCTAAGGTAGTTTCAAAATTTGCATCTTAACTAAGAAATACTTCTCCTTTCTTTATTCTTCTTCAACCTTCTATACATTCTTTGGATGCGATCAAATGTTTGAAAATATGAGAAGGGCTAACTGGAGACAGTCGGACAGATTTCTGTAAAGCACACACAGCCTAACACCTCTAGTCTCCAGAGCTTACAAATTTCAAGGAGCTCAGGTCCCTTCAGAATTGAAAACTCCCTCTAGTATGGTATTATCTTCGTCCTGGACAGCAACAGCACAGGTGTCTCCTGATCTATTTTGTAGAGCTGCAACCTGCTCCTCGTTTGCAAACGTCATCAAACATTATAAGTTGGGTGTCTATGTTTTGGAGGCGACTTCTCCAAGGTGTCTTTTTTTGTTTGTTAACAAATTCCCCTATTTTGCAGCAATTAGTAGTTATGTGGTTGAATCCTTTTTTTCAGGACCTGTCCCTTGCTTGGCTATTACACATATATATAATGCTGCCATAGTTAGCCAAGAAAAATAAATACATATTTAATAATTTCGGTAGTTTTCTTTTCCTGGCCAAGCTCAATAACAGTGTTAAACGTTCCCTCCATTGGACTGATTGCTTGTTACTAAGACTGAGGGTAGAGTGGCTCACTGGGGCTATTTATATCGTCTGTGAGATTTGTCCTCTCATATCAGCTGAGAGCGGAGAAGCTACCATGGATGAGAGAGGGGAGGAGTTATAATAGATTGGTGAAAGGAGGAGCTAATATGTATTGCTGCCGGAGCTTAGCTAGGAAAAGAAAATTATGGTAAATATTGAATACATTTTCCCTTATTTCTCTTATTTTATGCATGTGCTCGAAGTTCTGCTAACACGGTGTACTGGAAATCATGAGTATTCATGTTTAAGTGCTAGTGGACACTTGGATGTTGGAAATATTGTTGGTATTCATGGAAAAATTTTGTTTGTACTAGAATCAGAGTTCACAATTGCAGCTTTTTCTTTACAGCAAGGCTTTTTTGATTAAAAACACTTAAAAGTGAAGGATATTTTTTGTTATATGACTCAACACACCATGCCTGGCCTGTCCATCAGCGCAAACTGGCTGGTTGCTTAGGGTACAGTAAGAGCAAGACAAATTGTCAATCATAGTCATGCTGAGTTCAAGGGATTTTAAAAAAAAAAAAAAACTTTTGATACATTGTTATTAAATGATTTTGTTGTAGTACAAGAAATAATAGAAGAGAATAGCAATATGAGGAGACAGAAAATAATATGGATGAACAGTATGGGGAGGGTTAAACAATATCATAGTAAACATTAAGATATCAATGGATGCAAAGTTGCAAACCATATTAATTAGATACACAGACATTGAGCAGTAGTTACCTTATTTTAAAGGAGCAGATGGGTTCAGCAGGAGAGTGGAAGCAGCTTGCGCCTAGAGGTGGAATATTCACAGTGTTTTCTGGGAATTTTTAAAGAGAGAACTTTTCTTTTGACGAAACATTTGTAGTGCTTTTTTTTTTTCCCCCCTCCATGTATGGTCACATCCCATCCCTGTGAACATGTCTGTTTACTTATTATTATTCCCAGAAAGATAAATGGTTGGTTATATAGGAAGGTTGTGCAGCAAACAATGCTAGTACATTATGAATGTATGCTATCATTTGTTCTACAATAATCATGACTGTTCTGCAAATTTTGGTAATGTCGCATTTATTCTGCAGTTCCATTGTAGAACAATACAATTGTATGGCTGGATTATATATACTGAGATCATGTAGAGTGCACACAGTATGGAGGCATGATAGTCACTGGAACTGAGCTCATGCATGAAGTATCTGTGCTATGCCTGTTATTTTTCTGCTTGATTCAAATGTTTTAGACTCTGCTATTGACTGAAAATCCAAGTTCCTCTTGCTGAGATTTATTTTGGTTCCCTAGTGCAGTACATGTCCCTGATTGGTGCAAGTGAAAATGGGGTCAACCAGTGAGGGCTGGCAACTGTTGGCACAATAAAACAAAAACTGTTTGCTTTCCCTTGGTGCCACTTAATCAGCCCACCTGATATCATCAGAGACAGACACACATAGACGACAAGCTTTGCTGACAGATAAGGTACAGAGATTGATATTCAGACAAGACAACTGGATAAAAAGATTGAAAGTGTTACCGACTAGGGCATTTAAAATTGAAAAGTGGGGCAGCCCTTGAGAGAAATTAGAGAGCAGTCTGGGGGGAGAGGGGGCAGTTGCACTCCTGTGCCCCTTGTCAGTTCTGCCTGTTCATATATGGGAGTTCAGTTAAAGGATTGGGTTTACACACACTCAGTTTTACAATTTCCCTGATTTAAGAAATGTCTTGTGGGGCAGCATGGTTGGCTTGCATGATCTACATTTTATAGACAGTGTGTTATATATAAATTTACATTTTTGGACTTATCCAATTATATACCGTATTTATCGGCATATAACACGCGCCGGCGTATAACACGCACCTCATTTTAAGAAGGAAATTTCAGGAAAAAAACTTAAATTTCAAATAAAGAACTTTAAAGCCCAATCTGCCATTTTAATATGCCAGGATATTGCCCCCAATATGCCATTTAATATGCCAGGATATTGCCCCCAATATGCCATTTAATATGCCATGATATTGCCCCCAATATGCCAGGATATTGCCCCTTAGTATGCTCGTTATGCCACCCTCCCCCCCCCCTTCCCCAGACCCCAGCACTTACCTTGTTTCTGCTCTGTCCCCCGGTGCTCTGAAGCTGCGTGGCTGTGAGGGAAGCGTTGTGAGCTCCCCTCTAGCCGCGCGGAACAATAAAGTTTGTTTAAAAAAAACACACTTTGTTGACCACGCGGCTGGAGGGGAGCACACAATGCTTCCCTCACAGCCACGCAGCTTCAGAGCACCGGGGGACAGAGCAGGAACAAGGTAAGTTTTTTTTTTTTTTCATTATATCGGCGTATAACACGCACACATCATTTGCCCCCTATTTTCAGGGAGAAAAAGTGCGTGTTATACGCCGATAAATACGGTATATATATATGTGTGTATGCCCAGCATTGATTTGAAGCTTTACTTAATACAGATACTAGGCACCCTTTAGTTCAAGAGAGCAGGTGAAGCTGCTGTGTATATCTTTATTTGCATGTGATACCTCTATACTGATGTGGTGAGACAGCCGAGTGGAAGAGAACCCAGGCCGCAGTCTCAGTGGCTTCCTACCTTTGAATTAGCCTTTAATGCCATTTGTTTGACATGTCTGATACAGATCTATTTTTTCCCTTTCCAGAAACCAGCTTATTATTCATTTTTTTCTACAGTTTCATGTAAATGGAGGTAGTCATGGAGTATAAATAAAACGTCTTTGATGGGCTAAGCAACCCTTGGGAGAAGTCAATATTTTTCTTCCAAACCTCACCTGCGTAAAGAGAAGACCTTTATACAAAGTTTCTTTGGTTTGGACCAAGAAAACTTAGTAATCTAAATTAAGCAAATACTGGAATATTTACTGAAGACAGAATTTATTTGTTATTAAAGAAAAAACAGTAACGAACATTGAAAACTATCATGCTTTTACCATGAATAATATCAGTGATTGTAAGTAATCCCAAATAATCCCATTCAAATGATAAAGTAAATGTAAAATAAAATCTGATATTTTGGTCCACAGGCTCTGGGAATAAAGTCGTGAAGATACTAGTTCAAAATTGATCAAATTCTCATTGAAGGTTGCAGAACTTGGAGGGTTATATTGTCAGGGTGTCAGCAAATCTGCTAAAGAAAACGGCTGCTTTACAGATGAAGAAGAGATTATCGCAATCTCCACTTCAGGAGAAAGTAGACAGCTTTTCAAGAAGGGATTTAGGGATGGTAAAGATGAGCATTAGAAGCATCCAGCTGGAAAGACAAAAGCTTCATTGAATAGATTTGTATGAGATAAAGTGTTTATTATATGTCTTTTATTTTAGGGATGCTGTGTGTGATTAGTGGAATGTTTTGTACCATATCAATGCTCATTATTCAAGGTTGTATTACAAGGAATAATTACCTTTTGAATATAGCATTTTTATCTATGCCTGTGTTGTAGCACAGCTGGCAACACTCTCAGACTTGCCGGTACATTTCTGTCTATTTAGGATCCTGTTCCGGCATATCCCGACCTGTTCCGGAATTACTGCTGTCGATGCATGGTTGTGCACTGTGTACAGACAACATGGTGTTTAAACTATGTTTACGTTATATATAGTTTAAACTTGCAAGAAATGAGCTCCATTGACTGTACCCACAGCACCCCGCCTCCCTGATAGAGGCAGGATCAATGCGTTGATAACATTTCCCCTGCGCCAGTCGGGAGGGGGGATTGGTCTGTACCCGACGGTAGCCTCCAACCAAGTCATATTCCATGGGATGGGATGTGACCTCATTTGGAGGAAGAAGCGGGAAAATTCCACAAATTTTCTGGCAAAAGAGAAAAAAAAGTTCCTGGTTTATAAAACACTCAAACAATAAAAAAAAAACCTTAATATATTTATTGGTTTACAAATAATGTAACACTCATATTTTATTCCCAGACACGAACATGTGAGTTCAGATGATACAGGCTGCTGGAATGCTATGGAAAGGATGAAGCAAATACTTTCAGTGCTTTTATATACATTTTAGATGGATGTATGCACTGACGTTTCACTGAACCATAAATCAATACTAGCTGTTTAATGAAATGCTCTATGTGCTGTCATAAGGCAACAAAGATCATCATTCTGATTACCTGACATGACCAGAAAAATACAGCAGAAGCCAACCATTTTTCACTGTCAGATAATGATCAATAAAGGTAGCAATAGTGACATCCAAAGTATAGTCCCTTTATATCAAATCTGAGCAGCAATATGAAATAAAACACAGCATTAGTGTGTTTAGTGTAAATAATTTGAGGAATACAAATGATTGTGATCATGCTTATATTTACTATTAGCTCTAGTGCATGCAACACAATCTGTACATGTGGCACTTCTAACAACCTTTGATCATGTAGGGTAAGTATCAGCATTACTCATTGTAGACAATTTAATCATGTTCTATGGACCTTCACAAACCTTGCCACTGTCTAATATTTGTATTATTATTGTCATATTACTACAATATTTATGAATGGCAAACACATTTCACATCAACGTCTACAAGGGGCAGACACAACATACAAATATTGTTAACATTTATAACTTTTTACCAAGCTGGAACAAATGTAGGAACGGCACTGTTGATATGATCTTTGTGTAGGGGTGTTGGGTGGGTGTCTAGTGCTGAGGCCTGTGCATAATGAGAGTTATCCTCCAGTTGTACAGACCCTGGCTTTGAGGAGCCATGTGCAGATCCATTATTGGTAAGATGTGGATGTTCAAGGCACACTATTTGGAAATGCACATTTTTCTCCTAATTTAGGCATGTTCTTGCAGTGTTGCTAACACAATGTATAGATCACTTTAAATATTTTTTTTTCTTCTCTACATTTTCAGTAAAAACAATGTTGACGTGATACAGTACCTTTAAAAGTAAATTATAAAAAACAGGCAATGTTCAAAAAGTAGAGCAAAAACCAACAGAATAATTATTTTCTTGCCCCAAGTTTAGAACAGTTGTACTACAATTGGCTTTTATACATAATCACCATTGTAATAAAAAGATAGCATACCAAATTTCACAAAGAGTTCTCAATTGGCCATAAAGTCACCCAATTCCCACCCTTTGCCACACCTTCAGCCACTCCCCCATACTACTAAAGTGTCCCTCTAGGGCCATTTAATAGTATATGATATATGGATGTGAGTCTTAGTGACAGGCTGGCTCCCTCTCTCTTTGGTTTGATCTGATCAAAGAGACAGATACATTGTATCTCCCCAGACACATCTAGTAGGAAGAGAACCTGTGTTCAATCATTAATAAGAACTAAAATTCACATACCTCTTTATATATAGTGAACAACATATTTTGACTTATATTATATTTTGTGACGACAGTCTTTATAGAGTCTAAGCCACGCTATTTAACCTGCTAATGATTCACTCTTGCGTCACAAAAACACCAGCAATATCTTGGGAGATAGTGTGCATCAATAGATGAACAGTGCTTGTGCAATCTTCTAGTTTAATCTAGTGTGAATAAAAGCCTTTCATGCTAAATACATATGAAATAAGTGCTGCCCTGGAGAGGAGCACTTCTGCTAAAACAACCGAAATTGGCATACAATTTGAATACCCAGATGGGAAAGAGACGTACATTCCAGAGCAGAGTTTAGGATTCCAAACGTCAATGTCATTGGGTTCATTTTTGATTGACATGTCAGAAAAGCAAAGTAAATCGGCTTTTCTGCCTGGTATTTTCATTATAGACCTGATGATGTGTTTTATAAAATCAATGTTTAAAAATGTATTTATTTGGGTTAACAGGAAGGCCAAGAAGGAAAAAGTATTAACATTCATCACTTTAGAAAGTGTAGGCATTATTCTACTCCATTACTCCCAACCTCTGCCCCAGCGTATCAGAACGCCAGTAGAAAATGCTTGGGAGGTCCTGAAAAGTAGGACAGAGGTATGGCTCAGCAGGACAGTTTCCCAAAATCGGGACTGTTTGGCACAAAGCAGGACAGATGGGAGGTATGCTTCTCTTTGACATATTGATTGGGTGACACTGAGGTTATAGAGCAGGCGCTTATGCTCCAAATGTGATAGGTGTGTGCCGCACACCTAGCACGGAGCCGCGCTGTGTATTTCCAGGGCTTGTGTGCTCCGAACAGAGATTACACAAACCCCGTCGGCCCCTCGGACATATTTAGTGTATTTCTGGGGGTTTGTGTGCTGTCTGATTGCATGGAACAACCTTCCAGCGGAAGTGGTAGAGATTAACACAGTGAAGGAATTTGAGCATGCATGGGATAGGCGTAATGTTAATATCCTAGATATAAGATAAAGCCAGACACTAAATAAAGTATTCATAAAATTGGGCATAGATCGACCAAATGGTTTGTATCTGCCGACACATTCAATATTTCTTAAAGGCTACAGAAATGTGTAAAATCCCTGATATACACCACTGGAAAGCTAGATAGTCAATGTATTTTTGAACCCAGGATTGGTTTATTTGGGAATTTTCCCCCCATTATTATTATTATGTGGTGCCTTTAGGGATATTACGTTAGAACACACTGTTAAACTCTGTTTTTATAATAATAATGCTAAAGTTTCTTTCCTTTTTTTACTGCTGAATTTTCCAACCTGTGAAACCTCGCTGCAAACATGGTATGATTACATTTAACGCACAGAAAGTTTAAAGCTTCTAAGTCGCTTTTCGTGTCTCATCAAGCCTAATTAGTTTGAAACATGGATTGAAGGCAGAAAGGATTTTTAGAAGAATAAAAAAAGAAAAAGTATTCAGAATATTAGTTCATGGCTGATTGCTTGTATGGAGTTTCAATTTGCTTCACTGCACAATTTCCTAGTAATTATGAACTTTAAGTACCGCTTACACAATTTCAGAACAATATTGAGATAATATCAAGTTTCTAGATAAAGGGACGACTGACCTACATAACCTATCATTGGGCATTTTTGGTACTAAAAAAAATGTTACTTTTGCACAGCCTCAAAGCATTTTAGTGGTGTCTGTAATTATCTACCACATCAAAATGATTTACATTTACTATGTTTTGCACCAATTCATGTATCATATTTCAGATTAAATATAAAACCTCTCATTGAACTGATACATTGAAAGTTTAAATGTATTATTTGATAAAACTTTCTAATCTGGCAACACATTTTACATGTATTTTACTATTTCGGGGAATAAGAATTATTTTAGTTGAGTTTTGTTTGCTTCCTTTGTTGACATTGATTTTTGCATCCCTCTGTGCTTGAACAATGATAAATACATTAGCATCTTGGGAACAGTAAATCATAGTATTTTATCCCTTAAAGAGGGATTAAGCCATTAAAAGCATTTTAATCAGACCGATGTGTGACATGTACATCTACATCCTTCCATCCAATCTCAATCACTCACGTGGAACCCTAATTCGCCCTAGGTCAGCATTCAAGTATATCTACCTAGTTTAATTTACCGTATTTGCTTGAATATAAGACGACCCTGATTATAAGACGACCCCCCAAACTTTGGATATTCCTTTAGGAAAAAAACTAAAAGCCTGAACATAAGACTACCCTATAGGAAAAAAAGTTTAACTTGTATATATTGACATGTAAATTGCTTTTTAATATTTAATAAAAATTATGATATTGAACAAATGCATTTCTTGTTTTTATTTCCTTTTATGTGCCAATGCTGCCTCTCTCTCCCCCCGCGTTGTCTCTCTCTCTCTCCCCCAGTGTTATCTCTCTCTCCCCCTCCCTCCCCTTGTCTTTCTTTGCCCCTCTCCCCTTGTATTTCTCTCCCCCTTCCCTCCTCTTGTCTTTCTCTCCCCCCTCCCTCCCATTGTCTCCCCCCCCCCCCCTCCCCTGGTCTTTCTCTTCCCCCCTCCCTCCCCTTGTCTTTCTCTGCCCCCCTCGCTGCCCCTCACCTTGTATCTCTCCCTGGTGGCTAGTGGGGGCAGCCGGGGGATGTCTGCACGATACGTGCAGACATCCTCCATGCTGCCCGACACTTCCCTCTATTATGACGGACAGCCGGTCCGTCATAATAGACGGAAGTGTCAGACAGCATGGAGGATGTCTGCACTATCGTGCAGACATCCCCCGGCTCCCCATATCTCCCTGGTGCCTAGTGGGGGCAGCCGGAGGATGTCTGCACGATACGCGCAGACATCCTCCGCTGCTGCCCGGAACTTCCGGAAGGACCCGGTTTCATCATAGAAATCCCGGCAGTCGTGCCGGGCGGCAGCAGAGAATGTCTTCTGTTAGCTAGTGGGATCCAGATCTCCTGCAGCTCTGCGGGCGACCTGGATCCCTGTCTTATAATCTGACCTCGATTTGAGGTCAGATTATAAGACAACCTCGAATATAAGACGAGGGGTCTCTTTCAGAGCATTTGCACATCCATCTGCAAACAATTTGGCTAGTATTATGTGTATATGGTATGGTATTCCCTTTGAACAGGAAATTGTGGTCATTTTTTTCACAGTGGCACACTTAAACTCACACACCCACAATAAACTATATCTGTAATGGTATCATGCATGTGTATTATTCAATGAAGTGGTGTTGGCTTCAGAGGTCTCCCACTTCTACTCCAGCAGCAAAAAATCTGCACAAAACATTATAAAATGCAAGACCTCTCCTGCCTTGTGTGAAAACTCTTCAGCTTGTATTTATTGGATTTGGATATTTTATTAGAAGCAACTGCAAACTAATGTGATGACAGGTTCCTATTACAGTCCGACAGCCGCGCTGCAAAAAATATAGCACATTTAGATTGAAGCATGGGCTTGTGACCTTCCAAATAAAGCGAGGTGCCTATCATTTTTTGTGTATTATGTGTAATGTAACCACTTTGCGCCTTGAATTATTTTGAGGGCATTTCAAGCTTTTTTTTAGGTTTTGACGTTCCTCTGCTGCATTGACGAGAGCCGACATTGGTTTCTAAAGGATGCTGAAAAGAAACATTACTATTTGGCTCTTTGTTACTTCTTTTTCCTGAATATTACTTGAAATCTGTGACCGTGTTTTTGTGTGATTCTCTACCTTGAATAAACTTTACCAGAGTCTTGAAAAGGTATGAACCTTCTATAGTTCTATGTGCCAGGTAAAATAATAAATGCATGACCCACAGACTTTGTAAAGCATGAATGGTCCAGAGGAATATGAGATTGTTGTAATGTGCAAAGCCAACATTGTATCAAATAATAATATAATCATTAGACTTTATACCTCGAGCTGAGTCAGTGCCAGCGCTGTGGGATGAATGTTGTAGACTGACATGGGTATTCAAGGATCAACAGTTAAAAGTTATTTTAATACCAAAATGCAGTCTTTTAACATAGCATGAGCTTAGCAACTGTCAAAAGACAGAGGGACTGTTTTGTTTCTAGAACATGTAACTACAACCTATGCATAAAAAGAACCATAGCTGCAGTGTGGCATGGCATCTTAGGGGAAAAAAACTGTGAAAAAAAAAGGCTTGTAAACTTGCGAGCAGGGCTCTCTGCCCCATGTATTAGTCTGTTCTTGTATGTCTAACATAGTATGGAGCCCCACTCTATGCTCCTAGCACTACGTATGATAATGTATTGTAATTAGTGTTGTAGTATTTTACTGGTAGGAAGGCATTGAAGCAAATGCAGATTTTAACTTAGGCATCTTAGTTCATATACCATGTGTCAAGGAAAGGAGCCTGCACAGACAGAATGAATTGTCTTTGAAGAAAATACATACTTAAACTAGTGTCCAGAAAAAAAAAAAATTTTAAAGCATGAAAAAACAAATTAATGTGTATTATTTTCTTGAGTTCCAATATTTTAACCAGTGCTGTGTAGTGTGTCTCATGTTACAAGTCAACAGGAACAAACAGAGGTAGTGCCAGCTGAAGTCATCCGGAAGGTAGACAGCATCAATCCATAGTTGGTTTGTAAAAAGTAACTTTATTAAATCAAAAAAAGAATAATAAAACCATTGAGCAGGGAGATAGGTACAAAACAGAAACGACACATGCTTGACGCGTTTCACACCAACTGGCGCTTTGTCAAAAGCAGAGACTTGAGCGTAGTACAACATCTTTTCATGACTGCCACACAAATATTAAATATTTAAAAAGTTTGTTTTCATTTAAACTTTAAAAAAATAGTTAAAATCAATGCATGAAATCTAGGTAGCAATTCACGATTATTTCAGACAGCCTAAATTTGGCAATAGCACAGTGACGTCACACGGGGGGTGCGTACAGCACCGGGTGACACCTCTAGTGAGGGTGACACCCGTACTGCCGGCACCCCCTGCATCGCGCTGCCTAACTTTTTTTTTTTCCTGGCAGCCGTATTCGCTGGATGCGGCCGCCGAAAAAAAATAAAATCACCGTGACCGGATGTGACGTTACATCACATCCGGTGACTGTGTTTCTCTCCTCCGTGCAGGAGGGAACACTACACAGAGACGTCCAGCGGGGGACACGGAGCAGCAGCTAGGAGGTAAGTGATGGGGAAGGGGGGAGGAATAACGAGCAGGGTAATGGCACAATATTACTGGGCTCTGACTGGCTCAATATTACTGGGCTCTGACTGGCACAATATTACTGGGCTCTGACTGGCACAATATTCCTAGTATCTGACTGGCACAATATTCCTAGTATCTGACTGGCACAATATTACTGGGCTCTGAATGGCAAAATATTCCTGGTATCTGACTGGCACAATATTACTGGGCTCTGCATGGCACAATATTCCTGGTATCTGACTGGCACAATATTCCTGGTCTCTGACTGGCACAATATTCCTGGTATCTGACTGGCATAATATTCCTGGTATGTGACTGGCACAATATTACTGGGCTCTGACTGGCACAATATTACTGGGCTCTGACTGGCACAATATTCCTCGTATCTGACTGGCACAATATTACTGGGCTCTGACTGGCACAATATTACTGGGATCTGACTGGCACAATATTCCTGGTATCTGACTGGCACAATATTCCTGGGCTCTGACTGGCACAATATTACTGGTATCTGACTGGCGCAATATTACTGGGCTGTGACTGGCACAATATTCCTGGTATCTGACTGGCACAATATTCCTGGGTTCTGACTGGCACAATATTACTGGTATCTGAATTGCACAATATTACTGGCATATAAATGGCACAATGATACTGGCATCTTAATGGCACAATTGTATTGGCATCTGGCACAATAATACTGGCATTTTAATGGGAAAATTGGCTGTGGCTTATTAATGACAAAATGATACTGGCATATAATTGGGCAAATTGGCTGTTATAGAGAGAGAGAGAGATGTCTGTATGTATAGATATGTATTGTTTTAGACTTGTTCAGTTGTCACCTCGTGGGGCTCTTGTGTGTTGTATAATTAATGGCGGTCCCATGTGTGCATAATTATGAGGCGCTTGTGTGTGACATATTTATTGGGACACATGTGTGGCATAATTAAGGGACTCTTTTGTGTGGCATAATTAAGGGACTCTTTTGTGTGGCATAATTATAGGGCACCTGTGTGTGAGTGAGATAATTAAGGGGACTCTTTTGTGTGGCATAATTAAGGGACTGTTTTGTGTGGCATAATTATGGGGCACCTGTGTGTGTGGCACAATTAATTGGGGTGAGGTATAAATAGTGGGGCTCTGGTGTGGCATAATTTATGGGGCTCTGGTGTGGCATAATTTATGGGGCTCCGGTGTGTGGCATAGTTATGGGGCTCCTGTGTGTGGCATAGTTAATAGGCCATCTAACTGGCATTACTAAGGAATCTGTTTGGCATTGTATTGGAGGAGATCCAGGGGGGTGACACCATGAGTTTCCGCAACGGGTGACACCAACCCTAGGGACGCCCCTGCAATAGCATATGGCATCTTTTGATCACCATGGCGTAGCCTGGCTAGATGGAATTCTGCAAGCATGATAAACGGTTATAGGATTATAGGATCTACTAATAAAGAGAGAATTCCAGAGAATTGAGATGGAAATTTCAAACTTAGAAGACAACTGTAGCTTAAAAAATAGCTTATGTTTGATTGAAAGATTGTATCAACTGCAGATGATTTATAAAGAAATTCTTGAATGAAAGAATACAAATATAGTACCTTATTGACCTTTCCTTACTTCATACAGTTCTCTCAGAGGGCAGACATGCTGTTTAGAATCTTGGGTCAGTTCTTCACTCATCTTAGTTCAGATAATGAAAGATCTGAGCCATCTGACCAAAGATTCTAATAAAAATGTCTACCTAGAGCTAGATGGAGCAAAGAGGGCTCAATAAGGTACTTTAATTGTATTCTTTCATTAAAGCAATTCTATATAAAAAGTATACACGTGATGCAATCTTTCAATTAAAGATAACTTTGTGTTTTGCGAAAGTTGTCTTTAAGGCCACTGCATTGGAGAATTTTTTTTCCACTCGGCTACTTTGGCCAAAGTTTAACATTCCCATCTCAATTCCCAGTAATTCCCTCTTTATTGAGTAGATCCTATAATTGTTTATCATGTTTCAGAAGCTGCTCATTTCAGCATTTACTGTGCCAGGTTAAATAATAAACTCTTTATGACCTGGATTCTCCCGAAGGGAGATCTTCACCAAAATAAATTAGACATGTGTTTCTGTGTGAGATGTAGATCAAGATCCTAGATTTTCTTTCTTCACATTTATTTTTAAATCAATATTTTTACATTTGTTTATTTTCTTCTTACCTTTTTTTTCTACTTGTAAATAAATTCACTGTTGATGCAGCAGAGCCTGTGTGATAGATCTCTCCCTTTTGATCATACTGATGATACTTTCATAGAATTTGGCAATCTGCAAGGCCCTGCTATATCTCAGTCAGATACTTTCACATGCAACAGATCATCTTTTGCTGCTGTACTTTTTTCGTGGCAGAGCAATATCAAGAAGATACAACTATTTTTGAATCTGCTTATTCTTTTAAACTGTAAAACTGAATTGCTGAACCATGAAATATTGTTCAGTGGTGATTTATCCTTAATATATTAATAGGGCTGTATGTTAGGGTGATGAGATTTTTGTGATAAAGGAAGATGCTTTAGAAAAATTTACTCTAAATGTACTCTAAAGATACATAACATTTTATCTCCAGATCAGCAGCAGTATTGCTTCCTTGTGAAGTGCAGTAAGAAACACTCAGTTTTAAATATAATCAATTAATTGAAAATCATACTGAATATATGCAAAAATGATGGTCTCACTTTGCAATAAAACAGAGACAAACATTTCTCATGTACCCAAGACAAACATTGTTCATAGCTCATTTCAGCAGAGTGAACTATGATAAATACATGTTGAAATGTGCATCACAGCATAGTAGTATGGGCCTGCTACCAGAAAATGGATGATACCAATTGCAACCAGAAATAGCGGCTATTGTTATGTCCTGTTTGTGCTCCATCTTTCTTTTGCATGCTGATTCCATAGAGATGAAATGAAATATATTATTTATTTATTTTATAGAATGAAGTAAAGGGAATGTGAGATTGCATCTGCATGATTTGGTTTTATCTGGAAAAAAAGACCTGGACTATAATATTGATCAATAAAAATACTCTAGTTGTTTTTTTGTTTTGTTTTTTCAGAAATTACATTCTGAGTAAAGTGTCAAGGTTTAGATGAAAAAGTGAGACAGGTTGTGAAAATACATTTAGATGGATAGATGTGGTGATAACAGTCTTATAATTGTGATGGATACAATGGATTTGAAAACGGGGAAAATATAATCCAAATATATAGATTATTAATAATCAGCTATGTCTATCAATCATTGTAAGGCATCAGTGATGACCTTATTGAAGGGGGGAAATATAGATTGTTTGTGCATAAATAAGCAACGTAGAAGGGAAAGGTTTTCTCCATTGTTTAGCACTCTGACTATTCCCATAATTTATATAAATAAATACAAATATTTAACATAATAAAATAATGACACAGGTTACGTAAAAAAAGAAAGAAAATCCACCCACAGGTAAAGCATGAAGGTAAACTAAAAGTATGAAATTTTTTGAAAAATGTATATAAACATGAGATCCATGCATTAAAAGAAATCCATGTGTGCTTAAGGGGTGCATTGAGCTGTTTATCTGCACTTTCATTTATTTATAAATATCAAACTTCATAATCTATAAAGATATACCGTATATACTCGAGTATAAGCCTAGTATTTCAGCACAATTTTTGTGCTGAAAAATGCCCTCTCGGCTTATACTCGAGTCAGTGGGGGAAAAAAAATCTAAAACTTACCTCGTTCCTGCTCTGTCCCCCGGTGCTCTGAAGCTGCGTGGCTGTGAGGGAAGCGTTGTGAGCTTCCCTCCGGTCGCGCGGTCAATAAAGTGTTTTTTTTTTAAACAAACTTTATTGACTGCGCGGCTGGAGGGAAGCTCACAACGCTTCCCTTACAGCCACGCAGCTTCAGAGCACCGGGGGACAGAGCAGGAACGAGGTAAGTACTGGGGTCTGGGGGAGGAGGGTGGCATAACGAGCATAGTAAGGGGCAATATCCTGGCATATTGGGGGCAATATCCTGGCATATTGGGGCAATATCCTGGCATATTGGGGGAAATATCCTGGCATATTGGGGGAAATATCCTGGCATATTGGGGGAAATATCCTGGCATATTGGGGCAATATCCTGGCATATTGGGGGAAATATCCTGGCATATTGGGGGCAATATTTTGGCATATTGGGGGAAATATCCTGGCATATTGGGGGAAATATCCTGGCATATTGGGGCAATATCTTGGCATATTGGGGGCAATATCCTGGCATATTGGGGGCAATATCCTGGCATATTGGGGGCAATATCCTGGCATATTGGGGGCAATATCCTGGCATATTGGGGCAATATCCTGGCATATTAAATGGCATATTGGGGGCAATATTTACCAGTAGCTGCCGCATTTTCCACCCTAGGCTTATACTCAAGTCAATATTTTTTCCCAGTTCTTTGTGGTAAAATTAGGTGCCTCGGCTTATATTCGGGTCGGCTTATACTCGAGTATATACGGTATTTTAAATCAAAATGTGTTCCTTTGGCACTGAAATAACTAAAAAAAAAAACATAATTTAAAAACAAATGTCTCCAGTTTTAAGCATACTTTTTATATAAAAATAAGATAAGTCATTTTTTTTATTAAATGCATCTTTGAAACATCTTGATTTTACCAAGAATTTCCTGAAAGGTAAACTCATAACATTTTAAAATCCCCTGTGCTTTATTGTCACTGCACTTTGGCAGATCAATGACACACCGCCAGTGCTTTCAAACTCTCAATTGCAATAAAAAAATAAAGCAAAAGCAAACAAACACAAACTGCGTTTACTTTCATTAAGGATGTACGTTATAGATACCAAGTGGACGATGCTCAGCACCAGCATACTACAATTATTGTCTTAACAGGCTTAACATTTTTGCTGATATATTGTATTCTTATCCCCCCCCCCCCCCCCCCCCATAACTATAAGGGGATTGTATTAGCATTTATTTATAACAGCTTTTTTACAGATCTTCGTTTTAACTTGCTTTTTTGCATTTTGTTTCATGAATGACTGATCCTTGCTGTATATACTAGCACTTGAATGGCAAATTAGCATATTTGTGTATATGCGGTGGACGCATTTGTTGCTTATTTGGTTGGGTACACTTGGTTGGCATAAAGGTCATGGCATTGAATTATATTTTTTCATATTGGCTTTTTCAAAATCCTCATATTTTTTTTATATATGCTTTTTCTGTTTTCTTTATTGTTGGTAATTTTTACTTCTTATTCTTTATTATAAGTATATATTGATATATTTTTTATCTTCGCAATGCATCATATGCTACCCATGTACATGCGTCTAACATATTCTCTTTAAGGTTTGTGTGATGTTTTAGAATTACTTTAATTTTTTTTTTGATATTTTTGTTTATTGTGTGATGTTTGTTAACATCGTTGGGGGGGTGGGAGGGGGTGCAGACAAAGACAACGTTGGGGGAGGGAGGGGGAGAGAGAGCAAAATAGGGGGGAGAGAGGCAGCATTGGGGGGAGAGAGCCAGCATTGGGCAAATCTGGGGGTAGGGGCAGCATTGGCTCATAAAAGGAAATAAAAAGAAGAAATGCATTTTTTTTATATCATAATTTTTTTTATTAAAAAGCAATTTACACGTGAATATACAAGTTAAACTTTTTTCCTATAGGGTAGTCTTATATTAAGGCTTTTAGTTTTTTTCCTAAAGGAATATCCAAAGTTTTGGGGGGTCGTCTTATAATCATGGTCGTCTTATATTCAAGCAAATAAGGTAAGCTATTGATGCAAGTTGATTTTGTTGGTGTTTCTTCGGAATTTATAGTTATTAATTTCCATTTATTTTTACATAGCCAAAACACAAGTAAAGTATATGTATGGTTCAAACCACTGTTTGTGCTACCGTTGTGCTTTAGGATATCCTCAGTGCTTTATGAGAATTGAGCTACAATCTCATATCTCATAGGGTCAAGCAACATCCTTTTATAGAACCACGCTTTCTGGCCCTGGCCTTTGGTGGCTTGCCTTGGCTGACTCACAACTAGGGTTGGTATTTTTTTGAGGAAAAGGCGGAAACCCTACTAAGGAGAGGGGAAATTACAGAGATTGTAGAATACAAGTGTAAAAGAAACAGAGGAGCACTATCCATTTGACATACAATGTGTCTTATGATATAAGGTTTTTGCCAAAAAATGATAATAAAAGCATGTATTCCACAGATTGCTTTATAAACCACATGGTCTGTTTATTACCATAAACTAAACCACCTTAGGTAACGATGGTCTCTTTTTTTGTATGTCCTCTCTTTCTCCTGTGTCTTGAAAAAAACGGAGCTGTCTTTGAAAGGAGCTACCTTGTTTAGAAAAAGCATTTCCCTCGTCTGATGAAGATGAATAATTATTAGAAGCTGTATACTGATGTGAACCATTTGTCAGAGGTATTGAAATTGTAGACATTCGTATTTTAATCCGCTGTATTTTTTTTGTCGCTACCAATTTTTTAATTCGCCTTTTACTTTTTCCAAATTTTGACCATATTTATCTTTAAGCTCTCCCGCTTATTTAGACAAAGATGTCATTTTAATCTCCACAGTTTGCAATTCTTCTTGTATTTTTACCTCGGGTGTGCTCAATTATCAGCAGTATGAGATCCATACTACATTTGTTTAAAATTGATTCCCACTTAGAAATGAACAGGACTTCTTCAATGCCTCATGGTGAAATTACAGAGAATACCTGGGATCTTCCTTTTCATATAAAAGAAAAAGAGCATTATGCTAATAATATAGTTATAATTATAACTAGTAATCACAACATTGTTTGCTTGTGAGTTTCCTCTAAATATCTCTTGTAGCGTCTCTCTCTCTCTCTCTCTTGTAGCGTCTCTCTCTCTCTCTCTCGTAGCGTTTCTCTCTCTCCTGTAGTGTCTCTCTCTCAGTTCTGTAGTGTCTCTCTCACCTCTCCCCTTCCCCTGTAGTGTCTCTCGCTCTCCCCTTCCCCCTGTGGTGTCACTCTTACCCCCCTTCCCACAGTGGTGTCACTCTTACCCCCCCTTCCCACAGTGGTGTCACTCTTACCCCCCCTTCCCACAGTGGTGTCACTCTTACCCCCTTTCCCCCTGTGGTGTCACTCTTACCCCCCTTCCCACAGTGGTGTCACTCTTACCCCCCCTTCCCACAGTGGTGTCACTCTTACCCCCCCCCTTCCCACAGTGGTGTCACTCTTACCCCCCCCTTCCCACAGTGGTGTCACACTCCCCCCCCCCTTTCCCCTTGTAGTGTCACTCTTTCCCCCTCCCCCCTGTAGTGTCACTCTTTCCCCCTCCCCCCTGTAGTGTCACTCTTTCCCCCTCCCCCTGTAGTGTCACTCTTTCCCCCTCCCCCCTTTAGTGTCACTCTTTCCCCCTCCCCCCTTTAGTGTCACTCTTTCCCCCTCCCCCCTTTAGTGTCACTCTTTCCCCCTCCCCCTGTAGTGTCACTCTTTCCCCCTCCCCCCTGTAGTGTCACTCTTTCCCCCTCCCCCCTGTAGTGTCACTCTTTCCCCCTCCCCCCTGTAGTGTCACTCTTTCCCCCTCCCCCCTTTAGTGTCACTCTTTCACCCTCCCCCCTTTAGTGTCACTCTTTCCCCCTCCCCCCTGTAGTGTCACTCTTTCCCCCTCCCCCCTGTAGTGTCACTCTTCCCCCGTAGTGTCTCTTCCCCTTTCCCCGTGCTCTCACTCACCCGGCTGTCTCTTCCTCCTCACCGCACCGCGCAGGAACTGCTGCTGCAACATCCGGCGGCAGCAGGCGAATTTCTTAAAGAGGCGGCAGCCTCCGAACTTCTTAAAGTGTCCTGCCGCCACTTTAAGCAGTTCGGCGGCCATCGCCACTTTAAGAAATTCGCCTGCTGCCGCCGGATGTTGCAGCAGCCGAACTTCTCATAGTGGTGGCTGCCGCCGCTTGGCTTTAAGTGGCCAAGGCGGCCCCGGAGCAGGCGGCCCACCGGGATTTTTCCCGGTATCCCGGTGGGCCAGTCCGGCCCTGGATAGAAGCATGGCTCGACGGACGTTAAAACTATAGAAGACACAGACATGTCATGAAAAAAAGTAGTGTTTAATTGAAAGATTGCGTCAGGTGTAGACATTACATATAAATGATATAATGAAAGAATATAAGTACTTTACTGAGCCCTCTTTGCTCCATTTATCAGGGGGTGGACATGGTGTTTAGAATCGTGGGTCATATGGGTTAAATCTTCCGTCATCTGACCCAAGATGTCATCCCCCTGAAAGAACTCCAATATACAATAAAAGAGAGTTCAGTAAGTTACTTTTCTATTATTTCTTCTTAAAACATTTTTATTTAAAATACCTACACCTGATGCAACCTTTCAATTAAACATAACTTAGTTTTTGAAGAAGGTTGTCCTTTAAATAGACTTTTTGTGCCGTGTGTAAATGGGGTCACTTTTTTAAGTGGGGAAATCACCATGGATACCAGTGGAACGTTGCTTTTTTAATAGAATGTTACAAACTATTTGTTCTTTATACATTACCTTTATTATGACTGATCATCTGTTTATTATTGTGTATAGTAAATGTAACCTGACATAGAACTTGCCAAAATTTGCCCAGAGGTTCAGTTGCAGACAAAACAAACACGATTTGACTGGAGACTGAACAGGGGAATGAAGGAGAGAACCAAGTCAAAAACAACCCCAAGACATTGGACATGGTCAGCGAGTACAATAATCGTATTTTCAAGGTGATGGCAAAGTCAGTTACAGGGACTGCGCTCAAGGGAGGGAAGATGATCAGCTCTGTGTTAGAGAGATGCATTTGCAGGCAGTGATCACACTGCCAGGTGGAGATGGCCAACAGACAATCCCCAACATGCGACATAACAGTCTTATATGAAGGATATAATATGAGGAAAGAAGATCGCTGTCTACAGAGAGATATTTGCCCTATAGCAACTTACCTGCCCTAACCAGCCCTGCAGCTGAACTTGTCCTACCAGTGTCCAGGAGACTACTAAGGGCCCCTTACTGAATACATTTTCTGCCCCCCCCCGCCCCCCAAGCATGTTATCCCGGTCTAATGTAATATGGAGGGTGGTTGGGAGCAGTTGGTCAAAATGGCAGTAATATTTTGCCACTCAATAAGTCACTATTTTTCCCTCAATATGCCATTATTTTGCCATTTAATATGCCAGTATTTTGCCCCTCAATATGCCAGTATTTTGCCCCTCAATATGCCATTATTTTGCCATTTAATATGCCAGGATTGTGCCCCTCAATATGCCATTCTTTTCCCATTTAATATGCCAGTATTTTCCCCTCAATATGCCATTTAATATGCCAGGATTTTGCCAATTAATATACCAGGATTTTGCCCCTCAATATGCCAGGATTTTGCCCCTCAATATGCCAGGATTTTGCACCTCAATATGCCAGGATTTTGACCCTCAATATACCAGTTTGTAAAGTTTGTCCGGTCACATTTCCTAACAAACTTTATTGAAGCCGCGCGGCTGGAGGGGAGCGCACAATGCTTCCCTCACAGCCAAGGACCTGCACAGCAGCAAGGAGGTAAGTCAAAATCTGGCAAGTCACTACAATATTTTCCAAGGGAGAGGTTTTTCCATATCATTAATATGGAACAATATATGAGATCTGAATACCCCAAGAATGAAACCCTTATTCCACAAATCTATAAGTGAAACATCATACCGCTGATATTTTTGTCAGTTTTCCTCCTCTATTCAGTGTAATAACACTTTCTATGTTTGTATTGGGCTTTTACTGGAGATATTTCTGGGTATTATTGTATATTTTTCGATTATATTGTGAATAATTGACTTGGACAAACTAGAACATGATATAAAAAACATGTAGTATGTGAACATGCAAATAAAATGTACAACAAATCATGTTCAACTTGAAAGCACATTTCCAGCTTTGCTTATTATATGTATGTTGTATGTGTATTTAATATATGTGAAATACACGTATATTTACTTTACAGGACTGTTGCTATAACAACAAAAATAAATCTACACTTTTGTTTGTTGTTTTTAGGAGATAGAAAGAGTTGAAGAAAAAACAGAAAAAAAAACAGATCTGTTGAATCCAATGTTAAGTCTATGGAGGCCATAATATAGCCGCTATTAATTTAGAGAGAAAAAAAGAGTCTGTCCTAGCCGCGACATATTTACAGCTCATGTGTCCCTAGGCACAGGACGTGCAGTACCCCATGTCAATAAAGCTTGAAATTTAGTAGTAAGAAATTCCATGATGGACGTGAGCAACATAGTATCAATACTGTGGTAAACAGCAGATTCTAATACTGTAGGATATTTATGGAAAAATTTAAATAAATGTTTTACATGTTCTTTTTTCATACTTTTAAATATTTCAAATGGGTAAATATTGTTATCCGCACAGTATCTGAAGGCAGTTTACCGTATGCCATTTGACAAGTTTTTTAGAATAATAATACAGTATTTTTAAAGTAATATTAAAAACATTTACTTCATTGGGAGGTTCTAGAGCATTGTTATACACTCATATGCACCAAACAGTCTGACCTAATAGCAAAGAGGGAGGACAGAGGGATGTTGTACCCTAACTAAATGCTTTGCAATGGTATAGTGCTATAGGCCTGGGGCTAGCAAGTGTGATTTTTGCTCCATAGACTGGCTTAATTACACGTTATAATTGGGTCATCAGGTTTGGTTACACTTGAAATTCCGTATGGTGGGAAACATTTTATTTGTTCATAAGATGCAACTGTGTCTTGTCATATGTTCTCATGATGCAAGTCTTCTGTGCAGCTGGCAGGAATGTACTTTTGTGATAGAGTATTAGGATACAGTATAATAACATGGAGTAATTGGTAGTACTCTGTGTTATATATTATTCACTTGAGCGACCCCCTAACATGGATGAATGCTAAGCATAGTCTAAGCATAGTCTAGAAAAACACACACGCACTCACTAGCTTTATCACATTTATTAATGGTGACATGCAACCAAGAATTTGTAAAAATGTTAGAAATAAATGCTTAATAAAATAATACCACAGGCATGTAAAAACTGTACCAGAGAAGTAATACTGAACTATTTTACTGCTTCTTGCATATCTATTTGACATTAAATCTAATTGTTTTGATACATTATAAAATAAATTCAGAGATGAGCTAAATATACTTTCTGTATATTCAATTAAAAAAAAACTATCATGCTGCTTACATATTCCAAAGGGAATATAAAAACATATTAATAGAAAAAAAAGCAAGACTTATGTTATACTGCAACTTAAAACATCTATTTTGGTATAGTCAACTCCAAATCTTTGGAATCTGAATCAGGCAATAATAATAAAAACACCTGATTTTTTGCATCATGTTAATTTTAGTGAATAGACCTGAATATTGTTGATTAAAGAAACTGCCTGCCTCTACCTCCGGCTGCCCCCACTAGCCACCAGGGAGGCTACGTTGGGGGGAGGGAGGGGGGAGCCAGACAAAATGGGGGCGAGGGTGGGGGAGAGACAGACAACTTGGGGGAGGGTGGGGAAGAGAGACAGACAACATTGGGGAGAGGGTGGGGGAGAGAGACAGACAACGCTTGGGGGAGGGAGGGGTGGGGGAGAGAGACAGACAACTTGGGGGGAGGGTGGGGAAGAGACAGATAACTTGGGGGAGGGTGGGGGAGAGAGACAGACAACTCGGGGGGAGGGTGGGGGAGAGAGACAGACAACATTGGGGGAGGGTGGGGGAGAGAGACAGACAACATTGGGGGGAGGGTGGGGAAGAGACAGACAACTTGGGGGAGGGTGGGGGAGAGAGACAGACAACATTGGGGGGAGGGTGGGGGAGAGAGACAGACAACGCTTGGGGGAGGGAGGGGTGGGGAGAGAGACAGACAACTTGGGGGGAGGGTGGGGGAGAGAGACAGACAACGCTGGGGGGAGGGAGGGGTGGAGAGCATTGGGTAAGTCTGGGGGGTAGGGGCCGAATTGGCACATAAAAGGTAAATAAAAACAAGAAATGCTTTTTTTTATATCATAATCTTTTATTAAATATGAAAAACCAATTTACATGTGAATATATAAAAGTCAAACTTTTTTCCTATAGGGTTGTCTTATATTCAGGCTTTTAGTTTTTTTCCTAAAGGAATATCCAAAGTTTGGGGGGTCGTCTTATAATCAGGTTCATCTTATATTCGAGCAAATACGGTAATTCCCCTATTTATATGGAAATGGTGACTAGTTCCCCTATTTATATGGGAATAGTGAATAGTTGCCCTATCTATATGGAAATAGTGAATAATTCCCCTATTTATATGGAAATAGTGAACAGTTCCCCTATCTATATGGAGATGGAAATGACCATTGCAGAACAGAATTGATGTTACTGTAAGGTTTGCACAGTGTGTTTTATTATGTTGGTATCTGGCTGGTTTGATAGGTCTGAATTTAGTTCACTGCTGTAGGAATAACCTAATTGGCACACTAGAAAGGGTTTCCCACTGAGTGCTTGGATTAATAAAAGCTTTTCGATGGTGTTAAAGTATTTCTTTGCCACATGCAACTTATGGCCTCCAAAAAAGAAATGAAATCCCTGAAGCAATTTAACTGACAATCCTGAGAAGTGCATAGGTTTGATTGGAAACCCTATAGTATGTTAATCATTCTAACTCTTGGGAGAGAGAAAAATAGACATCTCTGTATGTAAACGGGGAAAAAACGTGAAGACATTTCTCACATTCATTGGCTATGGCTGTCTTTAGAGACTTCTTCATATCACAAACAAAACACATGGTTTAGCACATAAGAATGTCAAATAAAAATACACACTGCAATACACGCTCAGGTGGATTTGTCAAGGAAATACATTTTATTTTTATAGTTTAATATATATATTCACTAAACTCTTTCCACCTGTTTTTACTTTACTTTCTTTACTGGGTAAACCTCATTGGATTTTGGTTGTTGCTTTGTTATTCAAACAAATTTGTTTTTCAGTACAAAACATCTGCTGGTGCCACTCACATGATAATAAAAAAATATGTACCTGGTATAATACAAAATAATGTTAGTTGTGTAGAAGCTAAATACACATATATAATATTTGGTCTTACTAAATTGTTATGCAATTAATTTAATTTGGTAAGATTTGTGTATATGTGTGTGTGTGTATATATATAATAGCGATTATATCCAACCAGATCAGCAAGTTTAGGCCAAGTGTGGCCTTCAAGGTATTTGTGTGACTCCTAACCAAGCTAACAGGACCATAAACCTCATAAAATTAATCCTGCTCGGCCCACCAACCATAGCTTTGGCCCCCCCACCCTCAGCTTCTGTGGTGTGTTAGGTCCTCCATATTAAGAAAATACTGTCGTATGGTTCAGATTTGTGTATTTGTGTGTGTGTTTGTGTGTGTATTTGTGTGTGTGTGTGCTTAAAAAAGCAGCTTCACCTACTGTGTCTGAAAAAAGGTTTTAGATAAGTAATTCATTGTGTAAAGTAAATAAACTGGTCTGTCAGATCTGTTTTATCCTCAAGTCTTCCTATTTCCTAAAACTAGCAGATAAAGTAATAGTGTAATAGTTATAGCGTTGCTGTTATGTTAGCGATGGTCCTGCCTCACTATCCACGCTTTCGTAAAAATAAGTGAATTCCACACACACATTAAACACATATTAATGAATTACCTACATGGAACTGACCAATGCATAGAAGAATTGAGACCACCTAGGAAGGCAGCTGCTGGTTATTTTCCATGCACAACTTGTGGGATCTTCAATAGCGCTGTACCTTGTTTGTTTGGTTGGAACCGTAGACCAGCAATTAATCTGGATAGTTAAATAATCAAAATATACATATTTTATGTTTTAGGCAGTATCTGTAAACAACTTACATGCCTTAAATACTACACCCCCTCATTTCATGAGTCTGCATTCATCTGTGCACACACAGATTGGCTTATCAAAAAAAAAAACCCTGACAGAACTAAAGTGAATAATTACTCTGAACTTAGACGTTTGCCATTTAACAAATGTGTTTAGCTACAGTGTGTTGCTTAATTATTCCAGTTATTTATATGGCGGCAATAAACTTACGTAATCAACCTCGCTCAACCAGCAAATTACAGACTCATGGTAGTCTCACCATTCATGGAAAATAACTGCACCACAGATATGGCACATTATATTGCATTTAGAGATTTATTGCATTTTGGATGCTATTGCCGCTTTAAGAAGAGATGCTATGAAGGGGAGGACAAAAAACAGACAGGAAATCCTAAATGTAAATACCTGGGTTGATGTTGGGAATTGTTTATAGAATGTATTGACATGAAGGACAGTAAAATACATTGCTGAATGACTCGGGAGGGATACACTATATTTGGCTCTGTTGGTGCAGCCAATAACTCATGAATGGCACAAAACACCACACTGTAGAAATTGTTTATAAAATTCTACCGAAGTAATACACAAGCTAAAATGTTCGAAATCTGTTAACCCCTCTGTGATGCATAGTGCTTCTGTCCCAGACAACACAAGCACCAAAACGCCACTTTTTGTTCTTGGCCACTGATCAGAAGTTGCAAGACCTCAAGACATGTGATGTCACAGAGGCATTCCAGCCCCCGGGAAGTTTCCTGTCAGATTGAGGCCACTCAAAGTCTGGTGGGATAGGTGGGATCCCGCTGCAAGTACCTGCAGTAGGATCCGAGCACAGCTCATCGCGGAGGGACAGTGCTGGTAAACACTGGATGTTCTATGCTGTCCTAGCATCTTTTGGGACCACTAAATTTAGGATGGCATAGAAGGTACTAGCATCACAAAGAGGTTAATGTTGCATTCCTAACACATGCCAATTTGTGATTGGCCATTAAGAGTTTTTTGTGCTGACTTGGATGCAATCTCCTGGATAATAAGCAGGGGTTTTTTTTTGGGGGGGGGGGGGGGGGGGGGCAGGGGGAAGAAGCAAAGGCAGTAAATACACCATAACAATTCTGAAATGATAGTCAACAGACATGGTTTGTAAAATCAGAATTAAACATAAAAACTGTAATAAACTATAATAATGCAAGATTTTAGAGTAACAAAATACGAGTAAGTTGCTGCACAAATAAATAGCGAATAGTCACAGACCTCTCATTAGCAACCTAAATATGGCGTTGTAATGTTGTTTCCTGTGGCTCCCATACTTTCAGCTCTTCAGTCATATGTTGGGCTACAGAGCAGAACAGCTTGACACATCTGAAAATGCTTTTGCTTGGCTGCTAATTCCAGTAAGCCTGATTGCATAAAGAACCCCTGAGAAGCCTCCTTAACATTGTAATTCCTCCTGGTTCAGCCAGGATCTGGATGTATTGTATGGTAGCTCAAGAGAAGTCTACAGTTATTTGTTACTGTTTGTCACATATTGGAGAAATCACAGGGATAGTAGGCACTTTATTAAAACACCTGCAGCTACTTTCACCAGTGTTCTTCTATCCCTTATGTTTGCACAATGTTTTTCCATTGACAGAGTAAATTGCATTATAGAGAGGATGGAGGTCCAGGGGAGAGTATAATTTGTCCACCTTTTTTCATTAGTGGAGAGTCAGTTCAGTGGCTGGCACTATAATATCTGGATTTAGATCTAGCCACCTAATTCTGCAGAATTACAAAAAATGAAATGGAAAATGTTCCTGCTCTTTCAATGAGATTGTTTTGGCTGGTTTATTTGACACGAAGAACCTGGCAAATTCAATTTGACCTCGAGAAAATGGCGGCTTGTTACACTAACTTTACAGGTATCAATAGTAGCTATTTTACCTATCCTATTGAAGTTTGACCAATCCATATGGTAGGAACATATTCCCGCTGTGTTCCATTCTCTTCAGTAGACAATTTGTTAATAACCTGTGTTTGTCTTGTCAAGGTAATTTTATACGCCGTTTTATACTTTTTAAGTTCCTGAAATATCAGAAACACAAGGTCAAATTGTTACTCGTGTGGGCTTGCGCCTTTCTTGGGCCATCTGTTCCATGGTCCATGGCAGACTGCCCAGCTAGTCAATTGACCCTCCAGGAGAATGTATAATTACTTCTCAGGAGTTATTATAATATTTGAATAAACTAACAAGTAAGTTGAGCATCACCGCTTTGATCCACTCTCTCTATAATGCAACCTTGTATTGTATTTCCAATTTCGATTATCTACAAATAAAACATTCAGCTAAACATCCTATGACGAACAAGCTGCTTTAATCTATGTGTGCCAGAGAAATGCAACAAATGACACAGATTCACTTTTATGCATTGGAATTATTGGTATATTGTTCAGATTCAAATAAGCCAGAATGTAATAAATAATAATGTCCTGATGCTTTTCAGCTGATATGTAAACCCATGTTGAGACATCTGCCACATAAGCATATGTAGATGCCTGTTCTTTTCTGATTTTTGGTTTAGCATTGCAAATTGATCAGGCTTATTGAATCCTAAATAATTGTAATGGTTTGATCCTTTTATATTAGGACAGGGCCGTCTTTAATAGTGATTGGTCCCTGGGCAAGCATTTGCTTGGGCCCCCTGGACCCTGCTCCCTCCCCTGCATGTATAAAATGTGTATATTACGTGTATAATTGCAGTGTATAAACTTTATATTTGGATACAAAATGTGTATATATGGCTGCAATATTGTTTTCTTCTTCCTTACGTCAATAGTGGGTTCCTAATAAGCCATTCTGATTAGGTTCAGGTCTTTGAGAAGATTGATGGGATATTTCAAAATATGTAATCCACGGGTTCCAAATCTTATAAAATCTACTTTTATTATTTTCTATACAATATGAAGCTTTTTCATCATTACTGTTAGTTTGTTTGTATCTGTGACAAAGTATTGTTAGTCAATGACATTTTTCTTCCTTTCTTGCAATGCAGGTTTAATAGCCATACGAGAATGTGCAATTAATGTCCTTGTATTATTTGTGATATTATTTGGATACATGTTTAGCAGAGCAAGTTTAGGGTTGAGAGTAAAAGTTAAATTCAGATAATTATTCATGTTTAAGAAAATGTCCTTTCATAGGTTGTAAAATGTCCTTTCATGGTGGTTGTAAAATTGTACAATACCACTTGCATTGTTTATGTGGAGTCCATCATTTGCCTATCTTTGTATCCTCTGTGTTTGAAAGCTACATGGCAAATAATGGTATTGACAAAATAAAAACAATATTCACCGAATCTATAGAATTGGTAGCAAACACCAACATTTTGTATTATCCCCATATACACAGAACAATATAAGAGTCTTGTTTTTGCTTTAACGTACCCAAAGTACAAATGATATAATATGTACAGGCTTGATGTTCACATTCAAAGTTTATAAATTAAATATGCAGCGCTTTTCCATTTCACATCTGGAATATCATTCACCTGACTCAGAGCAGACTGACCAGCAAGGGTGGGGTCACGGGTTGGGTGATTAGATTAAGTGACCAGATTAAGCTTCATGCTACTTGGTAAAGGTACCAAGTGCCAGGAGTGCAATTCTGGTAAAGAATTTTGGATATCCTGAAGCACATATTACCTAATAACAGGTAACCCCTGATATCTCCTTATGTCTGTCTCTCTCCTAACTTCCCCTTTCTTTGTCTCTTCCCTTTTTTCTGTCTTTTTCCATTTCCTATTTTGTCTGTCTCTCCTTGATCTTCTCTAATATGTGTCTCTCCCCGTCTCCCATTATAGCTGTCTCTCCCCATCTATCCTTATGTCTGTCTCTCTCCCATCCCTCCTTATATCTGTCTCTTTTTCCAGCTTCTGTTTTTGTGTGTCTTTTTCCCATCCCCCTTTTTTGTCTGTTTCTCCCCCATCTACCCGGATGTGCACAGCAGCTCCAAGCTGTTGCACAGAGAACCTATATTGCTGTCGGTGTGATCATGTGTGCCATTCTCAGTCTCGCAGAGTGACATGTGTTCACTATGCACAGGAAGTGCAAGGTAGCACTGGCTGAGGTCTGAGACACACACACATGATCACACCTGCAACTGCCTCTGAGGCTCTCCATAGGTTCCTTGCCAGTGACACCCCCCACTTCTGCACTTAGGCGGACCACAAGAAAAAACAAATACCAGACAATGTATTGCTGTCACTCTAGTTATGCCGGCACCACCTGGAATACTGGCTTTGCTGGTAAAATACTGGCGGGTGGCCCCCCTAGTTGTATCGTGAACATCTGCAAAGAATAGTTTGGAGGTAGTTTCCAGTTAAGAGGAGAGGAACAGTTATTCATGACTAAATAAATTCACAGTTACCATATCACATTTTTATCGTATGAAGTGACATATGCATAGAATGCATTGTCGTCACTAAAGTAAAATGCAGTAGACAATAGGGGTGATTTACAAATGTCCTTTGTACAAATTTCAGAATGTGAGGCAATCACCATGGAAACCAATACATGCTCCTGCTCATTGCTTCATATTTAGAACTTTGAAGTGACCTTAATAAATAATCACTCAATGTCTTCAGCACATCGCAGGAAGCAGAGTGTATTTTCTCCTTTACCAGAGGACTGGGTCATGCTTTGCATTGCTTAACAGAATAAGGAACTAAGACATTGACTGTAACACTATAGCATAAGCAATATGTTATTTTAAAATCAATTTGTGTAGGGTCTGGTGTGCTGCTGTATCAGTAATTCTTTTGGGAAATTGTGGTTTTAAAGCCTTTATTTCCAAGGTCTCTTTGAAACTCTAGCTCTTGGGCATGTTTAAATGTGTCTACATTGGTGTTAATTATTCAAACCTAAGGGCAGATGAAGCGTCGGATGAGGAGTACGAAAACATCTCATTTCATCCACAAACACATCCTTTTTTAGAGATTATTTGTCCCCTACAAGGTTACACAGTGAGTGAAATGGAACTGACCAATTTCCAGATCAAATATTTACCATAGGGATTGTCAAAATTAGTTTTGCTAAAGTGACTAATGAAAGTAGAAGTTGCTTTTGAGAGAAATGGCTTTCAGATTGTATTTGGCACTGTCAGAGGTGGTTTGGGGCAATTGTTTAATGCCATAATAATAAGTATCTGCAGCTGTGAAGCTAAACATGTTGTGTGATGTACCTTCTTACAAGCAACTCATTGCCCATCTGAGCTGTGAATGCTCCTTCAGACTGCCTTATCAACCACTTCAGCAACTTTTCTGACATCAAATGACTGACATCCACAATCTATAATACTTTCACTGCCAATGTATTAGAGGGAAACAGGGCTCGGCTCTCCATCTGCTGTTGAACACTTGAGGGAGTCTGGTTGTATTACTGTGCATCCCAAACCATTACCACCCAAAATGAAGCAGAAGTCTTCTGAAAACAACATCAGAGGATGCAGGAGTATGTGGGTGTATATCATGTGATCCACATTGGTGTATACCCAGTTGCAGACATTTAAGACATTTCTTTCTTGGGTTGCTGTGCGCACATATATCAGCACAGCCATTACCTCTGCTTGTCAACAGAGCAAACCTAACCATGTGGCAGTTACTGGAATAAGTATGGCCACCAGAAATAAACTCAAATGGTCTATTGGGGGGAAAAAAGTATTGAGCGGATAATAGAAATACACATTGCTATGTGGTAAATACATGAAAGGAGTTTATAAAGTGTAACATCAACCAATTTTTATACTGATGTTCTGTGGAGAGGTTATAGTCATTTTATGATGTACAATGTTCTTTTTATAATGTAATGTCACATTTGTTGACTACTAGAGTTCTCTTATTTTTGATCTATGTATTTATTTATTTTGTTAGAACTTTTGATACAATACAGTAAATCACTATTTTGATTCCTGTGTTATTTTTTCTCATATAATTTCATGTTTGAATGTCACATAAAAAACTGTAATACTTCTGCATTCTTACATAAATATATATTTGGTACATAATCTGACATTATCCATAGGGGAGTGTTCTTCACTTAATACTTTGTCATTCTGCTTTGTGGCAGTGCAATTTTGTTGAAATTACACTTATAAATCAAGTATAGCTGATATCCTGTGACAAAGTTGCTAATAATGTATTTCTTACCTGATTTCAAAAATTCAACAAATGTATGAGGAACATGCCACATTTTCAAACACACTTCAAACCCATTTGATTCAACAATGATTTACTAAAATGAGTTACTTTCTCATGTATATAGAGAAAAAAATGCACCCTTTTTTCCAGATGTGTTAATATTGGGAAGTCTTAGAATCGAGGAAATACTGTGTTGGCTTGTTGAAAGCGCTTTTACATTTACTGGAAAAGGTAGCGGTGCCAAAAAAGACTTAAACAGACTTAAATATGTATGTACTTACCCTGAGTCCGACTCTCCCACTCAACTACTACTCAGATTGACATGTCATCAGCAATATCACTCCTCCCTTTTCACAGCAACATTCTGGACAGCGCCATAGAATCTAGGCTGCCGAAATCAGCCTCCAAGTGTAACACCTGAATTTAGCCACTGAATCTAAGATGCTGGCGATTCTAAGATGCACCCATTTTCCAAAAGTATTAAAATTGAAAAAAAAAAGTGTGTCTTAGAATCAAGGAAATATGGTAAGTGCAGGCAATGAAACAAATTTCTCTAAAAAAAAAAATGTATGGTTCTAATTTGGTATTTTTCTAATATATTGACTATAATGCCAAAAACAGGGACTGTCAGCAGGGAAATGCAGCTCTTGTCTGCATTATTAAATAATGAAAAGCTAAAACCAGCTTCCAAGAGAAATAGGATTCTTGGCCTGTTACCAGCCTGCTCAAGGACCGTCCTATTGCAGAACATAAGGAGCTCTGTATTTCTGTAGCTTTAAGCGATTAGGTGACACAGTAAACTTTATAGATGCTGATTGGTTTAGAACTAACATTTCGGGTTTTTTTTCTTGAGTCGTTTCTCACACTATGCATAAGTCTGGCTGAGATTAGATGCTGGCCCAGGGTTCTAAAAGCAAAATACATGAGCCCCACAGCAACTCTTTATTGAACTATATCAGTTCCTTTCTGAAGTATTCTCTGATTCAGTAGAACCCAATACATGGTATAATTCTATTCTAGATCTAAGATAAGTCAAGGAATTAATAAAAGTATTCAATAAATTGGGCAGACTAGATGGTTGAATGGTTCTTATCTACCAACACATTCTATAGTTGAGTGTAAAAGTCACTTTCTATGAGTTAGTTAAATTAAGTAAGCCACAGGGTGTTACTTAGTGCCAGTCCTTGGCCTAATATACCCTTGTTGACAAGATGCTTACTACTTCATTTTAGTTCCTATAAAATGCTATACATATCTGAAAGACCTGCTTTTTGGCTGATCTCAGGAACAGCATGATGTTTTGGGCTCAGTGCCAACCTACTGCAATCATGGGAGTCTAGAGGGTAAACTTGCTGTAAAGAACATAATATAATTTACATCACTTGTGTTACAAAAGGAACAACAGTGATGAACTTAGGCCGTGTCACTGTTTATTTTTCTCAGTGGAGATAGCTAAGTGGCTACAGTTTATGTTACTGTTTGGAATATAATTGGAGGAAAGCTTAACGGAAAGGAAACAGAGGACGTATAGCTATATATATGTATATGTATATTTTTTTAATACATGCTCCATATATGCATTCAAATTATTTATTAAAAAATGTACCCTACTGGTAGACACAAAATTGTATGCACAAATAGATACACATTTTTCTCTCTTTAGAATTCTCAAATGATCATCGGAAATTATTTATTCATGGTTTAAAAATGATTCACACATTATATAATTGGTTATTTAACACAGAATTTCAGTTAATAAAATTGTAAATCGTCAATACATGACTTTGTGAGAATTTTCATTTGTCGTTTCTCCTAAAAACACTTCTTAAATGCAAAGGAACATCAATACCCTGATTATAATGTCATGAAGTCACAATCGCAACATGAAATGTCCAACTTGTTTGACATCATTCATACTATCTACCCAAATAACATGTAACTTCTCTAAGGACAAAATGATTATGATTGCATAATAGGGCAATCCAAAGAGCTGCTCTCACCAAGCAAGGTTCCGAAGCAGGGGCTTTACCCCACCCCTCAGCTATAATAGGATTCCAGAAATACTTGAAATATGTGAAATAAAGGTGTATATTTCACCACACATAACACATAAACATGGCAATCAACATTTGTTCACACATTTAGAGTGCTAAGCATTTTTGGAGTATTACTAATAGGGCAATTTGTCCCAGCTTGGAATAAAAGCAATAACCTGGGATACCTCACAGTACAAAAAAGTGGTCTAGTAGTACTGAAAGGTTCTTCAGGTTGATTAACTTGGATTAACTTACTAACAGCTGTGCTTGAGTTGAGAACCTCAACTTGGGCAAACCACAGAAATCTCAGATATTGTTAACACTGACTTCCTTATTATCACTTGTCAACAAATGAATGTGCGTGTGTTAGCTGTACTAAACATACAAATGTAATGTATGCCCTTCTGTGTGATAAGTGAAGCAAATCCTGGTTGCTTTCCTATCTAGATTAAATAATATTTTGTTCCGCTAGGTACCATCTGTGAGCAAAACTGTTGTCAGGTTAATAAATACAACATCAGCTAAGGTGGGGTAAAAGCCAACTTTGTAATTGTAACAAAACCAAAATAAATATCTGATTGAGTCTACTTTGTCAGATGGCTATTTATACCTTTGGTCAGACAAATGAGGATCTGACCCAAGACTCCAAAGGACATGTATGTACCCTAAAACACAGAAATCCTCAGCATACGGTGCTGCAAAGGATTATGGGTAATGCTATGCAAATAAATATGTATGGCATACATATATGGCAGTGCTTGTAAATGTTTATCTCTTATTAATTATATAAATTATGGATGGCCACCTTACCCAAAATTAACTGATTATTTTAACAAGATGTTCACGAATCATAACTGCATATAATTTCTAGATATGTTTGTTTTTTCTTGGCAGTGGAACTGAGTTAGTTATTGCTAATGAATATGTTAATATTGTGTAGATGCAACTGTTTGTTGTAAACAAATAAAGCACTTGCCCAGCTGGGCTTGTACACAATTCACATGAAGGATTTTTCCAGAAAATAAGTATTTGTTGTGTATTGTGATTAGTGCTAACCAAGTAGTGCAATACTTAGCATGCCCAGCAAATAATTAGTATATATTTGTTGCTGTTAAACATAAGGGATTAAAAATATGTACGTGATCATTATCTTGAATTACAAAATAAAATGAAAAGTATTACTATCAGCTAGACATGTGCATTAGTTTTCGGACAAATGCATTTTCGTCCGAAAATAGCATTTTCGTCCATTCGTCCGAAAAACGAAGAACGAAAATGCTAAGCTAACGAAAGCCGAATGAACGAATGGTTAATAAACGAAAATCATTCGTTCATTCGTCCATTCGTAGTACTATTGCATTCTATAAGCCGAAATAGAGTCGGTTTATAGAATACAATAGCATTTCACTACACGGAGACAAAGTCTCCATTCATAAATTTATTGTAATACATGTAATCCTATTGCTATTCTATAAACCGAACGTTCGGTTTATAGAATAGCAATAGGAATACATGTATTCCATAAGCCGACAGCCTATAAACCGAACGTTCGGTTTATAGGCTGTCGGCATTTTACTACACGGAGACTAAGTCTCCATTCATAATTTTATGAATGGAGACTCTGTCTCTGGATAGTTAAATGCCCACAGCCTATAAACCGAACGTTCCGTTTATAGGCTGTCGGCATTTTACTACACGGAGACAAAGTCTCCATTCATAATTTTATGAATGGAGACTCGGTCTCCGTGTAGGGAAATGCCGACAGCCTATAAATCGAACGTTCGGTTTATAGGCTGTCGGCTTATGGAATACATGTATTCCTATTGCTATTCTATAAACCGAACGTTCGGTTTATAGAATAGCAATAGGAATACATGTATTCCATAAGCCGACATCCTATAAACCGAACGTTCGGTTTATAGGCTGTCGGCATTTAACTATACAGAGACAAAGTCTCCATTCATAATGAATGGAGACTCTGTCTCCGTATAGTTAAATGCCGACAGCCTATAAACCGAACGTTCGGTTTATAGACTGTCGGCATTTTACTACACGGAGACAAAGTCTCCATTCATAATTTCATGAATGGAGACTCTGTCTCTGTATAGTTAAATGCCGACAGCCTATAAACTGAACGTTCGGTTTATAGGCTGTCGGCTTATGTAATACATGTAATCCTATGGCTATTCTATAAACCGAACGTTCAGTTTATAGAATAGCAATAGGATTACATGTATTCCATAAGCCGAAAGTCTATAAACCGAACGTTCGGTTTATAGACTTTCGGCTTATAGAAAACATGTAGTACTATTGCCTTTCTATGAACCGAACGAGAGCCCCATTCATAAGAATTTCTTATGAATGGGGCTCTCGTTCGGTTTATAGAAAGCCAATAGTATTTCATGTATTCTATAAAACGAACGAATAAAAATTAACGAAACGAAAATAATGAACAAATTTTGTCTGAAACGAATGCAGTAATGAACGAAATTCATTTTAGACGAAATAAATAACATTTTCGTCCGAGTGGACGAAAACGAAACGAAAATTTTAGTTTTGCACATGTCTACTATCAACTAAGTTCTGGTGGGGGTACAAGGGATAGGGAAACCCCTCCACTTAAAAGTCAGAGGGTAGCAGAGTTACTAATTAAACACAAATCTACACACACCAGATAAGACTGAAGACTTGCTTTTCCCACAGAAATCCAAAACATGCAGTACTAACACCACTGCAAGGAATTCTGGGTATCATGGCCCACTTGGAGCAAATGGCCGCTGTACTAGACAGCCTTAAAATAAACATAATGTCTTGTTAACCTGTGCTGTGATATCTACAAATCTTTCACTCTTTAGAATGTGCTTCAAAATACATGGGTTCAAACAGAAGCCATGAAAGTATGTAGCTTTCTCACCTAAAAACACCAGTTAAGAATACACTTGTCCACTGTCCATCATATTCTCCTTTCCCACCTTTTCTAACAAATTATGTGTCCTCCGTCCCGCATTCCATATTACAAGCTTATTTTGTGCGTTTATTTGTTTTGGTTTGTCTTAGTTTTCAACACTCCTTTAAGTTCTGTACCACCCTCATTAAACTGTTGGCACTATATAGATAAATGTAAAATGTAACACATATTTGTTGCAGCATTCTTATAATCAAATGATACAAAGGTTGTAATATTTTCTGAAGTAAAATGTAGCATAATTGCTTTGTTTGAGTAAATTCTATAAAGATAATTTATTAATAAGTGCATGTTGACATAGATTTCAGAAAGAACATTAGACTATAACATCCTCTAGGAGTGCTTTGTTTATTTGCTTATTATCCATAGTGTTGAACTATTTTACCTGTTAGCTTCTGAGCCTTCAGTCGCTTAGACATTAGACTAAATATCATCTGTGTTAGGCTTTTCTGTTCTTACTTTCCCCCACACTGAGCCCCCTCTGTATGGGAGTCTGTTACTGGAATAATAATAGAAACATAGAATGTGTTGGCAGATAAGAACCATCTGGTCCATCTAGTCTGCCCAATTTTCCAAATACTTCGATTGGTCCCCAGTTCCCTATCTTATAGCTGAGATAGCCTTGTGCCTATCCAACGCATGCTTAAAATCCTTCACTGTGTTTACCTCTACCACTTCCACTGGAAGGCTATTCCATAACCCACTACCCTCTCAGTAAAGTAATACTTCCTGATATTACTTTTAAATCGTTGCCCCTCTAATTTTAGGCTATGTCCTCTAGTTGTGGTATATTAAATCGTAACACCCAGACTTTAACTTGACTAATCATCCGTAAGTCAGGTTTGGAAGCCCTTAACTAGGGGTACAGATTTGCATCTTGGGATATATGTAACAAAGTAAATATCTGTGAAAAGAGCAGGATAGACCTGATGTCAAAATGTTCTGTGTCTGTAACAATTAAAAACATGTCACCAGTAATTTAAGAAAATATTAATCTCGGTCTTTGATCTTTTTTTCCCCTTATTACAGCCAATCCAGGATTCTATGGAACAAAATTGAGGTTTTCCTCTGAACATTTTCAGTTATTTTATGAATGTGTTGATGTATCAATGGCCTTTTATAAAGAACCATTTCTCAAAACAAAACTCCAGGTGCTTACAAAGGACTGATGAGAAAAGTGACTTAATTACCGCTGTAGAAAATCTGCATCAACAGAATGTACCCTCTGTGCAATCCATATAAATAGATAAATAAAAGAGCGCACAAACTTAGGCTCCTCATATCTCGCACAATTAGTACATGTTCAGAATATTGGGTCAGATCTTCCTTCATCAGACCTAAGCTGAATTTAAGGACTGTCTGTCTGACTTACCACCAGAGGGCGGGCTGATTCACGGACAGGCCACACCCACCAGCCATCTTAAGGAAGCAAATCTAGTTGGCACCTTCCTTATCTAGACATATCTTCTACAGGAAGACAATTTAATTGAACGACAATTTAAGAAGCACATTCAGTGCTGTATTTACCGCGAGGCATCCTAGGCGGATGCCTATGGCGGCAAATTTTGGGGGGCGGCAGCGCCCCCCAGCACTGGAAAAAAAAAAAATCAAAAAAAAAAAAAAATCAAAACAAAAAATCTGGCCCTTTAAAAAACAAACAAACCCCACCGCGCTTGCAGGCAGAGACGGAGGTGAGAAGGGATCGCAAGATCCCCCCTCACCAACGCTCTGCCTGCCAGGCTGCACGGGGAGCCGAACAGGCAGCACAGAGAAACCTCCGTGCTGCCTGTTCGGCTCCCCGTGCAGTGTGCCGACACGGAAGTGCCGACAGGTCACGTGACAGGCGCGCTGACGTCATACGCGCGCCCGGTCACGTGACCTGTCGGCAGAATCGCCGGGAAGCCGAACAGGCAGCATGGAGGGACCATGCTGCCTGCCTGCCAGGGAAAGGTAAGTGCTGATGGGAGACTGTGTGTGTGTGTGTGACTGAGTGTGATGGGAGTCAGAGTGTGTGTGATGGGAGACTGTGTGTGACTGAGTGTGATGGGAGTCAGAGTGTGTGTGATGGGAGTCAGAGTGTGTGTGATGGGAGACAGTGTGTGTGACTGAGTGTGATGGGAGTCAGAGTGTGTGTGATGGGAGTCAGAGTGTGTGTGATTGGAGACAGTGTGTGTGAATGAGTGTGATGGGAGTCAGAGTGTGTGTGATGGGAGACTGTGTGTGTGTGTGTGTGTGTGTGTGTGTGACTGAGTGTGATGGGAATCAGAGTGTGTGTGATGGGAGACAGTGTGTGTGACTGAGTGTGATGGGAGTCAGAGTGTGTGTGATTGGAGACAGTGTGTGTGACTGAGTGTGATGAGAGACAGTGTGTGTGACTGAGTGTGATGGGAGTCAGAGTGTGTGTGATGGGAAACAGTGTGTGTGACTGAGCGTGATGGGAGACTGTGTGTGACTGAGTGTGATGGGAGTCAGAGTGTGTGTGATGGGAGACAGTGTGTGTGACCTGTGTGTGATGGGAGTCAGAGTGTGTGTGATGGGAGACAGTGTGTGTGACTGAGTGTGATGGGAGTCAGAGTGTGCGTGATGGGAGTAGGAGTGTGTGACTGAGTGTGATGGGAGTAGGAGTGTGTGACTGAGTGTGATGGGAGTGTAAGCTTGATGTGAGTCTGAATGATGGGGCATGTCTTAGGTGTGTAAAGTGGGTGTGCAGCTTGGGTAGGGGGGTGCCCGGATTTTGTCTGCCTAGGGCAGCACAAAATCAAGATACACCACTGAGCACATTAGCTAGCCGGAAAGGGCTACTTTATTCATTTATGGCATTGATCCATTCTTTAACAGTGAATTGTAATATATTGCAAGTCAGCTATAAAATAACTGACTTGGAAAAAAATTCTTCTGCTCAGCTATTTTTCAGAGCTATTTTGGATCTTCTTGTCAATTGACTGTTTAGTGACATAATATAATTGTTTTTAACTGACTAAACGTAGAAAAAAATACAAGCCTTAGTGGATTTTTAAAACCAATAATTAGTTGTATTCATATATACATTTTAACATGGCTGGGAAGTTACTATGATTACATGTACTGATTCTGCAAGGCACATGACTGTATGCACCTTCGTGTATGTGTGTGTGTGTGTGAGTTGCATTTATACTTTAAACATTTGAAAAATTGCCATTTTTGCATATGAGTTATCTGGCGCACTTGTAAATAATAGATTTTTTTATTATCTAGAAAATGGAAAATTGAAATGACATCAAAGACATAAATGTTAAAAGAGTTAAATTACAAAATAATGATGTTGAAAGAATTACACCTTTTGAGGAGATGATAAAAATGACAAGTTTTAGAGAGGTAATAAAAATGTCTGCAACCTTTTTTGTTAAAATGAAACACATTTTAATAATTCCCTGTGTTTAAATTCGCACTTAGAATTTCAAAAGCGTATTTTAAGAAGGTGTTCATTGTTCAGTGGCCTTTAAAGTATAAGAAACAAATAATTCGATTAATGACTCTGGGGGGATGTACTTAATAAATCATTCTTGAAATATGAAGACATCTCAGAGCTAGTACTAAGAGAATTCATTGTTATTGGTTCAGTCGAGAAATTGTGGTGAGGCAAAAGCATACTTTCAGCTAGTTCAACTAGTGGTACGTCATATCCATACATATTAAGCATACCTCCCAACATACCCTATACTTCCCTGCATGACCTCTGTGGTTCTCAAATGGACTAAATCTCTCCTCCACTAGTATCTGCAAGTTTTTGCCCAAGCTACCCCTTCTTTCCAGAACCCCCTTCCGCATAGCACCCAGCTCTCTCCTTCCTTCTAAAAAACTTTAGAAAGTCCCTCAAAACTCAACTCCTTAAAGAAGCTTACTAGATTTGACAGGATAGGACCCAAACATAGGGACTGTCCTGTGAACTGTACTTTTGGCAAGTGTAATACCATTGATAACACACCATTAAAATGTATAGCACTACTTATAACCAACACTAATTATGTTACACCCTAAAACCTTCATTAAATGGTCTCATTGGTTACATTCCTATTTGATGCATTGTGGCATTCCCTTTTTTCAGTCACAGTGGTATGAGCAGTGCATGGCAATAATACACTTCATACATTTCTGAGGCTTTTCCGCTCGTTTTATTTATGTATTTCTGTACAAACCCTCAGGGATTTCCTGACAATCATAAAAATAAGCAATAAAATCCATCAAGGTCTTTTTTTCCCCCTCTTACCGCTTGAAACAGTCTTTATAATTTATTCTCCTCAGTTTAGACAATGCCACACATTCCTTTGAGATTGAGAATTAGATACGTCCTTTTTAAAGGCCATGAAAACATGAATAAATGTTGATTTACTTATAAATGCTAAATGACATAATATTTTCAAACGAGCGAGCAATTCTAGTTCTGAGGGATTACAAATGATATGTCTGCAGCCATTTTCTAATTCAGTATTAGATGTTATGAATGAACACTGCATATTAGGCTGTGATGAAGATACATGCATTAACATGAATTGTCACTGCTCAAATTATGTTTGTAGATTGTTAAAGGATAAGTACATTTTGTTTTTCACTTGTGCCTCTAAAATACAAGCACAAGTGAAAAGTTACTTTTTCATGTGTGAGGATAAACTGGCATGGACTTCTGAGTATACCAGTATATTCTCAGACCGACAGCTGCCATGCTTCCATGGGAAGCAGTCAGCCCTATCTTGTCTGGCTATATCTGCTAACACAGGGAGAGACTGTGGTTTTTGCATGGGATCAGCAGAGGGGACCTAGTTATGGTCCTGTCTGCTGATCCCATGCTAAATCTATGGTCTCTCTCTGGGATCGTTGCGCAAGACGAGCCTCCAGACACAGCTGAGAGTAAACCCGCATGCATCTATTAAGATATACGTTTCATTTACTCCTGACTAGCAAGACATATATTTACCAGCAATATATATTCCTAAAGGAAGCAAAGGTTAAAAAAAGCGTAATTGTCCTTTAACAGTACATTCATGTTCACTTAGTGGCGCCATTAGCTGTATTTGACTTGTGTTTTTATTTTTAATGCTCAGGCAGTACAATTCTTTGAGATATTTTACTTTAACAGTATGTTTAGGTATTTTTGACTAAACTATGGCATGGTGAATCCAACACATTGGCATTTAGGAATTTGCATAGTCGGATTCAGTTGTAAGCATTGCATTATTACATCCCAACATTCCATTTCCAGGGACATACATGTCGGGAGGTATGTAATAGAATTAAATTGAAAACTTAGTAGCTTATGAAAATACTTGGCATAAACTAGTTCTTTTTTTTTTTTTGATTTGCAGTCTGCGAAATACTGAGGAAGGTTACATTTCTCTACATTTTTTTTTTTCAAAAGGAAATTTAGCACATAACATTATTGAAACTGTATTTATTTTCGCAACATTAACCATATCAGAAGATCCATCCTTATTTTAACATGGTTTAACAGCAAAACAACATGTCCATGAAGAGTGATGGGAGCTGAATTTCCTGCTCATTTAAACCTTTGGGGTCTGTCTGTCAACATTTGGCAGTATCTGTAAATGAAGAAAAATGATGGAATTTTAAAACTGGCCCCCGTATGCTCGATAGAATTTTCAAGCAATGTTTCCCTGCAACACTATCTTTAATAGAAATCCTTGGTCATCATAATTACTCTAGATCCACCTACAAGAGCAATAAAAACATGTTACACAGTTTAATGCTGAAATGCTACAGGGAATCCAGATTGTGTTGTACAGAGATTTATATCAAATACAGCTGCAAAATGTTTAATATGGGACACATACTAAGCCAAGTGCTTGTTTAACCCTAATGAACCCGGTGCTGTATTTCTGCCTAGGCAAGCAAACTCTAAGGGGCGGCAGAGAGCAAATATTTTTCTCAATACTGCTGCAGCTGCTTATATCTGTTCATACATCTGGCGAGCAAAGGACGCAACGATCCCCTGCCAGCTTAGTACTGTTACATTTTTGCATCGACCATTTTATTTGTCTGATTGGCTTCCTGTGAGTACAGGGAAGGAAACCTCAAACAGTTGCTCCTACAAAGCCGTAGAAAGGGCGGGGCGTATCCACAAGGGGGCGCAAAGCTGAGTTAACATAGCAACCGGTGATAGTATCTTGAAACAACAGAAGGCAAAATATCATTGAAAAGAAACTAAAGAAACAGTGTAGGCATCACTTGAAATAAGAGAAAAAGGCTTTCTTTTTCTATTTAAAGACTAGCACAGAAATACAAGTGCAATCATCAGAGGCATCTTCTTCCAGGAAAACTGGAAGTGTATCCAGTGTTGTCATAGCATCTGGATGCTAGCGACCAGGATACATACAAAGCAATTGTAAATACAAATAAAACACATTATAATACAAAGTTGTCTGAGAGCTGATTTTTTGGCATTGGTGGTAAAGAGAATGGAGTATAAATAAGTGGTGCTAAACAAGGTATATACTTGGTAGGAAAAAAGCCTATTTACCTAATACAGAAAAAAGGGGAACCTAGCAAGTAGTATATATATTAAAGAAACAGTGCTAATGTGTCCTCAAATAGGATATCAATATAAACAAAAAATTAGCACATGATGAGTAACTCTATGCCCATAATTGTTAACAAAAAAAAGACAATATATGGCTGATATAGAAAAAAAGAGGGAAACCAATCAGAAAGTAAGGGAAACAATTTTAAAACATATAGACCTAATATGAATCTATAGACATGAAACATACAGATCTAATATGCACCTATAGACATGAAACATATAGATCTAATATGAACCTATAGACATGAAACATATAGACCTAATATGAACCTATAGACATGAAACATATATATATATCTAATATGAACCTATAGACAGGAAACATATAGACCTAATATGAACACCTTAGACACAACTGGGATACATTAATCCCCGACTGTTGGATGGGCCCTGAGGACTGGTTTGGAAATCAGTGGTGTTTACAAACCAATGGGCTGAATACCAGTGTGTGTTGGACAAGACCATTCAGCATATATAAAGTTTATTAGGAAAGTTTGTGTTTTTGAGTTAATGCTATTTTCTATATTGGATCCCTTCACTCCCCAGTTTGCAATTTGTACCCACTGGCAACATGCAGTCCAAATTACTAAGTAACAATATGACCAAAATAGACAAGGTTTTAGAAAAGCCACATGAAACATCTAGATCCATTTTTTCACTGTCAGTACCTTACAACAAATCAGCTTCTTATGTAATTTGAATTGATCTTCTGAAAGGTTTATCAGATTTGTACTCTCATAGGAAATAATAGTTTTCTTGTCTACCTATTAAATAAGTATTGCACAGTTCCCTGTTTGATCTGCTGTAATTTGGTGACATTGATAGCAAATATCAAACATAGCTATGCCTGTGTCAAAGCAGTGATTACAGAAGCTCTTAATAGTGGTATGACACTTTTAGACACCGTTGTATTGACGGTAATGACATCCAAGTTTCAATGACAATGGAGATAACAGATCTAGCCATACTGCATAGTGTGCTGGATGAAATGTTCAAGTAGTGTGTGTTACAGAGCTAGCAAACCTCCAGCCATCTAGTTGTTATATGACTGCAAATACCATATCCTTTTATTATCGAGGCTGTCTTAGTGTAATGGAAGGTGCACCCCAAAACATGTGTCTGTTGATTGTATAGGACGGATCCATCACTCTACCAGGCACTTACAATGATATAGGCTAAGTATTAACTCTTGACAGCTGTTCCATCAAAACCTCAAGCAACAATGTTACAACAGTCCCATTCCGCAAACCCTAGTCCCTACAAGACCTTTGTCAATTAAAGTAATTCTATGTAAGACCAAAATAATAAATCCAAATAATTATCATTAGCTTTGTTATCATGGCTACATAAGACTTCAGATAGACCATACTGAGATCATGCAGGGTGCCAGTACTGTATAGATGGAAAGATATGAAGAAGAGAGCATTGACCCAGGTTGTGTGATGTGTATTTCAGACTGTATTATTGGGTTACTATGTATCCACGATTCAGAAACATGTCATCCGAATGCCTCTTAGTCAAGAGATTTGTTGAGAGAAGAATTCACAAATGATTTAAATCGGTAAACAAATTCCAATCTGAATGTGTTTATTAAGCCTGTTTTCTTCAATTTAATCTTGCTCTTTGTGGTGGGAAGAAGCACTGCTAATGAATGAGATTCATGTCGTTATCTGGTGTTGTGGGCAGTCGTCCTTTAGATGAATATCCTAGATTTGATTTAAAAGCTTTTCACTGTCTGCATGTTACTGGAAGCATTTTCTTTAATATTCCTGCACAGTCGCCCCTTCCAAACATGATTGACATGGTTACTCATTAAACATGGACAGGATAGCAAGATTATACAATTCCTTTTTTTGTTATTTTATCATTATTCATTAACATCAAATAATAGGTATTGAAGTAAGCCATTAATCCTAACTCTGTGGGGTCTATCACTAACAGGTAAGTTGAGGTAAGATGAACGTTTCATATTGACTACATAACTATGTATGGCTCAGGAACAAACTTGGTTTTAAAAGATGTATCAGTGGCCAATAGAGCTCTTCTAGCAGGAGAAGCTCATCAATAATATAGAGTGGAGTTGGTGTGTGTCCAACTGAGGCCCTTCAGCTGCTGCAGAACTTCAAACCCCATAGTGGTAGTACAAAAACAGCTAGAGGGCCACCGTTGGATGCCAAGGTTCTAGTGAATAGAGCTCGTTGGATCCTAACATTCCAAGTAAATAGAATAATTTATCCATTTGATGTGTTTTGGTCTTACCTTTTTTCATACCCAAGTTTCTTTGTCTCTCTGATGCATCCCAAGTAACTGCTATTATGGGGCAACTGAGTAAATAAGACCTCAGCATGGGATACATCATCAATACCACATACGTGACTGCAAAAATAGAGGCATAAACAAAAGTAGTAATGTTCTAGCCACTCCAATTGTTTAGCTACTTCAAACCAAATAAGATTTGTGTTTTTAAGGGAGGTATTTTGTACAGACTAGATAGGCCATATCATTTTATATTTATGTGTAAACAAACAACCCATCTATATTATTATCTATGTCTTGGTTATTTAATAGCTTTGTTATTTGAACATACATCATCGAAATCTCACTGGACACCAAATTCCCCTAATTTTCTTATTTTGTTCCTGTCTTACTGCGATTATTAGGTAAATAATGAGCTCTGTTTGAATAAAGTCCTGAAATGCAGAAATACATATTTCAACAAAAACAAGATATCCTTTTTTTCATTATTACCTTTTCTATAACAACTAACACTCAGTTGGTGACCAATATAAAAAAAAAGGAGATTTAATGAAAAATATATTTCTAATAATAAATGATGGGTCGCCATGTGAACAAGCTGTTAACAGCCTGTGAAATTAGAAATCTTAGTAGTAATTTAAAGGTTCAAGCATTGTGAATAGGAATGCATACTTCCAGTTTCAGTGTATTAATCTAACTGTACAAAAAGCATCTGCTTGATGCACAACCTGTAGTACTGTACAAAGACCAGGCAAGGTTGTTTATAGGGAAATAAATATCAACATGTTGACTTTTCACCTTATTATACAGTTTGTTGTTGCTACTGGGAGGAAATATAGATAACTGCAAGCAGTGCCCAGATTGTCCCAGAAGCGACACTATGTTCATGTTTGGACCAAGTTTTTGTTTGTTTGTTTATTAAGTGGGGATGACTAACTGTTTGATCTAGTTTCTTTATGATTCTAACCTGTTGTGTATATGGTCCACCCACATGAGATTGCATACCTCTACTAAAGGATAGAAAATGTCTATTGCTTGTAAAATTTTATATAGACAATAATATAAAATCTAAAATGTTTCACAACAATGAAATACATTGTATATTTATACATAGCAGCATCAGTTTCTTACTGAAGGTAACAAACTAATCTATGTATAGCTGAAAGTCAAGTAAAGGCATATTAACTGTAATAAATGAAAAAAAAATAGCAAAACGAGTAAAGACTCAACTGGACATGTTGTTTAGCAACTAAGGTCAGATCTACCTTCATCTTGTGGCAGATGTAGAAAGATCTGATCCATGATTGTGAACATGTGTTCATAAAGCAATATGGAGTGAATAATGGCTGCATAGGGTATTCTTTAATTTAAGAGTTTCTATTTAAACTTTATGGACTTCAGTCTTTTTTCAAACTAAATTACTATGTTACTACTATGATACAATCTACACTTGTATTTGACTCAAACCCCCCCCCCCCCCCCCCCCCCGTGATTACTCTGCATGTTTACTGCAGGTGCGGCAGCACTGATTCTATAAACACTGAGGATATAAAGTTTTGTTTCAAATAGTCACTTCCTGTCTTCCTCAAATTGAGTCTATTGAATGGCCTATGAGTGACCTTGCTGTTGTACACAGTAGGATCTCTTAACAGTGCAACACATTTTCTGATGAAATCACTAGAGAGACAGGATATTCCGTTTATTTGAATGGCATTATTCTCATTGGTTCCTGCAGCAAAAAAATAAATAAATAGGACATGACTTTTACTCATCTAGTGTGGGCAGTCCTTGTTTCTTGCAAACTACTGTAATTTCACAATTTCTTCTAGCTGTAAGTATTTTATATTTTAATCATTGCAAAATGTAAGACATGCATTTTAAAGTACTTTGAAAGCACATTAATATGCATTAATATTTTGAAGATGCATTTTGGGCACTAGACAGTCCTTTTAATCTATACATTGAGTTCAAGTAGGGTGTTTCAAAAGCTAGAGATGTTGATGCTTCATATAGTATGCAACTTAGCAATATTTATACTAATTTGGAATGTGTAACTTTACTCTAAGATCAATGTTGTAATGCCATAAGAAATCTCCGGAGGCAAGTGTAATTGTTACCAAATATTAAAATGTGGATATTCTGTATTTTTTTTACATATGATGTTTCTTAGCATTGTAACATTTGTTTGGGAAATAAAATTATAGAAAAATGTTTCAATTTTTCAAGGCAACTTGTTTGATGTGAGAATGCTAAATAATTTCTGTTCAAGAAAGACAGAAAATTGCAGTTTGGCTTCAATAAACGGGTTTCTATCATCAGAAATTTCAGTATATGTAATCTTGACAGTAATGACTGCACTTAAAGTGCATCTTTTAGCAAATTATTGACATGAACATTTTTCAATTATTTCTCTATTTCTATTTTTGCTGTAATGATTTTCAAATTTACGTTCACAGTTTGGAAAATCTCCACTACTATGATGCTTTCATTTATTTATTTATATGTTAAAAATGCAGAAAACACTATAGGGTCTACTTAATAAAGAAAGGGCATTGACATGGGAATGTTTAACTTTAGGCCAATGTAGCCAAGTTGGACAAATTCTCTAATGCACCTGAATAAGAGAATCTTTCCAGCTCAGCTACTTTGTCCTTAAATTTGAAATTACTGTCTCAATTCCCTGCAATTCTCTCTTTATTCTTTTATTTATTTTTATTTTATTATTTTATTCTTAAACATGTTCCAGAAATATGCTCTATATTGTAAAAATGACTCATTTATACATATGCTGGTTAGTAGTCTAACAGAATGTATAGATGAACCAAAGCAGATAAAAACAATCAACTATGTAATGTTTACAGTAGCTTTTAAAGGGACTGTCTGGTGCCCAACATCTTTCTTCCAAATGTTAATGCATATTAATGTGCTTTTAAAATACTTTAAAATGCATGTTTTATATTTTGCATTGCTTAAAATATAAAATACTTACAGCTAGGTGAAACTGTGAAATTAGGACTGCCCACACTAGCTGTGTAAAAGACAATTTACTTTTTTTTTTTTTTTGCTGCAGAAACCATTGAGAATTATTTCATTCAAATGCATGGAATTTCCTGTCTCTCTAGTGATGTCATCAGACAATGTGTTGCACTGTTAAGATATCCTACTGTGTACAAGAGCAAGCCTATCACAGTCCACACAATGTATTCTATTTCAGCAGCACTGGAAGTGACTAAATAAAACTTTTTTGAAAACTACATTTTATATGCTCAGTGTCTATATAGTCAGTGCTGCTGCACCTGCAGAATAGTAATCATTGGGGGAGGGTTTGATTCAATTATTAAAAATGTGATTTATGCAGAAGGACTGTATCGAATCACACTGGAAATAAAGCCTGTGCACTATACAAGCAGTGATCTTCATCTTGCACCAAAGTGAGTTTGGGGACTAGGCACTCCCTTTAAGAAGGATGTGGTCTTGCATGCCAACAGGATGTGAAAAAGTAGTTCTGTGTAGTTACAAAATAATTATCCTTCATCAATTAACTATAATGTCTATGACTTTGTATGGTCTATATATGAATAAGGAATGAAATTGATGTTACCTAAATCTTGATGTTTCAGTATTTAATTAGGTTTTCTATATTTTGAATGCTTTGCTCTAAAATTGGTTCTGAAGCGGATGTTTTTCACCTAGTAAACAGTTTGGATACAATTAATTGAGGCTTCCAAATTATGTAAGATCATTGAATTACATGGTATTCTATGTTAATAAAGAGCCTGAAGAAATCCATCAGGGTGGTAATAACTGTTTAATTTCCCATTATAAGATATTAAAACCAATTACTACTTCTTTTTCCCTGTGCCCTTATTTAATAAAGGAGACCAGTCGTATTGGCAGGCCCATTTGTTCAATAATTTAATGTTGATAACAAAGGAAAGAAATGGGAACAGGATAATTGGAATAATGGCATGTTTAGAGAGTTATCATTCTAAACACTTTGACTTTAATGCACTCTGATACATTTTAGTTTGGGTGTTCGTTATGAAGTAATCATAGACTATTATGAAGGTGTTAGTAAAAAAAAAAAAAATGTTCTTCAATGTGATGTTCCTGTTTTGAAGTTGTTAGTTTACATAGAGCATGCTACATGATCTGTATAAGAGAAGCTGAGAATTAGGAATATTTAGAGTTGCAATGATACATTTGCTGGTTAGATGAGTGCAAAGATTTGAGAACAATATGTTCCATTCTCAGTTTTGTTAAATGGACTTTCGCACCCAAACAACATTGTTGCCAACATTGGCCATGTTTCCAGGGACACATATTTGTTCCACATGCTGCAGAAAGAGCCTGCAAAGCGCAGCCCGGCAGTATGTAGGATGGATATACGCACAGACACAATCCAATTATCTAATGATGGTAGATCGTATGAGATCTCCACCCTGATTAATTAATTGTATTGTGTCTGTGCGTAGATACATCCTACATGCTGCCGGACTGCCCTTTGCATGGTCTTTCTGCTGCTTGTGGAACAAATATGTGTCCCGGGAAACATGGCCGATGTTGGCAAATATGAAACAAGTGCAAGCAAATGCATTAATTAAGAGAAAGCATATTTTAAATTTGTAATTGGTGTCTCCTGTCTATGATATCAGTGGCATCAACTGTGGCCTAATATGCAAATTACACTTTGAACCATTAAAAAGTAATTAATTTACATATCAAGCCATAGGTGATGTCATATGATGAAATTTTTTACATTTTCTACATCTACAGTATGAACACTATATACCTTTTTGTGGTTTGCGTTTCTGCTTATAGGAGGGTCTTTGAGCCTCTCAACATGCTTTAGAAAGGAACTAATTCTCTTTAAAACATGCCCATCTATTGTGGTTATTCAACAGATATTGGGTAACCAAAGAGTTTGTGTATTTAATGATATTAGTTTCCGGTTGGTGTTTAAAACCTGCCTTAAAATTCTCAGTACTAATACTTAACCCAATATTTTACTGGGTCTTCCATTGACAACCCTACACAAGAAATGCAGACAGCGTGCCTTTACATCAACATAAAAATTCACCAAAGTAGTTTTGGATGGTAAATCAAATTAAATTACTATAGGCCCATAGGCGTCCGCAGGGGGGGGCAAGGGATTTTTGCAATTCCCCTTTAAAAAAAAAAAATTATTATTATTTTTTTTTTCTCAGTGTGTACTCTTGTTGTCCCTAGGGGACTGCACACCAGTTGCTGGGGTAGGAGGTGACACCCAGAGCTGTTGCTCTCTGCAACTCTGCTTGCTGTAATACTGGTCTCCCATCCACATTGGTGCAGGTCTCTGCAGCTGTCAGTCATGCTGCATGGAGAGCCAATGACAGGGGTGCCCGGGGATATGAAGTTATAGCCCCTCCATGTGGCAGCATGGCTGACAGAAGAGAACCTGCAGGGGAAGATACTCAGAGACCATAGCTGAGCCTCTGTAACAGGTAGGAAGAGCTAATAATAGCTTTAAGGGTAAATCCCTAGAGTGGGGTAAATCCAAGGAGGTCCCTCCCATTTCCCTGAGGTCTCCATTTGTCCAGTCTGAGCAGCTCCTCTGACCAGGCTCTGCTCACATGGTGACAAGTGGATGGGGCAGAAAAGATAATGGAGGATAAAATGATGTGATAGATGGAAGCAGATTGCAAACAAAATGGGATGACATGGGGCAGAAAAGATAATAGAGAATGAAAAGAGGTGATTGATTGGAGCAGAATACAGACAAAATTGTGACATGGGGCAGAAAATATAAAATGTAGGTGAAAAGAGGTCACTGACATGGAGGAATAAAACACATACAATGATGGGGAAAGATGGCAAACATGGAGGAATAAAACATATAAAAAAGGGGGAAAGAAAGAAATGTCATGGATTTAGGAATTTGGGTGTTTAGGGAATCTGTTGCTTTGTGTTTATATTGTGTGCTATAGTGTTGTATCTGGTGCTGTGGAGTTATATTGTGTGCTATAGTGTTGTATCTGGTGCTGTTGGGTTATATTGTGTGCTATAGTGTTGTGTCTGGTGCTGTGGTGTTGTATTGTGTGCTATAGTGTTGTATCTGGTGCTGTTGGGTTACATTGTGTGCTATAGTGTTGTATCTGGTGCTGTTGGGTTACATTGTGTGCTATAGTGTTGTATCTGACGCTGTGGGGTTATAATGTGTGCTATAGTGTTGTATCTGGTGCTGTTGGGTTATATTGTGTGCTATAGTGTTGTATCTGGTGCTGTGGGGTTATATTGTGTGCTATAGTGTTGTATCTGGTGCTGTGGGGTTATATTGTGTGCTATGGTGTTGTATCTGGTGCTGTGGGGTTATATTGTGTGCTATAGTGTTGTATCTGGTGCTGTGGGGTTATATTGTGTGCTATGGTGTTGTATCTGGTGCTGTGGGGTTATATTGTGTGCTATAGTGTTGTATCTGGTGCTATGGGGTTATATCTTTGCTATGTTGTTGTATCTGTTGCTGTGGAGTTTCAGCTAGAGCTCTGGATATTTATCTGGTGCTGTGGTTTATATCTTGTGTCATGGGTTTTTAGCTGGTACTGTGGGTTAATATCTGGTGTTGTGGGTCTATATCTGGCACAGTGGATTTATATTTGGTGCAGTGAGGCTATATCTAGTGTAGTTGGTTTATATCTGGTGCTGTGGATCTATATTTGGTGCAGTGAGGCTATATCTAGTGTGGTTGGTTTATATCTGGTGCTGTGGATCTGTATCTGGTGCAGGGTTTATCAACCCTTTGCATGCCTTCACTGATAATGACAAAGCTCCTCCACTTCATAACAACTTGTCAAAAAGAGGCGCGGCGCAGAAAGGATGACGGTAAAATTATGCCCCCCCCCCTGAAAAATTTTCTGCGGATGCCCATGTATAGGCCTACTCTAACTAGTGCAAAAACATTGATAATTGCATCCAATATGAATCACAGGGGACCTATCTTACTCTTAAATGGGGCAGGATACTGTATATCTGTTGCAACCCTGCATTATAAGTTTGTATGTTTTGTGGAATACTTATTTCTTTTAAATTAACCTGAAATAAAACCCCAGAAAGCAGGTATGATCCACTCCTGATTGACATCCTCTCTGCACATATTGTGTTTACTCATCTAATTATCCATAGTTCTACTAACATGAGCCAAGAATGATTACCCAGCATTCCTTCTGAGGGGTTAAAGGGCAATTATGTAAATCTTATTGGAAACATTCAAGTCACCTTGAGTATTAGTAAATATAATTTAATGATGCAGCTCTCTATTAAAGAGATAAGCAGCATCAAGACTGTGCAAATAACAAGGTGAATTAAATTCGAAAATGAAACACCACAGTTTTCCAGGAAAAAGTAATGCTCTAAAAAAAGGATTCTCTGATAGAAAAAATATATATTAGAAGTTAGCAGCCTGCACATTGACAAATTAGAGACTTGATTAATGAAATCCCTGCAGTAATGTCACATGACTCAGTGTTAATTGGTATAAGCCGGGCCATTCAGATGTTGAACCAAAGTTGTGAAGATAATCTGAACTCTCCAATCCGTATGGCAGCTCTGATGAAAATATGCGTAGTATACCAAATGGTAACGTTTGGTTGCTACATATTAATTACTATTTCGTTAACAAAAAAATAAATAAAAAATTACACAGTGCTATTAAAGATGAATGCAGTCAGTCTCCAGTTTAACCTTATGGGTGCCATTGGGTAACCACCCCTACGGCACTGAGATTTCAAATACATTTTAATATTGACATGCTGAGAATGAAGGCTTAATGAGCGAATGCAATGAATCCCTAAATAACTCCAAAACCAGATGAAAGCTAGTGCGCTCTGCTATTTTTCAATATATATCTTTTTATGCTGTTCAATTGGTATGCTATACAAATACAAATAGTGTTATTTATGTTAAATTTATGTTAATATGGATAAATAGTTATGGGGAACTTTCATAAAGGTTAATTTGTTCTAACATCTTAAACCAGTAAAGCCCAAGAGAGTAATCTTTGATATCACTGCACAGCTTCAAAGCAGTCTGAGCAGGTTTTGATATAAATATTAATTAGTAGTGTCATTATGCATGGCAGAAAAAGTAGAGGTTGAAATGCTCCCTAAATACACTATTAAGAATATATCTATCTGTCTGTCTGTGTTTCTGTCTGTCTATCTATGTATCTCTCTCTCTATCATCTATCTATCTGTCTGTCTGTGTTTATGTCTGTCTATCTATGTATCTCTATCTATCTATCTATCTATCTATCTATCTATCTATCTATCTATCTATCTATCTATGTGCCTGTCTGTCTATCTATGTATCTCTCTATTTATGTATCTATCTACGTATCTATCTAGCTGTATATATATATATATATATCTGTCTATCTATGTGTCTGTCTGTCTATCTATCAATGTATCTATTATGTATCTATGTATGAATGTATCTCTCTCTCCATCTATGTATCTATCTTTCTCTGTATCTATCTATGTCTCTCTCTATCTATATACCTCTCTATCCTGATTTTAACATTTGTTTTTATACATTTCCACTTATTTGCATTGCTTATAATTGTACTGTTAAGCCCAGTATATCCTAATTAACCTTAACTCGTCTCTCTCTGAACCCATTTCCGCTCCTGCATCCAGTACATCTAATTAAGACTGGTTCCTAAATGAAAGGTTCACTATTTTATTTATTTATTTATTTATTTAGAAAGTGTTTTACCAGGAAAAATACATTGAGATTTATCTCGTTTTCAAGTATGTCCTGGGGACCCAGTCCAGAATGGAATTACACAGAGTTACACATTTAACAGTAGATTCAAAAATACATACATACATACATACATATATTAAACAAGTTGGAAGGGGAACATACAGGGTAAATCATTATTGATACAAAAAGGAACAACATGTACAGTATACAAAAGAGTTTGTAAACTAATAACAGGTACAATCTGTTTTGAGGATTTGGGAGATACTTATTTTCAGGGATCTTAGAGTAGATGATGATTTAGCAGAAACAGGAAGGCTATTCCACATATGAGGCGCTCTGAAAGAGAACGCACCTCTACCTGCTTCCTTTTTGAAGTGGGGAATCGCTAGTGAAGGGTTGGTACAGGATCTGAGATTGTGGGATGTGCATGGAGTAAGAGCGAGCATGCAGCTCAGGTAGGGGGGGAGCGTTCCAGAGAAGTGGTTATGCACTAAGCAAGCTAGGTGGAGAGCACGCCTGGAGGCAAGCGTCAGCCAATTTAACTCTTTTAACATTTTACAGTGATGCGTGTTATAATCACACTGTAGCGCAAAACGACACAATGTATTGTACATAGTGTCGAGTTTACCGAGATGGGTCTGCGGGGCAGAATCATACACAACATCTCCATAATCTAAGATCGGCATCAACATTTGCTGCACAATACGTTTCCTTACCGAGGAATCTAGGTTAGATTTGTTTCTATACAGAAAGCCGATCCTAGGATATAGCTTTGACACAAGCTTATCAATATGGAGACCAAAAGATAAGTTTGGATCTAGCCACATGCCAAGATACTTATATGAATTTACCTGGGTCAGGTTATAACTGGTTTTGGTCTTGATGGTTAATTGAGGATTGTTTAATTTAAGTAGTTTGGCATTTGTCCCAAACAACATGGACACAGTTTTTTCAGCATTGAGGAATAATTTGTTGTTAGCTATCCAATTTTCAACTTTAGAAAACTGATCCTGTAGCACGGACTCCACTTGCGATCGTTGAGTACCGCAATTATAAATGACCGTATCATCAGCATACATATGCACACGAGCCAGGTCACACACCGAGGGTAGATCATTTATAAATAGCGAGAATAGCAGAGGCCCAAGAACAGATCCTTGAGGCACTCCACACTTGATTGGCAACGGGAGGGAGGCAGTATCAGCAATGGACACATATTGAGATCTATAAGACAAGTACGAACGAAACCAGCAGAGCGACCTCTCATTTACACCGGAACAACTTAGTTTGTTTAGCAGCAGCTCATGATCAACCGTGTCAAAGGCCTTTGCAAAGTCAAGGAAAACTGCACCTGTGAGTTCACCCCTCTCCATGCCACTCTGAATGTCATTGGTCACCTTTAAGAGGGCAGTTATCGTGGAGTGATTTGACCTAAACCCAGATTGAAGCGAGGTTAGATAGTTGGAGCGTTGATAATACTCGCACAGTTGATCATGGGCACATTTTTCCAGGATTTTAGAAAGTATGGGTAGCAGTGAAATAGGCCTGTAGTTTGACACCAAGTTTACATCTCCATTTTTGTGGATGGGGATAACTCTGGCTTTTTTTCCAGGCTTTGGGGACATAACCAGAGGACAGGGACGCATTGATTAAGCAGGCAATGGATCGCGCAGTAACAGGCGCACTCAGCCTCAGTAGCATTGACGGAAGTAGGTCCGGCCCACACTGTAATTTCATTTTTTGATTGAGGAGATGCGCTGCTATTTCACTATCTGATATAGAAGTAAATTCAAATTCAGCAATGTGTTTGGCCAGGGGGGATATCGATAGGGACTTGTCTGCCATAGAAAAAGTGGCACGATCTTCATTGTGGTGTGTTGCTATAAGAGCTGTGGCGCATCCTACAAAGTAGTTATTGAATTAATTTGCTATTGCCACTGGAGATTTTAGAACTTCATTATGTGTCTTAATTGTGGTAGGTTCTGAGCGGCGCGGAGGGTCATACATGTTTTTTATGACGCTCCAAAATTTGGTAGGGTTCGCTAGATTTCTATTCAGCCGTTCAGAGAAATAAGTTGTCTTGGCAAGTTTGGTTTGAGTCTTGCATCTATTGCGGACGTGCCGATAAGTGTTGTGATCTTGGTCTGAGCCAGTTTGCTTTAATTTTGACCATAAAGCATCCCTGAAATGGAATAAGTCCAAGAGGTCAGCTGAGACCCAGGGAAGATGGGCACCCCTTACTCTCACTCTACGCAGGGGGGCATGTTTATCACTGACCTGCATGAACTCAGATTGAAAATATTCAATTGCAGAGTCCAGATCGGGTATCAAGCTTAGCCTGCTCCACAGACAATTACTCAAGTCATTGAGAAAAGACTGGAGATTAAACTTCTTAAAACATCTTGTAACAATTACTCTAGGGGTCGATTTGATGGGTCTTACTTTCCGTACACAATACACTATGCAATGATCACTGAACACATTGGGTAGAATGCCAGATTGCTGGATTCTTTGGGGACAAGAGGAAAGGACCCAATCCAGCAGCGTATGGTTAGAGCTGTTGGGATTCATCCGAGTAGGAGAAGAGATAAGTTGTGTTAGGTTCATGGATTTGAACAGTGAGCACGTTTTAACATTTTTGTGGTCTAACCAGTCTACATTGAAATCTCCAAATATGAGCAGCTCACTTTTCTTATTTTGGGCACTAATATCACCCAGTAGTTTCTTGATGTCAGTAAGTGACTGAGCAGGGGAATTTGGTGGGCGATAGATCCCTACAAGTACTAATGGTTTTGAGAACTATGCGCATGCTCTTCCAGCTGTTTTGACCCTAAACAGCCATTTGTCTCACCTCCCTTTTGAAATTGAATCTGTTGTTATTTGCAAATAACCTATATAGATGTTACCTTAACTCCACCTGAAGGTTACAAGCTTTATAGCTGTCTAAGTGGTAGACAGTGATCCTACCTTTCAAATGTATCCCAGCATGATACACTGTGAAAAAGCCTTTACTATAATCATGAGTCATTTTGTATAGGAAGTTATCCCTGCAAAGTAATCCTCTTTTCAGTCTATTTTGCATTTTAACTAAATACTTTTAACCCCTGCATCATATTGACATATGCCTCAGTATAAAGCTTATTTGATCTAGCTGGATAGCTGGTTGAGGAAACAATTAGAACAAACTGAGTAATGTTTCATATTAGATAATATTTTTACAAAGTTTATTGAAGGTAGAAAATACTACTCTGTAAGTATTAAGGAACTGGGAATCTTTTAAGTGTTTTTTTTTTTTAGCATTAATGAAATTACCATTTTCTCCTAAATACCAATTAATTTCAGATAAGACTGAAAATCTTTTGTTAAACCAAGGCATCTTTAGCATGGCCTGCACATTCGTTAGAAATGAGTCCACTGAGTCAGATTTCCTATACTGTGCACTAGAGTAGAATTTGTTATGGTAATATGTCTTCATGCATTGACTGCAGCAATGTCTCTTAATCATATTAACTAACTGTTAATGAGTTTAAAAAAAAAAAAAGACCAGGCTCCTGGTTGCCTTATAAGTTATTAGATGGAATTTGGTATCTCTATTACGCATGCTATAATATCTCTGCAAACCATTCTATAATATTCAACCCCTTCAGGTGTAGGCAGCATGAAGTATTATGTTGATCTATCATAATGCACAGTAGGCATTTACCCAAAGCAGCATTTTTGGGTTCTGATGAAAGAGGATAATACAGTAGTTTACATGGCTTAGTATGTACTATGTTACATTACATAGAAGCAAACCTACAATGTATACATTCTCAGTGCAAAAATGTAAATAATAACAATTATAACACATATTGCCATTTATAGTCTTCGTAGATTTTTTTCCACATGAATGCCTGCCTGAGCCTTAGAGACTTTCATGTTAATTACTGATCTGAAAATGCATAGGTAAATCAAGCAAGATAGAAAGGACAATGGTGGACTAAGCTTGTCACAGGCTCAAATACTATTCTCAGTGTCAAGGGGTCACGCTAGGGTTGTGCATGCATTGCAGTCTCATGCATTCGCTGTGCTCTACCTCTGTCCCAAAAAGAGCTTAGTGGGACAGCTTAACACCGCCTCCAAATCAGGACAGGCTTACACAAAGTTGGACAGTTGGGAGGAGTGCACAGGGTCTCCAACTATGGCCCTCCAGCTTTTGGAGAACTACTATCCCGTTATCTGACAGATCATTATGGGGTCTGTGGGCCATGAGCTGGTGGGTAGAAGTTTGATACCATACACATTTGTAATAGTCTAAAGAATTCATAAATGAAATACAGCCATTTATAGTTGGCACTAACTTTATAAACATAATAGAAATTATACATTTTGGTTAAGTGGTTTGGCTACATATAAATACATTTAACATAGCACATAGTCAAACAGGGTATATACTTAGCCCTGTCAAATATGTAATGAGCACACTACACACCAACTATACAATGGTTGGATAAATAGTGTTTTTGTTGTTTTTATGTAAAAGTTGTGTGTGTCTGTTAATCTTTTCAACTGTTTTTTATTTTATTTTTTAACTTTGTTTAACTTTTTTTTTATTTCTTAGAAGCCATTGAATTTATTCAAGGTCCAGTATGAACATTATTTGAACCAGAAAAATGAATATCAGCCATTGTTCTTATGTGCATAGCGCACACAAACACACACAATGAAATCAATAGGTGAAAGCAGATTTAACAAAGACAATTTAGATAGTTAATGCTGGCTGAACATCTTAACAATGATCTGAAATGTTCCTGCTGGCTGAACCCAATGATCAGAAAGAAATGCTGCTTTTAACAATGTAGCCAGGTGAGAAATCTCATTTCTACATACTGGCCCCTGCTGTTGTATATTTCAGTTTTTGCTGAGGCGACCTGACAAGGTGAAGCAGTGTTAAAGTCCCTCTTCTTGCTGAATATCTTCACATTACAGTGTGTGAGGTAAATGCACTCATGTATCTTTTTCATTGGGGGTGAGATGAGCATTGATTTCCCAGCACACATTCTACATCATGAATCATTCCATTGAATTATTTATGCTACACTTTGCAATGACATATATCCTTGTTGTTGAATATATCAGATCATTTGGAGAAGAAAAAAAAAATCCCATGTTAAATCAAGCAGCTTGCATATATGCATAATGAATGACCATGCATTACTTTTAATTTTCCAAAGGGCCTAGTTATTAATAAAATGCAAATATATAATATCCTTTATTTCTATAAGAAGGCTTACAATAGTCAGAGATTGGTATATGTAACATCGAAGGCAGGGCCGGCCTTAAGTGTTCCGGCGCCCTGTGCGGGCTTCCCACGTGGCGCCCCCCCCCCCCCGTCTCTTTCACCCCCCTATGTTTGTGTTTCTCTCCCTTCCCATGTTTGTCCCTTTCCTCTTCCTTGCCATGTCTGTCTCTCTCTCTCTCCCTGTGTTCTGTCTCTTTCCCCCCGTCCCCTGTTCTGTCTCTCTCCCCCCCGTCCCCTGTTCTGTCTCTCTCTCCCCCCCCCGTCCCCTGTTCTGTCTCTCTCCCCCCCCGTCCCCTGTTCTGTCTCTCCCCCCCCGTCCCCTGTTCTGTCTCTCTCCCCCCCGTCCCCTGTTCTGTCTCTCTCCCCCCCCCGTCCCCTGTTCTGTTTCTCTCCCCCGTCCCCTGTTCTGTCTCTCTCTCTCCCCCAGTTCTGTCTCTACCCCCTGCCCCTTTTCTGTCTGTCTCTCTCCCACCGCTCCCCTGTTCTGTCTCTCCCCCTCCCCCTGTTCTCTCTCTCTAGCCCTGTTCTCTCTCTCTCCCCCCTCCCCCTGTTCTCTCTCTCCCCTTCCCCCTGTACTCTCTCTCTCCCCCTCACCCTGTTCTCTCTCTATCCCCCTCCCCCTGTTCTCTCTCCCCCTCCCCCTGTTCTGTCTCTCCCCCCTGCCCCTGTTCTGTCTGTCTCTCTCTCCACCTCCCCCTGTTCTGTCTGTCTCTCTCTCCCCTCCCCCTGTTCTGTCTGTCTCTCCCCCCTATCCCCTGTTCTGTCTGTCTCTCTCTCCCCTCCCCCTGTTCTCTCTCTCTAGCCCTGTTCTCTCTCTCTCCCCCCTCCCCCTGTTCTCTCTCTCTCCCCCTCCCCCTGTTCTCTCTCTCTCCCCCTCCCCCTGTTCTCTCTCCCCCTCCCCCTGTTCTGTCTCTCCCCCCTGCCCCTGTTCTGTCTGTCTCTCTCTCCCCTCCCCCTGTTCTGTCTGTCTCTCTCTCCCCTCCCCCTGTTCTGTCTGTCTCTCCCCCCTAACCCCTGTTCTGTCTGTCTCTCTCTCCCCTCCCCCTGTTCTGTCTGTCTCTCCCCCCTAACCCCTGTTCTGTCTGTCTCTCTCTCCCCTCCCCCTGTTCTGTCTCTCCCCCCTAACCCCTGTTCTGTCTGTCTCTCTCCCCCCTAACCCCTGTTGTCAGTCTCTCTCTCCCCTCCCCCTGTTCTGTCTGTCTCTCTCCCCTCCCCCTGTTCTGTCTGTCTCTCTCTCCCCCCCTAACCCCTGTTCTGTCTGTCCCCCCTAACCCCTGTTCTGTCTGTCTCTCTCCCCCCCTAAACCCTGTTCTGTCTCTCCCCCCTAACCCCTGTTGTCAGTCTCTCTCTCCCCTCCCCCTGTTCTGTCTGTCTCTCTCCCCTCCCCCTGTTCTGTCTGTCTCTCTCCCCTCCCCCTGTTCTGTCTGTCTCTCTCTAACCCCTGTTCTGTCTGTCCCCCCTAACCCCTGTTCTGTCTGTCTCTCTCCCCCCCCCTAAACTCTGTTCTGTCTCTCTCCCCCCCTTCCTTACCTTTGCCTTTTCAGGTGGATCCAGGGAGGGGGCGGAGCTAACCGGCACAGCGGTGTAGCTCCGCCCCCACCCCGGGAAGCAGAGCACAGTCTGCATTATGGGGAGCCATGGGCAGCAAGAGAAGGTGCTGCTCGGGCTCCCCATGCTTAATGCAGGCTCCCCATGCTTAATGCAGGCATGGGGAGCCGAGCAGCACTATCTCATGCTGCCCGGGGCTCCCCGTGAAGCAGACTCTGCTCTGCTTCCCGGGGTGGGGGCGGAGCTACAACGCTGAGCCGGTTAGCTCCGCCCCCTCCCCGGACGAAGCAGAGCATGCTGAGCAGAGGGCTGGTGAGGGGGGATCTTTTGATCTCCCCCAGCCAGTGCCTCTACCGGCTTTTTTTTTCATTTTTTTTTTCATTTTTTTTTCTTTTTTACCGGGCGGGCGGGCGCCCCCTGGGGTGTTGCGCCCTGTGCGCTCGCACAGGTCGCACACCCCTAAGGCCGGCCCTGATCGAAGGTGTGTATTATTTATAACCATAGCCTTAAAAGAAGTTGTAGTGTAAAAATAAAAGCACTTATCTGCTACATTTAGGTAATGAGTGGTATATAGTCAGCAGGCTTTTCTAGGTTTCCTTAGAGGCTAGATTTGCCCAAGGTTGCAGAAAGGTTGCAAAACTTTATTGAGAAACCCATTTGCCCACTTTACTCGGCACTGTAGTATGCAATGTTACTGAAGTGGTGGCCACGTCTTCTTATGGTTTTTACGAGTTTATTATTCTATTATAAATGTGAAAAAACAAACAAATATTTCTTAAATTATGGTACAGTGACAATCTGTTGCAGCTGGATTGCTCATGTGTAGTTTGATGTAGCTTTATGCAATGTTTCGTAGGTTATTAGTGTGCTTCGTACGTGGTAGTCAAAAATTTGCCCTTACATGCCTCGTGAAGGCCCACTTGCCAACTTTTTAGAGCCGTGTCTCAAGACGTGGCGGGGCAAAGCCTACAGTGTGACATAATGTCACATTGCGTGACCTCTCGATGTTGAGCTCCAGTTTGCCCAGATTACAAATACCAGTAGTCTGGAGCTCAACTGTTAGCACACAAAGTACGTGAGCTGCAAATACAGGCATTAATGGGAAATTTGGAAATATGTCAGGTGTATAATTTTGCCAATTGCACTTTTAATATTTGATTTTTGCAGTTTTGTCAGTTCACCACACTTAATAAACAACCCCCTGTTTACTGAATCATGGAAGCAATTGAATACACAGCAATTACTCCAGGCTTAGGATAGTTTTGCACCATTGACTTCTCTTTTTTTTTTTTTGTGTATATGCTGTTTTGTTAAATGATTGTGCTTTAGTTGGTAAACTTAAACTAGTTAAGTAAAATGTTAACATTGGGAATGCAAATGGAATATTATTAAGATGAAAAGAACCCCAGACATCTGTTATCATGTAGTTTAATGTTATAATTTGAACTGACCTTCCGCGGATAGTGATTGTTCTAAAATAGAATACTATATTAGCAATGAACACCCATTCTCATTAAACTGTTATTACAGAGTGTGTGGTGCCAGACTATCTTGAAGGTTTGCAACGATTAAAAAAAAATAACATGAATAATTATAACGAGAAGTTTCACAAAAGCCATTATGAAAATAATTTTCCATCGACAAATGATTCAGAGTATAATTTATTTTTTCCCTGGATTCTTGATTGCTGTGGCTTAGATCATTCAACCGCTGCAAACAGATAATCGTTAAATTTATTCAGCAATTTCTCGCATGTGGAGAGATGTTGTAAAAATGCATAGTAAAGAACAACAATCCTAAACCGCTAAGGGTACCAGATTTATGGGTATAGTGCATGTTTATCAATGCCAAAGTTGTCAATTTGTAGTCTACAAGCACGGTGGCAAGCCCACGTGTTATTAATAGTGCTTTAAGATTACTAGGGCTGCGATTGGAGGGTTCTGCAAGTATGGTAAGGTGGCCGGTCAACAGTAAGGCCCAGACTGTTTGCATGGTACTGAGTTTGAATCCCTATGGCAACTCCATGTTGCGGCACTTGTTCCTGTACTAGTGTCTAAGCCCGGATGTATGTCCCAGGGACGTGCAGCATACTTACCTTTGATTAGGGCCGGCCTTAAGTGTTCCGGCGCCTGTGCGGGCCACCCCCATAGTGCTCCCCTCACCCTCATGTCTGTCTCCTCTCCCTCCTCATGTTTGTCCCTTTCCTTTTCATTGCCATGTATGTCTCTCTCCAACACCCCCATATCTGTTCTCTCTCTCCCCTCCTCCCCATATATGCTCTCTCCCCCTCCTCACCCCTATATGTTCTACTAGATCTGTCCCCAAACAGCTTTTCTGTGTCATACTTGTCTCCAGCTTGCTATGCCCTATTTGTCCTAAAATAGCATATCAGTGACATATTTGTGTGACTTTGCCCCAAAACAGCCTGACAATGCCTTATCTGTCTGCAAACAGCCTGACCATGTCATATTGTTTCTGTGCCACTTTAGCACCCAAACAGTCTGTCAGCCATCTATATCCCCAAACAGCTTAATGTTTTGACATGTGTACCCAATCTGTCCCGAAACAGCTTTTCAGTGTCATACTTGTCTCCAGCTTGCTATGCCCTATTTGTCCTAAAATAGCATATCAGTGACATATTTGTCCGCAAACAGCTTGTTTGTGTGACTTTGCCCAAAAACAGCCTGATAATGCCTTATCTGTCTGCAAACAGCCTGACCATGTCATATGTGTCCCCAATCATCGTTTCTGTGCCACTTTAGCACACAAACAGTCTGTCAGCCATCTAAATCCCCAAACAGCTTAATGTTTTGACATGTGTACCCAATCTGTTAGTGCCTGGTTTGTCCTCAAACAACCTGACATTGCATTCTCTGTCGGCAAACAGTCTGCCCGTGTCACATTTGTCCCCAAACAGTGTGTCTTTTTCACTTTAGCCCCCAAACAGCCTGTCAGTGCAATATTTCACTTTGGACAATAGAAACATAATTGGATTAGAAGCAGACAGAGTTAATCTGTTTAAACCATGGCACCTTTGGACAGCTAACCAATCACACAGGGAAGGACAATTATACAGTGTACACAGCATGAACACAACATAAACAGCAGTTAAATTACTAAATTGGTAAATTAGCTATCCGGCTCCAGTGACAATCATGCAATCGAATGATCTTTACACTCGCCGTGACGCTAGGTGCGCATTACCAGGAGATGGCAGCTTTTAAAAGAGCAGACATACAAGTGTTTGCAGTGGTTACCCCGGCCCTGTAGAGTGGTGGGCTCAGACACAGTTGCAACCTCTGAGACCACGATTGACATGCAGTACTTATCTAAAAATATTATTTTAAGAGTAGTAGATGAAACTGCCTCTTTAAGTTCAAACCAGCATGTATTTCACTGGGGTTGTAATGCTAATCTGTCAGAGGGATTATGCAGATTGTCAGAAAAGTGTGCAAATTATGCAAAACCAAATCTTGGCAACCAATGCACGACTTCCACTGCTAACATAGAGTAATGGTATACTCTAAATCCTAGAATGCAGTCATCGAACACACAAATTAAATATTAAATAAATATAAATGAACAGAAGGAAAAGATATGCAATACTACACTATAATTTTTTAGAATAACTGGGTCAAAGCCTAACAACATGTTAAGTATCCCACAAAAACATTATCAGCAGATATTAGCACTTGATTAAGCTCTAAAAATTATGTAACCTGAATATTTGCCAGTAATATGAATGTTCTTTTTTTGCTGTGCCTAGACCAAAGTTTTTACAAAATGTTGTGATCAGAACGGTATCCTTCAGGGAACATGCTAGGAATCGACTGATGTGTCCTTCAATGTAGCCCACTATTCCCATCTGCTCTATAATTGTGCCTTATAAATTCTTTTGGAGCACTATAAGTGCACTATAAGGACATTACAGCAGCAAGGACTGTTATGGCATTGCATTATAAATACACAGGAATTAATATGTAGTTGGTCTCCCCTTGGCATCTATAACAGATTCCACTCTTCTGGGAAGATTTCGGAGTGTTCCTGTGGGAATTTGTGCCCATTCAGGCAGGTGTTCAATGATTTTGAGGTCAGGGCACTGTGCGGGTTAGTCAAGTTCTTCCACACCAAACACAATCAAACCATGTCTTTATGGACCTTGCCTTGTGTTGTGGGGCACAGTCAAGCTGTAATAGAATAGGTCTTTTACCCAAACTGTTCCCACAAAGTTTGATAGCATTATGCAAAATGTGTTGTTATGCTGAAGCATTAAGATTTTCCTTCACTGGATTTAAGGGGCCTATCCTAACCTTTAATAAACAGCTCCATAAAATGATCGCGCCTCCATCAAACTTTACTGTTGGCCCAATGCAGTCAGGAAGGTAATGTTCTCCTGGCATCTTCCCAGACTTGCCCATCTGACCTCACAGAACATGTTTCCTCTGCTCCAGAGACCAGTGGCGGCATGCTTCACACCACTCAATCCGACCAGTGGAAGTTTGGAACTCTTCAGCTATGGAGCAGCAGAGCATTGGAGAATTTTGCGCACAGCGCACCTCAACCCTATGTGACTTTACGTGGTCTTCCACTTCATAGCTGGGCTGCCGCTGTTCCTAACGCTTCCACTTTCCAATGATACCACATACAGTTGCCAAAGTGACTTATTGCAAAGGTGGCATCCTATCGCAGGACAATGCTTCAATTTACATTGGTCTACAGAAAGACCCATTTATTCACACATGTTTGTAAATGCAGATTGCATGGCTAGTGCTTGACTGTATACACCTGTATCAATCAGTCTGATTGAAATAACGGAATTCAATATTTAAGTGATGTGTCCCAATACTTTTGTCCATATAGTGTACCTTAAGTGTGCTTTAATAAGGTACCTATATTTTTCTTCATTTAAAATGGATGTGTGATGAAAGGTCACATGAAGGTTCACATCCTTTAGCTGTGCTCGAGGAATGTTCAGCATTAAGAAGCAATGAGATTGTTGAGTTGTTTCGGGTATTGCAAAGAAATCAATACTAAGCTCTTACAAAATGGATATGGTTGTCAGAAAAGTAGCTGTGTTGCCTATAGCTCTGTTATGGATGATTATGGATAAGACACCGCTGCTTTTACTTGTGAAACAATATCATCATTTATTTCTTGTGTGCTTATAACAAGCCAACACTGCACAATAATTGCATTAGAAACATAGAATATATGGGCAGATAAGTACGTTCCTGTCCAAAATTAGTCCTATATATCATGTTCAAGATAGCATTATGTTTATCCCATGGATGCTTGAACTCCTTCACTGCAATAACCCATAGCACTTCTACTAAATTAGAATGAAAGTTTATTTCATTCATGTATATATCTTGTGCCACACATTAATAGTTGCAGGTACATTTTGATTTAAGATACACCGATCAGCCATAACATTATGACCACTGACTGGCAAGCCGGCAGAAACAGTTTGATGCTTTGGATAATGGTCTGCTGGGAAACCCTGGGTTCATGCTATTCATGTGGATGTTGCTTTAACACGTACCACCTACCAAAGCATTGTTGCAGACCATGTACACCCTTTCATGGAAATGGTATGCCCTGATGGCATTGGCCTCTTTAAGCAGCATAATGCGCCCTGCCACAAAGCAAGAATGGTTCACGAATGGTCTGAGGAACGCAACAACGAGTTCAAGGTGTTGACTTGGCCTCCAAATTCCCCAAATCTCAATCCAATCGAGCATCTGTGGGATGTGCTAGAAAATCTACAGAGAAAATTGACGGTTCAATGAATATAATATTATATTAAAGGGTCTACCCTGATGAATTGGCAAGTGAATTGCAAAAATCAGGGATTAATAGAGGAGCTGAAAGAAACTCTCCAACTTGCTTATCTTTCTACCCCTGCTAATAAACAATGATTTTTCGGTATATGTGTCACTTTTTATTGAATAGGTCTCTAAGTGTCTTGCAATGATGTTCAGTTAAACTATGAATGCCATAAGTTTGGATTACATCCAGTGAGATTTGTAATTTGGCATTTATAAAACATTCATTTTTTACATCTTCATGATGTATGAGCCATTTTAAGGTAAATAATTATTCCATTATACAAAATTGTCTAAAAAAAAAAAACACTCGCTGTTCTACAATTTTCACACAACTTTTTCAAAGTGACACAATCTATACAAAATGCTGTCTTCCGATAGTGATGCAAACCCTCTTTTAATTAGTACAGTACATGGAAAATATTTTCAAACGCGGCTAAGCAGAGTAAAGATAACAAAAAATAGAAAAAATATGGTATCTAAATAGTACATGTTCATAGGATATATTAACTATTTGAGATTGGTAAACAATTCTCTCCAAGCCTACTCCCTTTGAGGAGAAAAGTGTTATCTAAACAATAGATTGTTATTATTATTATTATTATTATTATTGATTATACATTTTAGTATGTTTTTTTTTTTTTTCCCAGCCGCACATTACGAAGATGAATCTTCTCCCATTAAAATTCTGTGTTGGCTGCAGGGCTAAATGTACTCTTATTTTACGAACATGAATGCTTTCGGGTTTAGACACAAATCAGTTGGTAAGCTTGGTAGACAGATTTAATCCCAGCATTTTGTCAAACTATGCAAGCGTTTCCTAGCAGGAACAATTTTGACACTGCTGGATGAGATACATTACAATCCCTTCAAACCACATGTGGAATAAAACAAATAAAATCTAGTAAAAAGCAGTGGGATGTAAATGTGTATCTGGTCCCATGGATCAGAAGGTGGCAGAAGAAGACCTTTGGATGGTATTGCATTAATTCCTTTAGAGTCAGAAACATTAAGCCGCTGTTGAATACATTTTTTGTTAACCTGAGATTTTTCCCTGCGGTTTTTGATATGTATCATGTGGTACGGTGCCAAGAAAGGTCAATATAGCTCATATTATACTCTCTGTCCTGTGTCAGAATCCAGAGAGGCGTATAGTAAAGTTTTGTTATAGCAGGAGATAAAATATCCCTTTGTTTTACAGTGGATATTATATTTATTTTATCTCCTGGTGATTTTGCATGTTCTCTTATCTTGGTGATATTTTACAAGAGCTTACAGATGGATAATCTGGTGTGAAATGACCTTGTTCTAAATCTTCCATGGCTTACATTGCTGTTGTGAATAGATAAGAAGGATGGGATTCTGTAATTACTGCCAATTTTAGCCATTGCATATGGTCTGTGTTTTTTAGATACATTGAGGGGCATGTACTAAAAAAAGGCAAATATATATTATGTGCAAAACTATTTTTGTGCGTTGCTCCTATTGCAATGTACTAAACATTCAACACTCAAATAGTAACATAGAAACATACATATAATAATAATGGGGATAATTGCGAATAAAAACCGGCAATTTTGCAATATATTTTCTACCCCTTTCGATAGCACTTGCTAAAAGCTGGTGTAATTTTCACATGCAAATAAGAATCATTTTTCACAAAATATTTGCAAAACTCTTTAGCGTGAGCAAATATAATCGCAATTTATTAGGAAAAATGCACGCTAAGTAAACATAAACGAAGAGGCGCAAATCAGGATAAAAAAAGCGCAAAATGTTACAAATAGTCGCTAATTGTTCCTTACTCCTGTTTTACCTACTTTTTTCCCAATGCTCTTGTTTAGTACATGACCCCTATTTCTAGGGTTGCCACCTTTTCTTCAAAAAAATACCGGCCTTGGTACTGTCTCCATAGACTTAACATTGGCCTGATACCAATTTGTTACCGGCCTGCAGGTAAAATGCCGGCCAGGTGGCAACCCTACCCATTTCAGGTAATGTCTGAAGGTTAGCTTTGGGGTAACGTTGTAAAAAGGAAGCAATCACCATTGAAACCATTAGAATGTTCCTGATAATTGCAAAATTGCCAGCACACATGTAACCTTCACATTAGTCAAGGGTGGGTTTTCTTTAATAAGTAAGGTTAGGTTTGTCTGAGGTTATGGTTGTCATCCCAGCTACACCCAGTAGGAGGTTTATGTAAATGAGCAAACTTCTAATGCAGTATTTCTTTTTTATTTTGTTTGTTATCACAGCTCATTCAATTTCACCACAATGCACTTTAAAATGCATGGTTTCTGAGAGTCCACGTGCTTTGTTGTTTACTGCTTTTGGAGTATGAATTTTACAAACAGTGCTGGGCTCTTTGTAACATGCTCTTTCATGTAAGACCCTATTCTAGGAACTGGATTTGGCCATTAAAGGAAATTGGGATATAAAAGCACACTTCTGCTTTTTCTGATAAAAGCCCTGAGCAAATTTTTAATGTACAAACAGAATTTAAATATCACACACAAAACTGACATAGTTAAATATATGAATATCTATGGTAAATTGTACAAAAGTTAGTTGGGAAATGGATATATATTATTATTGCAATGTAAACAACTATACCTCTATTTATGAAAACATGTTTTTGAAAAGGGCTGCCATTTGCCTAACTGGGGAAGAAACTAGCCAAGTAGCAAAACAGGAGATCTCTTGACCATCGTAGCCCCTTCATACTATCACAAGGTAGCCCTGCACTCTGACGGAAAAGTACCAGTGTGGTCCATCCGAGGTTCTAAACAGGAACACGTGAACAGAAAAACATCAGTTCGGGATGTAAGGATTGTAGTTCATGGACATGGGTGTCCTACCATTTCAGTGTTAAAACAATTTATATAGAAAATATGTGTATATTACAATAACACTGACCAATTAATCTCTCTGTTTAATCCTACATTATTATTTGCATTGGCATATGCCCCAACTCAAGAATCCAAAATACTTTTCGGTGTAAAAGAGCCTTGTATACAGGGGCGGGCTGGGCCGGGGGGCAGGGTGGCAATTGCCCCCAGGCTGCCCTAAGCTTTGGAAAACACGGCCGCTTGGCCAGTGTTTAAAAAAACAAAAAACAAAACGTGCTTGCAGGCAGAGACTGAGGTGAGAAGGGATCGGAAGATCCCCTCTCACCTCCGCTCTGCCTGCAAAGCTGCACGGGGAGCCGAACAAGCAGCACAGAGAAACCTCCGTGCTGCCTGTTCGGCTCCCCGTGCAGTGTGCCGACACGGAAGTGCCGACAGTCACGTGATCGGCGCTCTGACGTCAGACGCGCGCCGATCACGTGACCTGTCGGCACAACCGCCGGGAGGCCGAACAGGCAGCATGGAGGGACCATGCTGCCTGCCACTAGCCACCAGGTAAGTCCTTCTGCCACTAGCCACCAGGGAAGTCCTGCCACTAGCCACCAGGGAAAAGGTAAGGGGGGGGGGGGCATATTAGTGGGCAAATTGGCTGGGGCATATTACATGGCTAATAAGACTGGCATATTATTGGGCAAATTGGCTGGGGAATATTACATGGCAAATAAGACTGGCATATTATTGGGCAAATTGGGTGGGGAATATTACATGGCTAATAAGACTGGCATATTATTGGGCAAATTGGCTGGGGCATATTACATGGCAAATAAGACTGGCATATTATTGGGCAAATTGGCAGGGGCATATTACATGGCAAATAAGACTGGCATATTATTGGGCAAATTGGCTGGGGCATATTACATGGCAAATAAGACTAGAATATTATTGGGCAAATTGGCTGGGGCATATTACATGGCAAATAAGACTGGCATATTATTGGGCAAATTGGCTGGGGAATATTACATGGCAGAATAACACTGGCATATTATTGGACAAATCGTCTGGGGAATATTAAATGGCAGAATAAGACTGGCATATTATTGGGCAAAATAGCTGGGGAATATTAAATGGCAATTAACACTGGCATATTGGGCAAATTAGCAGGGGCATATTAAATTGCAGATAACCTTGGAATATTATTGGGCAAATTTAATGAGTCATATTAAATTGCAGAATAACACTGGCATATTATGGGACAAATTGGCTGGGGAATATTAATGGCAAATAATATTGGAAATGTGTATGTAATGGGGTGATGGAGGCATGTAAATGTGGTGATGGGGCATGTCCTGGTGTGCAACGTGGGTTATGGGTCATGTCGTAGGTGTGCAACGTGGGTAGGGGGGGGTGCCCAAATTTTGGGATATTGGGTGTCTAAATCCTGGCATATTGAGGGGCATAATCCTGGCATACTGAGGGGCATAATCCTGGCATTTTGTAAGGGAAAATTCTAGCATATTAAATGTCAAATCCTGGCATATTGTGGGGGAAAATCCTGGCAATATTCGTTATAAAACAAGGAAAAGATGGCCGTTGATGGGGAGGCGATTCGATGGTGCAATGGGCCACTTGACTGGATTTGCCCCCCAGGCCTAAGGCTGCCAGCCCTCCCCTGCTTGTATATAACGCTGCATTGTGTTTTTATTGTAAACCATAATAGCCTGGTGAAGCAGGCGAACATTGGCCTGCTTCCTTATAATGGCTTCCATGGCATTGACTTTTTTCCTTGTCCAACACTTTCCCCACATTTCTAATTGCCGGGTACCAATATTCAGAGGGTCTCTGGATGCACCTGATGTAAAACTTTGAGCAGCAACACAGGAGTATATAAATCACAAGTGATGAAATTATTAATGTACACATTTTTCCCTATATATGGATGATTAATCCATTTTACAGATTGCGTGTTATTACACTAGGCAGAGTGGCCACTTTTATAGTTCCCTCTCGGTGCTTTAGGTAGCCAGGTTTATTTGTGGGGTAAAGATCTAAGGTCACTTTGGATTATTGTATTCCTCAAATTAAAATATAAAAAACAATATACTGCGCCTTATGTGGTGATAAAAGCAGCACCAAACCAAACTAGTGTTCCACTTCTTGTTAAACATACAAACAATACAACAAGTGAATCAGTGCGCTATCCCAACACTTAACACACTTAGTTACCCTTTATATAGAGGCATGGTTTCCTCCACGTGTTATATAGAGGGAAAAACAAAGTGAAAATACAAAATAAACTTGAATAAAGCCTCTAGTAGGTGAAACGCGTTGTGAGGAGACCTGGCTGCTACAAGACACGGAGCACTTTAAAGAGACTTTTACCTGCATTTGAAATCTACTGTTTTTAATGTAAGATCTCTGCTTTTTGATTTTATACTTTATTAAAACGTCTTTTACTGAAGCCTGGTCCCCTTCCCCTTACCTTTCTTTTAAATTTATTGAGGGAAAGTGCCATTTGCCATGCCCCTATATTGGCTCCTGGATGCCTTTTTTACTGAGCATAGCGTTTAGGGAAATGTGAGTGGTCTGACTTTGTTTTTACCATCACAACTTTATTTGTATATGACATACTTCACTATTTTGTATTTTTACTTTGTTTTTCCCTCTATATAACACGTGGAGGAAACCATGCCTCTATATAAAGGGTAACTAAGTGTGTGAATGATAGCGCACAGATTCACTTATTGTATTATTCCTCAACTTACTCTGTCTTTTGTAAATCAAACTGGGTTCTTGAGCTGGGAGCATATACAAATAAAAATAATATTGCAGTGTTAAACATAGAGATCAAATGGTCAGTGGTATTATAATATACACATATTTTCTTCATTTGTATGTAGTTGTGTGCTTTACATGTTTCCCTCAGGTCATGTGACAGGGGGAGTGTTTGTCTAATTGCTCACCTTGGACATTGCGTGTGAACAACGAAGCCAGTTGGTGACTGCTGCTCAAATTGATTGCCTACGATAATAATGCAATCTACTTTTGAAGATAATCACTGTTTGCAGACTCCATTATCGGGTATGACAAACCACTTTCTACTTACCATTGTGGTTATTCTGTGAAGGGCCTTTAGGTTTATGCCACTTGATACTATTATTTTATACACTTGCTCCTCGATCTCTATACATACTCGTTTTATCAAGTGTCTTGTTGTGTCTTACCATTTTAGAACATAAAACATAGCACTACCACCAACATGGGCACCACTAATCATTTGATTTTTGTTGGGAATAGAGTGGGCACATAAGGCCTGGAACCTATAAAGACCTAGTGGCCAGTAGGATCTAACTTGAGGCTACATGGAGAACTTTCTTACAGATATAACATCTTATCAACATTTAGTCAGACTTGGTGCTATCTTTATCTCCCCCCTAGCTTCTTCACAAAATACATCAGATCAACTTAATGGGGAAAAGGTTTCCTTCACACTGGTTCACCTGTAATAGTGAGTCCCAGGGGTGGGTGGGTGGGCTAGAGTGATGATGGGCCACGGGACGTCTGACGCGTGCCGGGTCATGTGACCTATCCACACACATTGCTGAAGCTGAACAGGCCTGCCACTAGCCACCATGGATCAGATCAGGGTAAGTCCTGGCGTGAGGGGGCATATAATGGGGGTAATGTAGGCATAGCGTGGGGTTAATGGAGGTATATAATGGGGGCAATGGAGGTATGTAATGGGGGTGATGGGGCATGTAATGGGGTGATGGGACATATAATGGGGGTGATGGGGCTAATGGAGGCATGTAATGGGGGTGATGAAGGAATGTAATGCGGGTGATTGGGCATGTAATGGGGGTGATGTGGGTTATGGGGCATGTCATGCGTGTGCAGTGTGGGTAGTGGGTAATTTTGTCTGCCTAGGGCAGCACAAAACCAAGATACACCACTGGTAGAGGGGAAAGAAGGACACACATTGTGTAGCTCCTAGAATCGGCTTTCTTCTATTTTTTCTATGCATCTACCTTCCTTGTTAAATAAGTGTCCTCACATTCTCCCATCAAGCTCATTCCCACATGGTTTTATAATATTTTAACTCCTTTGTTGCCAGGAGGGGTATACTTTTTCTTTTCCTTGCACAGAATCCTAAACAGTACATTTCACAGCTGTCCAGTCAGATGGTAAAGATTTCATTCTACTGAATTTGCACAAAAGACAATTAAATCAGTGACAAGATAATTGCAAATAAATCTGAAGAAACCATACTTCTGTTATTATCTAATGGAATAAATTTAACAGGGAAACAACTGGAATGGTTCCCGCAGTCTATTCAAACTTATTTTCAGATAAGGCTACTTCAGTTTTATTTGTATCGCTTATGCCACCAAACATTGGATTCTGCACATAAAATAAATGTCAACATCTGCCATTTATTTCTTATTAATGTTGTGAGGAAAACAAAATCAGAAGAACTTCTCTTAATGGAAATAAACCCATATTAAATGGAGCCATCCATATCATTGATTGTGCTCTTTGGCGAACATTGCGATTTACCTTGATGGTAGAAGCGGCAGCGCAATCTCTAAAAAGTGTTTATTTCTGATTAAAAAAAACTTGGAAAACTTATTTAGATCACAACTTCTGGTCTGTGATCTAAAGAAACACATAGAGCTTTACATAACACAATGATTGTCTTGCCCTTTTCAGGATATTTAGATGTTGTTGGGGATAAGGTAAATGTAATGAATTCAAAATCAATCTAGCAGAAAACTTGCTACAGAATGTAATGTGCATGATAGGAGATGACCTGCTTATGAAATGAGGTAATGTCAATGGCCCAAGGAGCTAAGATTGTGATAAAAGGTACACTTGTCTAATAATAATTCTTGCTGTTTTCATTTCCAATAGAAAACAAGGTGCAATATAAATATAGAAATGAAAACGTGGCAAGTATGATGAAGATTACTTAAACACCCAAAATTGGAGATTTAGTCACATTCTATGGACATATTAAGCTTTGCCCACCACTATGCCAAAGTACTGCAATATTGGGGGGTCCTAACACTAAACACATTTGCTTATATGGAATGTAATCCTTTTACTTATATTATGTATACAACATATCTAAAGACTCTCTTGCATTGTATAGGTTTATATACATATTGAATGATTGAGTCTTATTTTAGATGAGCTTAATGAGCCTGATTCACTGCTCCAACATACCCATGGTAATTAACTGTGTGTTAAGAGCCCTATTACAAGAACATTATACAGATATAACATTGTGATAAATCTGTGTCAGGCTGTCAGCCTTGCAGATAAGTAAAAAACATTTGCTGGAAGATTCTTTTCTCTTATGTATTAATATCCATAGAAGACATAGGGAGCTATTCACTAAAAGGTGAGTTGAGGTGAGATTACATTAATATTTATTTATATAGTGCCAACAATTTACGTATGGCTAGGTACAGAGCATAGAAGGGAACTATATACTAAGTTAGACAAACTAGAACAGACTGATACATGAGGTAGAGTCTTTGGAATGGTGTCCAAAGACACATAAGGGAATGAAGAGGTCAGAGCGACTGGTGGTAACAGTAATATGGATGGTTGGCGCTCAGTGGCTTTGGCCAAAGATTAATTGTGTGCGTTCTAGCTGGATGAGTTGTTAGCTACCTGATACTAACAGTAATTGAGGACAGCGAGAGCTAGGTGGGATTAGCTAGATTTTAATTAACAGGTATTCTAGTGGGATACGCTTATTTGAAGAGATGAGTTTTAATGGACTTTTTAAAGTTTTAGAAGGAAGGAGAGAGCTGGATGCTCTGCAGAAATCAGTTCCACAGAGAGAGAGAGTGAGAAGAGGTGCTGAGGTTGAAGGGGAGCTCTAGTCCCTTTGAGGAGCGTAGAGGTCATGCATGGAAGAATCGGTTTACGAGGGAGCCAATGTATGGAGGGGCCGAGGAGTAATGTCATCTCACTATTTTAACTATTCATTGTGCAGGTATAAACCTGGTGGGTTTCCCCCACTAAGCAAACTCTCTAGGATTGTCCCTGCAGAATGTATAGATAAATTGTTGAGATTATATGTTCCTCTCACCTCAACTCACTTCATCTCACCTGCAACTCACCTCTTAGTGTATAGGCCCCAGAGATGTGTAAAATGTATTTTCCAAGCAGGGGCAGTGAGCGCGAGCTCATGGTTTACGAGTAAGTAATGATAAAGCACATAACGAATTAAGCATTCACTCTTGGCCCTTGTGCCTGCTGGTCACTCTCACCCCCACTGTCTATCAGAACTACAAGATGGAATAGTCCATTGGTTTCCATGGTGATTGCTCTACATTTCATACTTTGCCCTAGAATTGCTCTAGTTGTACCTACTAGTTTTGGGTTGATAACATGTATAACTCAATCTATTGCATAGCAATATTCTTCAGCTAATCGATGGACAGCTGAGCCTCAAAGATTGCAGTTCTACATTATTAACAACAAATATTTGAATAGAAACAAAAGCACAAGCCATTTGTAGCAAAATCTTTTCACAGTAGATTTAATCTAATACTCTGCAGTGTTTTTTTTGTCCTAGTTGCACTCTGCTCATCAAATGAAATCAGTGTTGCCAGACTGCAAAGAAAATCCATTTATCTGAGAAACTGCAGTATAATCATGGCTCAGTCTTCTACTTACACTGTATCAAATCGAACAGAAAATAATCTACATATCTGGGTAAAAAAAACTATTACTGACTTTAGTATGGTTGGCTCTGCTTATCACTTTAAATAAGAGACTCACTGAATTCACACGCTCGTACCATTTTATATTGTATAATAGATAATGGTACTGGAGGAGTGAATGTCAGAGGGTATGTGTGCAAGATATAACACTATACAGCATTTTTACAGACCCTAAGACATAGTCACCGTTTTCAAATTGCCAGTATATCTCTGCATATACTTATTTAGGAATGAAATAATAGTTTTTTTTTTCTTTATACTATTCACTTATAGTCATTGAAAGAATTTCTGCAGAACTGAACATATCTTATTACTTCTTCTTAAACTAGCCTGATATACGATTTTTTTTTAAATCCAGTCCTAGCAGACTGGATAGGATTTAACTAGTGTCCTCACACCTACCTTTTATGTAATTGTGGATAAATAATGCCACGAAATACATTCCTGCTACATCTGTAAAAAAAACATCAGACATTTGCTGGCTGGTATAAGTGCAAATATTGTTTAATTTGGAAGAACCGTATAATCAGCGGGCTCCGCTGTTAGTGGTGTACCATGTAAAAGTTCATTAACATCCTGTTTTCTCTGCCTTTGCTAGTGAAAAAGTATTTGGTATCTGGTGTCCAAAATGTGTTGTCCAAATATTAATGCATATTAATGTGCTTTCAAAGTACTTTAAAATGCATGCTTTACATTTTTCATTGCTTAAAATGTAAAATGCTTACAGCTAGATGAAATTGTGAAATTACAGCAGTTTGCAAGAAACCAGGACTGCCCACACTAGCTGAGTGAAAGTCGATTCCCTTTTTTTTGAGTCAAATATTAAAAATGGGATTTATGCAGAATGCCTGCATCAAATCAGAAGAGAGCAAAAGAGGTATAGGCTCACAAACCAAAAGCACGTAAGGAGGCGTGTTCAGCTCCCAAGTTTGGATCCAGGTGCCTTCTGCTGGTGTATGGCTAACACCCAGTAGAGAGTAAAGGCAGGGTATGCATAAAAAATGGCACTCACGGTAGATGATGCAAAAAGGTAGATTTATTGATGTATAGGTGACTTGTAAATGTTCACAGCAACATATGGGAAAAGAAAAAAATCAAAGGTGTCTCACAGCATGACGCGTTTCATATGTTGCTGTGAAGATTTACAAATCACCTATACATCAATAAATCTACCTTTTTGCATCGTCTACCGTGAGTGCCATTTTTTCTGCATACCCTGCCTGCATCAAATCATAGTGGAAAAATCATGTGTACTATACAAGCAGTAGTCTTCGAACCAAAGTGAGTTTGGGAACTAGACTGTCCCATTAAGAAGCCCAGCATGGTGAAATGTGTCAGGTTTCTGTGCATCATTACCTCCACCTTGGCAAAAGCATTTCAAGGTATTTTTGTGATACATTTTATGCTTTATTATTGTCATTTCATTGTTTTTTAACACACGTAGATACTTGATTAAAATAATCTTATGTTTCATAAATGATTATTGCACTTATATTTGGCCGCTCTAAATATCCACATCTACAAATCATTCACTTATAGAACTTGCTTTTTTGAAAAGAAACAACATACTCATTTTAGATCCCTGGATGTTTTTTTGTGATCCCTAACATCTTAAAGTCCCCCTTTTTTAATGATGATTCTGCCAACAGAAATATCTCTTGATATGTTCATCCTCTTGAACACGTGGACTTGATCAAATGGTTATCAGCTTCTGATAATACATTTAATTTTAATATACTGGTGCTTTTCAGCAAAGTTTTTTTGGAATTGTTGAAAAATGGTGATGTTGACAACGTCAGTGTAATCATCTACTCTCACTGATTTAGTACTGCCAATATTCTTAAACAGGAGTATCAGACTGCAATAATCTCCCTTAATCCCCTGTCACTCTAAGAGGCTGTCAGGGGACTATGGAAGATGAAGTCCATTGACAGCTACATGGAATGAGGTAGAAGGGCTTGGTAGCCTCTAGCAGTACACAAATGTGTTCAAAACCCCTGAAACCAGTTTCTTGCTACATTGTGTTCTTATTAGAAAATACCTTATTTGCATAAGTGACCCAATCAAGGTAACTGTCCGTGTGATCTCATTGATGGATCTCAAAATAAGTGAATGATTCACTACCATCAGACTGGCCTTCGTGATGGGCAAGGGTAGGGAGCAACCATTGTCCATAGAGCACATTTACTGGACTTTGTGACAGACAATTGTATTATGTTCTTTTGACCTTCAGAGACCTTGCCATGGACACAGTAGACTTTTTTTTTTTATTGGGACTTAATTATGGGTGTATGTGTAATAATGGCCTGAATGACTTTGAAACAACAAATCCATTATATTATAATTACTTTATAAAATATACAAACATATAATCATATATTTGCATAAGTGCCCTTTTTTATGTCACCTGCAACCAGGTTAAATAGTTCAATCGTATACTTTAATGGCTAGGATCCGAAAGAACGCACTACTTCTGACATCTCGGGCATCTACATAGTTTCTCCCAGTGGAGCCATCATCCCTAGGTTGAGTTGTTCCAACCTCTATACCATTCGACAAGAGAGACACCTGTTTTGCATATTGAACTAAAGGTTCCACTGCAGCCAGGTTTGGAGGCATGCAATGAAGTGCTGCTTCCTCACATAATTTGTACATTAAATACTGACACTATTTTGCATGAAGCTAATAGCTAATGGCAAGTGTAATGTATGCAAGTAGGGTAGCAACAGTAGGAATCAAAGAGCAGAATGTGCTCTGAGACTTAAATAGCCTCCTAACAGAACTCATTAACGCCACAAAGCTGCTTGCCATCAACAGTTCCCAAAAGGCCTTTGTGTAGTCATGTGATAGACATTTTTCCATTTGTTTCGCTATTTCTCAATATCTTTCTTTTTCATTAGCTCTGAAAGACATAATATGAAATTTTGGTTGCCTGGATAATGTAGACATGGCTAGATCTGTATTATCCATTAATTAAGGTATCCTGTGGTGATGCATATCCAGAAGTCAATGTCTAGCTGTGTAAATAGCCTTTCCTGTGGTATCCTGCTGCCTGAACTGTTTTGTTGTGCTCTGCAGTACTGCAAGGTGTTCTATATTACATGTGTACCATATACCCACAAATGACTGAATGTTATGCATATTTGAAGAACAATCGATATTATGGGAATGACAAGAGCAAAAAACCACACAATGTAAATGTGGTGTTAAATGCATATATTATGCCTGTAGCCATATTTATAGTATGTTTATAATTGCTTTAGACTAAATGCAATCATCTGGATTGAATTAACTGTGTGAGTTTTTAAAAAATATATATGTTTGGCAGTACTCACTAGCTGTCTAATTGAGACATTGATATAGTCATCGTATATTGCATAAATCAAATGTGTACAGAGTTTGTGCAGGAATTTTAGATCTAGACAAAGCAGACTGACTGCGTGTGGTGGCATTACCGTGATTATACTGGGACCTGTGATTTGGTGGGGGACTCCAAAAAGACAAAAAATGTCTGACATCATAAGACGTTGCTTGACCCGTATGTCCTGCAGATTGAGATCCCACTTCCCGGTACTATCTGTAGCACATTTCTTTCCAGTTTAAACTATGTTGTCTAATAATCAAATATATAGATTAAACATCTCTACTTGTGCACAGTGAATGCACTACACAAAGACAGCAGGAATGCCATGAAAGACTGGACCCCCCAAAAATGGGACTATTGGCCACCATGAAATGTGCAGTGCATGATAAAGTATCTTGGGTCTCCTGAAGCTGTCTAGACAAATATATATATGTGTGGATATGTATAAATATATATGTATATATATATATATATATATATATATATATGTGGCAGTCACGGATCTTATGTCAAAAATATAAAAATCCGTTATTAGTTGGTAGGCATCAATGTATCACACTCCTTCATCAGGACAAACATAAAATGAAACCACAATATAATGTATACAAAACAAACCATTCCCATGAATTGAAAGACACAACCCCTTAATTTAAAAAAACACATATAAAAAAGGCGATTTAAAATATTAGATGGAGATTAGAGTATATTCTTATCAACACATCATTATGAAATGATATAGGAAAATAACTTTATATATATATATATATATATATATATATATATATATATATACACATGTAGGAGACATATAGGTCTGCTATAGGCAAAAAAAAATGAATGTCTCTAACAAAAACATTAGTAGTTAGCAAGCTTCTAAAAAAACAGAATCAATCATAATTGGGAGTTTTTAGGTCATAATTATTTTCTTTCAGTTTTTTTTCTAATGTACTAATTATAAAGGTCTACTAACAGAAAATGGATCACACATAGAGTACTTATGTTTGTACATGTTCAATATGTGTCTTACCCGCAGCAAAAGGTGTTCTATCTTAATTAAACACACTGCTGATATTTGCCAGTTCTGCGGTTGTTGCAATAAAAGGTTATGGACTAATAAGGAAAATGCTTTCATTCAATCTGTGGAAATAATTAAAGAAAATGCCTATGGTTAGATTTTGTGTATGCCGATGTTTCCCGCCTCAAGTACATAGGCGGGTATTATTCTGCAGATGTATAATTAATGGCATACCTAAGGGCAATGATAACTTTGACACATTAGTCCTATTTACAGCATGTTTGGCTTTTATCATCATTTAATGAGATACTTCCTTTAATGTGGCTTTAGAAACCCCAATGCTTTGAATTTGAACACAGAGTTAACCAACATAAGAGCGATTTAGCCCTTTCTTTCTCTAGTTCGTTTAAGCAAGAGCATATTTTTAAAACGCCACTTAATTAAATCGAGATCTGCCCCCTATATGTGTTTTAACACATCGAGAGGAAAGATCATACGTTGAGCACTCTATACAGTTGATGAATATTTAAGGTATGGCAGGATAGCAGCTTTTACTGAAATTCTCAATATCTCTTTTTCTGAGACTTTCTAGAGAATTGAAATATGTAGTAGGTTATGCAGGCATGGCCAATTAAGCGAAATATTTTGGTGAGCTGTGATTAACTGAGCTAAATGCTCTGTGCTTAGGAGAGACTTCAAATGATTCCAAAAAATCAAGCAAGAAATCTTTGTTGGTTAAAAAAATGTTTTTATTGATTTTTTGTTAAATTTTATTTATAAAAAGTTATAGAACAGGAAGACAACTTTTGGCGTTTAAGGAAGGAACCCTGAAGAGAAATGTCACCTTTAACACTATTTATACTGTGAATGTAGAGACTAAAAAAAATATTATAAAATAATCTACCTTGTCTTACCATAATTGCAAACAAATATTACATTTAAGACAAATATATGCTTTAAATGTGTCTGTTGTGTCTCATGTTTGTGACATCACTTGTGGCTTGGTATGCAAATTATACATTTCTCATTGAAAAATAGTTGATTAGCATATCAATCCACAGGTGATGTCATAAAGAGAAGACACCAAAGATGCATTTTAAACATACTTTTGTCTTAATTTCTCTTTCTAATTCTGGTAACTAATTTTTTAAATAATTCTCACAGTATAAATAAAATTTAGGTGACCAAGTCCCTTGTTGGGTACCAATCTTTTATAATGTTTCATCCCCATTATATACATTAAAAGAAAACCATGTGAATACATGCAGACTTTTTGTTAGTTTGTGTATAACCCATTACTTGTGCTACAGATGGGATCCACTAAAATGGTTTGCTTTGTCCCCCTAGTTATATTTTCAACTGCACCAAGGAGATCACTTGTGCACCCAGCTAAACATGTCTCTGGTGTTAAAAAAAAAAGTCAGAGTATTGGGGACATTCAAATAATTACTCCTGTTTTGCCATGTCAGGAACTAATTCCAATTAGTCACTTTCATTTCAAGGTTTGAGGCTATTTTGATAAATTGCACTTCCTGTTATAGTCATGATGACATGATAATTAGTATTCAGGTATGGCTGTCAGTAGGTATCAGGAGTATTCTTGTTATGGTTTTCATGCAATACATACAACTGGAAACCCTGAAAAAAATGCCTGTCAGTCTAACGCCCAACATCTGTGTCTCTCTCTCGCTGAGCCAATCACTCTGAAAGTCACAAGTAAATAACATTTTATACCAGCTCCTTCTGTGACTTATTATCTGCTAGAAGACAGATTTCTATCACAATAGAAAATCACCTCCTTTAACTTCATTACCATGGATCTCTCTCTGTCTGGAACCCTCCTTAGAGAGCCAGTGCATAGATATAACAGAGGAGACTGTGGAGAGATTAACAGACAACAAGGTGCCCCCAAACTCATACCCCTGTGTTCTTTGAGTATGTAGAGGACAGTGTAATATATTCTGTTAGTCACCCTACATGTTTAATGGTAAAATATAGTATTCTGAGTGTCACTTTACCATTGACCATGAAGAATATAAGTTAATTGAAATTCCAAGTACGTTTCTGATTTCTTGAAATGGATGCAGCAGGAAAAATAATTTACAAATCTCCAGGATTAGAACTCAAGTATGATAGGGGAAAGTCATTTGCTGCAAGGATAGAAAGGAAATTGAAGTCTTACGTGGTTGAGGTTTCCTACTGGATACAAACTGTAGTCATTTCATTGTCTCAGTGTTTGATGATACTTATCTGAGTATGTGAGATCTTTCATCGTAATGTTATTTGTTATATTTCAGAGAGATTTGTTGCCAATTATGAAATGGGTTAGATTGTACTTCACTGTTATTCACTATTATTTAAATGTATCTTCTAGTTACAGGAACATTAACATTTTTATATAAGAAACCTTTACAAGCCTTCAGTGACTTCAGAAGCATCAATTATCCTGAGGGGATAAACATAATGTTAGGCATCTAAAAAAATCTTGAGAAAACTTACTGTTCTCTAGCATTTTAAGACATTGTAATACTGCAAACTTGGCAATTTATATTCTGTGTGATGTCTAATTTGACAGTAAACTATTGACACTTCAGACTTTAATTGGCCTACCCTATCAGCAGTCTAGGATTTCAAGTAACAGTAATTTCAGCATCTGTAGCTTATGCACAGGATTTTAACCCATTATTGCCTAAGCAGGCTGTCCATTAAATAAAAAAAAGGAAAGCAATAGAACTAAATGTAGCAAAGAAAAATTATATGTGGCTGTTTAATAGAGCCCACCTATAGAGACTATTCAATAAAATAGCTACACATACAATTGAGCCAGGGATATCACTTGTGCACCCACACATGTGTGCCTGTTTGTCTCTAGTGTTAAAAGAGAAATATTTACTATTGTTTTCCCATTCCAGGAGCTTCGGTTTCTTATATCCATTCTCATTTTCCAGGTTTGAATCTATTCTGATTATAGCGTAGAAAGCTGAACCTGCTATAACCGTGGCATGATCACTGTTATTCAGATATGGCATGAATCAGTGGGAATGAAGAGGAAAAATATTACAAAGTATTATTGGCGCTGTACATGGAATAGATACCCCTGAATCCAAAAGGGGCAGAGCTGATAAAAGAAATGGAATAAAAATAAATGAATAAGCGACTTTGAATAACAGTGATTTCTAATGTTTTCAGTTTCAGCAATTAAGTTTTCATTAATGTGAGTTAATATATAATATAATAATATCAAACTAGTTTACCAGGAAGAGTATATTTAGAAAATCTCTCATTTTTAAGAATGTCCTGGGGATGCTAAAATTGCCCCAAATTCACGCATAAAACAAAATGTACATTACACATGCTACTAAGCATAAATACATATGTACATGATACATGCTACTAAGCATAAACACATATGTACATGATACATGCTACTAAGCATAAACACATATGTACATGATACATGCTACTAAGCATAAACACATATGTAGATTACACATTCTACTAAGCATAAACACATATGTAGATTACACATGCTACTAAGCATAAACACATATGTACATTATATATTGAAGTTCTATGGCAGTAATAGTTGAGTGAAAAGATGGGCAAGTTAGAGAGGTTTTCCAGCTTAGCGGGAAGTTCACTTGCACTACACATTCCACCACCGTTTGTGGTCCATTTTGCCCTACTGCACAGACCCTGATCTTATATTTCATGTATGGCCTATTGTAATGTGACTTAGAATCACATAGTGCCATTGGCCCTGTGGTAAAAGGTTCTAAGAACTGTAAAAATGTATAACCATCAATTGGTTTTCCTTAACATATACTACAATCCCTGCAATGCAAGATAACCTTCTAGGTTCGCAGTATATTTTGATCAATACAAATCTTTGCATTCAGAATACACATTACTCATAGCTGACCAGCTTGTGGAATTATAGTGCATCATATTTCATGATAAATTGGTGTTCAAATGAGTTTTGTGGTCATTACACCGCTTGACGGTGTTTAAATATGCAAATGTCCTCAGCTGTCCAGATTTTGGCAGGACGTGTGCAATTTCAGATTTGGTCAGTGGAGTGTGCTAAGTGGGCAGAATACCTAAGGACGGCTTTGTAAGCAAACTGCCTTTTCTAAAAGAGCTTACGGAGCATCCTTTTCCCATTAGTCCTGATGATTAGTGTAGTAAGAGAGGGCATTAGGGACCAGTCAATCACGGTGAGTAAAGAAAGCCTGTTTTTCATCTTTCAAGCGTGCTAATAATTTCCAGTCTGTTTTTGGATATTATAAAATAAACGACCATATGTGTTAATTCACATGAATTGGTTAGAAGTTATCTGATGCTTTGTATGTTTAGAAACAATTCAATCTAGAGGATAACTTCTAGGGCCTAGTTATTTGACTAGTCAGTGGAAGTTTAGTGTACATGTGGTTGTGTTGATTGTATGCTCTTCCTGGCAATAACAAAGCAGATCATTACACTTGCTGTGTTATTTTCTGTGTGCTTATGGATGGGCTCTGCTGCCAGGGATGGATTACTGAAAAATAGGTGGATATAGGTCAAAAGTGAGCAGTATATGATCAAAAAGTATCACAGAGTAAAATGACCCATCCTTTTTTAAATTCTTAAAAACCTTCTGTCCTCTGGAATTTTCCTTATCTGTTCTGCCATTATAGCTAGGAGACCCTGGTTAAAAAACCAAAGCAAGAGCTAACAGGGGGATCCACACTAAGCATGGACCATCTTCCTGCTATTACACACCATGTACCTTTAATGATCCAGAGCATCTGCTGTCACGTGAGGTATGTAGGAAAAAAGTAAGAACAAAAATAAGATACAGGAGCAGCTAGTCAGCTACAGACAACATGTTTTCTTTATATAAGTGCTTTGAATCTGACCTAAACAGCTTATACTCTTCCGTTAAGATTATGTTTATCATGCTACCCAACATCATCTAAGTAAAATTAATGTGGCCTACATAAAAATTGTCAAAAATGCTAAAATGGTAAAGTAGATTAAGTGGAAGATAATTTATACATTGCAAACTTTTTTTTTTTTTTTTAACTTTCTTGCAAATACAGGATAATTAACTAATAATTTTAAAATAAGATAAATCACACTAATACTGAGTACAGTAATAATCATTTCCACTATTTAAAATTCAATTAAGATGAATGCTGTGACAAAAGCTTCCATGAATATTATATTACTATATATATATATATTATATGCAGATATTCATTTTGTACTCTTAGCCAATATGAGATTTCTGAGAAATAACGCTTCAATACCTAACATAATTTAATTAACAAAGTGCCTAGGTTTTTAATATTAATTGAAATTATGAACATAACTACTAAGGCCAATTAGGTTTAGGAAAAGAAGTATTTACCAGTTATTTGAGGCTGCAGGAACATGTGCAGAGGTGCCTAGATGTCACATTCCCCACTACCATCCTATTGCCCTAATGTGCTGAGGATAATGTGACTTCATATCCCCACCACAAAGCAGCTCTGTATGATGTAATAGGTGGTTGCAGCCAGAAGCACAGGCCTGAATCTCATTCACCACAGACAGGAAGTCCTCCCCTGGTCACCACGGACTGCAACCAGCCCTCAACTGACCACTAGGGACAGCAATCAACCCTCCACTGACCACTAGGGACAGCAATCAACCCTCCACTGACCACTAGGGACAGCAATCAACCCTTCACTGACCACTAGGGACAGCAATCAACCCTCCAATGACAACTAGGGACAGCAATCAACCCTCCACTGACCACTAGGGACAGCAATCAACCCTCCACTGACCACTAGGGACAGCAATCAACCCTCCACTGACCACTAAGGACACAAGCAGTTATGCTGTACCACTTCTAATGTCAGGACTACTATATAATGATGGGATTATTGTTGTACCACTATCAGGTGGTGTTTGGATTACTATATCATGAAGGGAGTTATGCCGTGTGGCTGTCAGTGCCTGAGTCAGTACAAAATTATGGGAATTGTGTTATATCACCATCAGTGACTAGCTCAGTTTATAATGATGGGAGTTATGCTGTATCATTGCAGATCCCATTTACTGATTTATATTATGATCTTCACTCCCATAAAATATATACGTTCTCCATGCTGTCTCAATGCAGTGTTGAGCTGGTGAAAACATTTTTTCCAGTGCTGATTTTATTCACAGTCCTGCTTGTCTCTACATTCATAGTATCAGCAATGTTTAGGTTGACAGAATCCCTTTAAGAACATATAATGACCAAATGCAAACTCTATTGAGGCAGGTTTCAGTATTGTATCGTCCATTCCAATGGCTTAATAGTATGAGAAAAAAGGCTGTTATGGAAATGGAGATAAAAGTATGAGAATTAATCTATTAATGCAGTATTAAACTGAAACACTATGCAGTGGCATGGAGACGGAATGTAAATATGTATATAGAGCTAAGGTGACCAAATAAATGTTTTACACAACCGTACCTGGAAGTGTTTAAACGGAAACATTTTTTAACTGCATCTTTTATGTGGTACTCTGGACCACAGTCTGTGAGATCACCTTGACAGATATAACACCTGCAGTTAAACATATTTAGCAAAAGCATGTTTTATGTTCCTTGTGTCTTCTAACACTCATTAATGTTTTGTTTTTTTAACCTGCTGTGCAGTTTGCAGTGTAAATGTCAAACCTACGAAACCATTTGCAAGCTATCCATAAAAGAATAGTGTTTAATGTGCTTACACCTTGTCAGGAACATCATTTCACTTTTTGTTTGTAAACATGTATTATACATTAGATAACTGGCTAAAATAAGAGATTCTAGAGAAGAATAAAAAAAGATGGTACTACATATGTAAGTTAATAATGAATTTAAACATATAACATCAAGGTGTTATATCTTCACTCTAACATAACATTGTCTATAGTCCAATCTGTTGGGTGAGCTTGTCTATACCTGTTAATGCTGGACTTTATGGTATGTAGTCAAATAATAGCTAGTAGACATGTGCAAAACTAAAATTTTCGTTTCGTTTTCGTCCATTCGGACGAAAATGTTATTTATTTCGTCTAAAACGAATTTCGTTCATTAGTGCATTCGTTTCAGACGAAATTCGTTCATTATTTTCGTTTCGTTAATTTTTATTCGTTCGTTTTATAGAATACAATGTAATACTATTGGCTTTCTATAATCCGAACGAGAGCCCCATTCATAAGAAATTCTTATGAATGGGGCGCTCGTTCGGTTCATAGAAAGGCAATAGTATTACTTGTATTCTATAAGCCGAAAGTCTATAAACCGAACGACTTTCGGTTTATAGACTTTCGGCTTATGGAATACATGTAATCCTATTGCTATTCTATAAACCGAACGACTTTCGGTTTATAGAATAGCCATAGGTTTACATGTATTACATAAGCCGAAAGTCTATAAACCGAAAGTCGTTCGGTTTATAGGCTGTCGGCATTTAACTAATAAGAGACAGAGTCTCCATTCATAAAATTATGAATGGAGACTTTGTCTCCGTGTAGTAAAATGCCGACAGCCTATAAACCGAACGTTCGGTTTATAGGCTGTGGGCATTTTACTACACGGAGACAAAGTCTCCATTCATAATTTTATGAATGGAGACTCTGTCTCCGTGTAGTAAAATGCCGACAGGCTATAAACCGAACGTTCGGTTTATAGGCTGTCGGCTTATGGAATACATGTATTCCTATTGCTATTCTATAAACCGAACGACTTTCGGTTTATAGAATAGCCATAGGATTACATGTATTACATAAGCCGAAAGTCTATAAACCGAAAGTCGTTCGGTTTATAGGCTGTCGGCATTTAACTATACAGAGACAGAGTCTCCATTCATAAAATTATGAATGGAGACTTTGTCTCCGTGTAGTAAAATGCCGAAAGCCTATAAACCGAACGATCGGTTTATAGACTTTCGGCTTATATAATACATGTAATCCTATGGCTATTCTATAAACCGAACGTTCGGTTTATAGAATAGCAATAGGAATACATGTATTCCATAAGCCGACAGCCTATAAACCGAACGTTCGGTTTATAGGCTGTGGGCATTTTACTACACGGAGACAAAGTCTCCATTCATAATTTTATGAATGGAGACTCTGTCTCCGTATAGTTAAATGCCGGCTTTTAACTATACGGAGACAAAGTCTCCATTTATAATTTTATGAATGGAAACTCTGTCTCTGTATAGTTAAATGCCCACAGCCTATAAACCGAATGTTCGGTTTATAGGCTGTCGGCTTTTAACTATATGGATACAAAGTCTCCATTCATAATTTTATGAATGGAGACTCTGTCTCCGTATAGTTATATGCCGGTGTTCTGACAAATTTATGGAGCAAATTCTCCTGCGCAATCGCAGGAGAATTTGCTCACTGCGCATGCGCATAAAGTTACAGCTGATAACTCAGCTGTAACTTTGTGACCACCGCGCATGCGCCAGCTGCGCAACCCATCTCCCGCCCCCCTCACACCCCCCGCACACCCCTTCTTACCAGATCATCGACCACAGCGATACACAACGCATGCGCACGCCTATCCAGCCGTTTGGGAATGTGCGCGTCCGTTGTTGTGTTCTTAAGGTGGTAAGTAACACGGGGCGTCGGGACATAAGGGGGCAAGCATCCTGGTGAGGGCTGCCTCATCTTGATGGGATTTGTGATCCTCCTGCTGCATCAATAATACAGCAGGAGGATCACAAATCCCATCAAGATGAGGCAGCCCTCACCAGGATGCTTGCCCCCTTATGTCCCGACGCCCCGTGTTACTTACCACCTTAAGAACACAACAACGGACGCGCGCATTCCCAAACGGCTGGATAGGCGTGCGCATGCGCTGTGTATCGCTGTGGTCGATGATCTGGTAAGAAGGGGTGTGCGGGGGGTGTGCGGGGTGCGGGAGGTGGGTTGCGCAGCTGGCTCATGCGCGGTGGTCACAAAGTTACAGCTGAGTTATCAGCTGTAACTTTATGCGCATGCGCAGTGAGCAAATTCTCCTGCGATTGCGCAGGAGAATTTGCTCCAGAAATTTGTCAGAACACCGGTTTTAACTATACGGAGACAAAGTCTCCATTTATAATTTTATGAATGGAGACTCTGTCTCCGTATAGTTAAATGCCCACAGCCTATAAACCGAACGTTCGGTTTATAGGCTGTCGGCTTTAACTATACGTTTGTCTCCATTCATAAATTTATGAATGGAGACTCTGTCTCCGTATAGTTAAATGCTATTGTATTCTATAAACCGACTCTATTTCGGCTTATAGAATGCAATAGTACTACGAATGGACGAATGAACGAATGATTTTCCTTTATTAACCATGTCCGAACCATTCGTCCGAAAACGAATGCACATGTCTAGTATATATTCACATGTAAATTGCTTTTTTAATAAAAAATTATGATATAAAAAAAATCTTGTTTTTATTTCCTTTTATGTGACAATGCTGCCTCTCTCTTTCCCTTGCCCCCAGATTTGTCGCTCTCCCCCCCTTAGTGTTGTCTCTCTCTCACCCTCCCTTTGGCTCCCCCCTCGCTCCCCTTGTGTCTGTCTCTTCCCCCCTTCCCTCCCCCTGTTTCTCTCTGCCCCCTCCCCTTGTTTCTGTCTCTTCCCCCCTTCCCTCCCCTTGTTTCTCTCTGCCCCCCCCCCCCCCCCCTTGTTATTCTGTCCCCCCCTCACCTGTTTCTTGCTCCCTGGTGGCTAGTGGGGGCAGCCGGGGGATGTATGCACTACACATAATAGACGGAAGTGTCGGGCAGCATGGAGGTTGTCTGCACGATTCGTGCAGACATCCCCCAGCTGCCCGATTCTCCCTGGTGGCTAGCGAGGCAGCGGAGGATGTCTGCGCGATGAGCGAGACCTCCCCTGCTGCCGCCCGGAACGACAGCCAGGACTTTTATGAGGAAGCCGGAAGTACCCAGCTTCATCATAGAAGTCCCGGCGGTCATGCCGGGCGGCAGCAGGAGAGGTCTATCTGTCTATTATGTATAGTGCATACATCCCCCGGCTGCCCCCACTAGCCACCAGGGAGCAAGAAACAGGTGAGGGGGGGACAGAATAACAAGGGGGGGGGGACAGAGAGAAACAAGGGGAGGGAAGGGGGGAAGAGACAGACACAAGGGGAGCGAGGGGGGAGCCAAAGGGAGGGTGAGAGAGAGACAACACTAAGGGGGGGAGAGCGACAAATCTGGGGGCAAGGGAAAGAGAGAGGCAGCATTGTCACATAAAAGGAAATAAAAACAAGATTTTTTTTTATATCATAATTTTTTATTAAAAAAGCAATTTACATGTGAATATATACTAGACATGTGCATTCGTTTTCGGACGAATGCATTTTCGTCCGAAAATTGCATTTTCGTCCATTCGCCCGAAAACCGAAGAACGAAAATGCTAAGCTAACTAAAGCCGAATGAACGAATGGTTAATAAAGGAAAATCATTCGTTCATTCGTCCATTCGTAGTACTATTGCATTCTATAAGCCGAAATAGAGTTGGTTTATAGAATACAATAGCATTTAACTATACGGAGACAGAGTCTCCATTCATAAAATTATGAATGGAGACTTTGTCTCCGTATAGTTAAATGCCCACAGCCTATAAACCGAACGTTCGGTTTATAGGCTGTGGGCATTTAACTATACGGAGACAGAGTCTCCATTCATAAAATTATAAATGGAGACTTTGTCTCCGTATAGTTGAAAGCCGGCATTTAACTATACGGAGACAGAGTCTCCATTCATAAAATTATGAATGGAGACTTTGTCTCCGTGTAGTAAAATGCCCACAGCCTATAAACCGAACGTTCGGTTTATAGGCTGTCGGTTTATGGAATACATGTATTCCTATTGCTATTCTATAAACCGAACTTTCGGTTTATAGAATAGCCATAGGATTACATGTATTACATAAGCCGAAAGTCTATAAACCGATCGTTCGGTTTATAGGCTTTCAGCATTTTACTACACGGAGACAAAGTCTCCATTCATAATTTTATGAATGGAGACTCTGTCTCTGTATAGTTAAATGCCGACAGCCTATAAACCGAACGACTTTCGGTTTATAGACTTTCGGCTTATGTACTACATGTAATCCTATGGCTATTCTATAAACCGAAAGTCGTTCGGTTTATAGAATAGCAATAGCATTACATGTATTCTATAAACCGAACGTCGTTCGTTTTAAAGACTTTCGGCTTATAGAATACTATTGGCTTTCTATAAACCGAACTAGAGTCGAGTCCCCATTCATAAGAAATTCTTATGAATGAGGAGGGACTCTAGTTAGGTTTATAGAATGCCAATAGTATTCTATAAGCCGAAAGTCTTTAAAACGAACGACGTTCAGTTTATAGAATACATGTAATGCTATTGCTGTTCTATAAGCCGAAAGTCTTTCGGCTTATAGAACAGCAATAGCATTACATGTATTCTATAAACCGAACGTCGTTTGTTTTAAAGACTTTCGGCTTATAGAATACATGCTGCTATTGGCTTTCTATAAACCGAAAGAGTCCCCATTCATACGAATAGGTCAATTGACCTATTCGTATGAATGGGAACTCAATTTCGGTTTATAGGAAGCTAATAGCACTACATGCATTCCATAAACCGAAAGTCATTCATGTCGGTTTATGGAATGTAGTACAATGCTATTGGTATTGTAAACCGACTCTATTTCGGTTTAGAATGCCAATAGCACGAATGGACGAATGGACGAATGAACGAATGATTTTCGTTTATTAACCATTCGTTCATTCGGATTTTGTTAGTTAAAATTTTCGTTATTCGTTTTTCGGACGAATGGACGAAAATGCTATTTTCGTCCGAAAATGCATTCGTCCGAAAACGAATGCACATGTCTAATAGCTAGCAGGATTCCATTGTTGAACCTTTTGACATTTAGGGGTTCTTAGTTGGAATAAGCATCTTTAATATTACAGGGCACCTGGCACAACTTTTATCATGAGCTCCCTAGGCAAGTTCCTGATGTCTTCTCCTTCAGACACCTCTCCCTACCCCCATCTCCTTCTTTCTATCCTTGTTGTACCCTCACCCTTCGTGCACAACTGTACTTTTACATTTTACATAAACAAATACACATATTCAAAAAAGGATTATTGTTAAATTTCCCTGTCCATTTCCCTTCCCAGCAGAGCTTAGAATCTTGACCCCACCAAAGGGTAAATAAAACAGAAACCTCTATGCATCAAGTGTGGGGAGGACTTTTGCTAGAAATTATGTTTCTGAAAATAAAGTGTTTATGTTTGGGCGCATTTCTGTGTTTGATAAGGGTGTACTGAAATGACCAAACACCACTATTCATTAACCCTTAAAAATGATGTCATCTTATGAAAACTGTAAGTTATTAACTCACTTGATTATCAGAATCTACAAATAAAACATATTGTGATGTTTAGAAAGAGTAACTGTTTTCCCTTGTCCAGTGGCTAAACGGAAACACAGATACATTATTGAAAATATGTACAATGTAGCAATTTTGACTGTTTTTTTTTGTCAATTTGCAAGTTTTGATAAAATGAACGGATTATGCTTCATTATGCTCCTGGTAAAATACAACATTTCTCAGGAACTTTATAGTAGTATATTCTTCAAGTCAAGTTTTTGAGAAAGATTTTATTGCAAAAAAAAGAAAAACAACAGACACAGTATAAAGACAGTCTGTATTCGTCCTTTCTGTTTAGTCCTACGTGTGGGGGGTTGGTGAGGTGACATTTTTTTCTATTCCTTTACGTTTCATGCAAAATAGAATGACCTTAAGCTGTAGTATACTAATACATTATTTATTTCCTGTATTGAAGTCAGAATACATTCAGCTTTTTTAACTCTTTCAATCTCTTTTTGTTGTTGTCATGCCTGCGAGCATTGCCGCTACCAACATATTAACCATATACACTGAATTATTTACTTTCTGCTAAACACCGCAGGCAAACTTCAATCTCTTGAAAACCTCAGGTTACAAACAAAACATTATGTGTCAGTTTACAAAATGCAACCAGCTCATTTAAATCTGTTTAGGGTGACAGAGGGAGAGACACTAACCTGTGCTTTTAAATTGATAACTACATTAATTCCATCATTCTTGGTCTATGAATTGTGAGAGTTGCAGCATAGCAACTGAGTTGTGAAATGGAGTAACAGTGAGGCCCATAAATAGAGTTCATTAGAATTCAATATATAATGACCAGCCATCCTATGCAGGTGGTTTTTCTGTAAACATATCATAAAATCCAAGCTCAGACCAGGGCAATATTCCCTATAAGGAAGGTTAGTTATGTGCTGTCATTGTATTTTATTGGGACATTATGGGATTAAAAGGTTTGGGTCTCAGCGTCATCTTCACCCGCTTTCAAAAATCCCTGTGATATTTTGCCAACATGTACAATCCGCTTTTTGCCTTTTATTTTTTTAACCATTTTTTATTTATTTTCCATTATCAACAACAAAGATGATATAGGTAACACAGGCATGGGTAAGCAGCTTATACAAGATATGCAATAATCAGAAACAATGTGTTATCAATAGCTGGATTAAAAAAATAAAGGGATATACTAAGACTGAGCAGTAGGGAGAGTAATGAATTACAGAGAAAGAGGGAGGAAAAAGTTAGAGACAAATTAAGGGAAAGAAGAAAGGGAAGGGAAAAGGGATAACATCGTCAAAAACATTTGCAATAAAGCTATGGTTAGCCAGGCCCAGTGGTTCAGTGTATCCATGGTGTTGTGTATCCTTGGAGTCCTCTCCTCCAGACCTTGTCTCCTAGTTGTTGCAGACTTTCATTTCTGCAATGTCCGATCGATTGTAAGGGCTGTATTACATTTCCCACAATGTCTGCCATGTTGGCTTTTGTGGGGAGTGACCGAAGTACGCTCCTCCAATAATCTTGGACAGGCCTGCCAAACTCCTATGACTTTGTAAGGTTTATTTTTCTGCTTCTTCGGTGTATCAAGCGGTTTAATCTGCCATCCCATTTCACTCCAGGCAATTAAATCAGCTAATAGTTTGCAGAGCTCTGCAAGGAGCCTGAGATAAAAATCCAGACCTAAGTCCATTAGAATTCATATTTTTATTAGTTGACAAAACTCTACCAATGAATGGCAGGTCTCTCTTTACCAGGATAGACGATGGAGCAGTAGCATTAGTGTTAATGACAGCCCCCTTTTTTTTTTCAATGTATAGGTGAAAAGATTTTAGTTCATGTTTTTAATTTTAAATTAAAGTAAAATTTGTTTTCATGATTTCATTAGTGCCAGATATAGGATATTTGTGAATAAAATGCCTTACTAGCACCAATAAGAAGAAAACAGCAATTCCACATTATAAAAGAGCCTAACCCCAATTAACTTCCAGGTCCTGCAGTGTCTCAGCTGCTGTATGTCAATATCCCAGAAAGTAGAATCAATCTACAGAACAATTGTGTTGTCTTTATTTTAAGTTTGTGGCAGTGAATAGCTGCACCCCTTTATACGTACTTGTGACCACAAGCTTTAAATAAAAATCCCATTTTGTCTGTGTATTGTTTCTGTAATCTGTGATTCCAGTTGGCCCAAATGTCCATTTTGTTCCTTTGTAGACATAACATAGTTTTAGTATTTACAGTGTTATTTAAAAGTATTATTAATTTAAAATGTTATCAGTTTTGCAGATTAGTACTTTCGATAAAAACATTTTTTTAAAGTTGGATGGTCTGAAATAGTCTGATTTTTGTGAAAAGTAAATGTCCATGCTAATTTATAAAGAAGTTTACCATAGTTCCCTTTTTTGCATCAAAGAACCATTCTAACGTTTTTGTTATTTTGATAATTGGTGGAGCATGGTAGTTTTTTTGTTTGTTTTGTTACATAAGCAATTGATGTGTATATACATATGTATATAAATTTTGTTTTTTAAACATCAACTTTATTATGCATTCAATTGCTCAATATTTCTTTTTGAGGGGTCCTTTATGAGTGTGCGGTGGGGTGTTCTAGATATGTATCGAAATTAATTATATCAGTGTTTCTCTGGCCTTTTATACTCACTCAGTTCAATTCACTACAAGTTGAGTTTCAGATGAAGTTTCAACTATATATTGTGCAGGTACAAACCTGGTGAGTTTCCCCCTGCTAAGTAAACTCACCACGATTGTCCCTGCACAATGTATAGCTAAACTGGATTAAATGTCCATCTCACCTCAACTCATCTCAACTTACCTTTAACTCACCTTTTTTAGTGAATAGCCCCCACTGATGTTAATTAGGAATCTCAAAATTGCAAATAATAAGTTTTCTCTCCATCTCTTTTTTAGCTCTAACAAATGTGAAACTTTGGGCAATCGATCGACAATGTTTTCAGACAATAATGATGCGAACGGGGCTTATCAAGCACACAGAATATATGGAGTTTTTAAAAAGGTAAGGGTTGCTATGTTTGATATTTAAACTTCATACAGTAAAAGGACAATATGGTTAACCTCAGTGACCTTAATCTTACTTCATCAGGGTTGCACAGGTAAATTGGCCGAACAGACGCTTTTCTTGTGGTCAAACTAACCATTATAGTGTGAGCAGAAGTTGGTGACTGCTAATAATGACATTTGTAAAACGAATTTTAAAAACAATGCTCAACTCTCCAATTTTTCTAATGTAACAAGCCTAGAATACTTGTAGTTGGTACAGTCCAAGAGTCTTGAACCTCCACAGTGGTAGAGGAAGGTTGGGGCAGTGTAATTAATCTGTAGTGCCTCCATCCAGTGAATAGCTGATATACTAACTAGTCTCCCCATACTGGGACAAGAAGAGTTAGAAGCCAGAATTTGGCTGAACTGAACTGTACTGTAGAACGTAATATAACTGAAAGGGTGAAGCATCCAGGTTAAAGCACGAGGAGATATCGGAACTTGTCAAAGCATTGGTAAATCTTTAACAAGATGAACATATTATGAATTGTTATACAATTTTATCCATACAACTGAATATAGAATATATTGTAGATTCCAGTTGTTATCTCTCTAATATATATTACCTCATTATTTTCACTTAGATGCCTTTACACCAAGTCCTGATCAATAGTTTGGTTACTCTAGAACTTTCTTTCAAACCTGGGGGCATGGCCCCTGGGGGGAACGTGTGATGACTACTGGAGAGAGGAGGGTATGAGGGCTTCAGGCTCCCTGGATATTCTTTGAAGTGACAGGCTAAAAAATATGGGGGCTAAGGGGGAGAAAGGAAAGAAAAGGAACAACTAACATAGGCGGTAAAGGATATATGGATCTAATGCTCACATCAATGATAACTAAGAGCCAAAAGGGCTGGAAACGCTGAGGGGGCATAAGAGTTTGATAATAAAAAGGGGGCATGATCTCAAAAAGGTGGAACTTCTGCTCTAAAATATAATTGCATTCATGAAATCAGTTATTAAACTTACTTTTTTAAATACAGTTTGTTACTTGTCCTTTAAATCTTGTCTCGTTTCATATAGACTGAAAATGCTTGAAAATCATGTCTGAATGATAACTAGACTTACATAGAACTTGCAAAGTCTTTGCCACACTGACAACTGTAGACCTAATTGCCCCAAGCTTAATGGATTGAATCCAGTAATAAAGACATGCTCAAATGTAATGCAGACAGATGAATCAGACATTAGAGCATTAATGTCTTTGAAGCAAACTGATGCGGATCAAACACTCTCCTTGGCTGTGTAATCTATGTGTATAGTAAATAATATGGCCTCTGATGTTTCTATTGTTAAAGCAGGCTGCATTATGCAGTTTGGTTGCATATTATTGAAAAGGATTCCTGATTTTATGTTTCCCTTTAATCTGATCTTATTAAAATATTCAAATGTAACAACTCCTAGTGCAACGCAAGAGGACATCACCTGTGTATTAAATTTAGCTGTCTTTTCTGTAAACTATATTGAGGCCTGTGCACCAATAAGGGTGTAACATAATGCTTACAGTGGGGTTTCTATGCCATATGCAACCTCCAGCATGCAAAGGGTTCATATAGAAAGTCTGCAAACGCTATTAAATGTTCTCTCTGGCACATTCAACATACTATTTTTGTAGAAAGGAGTGCTTTTCATAATTGAGACTGCATTAATATGCATTTATACTGCTTAAATAATTCATATATTCTTTGCATTTTTAACATCCACATTGTTAGCAGCGTGTAATAGTGACGCAGATTATTGCGATAGATTAAGAAGATATATACAGGGAGAAGGAAGATTTTCTTCTCTGGATTGCTTCATTTATTTTTCAAAACAATTGCTCATATTAAACTGGGTGACCTTCGAACCCTGTTTGACCTTTCAAGTTGTGTTCCTTGCATGTTAGGAGGGATGTGGAAGTGTTGTGCTCTTAAATATATGAAGTGATGCAATAAAATTGAAGAAGGCAGTTTCAATAGATAGAGCTGCTACAACAAGAGGGATAATTTGAATTTAGTGGATGGAAAATTGTGGATAAATGCCATGCACAAATATTATTTTACAGAAAGAATTGTATACACCTGTAATAATCTTCCAGTAGTGTTAATAAAACCTAATACTATAAATCAGGACCTGACTACTCCCAGGGGCCAGAGATCCTTATTGTGGGCTCCTAACTTTTTTTTACATAGAACTTTGTGGAATTGTCACTTAACTGGCTGCTAAACATTGGTCTTTTTCACTCATAAATTGGTCTGCTTGTCTCCTAGTCTACAATTATTTGAAATGGAGTGTTTTAAGAGATTTTAGAATGCCTTTGATGTCCATACGAATATAATGTAGGCTATCAACACTTTGTTGATCATTCCTATATCAGTATGTCTAAATTAGGCATTGTATTTGGTTTTGCCCCCAGACAGAAATGTTTCTGTTGTTCTAAAAATAATAATAATACACATTTTGTATCTGTGACCCTGCTAGAGCTGTGTGCACACACAGAGGTTTACTGACTATAAGCCCACATTTTGAAGCTCCATGGTTTCAGAAATGTTATAATTATTTTCTGAAGCTGCTCTTTTTGATGATGTCACTGATACAAATTAATTGTATACCCAAGTTTGTTAAAGGACAGTGGGCTTTTGAGGTCTGAGCTTCAGAACATGAAACTCACATAACTCCAGCTGTCACTTTTACAGTTTTTACTGATTAAATCACAAAAACACTGTAGCTGTACTGTAGGTATTTTTGATAAAGGCCTGTAATGCTGGTAAAAGGTGTGTTTATGGGCTGATCGAAATTCAAGGTGAGATTTCGACACCCAATAGTACAGCAATACTGAGCACTACATTTCACTCACAAATGTTCCGAATATAACGCACATTAGGTTTGGAAACGTCGCTATTGTTGTGCTATGTCATCATGTTCTGTCAGCCTGATAATTGCATTCAGATGTCCAGAGTTACTTTGGTGAGTCAGATAACAGGCTCATCTCAGGTGTTGCAGTGAATAGTAAAACAAATCACACATGCCACATTTTGTGAGCCCATTAAAACATAAAGAATAGCAACTCTATTACTGAAGTGATCACTCTATATTAAAAAACATGGCTTCACTTAAAGAACATCATTATGTGTCTGCAGATTAGAACCATTCGGCCCATTGAGTCTGTACCAAAAATATATATATTTTTTAATTCTGATTTATTTGTCACTGGTGTTATCTAAAATCTAGGATAGCCCTATGCCTATCCCATGCATGTTTAAATTCCTCCACTGTATTAAACACCACCACTTCCGTTGGAAGAATAGTCCATGCATCTACTATTCCATTTGCAAAGTAATACTTCATGATGTGACTCTTAAACCTTTGCCCCTCTAAGTTAAGACTGTGTCCTCTTGTTGTTTTAAGTAAGTGGACTACATCACCTGTGATTCCTTTATGTCGTTATTTGTAGCTGATGGATGTGTCAGAGCATCAGCTGATTATCCACATGTAAGCAGTTTGGTTAATCATAGTGTCTAATGAAATTGGGCTGAAGTATGGATAACAAAATGGCAGCCCTGTATGGATGATTTTGGGTCACCGACAGTTGCTACCATGACAAATATCTATGTGAAGGATATTGATAATAATACACCCTTTCAATAATTAGAATACCTGGATATATAGCATTTGGAATAACAATTACTTTCCATATGTAAATATAAGCATTTAAAGAATAAATATTAGCTGCTGTAGTTTTGCAGAGAAATGATGTGTTGCTAGTTTTTTTTATATTTGTAATACTGTGTGCAATTATTTTCTGTGATTAATAAGCATTAAGAAATCCTAATGAAATTTCTATCATGCTTCAATGAGTAAAATCTTTTATAGACTGTAAAATTACTTTTAATATCAATTTAGCTTTTTTATTTCAATTTTACATCTGTCTGCTCCTTAGAAGTACATTTCAACACTCATAAGTGGCACTTAATTATATTTTACAAATGTCTAAGCTTTGTACACAGTTGCAAACGTATAATCTGTATTAGAAAAAAAGTACCTAAATGAGATTAGGTGAAGCAGACCTTGTATGATGCAGTTTTTCTGGTACTCAAACTGGAGCTCAAAGCGTTCAAAATTTTCTCTGTATACTAATCTATCAATAAGTTTGCCACTTAAATTACTGTGAAGTTATTCATTAAAAAAGGAATTTTGTTTAATTGACAAAAGTTTCACCAATGCAGCCAAGTTGAGAAAAAAAGATAAAATTGGGTATTTTGTTCCAGTTTGGTTATTTTCCCCTAGGTTGTGCATCCTGGTTGTCAATAAGTCACAATTAATTATTTAGAAAATAGCTTCCATTATCTCCCGTAAAGTGCCTTTATGAACAACAGTCTGCTATAACTAGTCCAACAATTTATATTATTTTTAATTATAAAGGGATTTGATCCTGTGGATGCTTAAGGAAACCTGGGGGAAATGTTACCCTGTACCTGGAAAAAGGCAACATTTCTATAGCACTTTTCTCTTCAACCAGTAATGTATAATATATCTTGTTATCGTTATTACTATTGAGATTTTCTTAAAGCTTCTCCATAGTTGGTACCTGGTTCCTGAGGGAATAAGTCGCTGCTGGATCTCGATTCTCAGACACTTATACTGCATGTGACGGTACTCCTCTGGTATCCCAGCTAGGTAACTCAAAGTCAAAATCCGCTTCAGTGGAACAGTGATTTTAGCCCGGGATCCCCCGATATCTCCAGTCACCCACACCACCAGAGTTTTTTTAGTGTACGGTGAAATAGGAACAAGTTTATTGAGACCAGAACAGACTTTTATATACAGACAACAATTACATCAAACAAGAATTAACATGTAAAACACTAGAAACTAAAACAGCAGGGTTTAGGATTACAATGAAACGTTCTAATTAAAAGACAACACTGGGCATAACTCACATTATGAACACAGGTAATTCGATTTACGTACACAATGGACATAACTTAATTAAACATCAAACTGTGCAAGTTCACACATATTGACTGTAAACAAAAAGACAATTGATGACCCACATAAGGACAGGAAGACACATAACACCTGGATATGCAACACATTTCAATAGTAATATTAACAGGGGCCAACTAGCACAAATAACGTCTTTACACACTTCCCTTTGTAATATTAAACTGCACATCAGAAAATGTGTTTTCTGCGAGCCTGGGTGGTATTTTAAGCCTGGGAAGTGCTGGCAGTATATTGTACCTCTTCTCAGGCCAGGGCCATAGTGTGTGGCTAGAAGGCCCCTTCAGGAGCCTCTGTGATGAAGGGTTTTATTATATATATGGGAATGCATTATATTGGTCCCTTTGACAGACAAATTATCAGAGATATTGGGGGAACTATTTCACATTACAATTAATGTTACACCTCAATTTTTTTTCCCAGCAACTAACAAAGCAAACAATATATTAATGAGCCATATCTTGATGCTCAATTAAATTCTGTCTAGCAAGATATTGGAAATCGGTGGATAAGTTGAGGTGAAATATTGGTCCAAATTAACTATCAAAGCTATATGGAAAAGACTAGCTATAGGAAACTTAACCTTGATCTATAATATGACATCTGGGAACCATGGACTCTGGTCCCTAGGAATTATTAGCTATGGTTATAGAAACCGATTTCTGACCCTCTGAGCCCTGAAAAGGGATGGTCGTGCCTGCCAAGTCTGGACCCACATCCTAGAAAGACTCATGTTGATACGTTAGTAAGATTTGCTAATTATATCTTTAATCATATTTATACATTGAAAAAAAAAAAAATATATATATATATATATATATATATATGATTCCTGAATAAACTAAGGGAAATATAATAATACCTAAGGGTAACACATGTTTAAACTATAAGTCTTCCATCACAAATGCACCTCAGGTTTTATATGGATTATATGTTAGTATGTAATTATATTTGTCATTTTCTTTTTGTTTTATATGTTTGAATATTGGTTGAAAAATGATAAAAAGGAAATATTTAATTAGTATTATTATACAACTTAACGGTGTTCATTTTATCAGGCTTGGAAGGATGAAAGAGTAGGTTGACCCTAGCGCCACTAAAACCTGCACCCCTGAGGTTTTAACAGGTATTGCAGTTGGAATATTTACCAAGTGAACTACCCATTTTAGTCTCCTGGTTGACCAAGCTTACAACATTCTCACAATACAATAAGATTTCACCATTAATTACAACTTGTAGGCTAAGAAAAATATAAACTGGGAAATATTCAGCATTGTTAAAGCAGTTTAGAAAGTGGTATCAATACAAAATAAATATGATGGGACAATCCCTTTAAAACATTGGTGCTTGTAAAGTGTCTTCTGCTTTATTGACTTTGCCATTCCTTTAAACGTATATGTAAAGGAAGCTGGCGATAACCGCTTCTGAAAGACCAATATATCTAGTGAAATATCTCAGTACGGTACATCTAAAATGTTCTGATCAGAGAAATTTCATTAAAACTAGCTAATGATGTCAAGGAGCTAGGAACACATAAAAAATATTCTAGCGCATTAAAAATATTACCATTATCTCTCATTAATTTCCAGTGCTCTTTTAAGGGCATCAGAATAAGTAAAAGGATAGAGCCAGTCCATCTAATTCATGTTATTGAGTGGCTCTTTATTTTAAATTCGTTTTATAGTCTGCACACAGCAGGATTCCTAACAGGCGTTTGCATCTGAAAGCTGGTTCGCTACAGTCACAAGGCACGTCCATAAACCCAACCAAGCAGAACAGAAACAGAGTTCCATGCCATAGATGTGCCAAAGCGTCAGAAAATGCTGTTTGCTAACTGTCCGCTGAAGAATTATTTGCGGTAGCCGGTGCCAAATACGTGTTGATCACTGAATAGTCTGCTGAACAAAAGGGTAACTCAGAGCCAAATTTTGTTAATCTATTGTCATTTAAATGCTCCTAAGAGATATACAAATTTGCATACTGAAACATAAATCTTCCAGTTTCCATTAATTTATTGCGCAATTAGAAATAATCATCTAATTTACAGAATGGTTGCAAGGTATAGAAATAGATACTCGGTGTTAAGCAATAGATTATTCTTTGCTTTATTTAGCAATATTGTGGAACGTTTGATTGTGTGAGAGTTGCCAAGTGATTCATTTTGCTGGAAAGATATGTGCAATCACGTCTGTGCTTTTAAATTTCTCTAATACGTTCTGGCATTTGCCCTTCCTGTTTCAATAATGTATTGGGTTGGAAGTGCCGGCCAAATGTCTTTCTTCACAAAAGCAGCTCAGTAGTAGATTAGCTCCACAATTATGTCCCGCAAGCCTTTTGTAACCTTATTTGGAAGGTGTTAAACCACAAAGTTGTGTTTAGTTTGGAAGAAAGACTAGACGGGGTATTATAAAAAAAACCTCAAAATATTTAAATACACAAAAGGAAATCAGAAAGGGTAAAAGAGCAGATTTAAAAGAAGAAGAAAAATAGAGGAGCAAAGGTTTAAAAGGAATATCAGGAAGTATTACCTTACTGAGAGAGTAGTGGATGAATGGAACAGCCTTCCAGCAGTAGTGGTAGGGGTTAATGCAGTGAAGGATTGTAAGCATGCATGGGTTAGGCTTAGGGCTATCCTATAAAAGAGTAAGACCGGGGACTAAGAAACGGGCAAACAAAGAGGGGTGGGGGGTTGGGGGTCAGACTAAATTAGTCAAATGGGTCATTATTATGTTTCCTGAAGGGTTCTTTGGCTTAAAGGTAGAGTAAACCCCCAAATATTATAAATTAAAAAGCCATTCAAAGATATTCCCTAGCTTTTGTCCCAAAACCTAAGGAGCAGGGAGAATTATTTTTGTGAATTGGCTGCTTCACTGAGACTGCCTGGTGGCCATTGGTCAAATCTAGTGGTGTGTCTGTGTATCAGTCATGTAAGATGCGAGGAAGGTGTTTGCGAATGGGAATGCAAATCAAAATTGAATTGTGAATGCTAATGTAAACAGTTATGCAGGATGATAGTGAAGAGTGAATGTGTATGCTAATGTGAACAGTTATGGAGGAGACAGTGGTGCGGCTGCATATGTGATTGCTTATGTGAATAGGTACAAGAATGTTCATATAAACAACTAGAAACTATGACACTATCATAAAATGGAGCAGGCAGACAGTGAGACAGACACAAGATGCTGGCACTGTAGTCAAAGAGGGAGCACAGAACATGCTGAATATGTATAGGTATGTTGTTTGTTCCAGCACATTAGATCAGGATAAAATTTAAGCATTAGCATTAACATTTCGTATTAAAAAATACTAGCCATGCATCTGCCTTCATAGACTTACCATTGGACTCAAGGCAATTTTTAACTCAGCTACTGGTAAAACATCAGCTTGATGGCACTCCTAGTAAGCATTAGGGGAACACGTTTTTATGGCAAATTTTTACAGACTAGTTCCTCTTTAATGTGTACCCTATTGGTCAACATTTAATAGGTAGTGAACATTTCCCCCTCATTTCTGAAGAGTCAAGGTCTGCAGGTTTTGCATCTCCATCTGTAAATCAAGATGATATGAGGCAGATGCTGTTCAGTGTGTCTTTTTTATTCAACACAGCGGTTATATGAGGGGCCTGCACAAGACCTCAATAGGTTGATAAATTGATGTCTGGCAGGAAACAGCTTATTAAACAGGAGTGTGGTGCATCAAAATGGAAACCACACACTGTGTAATACAGACCACAGGTGGTATAGGTAATAGGGCATTTGCTGTGGATATCAAAGGCTGTGCTACCTTTAGAAACTGCACTTTCCTTATTTCAATCAGAACTTTATATGCTGAAATATATCTTCTGAACTGAATGGGATTTCAAAGAGAATACATCTTCACATTAGGAACTGAGTTGTGTCGTCTTACCTGATATCTTTATTGAATGTTTTCTGTGTAAAGCACAGCTTTTCTCCATAGATCACATCTGCAAATATATAATGTTTTTAACAAATATTTTTTCATTTGTTATTAAAATTGGATCCCTGTATCTTTGCAAAAACATTAACAAACATATTATTATGCATTTGACATTTTTATTTAGTTTACAATATGTTGCTGTGATTCCATAGCTCTTGGATGTTGAATGGATTGCACTGAATATACTGGAATACCAAGATATTTGATACAAACTATAATGCTTTGAGTTTACGATTAATAATGGCTGTATTCTGTTTCAAGTTAGAGTAATGTCTTTTGCATGCATCCCAACTTCTTCCTCCAGCAATGCTGGTCACTGTGGGTCAGAGACTGGGAGGTCAAGAGTCAGCACTACTGCATATGGTTTATTATTCTGAACACCGGAGAATGAAAATTCAGACAATGGGACAGTTGGAGGGCATGTGGGGCACTTGGGATGCATACCTTTGTTCATAGCTGCAAACTATTGTGAATGTCTAGTCACATTCCCCAGTTTTTACATGCTGTGTAAGGCACACCGTTGTAGTATAACCATGTTCTACACGTGTTTCCTAGCAACCAAATTAAAGTGGATAAAATACTTTTTGGCAGGGCTCTTGGTTAGCCTGGTAAACAGGACAGTACATGCATTGTGAGAAGAATGTTACCTCTGGTGTGGCAACCTCATGAGCCCGACAACATCCTCACCTCAATGTCTCTTTCCTCCATCCTCTCATGACATCCTTGATGCCTGGGGACATCTACACCCCCCTTGCCATTGATAGAAGGACTCCATCATGGCTGCTGCTGCACTAGCTTCCTATCCCTGCCATCATTATCTCTCCCCCTGTGTTTGTGTTCTTAATCTAGAGTATTTCAATTCTCAGTTCCTTTGCTTTGACTCCGAGTTTTCTATCTTCACTGCATCAAGGGTCCACCTCCCAGACTTCACCATTACAGACATGAAGTAAAATACCCAGGAACAGTTAGCAGCTGTTTGATCATCATCCTTCATATTTTTTTTCAAAGTAAACCTATTCTGGAGCAACATCCTGAAACAGCAGAAATATTAAATTGGTTTCCAAATTTAGAACTTTGCTCTGGAATTTCCTTTTTAAAAATAAACCCCCAAAATGATCTCACAAGTAGTAGGAAAGATCAACGAGCTGGAATTGTGTTTCTGTGATTAGCCAGCATATTGAGTGGAGAACATTTTTTTTGTGTTATACTACACATGCCTCAGACCTCACACACTTAGTTTTGTTGTCAAAATAAATACTGGCCTTGCTATTGTCTCCATCATCTTAAATTTGGACCCCAGGCATTTTTTCGTCGGCCTGTCTGTGAAATTCCTGCTGGGTTGCAACCTTAGATACACTGTGATAAATTACCTCATAACTACTAAGCCCTCTATCTCTAAAACTGTTAATGTTATAGTCTGTGAGAGACATGACTGTGTTTATATATATATACATATATATAAACAAATCTTGGAAAGTCTTTGAAGAGTTATGTTAGAATCTTCCAGCACAGATATAGGAATTGAAGACAGCCTGCATTGTGCAGCTTAATGTATCTCGTTTCTGTATGTCACACTCTAAACTAAGCAATGTGGAGCAATGTCCATTTGATACACAGAATTGCACTTCTGCCCTGTTGCTTTAGGAAAACTTGAAATAAAAATGAAGAATTATTTTTCAAAATTGGTGTAATCAATAGCCCTTGGATGATCTGTCACTCAACTGAAGAGTCAGTGATTGCTTGAGATTTGCTTGTAGCAGTATCTAGTGATAACGATATTATCTTATATAGTTAAAAAATACTATCATATGATATGCAAGGTGGATAATATTTAAAAAGGACACTATTTTACAAAAGTGCATCCTGTATTTACACTTTAACAAACACAGCATTTGAAAACCCACTAAGGTTATATATATATATATGGTTTTAAATCAGTACATTATAAAAAAAAAAGGAAAATGGACTTTCTGCAAAGACACATATATTCTCTGGGATTTTAGTATAATCCCTGTGCAGTCATAGGTATTCAAGTTATGCATAGTTTTATGAAAAATAAAATCTCTAAGATATAACCAAGTGACAGTTTCTAGCTGATAATAGCTTTAAAGTGAAATAGTCTTCAGGATCTTAAGCTGGCTTTGCTGTGACTAGGAACTGCAATCATGCAAAGAATATGATCTACGGATGAATGCAAAACAATAGCTTCATTTAGATACAACTAAACTGTAAAGAGCTTTCTAATTTAATGTTTCCGAATCTCATTTCTTCTGTATACCTGCCACCTTTATGAAGAAAGCCCTTGTATTATCTATATTTTTTTTCTGCTTTCATTTTCTATCGTTTTGCTCTCTAGTGGAGGAAAGATAATTGTCTTGTTCTAACTAATTCAACAAACACAATCGGAGTTGAGGCTTTATTTTTCATCTTGTTTTTTTGTTATTACCGTATTTGCTTGAATATAAGGCAAGGTTTTTTTCAGAGCAAATGCTCTGAAAAAGTCCCCTCGTCTTATATTGCAGGTCGTCTTATAATCAGATCTCAAATTGAGGTCAGATTATAAGACTGGGACCTGGATCCCCCTCGCTAATAGCAGGAGGATGTCCCTGACGGGACTTCTATGATGAAGCCGGGTGCCGGGCAGCAGCGGAGGATGTCTGCGCGTATCATGCAGACATCCCCCGGCTGCCCCCACTAGCCACCAGGGAGAGACAAGGTGAGGGGGAGGGAGGTAGGGAGGGGGGCAGAGAGACAAGGGGAGGGAGGGGGAAGAGAAAGACATCTTGAGGGAGAGGGGAAGAGAAAGACAAGGGGAGGGAGAGGGGAAGAGAAAGACAAGGGGAGGGAGGGGGAAGAGAAAGACAAGGGGAGGGAGGGGGAAGAGAAAGACAAGGGGGGAGAGAGGGGAAGAGAAAAACAAGGGGAGAGAAGGGGGAGAGAAAGACAAGGGAAGGAAGGGGGAGAGAGAGAAAAGTTTGGGGGGAGGGTGATACAACGTGGGAGGGGGAGAGAGATAAAAAATAAAAACAAGAAATATATTTGTTTAATATCATAATTTTTATTAAATATTAAAAAGCAATTTACAAAATATTAAAAAGCAATATCCAAAGTTTGTGGGGTCGTCTTATAATCAGGGTCGTCTTATATTTGAGCAAATACGGTAGTCTTTTTTTTTTTTATTTACCTTATGTTGAATCTCAGTTGGATATGGATAATCACATTTTTTTTATTAACTTCATTGACTTCCAGTCTGTATGCTTACTAAAGTATGTATCAAGATGTGCATCAAGGATATTTATTTCAAGGGATCTAATGCAGCCCATTGTTCTGTAGTTCTAAACCAGAATATCAACCTGCTCCACATGGTTTTTGCCTTTGTGATTGGCCAGGATGCCCCAACAAAAGCTGTTTTAAGTAGTTTTCTCCTTACTAGAGTTTCTAGGGCAATTCATTGCACTCCAGGATCTTCTTTTTCTGGGGTACAACAGCTTTGGCCTTTGCCTCAGATAGCTTAGAGAAGAAATCTTGAAGGTACTTGATGGATGAAGAACCTGGAAAAAGCCTAGAAATGATTCTTATTTGTAACGGACTTGGTGAGACCAAGATATCTGATCATTGAGGTTTTTTTGGTTTGGGCACCATGGATTTCTCTCCTCAATTCCAATTGTTGAAATGTCATCTTCCTTCCTCTCAGAATTTCTGCTCTTGTATTTAAAGTACTGCTCCTTTATCACGTGTTTTCTGTCAAAGCTCCAAACTATAATGGACACTTTTCATGCTTATACTAATTCCCTGGAATATTAGAAACCATCTCATGGGGCAAGAGACAAGAAAAAAATTGCACGTCTGTAATGAAGACTACAATGTACTCTGGAACATAAAATTTATTTCAAGAAAGTGCAATGTGATTATTTTTTAAAATGTCTCAATTATGTAAATTGTTCATAACTAGAGACATATTTTCAGTGTCCCTTTATAGAAAGCTCTCTTGCTGAAATAAATCTAAGGAAAACGTAATGTCTTCCCAACATTGTTTATTTTCCAGTGGTAAACTGTGTCTTTATTTTTCTGACAGCTGTGAGGAAAAAAATAATATTTTTATGATATGGTTTATTATTATTATACGAGCAGTTCTGAAACATTCCCGCATTGCAAAAAGTTGCCAAAAGCACTGAAGTTTGCATACAACTCCATCGGAACAATGATCATCATCTCTTGTTGCTAAGCAACAGCTTTCAGGAGAGCAATACAGAGCTGCAGCACTGGCAAATTTACCCTTAATTCCCTTAGTATTACATTCCGATGCTGCGTGGGCTTCCCTCAAGCAGCTTTGATTTTTATTGAGGCTTATGTTATAACTCATCCTCTGAATGAGCTATTAGGTGATTTAAGGTTTTAGAATGATATTCCACTGCCTCTACATATAGCTGACCATTGCATCATTTTTTTAAATTTCCTGTTTAATTTCAATTTATTTTTATTTTTGAAAATATAACATAACAATATAATAAAGGTTGTGGAGAGCACGGGGAAGGGTGAGTAGGGGAGATGCAGGCTGATGGTTCTGTATATAGCACCTGGATCCAAGAGCACATATTGGGTCCCAGACCTATGTATTTGATAGTTACATCAACAAGGACCAGTCTAACCTATCAATCACTTTTTCAGTGTCCATTGATATGAATAATAGCTTGGTCCCTGTATTAGATCAGCTAATCGATGGCTTAGCTGGGTAGCTATAATTTTTGCTAGCAGTTTCACGTCCAGGTTCAACAATGAAATTGGGCGGTAGCTAGAGCATAGGTCCCCGTCTTTGCCCTCTTTGGGTAAAACAGCTATTGTAGCCTGTAGTGTGTTGATGCATGGGAGAACCCTTAAGGATGGAGATATAAACAACTACCAAATACTGGCTTGGTTCAGATGGGAAAGACTTGTAGTATTTGGGAGTCAGACCATCTGGATCCAGTGCTTTTCCCATTTTTGTGGATTTTATATCCAAAGCCAGTTCTTCAGTGGTGAGTGGGACATCCAAAGACTAGAATTCTGGAGGTGTCAACGCTTATTGAATGTCCTTGTCTAAGTATTGGAGTATGCTCCAATATGCTATGATTTTTCCATTTGCTGTTTGGCACTGAGTTGTATATATGCATTGTATAGGGATGAGTAATAGTCTTTAAATGCCTCTGTGATTTGTATGGGTAATTTGACCGATTTGTTATGTATGCTGAGAGGTGAGGTTCTCTTGCATAGCATCCTAGTCGCCATTCTTGGTTCTTTTGGGAAACCAACGGTTCTTTAAATTTAGGAGGTCTGCTAATTTCTGTCTTTAGTTAAGTAGTAATTGGTAAAACGCTGGCTGGAGTGATTTTTGTGTGTGCCATTTCAATTTGCAAGATTTCCTATCTTAGTGATGTAATCACTACAGTGAGCGGAAGTTCGAAATTCCCATCTTTCTTTATTAAGTAGATCCATAGTTGTTTTGGACTACCATTTCTTATGACATCTGTCTGAGTTTCATTTAACTTGTCCACTGAAGCTGCTATATCAAATATTAACAAATACTGATAGAGGAGCACAGCAAAAGTCTTGCACCAGGGCAAGACCAGAATTTTTATAATCTTCTAATATTCATTAAGTACTTTCCTTAAATCCAAACATTGTCATAATGATATATGCTTGAATTCTATTTGTATTGCTTGCTTTGAGAAAGATGAAACATTTCAGTGTATTTACTTCAACCCTCACATATTCTGAACAGTCATTCCTTTTAAAATATGTATGGGATGTATTCTCATATGTTGAGAAACCCAATAAATATATGTGAACAGTTCCTTTTTACTTCTCTTCTCCCTGGAGAAAGCAATAAACTTCACCTGGGTGTTAGGGAAAAGGAAATGATCTATTTATACCAGGGCAAGATACGTGTTATACGGGGTCATGTTTAATAAATAAACATAAAATTGCTGTAATTGGCATTCACTCTGCAACATCAGAATTCCCTGAAGAGGTTGGAGCTACAGTAAAGAAATAATCCAATTTGCACAGTGTAAGGCTTACCTGTAACATATTTTAATACAGATACAAATGTTCCACACTGTATTACAGCTATGTAACATACTGTATAACACACACACACACACACACATATATATACTGGTTAACATACATTTTATAGCTCAGGCTGGTTATGTTATCATTTTACCTTAGTAACATATATTTTGGTAATTCTATTACAAATATTATTTGTATCACTGTATATCAGGTGATAGCAGAAAACACAGTTGATTAAATATTTAATTTTAGTTTGAAAACATGCTATGTTTATTAGACCAAGGGAATTAACTCTAAATTTGTAATCTTGATAGACCAGACCTCCCACCAATGTTATAATTACACAGGATGGAGCAGTGTTTTTGTTTCTGCTTAGGCCTACGCATAGACCGGCGGACTGAAAAAGGACTAAAAAGAGAGCCAGCACTAACCATTGTTAGTAGAACATCCTTACTCACTGCATTGCGCTGACTGCACAAACACCTGTTGGGACAATTGGTGCAGAGGAAGGAGATGTGGGGCAATCTGACTCTGTGGGCAGGGATGTGGGGGTAATCCATCCCTGTTGTAAGCTTATGTGGGGAAGTATGGAAAGGTTATGCGAGTAAAGTCTGGGAGTTTTGGGAGGGTTTGGGAGTGCATAGGTTTAGTGAGGCCTAGGGCAGCACAAAACCTTAATACACCACTGGGATAGTTGAGCTGCAGTTTTAGTAGGCCCTGAGTTCTAAGGGCTAAGCATTTATGACAGAACATGGATGTGTAAGTTCTTTGGTGCAGAAATATTTATTCTTGGCCTTCTCTCCCTCTCTATTTCTAACGTGGAAGTCATCATTGTTGATGTACTAAGAACTTAAAGAAATAAATATATTGTGACTCCGATTGCAGTTCTCACAATCATTTTGCCATAAACTACAATCACAGGTTTATTCCTATCAATTTGTGGCTGAGAGAGACCGCATTTCTCTTCACCAATGTCTCAGGTCTGAAATGGATGCGGATGGCTCCGAAAATGTGGTGAAACCTTGACTAATTGGGTGTTTCATCCATAAAAAGGGGACCTGCAGCACCTAATCAAACTTATAAAGCTTGCATTCTAAGGCCTAACTGCTTACAAACCCAAAGCCTCCGGGCCATATCCAATAAATTACTAATAATAATCCTCCAACTTCTTGATCATCAGCATACTACAGTACCAATACTGCATTTTCAAGCATCCTCGTTGTACAAAATGTATCCAGTTTGTTCACATAACCATGCTGCAACAATTCCTATATATCAAAAGCTTAAGGCAGCATTTTTATTTTACAAACGTTATTTGACAAGAGAATAATTGTATTAGACTCTTTCAACCTGTGTATTTCCATTGAACTCTATACTTATGCATACAATGCAAATACAGTAATAAAGGATAATTATGTTGCAATGTTATTGACCAATCTAAAGGCCTCTGTTTACAGCCATTCAGAAGCAATGACTCACCATTGTGTTGATAAAAATAATAGAATAACTCTAGAGATGTAGATTGACTATGCACTTAAACCATACTCAATATATGATGCAAAAAAAAATATCTACAAATCCATTTTTATTGGGTCTTTTCAATAAAGAAAATTGCAGAGAATTCAGACAGGAATCTCAACCTTTAGGCCGAGTTGGGGAAAAATCTCCAATGCAACTGAATGGGATCATTTTTCCAACTCAGCTACATTGGCCTTACATTTGAAATTCCTGTCTTTATTCCCTGCAATTTTCTCTTTATTGAATAGACCCTACTCTCTTTACAATGGTTCAGAGGACCCATATTACTCCTGTGATAGAGATGCAAAAGGAGAGAATATTGCACAATCTTGTAATGCATTTTCCACTAGGCTAACAGTATTTTGTAACAATGACCTTTCGGGAGCCCTCTCTTTATGAAGGTAGAAGCATATTGGGAGGTAATGAATAAAAACTCCTGCAATTCCAACTGTATGGGGAGGAATACGAAAGGTGCAATTGCCATTTGTTATATATAATGGTGGTTGCACCTTTTTAGAACCCCCAACATTTTGCAGTATGGGAGAGAAGGGTCTCTGACACTAATCAGACACCTTTAAGTGGCTGATTTTTTATACTTTAACCCCTTCCTGCTTGTAAGATGTTCCATGCTGTCCTACTTTTTAGTGCCAAGATTCTAGTAGGATGGCATGGAAGATCCAACACTAAACACCTATAGAGACCCTGATTCGGTTCCTGCTTGGATGTTCCAGGAACAAAAAGACGCCGGATGGTACTTTGGTCGTTAAAGACCAAATACCATCGGTCCTGAAGGGGTTAAAAGTAGATTTCTGGAGGAGGCGCGCACACATAGATAGCGCCACTAAGTGTGTGCACAGGGGTTATAAATAACCCCCACTGTTCCAAAATACTGTTGGGCTAATAAAAAAAAGTTTTTGGGAAATTATATTATTTTGCATCTGCATTTTTGTTTTTTACACAAAACTAATTCTGCATGATTGTTTAAATAATGTTGCTGATTATATAGGATTTTTTTTTTTTTAAAAACAATGAAATTATTCTGTTCTGCCTTTTGCTCTAAGACAGTTTATAAGAAAATCTCAGCTCTGCAGAAAAAAAAATCCAATTTAATTTTAAGCATAGATGAAGCCATTATTTGTTCAGAGGAAAAGTATTTAACTGCACCTGAGAGGAACCATTTAATCCTTATGACTGATAATGGTTTGATAAAATGTTGACAAATACGATACGTGGCAAAAGTACAACGGGAATTCAGATAAACTCTGTAGGCACCTTGAGCCTTTATCAAATATTTATCATGTACTGGGGAGATGAAACAACATTTTCAAAGATTAGACCAATAATTGGGACCTAAAAGACAATTTAAAAGGAGAGATTAAAAGGTTTTTTAGTGTTTAAGTATTAATCCTATGGAGGATGCAGAAATTTTACAGAATAACCAATGTTCTTTCTAAAACAGTTCTTACTACATCTTCAAACTGATGCTGTCACCTGAACAGAGTTAAAGGGACTTTCTGGTGCCCAAAATGCATCTTCCAATTATTAATGCATATTAATGTGCTTTCAAAGTACTTTAAAATGCATGTTTTACATTTTTGTATTGCTTAAAATATAAAATATCTACAGCTAGACGAAATTGTGAAATTACAGGAGTTTGCAAGAAGCCAAGACTGACCACACTAGCTGATTAAAAGTCAATTTCCTTTTTTTTTTTTGCTGCAGGAACCAATGAGAATAATTTCATTTATTCATTGTCTCTCTAGTGATGTCATCAGACAATGTGTTGCACTCTTAAGAGATCCTATTTTGAAGCAGAGCAAGTTTATCACAGTCCACACAATTTATTCTGTTCCAGGAGCACAGGAAGTGACTAAATGAAACAAACTGTGATATTCTCAGTGTCTATATAATCAGTGCTGCTGCACCTGCAGTAAACATGCAGAGTTATCACTGGGGGAAGGCTTGAGTGAAATATAAAAAATTATTTGCGCAGAATGCATGCATCCAATCACACTGAGAAAAATGCCTGCGTACTATACAAGCAGTAATCTTCATCTTGCACCAAAGTGAGTTTGTTGACTAGACTGTACCTTTAAGAGTATGAATAAACAGGATAGGATACATGCTATATGTTGCTAGTGGAAAATAAAGCTAATCATATATCAAATGGGAAAATAACATATTCAATAAAAATGCAAATATTAATCAATATTTGTTTGAAAAGATGTATGTGTTAATATTTATAAGTATATGGTTCATAGTCTTCACCAAGGGGGAGATGTGCACATACAAGCTATTTACACAGATAAAACATTTTTTTTTCCCTAATGTACATAATTTGATCTTTGAAGCTCTAGAATACGACTTGGTGTCGCATTAAAATTAGGAATCCTCAGTTACATTATCCTTTCTTCCAATGGTAGTGTCATGAATAGGAGAAGACGAAAACATATTTAGAAGCAATTTTGGCATGATCTTACCTTTGCATTATTTTGTCTAATTTATGCATGGCCTAAATTTCAGCTGTGAATACTATTTCATGGCTTTCTCATTCTTTGCGATTGTGCGGTTGTGTTGCCAGGGTGAGTAATAGCGCTACTATGACACTCCCCTCTTCCAAGCCACACCTCTCAGCATTCTACATGTTGTTATATGCTATTTTGTTCGTTTAAAGGCAGAAACCATACCTTTTTTGGAGTACTGTCCTCACCTCTCTGCCTGTTATCAGCTTCTGCATGCAATCAATAAATGTGTATATCTGTTATGTACAAACAAAAATAACAATAAGTTTTTTTATTTATTTGTAAATATCCAACCTAGAAAAATAGTGGACGCAATGAACATTTGGATAGAATAAATGTTTGGTGGTGACTCATAACTGCTTTGTCCCTTGCTAGTGCCGAGCAAGATTGCCTGATGTAAATCCTGTCATCATTGTGTACACTGCTCTTTACGTCTTCTAAGATAATTTCCACTGTTCTTAGGACAAATTAAATTTGTATTTTATGGTTCATGTGACTTTTAAATCCCCTTAAAGGACTGTAACATTTTCAGAATCTTAACACAACAGTAAGAATATGCCACAACGGAATTAATTAGAGAAATGTCTGCAAGTAGTTTTTTTTATACTAGCTTTATATTATTGGTTTATTTATTTTACTCGTCGTCTGAACCTTATCTCCAATTTTTGAGTATGATCAATTGTATAAAAAGGCTGTGGAGGGCCACACACTGTAGACATTAAGTCTTCCTCTGCTTAATGTGTAACTCATACCCCTTCATAAAGTAATTGTGTCCTGCTAAGACAATTGCTGGTACTAAAAGGATCTTAACATTTTTAAAAAATGAGACCAAACACTGATTATCAGTAACGTAGAGTACTGAAAACATGTGGGCAAACTTAGTGTATTCTAGAAATAAATCCTTTGACTAAACATTCCGGATAATCGAAAGGTGTAAACCTGCCCAGGTCTATATTTTGTTGGTTTTGTTTGTAAATCTGTAACCGTATGAAAGTGTGGAGATATCTTGGAAATATTGTTGTGTCTGCAATGCCAAGACAGAAATCCTGCTTTATTGTTCGTATGTCTGCTTTTTATTGCATATTGACTTTTTCTGCTCTTCTGGTTGAAAGCACATCCATCATTCTTGTCATGGCCGATCAACACGTTGTTCGTTTTTACTAACTGGATAGTCACCAAGCACATTGGAATATTCAGCTTCAGTCTTAGTATTTAAGTTATGTCTTTATTTCAGTTTTTACTGTAATCTTAATCTCTGAGCACCTCACACAACATTTTGGCTAGGTGTTTTCTTTTTGCCTCTTTGGAAATTAGAGATGTGGAAATGGATATGATTAGCAGTTGAATATGCTAAGATATAGTTAGTTGAGACCATGTACAACACCAACAATTCATATATATTTGATTATAATAGAAATCTGTTGCGATAGCACATTTTTAAAAGACAATAAAGGCTGCGTGTTGAGGAGGCTCCTGTGTGAATCGGGGAACATCACCAGGTTATGAAGCAATTTTGATCCTCAGCTATCCCCCTAATCTATTTAATTCATGGCTCAACAGAGGAATACAAGAAATCAAGAGAAAATTATAATTGAAAATAAAGTTGAAGTTTTAGTGGATTCAAACAACGCACTGGCAAACCAGAATCCAGAACTGAAAACTGAACTGTCTCTCATCAAGGGGAAGCTTTGGGACCTGAAAGATCACTCAATAATATCAGGCAGCAAGTGATCCCTGAGGATGTGCACCCGATCAACCTCAAAGATTGAGCCCAGGCCCTTTTTCAAGCAATGCTGCCAGAAGTATCTACTGCAGATCTACAGATAGACCGCATACATAGGCTCCCCAAACCACGGAATCTTCTAGCAGACATACCGAGAGACACCATCCTCAGGATGCACTACGACCACACAAAGGAAGATATCATGCATTAAGCAGACAGAAAAAGCCATTGCCAGCTCCGTTTAACAACACACAAACCTTAGCAGACCTCTCTCCTTCCACACTTCTGCAACATAAGACGTTCCAGCAAGTCACGACAGTACTCCCCAATGCTGGCGTGAAGTACAAGTGGGGCTTTCCAGTAAAGCTTCTTCTATGAATAAATGGAACAACATCTAATATACTCAAATTGGAGGAAGGCCTCATCCATCTTCAAGCATGGAACATAATGATTCCAGACTCTCAAGCCAATCATCTACAGAAGAAGCAACGCCTGACTAGAGACAGCTCTACGGTTTCCACATGAGCTTCAAGCTCCCGTAACCCTGGATGATAAGTATAGAGCCACTTGAGGCCTTCACTCCACCACTATTTCTTATGTTGCCATATTTTGATATTTGACGATGCTCTATATTGTTATTTACCGTACTTGCAATAGACTTTCATTTTTATCATGCCGCACTTACCCTAGTGTAGCACCAGATTCTCGTCTATACATGCAGTCTCCGGACATTGTCTTAACATTGTGTCCCTCAAGTGGGAGCACAATCAATTGATAAGCTGTTTAATGTTGGGTTTTATTAACATGTATATGTTGTGCTGTTACCTAATTACCACACGCATTCATATTATGCTGTATCCATTTTCATAGCCAATTTGCAGCCTTTAGCTATGACTTGAAAATGGGTGTATTATATTATAATGTATAGCTCACATTTATATGATCAATTCTTATAGTACTAGGGCCCCTAAGATTACCTATGATCTATAAAGCCCGAGACCTAACTCCAGTCCAATATATATAAACCCTGCCAGAGGTCACCACAGGGTACCTAGCACCAGCTACCCTACTTAACTATTGCTGTACAATTAATTTCCTAATTGGCTTCACTGACCCTTAACCCTGATAAGTGGTGGTGTTGTCCCATATAAGATATACCTCACTTGACCGAGGATCACCCATTTCACCCCAGGAAATCCATCCCTACTCATCTGGGCATGAGTATAGTGCTGCTCAAGATTTTATATGTTATCTGTTATGTTTCATATGCACTACTTACCTCTGGCCGCTTAGCTGTGTTTTCTCTGTCCTTTCTCTTCCTTTCTCGCCTTCTCGCCCTGGTTTTCTTCCCCTACCTCCCGACTCTACACACCTTCCCCTCTCCCTCATGGATCCCCATACATCTTGCAACCCGTTAAACCAACCCACCATTAACAAGACCACCCTAAAACAGGCCATTGGTTACCACTAACAGGGATCTCCTCACCTAATGAGCCTTAAATGTATGTCCATTAATGTGAAGGGTCTTAATACCCTTCACAAATGACGACTCCTCATTGACAAAGTTTCCAAATCAAGATACCAATTGTCTGTGTCCAAGAAACCGACTTCGCTAGAAGTAATATGTCCACGCTACTACAACAAAAAAAAGGCAGGTGTCTCTATTAGGCTTCATGACTCTTTAGCCCTTAACATCTTAAAAATCAAAAAGAATCCCAAAGGATGATGTCTTATCTCAAACCTCACTATCAACAAACATCCCTTATGTTCTACTATATATATGCACCTAACTCAAACTCATGCCAATTTTTATGCAAGGTACTTAATTATTCTCAATTCACCTCCTCAGCGTCCATAATACTTTGCGGAGACATGAACACCATTGCAGACCCAAAAATGGATTCCACCTCCACTCACTCCAATAAACAAGCACATACTCTTCATTTGCAAGGCCAGGATTTTCAGAATACTCTTTATGAGAATATGATAAATGACGTATGTAGAGTACTCAACCCTCTTCAAAAGGACTACTCCTTTTACTCCCCAGTCCATAAAGTTTATACCAGAATAGACTATTTCATTTAGACAAATTCACCTTGCAATGTTCCACACATTGTGAAATTGGGACAATTTGATGGTATGACTTCCTCTTAGCCCAGCACAACATTCAACAACAAAATGAAAAACATCTCAATGATTACTTTACAATAAATAACATACCTAGCACATCCCCAGAGCTTTTATGGGAAGCTCACAAAGCGGTCCTTAGAGGTGCTTTCATTTCAGTTGCCTCCTTTGAAAAGAAACAAAGAAACAAAAAACTGACCCAACTAGATAAATAACTAAGAAACTGGAACAGCTCAATAAATCTGACCCAAACCCTACCAGATGTAAGCACTTACTCTCAATGCCACACAATTACACAGAACTAATCTTATGCTGACTAAACTCAAACAAACCTTTTTACAACAATTGTAATAAAGCTGAAGCCATACTGGCACGAAGACTTAAGAAACCAGAAACTAAGAAAGCAATACTGTGTATACTTACCAAATCAGGCAAAAAATTATGAATCCGGCAGAAATTCCAAACACATTCACTCAATATTATGCATCTGTATATAATTTAATAGACTGAATCCACGCATCAACCTCAACAAGACCAAATAGACTCTTTCCTCCAGAAAGTATCCCTCCCCTATTTTTTATGTTCTGACCCCTTGAGCCTTTAGCAGAAGCCATACGACTGGATCCCCCCACCAAAGGCATTCAACACTCACAAGCAGCAGAAACAAAGCTCAGCTTGTTTGCTGATGACATCCTCTTGTGAATGACAGATCCAGAATGCTCTCTCCCTCGCCTCCAAGCTCTATTAAAGGATTACGGACAGATATACTACCATAAAGTCAATGAATAGAAAACGCAAGCTCTACCAGTAAATGCCCCAACCTCAGTTTTGTCATGCCTCCAACACACCCAATTGACTGGAGAAAAGATTTCATCTTGTATCTAGTCGTCAATCTGTCCAAAGACCCTGAAAAGTTGATCACTCACAATTCACTCAAACTCTGGAAACAGATCAAACACGATTTGATGCAATGGTCTTCCACGTTTCTATCCTGGTTGGGGTGAATATCAGCGATAAAGATGTCTGTCCTACCAAAACTACTGTATCTCTTTAGAACACTTCCTATACCCATCCCCAATCTCTTCTACAGGAAATGCAATCCTATATCCCAAAGTTAATAAACCATAATAAACCCTCGAGAATAACCCACAAATGGTTAATAATGCCAAACAAACAAGGAGGATTGGGAGTGCCTTCCCTTACATTTTACTACCAAGCAGCACGAATTTCTCAGAATATGTTACTCCACGTCCCGAAAGTAGATATAGCATGGGTAGACATTGAAGACACTCACAGATTATGTGAGCTGCTATGGTTACAAAACTGCACACCACCAACAGTCTCTGTATCTCTGCCAAACCCCTTTCACTGAAAATTTGGAAGCATTACGCCAAATATTTCCCCAAACTAGGGTATCTCACCCCTGCCACTCCACTCCACTTCGATCGCTGGAATTACTCTCCCTGGGCTCAACCATCACACCTGGACCAAAGCAGGCATAGAATTGCTTCTACATCTCATGAAGTACCACTCGCTCCTTCCCTTTGACCAATTATCCCATATATATTCACTCTGCCACCTCAGGACTTTTACAAACATTTTCAAATCTTGCATATTCTCAACTCCACTCCCAATAATATCAAACTTTAGGCCAACGTAACCGAGTTGGAAAAAGTCTCCCATTCAGCTACATTAGAGAATATTTCCAACTTGGAAATACATTTTGAATTGTGTATCATTCAACAGACACTTTTAATAAGGCAGAGGTGTACTGACAAAAAATATTTTTATGGTTTACTCAAATTACTTAAATTGATAATTTGGTGTGTTTTTCCCTCTGACATATAATTGCTGATTCTCCAGAGCAGTACTTTTAAAGTGAGAATTAAAATATAGTGAAAGCAATAAAAACTTGCATGGAAGTATTTATTCTTGACATGAATAAAATCATTCTTTTCTTTGAGGTTTTGGTGGGAAATTTCGCCACTTTGTTTGGCATAACTCCTCTTATATGGGGCTATTCACTAGCAGGTGAGTTGCAGATGTGTTGAGATAAAAATGTAATCTCACCAATATAGCTATACATTGCGCAGGGACAATCCTGGCGAGTTTGCTTAGCAGGGTAAACTCACCAGGTTTGTCCCTGCACAATGTATAGTTAAAATAGTGAAATTAAATGTTCACCTCACCTCATCTGACCTGCAACTCACCTTTTAGTGAATAGCCCCCATAGGGTTTTTTTTGCCTTCTTTTGGATCAAAACGCTGAAATGATAGGTAGAAGGGTTGAACGTGATGGACTTGTGTCTTTTTTCAACCTAAATTACTATGTTACTATGTTACTATGTATTGTTTCCATCAGGCCCGTCCATTTTAGATCAAGATCATTCCTTTTAGAAAATACTACTTCCAGAAATAGTTCTGTTCCTTTGGTCTGGGGCATGTGAATCATTGAGGCCTTATTGTTTTAAAAGCTGGTATAGTAATGAGAAAAACATTAATTTGCAGCAAAAACAATTTGAACTAACTCATGGTTTGGTCTTCAAGTGAAACTGTATGGATAGAATATCACTAGAAAAAAAATCATCTGTTTAAAGGTATAATTTGCAAATATTGTGGAACAATTATGAAAGCTCTCATTACATCTTTTGAGAAAATGTCAGTGTCTTGTAAGTTAAATATAGTTCTGTGCAAGATACATGGGAAATTTAAGACAAGAAAGTCAAATATATATTTTTTCCATAAGACAAACTGTAATATTAAAAAAAGACTTTCTAACACACCAGCTCCTCAGTTAAATAGACAAATGTATATACTTTAATTGCTTTAGAGGTCCGGCAGGATTTTTCTTAATAACAGTAAGATGATTGCTTGTTTTGCAATGAATTGTATCTGTAATTAGTACATTCTAGTGGGGTTCTATTCACTACATTGTGAATTGACAAACAATTTGCAAAAATCAAGTATTAATAGCAGAGCTAGGAAGATTCTTCAAGTTGCCTGTTTTTTCCAACTCTGCTATTCATGCCTACTTGTTGATATTCCCTTGTCAAGTCACCATTGTGCACTGTTTAGTGAATAGACTTCTGTGATTCAACGCTATTCCTCAATACTTGCGGTGAAATGCAATAAAAATAGGTTAATACAAGTGGAAGGAGTTAACACTAAGTGCTCTCACCTTCCATGAAAAAATATGATGTCCTAGGCTGGCATCACGTGTCCCCAAAGTGGAATCTGACTCTGCTAATACCTCTCAATGTGTTGTTTATGTGTGTATCTATTTCTGTGGCGTAACTGTAATTCACATGAAAAGAAAGCAGTGCTTTTTAATATTCACAAAAAGATTCCAAGTTATATTAACACAAAAATGTGAGTGGTGAGTGTGGTCTGCCTAGCTGCTGTTATGGACGTATTTTGAAAGCTCTACGTGGCAGCCTCCCATAAGTGGCTTATTTTTGACCCCACTGACAGCATGGGCAAAAGCACAAAGGGGTCCTCTACCCTAACTATCGGGGACCAAGCAAAAAGCTTCATGAAGGGCTGTCAAAAAAGTTTTTTTGCTTTCTCAAAGAGCCATCAACTAGCACGGTTCTCCCCCTGTCCAGCCAGCCTATGTAGACTTCAGACTTTCATCTAGACCTGCAGTTTGCACTGCAGAACATGCAGAACCTACCCGCTAAAAGTGATCTTATCGCAAACAAGGCTCTCTATATCGAGCTTACCTTTTCACCGGCCTTTGTCACCAATTTCAGTATATAAGTGTTCCCTCACCATTCATCTACATAGTGCCACCACTACTTCTATACTCACTCTGTGGAAGCAAACTATCCCCCCCACCTTTCTTGCTTGGTGTAAGAAAGTAAACTTTGTCAATGGAATGGAGGACTTAATCACTACTTCTAAGGGTAAAGGGGTGGCACATGGGAGCAGGGGCGTAGCGTGGGGGGTGCAGGGGGGGCCGCAGCCACAACCGCGCGATACTTCCTGTCAGCCGCCGTATGTGAGCGGCAAATGACGGCGTGATGTCACATACGGCGGCTGCGCGGCGGAGGCTCTTCTGAAACTGCATCGCGGCCTTTCTTCCCTGAGCTGTTGGAAGTGGAATTTGTAAAGGTAAGAATAAAGGGGCTTGGGGGACCTATTGTATTATGTATTGAGGAGGGGGTCATTAATGTATTGGAGAGGGGGAGGGGGGGTCATTAATGTATGGGGGAGGGGAGGGGGGGTCATTAATGTATGGGGGAGGGAGGTCATTAATGTATGGGGGAGGGGAGGGGGGTCATTAATGTATGGGGGAGGGGAGGGGGGTTCATTAATGTATGGGGAGGGGGGTCATTAATGTATGGCGGAGGGGAGGAGGGTCATTAATGTATGGGGAGGGCAGGGGGGTTCATTAATGTATGGGGGAGGGGAGGGGATTTATTAAATGTATGGGGGAGGGGGGTTCATTTAATGTATGGGGAGGGGAGGGGGTCATTTAATGTATGGGGGAGGGGAGGGGGTCATTTAATGTATGGGGGATGGGAGGGGGGTCATTTAATGTATGGGGAGGGGAGGGTCAGTAATGTATGGGGAGGGGGGGAAGTAATGTATGGGGGAGGGAGGGAAGTAATGTATGGGGAGGGGGGGAAGTAATGTATGGGGGAGGGAGGGAAGTAATGTATGGGGAGGGGGGGAAGTAATGTATGGGGAGGGAGGGAAGTAATGTATGGGGGAGGGGGGCAGTAATGTATTGGGGACGGGGGGGCAGTAATGTATTGGGGACGGGGGGCAGTAATGTATTGGGGAAGGGAAGAAGGGGGCAGTAATGTATTGGGGAAGGGAAGAAGGGGGGCAGTAATGTATTAGGGGATGGGGGTCAACTGTGTATTAGGGGAGGGAGGGGTCAGCAGTGTATTAGGGGGAGGGGGGTCAGCAGTGTATTAGGGGAAGAGGGGGGGGTGGGAAAGATCTGACTTGGGAATTTGAGATGAGGCAATGATTATATTTTTTACATTTGTGGCCTAATGAATAGTCTATATATATGTGTGTATGTAGAAGGAAATGTAAATAGGTGGGGCTACAGGGGTGAGGGAATTATATTTGTAATATATTTATTAGGAACTGTGGAGGGAAGGGGGTTGGATGAAAGCATTAAATATCATAGCATTAAATATTATATTTATGGGGTAGGAACTGTATTATATATTTTTGGTTTAGTGCAGGGCTAGGTAACCTTTGACACTCCCTTTGTTTTTTGACTACATCTCCATTAAGGCTTGCAAAGCATCATGGGAGGTGTAGTCCACAACATCTGGAGTGGCAAAGGATGTCTACTCCTGGTTTAAAGCATAGGTGTATAACCATTTGGCTTCCCCAGGCCAAAATAACCCCTTAAACTCTTAAAGGATCACTATAGTGTCAGGAAAACAAAGCGGTTTTCCTGACACTTTAGTACCCTGAGGGTGCCCACACCCTCAGGGTCCCACTCCCGTGGCGCTGAAGGGGTTAAATTCCCTTCAGTTACTTACCTTAATCCAGCGCCAGGCTCCCTCGGTGCTGGTGACCTCTCCTCCCTGTCTGAAGTCAGCTCCCCGTCCGACGTCACTGGAGCTGAATGCGCATGGCTGCGCGCGCATTCAAAGTGTGCATAGGAAAGCGTTTCTCAATGCTTTCCTATGGACACTCTGCGCGATGTGCTTGGGGGGTAAGGGTTTCTTTAACTAATCTAGTAGAAGAGACTCGAGTGCTAAAATCCACGGGTTAGGGGGCGCAAATTACTTGCCTTGCCCCGGGTGCTGACAACCCACGCTACGCCACTGCATGGGAGACAGTGGTTTGTGTGGCACAGTTTTAGTGGAATAGATGCAGTCTTCCGTTTGATCTTAATGACCCTGCTTGAATTCGTCCCATCACCCCTTAGCACTAAGAGTCATCTTCTTCTTGTACTAGGGTTACCACCTTTTCTACAAAAAAATACCGGCCATGCTGGTACCTCCATAGACTTAACATTGGCATTAAGCGTATTTTTTACCGGCCTGCCAGTAAAATACCGGCTGGGTGGCAGCCCTACTTGTACTCCACCTGAGCATGTATTTTCATTCAATGGTATTTCATTTTAGCCAATATGTATGCACCAAACGGTTTTGTGTATCCCCTGGCTAAATGTTTTAAAGACATAACCCCCCTTTTTTTTCCTTTCTCTCTCCCTCTCTGTACTCTCTATACACTCATATTGTTTTCTATATATATCATGATATGACAGCCAGTTTATTTTATGTTGTACTGTTTTTATGTATTTTATGCTATACATATTTTCCTTAATAAACAAACATTACAATAAAAAAAATTATGGGGTAAGTCAAATAATAAAATGATAAATACATAAGCTGGGTAGAATCTTTCTTAGAAAGTACTAACTTGCAATAAAATTCTTGAAAGCCTCTTAAATGATTGCATTTGGTTATTTTAAACAATTTGCTTTGATTTGAAACATTTGTAATTGCATGGAAATTAGTGAAATTGGTTTGTTCAATTTAAATCCAATGACTCTCCAGGTTTTTTTGTTTTGTTTTTCTTTCATTACTGGGATGAAAGTTAAAGCCATTATTGTTTAACATATACTTAGAAAGCAATTGAAAATGACAAGATTGCAACATAAAATATTTATGATAAGGTCATCATTAAAAGAGATGTAGAAACTCTATTATAAAAATGTTTTAATTTTTGTGTGCTGTCTGTAGAACCCTCTGAAATGTTATGAAATACATTAGAAACACTTGTTACTAAATTATATAACCATATTTTGGTAACAATATAAAAATGTTTTAAACCTTGTAAAATCACAAAATAATTATGGGCTTATGCGCCAAAGAGTGAATTGTGGGAAACTGACCTTTCTAGTTTTTGTTTTTTAAAATTGAGCTCGTTTGTCCTAGACATTTCTAGTTATGTTGCCAGTTTAGCATAATTCACTGAATAGATATTATACAGGTGTCAATAACTTCTGTGGCAACTGAAACTCATCATTAAACTCCTGCTTACTGTCGTATTACTGTATGCAGGCTCATATTGGCTGTATCCAGTTATTCCTGTTTTGTTTCTTGCCTTGCATTTTATTTTATACTTTATGCTTGCTCTTGCCCTTCCTTGTTTTGCTTTTTTATCTTGTTTTGTTCCAATTCTGGTTTTCTTTGTGTTCTATTTTCTTTTGCTTTGTTTATATGTGTCCCAATCACTTGTGTTCTGCGTTTCATTTCCTAGTCTGTCCAGTTATAGGAATATCTTGGTGTCTGTTTCTTGCTTTAGTTTAGTCTTAGTTATTATTCTAAGTAGTGATAGTGTTAGGACTTGCTGCTGATATGAGTGAAGTAGCTTGACACTGGTGGCAAGCTTGCCATCTCATGGTCATCGGATGCAATTAAACCCTTACCATTTCCAACTCAGTGTTCTAGTCTAGTCTCCATCTCTGCAACGTGACTCCAGAATACCATCAATGGCACTCTGGGTCTCATGTCCCCTGGAGCCCGTTGTAGCACTTAGTAAAAATAATACTCTTTTCTGAGCAAAGAGCAAGCTAAAAGGATAGCACGCAGTGCAATTATATTAGTCAAGATTTTTCTCTGCCTGAAGCAGGTGAATTGTTTTTTTTTTCTTCCTGGGAAATAAGCCCAGATTTTATGGGAGACTCATGCAAATTTTTCTAGAATTAGCAACCCTTCTCTTGCTATGCCAAAAACCCCAAGGCTTACTCTAGGGTTTATTCATTAAATAGTGGAAAGCTGACAACAGAGTTACAAACCTTTATTCAAACTAAGCAATTTTGGCCTAGGTTTTTCAGCTAGGTGATGTATTTTTTTTTAAATATATATTTACATTGTAAAAGAAATATGCTTCATAATACAGTACAGACTGTCAGACTTTTGTAATTAAAGTAAAAACAATAACCACAGTATGTGATCCTACACGCACAGGAATCTAAGTGCAACATATTAATGATAATTATGATAGGTGGTTTTCTAATTTAGTGCAAAAAACTATTACATTTATTACACTTGTGTCTAATATTTATTGATGAAGTGATTTACCAGGATTAACACATGGATATTTGGATTATAAATAATATTTTGCTTGTTTGCTGTGTTGTTTAATCTTGATAATCATTTTTGTTTATCACTTACTAGAGCAATTTTTGTTTTTATTTGCCATTTCATCATTGCTACAAATCTATGCTCTTTCATTTATTTCACACTGATACATTGCATTCATCCATTAAATTTATTTTTTTTCCTACCATTTTTAATGTTCCTACATCTTATATTGTTTAATCTTTTAAAAATTATTTATTTTTGTTCATTTATACCTTCTAACAATTTGAAAAGTGACCTTCCTGGCAAACAGCGACATCTTTAAGCCAATTGCCAATTCTTTTTTTTTTTTTTTTTTTTTTCTTGCCAGCTGCTCTGCTTCTGACTTAAAAGGGAACATTGCACTATTTATTAACAACAAAAAGGAACAAGTACAAATGTTAACATATGTTAAAACATCAACTGTTTTAGAAATTCCCACTGTAGCTTAGCTGTGCCACACACAAAAAAATAATGCCAGTAAAACATGAATCAGTAAAACAGTTAACGCATTAATGGGAAAACTATTAAAGGCAGGATTAGTTTAGAGATTGATCTGCTGCTTCAGTGCATTGCATTTGCTGTGTGCATCAACAGAATTCTAAGTCACTAGCTTTAGGTAGAGAAAGGAGAAAATGAGATCTCATAGTATCCTAAGGATAGTATATTTTGAGTTCATCAATTAAAAACGAATACGTGAGGCTTTTTTTTTATGTTTGTGTTATACCTTTTTGTGGTTGTTCTTGGAAAAATAAACCTTCACTGTATTGTTAGTCCCCTCCATCTAAACACATAGGACGTTATTCATGAAAGTGAGAATTTTAGGGCATTTCAAACTTAAGGCCAAATTAGTCAAAGGAAAACGTCAGTTGAAGAGTCTTGGGAAATGCAACAAACATGTTAGGTCTACAGAATGGCAACTTGCAAATTCCAGCAAACTGGAAACACTATATGGTAGCTCTGTGTGTTTACCCAGAACACTTGTTGCATAGAAAATAATAAAGCTATTCTTGGCCAAAAATATCTTTGAGATGGTATCTTTTGACTTATAAGACAATTAACTTGCATATATGTATTATAGACATTAGGGATTGCCAGGAATGATTAGATGACAATTATCTATTCAAGTAGGGCAGCATGCATCTTCAGAATACTGACTCAGACATGTTTATTTTGGACATAGGTGGCCCTACCAACAACACCACAAACTAATGAAGGGACAACTATGTTACAGGTTTTGACTATAGACAAATTACCAACTTATTTCTTGCATAACATTTGTTTAAACAGCTGCATTAGCACTTAGCACAATGTTGATCCCAGTGAAACAAGAGCAATTTGGGGCAAGGGGTAAATTTGTAGCATTGGTAGTTTTTTTAGCTGGATTTACATAGAGCAACTAGGTGACATAAAGTGTTTTCATTTTTATTTTACAGCTCATTTTTATTTCTTTTTTTTTGCCTTAACCCATCGGTCTCCGTGGGCGTAAATAATATATGTAGAAAAGTAGAAGCATATAAATAATAACATTGGATAGGAACACATTATTCTTGTATTTTATGATTCTGTTTTTTTCAAAAATGTTAGTTGTAATATGTTACATTACATTACCTTACTATTTATTTATATAGCGTCAATAATTTACATAACGCTAGGTACAGAGCATAGAAGGGAACTACAACAGACTGGTACATGAGGTAGAGAACCCTGTTAGCAAGCTTATAATCTAGAGGGAATGGGGTCCATAAGACACATAAAGGATTGAGAAGCCAGAGGGATTGAAGTTCTAATAACAGTAGTGTGGATGGGTGGCACTAGGTGGGATAGGCCAAAGAATAATAATGTGTGTTTCAGCTAGGTGGGAACTGCTAAAGGTAAAGTGACAGGTGTTCTAGTGCGTTGGGTAGTGAGCTTCTTTAAAGAGGTGGGTTTTGAGGCACTTTTTCAAATTTGAAAAGGAGAGAGAGAGCTGGATGCTCTGCGGAAGGGAGTTCCAGAGAGAGGGGGCAGCTCGGGCAAAATCTTGCAGTCATGAGTGAGAAGTGGTGATGGGGTGATGAGGAAGTGGTAATAGTGGGATTATTAAAATCAGACCATAAAAGCTGAACTGAAATATAAAGCGAGTTTTAAAAATTTTCTAATTATTAATTATTAATTAATTTACCACAGTACCCCGTTTGGTGTATGATGCACTGCCCATCATTTTTCTAGTTGTAAAAAAAAAAATGTAAAATCAAAATTAAAATTTTTCAAATAATCAACAAAATCTGCTCAAGATTTAATAAATATACCTCCTATTGATTAGGTGCTATCCTCTTACTTTAGAAGATAAGTTTTGTCTCTACACTTTGATGTTACCATCATTCCTATCAGGATTCCAGTATTATCATGAATATTATTTGGTGTTCTAACTCAGGCATCTGAATCTGTCTTTTTAAGTGGGATTTTTCGGGATAAAATGCTATCGCATCCCTGCATTTCAATGCTTCAATGGGAGAAAAATAAATGAAAATAGAATAGGAAATTGACTACTGAGATCTTTTAACAGAATTCAAATTACCTACTGATTTTCAGTCAAATCAATCAGAAATTAGATAATTAAATCGTCCATTTAATCTACTTCCATTAAATGATGTTTTGTGAAATCTGCAGACGGCAGATGGAGAGTTTATTCCAACCTGTAGAATCAGTTCATATTATACCCCCAAATATTCAGTGGTAGTAGAGTAGCAAATTTAGTCTTGAATATTAGCTACTGCTGAGTAAAAACATTGGAGGGAGAGAAACGTATTAATTGATACATTTAAAGGCACGCCTTCAAAAATGATCTGTACATTGTATAGTTAGAATAGCATGCAACTAGAAAAAATTAAGAGACAAACATGTTTTAAACATGTATATTGTGCCTCCTGCTTATGCCTATCAAACCAGAGGGGGTATCCAAAACAGGAGACACGACAGACATATTTAAAACACATTGTTCCCTCTTTCTGCTTTTATTTTCTCTCCGTTTCCATATCCTTTTCGTTGAAAATTGGTTACACACAAAATATAAAACAGTGCTCACATGACATACACCCAAACTAGTTCAGGCCTTATCTTCCGGGACACAATCATATCGAGAAAATCTCTGTTTGCTTTGTTAAAAGCACACGCTATACCCCTAATATACAAAGACAACAACATAACTTTTTTTGTAACACAGTCACTAAGCACATAATTCCAAAAATATCAGAAGGCGACTCAAATAAATCAAAATCTGTCCCTACTATCCAGGGAATTTACAAAGCCAGAGTTGCCAAATTCTGTAATATTTATCCAGTCTTTGATTAGCTCTGAAATATCCCTTTTCCATAACACAAAAATGTTGGATCATACTATGGGCATGAGGCGATGGAACCTCATTCAATTTTCTCCATTTTCAAACTTTGACTAGTTTAGTGGCCAGGAAGAACTGTATTGCCAGATTACACTTTTTTTTTTTTAATGTATCTATTGGCCTGACATTCGACACTTCTACAATGTATGTTTTTGATGATTTTTTTTGTACCCCACATTGACAGTATAATATATACATTCAGAGTAATATATACTTACATTAAATTAGATTTATATTAAAAAATTCTTATGAAAACATTCATTTAAATTGTATATTTATGTTACCTAAAAATACTCTCTGGTGACAAGCGTAAAACCGTCTCTCCTTGGATCTTTTTATGGAAGTAATAAGCAATGGATATAACTCCGGCAGAGATTTGTTTTTAAATTCTTTATTTTATGGGTTTTATAGTATTACAAAATAAAATTAGAGTTTATACAATTAATACAATAAACCATATCAATATACATGAATTGAAACTTATCTTTTTGTGCTTATCATGATGGTTTTTATTCTATCTTTTTTTTAAATTCTTTATTTTATGGTTTTTATAGTATTACCAAAACAAATTAGAGTTTATAAAGTTATTACAAAAAACAATATCTATCTACATGATTTGAAACTTATCTTTTTGTGCTTATTATGATGGCTTTTATTATATCGTGTCGATACCTATGTAATTATCTAACTAATTCTAAGTAACTTATATATAATCAAGAATTTAATTCGATCTCCCGCAGAGATTTAAAAACCAAATATTTTTAGAAATGTCCCTTCAGCAAAGAGAGGACATATTGGATGCTATTTCTGTAATTAGCACACTGGAGTCAGCTCCTAGTGCTTTTCACTTATTGTGTTTGCTTTTACCAGCAGAGATGAGTGATCTTGTTCCTCTACCATGATGAATGTCATATTCCAGGAGAAGTACACTTGAGATGTAATTCAGCAGACCATTTTCTGAAATAACTTTTTTTGTAGAGCTGCAGTGAATATTAAGCATGTAAAGTTTAGGGGGACAATTTTTTCTGTTATTTATTAAAATAAATGTAAGTTTATTTTAGAATTAGCTTTTACAAGTTCTAATGTAAACCTTGGTCAGTGCCCATTGCATATGTTTTTATAGGAATTTCACCCTCTAAATATTGTTGGTACTGTGAATGTAGAGGATAAAACCTTATCTATTCACATTCATGAAACAGTGAATGGTGTGAACTAAAAAGGATATTGCAAAGATCAGGCACTTAATAGTCAAATTGGGTAGGCTAAACAGATATATGCGTTCCATTTCATCTGTTAGTGTCTGAGTTTTACCACTGTTCTGTTTGTGTGTGGTGTCTCTTGTTTATGACTTCACCTATTTAAATCACACATTTCCATTAAAGTAGCTCATTAAAAATCAAGGCACACAGTAATGTCAAAACACTTAAAGAATGTTTTTCTCTAACACATGCATGTTCTTGCAATTATTATATCAGAATGAATAAACCCTGTGCGGGACACCCCCATGGCATCCCCCCCCCCCTCATCTCTGCCATCAAATATGTCTGTCTCCTCTCCATTCATATATATCTATTTCCCTTCCCATGTTTGTCCCTTTCCTCTTTCTTGCCATGTCTGTTTCTCTTCAGCCCTCCCCATTTTATATCTCTCTCCCTTCCCATGTATGTCTTTCTTCTCCCCACACCCAATGCATGTCTGTCTCTCATCCTCCCCCAATATTGGTTATCTCTCCTTCCCCTCCCCAAATCTCTTTCCCTCTCCTTCCTCTCCTCATACTTCTTCCCCTCTCCCCATCTCACCTTCCCCTCCCAATATCTCTTTCACTGTCACCATATCTTCTTTCTCTCCTACTCCACCCCATACCTGTTCGCTCTCCCTCTCCACGCCCTTACCTGTTCTGTCTCACCTTCATCTGTTCTCTCTCCCCCTCCACCCCATCTCTCTTCTCTCTGCCCCCCCCCATTTCTGTTCTCTCTACCCCTCCTCCCCATCTCTGTTCTGTCCCCTCCTCCCCATCTCGGTTCTATCCCCTTCTCCCCATCTCTGTTCTCTCCCCCTCCCTCATCTCTGTTCTCTCCCCATCTCTGTTCTCACCCCCCCCATCCACCTCCGTTCTCTCCTCCTCCTGCTTTGTTCTCCCTCCCCCTCCCATTCTTACTTCAAGTGTGGAGGAGCCACAAGCAGCATTAGCTCCGAGCTTATTCTGCCCATGGCTCCCTTGTGAAGATCTTTGGATCTCCCCAGCCAGTGCTCTACTGGTAAACTTTATTTTTTTAATTTAAAGTGGCACCCCCTGTGGCAGTCGCACAGGTCGCACACCCCAAAGGCCGGCCCTGATCATTGTAATTATCCATATTGACAATACAAACACGGTTTAGGTGACCAGGTCCAATTAATGATCAGATTAAACAAATAAATAAATCAGGTTCTGTGCTACTAAGATTTATTGATGACCTTTACATTCTTACTACTAAATTGTATCTCCATTGGTACACGTGTAAAAGGTGCTAGTTTGAAAATAAGTGTCTAGTAATCACAGTTTGCTGCATCTGGTGAAATGACAAGTGTCATTAGATACCTCTAATGACACTTGTTAGAGGGGTCATGTTTGGGATGTGGCAACAGAACAGGACAGATAAATGTTAGGGTGCTCCATAGTCTATTGGTTAGAAACATAGAAACATAGGGCAGTATTTATCAAGATAAAACTAGTGCTATTTCATTAAAAAGTGCTAAAATAGTAGTAATAACTATGGCAACCAATGGAATGCTATGGCAGTGTCCTCCAAATTTAACACTTTTTTTTAAAATAGCACCTTTTTTGCATTGATAAATGTGGCCCATAGATTGCTATGTTATATTAATTAATCAATGTTAAAGCACAGTTTATTTTATTTGTACAAACCTTTTTATAGATAAATTAACTACTGTTGAACTGAATAGGATGAATTGAGTTTTGAAGTCTCAAAAACCTATAATAAAATGTAACTTTTAATAATCATAATTAAAAAGACACAGTTTTGCAAAGCATGCTGAAAAACTGTGAACGATTTAAAAACCATGTTATACAACCCATATACTGTTATGTAGATGGATGTCTTGAATAGATTACCACACTTGTTCTAGTGGGGTATATATTACTGTCTGTCTGACTACAGATGAGTAACAGATGTAAATATATTAAGTATGTAGATTGTTATATTATTCTTTACAGACAGCCTTTGTCTTACCCCTTGCCTTTTGCAAGACAGACAGTCGTTGCCTTGCTCCCTCTCCTGTTACCAGTGTTCTGGACCCCCCCCCCCCCCCCCACCCCTGCACTGCTTCTTTGCTTGCCATTTTTTTTTTCAAATTGTTCTTGGGTTTTTAACCGCTATGCTGCTTTTTGCTCAGATCCTGCTCTAAAATGGTGGTCTTGACATGTGCTCAGTGTTTATACACAGATTCCTTGATAGTGATTGTAAGCTGCTTACATCAATTTCAGATTATTTTTTGGTATTTCTGAGTTATTTTGTTGTGTGTGAAAATTTTTGATAGGATATAATGGGGATTTGGGAGCTACCACTTCGGTTCGGTGCATTTTGGCTATGTTTCGGTTTTGGCACAATCAGTGTGGAATTTCTGATTTGTGAACATATTCGGAGGCACATTTTGGGCTACCTGGGTAGTTTGACTTCCGGGACTTCTTGTGCAATTCATGAGCCATGAATCAGTCAGAGGCACCATTTTGGGGCCAGTTATCAGTACATATGGAGTAAATTCTTGAATGTTGACATACATAAATATACAAAATAGCCCACAACCATGCAGTGGATTTTTTTTCCAGTTAATAATTCCAAAAATTAATAGGTAGACTATACATAATTAGAAGAAAAGAAAGGAGAAACAGATTTTAAGAATTCTGTAGGTAGAAAGTAAAAATAAGTGTACAAATGTATCAACACATGATGTGAGGTGTCTTAACATGCAGTAGATGGAATATATTCTGATAACATAATGGTAAAGTAAGTCCATTTATACTTACAAATTGACTTACTTGTTGAGCAAACAGTAACACTCTCTTGTAAAAGTTGAAAGCCAAGCTATTTATGGTTTGGTCAAACTATTGACCATTTGAGGCAAAGGTTTATTTACCTATAACTTCCAAAGAAACATATTATCAGTAGAAAGTATTGGCAGTGACCTTATTATAGATGCCTTTCTACCACATTTTGTAATTTTCTTGAGCAAGTCACTTACATATAAACATACTGAGCTTTGCAAATAAAAGTGTTGGTTTTGTGTAGTAAAATGAAGAAAAAGTTATGTTTTTAAACTGCTTAATTCTCCCTTAGCATAAGAGCACTGAGTAAGCTAGTGAAATAGTGATCTTCTGTGTCTAAAGGAGGGTAGGGAAAAAAAACAAATATTGCATTTTTGGCGAAAATCCTGGATAATGGATAAATGTGCTAAAATATATTTATAAAACATGAATGTGTCAAGAAGTATTGAAGAAGGTTAACAAAGCATTAGCCGTAAATGGCATTAAGTGATGTAAAAAGCTTCTTTAATGGTCAATCGAGTAATTTCTCTTCAATACTTGTCAAAACAAAGCAATCTAGCTTTGTCATTGTAATGGAGGTTTGAAGTAAGGATTTTATCTCAGTTTTGCACATTGTAATTTCTGAGGTTTATAGACAGAATTATGAATAAGTGTGAAAATCTCTTCAAATTGCCTACAAAAGGTTGGGGCGGGTTGATCTGTCAGAGTAAAGTGACACACAATGCAAAAGTCTGTACTCTGGTTGAATGAATGAATAAATAAATGTATGCCTAAACAAGGAATATTACTTTAGCGATGTAAAGTGGAAAGTTCTTTTAAACTAGGTTGTGTTTTACATTTGTGCTTTGTTAATCAGTAAAATGATTTTAACTTTTTGAGTTGCACGATGAAGCCTTGTGAAGCGCAATAGTTGGCCATTGATGCCGATGAGATGACGATAATGCAACACCTGTGGAATATGTTCAATCCCCAAAGTTTGCAGGTTGAATTCCTAGCAAAGTCAACTTAGTTGGTTATGCCTCTAAATTGGGTCATAGAGTCATCTGCTGGACGTTAGAGAGTTGGAACATCCCCAAAACGAAAAGGAAATTACAGACTATCTAAATTAACACTTTTTGGTAAAATACTTGGTTACACTGGAGCGCATGTTGTAGGGTTGTAGGCGTAGAACCCAGTGGGTTGTTGAAGTATAATCAATACTAAGAAAATACCTATAATTTGGCTTTACTAATTTGCAAAATCCATTATATTTCCAATGCATTCTGTTGATGCAAATCTTATGACACTAGATAAGCAGTCTTTCCATGTTTAACCATATTGACATGTGCAGAGGGAATCAGTTAGCATGTAATGGAAAGTGGAGATTGAGTACATTACCAAATACATAATAATGAATAATCACACGTGTGCACTGTTCAATGTGCCAATTACTTGACATTTCTTCATTTAGCAGTCTCTTGTTGTCTGAGTGACAGTTTCTTCTTCTCCTTCAATCTGTCAGTTTTATTATTACATTTAATCTTCCATTGCTCCACCCTTTTCCCAGTGACTAGTATACTAGAGGCTAGATGTACCATGAGATAGACAAAAGAATTTCTGCGAGTCCTTCCTTTTAGGAATTAAAGTGAAAAGGAGGTGGTTTGTTGATAACTGTATTTCCTTTGCAAAGCTTTTCACTTTTGCTCCAGCCTCAATTACTGCTGAAGTCAGTACCATTTGTAGTCATCTTCCATCTGTTTTTCACAATAATGGAGCATACTTAATTTGCATATGACGTCATAGAGTGATGTCATAACCAGGAGAGAGAGCACGCAAATGTAAAATACAGTGTTCTCTTAATTTGAGTATGTCTTTGCACATTTGTTCTCCCAGTGTATAAACATTTATGATATTGAAATATTATTTAAATTTAGATATCTTGAATAAGTCAGATATGACTTTAAATAGAAATGACAATCTTTTAGACCCATTCAGTGATATGCCCTTGAAGGTCACTCTTCGTGTGCTATCTTTAAAATTTAAGTCACAGAAATAGAACCAAACTATGTGTATTGATTAACAGATGGTAAATTAGGTAGCGACTTTGAACAATGACAGAGCTCGTGTACCTTTCGTCCTGTTCTAAAAAAAAAATTTTAAGTACCATCTATAAAGTTCGTTTATGGACAATGTTATGTATTTCTGCAACATTTTATAAAAAAAATAATCTAACTGTGGATTTTAGATCTAAGCTGGATCTAACGTGAATTGCAACTAGAAAACCCAATTGTCTGGGGGATGACTGAAGCGATCCCCAACTCCATGAGGACCTGAACTCACCTACGGCATGACTTTCCTTCAATTTAATAGAGGAGGAAGGTAGTAAAACCCCAGCCGGATAAAAGACTTTGGCATTTGTAGTCGGACCACAGTTACACAGAGCTTGATTAAAGCATGGAAAGAGTAATGACATAATTAGACTTTTCGCATGAAAAGAAAATTATGAATATTAATGAAACTCGAATAATTTCGAAGGGGTTTTGTTTAATCCCTGTATAAGTAATGTATTTCTAGCATTTGATACTGTGTCATTATTAACTTTGCTGCACTGTGGTGGCGTATTTCATATATTTAGTAAACAAATAGCAGAGATGGGACATTTGAATGGAGGTGGTAAACGGCATCATATAACTCTGATCTGTTGTGAAATATAAATAATCTATACACATAGACAGACTTCACTGTTCCAAGTGAAATAGTTTCCTATACACTATTCAACAGGAAATATAAATCTGCCTATATTATCCTGGCATTAAATAATATAGCTTAGCCATTATAAAACATAACCCAACATGTTTCACTCACCTCTTGTGCTTAATATCTTTCCCAACCCAAAATAATTACTAAAATTCCCCTATTTTCCAATAATATGTAAGAGCAGGGCTATCCAATATATAAATAAATGCCTTGAGACAGGAAGCAATGCATTGTAGGGTTAAAATCAATAAGATCTGCTTTTGAAAACATTTTCAAGGTGACAACTACACGTTAATACCCATTTCTGATTTTCTAATTTATAAACAAAAAATACAATGAATAACTGTTCCAAAAAATTATTCTAATGCTGAACAAAGCTTTCATTGATGCTGATATTTGCCAACAAAAATAATGTTAAAAATCCTTCTGACAGGCCACATTATATGGCTTTTTACCATAAATAGACACATATCACACATGCTTATGTTCATGATATCTTGAATATATGCTAATAAAGGTTACAGAGAACTATTAAAATGCATGAACCACTGATGCCTATACATTTGCAGCTTACTTTTCATTCAGAATAGATGGATAAAAAATAAGAGAATTTTAAACTGGGGAACTCACTTTTGAATACTTGATGGGTATTTTTTTTTTTTAAGTCAAGTGAATAGCTTTTAACAAGCAGTTATGGAGCATCCTTCCTTACGCTCTTGAAGTCATGATCATGTAAGAGAGGAAGAAATGTCAGCGCTATTACCAGTACTCATTACACTTGGAAATCACTATGCCCTTTGATATTTGTATGAATGCATCCACTATATGGACAAAGTAAGAACCGAGAGCAGTGGGTTTTATGTTGTTCCGTTTTCACACAAAAAAAAAAAAGATTACTAAGAGCTGCATCATGCAAAAAGTAATGGAGTCTGGGCAAAATAATAAAAAACTAAGAGCTGCATCGTGCAAAAAGTAATGGAGTCTGGGCAAAATAATAAAAAAAACTAAGAGCTGCATCGTGCAAAAAGTAATGGAGTCTCTGGGCAAAATAATAAAAAAACTTGTTGTAAATAGATTTTGGAATTATATGGATGAGTGAAATCTGTCATTAGTTTTTTTTCTATTCTTTGTATGTTGATTATAGGACAACTCTTGGCAAAAATATGTTTCATTGAAAGATTTCATCAACTGTCCCCATTTTAAATAGAAATGCTTTAAAGAAAGAATACAAATGAAGTACCTTAGTGAGACCTCATTGCTTGCATAGCACCATAAAAGGACAGAACTGTTATTTAGAATCTTGGGTTAGACGTTCCCTCATTATGGGTCAGATGAAGATTCTACACAACATGTCTGCCCCTGATACAGTTAAGAGGGCTCAGTTAGGTACATTAACATTAATGCTTACATTGTGGCAGCATTAGGCATGTAGGATAGCTGCACTCCAAAATGAGATGTGATCAATAATGGTTGAATGACAGGAGTGACTGATGTTCGGCCAGTCATTGGATCCCTTTGACCTACCCATTCGCCTAACGCATAACTATACCCCAAAAGACACTTCGGTCTACTTTTCAAAAAGAAGATAATGAGGAATAAAACAAAAGCACAATATAATTAAAATAAATAAAAATCAAATACAAACACTTGCCTGATAATGATTCAATAATGGGAAAAACTTGTTTAAAAAATATTTTCATATTTGTCCTTCAAAGAAAAATGTATTTTACCAATCTGGCCTAAGACAGAGGTGGGCAATATGCAGCCTTCCATTTATTATCAAATTGCAATTCTCATGATGGCATGTTAACCTTTTGGCATTATGGGAGTTGTAGTACATCAATAGCTGGAGTGCCACATACAGCCAGTCCTGTTCTGAGACAACAGGGAATTAAAATGTATATGAACACTTTGCTGTTCATTATCCTTTTCTTTTAAGCTTGGTATGAAAATATAGGAGTATCGTCAGTGCTTCAAAAGACACAATCATTACATTATGCCAGTATTATTGAACCAATTTCCCTCCATCAACTGTTTGGTACCTAGACAAATGATCTGTCAGTATAAGTTTATAACACAGATTTTCATTCTGTATACATTTAGCCTGGTTTGCTTTTGATTTCATAGGATTGTTGTTTGACTAATCCATTACAGTATTTTTCTTATTTTCTGTAATAACTCATCATAAATTCCTTTTTTCTTTTTGTAATGCTCAGAAGAGGCCACATAAGGACTTCTGTGATTATATTATGGTAATAGACAAGCAATTTGAACTGTTTTAATTATAGTACTGCATCTGTTGCAGTGATCTTTGCAGTATATTTTTAGTACAGTTTTAGGACCAAGTCCAAAATTCCCAATTTGAGAACAATTAAAATCATATATGGTAATATATATAACTTGTAAATATGTCTGTACCTGCACTTAGACCGGATAATGGAATAGGAGTATTTTGATCTGTGTGATTGTTTGTGCCTCCTGTTCCTTCCTTTTAAATAATGTGTTATTAATAACAATTCGGAAGTCTAAAAGTTTATGTCTAAACTGTCTGCCATTGGCATATATTTGGAAGATTATACATCTTATACATGGTTTCATGTTGTCACCAACACTGGTGTTAGTATCAGGAATAACAGATTGTGTGTGTACTTCACATACTACCAACACCTCACGAGCAGTTTGCCTGAAACCAACCTTATGAACCTTGCCAGAACCCAGGGCCATCATCAGATATTTTGGGGCCCCTTGCAGAACAAATTTTCTGACCCCCTCATATATATATATCTTTCTGGAGATACGGTCTCCAGTAGAGCGTGCAATACTCCAAGTTACTCCAGTGCTCTGTACCGCTCTCAGGTTTATTCTCTAACATTGGAGAATAGCTTGAGGAGGTCAACTTTGGAGGTCAACTTTTTACTTTGAGATTAAGTCAAGTTCAACCTCTGAGTTGACACTAGCTCGACACAACTCGCCACTGTATTCAAACTCAGGTGCCGAGCTTGGAGGTAGAGTTTGAATATTAAAAAAATATATATTTTCTCCCATAGGAAATAATGAGACTTGCATGCATTAAAGCAGGAGAGTGCCGAGTTGACTTAGTCTCAAAATAGCTTTGATCAATTTGCCTCCCATTATAGCCTATAGGAGATGAAATAAAACTATCATTTTCTTCTAAGTGAAACTCGACCTCCAAACTCAGCACGTGAGTTTGACTCAGTCTTGACCTCCTCAGAATACCACATCTGGACCTCACAAAAATGTTCTGTTTGCTGCTGCTCTATTACATTGTCTGCCTGCTTATAAGACCTCTGAAATAATTACACCTTAATCCCATTCCTCAGATGTTGAGACTAGAACTGTATCAAATATTCTATATTTTATGCCCAAGCTGCCCCTTGCACCTCCATGACTGGTCATTGCACCCACAGGACTTGCCATTGCACACACATGACTTGCCATTGCACCCACAGACTTGCCATTGCATTCAGAGGATAGCCGGGCTTCCTTACTGACAAATTTATAGTTTACAGCAGGTCCACATTAACCATATTAACTTTATTGTAAGATACAATGTGAGTGGATTAAGTTCATGTTAACTTCAAAAATGTATGCTTTTTGTATCCAGTTAGTTCAAAACAATAAAGACATATATGTATTTATTTATGGTCATATTCACTTCAGTAACATTAGGTACAACTGGTAATATTAAGTGTATCCTCTCTCGGTGTGGGAGGATGTTAATGGTGCTGCTCACATTATCACTGATTATTGATATATTCTGTGCATACTTGGCCAACTATAGATTAAACAAGAGTCATAATCAGTTTCCTGCTACAGGTCAATTTCCCATTTGTAGTGCAGGGGCTGTATCATTAATCTCAAATGATCTTCTCACAAGACAGCAGTAAATGGATTGGGAGAGGAAGACCTGCATTACATTGCCAGTAAAACTAAAGACACTGTTTATACATGTCATATTTTGCCATATAGTGGTCAATCTTTTGGTGTTATGCCTTCTGATGGTATGTATATTATGTTACATATTTACATAAAAGTGCTCTTAAGAGTACACTACAGAACCTCCTTATCAGAGTGTGCATATATGTGGTATTAAAGGGGGGAAAGACAAACTTATCATTATCCTTAATTATAATAGATGATTTATAAATAATGATTACATATTTGTTTTATAGGGGAACAGAAGAGAAACTGTACTGCAGTTTAAATTCAAGTTGATGTATTAGAAAGAAACAATATATACATATACAGAGGCAGTGTTCTTACAAAGTTTGATGGTACATTCATAGTGGGGCATACTGTTACCATATGTTGGTGCTTTTCATCAAAGAGGGATAAAACCCTAAAAAAACAAAAAGGCATAAAAAGTTTTTTCCTAATCCTTACCTGTTATCCCGGCCTAATGTGGTGGAATAAACAACTTACCTATACATCTTCAGCATGTTCTGTGCTCCTTCTAATACTACAGTGCCGACATCTTGTGTCTGTCTCACTGTTTTCCTGTTCCCTCCTACTACAGTGTCATACTTCCTAGTTGTATATGCATTCCCATTCAGTCCTGCTCCACTCTCATCTGTCATCTAACTGTTCACATTAGCATATTTACATTTCCATTCTTTTTCCCATTCACAAATATTTCCCTACCTCCCAACTTGCATGACTAACACACCGACACCCCACTAGGAGCAACTGGCAGTCACTAGACACTCTCAGTGAGGCAGCAACTTCATGAAAATGAAGGGGGGGGGGGTCAAAGACTATGGAATATCTTTTGAATGGTACTTTACAGAAATACATTTGGATTACAGTTACATTAAAGCGTTAAATGTGTTGCTATGTAAAGTTCCATGGAGATATTGCTTTTAAGACTGCAATTAATTGGTATCTTCAATCATTCATCTGAGGAGATACTGTATAAACCCAAGAAATAAATGAACATTTTTGTGTGATATATAAATAACCTGATAGCATGGTGTGCATATGCAGTTTCTCTCTCTTGCTTTAGAATTTGCACAAGACAAGATGTGTTTGTTTTTCATCTGCCATGGTTACTTTGGATTTGGATTTTCAGCAATTATTCTCCTTTGGGCTTAGAAGGACGGTGCTCTTTATTGCACCCTGTGTCATTTACAGTCTTACATATACATTATTATCAAAAAACAGAAACAGAAGTGAGCGTGTGAATGCTGTATACTGCTGAATAGATTACTTTAGTTCAGTATTGCAATCTCACTTCAATTTGTGGATCCATCTGAACATTTGAATATACTTGGGACCTCCTGTGCTGCACTAGTTAGAAGAATTTTGATGAGTAACATGCAGTATCTCATGCCTTTATCTAGAATTCTGATAGAGAGAGGGTTATTCCCTAAAACTGAATTGACAAGCAAAAAAACAAACTTTAATATCAGAGTGGTACGTTCTCCAACTTTCCTTTCTTTGTAACTCGGCTGGTGATGCTTTATGCTTGCATTTTACTTGTCAGTGCCATATCTGTGCCCAAACACCTTTCCTGTGCCACCTTTGTAAGCAAATTCCTTGCCAGTGCCACCTGTGTGCCCAAAATAGCTTCCCAGTGCCACCTTTCTGCCCCAAACAACTTCCCAGTGCCATCCTAGTGCCACCTTTATGCCCAAAACAGCTTCCCAGTGCCACCAACACAGCTTCACAGTACCATCATTGTCACAAAAATGCCTGCCAGCTAAATAAAAATGGCAGCAGGCGACTTTTTATGCCGCTCTTTTTTGGCCTCAGATCAGAACAGTATTATTATCCCCAACTATAATAAGACAGAGGATGTGTTTTATTGTTCTCTACAATAAATTGTATTATTTAAACTTCCCTTTTAATAATTTGATAATAAAATATTATTTTATATTTATAAACAGTCTCAATCTTTATAATGATTTGTTCCTGGATTCTGCAAAATTTAATTCATGGAAAGTAATGTTGTGACCATAGAATACACTTGTGGGTTCTTTATTATTGGATAATTTGCTCAATTATAGGTGTGTGTGTGAAGATCAGACACATGATCCATGAGATAACGGCAATAATAGAACTGCTTTGACACATTGGCTGGTTTCATTCCTCTGTCATTCTCGATGTCTTTAATAATATGTCCAGGGAACTTCAGAGAATCTTTGATGAGTTAGAGTGAGCTTATTGGCTTTGGATAGCAGAAAATCCCTCCAGCTTAGATGTCTTGACATTCACAATAAATATAACTCAGGATAGCAAAAATGATGTTGACATAGTAACAGTCAGTCACATAGCAGCTCCAACTGATTACTTTTGAACAGAGATCATTAGTAAGCAAATAAATGTACAGCAATATCCTAAAGCAAAGATGCAACAATACAAAATTAATTTCCTCTTGTCCTCTTTCCAACAGTGTTCCAACATTCCAGAGCCTCCCTGAAGAAATTCTTAGTAAACTTGCAGACGTACTTGAAGAGGTAAGAATTGTATTGATACCATGCCCAATCATATATAACATACAATGGCTATTAAGAGTTACCTCTTCAATAGACATCTCCTATCCACCAGGACAGTGATGGCTAACCTTGGCACTGCAGTTGTTTGAGAAATACAAATCTCATGATCAGTCAGCCCTAAGACAAGGCCTAGTACACTTCAATCTGCAGTGTTGAGGTTATACATAACTGCACAAGTACAATAAACATTTTGCGACTTGTTCATATGATCAGCGAGAAACCTTAAAGGACAATTATAAAGTGTTAAAACTATTTATCACTCCATGATACGTGTATAGAGGGTAATATCAGAAGTAATTGATATAACTTGTAAACTTTTTTGTCGTCTTGGCACCCTAAAGTGGTGGGACCAATCGCAGTTGCAACCCCTGTGACCATGATTGTTACACCACTGATTTTGGTTTAATCCACAGGCTCATAGAATTATAGGACAGAAATTGCCATGGCCTACTACCTCTAATTCTGGTGTGGCTCTGGCTTTGAATTTACTTTACAACTTTAAGATCTAGATACAGTTGACCCTGCTGTTATTTCAGAGATTTAAAGTAATAATATCTTACAAGGTACTCGTACACATACATTTTTGCTTTCACAGAGGGAAAATAGATTTCAAAAAGAGACTAAAAATATATTTTGTGTTTTAAAAGAAATTCAATCTGATATACTGAATTACTCCCTCAAAACAAACTCATGGGAAAAATCAGACTTCAAAGTGTCTGATATTCTTTAAATGGTTTGCTGCAACTTTCGTTTCCCTTTCCAAGGCTAGATTTATTTTCTTTTCTGCAACTCTAGAGAGTTCCGGATGATACTTATTTATTCAAATACTGTAAATCATTCCTTGTTCGAAATGAACTCATTCCTCTGAGTTTTTAATTTTTTTAAAATTGTTAAGCTATGCATAAAAAATGCATGTCCCGTATGAAAAGAACAAGCTGTTATTTGTTTCTTTTTAACCCAAAACACATTATTAGTCCTGCATTTACATTTGCCGCATGGATGAGCATTAAATTGATTTGTGTTAATTACTGACAGTGAAAGAGTAAAATAAAGGAAAATCCCAGGACCAGAGCAAGAGTCCATGGCTTCCTGCTGAATCAGACTAAGTTGGTGGACAAATAAATGACTCCAGCCCTGTCTTTAGCACCAGAGGCAACATGGCGACTATAGCTGCTAAGAATATAGGGGATGGTGTATAAAAAATAAGCAATTATGGGGCAACTTTCTAAAAGTAGATGAATCCTGCTGATTGCTCTATTCCTACAACGTTGCCATAGAATGACTCTTTATTTATAACATAAAGAAAAGAAAAAAAACACCTGTAGATTTGTGTAATAAATGTTCAATCATGCATGAACCGCAATCAAAATGCCAACAAGTATTTCATACATGTGCATTAATGGTAGATACAATCAGCTCTGTATTTAGCGTGAGTCAGGCAAGCAAGTGCCTACGGTGCACTTGCATTGTCTGCCTGGAAGGAGGGGGGGGGGGGGGGTAAATATGAAACCAGTCACTGAAAGACAGGCCCTTTATTTTCAGTAACATGTATACATATGTGTCTATATATGGGCAGCATTGCCATCAGTGGGGGACTGGTGTGAGCAGTTAGACCCTCAATAAACAGGTCCTCATGCACAAGTAGATATCTATTTTCTTATTCCCACTATGTAATGTAGAGCATTTATGGTATAAAGATCTAAAATGGAAATAATCACCATAGACACCAATGGAAAGTTTTTGCCAAAAAACTCGATTATTCTGGACTTTACCCAACAGTTCTTCCTTATATGGATCTACTTGACAATTTTCAGAGTTAAATAATAATTTTCTAATAAGCAATCTTCACTGACTTGCAGAAAGGTATAGATAAGAACACTAAGAGTTTAATCATGAAAAAGGAAATTAACAAGGAAATGTCAAACTTTAATGTTAGGGTTCTCTAATGGGAACGTTTCCCTCGTCTGCTCCCTGCAATTCTCTCTTTCATGAAAAAGCCCTAAATGTAGCTACATCTGTTGGAACCCCCTTTATTCCATCAAAGGGAGAGTCACTCATGTATCTTATTTGTAGTTTCATCCTCAGTATGCATTAGTGCTTCTTACTTGAAAGATTAAATAGCAATGCTTCATCAGAATGGGAAAATCCCCGTTATCCTGCTAATGAGTCTAATGTTAAAGCATGCGGGTGATAACTTATGGGTAGCTATTTCAGACCATAGTAAGAACATGCAAAGTGCTGTCTTGCATCCTACATGACCAATACCTGTCACTATATCCACTTATTGTGACACCAAACTCCAGTTATATCATTCATTGTATTCATGCAGTTGATAATGTTCTTTACTTGTTTTATGTTTTTCAGGAAGTATTATTAAATTGCCGGTATTTGTAACACTGAGTCTATTTTGTCAATATTCTTGTAGCATTTTACTCCGCACTTTACACAGTTTGCTGTCTCCCCTGCTGGTCAAACTAGACCACTCAACAGCAGGTCCAGACATTCCAGCATAACCCCTAACAGTTATTGTTTGTACAACACTGCAGGCCCACTGCAAATAGATAGACACAATTGACTTTCAGTAGAAAAGACATGTTAGTTACGGATGCTACTGTTATTATTTGATAACCAGAAGGAAAAGACAAAAATAGAAGATTGCAAAAGCCAGAAAATCTCATTCTTGAACAAATATTGCATGGAAAATACCAATAAATGTTTACACTTTGCCATGTCAGTATGGCTTTGCAAAGTAGTGCAGCTGTTTTAATTAATTTACTGATTTTTTTTTTTTTTTTTTTTAGGAAAAGAGTATAATAAAAAAATCATACATTTTGAGGGTTTTATACTATACCTGTTTCCTGTATTTTCACAGCTAACATGATAATTTTACTTTTTTTTAAAAAAAAAACTATTTAGGAAAGGAGTCATTTATTTAGTGATACTGACATGTACTATCATTCCTGGTGGGAAATAATCGACAAATACATGCATATTAAACAGTAAGTTTAAAAAGATAATTGTCATCATTTTGTTTCTATTTTTTTTTATATAATTATATAAAAATGATTCAGTTTATCTTCTGGGATTTATCATAAAACACTTTTCGTTGTGAAAGTATTGCTATGGTGCAATCTTCAATGTTTAGATTCTAGATAGGGAGAGCGATAGAAGATCATACTTTGGTTTAAACGCTAAATGCTGAAGAGACAAGATGATAGAAAACGTCAGACATTAAAAGCTGGGGCGGAATAGTAGACAAGTTAGACATTTTGTTTCCACTATTTTGGCCTGGTCTTTGAAGTTTGTTTGTCCATTCACCACACTGTACTATTTCACTCAACCTGCCCTCTAAGCTCAGATATGTATAGGGTGTGATATTACTGTAAATTAATTGACGGTAATGCTTTAAAACAATCTTTTCTGGAGCAGTAAGACATACATTCTGATTTCCAGGTTCAAAGCCATCACTTTTATTCATATGTATGTTCCGATAAGGACTACCCCTGAGGTGTGTAGGAACATTTGTTTTAACTGAAACAACAGTCTGTCACTGAATGTAGCAAATATCTTCTCTGCAAAGTCCAACAATTTTCCATACTTTGGATTCTGTGAGTAGGATGAACGTTATCTGGTTGGCCCTGGAGATTCCTATATTCATTTCGTGTCAGTGCATTTGCTGGAGGTGGTTAGAAACAGGTTGGTCTTTTAACTGGCACTGAAAGGGTTTAACTTCTGTGTTTCTGCCGTGAAACATCGATTGCCAGTTTCCGATGAGCATCTCTTCACAGGTCACAACACCTTACAGCTGCCAAAACAGAAGTATATATTTTAGGAGTAATTTTGCTCCGAGCACAGACTTCCGGCAGTCATGGAATTGAAATTTTAGTTTGGTTGATTGATTTTTCTAAGGGATTTTATAGGTGAATTTAAGAACAGTGTTTAAATTGCCATTTAGGAGCCTGCAATCTACAGTAATAGAATGGAGTAAAGGGACTACTAGTGAGCATTGCTAGACAAAAACACATTCAAGTTACTTGTCTAGAATAGAAGCTTCTTACACTAGGAACTAAGAAATTGGGCAAAAATGTGATAAGTAAGACCCCTCATGATGCTTTATATATTAGCATCAACTGTGATCAGATTGGATGCTCTGCCTTATTACTATTCTAGGTTTTTAAGATATTCTGATAAAATATGGGAGATCACAAAAGCTAGCGTAACGGGCCTACATTAGGATGCTATCCTCAGAAATAGAGAACAAATCAAAGGTAATTAGTAAAGCAGCACATGTGCCATAGAACTTGACATCATGTGCTTATGTTGTCTCACAAAACTAGTGGTAGAGTTAATTCCCATGCATATTTGTCATTGAGTTGGCAGAGAAGCCAGACACGTTTCTTTTTATTACATTTCCTTAAACATAATGTTTATAATGCTTCCATATATAATGTTCATATTGGCTCTGCTGATTTGGTTACTCAACTCATGTCTTTGACACCTGTCTATTTTGTACCCTTGTTAGTGTTGAATTTTAATGTTGTTCTGTTTCAAAGACCAAAGTGCCCACTCATAAAACTGGCATTTGGCAAATTGCCCCATATGAGGTCTCCTGTGCCTGTTTGGAATTCTCAGCACGTGTCAAGTGCATTTCCACTTTGTAACATAATTGAATTACTCAAGTTATAGTGATATAATAAAGAGAATTTCCATGCACAATACAAATGTGTAAGTCCCTTGTGTTTGAGGTGGTTTGTATTGCTCTACTGCAGCCCAATAAGTAAAGGTTTGTCGGTTTGACAATGCAGACCAATAAGTCTCTCCATGATAGGCCACGCCCCATTTGACAGATTCCAGCAAATTTACTCTACACTACATAACCAATTATATCTTTTAAACAAACATAATAGAATCATAAGATAAAAAGAGGTTAATACTACAGAAAAGGGACCCATTTTTGGGAACAGTCTGTTGATTGGGATACTCCATTTTAACATAACAAGATTCCCAGCATCAAAAAGATGTATGATAATCCAAATGTTTAACAAAGACATATTCCTGATTTTGACAACTGTTGGTCCCCATGGTTAGGGTCGCTGACGAAAAATGAGGTTTACCCTAAATGGGATTTGGATGGCTGTCATCTAATATCAACAACAAGGCTTGGTTACTAAATGCCCCTGTAACCCTTCTGATTTATATAAATCACTCCCCGCTTTAAAAGAACTTAATGTTATACACGTGTTTCCTAATCTGGCCATACTCAGTCCGCTGGTCAGTCTGTCTGTATGTCTTAGCGTAATGTATTGTTATATTTGTGAAACATACAATACATAACGCATATTCACACATATAGTACCTCATTTTATAAGTTCTCTGTTTAAATTCTAAATGCGTGTTTGTATTTCGAAAACTTTCCTAATAAATAAATACATGAAAAAAGGACAAATTTACTCAATAAAGAGAGAATTGCAGAGAAATCGGAATTAAGTTTGAAATTCCCATCTCAATTCCCTGCAGGTCTCTTTTTATTGCTTAGACCCTTATGAGTTTTACAATTTTGCAATTACTCTTCCTTAAGATATATAGTTTGGATCACTGATTATTCACATAAGTGTTTGAAAATGTTTGAGATTGGTTTTATTCATTAACGCTGAGCTGGGTAATAGGCTTGACCAATGTTCTGAATGAAACGCTTAAGCATCACAATTTATTTTTATACAGTTTGTAGGTACTCCAACACTAGTGGATCCAGGACCAGTATCTTACTCAATCAATACTACAGTACAGTTTTAGACATTGGACACTTTGCAGAATTGGAGTAATTAATATAAATATAGATTTTATGATCTATTTTAGAAGTATTCGATTTGTAGACAGCGTCTGTAAAAATATTTTGTTTTAATTAGGCAGACGAAGACCTCTTTTTAAGTTTATTGAAGAATTCCAAGCTTAAAGAGATGTGTATACACACCATTGATGTCACTCACTCAATGATGAGTTCACATGCATGGTGTCATGATGGCCTCTCTATACATGCATGGTGTGTAGTCATGTCTCTTCAAAGAGGTATATTTCACAAGTTTAAAAACATCTGCCATCATATTGTTGTCAAATACAACTTTAAGCTTTTTTTTTTTTTTACTTATATGTGTATCCCAGAAATAAAATTGTCATTCACATATATGTATTTTGTGTGAATATCCAGGCAGTGTTACATTACTGTTCCCCAAAAGATATAATTTAGAAACCATGTTGAGAGTCCTTTTGTCTTTTGATCTCCAGCTGTCTGAAAATAATCATAGAATGTAATCATAGTCTATTTAAGTGGAAGAGACATGCAGAGGGTCTTATAATAACACAGTGATCACTATAACTTACTCAATAATGTGTAAGCACACTTCTGTTTTGTAACAATGGATTATGGATAAAAAAAAGGATATGAATGTGTATAACCTTATAAATGGATATGCAATTTATATTGGTTAGCTAATATAACAGTATGTTAACGGTAACAAAATATATACATCATTGTATTGATAGACTGAGGACACTAGAATACTAAATGGCACCTTACATCTGTAATTGTGGTAGAGGGTGCCAGGAAGAGTTCTAGTATCATCAGATGCACAGATTTCCAGTACCATTAAAATACAACTGGAAGATGAACAAAGAGAAATTCTTGTCCTCTTGGCCAATTCCGATAGATACCGATACCGAGTTGTGCAGGCTGACAAATAAAAACATATTTTTTTATAATAGATTTCCTAAGACAACATTGGATTCTGTTATATTTATATATAAATCAGAATATGCTTTATGTTCTCTCCATGATTGTTTTGGATAAACATGTATTTTTTGTTGTGTAACTTTGAACTAGACTGGCTCTCAAGGACATAATTGAGAATGAGAGAAGTCCCAATCTTCTTCCTGGTGAAAACACTTTATAAATAAATAAATATTCACGGTACAATCTATGTTTAGGCATCTCTTGAAGGGCTTGTCTCTAATGCAGTCTAATCTTCCCGTGGTTGCTCTGGCCCTCTATTTCTTTCTTTATACCTATGGTGATCATTTTTAAAAGTTAAGGGACCATCGTACATTTTAGAACTGAGTAAAAGTTTAAATATCCTGAAAAATGATGGGTATCCCAGTAACATGCTTAAAATGAAAGATAATTGTAAATGTGGAACAAGAAGCAGAGGTATATTTACGCACTAATGTCTCTTTAGATTTTATATTATTTGTTACTTTATGAATCTCTGCCCCACTCATTTGCATCTGTAATAGTTATACTGACAGGCGGATGGGATTTATGTCAGGTTCTGAGTCACGGACTTTAAACCACTAATCAAATCCTTCACTGTTCACTTAATGAAACATTAACCAAACTTTTCCCAGCACAGACGTATTGTTTATTCCATGTACAATAGCTGAAAACTTGGGTTTGTTTTAATGTAAGCTGTAACTTAAGGGCAGTCAGTTTCTGCTTAAACAACCATACGATTTTTATTTTCCTTTTAAAACCCATACATGATTTATATGAGATATTAGCCATATACAGGAAAGGTCTTTCTAAGCTTCGAGCCGAATAAAAAAGAAAACATAATATAAAAGACTGCTGTCAGCGGTTATAGCCAATTCTACTTCAGTAAGGTTTTGGGTCATCCACAGATGTGATTCATGACATTTTTGCAAAAAGACAGCATTTAAAATAAAGCCCAGCACAGGGTTTTCCTTGGAATGCTGCTATTCTGAGCATTTTATGTGGACAATGCCAAATAATAACTACACTCACATTATTGTGTGTTAAAAATGTGGGATGATGCTCACTAAATGTTGGTATGTATAGTAAAACATAGAACCGTTTAGTCCGTCTGCCCAATTTCTAGTTTGGGAGTCCAAAGTGGGAGACAAGAGGGTGCACTTGCCCCTGTCATGAAGTGAATCCTGATAGCATCCATGACTGGGGTTCTTGGAGGGGCCTGAGGGCCAAACACCTCCCGATAAATTATGGGCCCTGGCATTAAAAATGAGGGGTTTTTTTTGGGGGGGGGGGGGGATTTGGGTACAGTGGTTAAATTTGCACTTTGCACTGACTTTACTCATGCACCCAGATTGTGTCCTCTGTAATCCTGACTCACCCTGGCTTATGTACTATATCTGTATACTATAATATTGTTATTCAGTCAGATTCTGTTAGTATATTGGTTTATGTATAATCCATAATTCTGTGAGGAGACCACTCTGAAGGATTACAATGTGTCACAGAGGAGTCAGTGACAATGATTGATAGTTTACTCCAACATCCATTGTTCTGTGTTAATTGAATTTACTGTTAAACTGATTATGATGTGGTTTTCTATGTCGGTAGCAATGCTGGTTAATTGCCGTTAGGTTTCTGGTGTGTTGGATGTTAATAGGTGGGTTGAGTTATGTTAACTTATGATTATGTCTGTATATGAGACTCTGTTTCTGTTCCAATAAAGTTGTTGCTCATTCTTGTTGTACCTAACTGCTAGTGGTCCTGTCCTCTATTTGGGTACAAAGAGCAAGGTTCCAGGAAAGACTTGCTGGGTGAATGCTGAGCTTTAATCGCCGGCTAAGGAGGTGATTTCCTACAATCGTGAGAGGTGCTACCGGCCTTGGGTAGCAGTTCCCTTACAGCCCCCTCTGGAAAGTATTGCAGCCGCCATTTTTTTATGCTAGACTGGATCGAGAGATTATCGCAACCAACTCAGCAAAGCACACAAAGTTAAGATTTGTATCTCTTTTGTAGGCACAGATACTCCCTTCTCTGAACCATCCATTTCGATTCAGAAAACAAGGTGCCATGTGATTCCCTGGTGCAAAAAATCAGACAGGCATGTGGGATACATGGGGGCTGAGCGTGAACTCTGACAATGCAATAGGCACAGACTGCCCTTAATCCACACTGGCATACCAGTGCTGCAGAGGGACAAATATTACACAATAGTTTTTATTTGTTATGCTAAACATGGGTGCTTTGAAGGGGTGATCAAATAGTACCTTGAAAGGGAAAATAATATACACTGAACAAAATTATAACGCAACACATTTGTTTTTGACCCAATTTTCATGAGCTGAACTCAAAGATCTAAGACTTTTTCTATGTACACAAAAGGCCGATTTCTCTAAGATATTGTTCTCAGATCTGTCTAAATCTGTGTGAGCACTTCTCCTTTGCCAAGATAATCCATCCACCTCTAGGGTTGCCACCTGGCCGGTATTTTACCGGCAGGCCGGTAAAAATTGGCTTCAGGCAAATGTTAAGTCTAGGGAAAGAGTACCAGGTATTTTTCTGAAGAAATGGTGGCAACCCTATCCACCTCACAGGTGTGGCAAATCAAGATGCTGATTAGACAGCATGGTAATTGTAAAGGTGTGCCTTAGGGTGGCCACAATAAAAGGCCACTCTAAAATATACCGTTTCTGCAACATGAGGTGATGGTTGTGGATGAATGGGACAACAGTGCGACTCAGAATCTCATCACGGTATCTCTGTGCATTCAAAATGCCATCAATAAAATGCACCTGTGTTCGTTGTCCACCTCTCCAAAGTGCCAGACGCCATCGAATGTGAGCATTTGCCCACTCAAGTTGGTTACGACAACGATCTGCAGTCAGGTTGAGACCCTGATGAGACGACGAGCATGCAGATTAGCTTCCCTGAGATGGTTTCTGATAGTTTGTGCAGAAATTCTTTGGTTATGCAAACCAATTGTTGCAGCAGCTGTCCGGGTGGCTGGTGAAGATGCTGGATGTCGAGGTCCTGGGCTGGTTTGGTTACACGTGGTCTGTGGTTGTGAGACCGGTTGGATGTACTGCCAAATTCCCTGAAACGTCTTTGGAGACGGCTTATGGTAGAGAAATTAACATTCAATTCATGGGCAATAGCTCTGGTGGACATTCCTGCAGTCAGCATGCCAATTGTACACTCCCTCAAAACTTGCGACATCTGTGGCGTTGTGCTGTGTGATAAGTTCAGCTCATGAAAAAAGGGGGAAAAAATGAAAGTGTTGTGTTTATAATTTTGTTCAGTATATATATATATATATATATATATATATATATATATATATATCTGTAGCAAGTTTTAAAGCAGTCCTGGAGAACTTATTATAACCTAAAGAAACCATTTCCTTATTCTGACATACACTCTTTTTCTGCAAATGGAGTTTTAGTCACATCTTACATTAACCACTTGACAAATTTTGTCCCTAGCTATTAATTCAGATTTGGAAACTCTCCAACCTTTCAGTATCAGTGTTCATACTATAACTCATTGCAAAGCAATTAACTGCTAACCCTGATATCCTGCAAATGGTTAAACTGCTTTAAATATATTGTGTCTCTTGGGATTACAGAAAATGAATAGCTTGTATAATTTTCTTTTTTTTTAAATGTAATACAAAGTCATTATTACATTTCTGAACCTGTGGCTACACATAGTACATTTACCCCTCTGACTGAACCTTTCCATGTCTAAATAATAGCTAGACACATGAACTAGTGAACCAGCTAGGGCATTAATCTAGATCATTAATCTATTTTAACATGTACTATGTTACAAAAGAAGTACTTCTGAAGTATGGACTTGGGAGGACATCTTGTGGCAAAACATCTTTATAGGAAAGGTGATGAAAAAAAGTTGATTGCACTTTGGCACTCAGCAGGACCTTTCAAATAATTAATTGATGCACAGTGTGAATCAAGTATCCCGTTGGATAAACACAGAAAGAAACCAGTAGAATGTAGTAACAGTGTTCCTGACAAATTAACAAGCATGTGGATGGCAATGACACAATTAAAGGGAAAGGCCTAATAAATAATAATTGTATCATTATTAATATTTATTAGGTGTGTACCATGTTGTTCTCAGGACACATGGGTCTTGCTACTTTGGTGTTGTCATTTATTCTAATTCTAACCCAAGGTGGTGATTTCACATGTTCTAGGGATGCCACCCAGCTGGTATTTTACCGGCCGGCGGGTAAAAAATGGCTTGCTGCCAATGTTACTTCTATGGAGACAATAGCAAGGCCGGTATTTTTTGGGGGAAAAGGTGGCAACCCTAAAGGTGTCCTGTTCCATTTTGTATTAGTTGCATTAAAATTGTCCAAACCAGTTTTGTATTTCTGCTAAAATTGAAACATGTATATGGTTGTGGTATGTCCTGGTTACCTTGATGTGTTGAATGACAGTTTCTACAAAATTCTGAATCATGGCTATAGCCTCTCTTCAGACAAGTATACTAGTAACATTTAATATTAATTTATTATGCACATCTTAATAATAAGAACCTTTTCCAACTCAGAAATATTGCCTTGATGTTTGGTTTTTGTCAGCAAATTGTTGGTGAATAGAACTCATACTTAAGTTCCATGAACAGAGGTTTGTATATCCTATATTAAACATTATATTTTAGCTCAGTTTGTGTGGCGGGGGTTACAAAGCAGAGATAAATGCCTCTGACAGTGACAGTCATGGTTTATCTCTGTATAGCAAGTTTAACATAAACTAAAGTAAAAAAAAAAAAAAGATATATATATATATTAATAAACATGAGTAGAGTTATGAAAATAGAATAGCACACAATCAGCTTGCCTAACCCATGGTGGCACTGGGCACATGCTCCGGTATAACACCACATACAACTAATGGGGAACAATGGGGCACCCTCCATGCCAGTCACGGGTGAAGTGTCATCCTTGTGAAGTCAGAAATGACAGTGTCACCAGGGGCGGACCATTGCTCCATAATGTGGACGTGCAAAGGAAAGAAATGTTAGAATTTTTTTAGATCATGAGGCTTACCATAGTAGCATGTCTTAGTCTTGGTAGTCCCATACCCTTAGAATTCACATAACCACTTCATTATATGGAATGTATCACATTATTGAGGAGTACATATGGGTATCTGACCATGCCAATGTATTGGCATGAAGGTGCAACCAAAATAGTATAAGGAAATTCCTACATACTGATACTGCACTAAAAATTACAAAATAATAAATGTACTAAAATATGTACTAGTACCAGCATATTTTATCAGTGCATTTCCCACTCATCTACATTTTAAAGAATATCATTTCATCTCAGGAGTCACCCAAGTAGAAATCTGCAATAAAAAAATTATAATCTGATATTTCATAATATAAATATACTTTTGTATACCATATAGTATTTCTTTATTTATTATTCTTATATAATACCGTTAGGTGTGTATTGAAATATTTATTTTAAAAACAATTATGTAATTTTGATGTGTCCTCACATTTTACTCCGTCAACAAATTCAGTTGTGTTTTTTTTTAGTGAAGAACACAACAGAAGAGATATTGCTTTTGTTGTATTTTTTGAGTCGCTCTAGCAGTTTGGCAAAGTGTAGGGAATGTTGCAATGTTCAGCATCATGTTCTGCTCATTTCTACTTGCAAGGCGACCTGACAGATGTGTGTTATTTTTTCCAAACAATAAATTGTATAAAGCCAGGGTTGTAGAAGATACCACTTATTTCATACCAAGTTTAATGTAGTGTGAAATACTAAAACATGTGTCTTCGGTAATTAAGAGGTCCACAGCAGAGGCATTTTAGTTTCGAAAAGCTCCAGTTCCTCCAAATACACAAATTAAAATATTAATTTGAAAACGTTATTTTTGAAAAGTTATTATATTAGTTAAAATGTTAATTAGATTGAAAAAGGGCATTTAGTTCAACCCTAAGTTATAGCTAATTTCTTCCAATCCTAAGGAATACCCCAATGTTAGAGAGTTCAGTCTGTAAAGCTATACCAAGAAAGGTCTTTGTATTGATCTTGAAAATACTTGTAAATGGTGAAAGACAAAGTTGTCTTCTGTTTCTCCAGAGAAAGCAAACCTTATTTGTTTTTTGCTTTTCTTCATAGCTGAAATCTCCTATTCCTTTAATCAATCTTGCAGCATGCCTCTAAACCCATTCCAGTTCCATCATAAATTTTGTTTGTACTGGTTCACAAAACTGCACTGTATATTCCATATAAGATCTCACCAATATTGAGTCCAAATTATGTTATGATCTTTTTCACATATTCCCCTTTTATTACATGTAACAGCTTCCTTGCCTTTGCAGCACATTTCTAAGATTGCACACAGCTGCATAGTCTATCATCAACAATTATGCTCAGATACTAAACAACCGGAGTATAATTTGTATTCTTGTTTTTCTTACCCAAGTACTTCATTTTACATTTATCTATATTGAAATGCATCTACCAATTAACTGCCCAATGTTCTATTATGTCTTAATCACCGCTTCTCCATTTGCAGAGAAATAAAAGCCTGCTCTGAAACTATAAAGAGTTTAATTGTTACACACACACTAGTTTGAGGAATTTTTTAGAAACCATATTAAAAATAATGATGAAAAAAGTTGGTATCCTTTCAGGCTTGTTTGTGGTAACACTGCATAAATGTATAAGACATAATGTGTACAGAACGAACAAAATAAAACATCTGTTGTCTAATTAGGTTAAATGTATTGCATGTATTAAAAACTACTAGTAAGTTAGATGATACGCTCAAACACAACTTTATAAATTAATTTCCTAGTGATTAGCATCAGTTATACTGAGATTTTTTTGTAGCCATTACTATAATGTATAGGCTTACTGCAGACTGCTATGTTTATGATTCCATTACACATGTACTTTGCTTATTTTATAAATTCCTGGAAGTTAAAACATACATTCAGCTATGTATAGCTGCAAAATGTACCTCTGCCATGTTTATCTTCATTCCTCTTTGGATGTCTTCCCTCTAGGGGAACTTTCACATCATGTCCAAGAACCATTCGACCCATCTAGTCTTCCTAAAAAAATAAATAATTCTCAATACTTTAATTAGTCCCTGGACTTTTGCTTTATCTAGCCTCGTATTATGCATTCATGCTTAAACTTCTCCACTGTTCTCCACTGTTGTAACCACTACTACTTCTTCCAGAAGTAAAGTAATACTTCCTGATATAACTTGTTAACCTTTACCCCTCTAACTTATGACTATGGTGTGGGAGTTTTTCTTCTTTTAAATATACTCTTCTCCTTTTCAGTGTTGTCCAATGTATAGATATATGTAACCACAAAACTTACACAGCTAAGTGGGAGATGTCAAAACACAATATCATTAGTATTTGGTGTCACACACAGTGGAACTTAAGTAACAGGGCACTCATTATATACATATATGTATGTGTGTATTTTGGAAAAAGTGAAAATGCTACATATGGGCTCTACCCCCAGATCATTTTTGAACCTACCAAAGCAAGATAAGCATGCCAGCAGCCAGTAGTATGAGTAACTTTCCCTATCTCACAAATGGAACCCATATACCTTCAGGTGTATATAACTCAAAACCTTGCACTTGCATCTGTCTGGAGGGGACTATAAGGAGTTGTAGGTGAAACCTATGGCACCCCTCGACTGGCTGTCACCAGCAAAGTCTATTTGCCTGTTTAACATGGAATCCATGTTGATCCTTAATGCTCGACCAGCTATTCATTTATGTGTCAGTTAAAGGGATATAAGCAATAGAACATTAATGATACCATAAACAACATGCAATTTCCACCAAATAAACATGGCAAGCTTGGTACATGTTAGTGAAATTATTGGATAATCGTTTTCATTGAAGGCTCCTTTCTTTAAATCAGTGCTTGAGGAACATCAGTCTAATGTTCATTCTGTGAATAATATTTTAATGTCATGTCATTGGGTCCATTAAACTAATGGTTTCCAAAACAGTACTTAGCAACAGTACTTCAGATCTCTTCAGAATCTGAAGAATTTAGTACCAGGCACATAAAACTATCTAAAGATTTGAGCATTGTACAGCGTATTCACATACGTAATGCAGGCTGCATCAGAAGCAGGTAACATATATTAAAATTGATAGTTTCAACAAAAAGGCAAGAATAACCAGTTGACCTTTAACAAGCCTCTCTGTGCATTTTATACACAGGTTCCAAAGCTGAAAGGAAAGATAGATTAGCCACTTAACTAGTCTTCTGTTTATTCTTTATTATAAAATCTATGAAACATATTGAACTCCAATTTGAAGACTATGCCTTATCCCTGTTATTGCTGCATTAAAAAGAATAATGCCTAAAAATACATATCAGTCATTATCCCAACAATGACTGCCAAAGGTGGAACTAGCTTTTTTCTGTATCCGAGGCAAGAACAGATTGTCGCACCCCCCTTTGATATGGTTTTAGAATTAAACCAAAACTCTGATCAATGATATTGTGGGAGCTTTAGATTTTTCCTGACCATTACTGTCATCCATTCATGCATCTGCAAGTGGACTCATGTTGTGCTGGGATATTATGATATGGCTTCATATCCCTTGCCCTGGTCTGATTAATCTTATGCGTGAAGTGATTGACACTTGAGCAGGCCAGAGGGGCTATCATCTCTGCGCCCCCTAGATTTTGTATGTCAGGCACTTCCCCCTTGTTACTGCTTTGATGACTACTTGCTGCAAATGAAAAAGAAATATATCCATGAATAGTGTATATATCATATTATTGTACATGGCAGAAAGCTGTTCTCTGATGTTTCTAATCTGTGCATTGGTTTGCTTATCAAATTAATCTCATTCTTGACATCATATATTACTTGCTGCACTGGTAAACACATATATTGTCTCAAATGCTCCCATTGAAGCTTAATGGCCTGAAAACACATATAAAGTGTGTAGAGGTTTATTGTATGTAAAGAAGATTTCCAGCCCACAGTAATAATAGTAGCCAATTGCTATAAACCTGCAAATTAAAATGGGGATAGTGTGTTGGACTGGAGAGTTATAACTCACATGGAATTAATATTGCTTTTTATGAGGATGCTAAGTGCATTTCTGCTCTATCTATAAAATATCACATGGCTTAGAATGTTTATCTATATTATTTTATGAGCATTTCTTCTAGTAACCAAAGACTGCCCTTTTTTTCCATTGAAAACCTATCCCTGCTAAAAACACACTTGAGGAAGAGTATGTGGTCTGTGTGTAACAGTTTATTTATTATTGGACATAAAGTAGACATATGCTGTCTCCTAGTGCCATCCTTTGTATAGTTTAATATAGAGAAAGCTGTTTGACGATTAGAGTAAGATGTCTATATTTAGTAACTAACTTGCTTCATAATCTCCAAAAAGATATGTGCAGTGGAGTCCCGAGGCGGGGTCGGACGGTGCAGGATGCACCGGGTGACACCCCCAGTGGGGGTGACACCTGTGCTGCCGGCATCCACCCGCAGCCAATCGCGCTGCTGAACTTAAAAAAATTTTTTTTAAAAAAAACAATCAAACATTGCGACCAGATATGACCTTACGTCATATCCAGTGGCTGTGTTTCCCTCCACCCTGCAGGAGGGAAGACTGCATGGAGGAGACGATCGGGGGACAGAGCAGCCAGGAGGTAAGTACTGGGGAAGCGGGGAGGAAGGTGGCATTTAATGTGTGTGACATAATTAAGGGGCTCCTGTGTGTGGCATAATTAATTAGTCTCTGAGGTGAGGCATAATTAATGGGGCTCCTGTGTGGCATAATTTATGGGGCTCTTGTGTGTGGCATAGGTAATGGGCTCCTGTATGTGGCATATTTAATGGGCCACCTGACTGGCATTACTAAGGAATCTGTTTGGCATGGTATTTGAGGAAATCCAGGGGGGTTGACACCATGAGTTACCGCACCGGGTGACACCAACCCTAGCGACGTCTCTGGCTATGTGTTAACCAAATATTGCTTTTACAACTAACTAATAAGGTTTAGAACAAATCACAGAATGAGTTTAGGATATGTGGAAAATGATATGGATAATCCTCATATCAAAATATTCCCATTGTCTCCTATTACAAGGAAGAATAGTGTAATTTAATTTTCCAAGTTACAGTCTGCTTATCTTTAAAATGTAAACATTCTGTATTTGCTCCGCATATGCAGGTAAATGCAATTATTATATTACCAGAATACTAGCTGCACATCTGCATTGTCAGTGTTCATATATGCAATATTCTTAGGGTTTATGATATCCTAAGAATATGATGCTGGGAACCAATAGAGCAAGTACCACTGTCAATCATTAGACTAATTCTGCAGAATGGCCAAGGTAATTGAAACACTGAAACACATGTAGAGGTTTTAAATAGAAATAATTGAATGAAAGAAAAGTACTGACCTCTCTTTGCTAAATATAGCTCTATTAGGGAACAAACATGGTTTTTAGGAATCTTGGATCAGATCTTTGTCAGGATAAAGAGCAATCGAACTGATCTACTCCAAAATTCAAAACAGCATGTCTGCTCCTTGATAGATTTGATCAATAAGGTACTTTATTTGTATTTTTTCATTAAAGAGCTCTGTGCACCAACAATTTGGAATGCCTAGAAAAGTGGAACATTAGAGGCATTTGGATGCAAAATACAACCATACAAAAATAACCTACTGACCCAATTATTGGCCTCTCTTTTCTTAAATTAGAGGTATGACCAATTATCGGGACAAAATGGAAATTGATTCAAAAACAGGAAACTGTGCTATAAAAATGTATAGTAAACTGCTAAAAAGCAATTCATAAACAAAAGTAACACGGTAACATATAATAATGATGTTAATCCATTGTAAGGATATGAATGTTATTAATCAGTAAGAACATTTGATGATTAGCCATAATAACTAGAAAATAAGGTTATTATTATTAATAATAATAGGCACATATATGTTATATACTCATATGTTTAAATATATATATATATTTTTTAATACTTCAATGTGAAATTCTTGTAAATGCTCTCCAGGAAATCTCACTGTGGTCTAGAAGAATACTATAAATAAAACATTAATAATAAACATTTTTTCTTTCTCTTTTTACCGGGCAATTCTGTGTTGCAAATGAGCAGACAAACTGAAACTGTGTGGTGTGTTATGGACGAAATGTGGTTAACACAGTCTATCACAGGTTATTACATTACTGAATGACATTGTAAAACAAACAGATCCAGGGAAACAATCAATGTGTTATACAGGGAATTATACCGTGTGCTCACCATATGATTTAATGTACAAGCTTTAAGCCCCCCGGGAATGTATGAAACAGTTACTTGGAAATGGCACATTTAAAACTGTCCTTTAATAGCAATAATTCTCCCTCCTGTGCTGCATGTGTTATTTGAGAATATTATTATGAAAATGTAAAAAAAAAAACTGTATTTATTACAAAGGATAGCATGCAAATATTCCACTGTTCCTGGAAAATGTGACTTTTAGCTGTAGTCAGGTGTGTATCAAACGTATTTTGCACACAGAGTGGTTTGGATCTTTGACACCTGCATGTGCAAAGATTCCGGGGGGGGGGGGCGGGGGGCGCTCTGGCGGTTGTGCAAGAAACAATGCTGACTGAGGTCTGATGTGGGCACCCAAAGCTGTTTCTGTTAGCGAGAGCTCGTGATCTCCCTATTGAACATAGCAATAAGTACAATAAGTGACAAAATGTTTTCAGTTTTGCTTCAAATATAAAAATGTGAGTAAAGGGAAAATGCAGTATGTGTTTTAAGGTACTAACCAGCAGTCAGGATGCTGTCATGGGAAGGTACATGCCAGTTTATCTTCTGACTGGCAACCATGATGCTTCCACGTGAAGGTACATGTCAGTTTATCCTCTGGCCCGCATACATAATGCTTCCCTCGTGGAGTGAGAGACCCTTATTTTTGCAAATCAGTCATAGAAGGGAGCTTGAGCAGGCAGTCAACATGAGGGTCACTCTCTGCACTAACATAGCAAGACTGTTGTATATGCAGACCCCTAATCAGACGTGAGCGACAAGACCCTGAGCAAGTTGTGCTCAGAGGCAGTACATGCAAAAGGACCCACATGTACTATATAAAAATATGTGTATTTAATAAGCTTAATAAGAAAATGTAAAAAAAAAAAACACACACACACATTCCTCTTATCTGGGGGCACTTACAAGAATAAATAAACTAAAATTCAGGAGGACTGAAAACACAAGGCACATCCCACTCCAATAATCATCTTCCACAAAAGCTGAGACTGTGCAAACATTTTTATTCCAGGGAGAACACACCTGTAGGCAACAGAGCAACAGAGCAGGTGCTCTGCTAAACTGGAAGTCCAGAAAATAAAGGAAGTGTGTTAAACGGAGGTATGGTAGCCGTGATAGTGCAATGAAGATTAGCTAATTCGCGTTTTACCCACTTTCTTCAGGGAGGTGCTGTCATACAGCTGTGCTCATACAGATGAACTCTTTCTTAGCTGTGGCAGAGCTCAGAGTAATTTTGCATGTATCTGTAAAGATACATGTCAGGTTTACTCTGGGTAGGTGGCAAAGGTCCTTTAACTTTAGCTTCTATTAGTGAAGTAAGAATATAGAGAAACCAGTAGTGCTACTTTAAAGTTGGACAAGCAGGAGGAAGGGACTCACGGAATGTCTGTTAATACAGGAAAACCTGTCAGCAGCAGAAATAGAGAAAAGTACCCATGCTATGTATTCAGATGACCAGTGAGACCTCACTTAGACTAGACTTTGGAACTTTTGAAATCTGACCCACTATAAGCAGATAGTGTGGTGTTTATTCTCTAACACATAGGTCTGAATAAAGCTTGTTTGTTCAATTGCAACGCATCCCTTAAGGTATACTGTGAAAAATGTCCAGACTACAAGGCAAATGCTAATAATGAGATTGTTTCTCTCTGTTTTTTTTTATAGACTCACTATGAATGTGGGGATTACATTATCAGGCAAGGAGCTCGAGGGGATACGTTCTTCATCATCAGCAAAGGGCTGGTAAGTTCTAGACACCTCCTTGAAGTCCTAGTGTTTTTTTTTTAAACCATAATAATGTGTTGAGGGAATAGGAATGCCAGTCAAATATATCCTTGAGCTCTTTAAAATTTCAGTTTATTACACTTAATTAATGCTTCTAGCAATGTTCCGGAGCCAATGGGTTTACTTAAATAAAATAAAGCTGTGAAGGGTGAAATGCAGGTCAATAAATTCGACAGCACATGTAACACTGTTATCTATCGTTTCCAATAAAATGCAATTTCATCCGTTAATATAGTTCTGTAGAGTAGTAAACATATACTCTATAGCTGCTAGAACTGTAATACACAGTTTATATTATCATTTCATGCACTGGTAAAAGTGTAATATAATGATTTAAAGTAATATCTGGTAATTTTACTTTACTGAGAGTGTAGTCGAAGCATGGAATAACCTTCAAGCAGAAGTGGTAGAGGTTAATACAGTAAAGGAGTTTCAGCATGCACAAGAGAGGCACCGGGCTATCCTAGATATAATATACAAATAAAGAACAATAAGTGCGCTTGGAGCAAACTGTGATAAAAAAATATATGTGATAAACACAATAAATATATATATATAACACCTTATAGGTGACAATGTGAAATAATATCCTGAGGAATCAGGAGGAAGCTTTGATCCCCCTCAAGGGGATGCACTCACAGGATGGCTGGATAATAGTTGCACTTCAAGGGTAAGGTGTCGTTTTGTAGGATCCTGCTGTGGCTAATCTGCTTAGATTTTAGCTCAGGAACAGAAACAACAGATATCCAATTAGTGTGTAACATATACAGAATTTTAATAAAAAGAAGTATCTGCTTACATGGAAGTTTTCTCTGTCAAACGTAGTGGGCGCCACACAGCTGCAGGAGAAATCTTGTCCAGTAAGTATCAAAAAATAAAAGATGTGGAATAAAAATATACACAATATATGTACATAAAGAACAGCAGGGTGAGTCCAATCCGCTACGCGTTTCACCCTTTGTGGGCTTCTACCAGGCGTCTCAACAGACGCCTGGTAGAAGCCCACAAAGGGTGAAACGCGTAGCGGATTGGACTCACCCTGCTGTTCTTTATGTACATATATTGTGTATATTTTTATTCCACATCTTTTATTTTTTGATACTTACTGGACAAGATTTCTCCTGCAGCTGTGTGGCGCCCACTACGTTTGACAGAGAAAACTTCCATGTAAGCAGATACTTCTTTTTATTAAAAGTCTGTATATGTTACACACTAATTGGATATCTGTTGTTTCTGTTCCTGAGCTAAAATCTAAGCAGATTAGCCACAGCAGGATCCTACAAAACGACACCTTACCCTTGAAGTGCAACTATTATCCAGCCATCCTGTGAGTGCATCCCCTTGAGGGGGATCAAAGCTTCCTCCTGATTCCTCAGGATATTATTTCACATTGTCACCTATAAGGTGTTATATATATATATTTATTGTGTTTATCACATATATTTTTTTATCACAGTTTGCTCCAAGCGCACTTATTGTTCTTTATTTGTATATATTGTCTGTTTTTGTGTGGTTTAGGGATACACTGCCTAAGTGCTGCTAGAGTTGTGATTGCAGCGCTGGGTTCACTTTTTTAATTTGTGTATCCTAGATATAAGATAAGGCCAGGGACTAATGAACGTACTCAGATTTTTTTTATTTTTTTATTTTAAATTAGACAGACTGGATTGTCTGAATGCTACTTTTCTGCCGAGCAGTGTTAATTTTGACTGCACATTTTGATTTAGTTGTAGTCATAGTCTTCTTTAGTTTAGTCATATTTTAGTCATCTGAATTTGTATTATATTGCTTTTAGTATTAGTCTAGTTTTAGTCGACTAAATCTCCAGCATCAAAAATAGCTTTGATCATTTCACCTTCCATTTCTTTCAATGGGGGAGATTTAAACCAGTTTTTTTTTTCTAAGTAAAACTCAGGTGTTGAATTTGACTTAGTTTAGTGAATAGACCCACTAACTTGGCACCTGAGTTTGATTTAATCTCAAAAATAGCTTCAATCATTTTGCCTCCCATTAATTTCAGTGGGGAAGAAAAACTAGGGTGCCGAATTCGTCTTAGTCTCAAAATGAACTATTATAATTTTTAGTGTATTAGTTGGTTGGAAGTGACTTGCTGTTTTATACTCTATTCAGTATATTTCTACTCAAGTTCAGCTGCTGCCCTGTTGAAATGGCCCTCTAAGTAAAAAAAATATTTTCTTGCTTTGGGATTTTTAACAGGTTAATGTCACACGGGAAGATTCTCCAAGTGAAGATCCTATATTTCTTCGCACATTAGGAAAAGGGGATTGGTTTGGAGAGAAAGCTCTTCAAGGGTAAGTACCAGACAGCTACAGTTTTAGTATCTGATTTACTGAATGACTATCATTGTTTAATTACCTGACTAACTCTTTGTATAAATCATTTGGGTTTAAGGATGAGAGTACCAAACCTCCATACATTATACAGACCAACTTTGCTCTTCTTTCAAGATGAACTCACATAGTTTGGCCGTCCACAATGCATGGTTAGGCTGCTGAAATGAAATGCTGATGTCAACTCACCTGCACCTCACCTTTTAGTAAATAGACTCCTCTTTTGTATGTCTATCTATACATCTGTCTGTCGTCGGTGTGAGCTGTCCTTCATATACGTTTTGGAACAAATGTCTAAGTTACAGGGTTTATGCATTCTATATTTTGTTACATTTACAGAAGGTACCCAAAGCAATTAATTTTCTAATTTCATGTTATTACATACAGGGGATCTAGCAGCATGATTTCAATTCTTTACTTTTTTACATTTCCTAGGGCAGGTTGGTCTGATCTTGTACATTTATTATCCTTTGGCCATGAAAACTTTATGGTTGAGTATTTCAGTTAGATTTTTAATTAGTTGTAGTCATAAAATATCAGACAACAAACAGTAATATGTCTTTTTGTTACTGCTGGATATACTTTACTATTGGATGTATGGTAAATAGTTAGTAAATTGATGTTTTGAGAAATATTGTCCATATCACTTAAAGGGACACTAAACTTTTTTTTTCACTTGTGCTTCTAATATAGAGGCACAGTGAAGTGTAAGTTGCTGATGTGAGGATGAACTAGCGTGTACTTTTAATAGTACATGCCAAAGTACATGCCAGTTTATCCTCTGACTGACAGCTGCAATGCTTCCATTGGAAGCAGGCAGCCATCTGGTCGGCGACCGTCTCTCTCTGCTAGCGCAGAGAGAGACCCTCGTTTTTGCAAGGGATCAGCATAGGTCCCCCTGCTGTTCCCATGCAAAAACAAGGGTCTTTCTCTGCGCTAGCAGCGAGAGACCCTCGCATTTGGCAGTTAGAGTGGGGCGAGCCCCCGCTCTGATTGGCTGTGCACGTGCTACCGGAAATTGCTGTGTCTCACATGTGAGACACAGCAGATACTAAACCCACGTGTATCTATTAAGATACATGCCGGGTTTGCTTTCAAAGTGCGGGACATGTTTTGTTTAACCCTTGCTCCCTGAAGGAATGTCCCTTTAAGAAATGCCTGTCTTAGTGCACACTTATATCTATCACATGCACAACAAAAGTGATTTAAAGGCACAGTACAAAAATTGAGAGATAAATTACATATACTGGAGAAAATGATTAGCACCTTGAAAAAATGAAAACAAATACATCTTTTTTCTCTACATACAGAAAATTGACTTAGATGTTCGTTCTGCCCACAGGGGCCAGATATTTATATTAATGTCAAGCTAAAGGTGATACAGTGTTGGTTCATGTTTCCATGTGCCTGCATGAAACAATATTGTATCACCTTCACCAACCTTTGTGGAAAATTGGTTTGTTGCCATGACATTGCAGTCATCTAGCTGCAATAGCTTTACACTGGCTCTATGCGGAATAGTTGGCGCAATCTTTATGGTGCCCTTTCTAGGTACTTTTTTGCCATCCACGCTCCATGCTATATGTCCAGTTCAGAGCATTATTTTTTCCTTATTGGCATGTTTATATTGCACATAAGTTTGTGTCATCTTGCCCTGCGTACCATTGCCAAAGACTTATTGCCATTGCCAGCTCCACCTTATCCTTCATGCTGTTGCCACTGACATCCTAAAATATAATCCTATAAATGGCAATTAGGGTTGCCACCTTTTCTACAAAAAAATACCGGCCTTGCTGGTGCCTCCATAGACTTAACATTGGCATCAAGCCAATTCTTTTTACCGGCCTGCCGGTAAAATACCGGCTGGGTGGCAACCCTAATGGCAATCATTCTGTATAAAAACATGCCATTTATAGGCCCATTCTTCATTGACACCACATCATACCATTTCCCTATCAGCCTCCTTCACCATCTTCTCTACTCCCCATATGGCCATCAACCTTATCATCTCCCTTCCCAATCTCCTCAGGTAACTGTAGATCTATGACCACTTGTTTCTATCAACAATCATTCACTAGTAGTTCAAGATTGGTAGACACCAATAGGTGCATCAGGGAAGTACGCTTGCAGTGCAGTGTCACACCTCAGCATGAATGAGATCCTTTATCAAAACATTTCCAAAATCCATAGGAAGCAGCTCTTTACAAAAACAGCATCCTTCCTTCTATTAGTCCAGAAGCATGGTCACATGTACTATGAGTAATTGTTCCCAAACCTGAAGGCATGCATTAAAAAACACTGTTTATCCTATCATTTATCCGATCATCTTATGAACAAAGAACCTCTCTTGCTTGCCATTCGCTCCCTAGTTTATAGAGAAAGAAATGAGTGCACATGATAGACACATCCATTATTTCTACACATTTTTGTCTACAGTGAGAGAACATGAATTTTTAAATTCTATCAGCCAACGGTCTGGAAAGTTTTGTTAATGAAAATACTTGTTTATTAATAACAAATGCATCTTGCTGGTGATTAAAAGATCTGTGCTTGGTACATAATCATAGATTGCTTACATAATTATGGTATTAATTTAAAAGAGAGCTTGAAGCTAATGCATATTTTTTATTGACATAAGAGAAAGTATTCTGGGATAATGTCGATCACAGTCAGATATAAACCTTATAAAAGAAACAGTCCTAGCAACGGATCTAATAGAAATAATAATTACATATGGTTGATGTGAGTATTGAGAAATGAATTAAACTGGACACAAATGTATTACACGCATTAATAAAGAGATTAAAAAAAACTCACTGACCTTTTAATTAGCTTATTTAATTTATGCTGCAAGTAAATCATATATATCAATAAAACATTGTCAAAACTGGATAAAGAGGGGTGGATGTGGATGTAGCTAAGTAGCAAGTGGTAGTGACCTCTAAGTTGCTTACTGTCTGGGAGGCAGGGATTTAAAAAAATGATTTGTTTGCCTTTTACAAGGGTGTATGAACCCATTTCGTCATGGGAAAACTCAATTAGTAAAATATTTACCTTTTACTCTTATTTGTAAAACTTCTCATTCAACATAGAAATTTAAGCATAGATTCACACCTCTAAAAAGAAACTGAGCTCAAGAAAACTCTTATTTGTGCCAGCACATGTACAATACATATTTTATGAGCAGACATGTATACGACTTGAGCCTATTCCCATATGTTATATGGCAAGATATTTTTCCAATTTGTTTGGAGAGAAATACCAAAAGGGGACATCTAAAACAAAAGGGGACAGTGCACCCCAGCACTGCTGATCCAAAGTCCTCTGTTCAGACCACACAATTGAATGCCAGCATGGAAAATGCCCTCAACACTGAGCAGCCCGGCTCACAAATACAAACAGTATAATAAAGGAAATTGAGGCGAGTTGATCACACACCGTCCGGTAAGAAATATAAAGCGCTTCAATAATCCGATGTAAAGCACGTACAAACTGTCTTAAACCAATGATTGGAACTCATTACACATTTCGTGCTGATTGCCACTTAATCATAGGCTTAGGAAAAAAGGCCAGACACATGCTCTATATAGGGATCCCAAATTAGCTAAAAAGGTTATACCCTTATACAAATGTATTGGTACTGCTCCCCCCTTGCAGGCAAACACAATACATTTTTAACAACAATAAATTATAAATATATGTGAATATACAAATATGGAAATATATGCAAGAAAACATCCAAACTTTAAAAACAATTTGATGATGTTGAACCTGAGTAAGCAAGAATAATAACGCATGACTGAAAGGAAAAATAAACACAAATACTGGGTTAGCTGCAAAGAAAGGGGATAGTATATAAAAACAATTCATGTTAATGCTACATTCATTTTCAAATGCATGTTAAGCTAGAAAACAAACACATACACTTGAAAAAAATGTGTTATATAATTTATGAATTTGGTAAATCAAATTTCTCCTCCCCAAGGGAAAACTTTTCTATCTTTCAAACTTCAGTGAAGTTATATATTTATTACACATTGTATTATTATTAATATTATTTGATGCTTTATTATCTATTTATATTTATTTATTTATTTATTATAAGTTAAAATGGACTTTGTTAATTAATACCTATGGGGAAATTCATTAATATAATGACTCGTATTCATTCCATTGTGGATATGCAAAGAAAAGATCTCAAAAATGTCTTATTTGCATAGACCTTTAAACACATCACCCTTCTTAGGTCAAATTTGTATCTTTTACTATCACTTAATATTGTAATCATGCAGAATTAGTGCTTGTTAATGGATTTGTTTGATTTTTTTCACCTATATCAAGAAGGTGTTCCCCTTGATCAGACGTATGTAGATTACATAATTTGTGTAGCAATTAAAAAATTCATTAATTGTGAATTCTTTACCTGTCATGGTTGATTTAAACACATTTCCCCTCAAGACATGATTGCAACACTTGCAACATCTGTAACCACAGCGGAAGCTAAGCCAAGTTTCAGAGATCTCATTTTTGTCTCCATGGGTAAAATATTTTGGAACTAAAAGTAATACTAGTTTCTATACTTATCCTCTGCATTTCAGAATGTGCCAAAATAGCTACTTATTGTGATTAGTAGAACTTGACTATGGTGAATATAATCAGTATACAGCTAAAAATAGCTGCAGTATATACAGGGAAATTAAACTTTTTTTTGTACCCTTTTTTAAGGTATTCCTACCTCAGAAAAAAACTAGAGATAAAAGGTAGTCTCTCTTCTTTTTATAAAACCAAACTGCATATTCATACAGGTTCATGCTAAGCTCTGCCTCTCATATGAGGCAGAGCTGATCGGGATCTTTGCACTGATGGATAGTATCAACATGCACTTCAAGCCAATCCAAGCAACCACTCATGTCGGACAAATATGGTGGTCTCTCTTTGCTAGTACAGAGGGAGAGCTTCGATTTTGAAAATACACAGTATAGGGGGCCAAGTTTCTGTGCCCTCTATAGATTGAATGTAAAATTCATGGTCTTTCAATGCACTAGCAGAGAATAAGAAACAGCCGGTGACCTGATTAGTCTGTCTAAATATGCTTGAAAACATGTGGATTGTGACGGAACCCCCTGGTAGGCCAGCTGTGTACCTCATTCAAAGCTCTGCTTCCTTGTTGTGATAGCCACTTTAAGCAACCAGACAGAACCAGTGTTGTAGGTAGCTGCTCTAATTCACCAGGCAAGACCAATGTGTATAGATTCAAAACAGGAACTCCAAATAGACCAGGAATCTTTATCTATTTACTCCAAGTACCAGACAACACCAGTATAGGAGTAGAACAAGAATGAACATTTATTTGAACAGCACAGATATTTATACACAGACAAATATAACCTCAACTCAGGGGGAGGCACAGGGGAAACTAATTTTAACATGGTAAGCCTCAAACAATAGAGAGACTTATTTAAACAGGTAATAAAATACAGTAGGACATAACATAATTAAACATGACACCTTAAGATACAGACATCCTGACTACAAGAGACAATATGGTAGGTGACATAATCAGAGTACATTTAACACTTATAACAGTAGCATAAAAACATTTAGTAACACCTCCTGAGAGAATGGAGTTCAGGACAGGAAACAGTCGTAACTTGGGGGAACACAGTGGGACAGTGACTTGGCTGACATCCTTATTTAGGGGGCACCCTGTGTTAGACGTCCAGCTGTATTGAAGACAGGGTGCCGCTGGTGCCACCAAAGTGTGTACCCTTAAACCTATCCTATACACAGACAGGGTCCATTATCTGTTGGTAAAAACTTAGCCATTAGTCCTCTCCAGACGGATAGGGCACAGAGGCTTCTGGGACATGGACTAATCAAAAAAGTTGAGGCACTGAATAGAGTAAATGTGTTAGCACAGGTTTTAGGTGTTCCCATTATGGAGCCTGGAGAACTAATTTACCAGTAGTCTATGCTAAATGCTCTTGATTTCATCCTCAATCACCTAATACTTTCCATTAGTAAAACGTAAATTAAGTGTTTTATGATTTTCTGAAATAGTTGGTTTTAGTTGTATTTTTGTAATGTGGAAACAATTTTCCGTTTTTTAAAATTCATGACATGTTTTATTTATTTGATATTTCCCTTGTTGTTTCAATTGTTTTCTACAAAAAAAAATCAATATATCTTTTGGGAGAACATAATTCAGCAGTCATCAATTCAAAGGTTTTGATTTCACTAGCAAGTACAAAGCAATGAACGAAACATGAAACAATTGCTTGGCTGATTGAATCTCGCTGCTGTTTTCATGAGTTGCTTGGCTATTACAAGTCTAAGGCTACGGTGTGCGTAATAAATGTTACAAAGGAGTTATGTGTCTCTTATATGCGCTACTCTAGGCTGTTTTCCATTTCAGCATTTCCAACATAAAAAAAAACTTTAAAAGATGATTAGATAAGGTAAAGTAAATATAGCTCAGAAGGTAAATTATTTGACTGTAATACAGATTTAGTACCATCTGTAGATCCATTATCCAAATGACCCGATATCTGAATTTGATATTTGATAAGGGCCAGTTCAGATGGGGATACTGAAGCCCTGTTTTGAAGCTACATGCCACATATTCTGCCTCCTCCAGCATATTAGAAGATGGGAGGGACATTGAGGACTACTGTTACAGTGCAAAGGTACCTTCCATGGGTGTCGAGAGTCCCATCTCACCTTTGCCTGACTTAGCTCCCGGCACCCTGCAGCAGAGCTGCTTGCTCACATTGGATCTAGGTAATGTAGAACATTGATAGGGCTGGTGCTGCCTAAATGATCCATTATCCGAAAGTATCCATTATCCAAAATGCTGCTGGTCTCAAGCATTTTGGATTAAGGGTACTCAGCTTGAACCTTTTCAAACCGTGCAGGCTTGAGTTATTTATATATATATATATATATATATATATATATATATATATATATATACACACATATATATAAATAAAGGCCATTTCTTAATGTTTTAAATAGGTTTTTAGGGAGTCTTATGCAAAATACCATTCATAATATATCGCTTAATCTTTGTCTAAAAAGCAAAGACTTCGGAGGAACATTTTTGTGAATATGCTGCCTCACTGAGACGGTCCAGTGATAGTCATGTGTTAGAAGGAGTGAATGCAATCGCATATGTGAATGATAATGTGAATAGTTAAGAAGAATGACCGTATAGTAGGAGGGAGCAGGCAGGTAGGATGTAGCCAGAACCTGTCGTAACATGGCATTTTTTTCACATTTTTGGGTTTAAACCCTCTTTAAAATGGATAATGATAATCACCAACTGAATAATATGTGTTAATTCTCAGACAATATGCTAAAAGCACAAGTGTTCTATAAAAATGGGGCAAAACAATAAAAGCTTGCATCTATTTAAGGATTGATTATGTCAGGCAGCAGGAGATACTAATTTGTGCTTCATTATTATTAGACATGTATTAAGTTGTGAGTGCAACTACATGAAATATGAATATATATATAACACTTTCAATGAAGAGGATACTAAAGCATGACCGATTGAATGCACAGAGAGAAAGGAATCTCCTCTGTGTTTGGTAAAGAGACCATCGCTCCCATGCAGTTCTGTTCCCCACTGAATGGTGATATTTACTGAATCACATCTGACGAGGGTATTGTTTTGAATCTACCCAGGAACTAGCACATGCTGTTTGGATGTCTTCAGCTCTTTCAGTCGGGGACGGTTTCCATTGTGGTGATATGAATATTGCCTTTGTGTTTTGTTTTCATTCTGTCAATATTGTTTCCCCTTTTCATTGTATGTGTTTAGTTTATTTTGCAAGTATTTGTAATGTAACCTTTATGCTTCTCTTCAACGTGAATGGTTGCATGATGGTTTTTTTGTAGTTCTAGTAGACATTTTCTGTGATGTATTTTTTCGATGATATATTCTTATTTATTCACTTGAAGCTATTTACAATCATAGCTTAATATTATAAAGTTTATCCCATGCATTTATTTAGCTTTAATTATGATAGATTTCACAATTCCTGTATTTATTATGACACCAGCAATTGTTTGGTGCATAGGTACATGTGATGAGAACATTAAACATTATCATAAACATGAATCAAACACATATAACATTTTACATATGTAAAATAAAACAAACAATCAAACATGAAGTTATTAAGTGTCTCTTATTATCACAATAATTCTTCAGTAATCATTTTCTGTTTTTCAATAACATAAAACTAAAAATGATAATGATTACACTGCAATGATTCTTTTTCATAACATCAAACATTCATTTTAGCAACATTAAATACCCAATTGTTATGACAGTCACTGGGAGGATCCTTAAAGGGACTGTTTAGTGCCCAAAATACATCTTCCAAATAGTAATGCTTTCAAAGTACTTTAAAAGGCATGTTTTACATTTTGCATTGCTTAAAATATAAAATACTTACAGCTAGATGAAATTGTGAAATGACAACAGGACTGTCCACACTAGCTGAGTAAAAGTTTTTTTTTTTTGCTGCAGAAAACAATGATAATAATTTCATTCAAATGAATGGAATATTCTGTCTCTTAAGTTATGTCATCAGACAATGTGTTCAACTGTTTAGAGATCCTACTGTGTACAAGAGGAAGGTCACTCAGAGGCCACATAATTTATTCAATTGGAAGAGCACAGGAAGTGACTAAATGAAACAAAACGTTATATCCTCATTGTCTATATAATCAGTGCTGCCGCACCTGCAGTAAACATGCAGAGTAATCACTGGGGAGGGCTTGTGTCAAATATTAAAAATGTGATTTATGGAGAATGCCTGCATCAAATCACACAGGGATAAAAGCCTGTGCATTATACAAGCAGTTATCTTCAGTTAGTGAGTTTGGGGACTAGACTGTCCTTTTAAGACAGGAATTTCAAACTTAAGTCCAAAGTAGCCTTAATAAAGGTTACTGACCCTTTAAAGCCAACAAATAACTTATGAAACTCTCAAGTGTGAATATTATATAAACAGCAGATTTTTGTATTTTTTATTTAATATGCAACATATCAAAAATACACTTTTATTAACCCCTTAGTGACAAGACATTTTCACCTTGGTGACAATGGCTGTTTTGACATTTCTAGGGTGTTTGTGTTTAGCTGTAATTTTTTTCTTTCTCACATACAGTACCCACACAAATTATATGTTGTTTTTATCATCATAAGAAGGGCTTTCATTAGATACCATTATGTTCATCATATCTTATAATTTACTACAAAAAAAATCATAAAATATGATGAAAAATTAAAAAAAAACCACTTTTTCTAACTTTGACCTAAAATATAATTTACACAAATAAAATCATTAAAAAAGACCCCGTCTAAATAGTTTCTAAATGTGGTCCCGAGTTCAAAAATATGCATGTTTCCATATTTTTCGGTATTTTTTTGCGAGTTATGGGGCAAAAACCAAAAATAGTGTTTTTTGTTTTTTTCCTATATTGATCTTTTGACCCCAACCCGAACACAAAATTTAACCCTAACACTAAATTTAACCCCAACTCTAATCCTTATTATATCCCTTAATATTTTTTAACTTTAATTTAATTTTAACCCTATCCCTTATGCTAAAAAATATTTAATTTTAACCCTATAGGCTAATATAGCTAAATAACCTGTTTTTATTTAATTAAATATGTATTTTAATTATTTTCCATTGCAATGCTACTAAACTACCACTAGGGGTAGTCAAGTAGCATATTCAGAGCGACGGAAGTGAAGTTACTTTCACTTCCGAAGCTCAGACCGGCAGAGGACTTAGCCATATTGACGGAGCAGCATGCTCCGTCAATATGGCTCCCCACGATCGCTCCGTGGGGCGATCGTGGGGTTCCCAAAATAGAAATATCGGTGCTGGCTATTGCCTCGATGTCGAGGCAATAGACCAGCACTGTTAAAGCGGTTTTCGCGATCGTTGATCGCGAAAACCGCTTCATTCACTGCAGGACGTGCCAGGCATGTTTCTATGTGTTTGGTTTCAACAAAATGATGTCCATAAGCTCCTGAATATCCGAATTCCCCATCCACTTACTATTGAATTTTGGCCTTTGCCGCATTTGTTTTGTTATTTCCATTTGTAAAATATGGAAATTTCACCTATGTACATTCAATACATAGTATAAGACTGGGGCATTTGGATGAAATAGCTGAATTTCGACAGCTCAACAGCAAAAGATAGGGGATGAAATTCGGATGATTTTGACTCTTTCAACTGAATTTTCCAACCTTACACTATTAAAGTGAGGCCATTTACGTCCATTGCTGCATTCATTTTGTTATTCAATTCATATGAATGAACATTTCACCTATGGTCATTAAATACATAGTATAAGATTGGGAAATTCGGTTGAAAGAGACCAATTTCGACAGCTCAATAGTATAAGGTAGGGGATGAAATTCGGATGATTTCGACTCTTTCAACGGAATTCTACAACCTTATATTAGTGAACATAGGTGAATTATTTTCCATTCATACAAATGAATATAATGAAACGAAGATAATTTACAAATTTCGTCCGAAACTAATGCAGCAATGGACAAAATATGCTTCAGACGAAACAAATAATGTTTTTGTACGAATGGGCAAAAACGAAACGAAAATTTTCGCTTTGCCCATCTCTACCGACAACCTGTTCAAATTGTATTTCCATGTGGGCTGCAAAATGTAAACTCCAATAATGCCTGAGGCATGTATAACGTTGGCCACATTAGTCAGTCTGACCAATCACTGTATTAGAACACTTCGGTCCATATTTATCAAGACAAAGTAGTGGTATCTTAGGAAAAAGTGCTAAAATAATAGTAGTAACCAAAGAAACCAATGGAAAGTAATGGCAGTTTGCTCAAAATGTAGCACTTTTTTAAAAATAGCACCTGTTTTGTCGTGATTAATTTGGCCCTTCGTTGGCATACAGCTGGTTGTCAACCCTACCTCCTTTTTTACTATTACATATATGGATGTTGCATAGATAAAATTGAAAACTTAACAAACAACAAAAACCTGACCTGACTACAGAGTAGTAACTGAAGCCAAAATATGTATCTTTATTCTTTGATCATGAACTGTGACACCCGGCTGTATGTGTTTTTGGTAACTGATTAACACTTAGAACTTCTCCTACAATATGTTACAATAAAACAAACCAAGTGAGATGCATTGCCAGAGTCTAAATTTGTAATGAAAAGGGTTGTTACTGGATCATTTGTCAGGAGTTGTCTAACAAAATCTACGAACTATTTGAAACCTTTGTAAATGACTTGGCACCAAAAAAACCCTGAAGAAAATGAAGAATATGTGCCAAAAAGCAGTGAACAAAAAGCAGGGGGAAAATAAAGCTATATAAAAGATATTTGTTGGTATTTTGGGCTGGTTGACTTGTCTTGGAAATAATTATGCAAATGAGCTAACATGATTATATGGAATAATAACTTCCTTTCCTGTGTAGAGCAATTAGCGCATACAAAGAATGAATAATCAAATATTTTAAACTGGCGTTCACATGATATCGTTGTTAACAAGCTTTAAATAAAAGAACTCACACAAATATTTTCCTACATGTTAAAATTCAACTTTCTTTTTTGAATATTTCTAATAATATTTTTTAGTTAATTTAGCATAATTACTGGTGTGAGTATTTTGATTTTCTTTAAGCCACAGCTACATTATATTGGTAGAGGAAAGAGCATTTATTCCAGCCACAGGCTCAAAAGGAGAAAGAGTCCATGATATGAAAACTTGGCCAGCCCTACACAAACGGCAGGATCTTAGAGTACAAAGTGTCATGGGAGACGTAGGCTATCAGCAAATGGGGGGGACTGTAACAAGCACTGTAGTAGACAGAGTTACACATCCCCTCAGATCCAGGGAAGTATGCCTACCAGCAGTGATATCTATAAAAGCAATATGAGGGGGATTCCAAAATAGTCAATCAGTGTGCCAGAAAGAAAATTGGTAAGATCAATTTCATTGACTCTGGGAGAATGCTTAATTAGAATGCTTAATTAGATGCAATATTGAAGCATGGTGAGTTCAAGTGTATTGGATAAATTCACAGAGTAGTATGGTTACTTTCAGTGGAGCTCTTCATTACTTATTTAGGTTCCCCACCGGCACCTGCTTGAATTCTACAGTTAGTGAATAAACCTCACTAGCAAGATAATCTTGGTGAAGATTATCTTGTGTGATCTTGTGTGATATGGTTCTGGTTCCAATGAGTTGAGCTCCTGATTTTGAATATACAAATCCCAAATATTAATGCCCAAAACTGTTGATTCAGAACCACCATACATTTTTGTTGTAACCCCCCAAAAGATACCGGGTGGATGCTTAATGATCTTGTGTATTCAATGCTTTGTCTAAATAATTTCATATTTGTGTATATTCCTAAAAGAATGCTTATGATTAAGTGCCAATCGGCATGGAACATGTAGGGCGTATCATATGCTGGTTGGTGTTTCTGTACCTGCTATGATATGTATTATTACAAATATTAACCCCTTCGCGACAATGGACGTGTCAGGCAGCATGCTCCGGCAATATCGCTGTGCTCTCTTGTGGTCAGAGCTTCGGAAGTGAAAAAAAAATTCCCTTCCGTCGCTCTTAATATGTTGCTTGACTGCCCCTAGATGCAGTCAACAACATTGCAATGAAAAAAAAAGACTTAATTAGCTCAAATCTAGGGTTAGGGTTAGTATAACAGCTAGGGTTACAATTAAATTAGGGTTAGCATAAGGTATAGGGTTATAATTAAATTGAAATTAAAATATATTCAGGATTAGTATAAGGGTTAGAGTTAGGGTTAAATTTAGAGTTCGGGTTGGGGTCAAAAGGGCAATATAGGGAAAAAAACAAAACACTATTTTGTCCCATAACTCGCAAAAAAATGCAGAAAAACATGGAAACAAGCATATTTCTGAACTTAGGACAACATTTAGAAACTAGATAGGATCTTTTTTAATGATTGTATTTGTGTAAATTATATTTTAGGTCAAAGTTAGAAATAGTTTTTTTTTTTACATTTTCATCATGAAAGCCCTTCTTATGTCAATATAAACAACACATAATTTGTGTGAGTACAGTATGTGAGAAAGAAGAAAGTTACAGCTAAACACAAACACCCCAGAAATGTTAAAACAGCCCTTGTCACCAAGGGAAAGTCAAGGTCAAATTGTCTTGTCACATAGGAGTTAAAGCACATTTTGGATGATCCTTTTTTCTTATTATTTATATTCCTAGATGACAAGAAAATAGAAAGACGACACTTTTGTTACCTCACCCTTTACTGAATACATTGCCGCATGTTATTTTATCTTAATGATAATTATAGAGCATTAATTACACAAAAGTAGTGTTACCAATGAATCCTGATCATGAAACTGCATGGGCCTTAAATACGTGACATTTGAAAGTGTCCAGAGAATATGGAAATTGTTCTATACAATATACGATCATTAAATCGCAAAAACTGATGATGGTGTCTTTGGTGACGGGTTGATAACATGTTCTTAAAAACAGTAACATGGAATAAAATTGTCAGTTATATTATCATTTATTTTTTTGACAGTGTTGAAAAAGGGTGACATTGAAGCAGATAATATCAAACTGTCAGAGGCCAGTGTGAAGAAAACGACTTATTTGTCAAATTGTTTATATATAGTAAAGTATTACACTACCCCATATTTTACTTACATTTCTCTGACATGTTGAGTGTCAGAGTAGATTTAATATTGATCCTGTAATATTAAATAAACTTTTTTTCCCCCTAAGCAGTGTTTATAATGTAAATGAACAACATTATAGTGAAGAGATTAAAAACAAACATGTTTCAAATGTATCTGCATTATATCCCATTTATGGCATCAATTTGTGGCACCACATGTAAATGAACTACTACAATGGCAAATAAATAATTTGCTTACAATGACACAATTTTATGTCATTATTGGGGCACCAACAGACCTATTTAGAACACATATTTTTCGGAATGTATGCAATTTCTTGTAATTTTTTTTTTGTAATGTGTCTAAATGGTGTTCATAATGTACATCCCCAGTTTATATTCTATTGATACAGGCTCTTTAACTTTGTTTTCCATTTCCTCTGTATGTAATGTCATTTTAATTGCAGAGAGAATAATAGTCTATCTGTCTACACTGCTAAAAAGATAACTTAAGACTCAGTCCATTTAAAACAATCTCCGTGTGTAGAATTACATTAGGGTGAACACGTCTTTTCTTGGATGAACTTATATCTGATTGAGACCATTCTTGTTGATAATGTCCCCTGACCTTGTTTGTCATTGGTATTAAATGTTCAGCTGTCAGCTAGGCAGTTAAAGAGACAGTATAGTCACCCACTACCCTCTTTCTTTAAAAAAAAAAAAAAAGTTTTTTTTTTGTATTGTTGATTTCAGAAACGTCTTTTGTTGTTGTTATGTGACTGTATTTAATAAAATATGTAACCAAACAAGTGTGACTGGGTACCACCATTTTGTCAAATAGCATTTCATAATGGGTTATGTTTACATTTACAAAAATAAAATGGTTCAATAATCGCTACTTCTATTTACATGTAATACATTTTTGCCAGAAAAATGTCAAACTCTTTTTGACAACTAGGCATGTTTGTAGAAAATGAACTCATATTTGACAGGCCACCAATCATGTTTACATACTGAATCTATGAATGAACAACATACTGATTTGATTTTGGTGAAGTACCAAATTACAAGCAGCAAAACAAGAACTAATAATGTATACTGCAATGATTTTACTGTGATTTATAATATTCCACGAAAAACAGCCTTCATAAGTTATCATCCCTGCAATTCTCTCTGTATTAAGTAGACTCTACAGTCCATTCTGTTGGGTCAAAATCCTTCACATTGGCCTCATCCAACTATTACCGGCCTACTGACCACAGTAAGACTTATACAGTTTTGCTTGTCCTTTTGTGTGTGTCATCAGGAAGTTGATTATGGATTTTATTTCCAATATGATAGGTCTTCACTAGCCAAAAAGGTTATTCAAAATGAAATTATTTAAGTGTGCAAAATTGTTTTTCATTGGTGGTGCCCAATGTCTATTTAATTTTTGAGAATTTCTGAAATGCATTATTTAAAAAATAAAATGCATTCATTATACACATTGAAGGAATTCAACACATGGCCTTATTTTCTCATTAGTATTGTTAATGTATGGCACATCTACATTCACAAGTATACCATGAAAAAAAAAACTGCAATCACCAATCAAGTCAAAATACCCTCCAAAATGTGACAGCCCTGGATACTAGTCACGCATAAGTGCTCATTGTAAGATGAGCTTTGGATTTGTGCCACAGGCAGGAAAAATCTATTCTGGGTAACAGTTATTGTAGAAAAATCTATTTTGTTTCCATATGAAGTAGCAGATTCTTATCTGCAAAATGACCAATCTACTGCTCATTCATCAAAAAAATATAGTGTCAACTGACGTCCACTCACATTATTACGAGATCAGGGATTCATGCTTACCACTGCTTTCTGGAGCCCATTGGTACATTACATTAGTGTTTTTTTGTATTATAGCCATCAATTTACACAGTGATTTTTAAAGTATAGTGAAAAACGGAGACTAAAACCCGAACATCCAAGTGTCCGCTCAACTAACACTGTTCTCATTTCTTAAATTGTAAGTATTATTATTTTCTTTAGGAATAAGCTTCTAGATCATGCTGTCACATACAGTATAGTATTATACTGGAACCTTTCCAAATGCAGAAACAAAAAGTATAAACAAGATATTTCAAAATGGGACCGGGCTAATCTCATGCCTTCTAATTTCAACTGGGTTCATTTAATTACTGAGATAAATGTTTTCCTCCTAAAATTCCTTAAATTATTGATGTGTTGGCTGTATTACAATGTAATAAACTAACTGCTAGATCTGTTAGTGAGGCAGAGTCCATTATATTTGTATTGTTAGAGAACAAAACATGTATATTTATACAAAATTAAGACATGCCAAAAAAACAAATAAACCAGATGCTCTGGTTATTGTCTTGTTAGTACCTGGATTGTAATTTTAATTTACAACCACTAGCCAAACTTTTATTATCCCTGCATGAATGAAATATTAATTATATTTTAATGCAATGCAGTATCCTTGTATTACTACAGAACAATGAAGTTATGATAAGCTACTTAAATGAGCAACAAAAAAAAAAAAAACATTATCAGGAGCTCATTGCCCCTTATAAGATTTCTCACTTTGTTATATAATTTGAGGTGTTTATTCTTTTAATTATTATTAGCCCCATTGGCTGTGCGGGTGTTTGGGACTAGCTCTATGTTGTTAGGCTTCGATGGGCATATATACATTTTTTTCTTGTAGCCTTTATTCCCCATAATCCACATCCATTTCCATTATGTAACAACAAAGCTGTTCCACCTGATAGTGAACCCTATTGAACAGAAGCTAAATCTGTGGTTACTATGATTTGGGTTGTCCTGCAGCTAGTTGAATTAAGTGCTTATGGCATGCCATGGCATGCATTGTCAGAGCATCATGCATTGGTTGTGCTGATGTGTGATCAGAGAAGGCAGTTGCTAATTTGTTAACCTGTCATCCACAAAACCTGTGGTAGGTATATACATTTAATCTACATATTAACTGCCAATACTGCTGCCCAGATTCACCACAATGGAAGCAAAATGGATCCCATAGTGATCAGAGTTTAGAGGCATGGAACTTGCACTGGCCAGAGGGGTCTATTCACTAAAAGGTGAGTTGTCGTGAGATGACCATTTAATTTTCACTAATTTAGCTATATATTGTTCAAGGACAATCTTGGTGAGTTTGCTTAGAAGGGGAAACTCACCAGGTTTGTACCTGCACAATGTATAGTTAAACTCTACATGCAACTCACCTTTTAGTCAATAGAGCCTAGAGTTTGTGAAGTGTTAACTGTCTCTCTCTGCACTAAGTTAGTTGGGTAAAAATTAGGGTTTCTCGCTGTGCTCCCCAAGGTGTCGTCAAGGCTGTCGCTTTGAGGATAAAATTACATGTATCTCAAAAGTACATGCCATTTTATCTCATACAAGGGCCACTGCACATTTACTTTAATCTGTGTACTTGCTTGTAATAGAGTTTTAACAGAGTCCCTTTTAAAGCAAACTCATGAGACATTTGGTGACAAGGATTCAGCAGATGATCACTCAACTTGTGAGTTTGTTGAGTGGGCAACAGTAATCCAAAACTTAGGCCATTAGAAGCCTTGGAAAAGCAGAGCTGGAAAAAATGGCAGCTTTTCTGAACTACATTTTGCAGCTCAGTTTTCAGCCCACTGTGACTGGCTGCTGTGAGTCAAGCCCTCAGTAACTCCAACCATTTTTTCAGTGAATGGAAATAGGTTTAGTTGGGGATGCTTTTCTTACAACAGACATCCTTTAACATTTTATATATAACACGTCACACATAACGCATTCAAGTATTTTTTGCCCTATAACTTTTGTTCTTGATGGGCAGACGGGTATTTAATTGTCCTGGCTATAGGTTCATTAAATTAGTTGTTGGATGGAAGCTGTGAACTAATGCAGTATGTTCATATTTACACATATAGGCTATCCACAGAGACTAAAAAGGTAAGCCCTATTTTAAAACACACAACCTGTCAGTGGGGTCCCAAGGGGGGTGCGGACCGCACCGGTTGACACCTCCAGCGGGGGTGACACCGGTGCTGCCAGCATCCCCCCGCACCGCATCGCGCTGCTTATCTTTTTTTTTTCTGGCTGGATTCGGCCGCCGGAAAAAAAAAATCACAGCGACCAGATGTGACGTTATGTCACATCCGGTGCCTGTGTTTCCCTCCTCCGTGCAGGAATGAGAAATTTATTTTCAATGTAAAGCTACAGTAGAACTGTAGTTTCATACAACATACAAAAATAATCTAGCTGGAACTACTCCTTTAATACAGATGGAAGCTTCACATCACTTTTTCAGATATGTACATATCTAAATATTTATCTATGTTAGAATACTGACTTATTTGAACTCTGCAGGTCAGTTTGAATATTACACTTGAACCTCTGACAGAAGAGTTTTTACATCATAATTTTATGTTAGTATAATTGATTTTTTTGTGTGTGATAAACCCTGTGGCTACATATATTGTATTATATACTAAATGTATCAGTGAAACAATGCAGTGTTTCTCTGACCTTCTCCTACATTGTTTCCAAGTTATGATGTTGTTATATAATATAATGTAACCAAATTAGACATTTAAACATTTGATAGCAGCAACATACACGATATGTCTTTGAATAGCTGAGAAAAAATATGTGTATTAAGTGTATATTATTTTAAGAAAGCCTGTCCAGATCCAGAGTTTTAGGGAACATGGTGGCAAGAATGTTTTAATAGCAACATATTTATTTGTTCAACTCAAAACTACGCTCACCCCCTTTTACCAAATACTTTTTTTGATTTTTCTGCTATTGTCCTTCATATCTTTGTCTATGCATTGCCAGTCTAAAGAGGTTGTCAGGTTGAAGCATGCAGTTTTCAGCTATGGAGACCATTTTACCCCGTATTTAGTTCAGTGTAAAAATAAGTCCATAAGCTATTAAATGAACACTATGTTTAAACTTTAGTGGTATTTTAATATATTTTTTTGTGTACACTTGGTATTTAATATGTGTGCCTAGACGGACCTATTATGTTAGTCATGGCTGACTAGAACTGTTACCCAACCTACCCAACGTCCATTAGATGCTCATTAGGTAATAATTTGTACTAGGAAACAAAGCACTAAGCTCAGAGTTTAGTTATGGAGTCAAGTAGCTAAATCCCAGAACAGATCAGCTGAAACACAGGTAGAACTGATCTTTGACATACCATCAGATTGTCAATAGATCTCTTTCACGAACTTTCGTACCATGTTAAACTGGTCCCAGAAGCTTAGTAGCAGCTAGATGATCAGGCTATTTGTTACCTAAGATTGACGTGCGATTGATTTTAAAGGCTAAAATAATTGTTCTTATATATACATATGGAGTTTCCTGCCATCCTTTTGAAGACTGATATTTGAAAGTGTGGAGAGTGTAGTGGAGTTTCTGGCTGGGAAAGAGACCTGCATTCTACCATAATGGTTGCTACATTACACATGGGGAGTGTGTTCACTCTCTCATCTTAATACATTAGAATATTTTAATGGCTAACCTAAACAAAATACTTTTAATATGTGCCATACTGCAAGAATATCATCATGGGGTCATGGCAAACCATAGATACCATAAATCCAGCCTTGTTTTAGTAGGAAGCAAGTGGTACCATGTTAGCAGTAGAAACGCATCTAACATGTAAAGGTCAAGGTGACACCATTATTGCTTCTTTTACTGAAGAGAATTCCAGTACAGGCTTTCAAGACCACTTAGGCCTCTTATTCTATAATATGAATGAATGGCAGAAGCTCCTCAACTGTCCATAAAAAGTATCATCTTGACTGTAACTGACAGCCTTGTAGAAGGAAATGTTCAGATAGGAGAAGTAGCTGAAACTTAGTGTTGTGAACTAAATAGCACATTTTCAAATAACAAATCAACTCAATAATCACTTTTGTTATACAAAATCTGTAATTAACTCCTTTGGTCAGTAAACTCCATTTTTAAAGGGGCAATATCTCCCAAAAAAAATATTACCAGTAAGTACTGAATTTTGAATAGTAAATAAAAATAAACAGATTGTTTTATCAGTTTTATATGCAATACTTTCTGTCTCCTAAAAACTACAAATACAATGTAATAGAGTTATTTCTGTTCATAAAACAGTCCTGTCCATCTATCCAACCCCTCCTTATTGGATTTCACTGAATTGAGAGGCCATGTGGAATTATTTTCAATGTAAAGCGACAGTAGAACTGTCATTTGCTGTCAATGTAAAAACATAGTACAGTTTACATGTATTCAACAAATTCGACATACAGGAAACAAATAATCTAGATGGAACTGCCCCCTTTAAAGGCGTATTGTTCATATAAGCTTTAAAATACACTTTTATAAATGTTGTGTTACTAATATGCTGTTAACATATCCGTACATATTTGTTTTCTTGTTAAATTGCCTGGTTATTTTATATTGTAGGGATTAAAACAAAATATAGTTAAGAGAACAATTATCCTGCAATGTGTTTTGTTGCTTTATTTTGTTTGTAACATAATACAAAAATAAAATAATGCCTATTGATCCAATATCAAGAATTTTTCAAAGAGCAAAAAAAAAAAACAACTTACACTCTGAGATTTGATAGCTGGGAGCAAAGAAACTGCAATCCGAGTCTGACTGGCCTGCCACCTGCCCTCTGTACAGAATTTCAAATAACCACTTTGCATTTCAAATGCCTTTACATCTGTTTAACAACTGATGGGTAAAATACCAGCTATTCATTAGCGACATGTTCTAATAGCTTAGCAATAAGTCAGGGTGGGTGGGGAGTACATTCCAAACAATAGCCCTGGAACAAAACACAAGTCCTCTGGTACTCAAATGGTTAAGTGCACAGCTGGCTTGGAAACCTAAAAACTCATCAATTGTATTATGCTTTATTCTATCATCCCTTCTTATGGGCACCTGTTCTTTTTATAATCGTTATATGAACCAATTTTGAGATTTTTGTTTATTTTTATATTTTTTATGATTTGCACACTCCTGGTCTAACATGTTTGGATAAAACAAAGGTTCAGACAACTTTTGTAAACATTAAACGTATCCTTTGATGACTGGCACAATATTACTGGGCATCTGGCTGGCACAATATTACTGGGCATCTGAATGGCAGAATAATATTGGGCATCTGAATGGCAGAATATTACTGGGCTCTGCCTGGCACAATATTACTGGGCATCTGAATGGCAGAATATTACTGGGCTCTGGCTGGCACAATATTACTGGGCATCTGGCTGGCAGGCACTATATTACTGGGCTCTGACTGGCACTATATTACTGGGCTCTGACTGGCACTATATTACTGGGCATCTGAATGGCAGAATAATATTGGGCATCTGAATGGCAGAATAGTACTGGGCTCTGGCTGGCACAATATTACTGGACATCTGGCTGGCACAATATTACTGGGCTCTGACTGGCACAATAATACTGGGCATCTGGCTGGCATAATATTACAGGCATCTGGCTGGCATAATATTACAGGCATCTGGCTGGCACTATATTACTGGGCTCTGACTGGCATAATATTACAGGCATCTGGCTGGCACTATATTACTGGGCTCTGACTGGCATAATATTACAGGCATCTGGCTGGCACAATATTACTGTTCTCTGACTGGCACAATAATACTGGTATCTGATAGGCACAATATTCCTGGTATCTGACAAGCACAATATTCCTGGTATCTGACTGGCACAATATTACAGGTATCTGGCTGGCACAATATTACTGGGCATCTGGGGCATCTGGCTGGCACAATATTACTGGGATCTGACTGGCACAATAATACTGGGCATCTGACTGGCACAATATTACAGGCATCTGACTGGCACAATATTACTGGGAATCTGACAAGCACAATAATACTGGTATCTGACAGGCACAATATTCCTGGTATCTGACAAGCACAATATTCCTGGTATCTGACAAGCACAATATTCCTGGTATCTGACTGGCACAATATTACAGGTATCTGGCTGGCACAATATTACTGGGCATCTGGCTGGCACAATATTACTGGGCATCTGGCTGGCACAATATTACTGGGCTCTGACTGGCACAATAATACTGGGCTTCTGACTGGCACAATATTACAGGCATCTGACTGACACAATATTACTGGGCATCTGACTGGCACAATATTACTGAGGTCTGAATTTCACAATATTCCTGGGCTCTGACTGGCACAATATTCCTGGGCTCTGACTGGCACAATATTCCTGGGCTCTGACTGGCACAATATTCCTGGGCTCTGACTGGCACAATATTCCTGGGCTCTGAGTGGCACAATATTACTGGGCTCTGAATGGCACAATATTACTGGGCTCTGACTGGCACAATATTACTGGGCTCTGACTGGCACAATAATACTGCGCTCTGAATGGCACAATATTACTGGCATCTGAATGGCACAACAATTATGGCATATGTGTGTGTGTGGGGGGGGGGGTAACATTGCGATGGATGGCGGGATTGCATGCAGGGGAGGGGGCAGGGTCCAGGGGGCCCAAGCAAATGCTTGCCCAGGGTCCAATCACTATTAAAGACGGCCCTGCTGGCGCTATATAAATAAATGTTAATGTAATGTAATGTGTCTGTGGAATCTCCTGCTTATGACATCACCTGCGACAAGGTATGCAAATGACACGTTTCCATTTGAAAAGCAGTCCATTTGCAGGTTTTGCTAATACAATGTATAGATCATTTTCAATAATTTGTTTATGCTCTTCATACACAGTAAAAACAATGTTTAGGTGATACAGTCCCTTTAATGTGCAACTAGTTGCAGTATTTACTCCAGGAGCAGAAATAATTCCAAATTCACTGCAGGAGCAAATGATGATAAGCACAACTTAGCTTTTATTGCTGAAAATAAAAGTTGAAGACATCATGGCTCACCAAAAAATTCAAGTTAAAAAAAAAAACCTGTTTCATCTGTAGAAACAGATTAGAAACCAACGAGTCTGTTTCTACAGACGTGGTCATTTTTTTGGTGACCTGTGATTTCTTTAAATTTTATTTTGAGCAATAAAAACTATGTTTTACTTATCATCCTGAGCGCCTTCAGTCAATTTAGAATTATTTCTCTGCGCATACTTTTTTTCTGTTTGCTAGAAACTCATCTATCCTGACAAATATAAGCAACTTGCAGGCCAGAGAGGCGAGATGTGTTTATTTTCCTGCATTAAAGCTGAGATAATTATTTATATTGGTGAATTCTTGGGTAAAGTTGTAAAGGTGGAGCAGTATCCATGGTGATTACTCCACTTTTAGAATTGTACTGCAGAACTGACCTTAATAAACAACCCCATATTTTAATTTTCATATTTGACACAAATGATGTGTTCCTCCGGGAGTTACATTACAAACCTTGACATGTACAAATAATCACAGCATGTAAATCTTTTATTATCAGACTTGTGATTTTATTTGAAGACCGAAGGCTCATATTATGATTTTTCCAGTGTGATTTGATGCATGTATTCTGGATAAATCCCATTTTTAATATTTGACTCAAGCCCTCCCCAGTGACTACTCTGGGTGTATACTACAGGTGAGGCAGCACTGATTATATAGACACTGAACATATAACGTTTTGTTTCATTTAGTAATTTCCTGTGCTGCTGGCATAGGATATATTGTGTGACCTTGCTCTAGTACACATTGTATGATGACATCACTAGAGAAACAGGATATCCTATTAATTTGAATGAAATTAATCTCATTGGTTCCTGCAGCATAAAAATAAGGAAATTGACTTTTATTCAGCTAGTGTGAGCAGTCCTGGTTTCTTGCAAACTGCTCTAATTTCACAAATTCATCTGTTTGTTTTTTATATTTTATGAAATGCAAAGTACTTTGAAAGCACTTTAATATGCATTAACATTTGGAAGATGCATTTGGGGCACCATTAAGAAGCAAAACCAAACTTATCATCCATTTCATCTAATCACACTCCATTATTATCCGGAAGGATAAGATTTTTAAGATATATGATGTGATCATATGTAAACGTATGTACTTCAAAAAATTTGTATATATCTATGTGCACATGTGTATGCACACATATACAATGTACAGCTACGCATCACTTAACCAGATGCATCACATTGGTTGGTGTCACCTGGTGTGGTAACTGATGGTGTCACCACCCTGGATTTCCTCCAATACAATGCCAAACAGATTCCTTAAAATACAGCCCATTAAAATGTGCCATGCATACACAGGTTACCCATTCTTTATGCCACAGACAGAAGCCCCATACATATGCCACACAATGGACCCCCATTAATTATGCCACACACTGGACCCCCATTAATTATGCCACACATGGGACCCCCATTAACTATGCCATACAAGGGAGCCAAGCAAGGTGACAATGGGCCACAGTCATCTATTGTACAGTTACAAAACAATATATATATATACACACACATCACAAGCCTATGAACAGAGAATGTAAGGTTCTGATATAGGGATAGGATCCGCGATGCCGAAGGTATGACAGACACACTCCACATAGACAATACAGAAAGTGGGGATGTTTCACCTTAACAATAACGCACTATTGGTTGAGCCGCAGATGGTTAGCCACCAAGGACACACTGAGTGCTAAAAGGAGAGGAGGTCCGAAATGCATCTGAAGTATACACTAGAACAACAGGAACACAGGAACTGTAGACTGAACAGAAAGTCGAGGCAAGCTTAAACCACGATAACAGGAGATACGGGATGGTCAGAATGATAGACGTGGCTGAAGCAGGCAACAAATAGAATCGCAGGAGAAGCTGGGTCAGAACCGATAAATCAGGACAACTTGGATAAGGCAATCGGATAGTCAGGAACAGGCAGAGATCAGTATCTCACTATCACAGGCAACTACTATTTGGCAGACTGAGGTTTAAATATCCAAAAAATGTCCCGGACATGCCATAGTGTCACTGTGCCAATTAAAATAAGCTACTGTCAGGTACCAATTAACATGCCACAGTCACTTTTGCCATTAACATATGCAACAGACAGTTTGCCCATTCAAATATTTCCCAGCCAGGTGCCCATTAAAATATACCACAGCCAGTTTGTCCATTAATATTCCAGTGTTAGTGTGTCCATGAATATGCCACAGCCAATTTGCCTATTAATATGCCATAGCCAATTTGCTCATAAATATGCCACAGCCAGATTTCCTATTAATATGCCACAGCTAGTATGTCCATTAATATGCCACTGATAGTTTGCCCATGAATATGCCACTGTTAGTTTGCCATGACCATGATGCACTTCACAGTAATATTTTGCAATTAATTTCTGAACTCTTACAATCTCAGACTTTGCAGTCAAACATTGCCTGAATGAGGCGCATATCTGTATATATCTGTATATCGTCAAAAATTAAAGTATTGTTTTAACTGTGAGAATTATCGTATGAGAATTTTCATGACCAAATGTAAACCCCTAACATTTAAATTGTGATTGGTTTTACATATAAATATTTGACATTAATGGTAGTGTTGCTGTTTGAGCTCGTATACATAATTAACCTTGACATGTATGGACATTATCACAGCATGCAAATCTTTTCCTTTCAGACCTGTGATTTTTGATCGGACTTTTCAAGCAGTGTTACAGAACACTAATCAAATAAATTACCTGTAATCACATAGTGTGTACGTCCAAAAGGATGTTATTGAACACATCGTAATTGCAGGCTGGTGTTTCACTAGAGAATAAGCAATTAATTCATCGTCCATTACTGCTTGTAGGAAGGAAAAGTACAGGCTCATTGAACAGATTGGTGCCACCAAGCAACTTTACCTTGACTCTGCCAAGTGTACTCTATTTTGTGCCCGAAGAAAGACATAGAAAGTAACAATGATTTAAAAATTACTGAACCATAAAATATTTGCTATTATGATGTTTAGAACATCTGTAATTTTCAAGACTTTTAATTAAATTACAAGGGCAAATGTCTGTCTTCTCAAGCGTTAGAGTTAAAAAGTGGCTTTTTAATGTTTTGGAAACATTATCTGCCATGTAATCATAGTGTTTCAACTTTTATATGTCTTCTTCTATTTATTTAATAGCATAAATACATTTACATACTGTTGTTTATGTTTAAATCATGGAGTCTAAAAGCTTTCGTACTTAATGAAGTAAGAATTTGAAAATGACACAGCTAGCAGCAGTGTTACTTGCTATAAAAGTTTGATTTGCAAATATGATGCAGTTAAGCTAATCATGTATTACCAATTTATTTTTAGATGTTCCCTGGTAGTTTTACTTTATTGTGCTGGGAATATTGAAAAGTTAGTTGAAAGTTCATGCTGGACAATCATCCAGTGGGTTACTTTTTGGGATGTATTCGGTAAAATGCAAACTCTGGCAATGTTTGATTTGTACAGTTCTTTTGCAGTTCACAAAAGTTTACTTTTTAGTGAATAGACTGACATCTTTTAGACTAGTTGTACATCTTGTGGCTGGCAAAAGGCGAAGAAAAAGTACTCTGCACTGGGCAAGGTACAGTTCAGCATTGCATGTGCAATGCTGCACAGGTCTTAAATATTAGGGCCAGTAACACATATCATGTTGGTAGAACTATGTTACAACATCACCTGCCATTGTAACAATGGCTGGTGTCTCAATGAAGCATACCAACAATTATCACCTATGTGACCTAGGCCAACTCCAAGGCTACTCTGTCATCTGTGGTTGCAACTTGCAATTACTTCACTGCTGTCAGGTTGTTAAATAAAAGTAACTTTTTACCCATTTTTTTTTTCTATTTATATTATTAAGCACAGGCTTTGATTGCTATGGCATGACGTACATTCAGGAATTGGCTTGGTTCATATTTTTTATATTACACTGAATCCTTTTTTTTTTTTTTAGATTTAACACTTAATTATCATTTTTCTTTAGGATTTATTTTTTTTGCAAACATTACACACCATTTCACTTATGCAAGTAAACTCAATAATCTTTTAAACTTTAAGCCCAGCACGTAATAGGAGACAAAGTCTCTTAGGCAAACATATTACAGAATTCAAGCAGGCATATTACAGAGAAAAAAAAGCCATGCTTACTGTGAGATTTCTATGCTGTCAAGTAATGAAACAAGTAAATATTTTATCATTATCCGAAACCTTTTAGCACTAACGAGAGAATGGGCAGAAATAATACTCTTGACTTGGTAGTCCCGCCGTTTTGCTGATCCTTTTTAGATGCAGTGTTGTCAAGTGCAAAAAGAATTACAAGCATCTTGTTGGTATGGAACAGGCTGTAATCAGAATAGTGTTTGTACTGCCAAGTTAATGTTTAACTTTCATCAGACTAAAACAGCTAAGTAACATAAACTAGGCACATATTTTATTCAGATAAAAAATAAAATCTGAGTTAAGTTATCTTTTGTGCTGGTTCATCATCAGTGATAAAGAATAATAATAAAAAAAACACTGAATTCAGATAAATCTAATGGAGTATATTTATACACGTGGCCTGATTTTTGCAACATTGCTCAATGCTTGCGGTTCATTATTTAGTAAAAAACAACAAAAAACAACTGTATCCTATGATAGAAATGAATAGTACAGCTTTTGATCAATTATGTTAAAATCTGATTTAGTGCAAATATGTTGACTCATCTCTGTAGATTTTTTTGCATGAGTTCTCAACACAGTTTGGATGAAACAAGTTTAAAACTGAAAGTATTCTCCTTCTGTATTTGACATTGTCTACAACAATCTTATCTCCACTTGTATGAATGTTAAGGACCCTTCTTAGAATTACATCTTCCCAACAATTAATCCATACTTTCTAGTTTCTATACCTTACAGTTCACTATTTTCTTTGTAAGATCTCTTAATTCTTTGTCAATTATAAATTTATTTTTATTTTTTCACATGGGCCAATTTGACAGCTATCTTGCAAGTTATTTTAAACCAAACGGTAACTTCCATTAACATAAAGAAAGTTTATATTTCCTTCTTTAGACAATGATAGCAATTAGTATTGGAGCTTGCTTTATTTTACTCAAGGGAGAATTTAATTTTTTTAAATGGTGTGGATGGTCATCAATTTACTCTGGACGTCTGGATCTTGCCCATTGTTCTGTTGGATATTGCCAATTATTTTGCTTGTCTAGGAGATAAGAATGTGAGAAAGAGATGATTTCTGGTTTGATTTCCATGTTATCTTTTAATTGTACCAGGGTGGATTTGTTTTCAATCAGAAAGACTCAATTTAAATCATGATTTGTTAATTTAAAGATTCATTCTTGCTGCTAGTTATATTCTTTATAATTTGCAAGGAGATGAAGATTTCATATTTAGAATTACCTGTCAGATTAGTAAAACAACTATAACAGAATTGAGATTAGTTTAATTATTTAATCACACATATCTGAAGAACTACTTCATTGTTTTATTTAACTAAAACAATAACATTATATAGCATACATATTCTTGTATTTGCTTAAACATCAATATTTATTAATTGAAGTGGTCATGTATCAAGGTAATGTGTTCTTTGTACATAGATCTGTAGCACAACAATGGGAATAAACTTTTTTTTCCTGAACTTTGTTTATTTTAAACCAATTTTACAATGAAAATGTGCATGTAATCTCAGTTTGGATAACTTGGATTAATTGTATTTGTTTACCAAAATTGTAAATATTGCATGAATATTCAGCCTCATGCTACAGAACGTAGCTCTACTTCATGCTGAATAACAGTTTAACTATAACGCATCTTAAATAGGATTCTAGATAACTCAAACATTAATAACTGAGATGGAAAAAATCCCTAATTGGCATACCATTCCAATCTTTGATATTCACTTATTTATGGAGAAGAGCAAATTATATGATTTTAACTGGAGATTTGTGAAACAGGGGAGAAGGCACTAGAGGGTATATACACAAAAACATAGAATGTGTCAGCAGAGCACAATCATTCGGCCCATCTAGTCTGCCCAATTTAGGAGTGAGAAATGATTGGGAAGACAACAGTGTGAGAGAGTTGAATTAAAAATGATATATAGGAGAGAGAAATGAAAAAGAAAATGGAATAGAAATAAAACAAGAGAGGGGGAAACACATGGCAGAGGTTCTGTATGCTGTATGGCCCTCCTTTTTACTAAAGTCATTAACAGGTGCAAATATGTTAAATTTAGTTATATTCCTTTGCTGCCTCAGGCACGTTCCACTTGTTGATATTGAGAGCTACCAGTTAGAGCCTATTAACTGTCAGTCCGCAGAGATGAACACCCAACATGTTCCTCACAATGTGCTATTGTAGAAAGCGGATTGTTACGTTTCTATAAACAGATTCTCCATTGTTTAGGAAGGCCTTTCGTCATTTTCTGGCTGAATGTTCTGCACAGCTTGCTGTTTAAACACCTGCAGCAGGACTACTAGGCACTTATAAGATATCCATCTGTTTGCTCTATCATTTTTTTTCTTCTACTTTCATTCATCGACATGCTCTTTCCTAATGCAGAAAAGGGCAGTGTTTATGTGTGTCGGAATCAAGACATGAATATAATACCAAGCAAACCTTGATAATCACATTTATTAATGTTTTAAATCTGTGATTTATTGAAAACTGAGCAAGAAAGTAAATCAGCATTTTAGATGTTTGCAGTATCATGGCCATCCACAGATTGTAGGGGGCATTTAGCACCTTAGAAGGATGTCACCTGCAGCTCTCCTTACTACTCTGCCAGCCTCTGGCTTCTGGACTAAGCCTTTATATTTTGTAGGGGACCAAATATAGTAGTAAGTGCAATATTGATACCATGGAGTCCTTTGATCTAGGTGCTGAAAAAAAGGTATGCAATTTACCTTGTGCACTGCTGTCAGTGCGATGAAATCTGGTTGTTTTTGTTTTCCTAACCACACGTTATTTGGTTTATAATTAAGTATTCTACACGCCTGCAAGACAATCATAATAATACCTGAACCATGTGAACATGTCGTACTGAAAGATAGAAGTATCTCATTTCAATCCCTAGTTTCATGACCACAGGTGGAAGTAAGGCTTGGCATAAAGTGGTTTATGACGTGTAACGGTGCTAATTTCTTTATTAAAGCAGTGCTTTCTTTTGTGGGCGATTGTTACATCATAGTGAAATTGAAAACGCAGAGGTTACCATTTGGAACATCTGTGACCTTGTAAGCATGAAGTTGGATGACATCTGAAATCCCCTCTCATAATCTAGTGTATGAGACTCACATGCTATACACAAGCAAACGGGATAGCTGGTCAATGTAAACAACCTACAAAGATGGATTATGGAGGTTCCGATTCGGACTCAGAGTGTTCTTTTAACCAACACCCTTCCTCATGGTCGAGTGATGAAGACAGTGACATAGACATAACAATTACAGAGTCAGTAGCCGATATTCTGCTTGCTTGCTTGATACCAATGGTAAATCATCATACTAACACTGACATTTTTTTAAATGAAATGACTGACAACCATGCTTATTTTGAGATTTGTCATACATAATCTGATGATAATGACATTAATTCTTTGGTTGTAAAGTATAATTATGTACTAAAATTCCATGTTTATGGATTTTTCATTGGTCACTTTAAATAGATGCATGTTCTAAATAAGCCAGTAAGTAATAGTTAAGGATAGTAGCATATATATTTAGCTATAGATGTTGGTGATTATGTTTTGATCTTCTATTGACTAGTATATTGAAATTACACTGTTTGTAATCATAAGCTTGGTTTTCTAGCCTCACTTTGTAAATGACAAAATAATATTCTTTTGTAATATTCAAAATATTCTCTTCATACAGAATATTGTGAGCACATTGAAGTGCCAATGTAACCATTGAGCTGCTATGGACTACTAGATGAGCATCATGGGAACTGTAGTCTGCAACAAATAAGGATGCATGCCAAAACAAAATGTTGTTGCTGTAATAGAGGACATAGAGTTATTTTGGAAACAAGCATGACTATTTATAGAATATAGACACCTATTTCTTTTTATACTCCAGCTGTTGGATACTACATTTCCCAAGATACTCAGCCCACCGTGTCTAGAGTAAATCATTTGTGTACTCTGAATTTTCTGGATAATATATCCTTTTTTTTTTTTAGTACATTTAAAAACAAATTCTGGATTTTCCATTTCAGAGACATTTAGGTTCACCAGCTGCCACACCGTAACTGATTTAATTAACCCACGCAGTCACAGGGGCTCTGTATAATGGAAAAAGGTGCTAAAGCAAAACAGGAACACACTAAACTAATTTACTGGTGCAAGACTTGTCTTTAAAGGACTGTGCAAATTACACGTTTAAATTAAAATGCTTACTTTAACTTTAAGAGACGTGGCATTGGGAGATGTTGAATGTTTATAAACTGTTTTATGTATTTATTTTTAAAAGTGGCATTATATTATGCATGCACTAGATATATAGTAGTAACTTCCTGTGCTGCTGGAATATAATACATTGTGTGGAATCTAGGATCTCTTAACAATGCAAAACATGACATCACTAGAGAGACAGGAAATTACATTAATTTGAATAAAATTATTCTCATTGGTTCATGCAGCATAAAAAAAAAGAAAAAAGGAAATTTACTCAGCTAGTGTGGGCAGTCCAGGTTTCTTGCAAACTGCTATAATTTCACAATTTCACAACTTCATCTTACTGTAAGTTTTTTTTTTATATTTTAAGCAATGCACATTCATATGCAGTAACATTTGGAAGATATATTTTGGCCACCAGTCACTTTAACTACAATATTATTTCCCTTGTTCAGATGTTTGAATGCAACTTATTTTTCATTCAAAAGATATCACAGAGTCTTTGTTGGAAAAAAAATAAACTGTCTTGGGAGAAATTTATTGAAGCAAACAATGTGAATGCAAATGTAAACAGGTGGGAAAAATGACAATGAAATAATAAGGAGTAGACAGCCAGTAGAAAGAAAAGTTGAGCCAGAGTCTCAGAGGAGATAGCAAAATGGAGTCCAGAGTAGAAAGCTCCTGTACATTTGACCAGAACACTAATTATATATTTAGTTAACCCTCCACCATGGCAAAATTATATTTCTAAGTTATTATCTCTCTTTAAATGGAAGTTACTTTACTACTCAAATTACTACTTAGCAGTTTAAAAAAACAAAAACCTTTCAATGCATTTCTGCTTTTTGCCATAGTATGACTGTGATAGTGTGAGTTTATAAATAAAGACAGTTTTATTTTCACTGTACTGCCCATTAAATACAATCTCTCTACTTCACAAAAACATTGCTTGCTAATAAACAGCAAAAAGAAATAAAAATAAAAAAGTTCTTCACACATAGAAGGGTATACACTTGCTTCACAGAGATCTCCTGCCAACCATAGTCTTCCTCCACACTGGCCTGCACATGAATGCAACACATTTTTTTTTTAGCACATAATTGTTTTTTCTGGAATCACCTGTGCAGCTGCTGCAACTGTACTATAGCCTATAGGCAGAATTTTAAACGCTTGCCTTTGTTTGGAGGTTTCAATTCCTGGGTGTCTTATGTGGGGGAAAGGGTTGTACCACCCTTCACAAAAGCTAATCTTAGGGAACACTAAAAATGAAAATTCTCTAATAAAGCACTTGTTATGCGTTACACATAATAATGGAATAGCAAGAGTGTTTGTTTATATGCTTTTGGCCAAATCAGATCATTTCTCATTCCTATTTTGGTGCCAAGTTTATATGGATGACATTGTTGATTAGTGTAGATTATTTCACCAAGTTCCCACCATCATTACCATGCATCCTTGGTATGCAACAGATACATTTGCAGCACCACATCTACATCAGGCAGGTGCATTTTATCACTTTTGTATGAAATATAGTAAAACCTTGTGCAGTTGTTCTTCAGTTAGAGAATTGTGTCTACACAAGAAAAACATATATTACTATTAACCTACCACTTATGCTGGAAAGCCACTCCATGTATCCACTACCCTATCAGCAAAAATAATACTACCATTAGTGCCTGGCCTTATCTTAAATCTAGGGTAGCTTTATGCCTATCCCATGCCTGCTTAAACTTATTCACTGTATTAACCACTACCACTTCTGCTGGAAACCTATTCCATGCATACTTCACTGTGTTAAAATCTACCACTTCTACTGGAAGACTATTCCATGCATCCACTATGCTCTCAGTAAAGTAATACTTTCATTAGTCTCTGACCTTATCTTATATCTAGGATTGCCTTATGCTTATCCCATGCATGCTTAAACTCATTTACTGTATTAACTTCTACCACTTCTGCTGGAAAGCTATTCCATGCACCCACCACCCTCTCAGCAAAGTAATATTACATTTCTGACCAAAAAAAAACATTAAAATATTAAATATTTCCAGCCTTTTGAGGTGCACCCCAAATAAATGTATATAGCTAGTTGCATTTATACTTATATAAACATTTTAATATTATATTCAACTTTTTTCATATGTAATAAAAATGTTTTTGAAAAATTGTTCATTGCTTATTTTGATTACGTTACTCTGCACCAACATTGCACCTAAACGACTTAACACAGCACTATACAGTACCCACAGGACTTGTCAGGTACTCATATTGCACCCACATGATTTGCCATGCCACAGTGTCAATTTTCCTGCCAGAACATACCACAGTGTCACTTTGTCCCACTGAACTGCTGCTGCAGAACATGCCACGGTGTCACTTTCCCCATTGTACATTTTATTTTGCCCCACAGAACATGCCACATTATTACTTTGTTCATAGCCAATTTTCCCATTAATATGCTAATATTTCTAATATTCAGTTAATGGTAGAATTTAAAAAATATATATTTTAACTCACTGCAATTGGCCATTTATTTAGGAATTGATATTTGGACATTTCAGTTAAATGTCTTATATCTTTTTTTTGAAGAAATAATATATTGTTTATGTGGTATACAGTGTCAAATTACAGTCAGCCTTATCCTATTACTCTCCCTGACATCATTATACTGACAAGCTGCAATTAAGAACTGTGTGTAAACTATACGAAAGCTACTAATAGTGTTTTCAGAATAAACTGTAATTACAACTGTATTTACATAAACAGAAGATTCCACCTTAAAATAGAATCACATGCCAATGATTTTACTTGTTTGGAAGATACAATGTACTGATTACAATTCTTCTAGTTTTACAAAATGATGGCGCAATCTATTGAATATTCCAGAATGTCCCTCATCGCCCAATTACAAAACACTTCAACAAGATGCTATGTGTTGAGAAGAACACATTACAAACCTATATCATACTCATCCTTCTGTTAAACGAAAGTGTTACCATTAGCAACGTGTATATGTTTGACCATGATGGTTTGTGTTTTTTAAAAATGAATGAATTGTGTTTGTTACACTTACATTCTCTATTTACCTAGTAACTGCAAATTTTGTAAACTCCTAAATCAAAAAGGGCTTTCGTTCTAAATATACATGTGTGATTATGGCTATGTGTCTGTATATGTATATGTGTACATATAGTCCTTCGTTCTAAATATACATGTGTGGTTATGGCTATGTGTCTGTATATGTATATGTATATGTGTACATATAGTCCTTCGTTCTAAATATACATGTGTGGTTATGGCTAAATATATACAGACATATAGCCATAACCACACATGCATATTTGGAAAGAAGGACTATATATACTGTTATAACAGTGTATAATGATTTATTGTATTTGTAGTCTACATTAAAAATTAAGAGCTCTGAACAGTCAACTTGGCATGATAGCATTTTTTGTAATGTATTGTCACAAGGGTATCTATGTTATAATATAGTCATTTCAACAGCAAGGTACATTGAAGTCTATGCATTAAATAGTGCACTGTGACGAACTGAAAGCTAAGGTCCAAAATCAGACATAAATAGATGAGCTGTAATTATCGGTGATTTGGAGATAATTTTTTTAATAAGCTATTTTAGCCTGATTTTTCCAATTCATTTGTCATTTCACCACTGTTTACTGCATGATGAATAGAGCTAATGTGTTTCTTCTCTGACTAGTCAATCTATGTTGTGGTAGTCTGCGTACTACATTTTTTAACATGTGGAGCAATCAGCATGGAATCTAATGTAATGCTCTTGTTGGAATCAGTGCACTCTACTTTTCCTGATATTGTGTGCTATTTGAAACACACAGACATAAAACCTCACACACAGTCACATTTATACACACAGAGTCACACATACATACAGAAATACACACACTTACACAGGCACAGTTAGATACCCTTACAAGACACACTTACGGTTACACAGACACACCTACAGTCACACTTACAGACATACACACAGTCACACTTACAGATACACACAGTCACACTTATAGACACACTTACACACAGTGACATGTACACTATCACATGCAGACACACTTACATATACACACATTTTTTTTTCTTTTAAATGCTGTGTGCAGAGAGGTGGGTGGTTCAGACCAGGTTGTGTACACATATGCAGAAATACACACACTTACACAGGCACACTTACATACAGTTACACTTACATACACATTTACACACAGTCACACTTACAGAGAAAAAGTTACACATTCACACTTACATATACACTTACACACAGTAACACATGCACACTGTCACACATGCAGACACACTTATATATAAACACAGATTCCTTTTCTTTTTTTGAAAAGCTGCAGCGATGAGACTGTGTCGGCCTCGGATACCTGCAAAGGACTTCATTATTTCATTTTTTTCTCTTATATTCCAACTTATCTTTTACCATTGTCATTTAATTAAAATATAATTATCTTTTTACTACTATTCAATAATACGTTTTGATCTAATTTCCATAAAAATTGAGGCTTTACAATATAAATCAAATCTCTGCCTTATTAAATACCTATGTTGTATCTATACTAAATATTCAGTTACCTATACTACATACTTTGTTTCCAACTTATGAGTAAAATATTTTTATGAATAAAAATTAGAGTATTCCAGATGTCGACCATTTGTGGGGATATTTTGTTGATTTCAACTAGAGACAATATTAATTGATAACCTCCCATGCAAATTATCCTGTTAACCATGATTGTGTAAGATCCTAATATCCAACCATTCTGTGTGTTTAAGGTGGTTTAATATATGAGATTGAATGTTTATGATAGCTTCCCATGTGTCGCTTTGAATCGTGGCATCTTTTTCTTTATTTATGAGGGCATTAGTCCATTCAGTCCTGTGAAAGTGCAGCATTTTATCTTTGTAAAGAAGGAGTTTCTTTCTATATCATTTGAGTTAAGATAGATTTTGTTATATTGTTGGGAATAAAATCAATGTAGCGGTAGTTCTTGGGGTATTAACATGGAGATCATATATTCTCAACAGGAAATCTGGTGTTGACATGGCCAAATCCATAATTGGTACACAACCATTATATTAATTCGCAGTTGGTAAAATATGATGTTCTTGTGATCCAAACTTAATAGGGTAGATATATTGTACCATTGTAATTTATGCACCTTCAATAACCAATCTTGCTTGGCTGCATCAGCTTTTCCTAACTAATTCTATTCTTTTTCCCCCAATGAAGTCAGCTCTATTAAAAAATTTAATTAGATGATTTGGTAGAACATTTTTTATTGTTTTGGATTTCGTAATGTATTTGAGGGAATTGAATCATTTTGATTGTTTATGTGCCTGATAACATCTGATGTTGCCATATGCCAACATCAATTTCAAATAAATCTTTATTAAGGTTGGTGAAACCACGCCTTACAATAGTTTAACGTTTTCAGGTAAAATGATTCCTAAATATTGTATTGCCCCATTTGCCCATGTGAATGTACACAGAATACTATTTTTAATATTTTCGTTTTAGTAAGAGGTCTTCAGACTCAGTATCAAGTATTTGCAATCCTGGTACTTGTTTGGAATAGGTCCTAAAGGTTTAGAAGAGGAGGCATAGTGGAGGTAGGATTTTTGAGGAAGATAACTAGGCCATCAGCAAAAGCAACATTGTAAGAACATTAATAAATATTATATTGTTACAGTTTTAACTCTTGTATTGTTGCTATGTTGTTTTGTCCCACTGGGAGGAAAGTGCTGTATAAATATTTATTATTTTGGGTCAAGCTCCAGGGCACAAATTTGTGTATAGAGAAATGTGTTTCCCATTTCATAAATATCTGGAAGTACTTATAATTTGTTTTGTAGACATTAACATATAATTGCTTTTTAGCAAGCAGTTCTTAGTGAAATCATGCTTTTTAATATTCGATTTATATAAACCAGCTAGCTGCTTAAGAGCTATAACACTAACTTTTATGCCACAAAATATAAATTTATCTTCCATTTCAATATGCAGAAAAAAATGGTAAAAGCAGCTCATTATTTAACTGTTTACTGTGAATGTTAAGTTGTGCTATATACTAGTTCAGATTCCCATAATAAGAAAAAGTACACAACAGAAGTGTAATAACTGCGTTCTCTTATGTCATGAGCACTTACACTATTTTATAGTACTGCAAACAGTTCTTTGCACTGGCATAACAGTCATGGTCACATGAGTCGCAACTGTGACTGGGTCCTAAACTCTGTGGATTTCTCACTATCGCTGCCTGCACATTGTCTGATTCAGCATACAGGAAATAAAATCACATCCATTTCAAGGTGGATCTGTTGGAGGGAGAGATACACAGCACAGGCTTGCTGTTTGGAGGCAAGATGGCTAAGCAAGCTGGGGACAAAGATGGCACAGAGAACTATTTGGGGGAAAGATGGCAGATAAATACTTTTTGGAGGACTAAGATGGCAAAAAAAACGACTAGAGGCTAAGATGGCACAGAGAGGCTGGGGATGAAGATGGCAAAGGGAGGCTATTCGGAAAGCAAAGAGGGATCTCTCACAATCTCTTTTCTGCATGCTGGATCTGTCAGAGGGAGAGGGACACAGCACAAGCATGATGTTTGGAGGCTAAGATGGCTTAGGCAAGCTGGGGACAAATATGGCACAGGGAGGCTTTTTGGGTGGTAAAGATGGCAGGTAAAAGGCTGTTTGGGGACTAAGATGGCAAAAAGAGACTATTTGGGGGCTAAGATGACACAGAGAGGTTGGGGACAGAGATACCACAGCAAGACTGTTTGGGAGGCAACAAGGGCATAGAGAGGTTGTTTGGCAGACTAAGATGGCTCGGAAAGGTTGTTTAGGGGCAAAGGTGGCACAGAGAGGCTTTTTCGTAACTAACATGGCACAGAGAGACTGCTTCAGGGGCTAATATGGCACAGAGAATCCTCTAATCTCATCTTAGTTTGGGGCTAAGATGGCACAGACAAGCTGTTTGGTATATGAGCTGTTTGGTACATGTTTGGGAAGCTTAGATGGTACATAGACTGTTTGAGGGCTAAGATGGCACAGGCAAGTATTTGGTGGCAAAGATGGCACTGTGGAACATGTTGCATGGTGAAGTCAGAAGGGGGGGTGGAGGCTGGAAGGTCCAAGGCAATGGAGTCCCTAGTTATGCCTCTGGTACCTTGTATCACTGCTGTATAAGAAATGTTTTCTTCAGGCCAAGTTGTACAATATTGCTTTAGTAAATAATCAGAAATAGCTGTGAACTAAACAGTGCTGAAATTCATCCCAAGTATTGTAACTATATATTGTTTTTATTATTAGATTTCAATCAGTTCCTTCACAATGACATGTCTTCTGAAACGGACAATCCTAACATCTGTTGGGAGCCAATTACAATGCTTCCATTGAGATATTTGGGGATTCCCAATCCTCATGTGTGGATGAGAAGTCCCCATAAAGAATTGGTAGCTCACTGTACATGCCATTATATTTAATAGGGTGGATTGCTGGGTGTAAGGATATCTGAGTAAACAGCTGTATGCTTACAATAAGAAAAGGACCAGGAGGTGGAACATGTCTACTTAATTGCATACTTAATTATGAAAACATTATGTACAAGCCAGCATGCAACATATCTCACAAAATGAAGCAAAAATAATATAAATATATTATGCAAAATATACGTTTTTATTGTGCTGCAATCATACTTATTTTGAAAATACTATAAAAATGATTTATTAACATTGCATATTACCATTAAATTATGCTAATTGTTGTGTTTATTTCTTTCAGGGAAGATGTCAGGACAGCAAATGTAATTGCCGCTGAAGCTGTGACTTGTCTGGTTATCGACAGAGAGTAAGTAATTTTGCTTTCTTTTTAATAAGAAATTAAGCAATGACTTTCATTCACAATACAATTATTTCTTTTGTCTGGCAGTATATGTAACACTGGTTTCTTGTTACGTTAACTGGCACATATTTCAGTGACATAGCAGAGGAAAATGCCATCATTTATATGTTATAAAGCTCTACTGACTTCAGGAGGAAGGATCACAATTTCCCTGGTTTTGTTTCTATTTCTTCCCCTGCACCATCTCAGGGTGCATTGTGGGATTGCACAGTAGGCTTTGTGGGTGTGTTTGTATCCCTATGCATGGTCACCTTGTAGTTTCTGTCTGAATGCCTGTACAGGAAAAACTGAAATCAACAAGACTTAAAATGTGATCGACACAATTTCTAGCAAGTTGGCTAGTACAATATGGAGATGAAATGGTTTGTGAAATTCCAAGTGCATTTACAGGGACTGTATCAACTAAATATTTCTTTCACTGTGAAAATGTGTTTTAAATGTGTCTGTGGCGTCTCCAGTTTATGACATCACATATGGCTTAATATGCAAAGTACACATTTCCCATTGAAAACCAGCTCATATTTATATTAAGCCACAGATGTCATAAAAACTAATTTTTCTCCTAATTTAGGCTCCTAATTTGCTAACACAATGTATAGATCTTTTTCATTCATTTTTTTATTCTTTTAATTCACAGGAAAAACAATGTTTAAGTGATACAGTCCCTTTAAATGGATGTGTGTGATTGCATATGGATCAGAAGTGAAACGTTGTGTAAAGGGATATGTCAGAATCTCATGTTAGAACCAGAAAAAAATATTCCACAGGAGAAATGTTTGTTTGCTGTGACAAAAAAAAAGGCTGCAAAAAAAAAAAATCTTGTTTTTCCCAACATTATTTTGGTTCTCTTTGAGCTGGAGACATTGTCTTTTGATTGCTGTCTAAAATCAAAGACCCAAGGAATAGCCTGAGTGACCTTTCAAGGTCAAGTTTGTTTCCCACAATAATGGAGTCTTCATATAATATTTGATGACATCATTGTTGTCCATTGTCTTGTTTGATGTCAAGGTTTCAGAAGAAGAAAACATACATGTATAGATACTATCAGCAAAATTGGTCAACAGTATTGATTATCAGGCTCTCCATCTCCAATATTAACCTGTTAGATGACCTGTCTGCTCACAGGAATTCAGCACAGTCAGAGATAGTTTGTTTCTAAAATGCCTTAGAACTTTAACCATAGTATAAATTAACCCTGTCATGTGCTACTGTGAGAACCAGGCTCCAAAAATCATTATCCTCTATTGCATTCTCCTTAGATGTAATTCTAGTAAGGCATTGTTAGAATAATCACTGGTTTGTGAGGTATTCAAAAACGGCAATGGTAACAGTGCTTTATAGGGTAACAAGCATTTAACAATAATGCTATACCACAGTATACAGGTGCCTGAATGTCTCATTGACCAATAATGCTATATCTATATAGCAGACTCCTGAATGTCTCATTGACAAATATGTTATATCTATAGCCAGGCTCCTGAATATTTCATTGAGCAATAATGCTACATCTATAGCCAGGCTCCTCAATATTTCATTGAGCAATAATGCTATATCTATAGCCAGGCTCCTCAATATTTCATTGAGCAATAATGCTATATCTATAGCCAGGTTCCTCAATATTTCATTGAGCAATAATACAATATCTATAGCCAGGCTCCTGATTATTTCATTGAGCAATAATGCTGCATCTATAGCCAGGCTCCTCAATATTTCATTGAGCAATAATGCTATATCTATATAGCCAGACTACTGAATTTCTCATTGAGCAATAATGCTATATCTATATAGCCAGGCCTGCTGAATGTCTGATTGACCAATAATGCTATATCCATATAGCCAGGCTCCTGAGTGTCTCAATGACCAATAATGCTATATCTGTATAGCCAGGCTCCTTAGTGTCTCAATGACCAATAATTCTATATCTGTATAGCCAGGCTCCTTAGTGTCTCAATGACCAATAATGCTATATCTGTATATCCAGGCTCCTTAGTGTCTCAATGACCAATAATGCTATATCTGTATATCCAGGCTCCTTAGTGTCTCAATGACCAATAATGCTATATCTGTATATCCAGGCTCCTTAGTGTCTCAATGACCAATAATGCTATATCTGTATAGCCAGGCTCCTTAGTGTCTCAATGACCAATAATGCTATATCTGTATATCCAGGCTCCTTAGTGTCTCAATGACCAATAATGCTATATCCATATAGCCAGGCTCCTGAGTGTCTCAATGACCAATAATGCTATATCTGTATAGCCAGGCTCCTTAGTGTCTCAATGACCAATAATTCTATATCTGTATAGCCAGGCTCCTTAGTGTCTCAATGACCAATAATGCTATATCTGTATATCCAGGCTCCTTAGTGTCTCAATGACCAATAATGCTATATCTGTATATCCAGGCTCCTTAGTGTCTCAATGACCAATAATGCTATATCTGTATATCCAGGCTCCTTAGTGTCTCAATGACCAATAATGCTATATCTGTATAGCCAGGCTCCTGGGTGTCTCAATGACCAATAATGCTATATCTGTATAGCCAGGCTCCTTAGTGTCTCAATGACCAATAATTCTATATCTGTATAGCCAGGCTCCTTAGTGTCTCAATGACCAATAATGCTATATCTGTATAGCCAGGCTCCTGGGTGTCTCAATGACCAATAATGCTATATCTGTATAGCCAGGCTCCTTAGTGTCTCAATGACCAATAATGCTATATCTGTATATCCAGGCTCCTTAGTGTCTCAATGACCAATAATGCTATATCTATATAGCCAGGCTCCTGAGTGTCTCAATGACCAATAATGCTATATCTGTATATCCAGGCTCCTTAGTGTCTCAATGACCAATAATGCTATATCTGTATATCCAGGCTCCTTAGTGTCTCAATGACCAATAATGCTATATCCATATAGCCAGGCTCCTTAGTGTCTCAATGACCAATAATGCTATATCCATATAGCCAGGCTCCTGAGTGTCTCAATGACCAATAATGCTATATCTGTATATCCAGGCTCCTTAGTGTCTCAATGACCAATAATGCTATATCTGTATAGCCAGGCTCCTTAGTGTCTCAATGACCAATAATTCTATATCTGTATAGCCAGGCTCCTTAGTGTCTCAATGACCAATAATGCTATATCTGTATATCCAGGCTCCTTAGTGTCTCAATGACCAATAATGCTATATCTGTATATCCAGGCTCCTTAGTGTCTCAATGACCAATAATGCTATATCTGTATATCCAGGCTCCTTAGTGTCTCAATGACCAATAATGCTATATCTGTATAGCCAGGCTCCTGGGTGTCTCAATGACCAATAATGCTATATCTGTATAGCCAGGCTCCTGGGTGTCTCAATGACCAATAATTCTATATCTGTATAGCCAGGCTCCTTAGTGTCTCAATGACCAATAATGCTATATCTGTATAGCCAGGCTCCTGGGTGTCTCAATGACCAATAATGCTATATCTGTATAGCCAGGCTCCTTATTGTCTCAATGACCAATAATGCTATATCTGTATAACCAGGCTCCTTAGTGTCTCAATGACCAATAATGCTATATCTGTATATCCAGGCTCCTTAGTGTCTCAATGACCAATAATGCTATATCTGTATAACCAGGCTCCTTAGTGTCTCAATGACCAATAATGCTATATCTGTATATCCAGGCTCCTTAGTGTCTCAATGACCAATAATGCTATATCTGTATAGCCAGGCTCCTTAGTGTCTCAATGACCAATAATGCTATATCTGTATATCCAGGCTCCTTAGTGTCTCAATGACCAATAATGCTATATCTGTATATCCAGGCTCCTTAGTGTCTCAATGACCAATAATGCTATATCTGTATATCCAGGCTCCTTAGTGTCTCAATGACCAATAATGCTATATCTGTATAGCCAGGCTCCTTAGTGTCTCAATGACCAATAATGCTATATCTGTATATCCAGGCTCCTTAGTGTCTCAATGACCAATAATGCTATATCCATATAGCCAGGCTCCTGAGTGTCTCAATGACCAATAATGCTATATCTATAAAGCCAGGCTCCTTAGTGTCTCATTGACCAATAATGCTATATCTATATAGCAGACTCCTGAATTTCTCTTTGAGCATTAATGCTATATCTATAAAGCCAGGCTACTGAATTTCTCATTGACCAATAATGCTATATCTATGTAGCAGACTCCTGGGTGTCTCATTGACCAATAATGCTATATCTATATAACAGACTCCTGAATGTCTCATTGCGCAAATATGCTACATCTATAGCTTGGTTCCTGAATATTTCATTGACCAATAATGCTATATCTATGTAGCAGACTCCTGGGTGTCTCATTGACCACACCTAGCACACACGGAGGGTACCTGCCTGAAGTGCCGCCTCCTCTGACACTTTAATATTTTGGTTTCTGGAGCTTCACTGATCCCGTGTGGCTTACAATGCCTTTAATATTCACAGTAACTTACCAAATTAATATTTGTACGAGTTATTGTACTTATGTGTATTAGTAAAGAATGTCAGCACATCTCTCTATCAGCTGACTCAATCTAATATTAAAAAAAAAATACTCTGGGAGAAAACATAATTTCATCAAGCAGTTCAATTGGTACCGATCAGCAGAGATGAGGAAGATTTTGTTTTTACTTCATACAATCCATCTTCTAGAAAATGTTATTCCTGATTGAAAAGGCAATTTGCATCTAATCATTTTGGCCTCTCTTGGGTTTTTAGGCATGAACATTTTGGTGTCTTTCAAGTTAATTTGAGTGTTCTCTTTGTTTGATGTCAGTTGTTAGACCCTCATCAAAGTAAAATTAGATTCTTAAAGGAAAGGAGTCATATAAATCTGTTTTTATGTTTTGTATCTTTAAGTGTGTGGTGGTATTTTGCACTCAGGTGTAACGCTAAATTACAGTGCAATACAATTATAATTTGAAGACTATCAAGCGCCCTACTCTGGTCCAGCTTGTCAGAGACATAAATATACAGATAAAACATGTATTCACCATCTAACGTCGACACTAAGGGTCTATTTGGAAACACTTACGGAAATTGCATACTTCAGTGCTGCGTTAGATAAACTGAAGACTACAGACGTGTGCACATTGTTTTCTATATGTATCCATAAATAAAACAGAAATGTGGTCACTGCTGTCAGCAACATTTCATAAATAATATATATTCAAACTTTAAAAACTGAATCAAGTAATAAATCTAAACAGACTAGGACTGCACCACATTTAAATCCATACATTTTACAAGCCACACATGTATCTGTGTTGATATGTGTATGTTTATATTGTTTACCTTTTGTTAATTCATAAATCAGTGATGAGAGAATGAAGGAGGTAGGAGGTACATTCATACCACAGACAGGAAATATTCTGGGGGTAAAATGTTGTGTTCCCCATCTATCCTGATTCCTCCTTACAAACTTCCAAGTTGCTTAACTTTCATAGTCCGGTGCCCTGTCTCAGCTATCTGTGTCTATGACAGGTACTCTGGAAAATGGAAAATCCTGCTGTGCTCTGAAGTGTTTATACATAACAGATCCCCAGATCTCATGTGATACCTGGTGCTCTGACTCTCAGCGCTTGACTTAAACCCTGGCCCCTCACACTACAAGGAGTGTGGTTGGTTTGGCTTGTGTGTATCTGACTGTGTGTATATGACTCTCTGTGTGCGAGACTCTATGTGTGTGTGTGTGTGTGTGTATGTGTGCATGATTTATGTTTCATTGTCAGGCTCATAAAATTTTAACTGGCTCCTAAAAAACTAAATTAAGTGGGTCATGCCCTGTTCTACTGACATTTCAGCATCCTAAGAATTGTATGTGGTTTGATTTTGTTATGTGGCTGCTACTGCTGTGTACAAGGCCGGCATTGATGAATAAGTTAGCAAATTTAGAATGCTATTAGTTACTTAAATGTTAATGCATACCTTATTATAATTATTTAACCTAAATATGCACATAAATCACTGATTTACCGGGTGTGGTATAAGTAGGCGGGACAAGGGCAAAAATCCTTGCACCGGCCCTGATTATTGGGCATACTAATTGTGGCATATTAATGGGCATACTAATAGTGGCATATTAATGGGCATACTAACAGTGGCCTATTTATGGGAAAATTGGCTGTGGCATATGAATGGGCAAACTAACAGTGGCATACTAATAGGCACCCTGGCTGTGAAAATACATTGGCAAGACTGGTTGTCGAATGTCAAGTCAGGTCGGAGGGGCAGAGTGGCAAGTTTGGGGATGTATTGTCATGTCTGTGGGCAAATAAAAGGAACTCAAAACAATAAATGCATTTTCTCAATCATAGGTTTTATTAAATAATGACAAAACAGTCTACATGTGAATTATTAATAACTAGTAAAACTTTTTTAAGGTAAGGCCATCATTTTTTTACTGGGGGCCTCACAATACCTGTAGCCCGGGGACTAACAATGTCTTAATCTGGCCCTGAATGGATGCATGGAATAACCTTCCAGCAGAAGTGATAGAGGTTAATACAGCGAAGGAGTTTAAGTATGCTTGGGATAGAAATAAGGTGACCCTTCCTATAAGATAAGGCCAACTGAAAGTATTCCAAATAATTTTATTATTTAGGCAGAAACTAGGCAGACTAGATGAGCTGACTGGCTCTTATTTGCTGACACATTGTATGTTTCTATGTTTAGCCCCGACTAAAATAAATAATGTCCCCCAAATTCACCCTTTGTGCCAGGGGTTAGCCAAATACCCCTGACACAACAAATAAAAATATAAAATTAATTAAACAAATAACCTACCTACCCCCTACCTCTACCTTGCCCAGGTGGGGGAGGGGGCACAATGAAACATAGCCCCCAAAAACACTCTTTGAGTGACATGAGGGGGGCAGTGAAAATCATACCTGACAAAGTGTACAGCGACCATGGATCCTCAGCTTTTGCCCAGTGAAAGGGTCCTTCCATAAAAATAAAATAAAAATTGCGGCAAAAACAAACAATCTGTGCATCCTAGCTCATATGGGCTGACCAGAATGAAATTGAAAATAGTCAAGTTCTCTGAAACTGTCTATCTGCTGCACAGCTCATCTTGAGGGCCGTAATTAGCTGTAGTTGCCACCATTAATAATTTTCTGTTCAGGGGAGACAGTAGGAAATTTTGGCCTGGGGTAATATAAATAAAAATATGATGGAAAAGTTTAAAAATAACCTTTACATGAAAAATATTGGACACATCTACACACGCTAGTAAAAAACCCTGATACGTAGGTTCTATTATTTGTCCTGAGTTTATAAATAGTCAATGTTTACATGTTTTTTGCAAGTTATAGGGCAATGACAGAAATTAGTGTATTGCCTTTTCCTATTTGCTCAAACAGTTAACTTTTGACCCCGACCCTAATCATCACCTTACCTTAATTATATCCCTAACCCTAGCACTAAGACTATCCATAAACTCTACCGCTAAATGTACCACAAGTGTAGCTCTAAGGCTAACCTAGTTCGTAGGAGCACCTGCTTGAAGTTCCCTTCAATATACTTACAGGAAGCCATTCAGACTCCCACAAAGAAAATGGTTGGAGCAGAAATGTAACAGTAGTAAACTGGCATTCAATCGGTACACCCTCTGCTGGACAGATGTAGGTACAACTCTAAGCAGATTTTTGTAGGAAAATAGGGCACTCAGGGCCAAAAATGTTCACCTAGTCGGCCTAAGCAGAAATGCATCACTGATCCTGCTTAGCATTGTGATTCTCAACAGACATCTTCATCTCTAATAAAGGATCCATTAGTGGGGATCAGCTCTGCCCTTTTAAAAATTAGACCTACAATAAGTCTCAGTAATATTACATCATGTCAGTTGGAAGACTTTTTGCTGTAGTTGATGGAATTTAGGTACACCTCTATTCTAATAGTGAGAATTTTGCAACTGTCAGTATTTGTTTCTTACCATCCACATAGTATGTGATCATATGATAGCTCACAAGCCGCACTTCAACTGCTAGACTTAAATGTGAGTGGCCCACCCTTTTTAAATGTGTACACAGCAAATTAATAGTGACATAATGCTGACACCATTGCATTGTTTTTAGACTTATTATTTTAGCATAACGTTGATAAACAGATGTATGACATTTAAAAAACCTTTATTCCCTCTGTGCTTCCAACAATGAATATCAACTAATTACCCACAAAATAGGGGTTCAGAGCTGCAGAAAATGTATCAGTTGCAGAACACAATTATATAGGCTACTAAACCTTGACATTTAAAAGTTATTTATAACTGTTTATATATGTCTAACTGATTAATGCTAGAATGACATATTTGGTCTGTATGAATCACTAGTAATGCTCGCTTGTGTGTGTTTTCTAAACGCATGGCCGGCCCTTGCATGGGGCACAGTGTGCCTGGAGCATTGTATGTGACACAGTGTGTGTGGGTGGTAGTGTGTGTGTCTGAGACAGTATGTGTGTGCCACTGTATGTATGCAAGACTGTGTGTGGCACTGTGTGTGTGAGACAGTGTGTGTGAGACAGTGTGTGTATGCATAAACAAATAATGTATATTATAGTAAAATATTTTTTCCAAGAGCTCACCCACAGGGTGAAAAAAGAGGTAAAATATTATTATGATAAATGTAATAATGTTTTACTTTTCTTTTCACCCCGTGGGTGAGCTCTTGGAAAAAAATATTTTATTATTCTATACATCATTTTTTTGGAGGGGGCAGCATTCCATCCGTCGCCCCAAGCAGCACAATATCTTGGGCCTGCCCTTTCTAAACATACCATCAATGTTTGTTGTACTTTTATTGTCTGGCACTGTTACCCTTTATATAGTTGGAATCATACATAGCATATGTATTTCTTTCAGTAGTTTGAGAAAAACACAATTTAATGATGTAATTTAGGTGAACTTGTACCAAAAATTTTGTAAAGATTAAACATGAAATGACCTGTTAAGCTCCCAAGACTAATAAGAAATCTATCAGGATATATTTTGGCATTTGGACCAAATCCCAATATAAGTCAAATTTGGAGAATTTTGAAACTAATATGAGTCCTATAAATTGTAATACCACGGCATTTCAACAAAGACATAATATTTACTGAATTAACCCTTTTTAAATGAACGCTTGGCTTGTCACCTTCCTTAGAGAACAAATGTAATTATTGCTCTGTCTGTCAGAGCTGTGTTTTCCGGCTAGCACTTTTTTTTGTAACTCGAAACTTAAATAATGATGTTTTTTTGCTTTCTGTTTCCACAGCTCATTCAAACATTTGATTGGAGGGCTAGATGATGTTTCTAACAAGGCTTATGAAGATGCAGAAGCCAAAGCAAAGTAAGTAATGAGAATGATGGCATTTCTAATTTGCAAATTGAACAGTATCACAGTTTCAGCTATTGGTACTAGAGAGTAGTGGAAAACTTGACGTTAATGATTTAAGACTTTTTGTTTACTGGCTCCCTGAGTATTAAACTCCCATATGCTAATTTCTGAGCAGAAACAAAATTCTCGCACGCAAAGTGTCCCTGTACTTTCCAGTTATGACATTTTTAATTTTTCAGAGATTATAATAAGTATATAAGTATATTTTGTTTCAAATATTTATGCTAGAAGGTTGCAACTGGTCATCTCCAACGCTTACTCTAATAAAACCTTCAAGTTAGGTTATAATCCTAAGCAGTCAAGAAATTAGTCTACCTGGTCTGCAACCCCACCCCAAATAAAGACACGGAAGTTAATTGGGGGTAAGGGGCTCGGCCACAGATTTATTAAACAATTAGTAACCAGCATAACCTGCAACTTAACATTTCAAACAGCTACTAGCCTGTATGACTAGCAGGTAGCTACCCAATATATTTTCCATGAGCTTTGGTCCTGCAGAGCTCTCAGCCAGCTTTATGACACCACACCCCAAGAGCCCGACTGTGTGCCCTTACAGTTCAAATGAGCAGGTGAAGGCCATGTCTTCTCCGCCGCTGTGACAGTAACCTAAAGCACACAAATATAACATCACAGCAAACAAACACAGAGACAAGAGAGGGAGGACAGGAAATTGGATATGTCAACTGCTTCACTTTGGCCATTGGAAGAGGTTAGACCCTCCCCACTCCCCACTTTACACCCCACAACAATGTATCAAACCCCAGCAGCCAATGATTTTAAACTTAACAAACTGCCTGAGCATGGCCCAGGCAGTAGGCATGACCTTCTGCCCTATTGGTCCAGGGGTGTCACCTTTCTCACCTGATTTAAGGACCAAATCGATATTTCATGTTTCCATATTATTTTTTTCCACAGCAGCAGCGATAAACCAATCAGTAAGATGATCTTACCATGATATAATGTGATTAGATGTTTATACATTTTATATACACAGAGATAACCTAGCTGAAATCACATGCTTGGTGGATGAATATACACCCCCCCCCCCCCCCTCCCCTGCTTACACAAAGTTCCTGCATACATGCATAATCTCTGCAGACAAGATATTTGATTCTGCTCTCTGGCTGTCTGATTAAAAAAAAGAACAGCATCCAAAGGCTTGCTCAGTTGCCTTGAACATTTTAAATAATTAACAAAATATGAAGGATAGAAAGTTAATATACAGCATTGAATAGCAAAGTGTGGTATTTCTAACTATGCCTTGCAGTTCAGTTGCGAAATTCTAGAAGTTAGTTGTATACAGTTTATTGGAAAATTCTGATGGCCTATTACCATACTTGTAAGAAATACTTAATGGTTAAGTATTTCTTACAAGTATGGTAAAAGGCCATCAGAATTTTCCAATAAACTGTATACAACTAACTTCTATTTCTTCTAAGTCTTAACCTATTTCAAATTACTGCGTGAACTATGCCAAATAAGAGCAATACTAGACTTATTGGACATAAATAACTAGAAGGATATGATTTTTATTTATATAAATCATCCAACAGACTGACATCTGGGTTGTTCACCCACAAATAAGTATGCCACTAAATCTCCCTAAGTCAAGGTTTCTTGAATAAACACTCTTAGGAGTGTATTCACTAAAAGGTGAGTTGCAGGTGAGTTAAGGTGAGATGAGGTGATTTGAGCAGAGATGCACATGTAATGTCACCAATTTAGCTACACATTTTGCAAGAACAGGTTTGTACGTGTACAATGGATAGCTCAAATGGTGATATGAAGGGCCAGATCTATCAAGGCAAAAAAAGTACTATTTAAACAAAAGTGCTAAATTTTGAGCAAACTGCTATAAAATTCCACTGTTTCAATGGTTATTACTACTATTTTAGCACGTTTTTTCTGATATAGCACTAGTTTTGTCTTGATAAATAAGGCCCTAAATGTTTATCTCACCTCAACTCAACTCTTCTCACCTTTTAGTGAAAAGTCCTGACCCTTTGTGTGAAAAGCCACGTTAAACAACCAGAATCCAACTTCAGTGTCAGATAGTACAACAGTTACATGCATGTATCGATAAAATATACTGTATTATTCACAACTGATATTTCAGGTAGAGATCACTATTTGTAAAATAAAGATATTGTTTTGGCTTAACTACTGTTGAGGTAGTATAAGCATATTATAAGCAAATTGCAGACAGATTATTCCTATTATTTTGAAAGACAGCAGAGAAAGAAAATGCGGCACTAAATTAACTTTGAGCATCTTGTATTACATTATCTTAACTATATTATTGTTCTACTCCTTTACTTCTTTTCCTCAGTGTTTCAACTTCCAGCCACTTAGATGTAATTGCAATTGCACTGCACAGAATAGATCACCCACACCCCACAAGACTCGTCAGAATATAATTTGAAAGTGATCTGCAAAAGTAGCACTAATTAAGGTGTCAGTTTCAATTCATTTGCCAAAAACACTTTTTTCTAGCAGAGTAAAATTGAATAGTGGCCTCTTAGGAAAAAAACTTTTCAGTGTAGATGGTTCGCATAAAAAAACTTTATTCTCAAAGTAAGGGACATCCAATACCCCATGTATAATGAAAACTGTATTTGTTTCTAAGATGTAAATACATAATATATCTAATTAAAGGAACCGTCACCATAAAAATAGTTATGAATGAGAATACATTTTTTTTTTTTCCGGAGAAAAACTTCCTACACTCCCAGTTTCCTAACATCTATATGACATAGTAGTGTCTGAAAATAGAGAATGTATGTGGAGCTCATGTATGAACATCCTCCTGGTACATGTTTATATGCACTGCCTAATGTGGAGATACTAAACACACCTCCATCTGGGGAGGAGATGCTCACTGATGAGTACACACACCAGCAACGGAGATAGACAATCACTCGATCATCTCTCTGCTGTCACAGAGCACTGTTCTGTAAAAATGGACGTGGCCTAGTCTTAGTGGTAAATAACCACTAATCTTTGCTCACTGAAGCTGAATTGACTTTTACCAAAATTAAAATAATGTTTTGGGGTTTAGTCCCTCTTTAATATTTAAATGTCATATAAGAAGCAGACATGCTGTGCATTTCTGTTTTTAAAATGTGTTGCTCATATATACCGCTAAGCTTGGGCCTTGAAGTTGAGGGTACAAACCTGCCAACTCGTGGACATGTAACAGTTTATCACTTAGCTGTGTGCTATATATTTTCCAAAACATATTGTGCAGTTCACAAGGATTGGCATTTGAGTTCCCTAAAAACCAATGGCTACTTATTGATCTGGTATTGGCCAAGGTATTATATTATAAATGTATACAAATTCATTATATTGCATTATATACATACTCACACCTGTTTGGTTAGCTTCATTTTACACATTTATATTATTTGAGCCTGTGACTGGTTTAGCACCAACATTTTTTATTTTCCCTGCTAACATATAATAAATGTCCCATCAGTTCACTGTGTTATTTATCCAGACATGTGGAGGACATTATAACATATATATAACTATTAAAATGTAAATTCTAATTGAACTGTTAATGTATTTTAATGAGCCGCCACAGCAAAACATTGTTTACAATGCCAATGGCGAGAATAAATAATACTGTTTATTACACCTTGTGGCTCAAAATGCCAGGGCACAAAGTTATATCATAGTACAGGCACATTTAAAACACATGTTCACCTTATGTATGGCTTGTAATTCCACTAATACTATGGGTTTACTAATATACAGTAAAATAATAACCTGTGCACGGTGCTAAATACTGGTATTATCAGGGGTTGCGCCTATGTGTAAAGGAGACTCCCGATTGCCCTGTATACACTTCTGGTTGCTCCTACACTCAGTGTGCCACTGCAGCCCATGATTAATGAAAGTAGCTAAAATGCACCTGATTAGTGTTAGACAACTTATGGTAAAGTGTCAGGATGAATTAATAAGGCGCCATTGCCATTATACATAAAGAATTGCGACTGCACATTTTTACCTCCTGACACTTAACTAGGTCCACCCTGTCTGGCAAACCGTTGCCGACATTGAATGATAGTTTTTTGTGATCTAAGTTTGCAAGCACTGCTCAGACAGTGTTGCTTTAATGCCTCGAGGTCAAGGCATTAAGCATCACGGAAATGACGTGCTAAGGGCACACACGATTGCTCCACGGAGTGAATCGCGGGCACCATTTTGGAGAGCAACATGCTCCTCCAGTATGGATGCTGCCCGCTTGTGGGAAGAGCGTCGGAAGTGAAAAAATGTCCTTTCCTTCAATCTGATGCTGTTGCTAGACTGCCCTTAGAGGCAGTCAGCAACATTGTCATGAAAAAAAATAAAGCTTAAAATTAGCTTAACATCTAGGGATAGAACAATGTTTAGGATTACAGTGAAATTAGGGTTAGCATTAGGGTTACAATTAAATTAAAATTTGAATAAATTTAGGGTTAACATAAGGGTTAGAGTTAGGGTTAAATTTAGGGTTATGGTTAAATTTGGGGTTCAGCTTGGGGTCAAAAGGTCACTTTAGGCCACATTAGGTTAGAAAACTAAAAATCACTATTTTTAGTTATTGCCCTATAACTCGCAAAAACAGAAAAACATGGAAACAAGCTTATTTCTAAACTCGGGACAAATTTTAAAAACTATTTAGATGGGGGATTTTTTACTGATTGCATTTGTGTAAATTATTTTTTTAAGTTATAAAAAGTGTTTTATTTTTTCATCATGTTTTATGATTTTTTTTTGTAGTAAATTATGAGATATAATGAACATAATGGTATCTAATGAAAGCCCTTATTATAGCGATAAAAACAATAAATAATTTGTGTGGGTACAGCATGTGAAAAAGAAGAAAATGACAGCTAAACACAAACACCCCAGAAATGTCAAAACAGCAATATCACCAAGGGAAAGAAGGTCGTGCCACTAAGGGGTTAACAGTGCAGGAAGTTTTATACATCACCCCCAATGTATAGATCATTTTTTACAAATAATGTTTTGGTAGCTCAGTCCATTTAAACCTATCTTATTAGGTCTGTACAACCAGAGCAAATGCGCTGCACCCGGTTGTTTCACTTTTAGGAAGCAGGAATTAAAGTAAGGAAGCAGGAATCTATTAAAATTCATCAGCTTGCCAGGCTGGAAAAAATAGGGCTGGTAGAAATGTTTTACTACATTTTTTTACTACACTTTTACATTTCATTTTCTGTGTGCTTATCATAATAATCTACTGTTTAAATAGGAATTCAAATTTTTATTTATCTTGTATGAAGCTTCCAATATGTGAAGACAAAAAAAAAAAATACATTTTTTCATATATATCTTAAAAGTTGTCACATTTGTTTAGTGTAAAAAGGAGAAAAAAAATCAAATACACCAAATGTGAATGCAGAGTGTATAGATGCTAGATATGTTCTGCAAAGCACACTTTATATCATTCACACATCAAAATGTTCTATTCCCTGTAAAAATATCATATAACTGCAGATTTTCTAACATATTCTAAGAATGGTCAATATTGATGTAGCAAAGATTCTTGACTCAAAGCTGCATCAGAAATGTAATACTAGAGAATATCTTGCCTTCTTTATAGACTATGCAGGATTATAAGTAAAATAGGTACACATGGGCCTCTACAGTGTGCACTCGACTTCATCGATGAAGTTGTGTGCACACTGAATAATGGAAACTCCTGACAAGTAGGGCCGCTTTAAAGTATTGGTGGGCCATGGACACAGCTCTCAATAGTGGGCTCCGGTCATCTTAATCTCACCTACATTTGTAAAAATAATCCCTCCTCAAATTTACCCCTGCCCCCAATTTCCCTCTAATTGGAACCCCTGGCAGTTGCCCTCCTCATCCTGCCTATTACTACACTCTTTTACGTCCCCTCTAAGCTTTTTTCCAGTTTATTTTCTCCAATTGGGAAAAAAATTCAACTTGGCAATGGGCAATGTGGGCAAATGCCCACATTGCCCATTGGATAAAGCGGCCCGACAGTTTATCTTTCACAATGTCGCTCCTGGCACCCTCCCACAATAAGAAATGGATTTGGAAGATCTCCTTAATCCAAATGTTCCCAGGTATAATGTTTAGCTGTTGGAGTTCTCCAGAATGGCAGTGGGATTTTCTTGACACCCATAGGTTTATTTGTGTTGGATTTTTTTTTTATTCAAAGAAAAGAAAAATTGTTTCTTATATAATATACTGCATTTTTATTCTGAAATACATATATCTGTAAGGCGTCTTAGATAGTCTGATATGAAGACACAGGTCATTGCCTACAGCAGATGACAGGACAAAGTGACAAATCCAGCTGCAATAATTTGGTATAACTGCTACACAAAGTTTCCCAAAATGCAAAAAGTCACACTGGGAATTAGAGGTAGAGAACAGCCTGACATATTGACAGTGTGAGATGTAGGGTGCTAGCAGGAATATAACCGTATCATATGTCACACTGTCACTATAGCTCTCATAGTTCTGTATTTATTACACTTGATTTGAGTTAAATTAGGCACAGCCACATAAAGGCCAGATTAATTCAATAGAAAATAAGACATGCAAAGAAAACCTTGTACATCCACAATAAATATAATTATCATGACAAATGTTAATTATCAAGTGAATGATAATATACATATTCTACTAAGTCACATGTATGCGTGTGTACCTAGCAACAGAGTGATAAAATGAACCAGCTTTAATCACTATATTCTGGTGGGTTCACACAGTCACCAAAATGGACGATTTGGAATGTAAAGGTAAAGAGGGAGCGATATAGGGAGCTGGATGTCTAAAAATGTCTACAAAAATGCCTAAAAATACAATGAAAGCTAATGTCATTAAAAAACAACAACCTATATTTGTAAAAAAAAAAGTAAAATTAATGATAAGTTATAAGTTATAATGATAATAAAGGCAACGCAAAGCAATTAGCAAATTAACATTTCAATAAAAAATATAAAAGCTATTTATGAAACAGTACACAGGAATCTTTTCATTAAAAAGTGGCTTGACAAGTCAACTGCAAAAATTAGTCATTAATAACCAAGCTGAAAATTAATGGCTGATTTTTGCAGTTCACTCTTTAGTGAACAAATCTCTCAGTAAGACAAGAAAAAAAAACTAGGAACAAGGAACCTTCCTAACTCAATAGAACATGAGAGAGTCAGGGGATCCAAATCATGAAGAAGTCTTTTAATTTACATAGTCCAGAAAGAAAAAACAACTCACGATATTTTAATTACCAGAGATGCTTCATATGGAACCAGCACTTAACAGAAAATTGGTGTCACTGCAGACATTTACTGTATATGTGGGTTTTATATACTGCGATACAGCTGTTTTGATGCTGAAATACACTGGGTACAGTCAGTGAGGACATTTCAATGTTAACTTGATGATGGAACCAGCAGTGTACATGATCGGGGGTAGGCACCTTAATTATGGTGGACATTTACTGGGGTATGTGGCGGACAATTTAACCCCTTAAGCACAGAGGCTGTTTTTAGACTTCTGCAGTTTTTGTGTTTAGCTGTAAGGGCAGTATAGGAACTCCAACAGAGCGAAGGAAGCAGTGATTCGCCACTTCTGAAGCTCCTGTCCACAATAGCGCAGAGCCATTTCCGGTATGGTTCTGCTCGTCTAGTGAAGCACATGCCTATGCTCCTCAGAGTGATCATTTGTGCGCCAGAGTGGATTTGCCTTCACGCAACACCGTCTGATCACTGGTGTTGATTGTTGATCGCCTACGGCGGCCCTTGAAGGTGCATAAATTTAGTCCTTATGAAATTATTTTAACTGTAAGATTCAGAGACAAGTTGTTTTTAAGTACAGCATACAAAAAAAATATATAAGCTAGGATAAACTGCCATTTTAATTGAAAGGTTTGTTATCATGTACACTTTCTTCTTAGGATTTTATGTTGAATTTGGAATCAGGAATTTTATCTGTTTGTAAATATATTTTTTAAAATCCTTTATGTTAGTAACCACTAATGTAATATTGAAATATGCCACTTAATATTCAACATTTTACACTTGGTTTCCATAGAAACATGGTGTAACATGACAACAGGAAATAAAGACAATCATTGAAAAGTATAAAGGATGTCACTATAAAATTCCCTGGATTACACACTCGTCAGCGACAATTTAGGTGTTAGCACTTGATCTGTTTTAGAACGGGCAGGGAAACAAATTTACATTATTTTTGAGCTGGCTGAAAAAATCAGGACTATCTGTTTAATGTTCATCTGCTATGGCAGTTTGATTGGATGTTTTCTAAGAATGTGGCTGAACAATAATGAAATACATTAATGTTTCACGTGGCAAGCACAACACATCAGTGGATAGGGTATAAGTTTGTATTGATGGTTTGTGGCTGAAGGGTCTGCAGATGTGCAGAATGCAATGTGTAATTATATGAACTGTGTGCCATCTATTTAGTTGTATAATAGGGCATTACATGCAAAATGCATTGATTGAACATCAAAACCAGCTGTGATAAATACTGTTCATTACATTAAAATGTATTTCTAAAGCACCAAAAACAGTGCTAATAGTAGTGCTGTACAGAGGGGCTAAACGCCAGAAATATATTTTTGTATATAAAAGACCATGTTGCACTCTTTTATATTGCTTCTGAAAGGCACTTATGTAAGTACCATAAAAATAAATCTTTAAGTCTTGACCATAGATGGACCTATGACCATCAGTCACTCCTGGTGGTATGTTTGTGTGTCAATCATGTAAGCTTTGAGGGAGCAAATATTCTGTGAATAAGGTGAAAGCATGTGTGAATGCTAATGTGAACAGTTCATAAGGACAAGCGTAAATGAGAATGAAAACACATATAATAATGATAACAGGAACAGTTAGGAAGAATGGAGTTGAAGTAGGAGAGAGCAGGCAGGCAACAAGTGTGGGAGTCATAGTCTTACACAAGATGTCAGCACTGTAGTAGAAGAAGTACAGAACAAGCTGACGGTTCCTAGGTAAGTAGTTTGTTCCAGCAAATTAGTCTAGGGCAAAATTATTTGGGGAACCCTTAAACATGGCACATTTTTATTTTAAGGGTTAAAATACGTGTTAATATTTAGTATACAAGGCATAAGCATACTTGTGTTTAATAACATTTTTCTTTAACCCTTGATTCCTTTAAAGAAGAAAGAGTTAAAAAAACATGTCTTGCTGGTCTGGAGTAAGTTGATATGTGTCTTAATAGATACACACAGATTTACTCTGTGCTGTGTCTCACAGCTGAGACACAGCAGTTATTGAGGCTGGCGCGCACTTGCTGTGTCAGGCCGCTCACAGCAAATCAGAGCCGGGGCTCATTGTCTGCTATTCTTCTTTCCATATCAACTATAAAAGTGATCTGATCATTGCAACTAAATGTCACAAAGAAAGCTAGATGCAGTATAAACTCTTATTTTGTTTGGTCTCATTAGTAAAGGCAAATTAATTGCCTCTTTGTAAATATAGACCTGAAACATTGCAGTGTTAGCATTATCCAAAATTATACAGCTCACTTTAATAAATATGCTTATGAAAAATGAGTGCAAAGGTCTGTGCAATTAACTCTGGTGTAGCAGAAGCTGTGGACAACAGATCTCATGGTGGTCGGTGAGTGGCTGAAGCATCATGGAATCTGTTCATCACAGCGTCTGTATGCCTGAGGAGAGCCATCAATTACATCTTGACTTCTGTGAACTGTTGGCATCATTAACTACAGAGCGCATGATTCTCAGGCAGCCACATCTCAGGATCAAGTCACAGCAACTTTTACTAAATCTTACCGTATTTATCACTTACATTTCAGCAAATGTTTTTTTCTTTTAAATTAGTATTATCTTTTTTTTTTTTTTCTTATTTTAACACTCAGACTCTGCCACACATTTCAATTATAATTTATATGCTCGATTTACGTGTGTTGCGGATCATCCTTGTGTCCTTATCCAAATTTACAATCATTTATTATATATTATATAAATCAAAACAGCGGGAAAAAAACCCCCAAAAAAACCCAGAAGAAACAACAATAATACCATACCCGGAACAGAGAGTATAGGTTATCGCATATGCATTCGAATTTAAAAAGACGTGCTACAGTTACACATATTTTTTTTTTTTTTTTTTTATTACAAAATTATAAACATTTAACATACATATCCCCATATATATAATCTTATCATATTTCCTTATTAAAATTTCAGTCTCCATTATATTTTGGACATTATTAGAATATTGACCATAATTAGGGGCAAACATATAAAACATATAGACATTTAAAACATTATAACACTATTGACACAGTTTGACACATTGGCTACATATATTGCATGGAATCTGCCGGGAAGGGAGTTTTTATCCTGAAGGGGTCTTACTTTTACTCCTCCCACCAGGTTCTATTTAAACCACCTCTGGAGATCGATCTTCCTTTCTCTTTTCCCATTCTTCTATCCAAGTATTCCAGTTTCTCCGGTTTTCCTTTTTATTATTCTGCCTCATTCTATCACTGGCTCTCTCCATTCTCCACTGGTATAATACCTGGGCATATACCTGTTGCCACTCAATTTCCCCATTCCCCTTCCAATTTCTTGCGATAACTACTAGGGTACCCAAAATTATATGAATGATAATATGTGAGACTTCTTTCTTCATTCTTGGCCACTCTATCATTAATAATATCTTTTCTGGTGTTGGGTCTAAATTTATACCCGTCATTTCTTTAATTTTCTTTAAGGTTTTCCCCCATAGCGGCTTTAGTTTTGAGCAGTTCCACCAGGTATGTACATATGTCCCTAACAGTTACACATATTTAGCGCATTCATACATACCAAACAGGGAGTAAAGGGGGAAAAAAAACCAGACAAATCGCCCAGGGAGGGTGCCGGTCCAGAACCAGGACCGGGGAGAGCAACTGGCCTAGAGTCCACAGCAGGAGTAGAGGATAGTGATGTTCACGGTTATTAACTCTCAGGGTTAGCTTTATGGTACTGAATCCAGGGGGCCCATATATCAAGGAACTTGGGGGAGGTTCTCCCGACATGGTTAATCAAGGCCTCTGCATCCATTTGTAGATTAATTTGCGATTTTATAACTTCCCAAGAGGGAACTTCTGGTGATCTCCAACATCTCGTGAGTGAGAGTTTTCAGGCTAAAAAAATGTGGATCGCCAGAGATCTGTTTGGTTGTTTCGGGAAGTTTAAGAAAGGCTTTTGGGGTTAAAATATACTGGGATTGCATTATAGCGCTTAAAGTGTGGGAGATCCTATCCTTAAGGGGTCTGAGTAAACTGCATCCCCACCATACATGGGAGTGTGTCCCCTCTGCAGCCCGACATCGCCAACACAGAATTAGAATTGGCTGAGTGAATTTTGGAAAGCCTCTGGGGGACCCAATACCAGCGCAGAGCTACTTTAAAAAACAGCTCGACTAGATTCAGTCCCCCAACTGCCTTCTTCGTAACCGAAACAACGTGGGACCACTGATCGGTAAGGAGTCGGATATTCAGCTCTGCCTCCCACGCGTTGAGAGCATTAGGTCTGAAGCAGTCTGATACTGTGTCTACCAAGGAAAGAAGTTTAGCAATATTCTTAGATTTATTCAGTGATTCAATAAAGGCTTCTAGATTCGTTGGGTCAGACAGGTCCCTGTTAGCCATATATGACTTTATCCTATAATAATTCAGGAATTCGTGGTCGGGTAAGGTATATTTCTTTTTCAGGTCCTCAAAGGAGAGTATGTGGGGTCCTTGGAAAATATATTTTTATTCTTTGGTGGACACACACAATCCTTGTGTCTGCCCCTATTACCAACATACCCTCTGCTCGAATACATCAAAAAATGACAAACAGCATTACCAGCGTAACAGAAGGTCTACTATTAACTTTCATTTAATACGTCATCTACTTAATGCTTATGTTAGAGTTGTACATTGATTCAACTACAAACTTTTATTGTGTTTATTGACTGTTTCTTTATCTGTGGTAATTGCTTCATTCCCAGTGAAATCTAACCAATCTTCTTGTCTACACAGAGCACTTTTTGTCAATGTTTTATTACAAACAGATAATGAAAAAATGCTGACAAATTAAAACTTGTTTTGCTTTTTTTTTATTTTTAGAAACCGATCAGGGCTTAACAATAACAGAACTTGCCCTGTAAAGAGAACGGCCAATGGTTACAATTTTAAAATATTTGTTCTAAATAAAATTAGAACTCAGCTGGTAAAAATATTCTATTTTGTGTTGTTTTATCGCCCTCATGTGGTCACTGTATAAAATACTAAATTTGTCTTATTCATGCTAAAGTAGCTTGAAATCTGATATCTTCTGGTCACTAGCCTGTGTCACCTAACCTATAATTCTAATGATGCTCATAGAATTGGCTGGGCATCATGGGAAATACATTCCACAACAGCACAAATGGTTAGAAACAGCTGAAGAAACACAGGCCAAAAGATCAACAGAGTCTTCAAACCAAAGAATATAAATAAAGGCAGCAGCGGTGGTTGCAGAATCTAAATTTTTTTTTTTTGTCCAACATTTAAAACGTGAGGGCAGCGGGTAATCGGATCACTAATGCACTCTTATTCATTGGGGTTTGTTCACTAAAAGGACAGTCAACATTAGCATTTCCTCTCAGCAACTGAACGTACATTTTGCAGGGCCAAACTTGGTGCGTGTGTGCCGCTAGGGTGCTAAGCTGGATGATGTCTAACTGAATATTTTAAAACTCCCTTTTTAACCCCTTCCCGCTTGTAGGACATTCCATGCAGTCCTACTTTTTAGTGTCTAGAGGCTAGTAGGACGGCATGGCACGTCCTACATTAAACAGCTGTGTGCAGACCCCGCTGCAGGTAATTGCAGCAGGGTCCCCCCTGTCAGGTGAGACCACTTTGAGTGGCCTCACTCTGGCACAGAAAATAGAGCTGACGCTCAAAGTGAGTGTCAGCTCCATTTTACTGTAAAAACCTGCAGGACGGCATAGACCGTCCGGCAGGTAACAGCTCATCGTGGCTTCCCGCGATGAGCTGTACTGAGGATCCTCAGTCTGACTTAGGAAATGTAGCGAACGCTCAAAACTTCTCCGGCATCCATGTGTGCCCGAACTCCGTGCCGTCACGCGTGACGTCGCAAAGTATAGAGACCCTGATCGGGTCCCTGCTTTCGTGTTCCTGGCTCCGATCACTTCATGATCGTCGGCCAGGAACAGACAGACGTCAGATGGTGCTTTGGTTGTTAATGACCAAAGCACCATCCGACATGAAGGGGTTAACATTGCATTATGTAGGGCCAACTCTGTTCTTCAATGCGATATCTGTGCTCCCTCTAAGGAATTAGTCTTTATAACACAGCTTTGTGTATATCTATGTAAATCTTTTGTGTTTGTTAAGATGCCTTTGAGTTGGATGTTCTTGCAAAGGCTTTGCTATTCCTTAGGTTTAAACCCAAAATGATCATGCACAAGGCATTCTGTGATATCCCGCTGAGAATAACCTTCAGGTGAACATATAATTTAATATATACCATACATTTTTTTGTGATTTTACCAACACATATGTACATTAAAGTGCATTTCTTACTTGATTGGAACCTTATCATTCCCACTCTTTAATGAATGAACGCTACCATACATTCTGGATTAATGTCAGCAGAGTAACGGTTAACTCTAGATTTACTTCTTAACCTTTACATATGTCAAGTATGCAAATAACTCCTCAGACATGTGATACATTGGTGTCCTGCCCCTCGTACCCAGCTCATTTTTAGAAAGAACGTAGAAGGGCCAGCAGTGTATATGTTGTAACTGTAATGATTTAACAAGCGCTGACATATAATTGTTTGACAGAAAATGGCATCTGTATTTGCAGTTAGTTTTAGTTAGGCGCATAAATTATATAGTTTAATACTAAGAGCAATCCCCTAAAACTGCACATTCCCCTTTCTCTACCTAAGAATTGTAGAACTTGCTCTGCCTATCACTATGTCTTACAGAATGTATACAATATTCAGCAAGATGTTGTTCCGATATAACTGAGCCCATATAGTGAGGGCCAGCTTAGGCATACCAGTACCTTTCCTAAGGGTACCCCCTTTTAGAGTTATGCATAGTTGCCACCAGTTCCCAATTTGTTGTGAGAGGCCCATTTCTTGAGGTCTTGGCTAACTGAGAATTTTATTGCAAGAAAGAACTGAATAGACATTTCTTCTAGCAGGCATGTTTCTAAGCTTACACATGTTTCTTTTAAATCCTGCACTGATTGGTTATCCTTATTTGTGTTTTTAATGCTATTTTTATACTTGGTAATTAAATTGTATGATGTTTTTATTGTTATATTTTATGAATAACTATTTTATTTATTATTGTAAACTGCCTAGAGAGCTTTGGCATGGTTTAGAAGTTAAATTAATCATAACAATTTCTTGCTGGGAAATGAAACAGAGCTGCAGATATCACCCAGCCACTGTGAATGAGACAAGGTATATACACACGTATATAGGAAACTATATATTATAAAGTTATATACATAACTACGGGTGTCACTATGAACCCAACGATTCTGTGTCATCTTATTCCTCAAATCAAATTCTCTGTGGCATCTTAGCCCTTAAACAGCCTCCTTCGCACCAGTGTTTCGTCTTAACATGCCAAACAGCTTCTCTGTGCCACACTTGCCCCCCAAAAAACACTCTGTGGCATCTTGGCCGCCAAACAACCTCTCTATAGCACCTTTCCCCCTCAAACAGTCTATTTCTGCTATCTTAACCCCACAAACAGCCACTATGTGGCATCTTAGCCGCCAAACAACCTTTCAGTGCCATCTTTGCCCCTCAAACATCCTGTCTCTGCTATCTTAACCCCAAAAACAGCCACTCTGTACCATATAGTCCCCCAAACAGTCTCTTTGTGCCATCTTCATTCCCCAAACAGGCTCTATGTGCCACATTTACCCCAAAACATCCTCTTTGTGCCACCTTTGCCACCAAACAACCTCTATTTCTGAAATCTTAATGATCCAAACGGCATCCCTGTGTCATCTTAACCCACAAACAACCTCTTTTTGCCATATTTTTTCTCATACTGCCTATCAGTGCTGCCTTAACCGCACAAACAGCCCCTCTGTGCCTTTGTAGTCTCCTGAACAGCCTCTCCATGTCATATTTTCAATCAAACATCCTCTCTGTGCCACTTTTGCCCCCAAACAACCTAGCTGTGCCATCTTAGTCCTAAAATAGCCTATCTATGCCATATTTCCCCTCAAACAACCTATGTTTGTCACATTTACCCCAAACAAACTCTCTGTGCCATCTTAGCCTCTCAAAAAAGCCTCCCTGTGCCATCTTAGCCCCTAAAAAACCTCTCTATGCCATCTTTGCACCTCTGACAGCCACTCTGTGCCTCTGTGTGAAAGATCATCCAATTGCATAATCTCTACACTTTGTGTACTGATAGCTGCGAGAAACACCTGAAGATAGCATCATTTAAAAGTTCTGTCACAGGAATTGCTCAGTCCCCCATGCAGCTGGTCCAGTTGCAGTTACAACCCCTGCCCCTGGTCATGATTGTTATGCTTCTTATTTTTGCTGAAATGTTTGCACTGAAGCTGGAAAATAATAATAGTAAGTAAATAACAAAATAAATGCCACCCACACCAATACTAATTTACCTATCACTAAGTAGATAACTAGTATGCTTACAGCACCAGTACCGGTATACCTATAATGAAGTGGCAACTGAATACTTCCTGGAAATATGTGATATGTGTGGGCAATATGCCACTGCTATAGGGAGGGAAAGAGTCAAGGACATTAAGCAAAGTCCACAGACCTAAAATGATTTGATGCACATGACTGTGGAGCCGAAAACGTTCAAGGCCGTTTCTCATAAACGGACTAGTCCGGGACATTCAGGATGATCAAAACACATACCAGGAAGTATTGCTGGTGGCAAAACTGAAATTGCTCTTGACTGGGGGATTCTACAGTAAAATAGACTCTCAACGGAAAGAGAACATTTTTATCACAATAATGCTAACACAATATACAGGTCACATTTTTAATCATATATCATTCTTTACATGTTTATTATCTACAGTGTGTAGGTGATGGAATCCCTTTAAAGTTATATTTCTTTACGAGTGTGGAATAAAAGTGAATATTAAGAAAGCCTTATGTATTTAGTTTCTTGCACATACCATTATGTCTTGGTCAACACAATAAACACTTTTCTCAATATATAGCGGAGCTAGCAAGGCCGCCAAGTGCTTACACGCAGAAATGAATAGATTTTAAGCTTGTGAATCTTAATTAATTGCGTGTAGCAATTTTGATAAACACATAATGATGAAATTATTTATAAAGTGGAATTGTGATTTAGCCAATTACAAACTGTAATCATACTTGTTTACTTTTAGATTACACATGTAGCTGTACTAATTAAATAGCATTGTGAAGCATAAGGCAAGATGAACTCTTTATGTAACTCATGGCTGTCATTTGCATGCATTCTATTCAATTTAAAATGCATAGCCACGTAAGTAGGAGTGGTCCAGCAATATACGTTCAAGATGGACATCCTATAGAAGCTTTAATTTTCCTTAGCTTCTATGGTGTTTATTGTACAGATATGGGTGTTATACATAATCACTTACAAATTATGAAATATATACTCCTCTATAGATGGGAGAAAATGTTGTGTTTTTTTTTTTACTTTACCCTGTTTTGCTGACATATTAACTTTTTTAATCTTTTGGTCATGTTTTATTTTAACTAGTTAATCCTGGAATTAACTAATCACACTGAGACTCTGAGTGCAGGCAAAAGTTACACTTTATTATGAATCTTTCATGAGTCTTTTCTGTGATTTTTCAGCACCATCTAGTGGCCAGTATTTTCCTTGTAGTTGATCCAATATGCTGTGATCTTGTCTGAAATCGGTCAGATTGGAGAATATAAGTGATATTTGCAAAATTCCGTCAGTTGGTTATGCAGTATGGCTGAGCTCTGTCCAAAATCATTTATTTTAGTTCATCTAGGGTCAGCAAATCTCCAGCATTCTGAACCCGGGATACTATAGTATTTGGCTGTTCTAAAAGTTCTGATTACATCTGAACAATTGCCGAATTTGGCCCACATTTACAAAGTCCTTCAATTCTCAAGCTTGTTTGTTGAGAATTAAATTTAAAGGACCTAAAGGTACATTTTAATCTGGTTATTTCATATGGAAATTGTTACATATTTTCCATAATATAGCTGATTTAAAAAATTCATGATTGGGATATTTTTACAAAATATGTTATTTGGGAATAAATGCTGCAATTACCACGTCAATAATCTTGTCATTTAACAAAACACACCGGTAACCCCAATAAAATTTAGGGAATTGTCATGTATCTATATGTACATACATCAACAAATATAATTTAAAACACCGCCATAACAGCTCTTGTGGTATAAAAATAGCAGTGACTTCGGTGATACATGAATGGCCCAAATTACAGGGCCTGTCAGATCACAACATGCTTCGAAAATTGGAGCTACTTGAATAAATCCTATAGTGTGCATAGTGACCTCTTAGGTAAAATTGTCGCTAGAGCCCAGTGAATCCCCGAACCTAAAGAGATCCTGTTTTGTGGTGATCACTGTGGAATGGCCCCAAACCCAACATATCCCCAGGTGCCCCACACCATTGCCTCCCCCTCCTCAAAGAATGACATGATCAGATTCTCAGGGAGTAAGCCCTTGGTAGTTGTAGTGGATCGAGTGACAGACTCACAATCCTCCGGAGAGTTCCATGGATATCCCGCTAGTCACCAGTAGGACGTGGGATGGGGTAGTGGGCAAAAGCCCTTTTCAGAAAGTGTGTGCAACAATACCCAGCAAGACCTTTGGTGAAGTGTCTCAATGCACAGAAACATGGTGTCTCTGGTCAACCTAAGGGTGCAGCCCCAAGCAAAGCATATCCCCGGGTACCTCCCCCAATTGTCTCTCTACTCCCAAAATAGCAATATGATTGGAGGCTTTAGGAAGGATTGACTGTCAATTGAAATTTGAGTGCATTGTGCCAGATTAGTGAACCACTCACGCGTTCCAACGGAATCCGGCTGTCCTCCGGTTAGACGGAGGTAGCAGTGCTAGAGATGGGCATCAGGGAGCAGGCAGTGAAAACATTCTTTAATGGATGTAATTATCGTACAACACACACACTTATAACAATACAATGACCACACAAGGAAAATAGTAAAATTGAAGGGGGAGATGGGGGCGGTACAGTCACATGTATAAAGCAGTAGTGGGCATTACATTTTAAGCTATATAATCTCCTTGTGTTATACGCTCCATTTTGCTTTGTTCTTAAAGGGGTAATAAAAAATGTTTTATTTCACTAATTCCTGACAGATAAGCAATTTTGTCATACTCATTCAGTGCCTAGCTCCTGACATCACCTGGTGAAATGACAGATAGGACCGAGGGGGTCTCTCTGCTCATGTGAACATGACTATATACTTGCACATCATCCCAATGCATTAACCACTTTTAGGGGTAATTGCTGATGTCACTTCAGCCTGTGAAAGAGTCATAAGTGCAAAAAGGGATCAGTTTAACCAATAAACATGATGTTTCCTATAGACAAATTATGCTCGGCTGAGTCTGATATTTTAAATAATTATTAAGTAGGTTAAATATGACTGTTTTTTTAATCATGCCCCTCCCACAAACTAATATTCACATATATTTTTATATTTAAAAATATATTTTAAAAATGCAAATACGTGACCAAGAAAACATTTTTTCACTGTGTAGTAATTTTGTATATTTTTTGCACTTTTGATTAAGTTATTTTCATCATTGTTTTACTTTTTTTTTAAGGTGATTATCACATAGCTGATGAAGTTTTAAATAAAACTACTTCATAGAAAGTCAGCTAGGGAATATGTGTAAGCATTTGTTATTATCTTTTCCATACAGTATATTCTTAGTAATGTCCTATGGCAGTTGTCATGATACTCTTTCCATATGTCCAATAACCCCTTGCTGATGACCTATGGGTTAGTGGAGATAATACATTAAGCTCTTTTAAGGCCAATACATACCACCAAGGCCAAATGCTCTAGTGAGTAGGAGGAGTCATTTTATCACTGCTCCACTAAAAATAGCCCATTACTCATCAAGGTATTTGAAGTTTATATCCATTAGTCTTGGAAGAGTGACACTACGACAGACTCTAGAGTTAGAATTGGAGATAAGGAGGCTACTGCAGAGAGGTCTTTGAAGAAGCCAATGGCATACAGAGGACCGAAATAAAAAGTTCCAACTGTGATATGCGTGTCATAGAAAATGCCAAGTTGTTTCCGGATTCATTTTTTTTTTTTCAGTTCATGAACCCTGGATATTATTTTCATACGGTCCTTTTTAATGTCTCTGTAATTACAAGTGCTAGTCTTGTGTTCATGCAGACTTTTTACAAGGAAGATTGATCCAGTCTGCCAACATGTAACATTATGATTCTACCTGGGATTATTCAAAGACTGCTGCATTGTGCAATGTTAATAGACTTGTGGAACTTGAATCATTTCATATTGATGGGAACACCTTGAATTTGAAAAGTCTTGCAGGAATTTGCAATATTGTAATCACTTGGGACCAAAAATATATATATATATATACAATTAATATTTAACCTCAAATGGAAATAATGCAGAACCTTTCTCCTCATTCAGCCAGAGACTCTTCATATTTTTGTACATTGAAAAAGTTTCCCTTTTTTTTCATCAAAAAATACAGATACGAAGCTGAGGCTGCCTTCTTTGGAAATCTCAAACTTGCAGATTTTAACATCATTGATACCCTTGGAGTAGGTGGATTTGGGAGAGTTGAATTGGTAAGTCATCAGTAATTTTAATCCATGTTACCTTTTGGAATTTAAGATAATTTGATGGGACCTTTTGGAGCCTGTACACCTAAAAGTGTAGTAGGCAATTCAGCTATTAAAATGCCTGCTTTTTGCAGCTCACTGTTTATTATATGGACGCCAAGATGTGCAAAAGATCTAACCTATGTTATGTGATTGCCCTTCTACTGAGTATGCAGGTGGCTGGTTCCTTAGTTTTTCAAAGACATATGCTGTATGTTAATATTGGAATACAATATTTATATTCATATTTCCTTTATTACAACATAGGTATTTTTGCAGTATTGTGAACTGGAGAGCTTGTATCAAATGTTTTAATAAAAATTAACCCTTGCTTCCTTAACAGATACACGTGGGTTTACTCTCTGCTGTGTCTCACAGCTGAGATAGAGCAGGTCTGGAGGCTGATGTGGGCACAGCCAATCAGAGCGGGGGCCTTCCTCGCATGTCTGATTGGGACCCCTCGTTTATGCATGGTATTAGCAGAGGGACTAGTCGCCTACCAGACCAGGTTGCCTGCTTCCCATGGAAGCATGGCAGCTGCCAGTCAAAGGATAAACTGGCAATTACTATCAAAGGTACATGCCAGTTTATCCTCAGACTAGGGACAATAAAGTTGTCCTTTAACTGTCTGATATGGTTACATTATATTATGTACAAGGTCTTATCAAACAGTTTATGTTAAATCATTGTTAGATGATAATAACAATGATAGACATAGGGATCCTCTATAATAAAGTAGAAGTGTCTCTGCGTCCAGTCCCTGTGTCCGTGGGATTGCGCTACTGCGCGTGTGCCCCACGGACAGCCCATGGGACTTAGAGCGCAGAGACTTCGGTCAGAACAGGTGTTCTGACAGATTTCTCGAGCAAATTCTCCTGCGCAATCGCAGGAGAATTTACTCATTGCGCATGCGCACAAAGTTACAGCTGATCACTCAGCTGTAACTTTGTAAAGACTGCGCATGCGCGAGCGACGCTACCCACCTCCCGCCCCCTTCACACCACGCTAAGGTGGTAAGTAACACGGGGGGGGGGGGACATAAGGGGGCACATAGGGGCAAGCACCCTGGCGAGGGGGAGCCTTGAGGGCTGCCTCATCTTGATGGGAGTTGTGATCCCCCTACTGCATCAATAATACAGCAGGAGGATCACAACTCCCATCAAGATGAGGCAGCCCTCAAGGCTTCCCCCCTCACCAGGGTGCTTGCCCCTATGTTGCCCCCTTATGTCCCCCCCTCGTCCACATATGTTCTAGCGCCCGTTAATTTAACGGATTTAATGTCTAGTTGTGTATAAAATGCCAGCACTGTGATTCCACTTTAATATATATATGTATATCCCAACGCTTTCGTGTGCAGGATATTGCAGCTCTGCGGCCGCTGTCAGAGGTGGGCTGACAGTTTTTCAGGTAAGAATACCTGAATATGTATACTCTAGGTTGCAGAAGCAACCGGAATGTGCAGAATCAGTGCATATAGAGTAAATTCCTATTGATATACAAGCCTATTCATGCTTTTTATTTACTCATTCCTGTAGAATGTATATTGCAGTACACAGTACTGATTTTGTTGTCATTAGCGAATAATATGAATAACTGGCATGGAAACTGATATTTCACTGAAAAAGCATACTAACGTTGGCATTACATTATGTAAATTAGATTACAGAATTTTCTTCCCTTAAAGTGAGTCATTTGATGCAAAGCCATTTTTATGACTGGAAATTGGATAAATGACCAAATGTCATTAAAGACAAAGTTTCACCTTTGAGTCTGTACTATAGTGCTTAGTCAGCATGAAACGCTAACCCAGTCTATAAATACCCCATCTGCACCTAGGAGAAGTTCTGCAGTTTCCTAGTACACTTTTTAATAAGAATTTGACACAGTGTATTCACAGTGATATCATTATTGGTGTATTAGCCTCATACCTGCCAAAAATGCAACTCTCATGATTCATATTTATATTATGAAGGTAATATGGTATGGACAGTGGGTGCTGGTATTCTGTCTAGCTTAAGTATGCCAGGAACTCTCTGTAACAATGCTGTGTGTTGTAAACAGAGCTACTGTTACTAGTTACTGACATTAGGGAAGATGGAGGTGGCAGAAATCTGAGTACCTTTGTAAACTGATCACTATTTTGTCATAGCTATGACTTTAACCCTTTAAGGACCTGGGATTTTCCTGGGCCAAGGACCAGAGCGTTTTTCTATTTTTAATACGCGGTTTTTGAAACATAAATTTCCTCTCTCTCATTTAACGTACCCATACAAGTTATATGTTGTTTTTTAGAGGACAGTTAGAGCTTTCTTTTGATACCCTATACATAAAAATGATTTACATTTTAGTATTAAAAAATACATATAAAAGAGGAAATTTTTGAGGAAAAAAAAGTTTTTCCCCATTATTTTCCCAATAATAAGCTACATAACTAGTGCAACACTAACCCACTTATCCCCCCTAATTAACTAACTAATAAAAAAGAAAAATATTGGTTCCCAAACCCCCCATAACAAAAAAGACAGAAAAAAACTCTGAAGAGTGCGATGTCAGATCAGTAAAAATCATGCAACAGGCATGCAGGGGTTAAATTTTATTAAATAAATATATTAAAATTACCTTTATTTATTAAAAAAAAACTTTATAAATTGTAAAAATAAAAAAATCTGTTAAAGAAAAACTAAATGAGGGCCATAAAGTGGAAGGAAACTGATCACAGTTAAAAACTGTGATCAGCAATGAAAGGGTTAATTTTTTTATTTTATTTTTACCTATGTGTATGTAATTAATTTATTTTTACTTACAGGTCACTCTCTGTGCTTCACTATAAGAATGTGAAGCACAGGGAGTGAATTAGAGGCAAAGTCAGTGTGTGAACACACTGACTTTGCCATCTAATTTGCATGTTATCGCGGTGATCACTCAATCACCGCGATCACATGCCCGGAAACTGACCGATCGGGTCCAGGAGCTTTGCCTCGGGTGCGAGGCTTAGTCCTGGAGCCGTTGCAGACTAGCTGGCGGTGCCCACGGAGCGCACCGCCGGCTAGACTGCATGACGAGTTAACTCGTCATAAGGTCGCTAATGGTGCGGCTCTTATGACGAGTTAACTCGTCATAAGGTCGGGAAGGGGTTAAGATATGTTTTAAAGGAAAAAAATCTTAATTGTTGTTATGAAAAATATATTGTTTATAAAAAAAATATGTAAAATAAATAAAATATGTATATTTTGTATATATATGTACTTTTTAAATAATATTATTTTAAAATGTATCTAATGGAGCATGCCAGACATCTTTTTTTTTTAAGGTAACCTTTAACATTATGGGGTCTATTCACTAAAAGGTGAGTTGAGGTGAATGGAGGTGAGATGAGCATTTTATCTCAGCATTTTTACTATACATTGTGCAGATAAAACCTGATGAGTTTCCCCTCCTAAGCAAACTCAGGATTGTCCCTGCATAATGTATAGCTAAATTTGTGAGACTAAATGTTCATCTCACCTCAACTCACCTACAATATCCTCCTAACTGATATTTCACCTATGTCCAATGTACCTTATTTGCTCGAATATAAAACAAGGTTTTTTTCAGAGAAAATGTAATATATTCAAGGTCATCTTATAGTCTGACCTCAAATTGACATGGGACCTGGATCCCAAGTCACTTCTATGACAGAAGTTGGGAGGTCATGTGACCTTCCAGCTTCATCATAGAAGTCCTGGTGGAAGTGGAGGGCAGCAGCGGATGATGTCTGAGCGTATCGTGCAGACATCCTCCAGCTGCCCCCACTACTCACCACGGAGATTTGGGCAGCCAGCTGTCCATCATAATAGTCAGAGGTGTCGGGCAGCATGGAGGATGTCTGCACATATCGTGCAGACATCCCCCGGCTGCCCCCACTGGTCACCAGGGAGAGAGGCAACATTGGGGGGAGGGAGTGAGGGAGGGGGAGAGAATGGAGGGGGGGGAGAGAAAGGAAATGTTGGGCGGAGGGAGGGGGAGAGAGATTGTCATCGTAGGTGGGAGGAGGGAGGTGAAGGAGAGAGAGAGGTAACGTTCGGAGGGAGGAAGGAGGGAGAGAGAGAGGGGCAACAATGAGGGAGGGAGGGAGGGAGGGGGGAGAGAGAGGCAACATTGGAGGGAGGGCGGGAAGAGAGAGAGGCAATGTTGGAGGGAGGGGGGGAAGAGAGAGAGGCAACGTTGGGGGGAGGAGGGAGAGAGGCAATGTTGGGGGGAGAGAGCCAGTGTTGGGGGGAGGGAGAGAGCCAGCATTGGGGGAGGGGGGGGGAGAGAGAGAGGCAACATTGGAGGGAGGGGGGGAAGCGAGAGAGGCAACGTTGGAGGGAGGAGGGAGAGAGAGAGGCAATGTTGGGGGGAGAGAGCCAGTGTTGGGGGGAGGGAGGGGGGGAGAGAGCCAGCATTGGGGGAGGGGGGGGGAGAGAGAGGCAACATTGGAGGGAGGGGGGGAAGCGAGAGAGGCAACGTTGGAGGGAGGAGGGAGAGAGAGAGGCAATGTTGGAGGGAGGAGGGAGAGAGAGAGGCAATGTTGGGGGGAGAGAGCCAGTGTTGGGGGGAGGGAGGGGGGAGAGAGCCAGCATTGGGGGAGGGAGGGGGAGAGCCAGCATTGGGCAAGGCTGGGGGGGGGGGGAGGGAGCATCATAATTTTTATTAAATATGAAAAAGCAATTTACATGTGAATATATACAAGTTAAACTTTTTCCTATAGGGGTGGACAACATGTGACCAAACCCATACTCTATTCTCCACCCCTCAACTCAAAATGTGTGATATTTGCCAGTCTTCATGTTTGCCTATCTTTTTAGAGTCAGAAGGGTTATTCGTAGTGTTTGTCTATATTTCTTAGTTCAGAAAGGTGATCACTGGTAGTCTAGTGTAATTGCCTGAATGAGTCAAAGCACTGATGTGTAATGATAGACGACAATGGTTGACACCTTTTCTTCAAATAAATAAATAATGGTCAACCTTTTGGCTCAAGCCTGATGGTAAAATACTGACTGGGTGGCAACCTTATTGTCAGCACTAAGACTTTCTATAAGAGCAGGCAGGCAAGGGAGCATAGCAGGGAAAGTCTGTCTATGCTCTAGGCAGAAAAGCTACCCCTTTGTGCAGCAATAGACTGAAATTCTACTTTCCTAGCTGTATTAGGCATAGATAAAAAGAATCATCCTCTCGGTGCCAGCTCTTTTTCTGACCCAGAATTTGAGATGACTTCCATCCCCAAAATGGCACCAGTGCTTAGATATAAATAGAGAGAAAAAGTATACCTTAGGCTATCAATGGCTGCTGGGTCTGCAAAGTAAAACTCTTCTACTAACTGCTGAACTCTCTCAACGCTGGGTGATCCATACCCATTACATGAACAAAGCCAAACAAATTGTGAAGTTTGCGGAAAGAATTATACAATGCAGAGTAGTTATGCCAAAATGGAAAAGGTGTTTAATCGGTGGTTTGAAGAACTACTCTGCATTGGATGATTCTTTTTGAAAATCCACACTTTGTTTTGGCTTTGTTCACTTAGATATAAATAGAGTAGGTCAAGGGGCAGAGGCATTTTATATGACTTTGTTAAAAGTCAATCAATAAGAAAAATCAAATACAAATAGCATTTTGGACAAGCATTGAAGCTTAGGCTAATAAACAGCCGCTTATGTCTTGTACTTTCAAATAATTATATAAGGCTGAACAGCCAAAGTGAAATGTTATACTAGTGACCAGTCCAACACTAATTCTTGTTTTGGCGACAGTACAGTCAAAGGGGTGTCACTACTATGAATAACATTCACAGGTCAAAAATATCTTGTCCTAGGCAATACCATGGATAAGACTTAGAAGAAGAAATCGAAGATAAGCAGACGTTCTATTTTAGGAAATGTGAACCAAGGGAAATCCTCAGGGTCAAAATACTTTTGCTCAGTGGGTGCTTATTCTGCATCTCAGGTGTCATACTGAGAGTTTCCTCAACAAGTAAACAAGAAGGACTCTTCTGAAATGTTAACCATGTACAAAAAGATAAATAAAAATCAACATTTACAAATAGTAAATATACATATATATTTCCCATTTCATTTATTTATGTGCTAATTTTGCCAATTCTGTTTTTTTCCCACTGTGTTATTATAATTATATATATAAAAAAAATACTAAATACAAAAAGGTAGCACAGATTAAACATGAAAATAAAAATTAAAACAAAACATGATACATTAAATACATAAAAATAAAGTTAATTAGCTTAATATAAATATTTTTTATTAAATTTTAAAAAAGGTTATATTAATGTGATTGTACATTATAATTCTATATAAATATTTCTGTTTTTAATATATATCTACTTTAATTTGTCTAAACTTTTCTATTCAATTCTCCACTTAAACTCTGAAGAATTGAAATGACCGAATTTTATCTATGTTACCTGAATGTGGAGCGTGTTAGTGGGTGACCTGTGCATTTTGGGTAGCCTAAATTCTATGCTTTTTATTGCAAAAATGTCCCGATCTGAATGCTTCTGATGCTTCGGCTTCCGAATGGGAGGATCCATTTTGCTACTGAAGTGAAAACCTTTATATAGCTTTGCTTCAGGTGTTTGCTTGTTTTATTGCACTTTTGTGTATTTTGTATTCCTCTTATTTTAAGTAAACAAGCTGATATGATCAGCTATTAACTGTTATTTCCACAATTCTCTTGGACTGAATCGTCAAATAAACTCTTCATGATTTTGGGTTCAAGTGTTGACAAGATGTCGATAAGATACTTTGCTGTAGCAACGACCTGCAACTCCCTATGCTACATTTGAGTCGCCACATATAAATATTATGTATTCAGTTTATTATATATTATCAACTTTAATTACATAGTATAAATTACCATGCTTCAAAAATAATAACAGACCTGAAATCTGTTGTTTACTTGCTAAACAGTTTTACAAATTCAAAGTGCAAAGCTTTAATACTTCTTAAATTGCAATCTAGGAACATTTAGCTGTATTTTGTTTCCTGAGCTACTGAAAGGTTGTCCTTGATTTGGTTGCAACATGGCAGGGAGACACATAGTCATCTAAAGGAAATGCCAAATGTTATCTAAGTTAAGAAGGGAAACCCTGAACTAAGTGCTTGCTTCACTGTCAGATCCTGCTGAGATATATCCCACTAATCATTTCAATCAAATTGTACACCAGAACATGGTTCAGTTAGCATCGGTGCAGTTTTATACACAATGATTCATTTTTTTTAATCACCTGCTCTAAGATTGTTTTATATTTGCAAAGAAACGTAGTCGTGGAACAATTGAAAAGAACAGTAATAACTGAAAAATAGTCTTTTTCGATAAGATGGGAGAACAATTTGAGTTTTGTTCTATTTTGTTTTCATTTTTAATTTTCTATATTCCATCACAGTCACATTACTGGTTATATACTGAACAGGAGGTGATTTCAGAGTGTTGCTTATGTTATTTTTTTTTTTTTTTTTATATATAAAAGTTATGTTTTAATAGTAATAATAATAAATACTTTTGGATTCTTTCCTTCGTTATCCATGAGGATTTTCCCTTTTCCTTTTCTTCCTTTAGTAGTTTTCTGAGCAGCACTTGGACTCTTTTCATTGGACAAAGCAACTTAAATGTTTCTATGTTTCATAGTATCTATAACTCTGTGCAACTATATTAGATTACATAGGAATTTATTTTCGCTATTTGACAAAGTTACAGTTTTTATTTCCATTAAATGTCCATCTGTGATTTACAAGGTAAACTAATACGATGTTCTTAAATTTCTCAGTTCTTCCTGGAACAACTTGTATTCATAATGAGAGCTAGAGATTTCATCACTGGATGGTCATTTGACACAATCTAACCAGGTGGCTGAAGGTCATGGCAAGGATTAGCACTTATTCATATAGCACCAACATAGTCCATAGCACTGTACAATGGAAAAAGCATATTTGTGATAAACCAAGTGTATTGTATTATCTATATGACTTAATACCCATAAATCATAATATTGTTCACTGAGCAATATTTACCGTATTTTCCGCCTCATAAGATGCACCTGACCATAAGACGCACCCAGTTTTTAGAGGAGGAAAACAAGAAAAAAAACTCAATATGCCAGGATTTAGCCATTCAATATGCCAGGATTATGCCCCCCACTATGCCAGGCTTTTGCCACTCATTATGCCAGGCTTTTGCCCCTCACTATGCCAGGATTTTGCCCCTCACTGTGCCAGGCTTTAGCCACTCATTATGCCAGGCTTTTGCCCCTCACTATGCCAGGATTTTTCCCTTCACTGTGCCAGGATTTTGCCCCTCACTATGCCAGTCTTTTGCCCCTCACTATGCCAGGGTTTTGCCCCTCACTATGCCAGGATTTTGCCCCTTACTGTGCCAGGATTTTGCCCCTCACTGTGCCAGGCTTTAGCCACTCATTATGCCAGGCTTTTGCCCCTCACTGTGCCAGGATTTAGCCATTCAATATGCCAGGATTATGCCCCCCACTATGCCAGGCTTTTGCCCCTCACTATGCCAGGCTTTTGCCCCTCACTATGCCAGGATTTTGCCCCTTACTGTGCCAGGATTTTGCCCCTCACTGTGCCAGGATTTAGCCACTCATTATGCCAGGCTTTTGCCCCTCACTGTGCCAGGATTTTGCCCCTCACTATGCCAGGATTTTCCCCCTCACAATGCCAGGATTTTTCCCCTTATTATGCCAGGATTTGCTCGTTTGTGCCACCCTCCTCCCCCTTCCCTAGCACTTACCTCCATGCTGCTCTCCGTTGTGTTCTCTCCGTTGTTTCCTCCATGCAGTCTAACCTCCTGCATGGAGGAAGGAAGCTCCGGGCGCTTTTTTTTTTTCTTCTTAACTTTATTGAAGTCGCGCAACGTCAATAAAGTTGAGAAGGGGAAAAAAAGCGCCCGGAGCTTCCTTCCTCCGTGCAGGAGGTTAGACTGCACGGAGGAAACAACGGAGAGAACACAACGGAGAGGAGCATGGAGGTAAGTATGCACAAACATTCGCTCCATAAGACACACAAACATTTCTCCTCACTTTTGAGGAGGAAAAAAGTGCGTCTTATGAGGCGAAAAATACGGTAAATAATGTGATAACCAGCACAGATAATAGCACAGGCCAATATTAGTCTTACACAAACCTTTAATTAAGGAATGAAAACTAATAACCTAAAACAATTGTTTTTTTCAGTATTCCAAATCTGGCATTCAGTGAGTTTAAACAGAGTTTGTTTTTTTAATTCTTTTAATGATTTAATTGATTAACAATTTATACATCTAGGGTTTCAGACTTTTATGCCTGAAGTTTGCTTCCTGATGCTTTGTATTGTGGGTAGGGTTGCCACCTGGACAGTATTTTACCGGCAGGCTGGTAAAAAAAAAAAAGGCAGCAGGCCAATGTTAAGTCTATGGAGACAGTAGCAAGCCTGGTATTTTTCTGAAGAAAAGGTGGCAACCTTAATTGTGGGAGCACACACTAAGGGACCGCAGGATTGTGGTCTCCAGTTCCACCGAGCTCCACCTATGTCCTGAAAAGTGGGATCTCAGCCAGACAGAATCCCAAAACTGGGACTGTCCCACAAATGCTCACAGATGGTAGGCATGTGCTTGGAATCTATTCACAAAGCTGTGGTGAGCTGCTAAGAATTATTAAGATCAGGCATTAATAGCTGGATTGGAAAAGCAAGACAGATTGATAGGCACGTTTTCGAATTTTGTATTTTTTAGACAGACTTTTTTTTTTTTTACATTTTACATAACTTCATTGTTTTATTGCTTTTTAAGTGGAGGATTATATGTGTAATATATGTGTTGATTACTCGGTTCATATTCCACTACTTAGGTCCAGCTGAAGAGTGAAGAGTCAAAAACATTTGCAATGAAAATTCTTAAAAAGCGCCACATAGTCGACACCCGGCAGCAAGAACACATTCGATCAGAAAAGCAAATAATGCAGGGGGCTCATTCTGACTTCATTGTAAGGTAAGGCTACAGAATAAGACAACACTTAAGCATCTACTTAATAAAGAGAGAATTGCAGGGAATTGAGATGCAGCTGAATGAGGAACATTTTCCAACTCAGCTACTTTGGCCTTAAGAAATTCCCATCTCAATTCCCTGGAAATCTCATTTTTTTCGTAGACCCCATAAGATGTGAATGCCCAAGTGACAGGAACTCCAATTAGTTAGAGGAAACTTTAATAATGGTTTTGAATATTGGAAAATTTGGAATTGGTTGGCGAGAAAACCAATTTCATCCTCTGCCCTCATTTGTAAAATAAAAAAATTCTGCCTGCATTCATGTATGTTAAAAGAAACAATGTAAGCATGAGCTGGAATAAAAATGCATTGTGTATGTACCAGCAGATATTGTTAGGTTATGAGCATATGGTTGCCAAATTTTCTTTAAAAAAACTACCAGCCATGCTATTGTAATTTTTTACAGGTTGGGTGGTATATGAGAGAAGTGGAAAAATTTAACTTTTCAGAAATATTGCTCACAAAGCTTAACAGACATTTTGCCACACATTTGTCCTATAGCTGGGAATGGACCGTCCATCCCTGATGCTCTTGCTCTGTAAGCCATACAGTGATAATGAAATATATCTGTGTTTATTTACAATAATACACCACATGAGAACTGTTGGTACATAAGATTCTATGTATATGCAAATAACAATCTTTAATTAGCCTATATTTTCCCCCCAATAGGTTATACAGAACGTTTAAGGACAGCAAGTATTTATACATGTTAATGGAGGCCTGTCTAGGTGGAGAGCTTTGGACTATTCTCAGGGACAGGTAGGCAAAAGTATCTCACTGGAAGAGACTCTCTGAAACCATCAATGGCATATCAATGGCATATCAATGGCATATCAATGGCATAATAATGTTCAAGAAGTTAATGTACTAGAACAAAAAGAAGCAGTTTAAGGTTTTATGACATACTTATAATATTATACATACATACAGGTATTTGACAGAATTATAGTAGGTGAGTGTAAAAATAGATACACATGATGAAGTGAACTTTTGAGGGGATTACAGTTATTATAGGATGAAATTATTACACAAGAGTTTCAACTATTTTTTATAGACCTGAATATTTTATTAGTATTATTATATAAAAAAAAAATCTTCAAAATGAGAGCTTGGTTTTCATAAAATACACAAGCCCGGCTACTTAATATAATACTTTTTATTAAACATTTTGCATTTTTTAATGTATATTGCAATGGACTGATATAATTCAAGCAAGGGACTGGCTACCTTGACAACACAAGTATCTTATCAATACATGATACCGTGCGCACAATCTGCATTCAATCTGCTGCTATCATGATTATTAGATGGACAAATTAGGCCATTATCATGAAGACTTATCTGAGGGTGGAGTTCTCATAGTGGCACAATCAGCAGGAATGCTCCATTGGTTTCCGTAATGATCGCTATACATTTAAAACTGCTAAGAGTCATGATCTGATCTTCATGCCATCTTTATTTATAGATATTCCAGAACATTCTGCCTGTTGTTTGATCTCATTTTTGAAACCCAAAGGTTTAAAAGTGCAGATCTCCAATGTCGTCATTTCCCTAATTTTGTCTCTTGACAAATGTTGAACTTTTAGCAAGAAGTGTGGTGAAATTGGTTTACGTGGCTTAGCATTTGTTGCACGTCCTGACACACTTCAAAGAATAGATAATGATTGCTGTGTTCAGTTACTGGAAATTCTAATCTAATTAGTTACAATAAGCCCTCTGTTCATATCTATAAGGTTGTGAAAGACTTGGTTAAAAGGCTAGTTACAAAATGCACACTGACTAAACAGGCGCAAGTAAGCCTGACTAAACAGGCGCAAGTAAGCCTGACTAAACAGGCGCAAGTAAGCCATTTCTTTTTATAATCTACCTTCTGCTTTAATATATGTTCAGGTATCTTATTACAAAAGTCAACTATCACATAGGGCAAGCGAAGGTCTTCAGCTGTGGCTACAATAAAACTCCAATCACCCTCAGACATCAGAAGTATAGTTCAGCTTCAGAGCTATTACTGAACTTTGGTGCAGAGCAAGGTTCATAATGCCCAATACCACCTGGAGGCCTAGCTTCAGAAGAGCAGTGCCAGTGCCAGAACACACCGGAAAATGAAAATCAGGACTATGGGATAGCGGTCCTGAATTAGGGCTTGTCCCATGTAAAACATGCAGACCAGGGATAGGCACAAACACTGGTCATGGTTGGGGCCTGAGATTGACAATTTAATGATGTTCTATGAATCATCACTCACTGACCTTGCCATGGACACTTTTCCTAACCCTGAATACAACTGCTGTGGAACATGGCAGCAGTAGGGGGTTTCCCTGCACCCCCCCCCCCCCCCCCCTATGCTTAGCCATAATAGTTGTGAGAATTTGCCTTGTAAAACATTACTTGCTTTAAGACTCCTAGTTTTATCCAGTAATTTTCTCTGCGTTCTGCTCTTTCTTTCCTCCAATTACTATCCTTTGACAACAACAGCAAAGCAACACCAGGAATTACTCAAACTGTGTATAAGTATGAACTCTATTCAGCTACATATATTGTAAATGTGTCTTACTACCAATATGTACATGAACTGGTCTAATACATGTTCTAAGCCCATTGGGCCCTGGTTTCTCCATACTGAATTGACCACATTTCAATTTATAGGTATAAAATAAACTTACTGGAGAATGGCAATTGTCCTGGAACATAATGTACATAATGGTTAATACACACAAAATTAACCAATGATTCCATTTTTTGTATATTTTCATGTTTTTATTTTCTATTATTCTTTTCTCGTGTCATCTTGGGTATTTGCATTCATTTGTAACATTGTATTTGTTTATTTTCCCACTGTGATCACCTTGGAACCAAAGCATAGAATGTACTTACATATAAACTATCTAGCGTCCGCACTGATATGCTGTTATTTTGTTAAAATGTAAAAAATCTTTGTAACTACATTGTAAATCTGTTGTAATGCAACATTCTAGTGTAATCTATATATTGCTTAGCTATATATTGCTAATACCTAATGACTACTTACAGGAATTGTATAGAAACTGAAACTAATATTTGGTTATAAAAATTTAAATATCTTATGTGCCCAGTCAATACCAACAATCATTATATATTTGAAGGATGCATCTTAAAATACGAATATTATTTCCTCCTCCAATGAATAGGCAGGATCTAGTGGGTGAAAGGTGGGCTGGTATAACTGTTAATACAAATTGATTTAACCTACAGCAGATAGGGGCTCTGAGATTGGCATACTTATTATGATTATTACACAGATGGCTGTCACTTCAGTGGCATAGCTAAGGCTTTTGCCAGCCTGGGTCGGTTCCTGAGTTTGCCACCCCATGCCATTTTTGTATTCCTGTCCCAGATCACAAGGTGATCGGTAGCCAAGGACACAGTGGCAGAGACCTGCTCAGGGTCTTAATAGACTCTATGGGTCCCTGCCGAAAACTCTCGAGACCTTGTGACATCACAGGATGCATGCCTGAGAGTTTGTGCTTGCTTTGAGTGGCGGCTACATTTTCCCTGTCAGACTGAGGCCACTCAAAGTATCCTTACCTGACAGGTGGGGTCCGTAGCACAGATCATCGTGTTAGACAACATTGAGCTGTTAAATGAATGCCCTAGTGCATTTTGGGCTGCTCCATCTGCTCTGTGTCACTTGATGGTAGCTGGAAAATATATGATATTTAACTGTGAATAGCATTTGCCAGTTTCAATTGTAACTGTAGATGACAAGTTCTGCTTCTTGTAAGTATAATCACTTAACCTACTGATTTACTGGCAAAATCTATTGCAAATATACAGATTACAAGAAAGGCTTACATGAAACGTTCTTCTGCCTCCAGCAAGATGGCCACTAAATGCACCAAGTGGAAGAATGTGCAGGACCCAGGAGGTGACGACGGCATCCCACAATGCCTTGCTTGCAAGTAGTACAGAAAGCATTGTGGGATACTGCCATTCCTAATTTTTGCAGGGGCAGAAGTATGTATTTCTACAATTTTTGGAGCAGCATTTTTTGATGAAAACATTTTCTATATTGTTAAATAATGGTCTTTGTACAATATAGATTTCACTCTCAGTTAGGGTTGCCACCTTTTCTACAATTCAATAATGGCAATGACATTGGTTCTATAAACTAAACATTTGCCTTGGGACAATTTTTTTACCAGCACACCTGTAAAAGACTGGTTGGGTGCTCACTCGGGTCTCAGTACAAATATATATATATATATATATATATATATATATATATATATATATATATATATATATATATATATATATATTAATATTTAAAGCCAACATGCTTTGTTTTAATACATTTTATTAAAATGTTTAATAAGGAACTTGCCATAATTAATAAATAATCTTTGTCAGTGGTTTTAAGTATTAAACATTAAAGGTTATAAAATACATTTCCAACAACTAAACTTATTTATGTGCTGCATGTTGAGTTGTGTTATACATATTCACTGTATTCTTGTTCATTGCACAGTTTTGTTCATCATTACATAGTACGCAGTTACATATATCATTTAAACCATTGTATTAAATTGTTTTTATGCCTTAGACAACCAAACGGTACTAAGGTCATTCAACAGTGGCCATGTTGAATGGAGAACCCATTCTAAGATTCATGGGATTCTTACAGGGCACATGATTAAAGATAATATGTGTTTGTTACAGAGGATCATTTGAAGATTCTACGACAAGATTTTATACGGCATGTGTAGTTGAGGCCTTTGCTTATCTGCATTCCAAAGGAATTATCTATAGGGACCTCAAGCCAGAAAACTTAATCTTGGATCATCGAGGATATGCAAAGTTGGTGAGTAAATAACATGCACTATTGGAAAATACTTTGTAATCTATAAGACCAGTTAATAATATTGCACACATGCATATTAGCGCACTATTTGGTTTGTATTAATGAATATAAAATTACATTTTTATAATCACATATTGACTACATATATCTATATGCAGCAACAATACCTTAAAGAAGGATTAAACCCTAAAAGAGTTGGCACATTAAAGGATTTCCTTACTACTTAACCTTTTGTTATGGTCTAAGGTGCTGAAAACCTTTTCTTTTTACCAAGACTTTCCCATCCCATTTTCTCCTTTATCGCTCTGCAGACATGGCAGGGAAAACATGGATTCTATTTACCGAGCATTTTCTTTTCTCTGCTATTAACCTGGTGGCAAATTTCTTCGTGAGCTTTTTTTTTCATTTACTGAGGTACTTGTGAAGGAAAGGAAGCTGTTTGTACCTTGTTTTTTAGAGTCCTGCCTACCTTGTCGCTCTTTCATGTGATGTACCACCAGGTATGGCAGAGAATGAAAGAAAGATTAAACACTAAAAGAGTTGCCATATTAAAGGGTTCCCTACTTAACCTGTTGTCCTGCTCCAAGGTATTGAAACACCTATGAGTTAGCCGCATGTTCTGTGCACCTCGTTCTGCTACAGTGCCGATCTCTTGTGTAAGGCTCTGTAGGATCTTCCTAACATTAGCATCCGCATATGCCTTTGCATTCTCATTCACTTCTGTTTCACTGTCATCCTTCCTTCCAAACTGTTCACACTGTTTAGTATTCACATACATGTCCATACGGAGAGACAGTTTGAGGGACAGTAATACTGTGCATGCACGATACAAAATTTAAAAAAAAGTATGAGCCTCCAGCTATTCTGATCCTTGGATTTCCTCAGCTGGCCAGCTCACATAATTTCACTGCAAATACAGCTTGTATTAATATACAGACTTGGTTTAGTTTTATTTTAAAAAAGCTAACGTGATACAAATGTTATTAGCACTAGGTATTGAAACCACTATATGTTAGTGCATAAAAAAATTCTGATGAATATATTGCTGATAGACCGTGTCAAAATCTCAGTCTGACTGTTCAGTGCTGTACAATTCTGCCACTATACTTCTTCGAAGTACATTGGTCACTTAGTCTGTACTTGAGGAATTTCGATCCTAGCTGGCAGGCAGCTGAACAGACATTCCTCTCTCTTATTAGCATCTTCACAATTGAATTTTAGACTTTAGAAACATGTATGTAAAACATATAACAAAAATTCCTCTCTTGTTCTTCAGCTTGTTGAAATGATTATAGTGTGAGCTTCAGATTTCAAAGAAGGATTTAGGCTTTTGTAGTCTATGTAAATAAAATGATGGAATCTCACATCTTAAAATTGTACACGCCACCTGTTTAATTCCTTGTCGTCTCAAGCTGGTATACATTGGGGCTTATTCACTAAATACTGAGCTGAGATATTATGGCCTGATATTTGCTACTCCGTTGTCAGTTCACCACCATTCGTTGACTAGTGTTTTGCATAAATGAGACCATGGACTGACAACACAACAGAAAGTGAGCTTTAAAGAGATGTGTGAAATGGTTGATTTTTCCACCTTGTGTACTAATGCTGATTTTTGCTATATTTTTGTCAGTTCACTGCCTAGTGTTCTAGATCTAAATGAGAAAGAACACTGACAAGAGAATAGTAAGAATTGGGTAATAAAAACTGATTTTGAGTGATGGGAGAGATGGATAACTGTTCCTGATTTTTGCAGTGTCCTTGCCAATACACCACAGTCCACTGTTTGGTGTATAGATTCCACTCTTTAGCTTTGATTGTGCCAATGTAGAATTGCAAAGTATTATTTCAACCCACTGCCCACCAGGGTTTTTGCACATTTTAATATGCCTTTTGAAAATAGCATGTGTGTGACTTGAGGGCTGAGCACGATGCCAGATACCTGCTTTGATGACATTCCTCTTTCGTCATAGGTTGACTTTGGCTTTGCAAAGAAAATAGGCTTTGGTAAGAAAACATGGACTTTCTGTGGAACCCCAGAATATGTAGCTCCAGAGATCATCCTGAACAAAGGTCATGACATTTCAGCAGACTATTGGTCACTGGGAATCTTAATGTATGAACTCCTGACTGGCAGGTATGAGCATTGACACTGAAAGTACTGGTAAAAATAGAAAAGCAAATCATGAAAGGCTTCTGCGGATGTCACTTTGATTAAAGTGATGGAAGCAACATGACTTGGCAGTCATCAGTGTGAACTAATGCACTGGTTTACTTATTTAACAACTGGTAGTGCTGACCATAGGGCATCACAAACATGGATGATCACCAATGGGTTTTGATGTGTATTGTAAAAGATCTGGTTTTACAAGGTATCATTGAATTGCCTATTTAAAAATAAATACCCTCTATGTGCTATTAGTTTCCTCTAATTGAGGGAATGCAGACTAAAAGCAGCATCTATTCACTTTAAAGGACAACTGTCAGCAAATTATATCAGCAAAATGTTTATTTAAGTAAATTATGGTATCAAGTGTAGGCATATTCAATAGATATGCTTTAATGAAAGAATTAAAATGAAGCACCTTATTGTCTGTATAGCTATCATGGGGCTTACTTTGTGTTCTGGATCTTGGGCCAAATGAAGGAAGATGTCTGCATCCAGATAGAGCTATACAAACAAAAAAGGAGCTTTATTTATAACGTTCAATTAAAGAATTTCAATTTAAAATGCCTAAACTTGATGCAGTCTTTCAGCTAAACAAAACGTATGTGTTTTCCCTTTAAATAAATAGCACCATAGACAACTAAGAGCTTTTCATGTATATTTTCTGGTATATTCTCATAACATATGAGTTTACTTTTTCCTCTTTAACCCCTTGCATAGCAATGACTGTCTTGGCAATGACTGTCCTGACCTGTTAAACAAAAAAACAATGTGGCATGAAATATTTTTATACATTTCTCATGCTCAATAGTCTTTGATTGTGGAAATATGTTAAAAAAGAAACTTAAAATGTCATCATAATAAAATCAAAACCTACAGGATATTACTACAGGATATTGTAAATTTATAGATTTATTTGTATGTTGTAAATGTTGTAATATTAGTGAAATGCACTTGAACTACACTTCTCCAGTAGTTTTACATACAAAATCATTTTACAGGGACCTACAAATTCAGCAGTTCTCATTCTCTCCTCTGGAAAAAAATGCTGCCATTAGTTAATACTGTGGAACAATAGCTCTCTAGTGAACTAGTGCTTGGAATCTGTGGAATTATCCCTGTACAATTTCAGATTGTTGCTGTTTTGCAACATAGTGCCTTGTATATTCTGATTTAAGGTCTTATGAATATCCTTTTCCACTTGATAACACAATCTTCTATCAATAATAGTAACAAATTGCTAGTAATTAGATATCTTTCTTTCTGAAGCCCACCTTTCTCAGGTCCAGACCCAATGAAGACTTACAACATTATATTGAGAGGGATCGACATGATTGAATTTCCAAAGAAGATTACCAAAAATGCTGCTAATCTAATAAAAAAACTATGCAGGTTGGTATTTCACCATGGACTATTTGCAATTAATATGCTAAATATGACATAACAGTCACTAAGTTAAATTAAACTGCTGCGTTAAAATGTATACTCTCTTCCAACATCTTTTGTACGAGTGCCTGATATCTGATTTTATACATTTTATTTTAACCAAGTATGGTGTATGAGACTCAGTGAAGACACTTGAATGGTGTAGTTAAAGCTTTGATACAGTTAATTGGAACAATGGAAATTAATGGCAATATATATATTTTTCAACTATTCTGGAAGAACATTTTTTTTATGTTAAATAAAACACAGAGCTTTTTTGTGTTATTTTTAATATACAATGATCAAAAATGAACTATTAATTGCAAACGAATGCATAAGTCAAGTATTTGTCTGTTTTGTCGCTTTGTTATGGCATCACCTGTGGCTTAATACTATTTGAAAGTACTTCATTTGCATGTCAGGCACAGGTGATGTCATTACAACAGTTCAAACCACCATAACGTTCCTTTCGTTTCTGAACACACAATGGGACAGACTTAATTATTATTTTTTAGAGGACAACTAAACTTTGTTTTTGACTCAGTGTTTTTCAACACTGAGTCAATAATTAACTTTTTATTTTTTTTTTGGGGGGGGGGACATTAAACTTTATTAGATTCATAAAGTACCCAGCCCCTCCTACTTTAACTTTTGACCCCTTGGCTCAGTTGTGTCACTGACACAAATTAACCAAGGGTTGGAATGAGGCATCCGAATTGTATTTCTGACACAGCCTGTGTAGGGAATGCAATTCTGTATGACGGCCGACTTGTGCATGCGCGGCTGTTAAACGAGTCAACCATGATGATGTGGAAGAAGCCAAAATTGTGCACAATTCAGCAGTAAGGTATATTCTGAAATGCATTACCAACACAATTGTTGGGGCTGAGGACTCACTGAATGAAATAAAATAAAAAGTAAGTCCCCCCTCCAAAAAAAAAAAAAAAAAATAAGGTCACTTAATTTAACTGACTCATTGTTGAAAACCACTGAGTCAAAAAAAAAGTGTAGTCCTTTAACTCAGGTTTTTGCTATTGCTGCCTATGGGATTCAGTGACGTGTGATAAAGTAACTCAGGTCATTGAATAGACCCCAATGTTTTGTAAGCTTATTAAAACATTAAAGAAAGACGGATTTATTCCGCATGTAAGATAATACCACTGTGTCTACATATCAGTTGAAGTATATGACAATTAAGCAATGGTTCCTCTTTGGTTTCACATCTGGTTACTTTACCCACACTTTTAACACCTTTGTATCCCAGCTAAAAGGAATAATTCAAGATCAACAGCTGGCAATGTTCTTTGAAATGTTTTGTAAGATGTTTACCCTTATTTCTTCCTTTGCACCAGGGATAATCCATCAGAAAGGTTAGGGAACTTGAAAAATGGAGTGAAAGATATTCAAAAGCACAAGTAAGTACTAACTGGAATGATACAAGAGGTTTGCATTATACTCGCATAAAAATCAGTTGAGGTTTGTTGGACAATAAAATACCACTATGAGAGGTAGCACACAAACAAGATTAAAGGAAAAGCTAGAACAGATGCAGCACTCCAAACCTAAGCCCAACAAGAAGCAAAAACAGATAAAAAAAATATGTAGAAGGTGCAAAAACAATAAACTATACCATAGTTTATGCATAATATAATGCAAAGATACGGTTAATACTCATAACATATAATAAGGGAGCATATAAAAATGCCAACAATTAGCACAGTGGTAGTAAACAAAAGTGAAATCACTTACAGGTATACTGAATACAGAAGAGAAAAAGGGTAATCTACATCTTTAATAAAGGTTACCAGGCTGAAACGGCGGGGATCTCGTTCACAATGTCCACTTTTTGTGTCACGCATCTCTTCTGTCTACACCTCCTACATAGTTTTTGATACATGTGTGATAACAAATGCTACAAAGACATTTTGTGTATTGGCAACTGACACTACCAGACTGAAAAACAGGTTTGGTCAGAATTCAAATATACAGTAAATAAGACCAAATAAACACAGACAGATATCATTTTTTAATGAATACACACCTGATATGGTTTCATTTTAGTAGACAAATTATATATATATATATATATATATATATATATATATATATATATATAAATATATATATATATACACACACATATATATATAAATATATATATATATATATATATATATATATATATATATAAATATACACACACAGAGGATATACACGTGAAATCTAATTTACTTAGAAGAGACTTGTATAAGTACAAATATACTTGACAGAGCAAATCAAACATTATTCTCACAGCTGTCTGCCAAGAGCTACTAATCTTGGTAAAATGTATTCTTATCTTGTTTGTATAACATGAAATAAATGTTCTATGGAAAATGATTTCATCTCAGGCTTTGATTGATGTCAAATTTAGCAAAATTAGTTAAAGAGGGAGTGAGTCTGAAAATCCTTCTGCCGTCTTAAAACGGACTTTGGAATGGTGCGTCATTGGCATAAGCATGTCAATCATGTCACAAGGGGATAATAGCTGACGAGGAGATGATGAGCATCTCCTGGTCAGGGAGACAGGTTTTTGGTATCTTAGTGGCTCCGAGACATAGCCTGGAAGTAACAGTGAGGCTATAAAACAATCACTATTGAATGGTACTCCATAGGAGCATCATTCAAATGCCCTTGAAGTCAGATGGAAGTGGCCTTGGGTGTGGGGAGGTTAATATTGAGAAATCTTGAGACATGTCTGCAGTTACATGCATTAAGATTTATAAGATGATCTATTGCATTTTCTACATTTCTGTTTTTTATTTTCAAAATTTCCTTGTTGTTTTCTGTGAAATGAAATAAGTATAATTCACTCGTTTCAGATGGTTTGAAGGCTTTAACTGGGAAGGTTTGAGGAAAGGAACTCTCACACCACCTATCATACCAAGTGTAAGTATTTTATGCTTAAGAAATTATTTTAACGTTTGTTCCCAGTGTCCTGGTTTAATAGAATAGAGGGTATTGAACAATTTGCTTTCTTTGGGTTTATAACAATTTCCCAAACAAATCAATATATTGTAACAGACTTATTGTAAACTGTACTTCAAACACCAGTGACATATTCATTCTGCATGGATATTACAAAGCCAAACGATTAGGAGAAAATGGATATGAGTCTGTGTCTGTCAGGCACACAATAGATTCAATATTCAAACAGGAAGATCTAATAGTCTGTGTTTACTTAAGTTCTAATTGAAACAAAGAAAAGGGAAGTAACAAGGTTAGGTCTGACTTTATTTGCTATGGCTCCTGAATCCATCATTTTGAAGTGAGAGAATACAAGGGTTGTGTGCTTCCATGTATTCAACCTTCTAGTAGTTTAAAGCCAAATGTAACTTTGTACTTTTTATCTGTCTGACGTTTTGATTGAGCCAGAGTTTCATAATAGGTGGAATGAAAGGGATTAACTCACAATTACAATGCTATTAAATAAGTCCTTTTTTTTTTTTTGTCCTTCCTAAGATCAGCTTACAGGAGGGAAGACAGATGTTGTTCTTTATTTATGTCTTTTTGGTGTAGTAACAGGAAACAAGTAGAGTTAAAATGATACCATTTATTGGCTAATACCTAACATTAAAGCCAGGATTCAGTAATTGATGATCTCTTTCTGGCAGCACTACCAGGGTTTCATACAGTCCTGTTTATAAAGTATTTCGCGATAAAAGATGATTATGGTTCACATTCTTCCAATGAAATTACAGCACTTAATTCTGAAATATGAATTGTGGGGAAATAACATCTAAGTTGAAAAACGTAGGTCATACTATGAGAGTATATATAACAAGCTCATATTCTACATTATTAAACAATTTTTTGCAAGAAAACTTTTTTAATAATTTGGTTAATTGAATTACCATAATTTCCGCCAACAAAAATTCTAGACATGCTATAGACTTAACATTGGACTCGAGCTAGTAAAATACTGGCAGGGTGGCAACTCTAGGTGCCCACTAGTATGGCTAATAAAAATGTGTGTGTCTGACTTGCTGATCAGGAAAGACATGTTCCCTTCACTTTGGAGTTCTCGGAGTTTGGGTATTTATATAATTCATGTGCTTACACCTTTATATAAGTCTGAGCTTACACCTTTAAAACACATTGTCTCTGCAAAAAGGCACTTAAGATTTGTTCATATGCATTATATTGTATTAGTACATTTGCACAAATATTACATGGCACAGACAATTGTTTAGACATTCTTTTTAAGGACAATTACATTTTTTTTCAAATATTTTTTCAAAGATACATGCGGGTTTATTCTCAGCTCTACCTCAGAGATAAGGCAGAGCTTGTCTGATCAAGGTCTGTAGTAGGCAGGGGTTTCTCTCTCTGCTAGTTAAGATCTAGTTAAGATCCCCTTTCTGAGAGACAGTCGCCGACCTGGAAGCATGGCAGTTGCTGGTCATAGGATAAACTGATAAACTGTACTATTAAAATAATATGCCAGTGTATCCTAATAATAAAGACACTGGATTTATCACTTGTGCTTCTACACATGCAGCACAAATGAAAAAAAAAATGTTTTGTTGCCCTTTAAAATTAGTTATCCTGCAGGAAAAAAATTAACTAATTAAGATTTATCCATGTATATTCTACGAAATGTAAGACAGCAGAAAAATATTACTTTTATATAAAAATGCAAAACATGAATTAACTGGATTATAGTGATTACGTAAATTATATACTATGCATTTGTTAAATTATTACAACCAGTAGAGGTTTTTAAACTGGCTTTTAGCTCAACATGCATGTACCTTTTCTAGTTAAAAGTTGCCATAATTTGGAAAAGTTGTAGTAGTAGTCGAGACATGCTGCTACATGGGTATATTCACCAAACATTGGAATGTGAGTGAACCCACAAGGGAATTACAAACATCAGGTCAGGTAAAATACTTCAATTCGCCTAATATTGCAACTCAACTATTATGAGCAATTATTTGCTGTTCTCTTGTCAATTCCGGTCCCATGTATGCAACATACAATGTAACACAAACTGAACAATGGCCTAGCCTAGGGGCAGGCAGCAACGTTGTCTGTCACAAAGTCCAGTGAACATGCATTCAAATTGTAATGATGTTCTATGGACCTTCACAGATCTTACCACAGACAGCTTTACCATCCCTGGCCTACACAAGCATCTTAGATATCCGTGGAACATATGACTGGACTTTGACTTGAATCTATTAATATATTCATAACTAGGCAGGGTTCAGCTTATTTTGAAGCACCTTTTGGACCAAAAAATATTTGTATCACTATTGGTCTCGAGACATTTTATTTAACTGCCTGCCACTAGGGTGGCGTCTCTAGTTGCCACACATACATGGGCCATTGGTGTGATTAATAGAAGGTTCCTTCGTTTGGCTTTTTACCATACAGATTATGAATGGTAATAATGTGAACTGGAAATGTCTTGTCAGCAAAAGCAAACTTTCAATTTCTTTGAGACTAATACTCCAACCAGTCTCCTAGTGACTGGATATGATCTCTGTACTCAACAGGAGTTGGCAAGCCAAAATCGCCAATGGCTGGATGACCTTAATCTTAAAGATAACTAAAAAGACAAGTGTTCTCTTTTAATCTGGCAGGTTGCATCCCCAACAGACACAAGCAATTTTGACAGCTTTCCAGAGGATAATGACGATCCACCTCCAGATGACAACTCGGGATGGGACATAGACTTTTAATGCATTTTTCTTACCTGCTTCTGCCTTGCTGAAGACAGCTTTCCTGAGACATGGCTGCCAAGAAAACAAAAGAAGGAACAGGGGAAGACTAGTGCTCGGGGTCACCATGATGCCTTGATTGATGCTGCTACAGTAATTACAGTGGCATTAGGACTAATTGCTTAGACGACAATAATGCTCTTTAACATGTTTTATGTTTGACCTTAATATAAGCAGTTGACATGGTGGTCCTGAAGCGAAGCCTCTTCATTAATTACCAATAATAATAATTAAAAAAATGATACGCTTTCTATCACTGCGATAATTTCACAACTTATCATTTGAAAAGTATAACGTAACATGTTTTAAAATTGTACATACTTTGAAGCTAGAATTACCCATAGGAAGGAATAATAATTTATTTCAATGCAGACGTCCATGTGAAGCGGAATACTTTAATCTTTAGAGTAAAACTGGTACTTTTACTGCAGGTCAGAACACGTAGCCGTGGAGTTAACTCATCAGGTTTTACCCCAATGATGTCCTGCATTCAAAATAATTCTGATAATAATACTAAGCAAATGTACGATTATTCCCCATCATTAGAAAGAGTTGTTGAGAAGTTATATGATAAAACCTTCCGTAGTATGAACTAAATAAAACAACTTTTTTTATTTGTTAAACCCCATTCATTACAAGGACCACATAATCATTTGGTCATTGTCATTTGGTTCATGTTATACCAATTCTTGAAGCTGTATTTTTTTTTTCCATTTGTGTTCATGACAAAACTGAATGTTACATTTTTTTGTTTGTTAGATTTTTAAAATTCTATTAATAAAAGCACAACTGCTGCATATGCTGTTTAAAACAATCATTAAAGCGATGAGTTCATTCATTCTCATTTCGAACTCTGCATGGACGTAGCAAGCAATTTGATTACCCCCCCCCCCATTAACACTCAATTGTAAATGGATGATTTAAAAAAAAAAAGTGCTTGAAACATGGCATAATTAATTTATACCCATATGAGTTTCAAACTGGTACGTTTTTACCTTGCTCTAGTAAAACTATACAAAAGTTTAGTTCATTGTGGTTCCACTGGATAATATCCATTTACAGTATGAGGTCAAAACAACATCAAACATGTACCATCTATTACTGGTCCCAGGATGTGAAATATATGTTGCTGTTATAGTTCTGAGAGCATTTTGACACCAAAATTGCAGAACATTGTGACACTGCTCAAAGTGTCATGCTTGTTTCTTACAGTGGGAAAGAAATGGATGTTTGTACCTGTTCAGAAGGAACACACTTACTTGTTAAGACCACCCCATTTTTTTGTGCAATAAAAGGCATTGCCTTTTCCAGTGAACAACCTAGGCATTTGCCCTGGGCCCACCCTGATATGAACACCACTAGCAACATTAGTTTCCCCACAGTAGATGAGCAAAATGGAAACAAAGGGAGGAGTACTAGAGTGGAGGAAAAGGCTTCACAAGAGGTATGTGGCACAAATGTTTATTTACTGGTGCCCCCCTGTTACATCACTGGCACAGAAGGGGTGCTATGTAGGATGATGACCTGGAATAAACACTCCAGTACTTTCTCAATGCGCATTAAGATAGTTGTTGAAATACCATCTTAAAGTAAAGTGTGCAAACTAAAATCACTATAAAACAAATAAAAAGTGTGTACTGAGGTTGCTCCGACTGTCTATGAGAAATCCTGAGTTCTGGACCCTATCGATTCACTTTGGTGATCTGAATAGTCCTTAAATTCAGGCTCCTCAGTCAGCATGAAAATCATCCAATATGGACAATTATCGTGCAGTCATTTTGGCAAGTGAAGTACCCTCGATCCTCCCCATAGACTTCTGTAGGGAGGACTTTGGCTTATTACAAAGCCATTTTGGGAGGACCTCGGCTATTACAAAGATAGCCAAAGTCAACCCATAGAAGTCAATAGGAGGAGTTCGGCTATAGCCAAAGTCCTCCCGACATGGGCCAAAGTTTAAGAAAGTAAAAATCAATAAAAGTATTAATACAAAAATACATGAATTACATAAAAATAAAGTAAGTTGGCATAAATTCATATATTACATAAAAATAAAGTAAGTTGGCATAAATTCATATATTAATGTAAATATAACATTATAAAACATCAATATATTATTTGTATATTACATTTTGTTGTGTTAAATATTCTTGCACAATTTTATGTTCAATTCTCTGCCTAAAACCTGCCTGAAATTCAGCTATTGTAGTCAAATTACAACCATTTTGATGGCTTTTGGCCCTTACTGACTAGGGAGAATCAATAGAATTACACAAGCCATTTTCCCCAAACCGAACATGGTTGAAGATCAGTGGGAACTGCCTATTCAGAGCCAAAATGGTCCATACTGAGTAGATGGATTACAGAAAATTCTGTAATTCTACTAGAAGCTCTGATCTGGTCGCACTGAGTAGCCCCCATAATTTAAAATATCTCAAATTCTGTGAATACAAGCAGACCATCTCTGATCAGTAATCAAGTATACCAGGCTTATTCCCATTGTGCCATTTTATTTGTCATTAACATACTGTAGACATATACTAATATACTAAAAATTGCTCATTCAGAAATAAGCAGCATATATTTTAGTAATACTACTTCCTGCTTCACAAATCATCATTCACCCTTATATGAAGCAGGAAATGGACAATGTGTGTCGCCGGAATCTACAAAGGAGTAACTTTATTTTTTCAGTGAGAAAATATGAAAGCTTAAGGACAATTAAACTTTTTTTTTTCTTTTAACCTTCTCTTCTTTGACGCATATCTTTATATCCACATGCTGATTGCCTCACAGCTGAGGCAGAGGCGATGGGGAGACTGGTGCACGCTGACACTGTCTGATTGCGATCTGCACGGAGTCGTTTCTGACCTGTTTCCCAGGAAAGTACATACCAGTTTATCATTCTACTAGCTACAAAGAGTTGTCCTGAAGCTGTCATATTATCTCACTGAATCCATGTGATTAAATGTTACAGTAACTAGAAGCAATTGTATAGGTTTTCTGGACAAATAATGTACAATATTATTGATTTTTTTTTTTTTTTTTTACAAGCACATCCCTTAAACCTCTCCAAACTCATTTATAGCATTGTGAAGGAACTAAAATGTTGTTACATGTCAAAGTGGGGGAAGGAAACTAGCTAGCTATATGTAGTAAACACTTTATAACTATGTATGGTCAAATCCTTTTCATATTATCTAGGTGCTATGTATATAATCAACCTCTGTGTCCAACAACCTTGGCTTCTCTTCCGTAAAGCTCCTAGCATGAAAAACATTTATTTTTTTTCTTCACTTTCATTTTATTTTATTGTACAGCTTTAATATCGAGTTTTGTGAAAAAGTATCCATTTCTGATTGATGTTATTGCTGTGAATCATGTTACAAACTCCCACTGCATTAGAGCAAAATCACACAACATCACTGCAGCATAGCTCCTAACAATTTGGTCAGGAGACCTGGGACAGTGGGGGTGTGGCCTCCAGAAGAGTGTGGCAGCACTACTGCACATGCACAGTAATGCTGGCAGTCTACTTGTTGATCAACCACACAATGTCCGGTTGACCAACAAGCTGTATGGCAACCAAACGTACATATATGTTGGTTTGCCAAGCAGTATCCTAGATGCTGATGAACCACCATGCATGCATTGCATGATCATTAAGGATTCTGTGCATGAACAGATATGTTAACCTCCATTGTCCTGGACAATCTGGAGGACATCAAAGGTTGAAGTTGGGACTGCAGCATAGTGGCCCAGAATCATGACCATTCATGACCATTGGGATGCATGTTGCAGTGCCCCACAGCAATGCTATGAAAATATAATTATGCATCTTTTTATTTATGCAAGTTTCCTGCTCTGTAATATAACTAGCTACCAACATATACAATAGAATGTATTAAAATATATTCCACTAATTTAAAATAGATTGATAATGTAGTCTGGTCCACTTTAAAGGCTAACTTAACTGAGCTATAGTGCTTACAGTGTCTGTGTAGCAATAAAGTGAGATACGTAAGTGGATATATCATTAATATTGATTAATCTAGTATATGTTAACATGCTGGTACTGGATCAAGTGTTAAACAAGTGGGAACTCTCTAAATATCTGATGATAAACAACATGCTAGTTGTGAATACAGAGGTCAGTGTAATATGTCAGTTCCCAAGAACCTACCCATAATGACCTTGAAGACATTTAAAGTTGTATATAAAGAATAATTTTGCAGCAAAGTTTCACCGTGGAAACTCCACTTTGAGAACTTTGCACTACTGTTGCTTTTCATTTCACCTACAAAATGATTGTTGACTTCCAAGCAAAAAAGAAGAAAAAAAAATATGTTTATTTTTGTATTAATTATAGGAATATGTGCTAGGGGTAGGATTTCCAGCTTTGTGATTGGTGGACTGCTTAATTCTAATGCAGCACTCACCCTTCCACTGTATATAATGCCTGGGCTGGAACAATTCCATAACCTATTGTTCAGATTGGTGTGATAGCTTCTTAAATTAACAGACTGTCTCTTGCAGAAGAGCAGGGCTGTCGATAGCCTATCTGTGTCTTGAAGTAGAGGACTATTGTGGGCTCCAACGCTATGAACCAGATGATGATGTGTACTTTCTGCATTTCAAAATGATCTGTAGCAAACTCCCATTATCCATTTCCCTGGCTTTGGTAACTGGCAAGAGAGCACCCATAATAAGTCCTTATTGTAATGATATGTCCAAAGAATGGAGCACCATAATATACTGTAGATCTTATAACGATACATTCATTAAAATAGGTCATCATCAATTGCACAAGTTGCATATATAGATTTCCTGTTTATTTCAAAACATAAATTTTAGTAATAAAAAAAAATAAAAAAAATGACAAAAATTAACATGAATGATTAACAGCAAATTTGCTGCCAGAAGGCCAGTGTGACAAATGGCACAAACAGGTGACAACTGAGTCGTTTCGGTTCTCTTAACTATTTAACTGCCAGATTGTAGTGCTATGTATCACAGTACAATATATCGTTTATCAGGCAAAGTAGAGATGTTTGACCTGGTCATCAAGTGCAATCATTATATCAGAAAGTAATCTACCTTCATTTATTTTATTTATTTTTTACATATCACAATCAGTGTTTATTATGTTGAAGAATGTGCTATGCAAAGCACGCAAGTTTTATTTGTGCCTCTACTTTTTAACACGGCTTACAAACGTACTTTACATCAAAGGTAAACACATTCATGTGTTTCTATAACTGTAAATAAATAATTTAGTACATAACAAACAAACAAAAAATGAATCATCCTCTGGGCTGTGAACAGCAAAACTAAGAAAGAAAAAAAGCAAAACACTATAGTGTATAGCAGGTCATATTTAGGTAATCATATTAAATCAACTGCATGCCCACACCTCGTTTTCTTTGTTTATTGTTTTGTTGTTGTTGTTGTAGAGGTACGGTATCATTGTTCTGTTGTGGAAGCATATTCATTTAACCCTTGGCATACCAAGGGGGTGATCAACCTCAAACATTAGTCAGCCCTAAAAAGCACAAGGGTTAAACCATCCACCCGTTATATTGAACAAGCATGTCAGGACTTTGTTTGCAAGGTGCAGGTGTACATGAGCTCACTATATTGCATATATCTACCCTGCCCTCTTAACCTTTTTTATTGTAGAAACCACAAGTCAAATACAGTATTTGTGTATAATAAATATTTTGTGTTAATATTTGGTAAGACCTGCATAGTAGTAACTCTTTAGGTATCTGTTTATGGCATTAATCCACCTTTTTTTCTAAGTTGTAACGTGTAGTGTTTTATTAAGTACAAGTAGCCTTGACTTCTAGTCATTATTGTCAGTATTAGTGAACTATGTCAACTGTACCCTGTTCTTCATCCATAGTTCTGAACCCTAATGTATTTCGGCATTGTTACAAGTGCCTTAACTTCATCGCATCTTCTGATAAGTTTAAAAAAAAACAAAAATTGGTGTTATGCTGCATGACAAAGACAAACACACCTCAAAATGTTGTCCTTTCTTAGCTTGCCGCATTTTACAGTTTATTCTGCTGACAATTTATAAGCCTTTATTATATATTGAGGAGATACAGAAACTAATGACATTGTTTTCTTATGTCTGTTAAATGTAATGCAGCTGTGTATCTGTTATGGGATGCAACATCATTTCTGTGAAATGTATAAATGTATGTGTGGGTCTAATTAATATATGACATAATATCAGTCTGTACACAGGTATTGATGTTTTGCTAAGGTGTATATATAATATTTAAATTGACTCCCCCAAGGTCAGACATTACAGGTTAGGAAAAGTTTTTACAAATGATTAATATAAACAATTCACTTGTGATAGAATGACAATTGGCAGTCTACATATGCCATTTGAAGGTTATCCTTACACAGGCACTGCTCTCTTTTCATGTGTCTATAGTCATTCATTGTCATTTTCAACAGAACTTTTCACTATCCTCCGAGTAAGCTTGAAATTCCTTTTGTTTAAAAGAACAACTGTAGAAAAAAAAAGAACTTCTGTTTCATTGAAAGATTGCATCAAGTGTAGGCATTTTAAATAGAAATGGTTTAATCAAAGACCATAAATAAAGTTTCCTATTGAGCCCTCTTTGCTCCATATTGCTCCCTTAGGGGACTCTATCATCGCTGTCCCAGATAGTGTGACCCAAGATTGCAAACATGTCCACTCTCTGAAAGAAATATACAGCAAAGGTTGCTCAATAAGGCACTTTATTTGTATCCTGTCATTAAATAATCTCTATTTAAAATGGTTACATTTAGTTATGTTAAATTGATAGAGTTTATTATTATTTTTACCTGCAGTTGTCCTTTATTTATTTATAAAAAGTATTTTACCAGGAAGGATACATTAACCCCTTCGTGACAAAGGACGTGTCAGGCACATCCTGCGGTGGAACAAGTGTTTTTTGTGATCAATTCTGGGGCACCCACGATTGCTCCACGGAGTGATTGTGGGCGTAATATTGGAGAGCCCTATGCCTAGAGGCAATCAGAAACATTGCAATATAAAAATGAGACTTAATTAGCTAAAATCTAGGGTTAGAATAATGGTTAGAGTTCCAATTAAATTAGGGTTAGCATAAGGGATAGGGTTACAATTAAATTAAAATTAGTATAAATTTAGGGTTAGGGTTAAATTTAGGGTTCGGGTTGGGGTCAAAAGGTCACTGTAGAAAACCTCCTACCGCACACTATTTTTGTTTTTTGCCTTATAACTCAAAAAAAAAAAAAAACTGCAGAAAAACATGGAAACAAGCATATTTCTAAACTCGGGACAAAATTTGGAAACTATTTATATGGGGTCTTTTTTAATGATTGTATTTGTGTTATTTTTTTTAGGTCAAAGGTTTGTAGTAATAAGATATGATGAACATAATAGTATCTAATGAAAGCCCTTCTTATGGCGATAAAAGCAATATATAATTTGTGTGGTACAGTGTGTGAGAAAGAAGAAAATGTATCTATTAAAGAGACGCTGTCAACCTAAACATCGCTTATACTGTGAATGTAGAGAATAAAAAGTGATGGGGGAAAAATGATCTATACATTGTGTTACTTACTGTATACTTCCAATTCTGCCAAGAGAAAAATATGTTTTTAACATATGTCTGTGTTGTCTCATGTCAATAGCATTATCTGTGGCTTGAAATGCAAATAAAGTACTTCTTGATGGGAAATGTATAATTTGCATATCAAACAACCAAGAGACACCAGAAACACATTAAAACATATTATGTACGGTTTTTATTGCCGTAATAAGGGCTTTTATAAGATTCCATCATTTATTATAATTTTTTTTACTTCACTAGTAAAATAAAACTTAAAAATATGAGGATATGCGCGCCGTAGAGGGGTTGTCAGTGTTGGCTGACGCCTCCTTATGTCGGCATCATGGCAGTTGAATGCCTGCAATGATTCATTGTCACAAATGGGTTCATTTATGCATTTGCTTTCAATTTTTCTAATACATCATATAGATTATTTTACTTCATTTTTTATTCTCTACATTCTTCAAGTAAACAATGTTGAGGTTTTGAAAGTGCCTTTACTTAAGCATTTAATTTGGCATCCTCCAAAAACCTACTTATTTCTTACTTATAACACATAGAAGGTCTATAGCACTGTGCCGGACTCCACAGGGTCCCATACAATAAAAAATGCTGAATCACACAGCATTCAATAGAGTGGGGTTTTTACCTTCACCAAAGTGGTAACGTTTCACACCCCACTTGACTGAATGCCGTGTGATTCATAATTTCTTTTTTTTTTGGAGTACTTATTTTTTACAGAATCACAAACTTAAAAAAATTAAACATTTCACCAGACAAATTAGTGTGAGAGTCACTTCCTCGGTGTGATGACAACTTCCACAAACCGATCACTGCAGTGAGTGCTGGGTGCTGTGAAGTAGCCTAGGTATGTGTCATTTCACCCTATAATTGGGTGTATCTTACACATTACTTCTGGTGGTGTAAAAAAAAAAAAATAAAAAAAAAAAGCATTTTAATAACTCTTAAAAACAATTGTCGGGAAAAGTTCTGTTTAATTGAAAGGTTGCATAAAATGTATGCATTTTAAATAGACATACTTTAATTGAAGACTCGAAATGTAGTATTTTATTGAGCCACATTTGCTTGATATACCTCTATCAAGGTGCAGACATCTTGTGTTAAATCGCCATTCATCTGATCCAAGATTCTAAACAACATGTGCGCCCCCTGATAGAGCTATATAAAGTGAAGAGAGCTCAATAAGGTACTTGATTTGTCTTCTTTCATTAAAGGACTTCTGTTTAACATGCCTACACTTGATGCAAACTTTCAAGTAAATGGTTGTCCTTTAAATGAAGAATCCCAAATTTCAGATCCATCCTCAAATCATTATTTCCTGAGATTACTTGAGATATGGTGTCTGCAGCTCTGGCTTTATGTAAGGATATCTGATCTTATATGGTAAGATAGTAGATCAGTAGGGATACCCCAGTAAATTCTAACTTTACATATCAAAGCCTTCCACAGACCTTAGCAAAGCAGAATCTCTATCTATGAGTTCTTGTATATGCAATCCATTTTTGACATGAGCTCTCAATAGACGTAGGAAGCTGAAATTGAGTGTGTTCTTATTGCTCCAATTTTGTAATGAAGTTGTTGACACTGAGATTGCGTGTGTATCAAACGTTTGGGGCCTTCGAAGCAGGAAGGTATCCTTGGATGTTGCCTAAATATTCCACTTCCCGCTCTTTTTAAATGGTCTGTTATTTTGTATATTTATTGGTATATTTACTTATGTCTTCTTTGACACTGTTTTCTTCAAAGAAAAAAAAAATCAAAGGAAAAAAAAAAGTTATTTACTTCTGTTTGTCCAAACATGTCTGTCCTCAAATGGTCGCTGACCGGTTGCACTCTTTTGATGTAGATGACTAACTTTTCTTCATATAATGAATTGCTTTCAATTTGCTCTGTATTTTTCCTGCAGCCGTATTGCTGAGTGCCTGTTGTATACTTTATAGAGTTGAAATAAAACAATTACTTTTGAACATTTCCTATATTTAATTTATGCCAGTCTGTACAACTCTGGGTTGCTTCATGAGTGGGGATATTTTACTTTTTGTTGTTTCTTTGTAATGGGGCTATGGTGCATTAGTATTTCATTTCACAGCATTACATATTTTATGTACATTCAAAACCAAACAAACAAAAAAAAACATTGGATTTATACAGGTAGGATTTATACAGCAACCTAACAAACCTCCCAAGTCCTCTGCTTTACAACTGATACTGATTAAAGCATAACTTACCCAGCTTAATGGTAATAATTTATTCACCTCAGAAGAATCAAAGATGGAGATGACCCTGCCAGGATTCAAACCTGCAATGCTCAGCGAATTTACCAACTGAGCAATCTCCCTGGCATAGCTGTGTAGAAATAAAAGATCACATGCATAACACCCCCATTTTAAAGCTGCTGATTAATTCAATGTATTTAATGAATGCTGATTAATCTTTTAAAACTTGCCTTGAACACAGGTGGGTTTTCAAGACATAGGATGGTTTTGAGTGACCGTTGTACATTTTTTTTTATGATTCTTAACTGTCTATTCTTACTTTATTCAGTTAAATACACATGCTCAATCTTTATCTTGTTTTGCAAACAATAGTTATTTTAGTCTGTCCTCTCAATGCCTCAAAGGACCAATTGAAGATACTATAAATACAGTAAATCAGTTTAGTTTGGTTGTTGAGAAGGGGGATAAAAAAGTATAATTAAACAATATCTGAATACTATACAGCTTTACACTATGCGGTAACTCAGATAAATGTGTACCCAGAGTGAAGATTGGATTTAATATATGTTTATATAATAGCCTTTTTACATGCACAACTAGACAGCTAAGTAGCTGTGTAAAATAAATGTGTACTTGAAACTCTTGGATCCTTTTTTATTTCCCCCATAACACAATGTTGAAAACAATGTATTTTGAGTTGTAGAAAACATACAGATTAACACTCATAAAAATATTTTAAATGACTACAGGAGTCAATGCGACATTACTCGGGTTCTGTGTGAAATAATGCACAAATCGTCGAAAAAACTGTATCCAAGGTGACTGTCAATATTTTACTCATGGAGTCTTATGATAAATGTGGAGCCCAGGGATGTGGTCAGTAAAATGGAGCTCAATCTGCAGTTTAGCTATTGTAGCCATGAAGTATGATTTTTTTTTTAATAAGAGTATTTGTATAAAAGTGGCCTTTTTGAGTAGTGAGAGATTACAATTATAGGAGTGGGCTGGGCAAGGAGTAGGCCTCAATACTGTGCCGGCAGGCTGGACATTTTTTTAAAAACTCATCTGGTGTTAGTGGTTGCAGTCCCTCTTTGCTTGTTCACACGTCTGTGCTATGCTCTGGCATTGCGGAGCTGGTCTGAATGATCCAATAATTAAATGTTTCAGACATGTGAATTACAAGTGAACTGCAAATACCAGGCATTATTACCAGAATTTCATAATTAGATAGGGCATCTTCATCTCATATCTCATATTTAATTCTGCTATTTAAAGCCTATGGTGTCTTTAAAATTCTTTCTGGATGCAGACAAGATCTCCTCTAAGCTTCCACACAGGTCAGTCCCAGATATGGAGCAAAAAGGGCTCAAAATGGGGCTATTTGTATTCTTCCAATAATCAATTGTATTTAAGACATTTACACTTAATGCAATTTTTTGATTAAACATTTTTTTGCCTACTGTTGTTCTTTAAAGGACTTGAAGATGACCTGAAGATGACCTAACATTTTTTCATGAATATTACATAATTATTACAGTATTGAAATGTGCATCTGCATACTGCATATTTCATTTATTCAAAAAATAGTGGATATATTAGACAAAATGTGTTGTTTGTTATTTGCTTGGATTGGACCTCTAAAAGTATGACCTATGCAGGTTTAGGGCAATAAGTTAGTAGTAATTTAAAAAGTGATTGAAGTGATGGCTGCTTAGGGTACAGGTGATTAAACACTGGGCAAAAAAATAGCTTGAAGGGGTCTTTTACAATGACTGCATACCCTGCCCTGAATTCTGACACAGGACGTAGCAGATATGGTTTCCATAGAATTAAGGGTCTGACTTGGGGTAAATGCCTACTTCTAACAGGACTTCCCAATAATGACCATCCAAATGTTTCACTACATATTTGGATATTTTATCTTGGTGAGTGACAGGAGTTGTGGCCAATACAAGATTGGGATTATGGGCAGTTGTAGCAAGGTGGTAAATGCATGGAGTTGTCTTTCAGCAGAAACTCTTAGAAGTTAATATAGTGTCAGAATTCCAGCAAGGATTGGATATCCATCAACCTATAGTGTGAAAACTACAATGGACAGAAGACCAGTCCAAAGGATTATGATTTTTACAGCAGACTACAAAATGTGTATGCTAGAGACTTTAACTGCTGTCAAATTATATGTTTCTAGTCAAACACCATCTGGGAGGCTGCAGTTGGATGACAGCCTTCTTCTAGAGATTAAGCTAAAAAAAATAGTCATCCTTACCTTTCAACACCTAAAGGTGAAAAACTAGGTACCTAATTAACAAATGTTTACCTATCTAGAGATCAGACAAACCAGTCAGCATATTCACAATACAGTGCAACAAAGTGACCTCTAGCATGGACTTTAGACACCACAGGCACACCACATCTTAATTAACACCCAATTAGAGCATCACAGAACAATCAATGTCTGGTGACTGTTTTGTGAACATGAGAAGGAGATGTTGAAAGTGGCCGTGGCTTCTTTTCCGTAACCTGTATGTTGTACACACCTGGGCTTTAAAATGTTAGAAAGATTAATACAAGATTCTAAACCGGTTTCAGGATTTTTACTAAGGTGGAACACTGTGTATTGAGTATTTAGTGACACTGTCATGGTATTCAATGTCCTTGTCTTGATGTGTAAACTGAAACTGAATCTAAGTTTGGATAGCCTGTGATGGATTCAGGGACAGGTTACAACGCATGATGGGATAGGCTTATGCACATATGCTTATAGACATCTGTGTCAGTTCCTAGTTGCAGTTCTAATCCCAGAAACCTTAAAGGAACAATAAACCTTGTTTATCCCTTCCGTACTTGAAGGAAGCAAGGGATGTCTTGGGTCTTATTTAATACATGAGGGTTTACTATCTGCTGTGTCTCACATGTTGTGTCTCACTATCTGCTGTGTTCCTCCGCTCTGACTGTGTGAGTGTCTCTCACTGCTAGCACAGAGAGAGACCCTCATTTTTGCATAGGATTAGCTGATCCCATGAAAAAACAAGGGAGAGAGCCGGTCGCCGACAACTAAAATGTCTCTGTTAGAAGCACAAGTGAAAAATAATGTTTAGTGTCCCTTTAATAGTCTCTATCCTTAACCGGAGAAACACATGGTGTAGAAAAAATTATAAAATTGTTTTTTTAAAAGGTTTATTTTACTGACAAATATAAAGTTTTTAGCATATGCTGATTATTACAGTCTGGAAGGGGAATTTTGTTTAAAGTTCTAATGCTAAATATGCCAAATGATAACTATACTCACAATGTGTGCACACATATAAAAAGTGGTTAAACATACATATATGGAGTAAAAATAGTGAGACACACAAAAAGCAGCGACTCTTCTCCCACAATGAAAATAAAAAGGAGGAAATTCATGTATAGTTGCTAGTAATAGCTGATATTTACTCACCGATAAATATAACCTATAAACAGGACAGCGTACAACAAATTTGCCTTACGCATTTTGCGCGCAAGATTAGTGCTTACTCAGAGCGTGGAAGGAGTCTTTAGTAACATTGATTAGCAAAACTTTTGTTGTTTCCATCTCCTGTCTGGGCAGTACTGAAGCAGTGGCTGTTTCTCTCTAGAGGGAACTCACCTGCATGTCCTGGCATTTATGGAATCATAATGGAATCTGTTGTGCATTATGGGAGTACTGATTGCTGTTAAGTGTGTAACAAAGTTGCAAGAGTTATTGATTGTTAGGACTGAAAAGAACAAATGCCCTGTTTTGCATAAGAAAATCTGGAGCATATGTATAATCTTTGTAAATGAAGACAACCTAGAGCAGTATATGCATAATCTTTCTATATGAAGGCATTCTCAAGCAGCATAATGCATATGCATAGTCAATGAATATGAAGGCACTTTTGGGCAGCATATTCATAATCTTTGTGTATGAAGGCACTCTGAAGCAGCATATGCGTAATCTTTGTGTATGAAGGCACTCTGGAGCAGCAAATTGTAATTGTTATAAATGAAGGCACTTTGGAGCAGCATATGCGTAATCTTTGGATATGAAGGCACTCTGGAGCAGCAAATTGTAATTGTTGTAAATGAAGGCATGCTGGAGCAGCATATGCATGATCTTTGTATATGAAGGCACTTTGGAGCAGCATATGCATACCTGACCTGAGAGAGCTCCTCGTCCAGCTGCTTCCTTGTGTAGCCATTGCACTGTGACCCTGTTATTGGGGTTTCTTCTATGAGAGCTTTGTGCTATCAAGACCGTGTGTCATGCTAGAGAGCTCATATCTCCAATTAAGGAAGACAGTTCTGCCTGAAAAAAATTCAAAAACATCAAAAAGTTCAGTAAATGTCCACCATGAGCACAATTTTCAATGAGCCTATAGCCATATGAGCATGCTAACATGATTTAGGTAAATAGGTTTTCTTATGATGCTATGATATTGGCCAGGAAGCATACAGGCAATGTTTTCACCACTTAAAGTAATGCATTATTCTAAAGGACGATTTCATGGAACTTCATAACTTGTATAGAACATGAAAAAAGAAATCAGGAGACATTATTTTGGAACAGTTTCTCCTTATTTTCTCATAAGACAGGCATGGGTGAAGAAACATAGGTCAGATACTATAAAGGAAGTACTTACTCTGACAAATGAGTTTCTCCATGCTAAGCACTTACTCTGACATATGACTTTCTCTATGCTAGGAGGTGGTAGAACTGTACATGGACATCATTGACCAAGCCTCCACTAGTTCAAAAATTGTAAGATCAAGGATATAGGAGTGCCTGTTAAAATGGCCACTAGGGAGAAGGTTTGTTACACATTTCATGAAAGAGAGGCCATTTTGCTAAATGTTTTCATAAACAAAAAAGCCAAGTTCATGTATCTTTCTATGGAATAGGCATTCAAACTGCACCCCTCCAGCAGCTCAGGAACTAGAAATCTAATTACGCTCAATGGCTTTTAAGAATGGTCAGGAATGTTAGTCGTTGTACTTCAGAAACAGCCTGAGAGATACAGTTAGATGCCTAGGTCTACTGGATTGGCGACTTCGCTATGCCAGTACAACTTAATGGCTCAGCAGAGTAAAGGCTGGTTTGGTAACACACAAGAATTAGCATGCAGAAATTACCCAACATCAGCAGTATTAGTAAAACCAAAGTGTTCCAATACAACAGTACAAGCAGCAATTGTTTCTGAGTTTCAGAATCCAATCATTTTGGAGAAAAAATATTTAAGGACTTATTGATGGTGAATAAAGAATAGCTGTCTCTTGTCCATCCAGAAGCAAGACTAGAAGTGATTGTGACATCAGATGACTTTTTCCTTTTTCCTCAGGATGTACTGATGCCACAGTCCCAGAATGAAGCACCATCAAATATGACTGTGTATGATAAACCATATGTTTTCTTTAGTTCAGCACCAGAAATTATATAAAATATGTGTGTATGCTAAAACTGTAGCTAATAGTGCTAGAAAGGTTTATGGAGAAAAGCAAGTAATCGGCCCATGAAATTCATTTTGCTGGTCATTTATGCCAAAAAAAAACAAAACCTGTTGCAATAATTCTTTTATTGGTTAGGTGTGTTTAAGTTTTTAGTTGTTGTTACCTAGTACTTGGTACAATTACCAGTTAAACATGAGGCTCTATCTTTTTTCAATATCCAGAGGCGGTTCCTATAAAAAGTTTAATAGCTAAAAGGTAGCAGGGTGGAAGTAAGACTGGGTAACTCATATTCAGCAAGCAGCATCTAATGTGAAATAAAAAAATTAGAGAAAACACACATATATAATATACAACTTTTAATATAAAATATTTGAAGGATGCTGTTGACTCCATAGATGTGTTATATTGTATTGTGTATTATATGTGTGTGGTTTATTTTTTATGTATATGTGTGTGTGCTGAAGCGTGTTATTTATTTGGTTTTTGGTTTTTATTTTGTTCAATTTTAAAAATAATTATATATTGATATTTCTGTGTTTTGATTGATTTCCTATATCTATATATATCTATCTATATATCTATCTATATGTGTATATATATATATATATATATATATATATATATATATATATATAGTCCTTGTATTGTTCTATTAGTTTTCTACTTACACAAATGTATATCTATATATAAATTTAGAAATGTATATGTACAAACACACCTGTGTATACTGATATATAAAAAAACAAATCTGACTTTATATACACAAACACACAAAAAAAGAATATTTAAAGTATGCTATTGCCTCCATAGACTTATCATGGGCCTTGAGGAATTTCTTTTACCAGCTGGCCAAATGGGTGTCAACCCAGAGTCCAACACACATAGGTATGACTGGTAACTTGTCCTTCTTTTCCCCTGTGCTAAGCTAAAGGTTCATTAAAAGATAGTTAAATAAAAGATCAGTTTATAGCAACTGTTGATAATCCTTCCAGTGCTATATCAGAAAGATATGTATAAAAGATCCCACCACTTTCATCTTATCTAAATGGAGTGTGTACATAGCTGAGGTGCTAAATGCTAACATTTTAATCTGCTTTCACAGCCATTCAAAGGAAATTGATGTTTTAAACACAATATGAGCCTCTTAATTTCATCAAAACTTCGGCCTATCTTTTAAGCTCACTTGCAGAGCAAAGAAAACACGCTGATGAGGCTGATTGAGGTGCAACCTGAACATTTCAGAGGGAAGGTCATATTTCAAAAGAGACAGCGTTAAAGAATAGAAAGGCTGGAATCAAAAGCCGACATCCCATTAACAGATGCTAAGAACCCGTGGTGGATCAAGCTAAGCACGGAAGAGAGTAACAAGAAATCTGGACACTATTGACACAGCAACCCCTAATAACTTTAGTTAACATCCCATTAACACAACCAACACAAAAGACTGATCTGTTTTTCCAGCCTTGTGCAAACAGTTTCTCTAAGATCCATTAGGAAATTAATCATAATGATCATTTAATCTGGCCTGGTTCTAGCTACAGATAAAAATTGCTTTAAGAATTTAAATTCTGTGATGGGTTTGTTAACATTTATTGCTGAGGTGAACTCTAAAGGATTGATTAGTCATGTAACTATTAATATACAGTTGAAATTGGGACAGCATGTCCCCTAGACGTAATTGCAAAAAATGATATCAGTTCAGAGTGTATCAAACACAGCCATGGATTGTTTATACTGCGAAAGCAGAAAATAAAAAATAGATTGAAAAAATATGTATATCTAAAGCTGATGTCATCAACAGGGGACACCACAGACACATTTCTTTTCTTCTTTGTTTTGGTTGCTATTCTGCTCACACAATTTATAGATTATTTTTGATTATTTTTGATTCTTTACAGTATGGTATAAAGTTAATAGCTGAGTAGGAAAAATGAATCATCTTGCCTAGCTTTCTGTTACTCATGCCTGATTTTCACTATTCTCTTGTCAATTCACTGGAGTTCAGTGAATAGACCTCAAAGTGTAAGACTAATTATGAGTTGTCAAACTGTTTAATTGTGATGATCCTGTAGGTGATAAAACCTTCCACCCTTACTGAGGGTATCAGCAATGTAAGGAAGCCAACTTTCCCTCCCATTTTAATTCAAAGTCTATTGACATGTTTCTCTTCAAAAGACTCTCTGCTAATGTTAACCACCTGATGCTTCTAGCCATCGTATCATTCAGACAGGAAATTAGCAGTTAATGCATTTGGTAAGCATGGCTGCTTTATTGCAAGTTTGTAGTGTTGTAATGTAGAAATTATACTTTTGTGTAGTTTTTTTTAATCTTATTTTTTGATTATTATCTTTTTGACCTGCTGTTACTATAGCCACAGACCCCCCCCCCCCCCCGCTATCTCCCCAAGCCCCCCTCAATAGATAACACTAAATCTGAAGGGCTACTGTGATGTCATTTTCAAAGCAAAGCTACAGGAGAACAGTAAATCGTTTTTATTAAACAAAAAAGGTGCATTTCAGATAGATTTAAATATGTGCAACACACAGAAAATATCTGAGATGACCAGGTTAAAAAGACAAAGGTGGAGAAAGTGCAACAGAAAAGGTTAAGATTACCAAATGCCTATGGTGACAGAGAGTTAAATAATTAGAAAGAGGAAAAGGATGTGTGCGGGTCCATCTTAATTTTTAAGGAGACCCAACATGTCTGAAGTATTATATTAAAACAACAAAAAATGTTTATGGCATGAAAACATGTATAGGATGATGCAGGGGAGGGCTGGCAGCCTTAGGCCTGGGGGGCAAATCCAGTCAAGTGGCCCATTGCACCATCGAATCGCCTCCCCATCCACGGCCATCTTTTCCTTGTTTTATAACGAATATTGCCAGGATTTTCCCCCACAATATGCCAGGATTTGCCATTTAATATGCTAGAATTTTCCCTTACAAAATGCCAGGATTATGCCCCTCAGTATGCCAGGATTATGCCCCTCAGTATGCCAGGATTTAGACACCCAATATCCCAAAATTTGGGCACCCCCCCTACCCACGTTGCACACCTATGACATGACCCATAACCCACGTTGCACACCAGGACATGCCCCATCACCACATTTACATGCCTTCATCACCCCATTACATACACATTTCCAATATTATTTGCCATTAATATTTCCCAGCCAATTTGCCCAATAATATCCCAAGGTTATCTGCCATTTAATATTCCCCAGCCATTTTGCCCAATATGCCAGTCTTATTCTGCCATGTAATATTCCCCAGCCAATTTGCCCAATAATATGCCAGTGTTATTTTCCATGTAATATTCCCCAGCCAATTTGCCCAATAATATGCCAGTGTTATTAGCCATGTAATATTCCCCAGCCAATTTGCCCAATAATATGCCAGTGTTATTAGCCATGTAATATACCCCAGCCAATTTGCCCAATAATATGCCAGTGTTTTTTGCCCCCCCCCCCCCCCTCTTACCTTTTTCCCTGGTGGCTAGTGGCAGGACTTCCCTGGTGGCTAGTGGCAGGAGGACTTCCCTGGTGGCTAGTGGCAGGACTTCCCTGGTGGCTAGTGGCAGGAGGACTTCCCTGGTGGCAGGCAGCATGGTCCCTCCATGCTGCCTGTTCGGCCTCCCGGCGGTTGTGCCGACAGGTCACGTGATCGGCGCGCGTCTGACGTCAGAGCGCCGATCATGTGACTGTCGGCACTTCCGTGTCGGCACACTGCACGGGGAGCCGAACAGGCAGCACGGAGGTTTCTCTGTGCTGCCTGTTCGGCTCCCCGTGCAGTTTTGCAGGCAGAGCGGAGGTGAGAGGGGATCTTCCGATCATTTCTCACCAACATCTCTGTCTGCAAGCGCGTTTTTTTTTTTTTTTTTTTTAAAACACTGGCCCAGCGGCCGTGTTTTACAAACATTAGGGCGGCCTGGGGGGCAATTGCCTCCCTGCCCCCCGGCCCAGCCCGCCCCTGGGATGGTGATGTTCTCTTGTGTGTATCAATTCAAAATTTAGAGTTTTAGCCTATGATCTCTATTGACTACAAATATAGCGGTTTAATGTTTCCATAACTGGCCACTGTTTTCAACTGATCTATAATGTACTACTGGTATAGACGGAATCCACCTCTTGATTCTCTGACTGTCAATCTGACAATGGTATTTTCTTATGTGCAGATATATCTTGTTTCGCTTATTTTTAAAAACTACAATTAATCTGGACCACATGAAATAAAATGGGGCACGATCTAATTCAACTATTTCTTGGCAGAATTTGGATAATCACTATCTATCTATCTATCCATCTATCTATCTATCTATCAATCCATCTATCTATATTACATAATAAAAGTAGGTAATGATTCGTAGGTAAAAGTGTAACATAAATACATAACATTGGACACAAGTAATTTAACATTAGGTATTATATTTTATAAAGACTTGAGAATATTTTGTGTAATTTGAACTACAGCTGCTAAAGATTTGTGATGCGTAATAACAACAGTGATGATGTAATCTCTGACCTTTGGTTGTCCTTCCATTGAAAAAACTGTGAGATCAATAAATCACATTCATTTCTGTCCTTTACGTTTTATTGTATGCTGTGTTTACTAAAGTACAGTGAGTCATCTAACACATTCAGACAAGTATGGTTCTGGATTGCAAATACTAAATCAAATTCAAAACTGATTATATTAATGGAAAAACATACTATGTGTGCTGTACTAAGATTTTTAAATGTGATTTTTAAGTTGGAATTTTATTTTTTATTTAGTACACATAAAATCTTTGCAGCACGTAAATGCCCAAAACATGAACATCCTTCACATATATTTCCGATTTCATATTTAATTGTAAAACATAATAAATTAACTCGGTTCTGATGATTTAATGCCCATTGTAGGAGAGAAACCAAGCAGTTAATGAGAAAGTGTGTAACCCCTGCACCTCAAATAGCTGCTACAAATACTTGCGTGTATCTCAAGACACAAATGGCAAAAAAAAAGGGTATATGAGTATGAACACTAAGTTAAAAAAATACATCAAAATAGTTGTTTAGTATCTGAATAAAACCAAATGGGCTTTAAAATTCAATTAAGCAGGGCCTATGTTAACGTGCCTATGGGCACATTCGAGTTGTGCAGAATGGCGCGAGATAGTGGGTACCTTAAATTAAAAAAATAGACAATAATAGTGCAATATTGTAGAGGACCGTATAAATGGGGTGAATAACTGGTAATGAATGCGTTCACAAACGTATGTCAGGAACGATCATCTCAAGAATAACGGGATTTCTTCACAAATATTTTTAATGAGGTCTGAAATATATAAAAACAACAAAACATATGCAGGACAGAAAGGGTACTGACTCCTGCTAAAAACAAAACTCACAGAATAAAAACAGGTAAATAACAGAGAAATCCACCGGAGTTGGTCACATCTGTAGAGCTGGTCAGAAAACGAAAACTGGAGGTGGCAGAGGGCAGTGCAGAGAGGCAGAATCACGAAGAAGATATATAGCTGCCGGTGTCTCTATGCTTTTCGCCGGAAATTCTATCTCGGCTTCCTCAGGAGAAGACTGAAATGACTAGTTTCATTTTTTTCCAATTTTCAAATCTAAGTCTAATTGTTGCGGAGAGATGCTCTGCCACAATTTTAAGTGCCACCACTAGATCTGAGATGCAGCTCCATAATGGACCCCACATTTACTGAGTCAGCCTAAGTAAGAGTCACCTTACATTTTTTGACTGGCATGATATACCAAGTTTATGAATTTACTGCATTGGAATGATATACCAAGTTTATATGTCTACTGCTCATGATTGGAATGATATGCAAAGTTGATGCATTTACTGCTCATGATTGGCATGATATGCCAAGTTGATGCATTTACTGCTCATGATTGGCATGATATGCAAAGTTGATGCATTTACTGCTCATGATTGGCATGATATGCCAAGCTGATGCATTTACTGCTCATGATTGGCATGATATGCCAAGTTGATGTATTTACTGCTCATGATTGGCATTATATGCCAAGCTGATGCATTTACTGCTTATGATTGGCATGATATGCCAAGCTGATGCATTTACTGCTAATGATGGGCGTGATATGCCTAGTTGAATCATTTACAACTGACAAAAATGTAATTTCTGTTTAATTGAAAGATTGTATCAAATATAGATGTTTTAACCAGAAATGCTTTAATGAAACAATACAAATAAAATAACACCTTGAACCCTCTTTGCTCCATACAGTCCTTTTAAAGGGCAGATATGCTGTTTAGAAACTTTGGCATTTTTGTATTATTTTGCATGCAGAAAAAATAAATCTGGAGATGTTGTGCAAGTAAAAATGGCAGAAATTGGTGAGTGAAGAAAGCAGCTAATTTGAGTGTTATTCAGATACAGGACTCATATCTGGATAAAGCTGTATCGTCAGTTCCATAGGGTGACATTTTTTTTTTTAGGTTAAGCTTCCCCCACCTTTGCCCAACTCATTCCATTTGTTACCAAACACATTATCAATGTAGGTGTCACAAAAATGTCTTGCCTTGAATAAAATAATTGACATGTAACTGGACTTACTTAATGAATCTGGACCTGTAGCAGGGTTGTGTCTGGCAATGTTGTCAAATGACATTCGTGAAGGCTAAAGCAAGAAAATAGTTTATTTACATTAGAACATAATATAAAGAAGAAAATATTGTACCCTAACTGGATTTTTTCATTTGATGTCTTGTTGCAACATGTATGATTATTGTGTGTGTGTGTCTGTGTGTGTCTGTGTGTATGTGTCTGTGTGTGTGTCTGTGTGTATGTGTCTGTGTGTGTGTGTGTGTCTGTGTGAATGTGTCTGTGTGTGTGTGTTTGTGTGTGTCTGTGTAGAATATGCTGGGCCAGTTTGGTGAGTGAGATTATTATTAACCATTATATGCATTCATGCCCCCAAGATAGCTTTGTCGTGGTTTTGGAGGGAAAAAAAAACAACCTACATCTTGCGTGTGACAAATTTAAAGCATATTTTTTTCTCCTAATTTAGTCATTGACTTGAAAATTTGTTAACACAATGTTCAGATAATTTTCGATCATTTTTTATTGTCTACATGCATGTTAAAACAATGTTTCGGTGATAAAGGAACAGGTAGTGCAGACAGGGAAGGCGTGAGGAAGTGTTAGATAAAATGTTTGGAGGCAAGATGGTTTAAATAGAATAAAGAACAGGATAGGCTGGAAGGAAATATAACTAAAGACAGAAATACTTGATGATTTTCTTAGTTTGTTTGTAAACGTTTACTATAACAATTGTAAAGTCCTTGATATATCAGTATTCTCCACAGGGGGGAGCTAAAAGTCACATTATGAAGCAGTGCTAAAAGTTATATTATCCAGAGTTATATCCTTGGTTTTATGCAGAACTCCGTACATGTGCCTTTTTTCTCCCCCACGTTTAATTAAGTTAGAAGTGTGTTTATTTGCTCATGAAGTGACATTGTAAGAAAACATCAGCCATTGTAGTGTGAATGGATTTAGGACAGGCAGGAGTCACAGAGAGGATTACCTGGCATTTAACTAGATGAATTTGCTGAGCACAATGTCTGGAAAGAAAAAAAAAAACTGCAAAAAAAGCCAAGCAAACTGACTATTTGTCTAAATGCCATCTTTGGGAAAGTCTGATTAAGACCTGGGGTCCTGAGTCTGTTTGATCTCTGCTCATCAAAGGGAATTCTTAAACAAGCTTCATTTTAAACTACTGTATGCTGGGATGTGCTTTGAAAACAAAGGTTGGGCAGCTAATATGGAGAAGAATGAATTCACAGTTGAGTTCAGTCTCCTGATGTCTTTAGACCCATCCACTTCATTGAACTAAAGTCCTCTATCTTGATATGTACATTCTCTGCTCCTACCAAAGTGGACTGTTAAGTTCTCTCTGGGAAGTGTCAGCTGATTTGTTAAAAAAAAAAAAAACAACAACAGTCAATGTGTGGAAGTCTACAAGATATCAATGGGAGATTGAAGCAGTTGTCTGTGTGTGTGTATATGTATGTATGTATGTTTGGATGTATGTATGTATGTATATGTGTGTGTGTGTGTGTGTGTGTGTGTGTGTGTGTATGTATGTATATATAAAAAAAATTATATAGGCCACTATCTATATATCTGTGTATATTTATTTATTGTATTATTTAAATATAGATAATACTTGTATGATAGATGAGTGTGCGCACATATATAGATTGAAAGCTTGTGAGCAGGGCTCTCTACCTCATGTTGGTGCTATAAAATCAAATTGTAATAGTTATTTGACTATGTTTGGCTTTTGGGCTTGATACAGATACATCTGTATAGAGATGGAGATAGATATGTATGTAGATAGAGACAACATCTTTGTCTCTATCTCCATCTATATACAGATGTATCTATAGCTAGGCCAAATATATTCCTAGAACTTCCACTTTAAAATACTAGGTATATCACATTACAGATTATTTATATAGTGGTAGCATTTGGTGCAGATCATAAAACGAAAAGTGAGTTTTAAAAGGGAAAGTTATATTTGGCTATTGAGCTTGATAGCCAGATAGATAGAGATTTAGATAAATATATATATATATATTTATTTATATTTGTATATGCATATATATATATATATATATATATATATATATATATATATATATATATATATATTGATATTCCACTTAATAATATTCACAGCTAATAAAGTTTAGATGGATGTGTATATACGGTATATAGGATAAATGTTATTAATAAATATTGAGGTTAAAAAAACACTAATAAAGCAATGCTACATAACCAGAAAAAAAAAACAAAAAAGCAAAAACAAAGAGTAGCTCTGTGGAGGACTACCAACAATAAAAATGGCATTCGAAGAACACATAAAAAAATAATTTTAATCAATACTTCTCTTAAAAAGCTGGTGGACAAAAGCTTGCCATATAACCCCACCAGCTGCTTAGACAACGGAACACATAAACACTGGACAGTACGAACAAAACAAGTTATGTCCAAGCAAGTTAATATTAAGGATCCTCAATGGCGAATATAGATGGTGGATCACAACACATATAATGTACAGAGAATTTTAAGCCAAAAATTCAACAAGCTCTGACAGTATGTCTTGTAGAAAAAATATATATACAGTGTCTCTTGAAATCTTGCTGAAATAGGCTACGAATCAGTCTGTAGCCAAGGTTCCCATGTTTCTATATGAACAAATTTTTATTTTTATTTTTCCAAAATACGTAGGATCATTATAGGGAGACTCAGCGAGGGGGGTATACAGCAGGAGATATAGAGGAAGGAGAGGTAAAATAAGACAGAAGAAAAAATATATCAATTACTTCCGTAAATAACCTTCCTGCAGCTAGTCCCTAGACACCAGATATCGGCCGGGGCTAACAAGCAGCCAGCTGTGAAAGGCTTTGGATTACCTTAACTGATCAACTGGCTAACATGAAAAGTTACATGAAAGAATATATGAAGAGACGAACAAGAGCACAAATGCGCCAGCTGGCAGAGATGCTGAAATGGAGTAGGCCGAATCTGGGGCCTGTAGTAGTGCCGTCTATCAGCAATCACGATCGCGGTAGCGCGGTAGGCTGAAACCAGGGCCTAAAGTTTGTACAAGTCCAGAAAACATCATCCAGATTTTACCCCAATCAAAGGGAATCTATTTGCACCTGTAGAGGGGACGTAAACCCTGTCTCTCCCATCACCAAAGCTCCAATAGTCTTCTGGCCAAGAGACAGAGAGGTATGTGCTATAGAAGCACACCCCTCTGACATCCAATCCAGTGAGGGGCTTGTCCAACAGAGGGGAGGAGTGGAGACCCACAACACTATAAAAACCCCCTCAAACTTTTACCACAGTGCTCCAGTGTTCCAGAGCTTTGGTTCCTGTTTGTCCTTGGACTTCAATTTCCTGTGATCTTAATTTTGCTGTGATACAGCCTTTCTATTGGATTTCCCTTTACCTGACCTTTGGCTTGTCTCCTGGATTTCCCTGTTTGCCTGAACCCTGACCCCTGCTTGAACTATCCACTATTCTTGATCGCTGCCTGCCCTGATCTATTGGACTGACTTTGAGTGTGGATTTACCTTTTATTATTTTGTGGCACTCTCTTGCTCCTATCCTTACCAGGGCGTTCTGTCTATATACACCTGTGGACCACCTGGTAAGGGTTACTGGCAAGAGATAGCATCCCTTGCTCTATGCTCCAAAACCTCAACCCTGACACCACAGCCTGCTGCTTGTTAGCCCCGGACGATGTCTGGTGTCTTGGGACTAGCTGCAGGAAGGTTATTTACGATAGTAATTGGTATCTTATTTTTCCTATCATATTTGACCTCTCTTTCCTCTATATCTCCTACTGTATCCCCCGTCGCTGAGTCTCCCTATAATAATCCTTAATATTTTGGAAATATTTGTTCATATGGAAACATGGGAACCTTGACTATAGACTGATTCGTAGCCTATTTCACCATGATTTCAAGAGACACTGTAAATATATTTTTTCTACAAGACTTGCTGGCAGAGCTTGACTAATTTTTGGCTTTAAATTCTCTACATTATATGTGTTGTGATCCACCATCTATATTTGCCATTGAGCATCCTTAATATAAACTCGCTTGGACATAACATGTTTTGTTCGTACTGTCCAGTGTTTATGTATTCCGTTGTCTTAGCAGCTGGTGGGGTTATATGGCAATCAGCCTTTTGTCTATCGGGTTTTTAAGAGAAGTATTGATTAAAATTTATTTTTTTATGTGTTCTTCCAACACTATTTTTATTGTTGGTAGTCCTCCACAGCGCTACTGTTTGTTACATTAAAAAACACTAAAATCCTTCACTTTTCCCTCACCATGTAACTTTTGTATTTTCTTCTGTTTACTGGCTGGGAGTTCTGGGAAACATACTTATAACCTATGATACATAGATGTATGCACACATGCATTTTTATTACACTATAGAGAGATATTAACACAGAGTTTTACCGTGCTACAGATGCTTTTAAAACAGATTCTAAAGCATTAACCCTTTATTAGTAAGTGTCCCTGACCACTCTGGTACTCTGGGGGTTAAAATCGGAATGAATTGAGATGAGTAGCAGTAAATATCTTTTTGATGTGTATAACATCCTGCACTTTGTAAAGTGGATAACACGTGTCCATTGTGTTAAACATGACAATAATGATAACAGCAACAGTTATCTTGGCCTATGATCATGAGCGTTGGTGCCTAGGTAATGACTCAAATTTGAAGTTATAGACAGGGAATGTAAAAAATTTGGCAGGCAGACTTTTTGAAGTGTTCAAATAAATACCTTCTTGTCCCAGAAATAATAAGCTGTGAGGCTCCCAGTGAAATAGCTCAGCATCTGATAAATAGAAATCCTTTTGTGTTTGTTTGTGTCTTTTATAAATTAAATGGAGACCCTTTCATAAGAGCAATTACTGCAGAATTCCCTGAAGCAGAGTAACCATGTTCAGTAACAACAGTATATCCTTATTGATATTCTGCTAGCCGTATTACAGACTCTATTCCAACATCTGATACATTGTAATAGTTGAATCAAAATGTAGGTTTTGCATAACTGTCGTTTTATATACAAGAAACCATCTGAGGTTCATATGAAGATGCACAGTGGTTGAGCTATGCAAAAACTATTTTCTAAGTTCTTGCCCATAATCCTTTGAGCCTCCTGGTTATGTTCTTGTATATAAAACCTATTTTCTAAGTTATGTCCCAATGCTCCTTCTGGTCTCCCTAATACTTGTATTCAAAAACAATTTACTAGGTTCTGTCAAATAATTATTTCCTTTATTAATCCTGTATTATATCAATATCCAGTCCTACTTAATTTTGCCATGAATACCAATACCAATTTAGAAACAGGCATTGATTAAATGCAAGTAAGCACAAGGACAATGCATATGTCACAAGGTGCTATATAAGAATTGTAATACATTTGGCTATCATATTATGTGTTGCTGGAGTTAAACTTGCCTTGAAAACAAACTTCAAATCACACGATAACCACCCTAGAGTCATCGCATTAACAGTGTAACATACTAATTAAAGGGACTGTCTGGTGCATAGATTCATCTTCCAAATGTTATTGAACATTGATGTTCTTTCAAAGTACTTTTAAAATTAATGTTTCACATTTTGAATATCTTAAAATATAAAAAAAGCTTTCGCTTGGACAAATTTGTGAAATTACTGCAGTTTGCAAGAAACCAGAACTACCCACACTAGCTGAATAAAAGTTCTCTCTTTTTTTGGCTTCAGGAAACAATGAGAATAATGCCATCCAAATGAACCAAATATCATGTTTCTCTAGTGGCATAATCAGACAATGTGTTTCATTTCAAGAGATCCTATGTGTGCAAGAGCAATGTTACTTAGATTCCACACAATCCATTAAATTCCAGCAGCACAGGAAGGGACTAAATGAAACATAACTTTATAAACTCAGTGTATATATAATAAGTTCTGCAGGACCTGTAGTATACAAGGACAGTAATCAGTAGGGGAGGGCTTGTGTAAAATATTAAAAATGCTAGCATCAAATCACACTGGAAAAAGCCTGTGCACTATACAAGTAGTAGTCTTCAATAAGCACCAAAGCGAATTTGAAAATGTTTTTATTTACCTAGTTGATGCTTCATAATAACCACATTAAGGTAGGTCATAGATTTGCAAGTATATGTCTACAAAAATGATATTTTTTCACCATACAGCAGAATCTCTAACACACAAACAATAATTAAATAAATATTGCAGTAAAAGTACTATTGCTATTTCCTCTTTAACCGTTGAACAACAGAAGTGTGAGTCTTCATATAATTATACTATACACATAGTTAGGTAGTAATAAAGCTTGGTCGATGAAAACATAAACATATAGGAATCATAATTATAATTATTATGTAGGGTATCAGTAGTATTTGTGCAGATGTTTGAGACGCCTTCAGTCTCAAGCTGTAGTATTAACTTTGTACCACCAGGCGGTGTAATATATATCATAATGCACTACATGTTTAAAGATCTCTCGAGTACGGTGTGACATCCATAATCTCAAATAAAAGGAGTTATAGATATTTATATAAATGTTTTCTAATTTTGGTCGTTGCAACATCGTGGGTACTTGTTCGAGATTATACATATGATACGAGACTTTTCAATATACCGTAATTGCATTCATTGTACATTCCAGAAAAAAAGTGATGGTTCATGGTGAATGGAGTGGAATATTTCTAATAAATCGCGTTTATTACTTCTTTATATTTGCCTTAACAATATTAAAGTACTGCACCTCTTCATTAAATAACCACTGTCATGAACCAGTAGTGATCTAAATTGTACCAGCGTTCTGACTTGTACCAGCATCTCCTCTACGCACTGCATCCTTGGCTAGTACTATAAAGCCATAGCACAGCTGATCTTCATACAGTCCTATGAAAGTTATGAAGACTGGGCTTTGAAAATAATTTCCTTTATTTAGATGATGAGTTATTCATTGATTTTTCAGATATTTTATCCACCTTTTATTTAAATGTTTACTTTTATATAGCAATATATTTTAATATGACTATTGGAAATGTTGTATCCTTAATAAATTTCTATTAACTTGTGTTCTAGAAACTATAATGGCACATTGTCAGGGTGATAATGGTTTAATCATTACAGTGTCAATGGGTTGCAATGCATTGCACTTTGGAATCGAGGGAGTTAATTTACAAATCACATACCTATATAATACACATGGGTATGTATGTATGTATGCGTCTATCATCTATCCAGACAGATTCATATACACATTATATATAGTTCCTAAAATGTACTGTTCGCATAATATACTCGTGTAAAGTTGCCTTCCTCTTGTGATATCACAAAATCCATCACATGCTGATTGGAATTTATTTATCATGACACTTTTAAAAAATAGAAATAGTTAGCTTCATCACTTTAGCAAACATTGGGGAAATGAAGCTTTGTGTCTTAATGTAATCAATCATTAAGGAATGTTTCTAGTTAAATCAATTCCATCATCTGGTAACATATGTATTTTATTTACACATACAGTATAAACTGTATTCAGCAGGAAAATAAACATAATTAAAAAACACACACAGAATAAAATGGATATCTGCTACTTCTCCCAGTTCATTGTTATGTTGCAATTCCTCCCACAAACTGACCTGTGTGATCTTCCAAAAAAAAAAAATTAATTGCTAATTACAATGATTGTGAAATCCCTGGCTGAGAGTCTGCTCTGTGATTTAGACTTGGCTGGAGCGTCCTAAAGACAGGGATTTGAATTACATCCCTCGTCTTTGTTGTGTTGGTGTTAGGGGCGTGTGTGCAAGCCCAGGAGTATAAGTACACCACCAGATCCCAAACATCTTCAGGATCTAACCAAGCAGATCATTAACACAGAGAAAGGAGAGCACCGAGCAGCTGCCCTGCTCCCCACAGAGGAACTTTATCTATACTCACTGTTTGAGTACTTGTACCTTTGCCTTTCTTCTGATCCTGTGAATGTGGATATCGATTATGGACGGGAACGTGCTGATTATGCTCCTGTCTCTCCTGGCTTTATATTCCTATGTATGGGATGGAGTATCTGGCTATGTTATGATGACTAATTCCAACTCCAACTCCATCAAGAACCTGCCTGCAGCTCCAGCAGTGCCACCAATGGGCTTCTACCCAGTCAGTGTCAGCCCGGACTCCTTCTATGACATTGCCAACAAATACCAACCTTTTGATGCTTTACCGGTAAGTAGCAACTCCGCCTTTGCCATCACTTTATAAGATAACAAATGCTTTAAGCAACTTCTATTTTTAAAACGTGTTTATTTAAATGGCTAGCTTGGCGAGATATTTAACCCATTCAGGAGCCTGATAGTGAATACAAATGGGTTTCTTGTGGTCAGATCTGGTCTTACTTAAGACTACATAGACTTAACGAGCGGTAATAAAACTCCGTACAGGAGGGAGAAGAGGAAGCATTACCTTCATGCAATGCTTTCATTGCCATAGAGTTGGACAATTTGCTTGCACAACCTCACAGCACTTAACAGGTTAAATGCATAACACCGCTGGTGAATGAACAATGTGTGCACTAAGAATACTATGTATGAACCCCTTGTAGGAGTACGATCTGAGATATATTACAGTTGTGCACCTTCAGCTGATCCTATCTTGCAGATGTTTGACAGCTAGAACAAGTCGGTAGTGTGTTCACGCTGCCACAGACAGGACAAATTCTATACTTTTCACACTCTCGGCTCTGTGGAATACAGACTGTACTTGCAAATGTTTGTGCTACAGAGGGGTTATATACAGCATAAACTGATCTATGTTTCCCCCCCATCAGTTATATAGCTGCTCAGAGGATGATGATTGCGCTTTGGATGAGTTCTGTCACGGCTCCAGAAATGGAAACCCTATGGTCTGTCTGGCCTGCAGGAAACGCAGAAAGCGCTGCATGAGGGACTCCATGTGTTGCATGGGCAATTACTGCAGTAATGGTAAGAGAAAGTTCATTCCTTCTTTATTTGTACATTCTGTGTTTATTGGGAGACAATACAAGTAGGTAAAGAGACATCTTCTCTGAAAATGTCAAAGCTGTTAACGCAGTATGAGCTAGGGTGGGACAGAGAGAATTCATCCTAATGGGCATGGGTTGAGGTGATCGGGGTCTTCTCTACCTAGTCCCGTTCCTTTGGGGAAACGGGATGTCTGTCAAAGGCAATGGGAAAAGATTACTATCAAATCTATTCTTATAAAGCAAATGATTAAACCAGGACAATGCATTTAGCCCTTCTCTCCATTAAGAGACATACAACTAATCCAATGATAATAATGATTAGCCCAGTAGCATCTAGCCTTTAGCACTGCAGCTACTGTGGAGTTTACTACAGGATGCTCAGATGGGGGAGCATTATTATTCATAGTGATCGAAGAGCTTGAATGTTGCAGAAGACCTGCATAGAATAGGGAATTACACGAAGTTGACAAGGCAATTGCAAACATAAGGCTATTTTGGTCTTAATTTTTGCAGTTTCTTGTAATTCCCTCTTTCAAGACTAAAGCCACTCATCTTTCAATATCATAAAAAGGGGGATGGAATTTGGACCACCTGTTGCTATTGATAATGTATACCAATGATCATCTACTTAGGTAGCAAAAAGAAAAGCTTTGTACACAAAGCATAACTTTACACTCCGGATGGTGTGAGGTCAATCACTGCAATTATTCACCTGGCTAATTGAGATTGAAAGCATTCTGTTTGAAGGGTAAATGTCCAGCTCCTCAACCTTGAACAATCAGTTACATCCTAATGGTGTCTTGTCTTTGAATTGTTTAAAATACTCCACAGCAAGACTCCAAATAAAACTCTGCACAGGTCTGTGGATAAGTTTAAAGGAGTTACTTACCATTTCAATGACTAGTGTGCATACCTATTTTGGGATTGCCCTACCTTGTGATCTACTGAGAACCCTATTGTCACTTGTTAAAGGGTAATTTGGGACAGAGCCCTAAACAATCAAAACCAATTGCCTCCTAGTTTGTGATATGTCACAGATGATGGTTTTATTATACACTGTTTTTACAAGTGTCCTGCTATTTTCTAAATCTTGACAGTTACTTCTCATATAAACTGTAGCGACCCGCATATGCTAATGTGACACACTTTCACTTAGGTGTGATTCCTCCACTAAATTACTTCTCAACCCTCTCCCCAGGGATCTGTGTGCCTTTGGAGCAAGATCAAGAACGATTCCCACATCCAGGGTTCACAGAAGAAACCATGATGGACAATTACAACCCTGACCATGGTACAATGGATACCAATACAAAATTAACTACATCACCTGCTGGCATGCAGCCATTTAAAGGTAAGTTATCCGTTCTATACAATGCAAACCAGCATCACAGACCCATTGTATAATGTAGAATTCAACGTGTAACGTTTCTTCATAGATTAGGAACAGACTATTCGAGATCTAAGAAATCCCCTCATAGAAAATGAAGTAGCTCAAGTAGAAGATCTAAATTTCCTTAAGATCTATAATGGAAGCTAGTACTAGTTTAAAAGGAGTAACTATGATGTTTGTGTTAACTCACTGGAAACTCATTGAGCATTTCATTTAATCCAATAGGTCGTGACGGTGATGTATGTCTCAGGTCCACCGACTGTGCACCAGGACTATGCTGTGCACGCCACTTCTGGTCCAAAATCTGCAAGCCTGTCCTTGAAGAAGGTCAAGTGTGTACAAAACATAGACGAAAAGGTTCTCACGGGCTAGAAATATTCCAGCGTTGCCATTGTGGAGTTGGTCTTTCCTGCAAGTTACAGAAAGGAGAATTCACAACTGTCCCCAAAACTTCTAGACTTCACACTTGTCAGAGACACTGAAAGAGACTGATGGACATTTTACTAACTTAATCTTAACAGGCTGGTTGACAGATCACCCGCTCTTTGGATGTACTTGTATATTATCACAGTTTACATAGTTACTCTGGTTTGCATCTCTGAGCCAGAATTACATTAACTTGTTTCTTTTTATGGAACTGCCTTTTATTCACTGTGTTTACAGTAAATTACTGTGTTGTAAATACATAATACAACTCTTGGTTGTACATATTTATGAACGTAAGAGCTATATAATTTCAATAAACACAAGAAAGTGTCTGCATTTCTACACTTCTATGTCTTTGCCCTTATTTACGATGGTATATTAATTAATATTTCTACATTATCATTTTTATTCCACTGACTAAGTATACCATTGTAAATAAAGGGATATTAATATTTATTTGCAGATTCTTTCTTTGGTATGTGTAGGACAGTACATTGTGGCCTATTGTGGAGATAGACTGTTAGTTTCTTTCTTAACTAGCCATTATAATACTCTGGTGTACATTGTATTCTTTATAATGTTTTCTTTTTGATCTTCACAATATATCTCCCATAGGCTTTCATCTTGTACATTTGGTTGCATTGCTTCCTTTTTGATATGGTAGAATTTATGTTAGATTGTATTTTTAACTGAAATAAAACCTATTTTAAAATGTATGTATTTTGTGTGTGTATTCTCTATGGTTAGGGAGGCAACTCCTTAAAAAATATCATATTCTTGTTTTTGTTTTTTTCGATTATAAGAAACAGATCAAACAAAACACAACTAATACAACCAGAAACAAATTCCTTACAAACATATGTTTACATTAACTATGTGCATTCGCCTCCTCCTGTAAAGGCAATGTATATAATCCCGTTCTCTTCAAAGTAAAATCCATTCTTAGGAAGTAACTTAAAATTTTTATTATAATATTATATTAATTAGAAAATAAAACATGTAATTTATATATATATATATATATATATATATATATATATATATATATAATTTCCCTGACATCTACTTGTCTCCATAAATCTCTCTCCATCCAGCCTGTGACCTCCTAAAATGAAGACCTCAGGGGTAGCAATCTACTGGTCTAGCCATAATTCAAAGCAGAATGGAGTTCTGTTGAAAGCACAGGAAGTAAAGCTTGGCTCCCAGCTTTTGTTACTAGACCTGGACAGCAACTACAGAAAACCCCTCCTTTCGATGTCCCTCTCTCTGGAGCTTTTGTCATATTCAGGAAGGAGCTTTCTAGTTGTACTTGTGCTCCAGATGATCTGAGGTTGTAGACCCAGGAAAACACAATAGAAAAGAGGAAATAGAAAACCATCTCTTGCACATTCACCAAAGAAGATATTTCCGTTTGAAAGAAAGGCAGGATAATGTTCCTGAAGGATCAGTTATTTGATCTTTCGGTTATAAGGAGAAGTGTAACCCACAAGAGCCATGTGATTGCTCTTTTACTTTTAAGACAGAATATTGCCTCAGGCAGGGGATAGATGTCATTTCACCCACACAACTTGCAAAAAAAAGAGGGAAATTATCTCTGTGTTTCAGGATATACAATAGATATTTTTTGTAAAGAAATTGATCAAAAGCCACAAATTACAAGCAGTAAGATTGCTATTGGAGGGAATGCTGCTATTTAAGAAAAGGAAACAATGTGAAAATGTCTTAGAAATGCGGACTACCACCCCCAGCATTCTTAGACAGCCATGGTAACTACTTGTAACTGTACAGGGTGAATCAGTGAGGAACATTTATTGGGGATAGTCATGTGTGAAAATTTTTTTTTTCTTGTGTAGTTTTATTATTTATAAAATCAGAGATAAATAACCATAATGTATGTATTAAATGCAGCAACCAAATCTTGTTTTCCTTATAAAGTACTCAATATATATGATCAAACACCATAAAATATTTGGTGACTTTGAATTTAAATAGTGTGTAAAAAAATGAAATAAAAAATTGCACACAATACCACTCCACGCACAGTGTGGATCATAAAAAAAAAAAACATAAAAATTGTGGCACACACAAAATCAAGAATATACTCTTCCTGGAAGTAGATATCTCTTAAACGGAATCCCACTTAATTTAACAGAAACTAACATTGAGAAAAAAATCCACACAGTATAATAATGTCTGATATATTTTCTAGAAATTGACTAGGGTAAAATGGACTCTTAGATTTTCTATCCTAACTTCCATCTCCACAGTAATAAGCACAAAAACTCACTTTTACAATTTAGTGTTAGCAAACAGCTGTTAATCTTCATGTACACAAATACTCACAGATTATAAAAGAGAGAGGTGTCCACTACAGATCCACCAATCTCATTAAATACTCCTCTCTCTAATTTCACTTTGTTATTACCATTTCCTTTGAATATAGTCTCAGATGTGTATAAACAAAGAAATTGACAAGGGGGCTGAATTGGAGAATTGTTCCAACCCGACTATATTGGTCTTCAGATTTAAATTCCCTTGTCAGTTCCCTACAATTCTCTGTCATGAAAAAAAGCCCTGTATGATATACATATTTCTTTATACAATGTATTTGACAAATTCAATGATGAAGTTATACAGTATAGAACGTAATTCTAGTAACCCAATAATTTACATTGCTTAGTATCTTTAAAATGACAGCTGACATTATGTTATATACTGTATTTGCTCGAATATAAGACGACCCTGATTATAAGACGACCCCCCAGACTATAGATATTCCTTTAGGAAAAAAAACTAAAAGCCTGAATATAAGACTACCCTATAGGAAAAAAGTTTAACTTGTATATATTGACATGTAAATTGCTTTTTTATATTTAATGAAAACTTATGATATAAAAAAATGTATTTCTTGTTCATTTACCTTTTATGTGCCATTGCTGCCCCCCCCCCCAGACTTACCCAATGCTCCCCCCAATTGTCTGCATTGAGCAGTCATCCACGGCTGTTAGCGAGGGGGATCCAGGTCCCCTGCAGATTTGAGGTCAGATTATAAAACGACCTTGAATTTAAGCATTTGCTCTGAAAAATACCTTGTCTTATATTCAAGCAAATAAGGTACATATTTCTTCATTCAGGTTACCTAACAATTTAATTGGTTAATTTATTTATACAGAGTGCTTAACAAATGTATTGCCTACCCCTCTTCTTTCATATTCTATCCATGTGCATGAAGAGAGACAGCTGTGTCTACTACCAAGTGGTACAAGTTGTTTTTTGAGATTATTACCAACTTCCAGGTGGAGTAATTTCTTGAATTTCTGCACGCCTTAATTTTTACGGTGTTTTATTTAAAATTGTATTCCCTTATTTTTTTGTTGTGCCATATGTATAAATATAAATGTATATAATTTAGTGTTTGCACAATTAATATGTATATATATGTATAGATATATTTTTATCATTTTAGAAAAAAGATGTATTTTTTCCACATTTCAAACACTAAAATATTACAAGAATAAAAAAAAAAATTCAGTACCTTATTAAACTGATAGTCTACATTTGGATACACTAAATTACCAGGCTTTAAGTTTTTATTATTTTCCAACATAGAAATACATACATAAATAAATAAATACACAAATAAATAAATAAATATTGCGTACAGTGCACACTAGGGTCTGATCACTAAATGAAAAGAAATAGCAGGAATCAGGCATTAATAGTGAAGATGAAAAAATGGGCAAGTTGGAACATTTTCTGTTAAAGGAACTGTATCACCCAAACAACGGTAGAGAATAAATTAATGATTGAATGAAAATGATCTATACAATGTGTTAACATAATTGCATGCAAATGGCTAAACTTGGCAACAATAATTTGTTATATTAACCCACAGGTAGGGTTGCCACCTTTTCTTCCAAAAAATACCGGCCTTGGTACTGTCTCCATAGACTTAACATTGGCCTGATGTCAATTTTTTACCGGCCTTGCATTTGTTTGCAATTTTGCTAACACAATGTATAGATCATTTTCAATCACGTTTTATTCTCTACATGCAGGTTACAACAATATTTAGGTGACACAGCCCCTTTCATGCCTGGTTTGTGAAGGGGTCTAGGACACTTCTTCGCCGCATTTTCAATACTAACCCTAATACTAACCCCCGACCCCTAATACTAAAGTTAACCCCATAAACCCCAATACTAACCCTAATACTAACCCTAATACTAACCCCCGACCCCTAATACTAACCCTAATACTAACCCTAATACTAACCCCCGACCCCTAATACTAAAGTTAACCCCCTAAACCCCAATACTAACCCTAATACTAACCCCCGACCCCTAATACTAAAGTTAACCCCCTAAACCCTAATACTAACCCTAATACTAACCCCGACCCCTAATAGTAAAATTAACCCCTAACACTAAACACTAAACCTAATTCTAACCCCCTAAACCCTAATTCTAAACCAACTAAAATCGGTAAAATACTTACCTTTAGCGATGAAATGTCCCGCGATGAAATCTCCAGCGACGATCTGTCTTGTGCTGTAGAGTCGGCGGTGAAGCGGCTGCGCGGAAGCAGCCGCGATGAAGTGTCCCATCCCCTTGTGAAGTTCATACAGTGACCGAGCAAGACAGTTAAGGTTCCTGGTACAGAAAAAATATTCTCTCCCCCTGGTAGGCCAATATTTTTCTATGATTCTAGATTTCTTAAAAATGTTTCACTAAGAAAAACACTGACTTGTAGAAGGAGGACTGTTAAAATGGATGGACTAAAGTGGGCCTGGGTTCATTGCATCTGTTGTACCCTGTATTGTTCATTGAAATACATAAACATATTTTCAGTTTTTGGTGCAAAAATGTGTTGAAAGTTCACTAGCCTTTTAACTAGGTTTAACATGTATAGCTTGGAGGAAAGAAGTAACAGGGGGGATATGATAGAAACATTTAAATACATAAAGGGAATCAACACAGTAAAGGAAGAGAGTATATTTAAAAGAAGAAAAACTACCACAACTAGAGGATATAGTCTTAAATTAGAGGGGCAACGATTTAAAAGTAATATCAGGAAGTATTACTTTACTGAGAGGGTAGTGGATGTATGGAATAGCCTGCCAGCAGAAGTGGTAGAGGTAAACACAGTCAAGGATTTTAAGCATGCGTGGGATAGACACAAGGCTATCCTAGCTATAAGACCGGGACCGGGGGACTAATAAAAGTACTCAAAAAAAAACAAATTGGGCAGACTAGATGGACCGAATGGTTCTTATCTGCCGACACATTCTATGTTTCTATGTTTCTATGTTTCTATGTTTCTATCAAAGAAAATGACAAAATTCAGTGAAAGTAGAAGAAAATCCCAAATGTTATGACTGAATTGGTGGTACTGGTAAGGGCACATCAGACTCTGCTTTACTGGACAAACTTTCAATGAAGCGTGTCTCATTTCATAATTTGATTACTTTTCTGCTTCTTCCGATTTCATGGGATCAGTGAAGCAGCTCTGTGAATTGTTCCTAATGTTTTCTATATTGCAGTAGCAATTAGCACTGGAGCCATATAGGCACTCATCAGAGCCTATTAGAGAGGCGGGCACAAAATAAGGACAATGTATTATATAGCATTGATCTCAAAAATGTGAGGAAGAGAGAACAACAAAGTAAAGTTGATTCGTTCACCCATTAAAAAAAGGTTGTCTGTTCCTTTAACAATCACTGGATTCAGAGAAGCAAAAGGACATAACATCAACATTAGTTAAACTGAAATGAACAATGGGTCAATTTCCTAAAGTAATTTATTGTGTTTACTATAAATGAATCATACTGTAATTATTTCATCAAAAATTGTACCAGTGATTCCATGGTAATTAAAGGGACACTCGGAAGAAGCCAAGCTTAAAAATGTAGGGTCCATTTTCTCTTGTAAACATGATGCGTATCTATATATATATAAAAAAAAAAAATATATATATATATATATATATATATATATACATGCGAGTTTAATTTCAGCTCTCCCTCAGTGACAGCCAATCAGAGCTGCAGCTAATGTCTGTTAGTATCAGGGGTCTCTCGTTTTTACATGGGATAACATAAAGCCTGAGTTAAGGTCACCTCTGGTCATCCCATGTCTTTGCACTAGTAGACAGAGACAGTCACCGACCAAACCAGCTGGCCTGCTTCACAGAGGACAGAGGATAAACTGGCACATACTATCAAAAGTACATGTCAGTTTATCTTTTTACTAATGACACTTAGCTTTTTATTTGTGCTTTTATATTTGAAGTGAAAAATTAGACCTTTTAAGTCCAACAGCTGTGTAGTATATATCCCTCCAGTTACTGTTAAACTACAACTCCAGTAATGTTCAGCTAGCCAAACACAGGGTTACATGCTGTCCAACCTTATTTTAGCAGCTGGGATGGCTGACTTTGCCTCCATGTGTAGGACTTGTGCATATGTCATGGCAGCAGGAATACTGAATACCAAACTAAAGAGCATCTGGTGGTAGTGTATCAGTAAACTGATTAGAAATCATGCAAAAGGGAAATCTCTGTTGATGGGCAAACATTCCCACATGGCCTCAGGTGCTATTAGCCAGGCTGCAATGGCCTGATCTTCACCTTCCATTACCTGATTCACCTCAACAATTGCTTGACATTATTAGTTACTCATTGTGATGGGTCAAAGATTAGAGTACAAAGAGATCACTTGACAAAGCAGGAGTCTGCAAAAAGGTAAGTTAAAGGGAAAACCACATGAAAAAAGGCTTTCTTTGGGTCTTGTGTGCAGTGTGGGTTTAATGAACAGTGAGAAATGTTTTCTTTTACATTGTTATACTAAACTTACTTCATATGCGGTATTTAACAACAACAACTTATGTCCAAAGTCAGTTTGCTGACTGTTTTACGTTTACTTCTCTAGTCTGCCTCATTTGGCCCCAAATATCTTTTTCCTCCTTTGGTGTCCTTCTTTGTCATGAGCTCAGAATGTTTGGTGTGTATAAGTATATCACAGAGCTCCAGAACACAGAGGGGTCTATTCACTAAAAGGTGAGTTGCAGGGGAGTTGAGGTGACTGGAGGTAAGATGAACATGTCATCTCAGCATTTTCACTATACATTGTGCAGGTACAAACCTGATGAGTTACCCCACTAAGCAAACTCATCAGGATTGTCCCTGCATAATGTACAGCTAAATTGGTGAGACTAAATGTTCATCTCAACTCACATGGAACTCACCTTTTAGTGAATAGCCCCCTAAATCTCATAATAATGTGAATTTGAACTACAGTTCATGTGTGTGTTGTGTTAGTTTTTGTAAATAAAAGAAACATTTTGTAATCTTAAGGTTTTCTCAAATTACCTAAATTACTATAAATTGGCTATAAAGTAACTTAGAACGTGTGTGCCTATCACAGCATCAGCCACTCCCCCCCGAAAATGAAGGTGTGCCTCCTAGACAATTTGAAATATTGGAAGGCGTGGCTTTATGCCAGACGTTATTGTTAAAAGTCAGTCAGTCACCAACATTTTATTTGTACTGTGAATGTATAGAGTAGACACAATTATCAGAAATGATAAATACATTGTGTTATCAAAATTACAAGCAAACACATACATTAAGAGAAACATATGTTTCAAATGTGTATGCGTTGTCTCCTGTTTATGACATCACATGTGCCTTAATCTTCAAATAAACTACTTTTCAGTTGAAAATTTGAGATTTACTAATCAAGCCACAAATGGGTGTCACAGGAGGGTGGCACTAAAGTCACATTAAAACATGTTTTTTTATGGTAATTTATGCATGTGCTTGCAGTTCTACTAACACAATGGATAGATAATTTCTCATCATTTGTATTCACTACATTCATGATATAAACAATGTTTATGTTGACATAAGTCTCTGTAACTCTTTTTCTTATTGATCATCTTTACTACAATGTCTCTCTGAGGATTTGAAGATCCAGATGTGTGATTATTCACTGCATGAGAGAATGATAATGCTCTGTTCGTTTTATTAAGATGTCTAAAATGAAATGTGACGTGTTAAGGAGTTTATTCCCCAAATGGTGACGGAAATTGAGTTGCAAAATGAGGAACAAAATAGTTTGCAAAATAACCTGTGTTTTGCAACTCTGTGGTCAGTTCACCATAATTCACTGCTATGTTTACAATTAACATTTGAAATGGCTTTTTAGGAAGTTTACAAAACAGTCCAGACAAGAAAATAATCAGTTTTCCACTTTACATTTTCAGTGTATTTTGCGATCCTCGCTGCTCCGCCCCTCTCAGAAAAAAAAACCTTCTCTGTTTTTGTAAATCATGTTAACAAGCCTAATGTGGGATTAGGAATTAGTCACCATACAATAGAAAACTCAGTAGTGGAATATGTGTTTATTTTGCTAGACTCCCGCTTACTGAGAAGCAAGGACATATTAATTATTATTAAACGGACTGAAAATAGAAGGGCCAATTATAGACTACGGGATATTTACAAAAAGTTACAGTGGGAAGAGGGGCTGAAAAAAAAATACTCTGGATTTTGCAACAGTAAAACGTGTTTAATATAACCACAAACTGCTTAATAGGAAACATGTGACACCCAGATTGCTTGAGTGTCTTGTAGAAGGTGTAGAAGGGTTCACTGGTCTAAACTGAATAAGGGCTCTGTTACACGGATTTAGTAATATCCACCTACCCATGCTTGGTTTTAGTGGTTGAATACCAATCCCATGAAGATTAATTCTACTGAGGATATGCACAACACTGTAAATGAATATTCTGTGAGCCTCAAACTAGCAATATGTAATATTATGATAATCAGACAATCACTATGGAGTTAAATAATGCTTATATTTACCATTACATTTCTTGGTCATATATGAACAAATATTTTAGTACAATTTTTACTTTTGTATTTTACATGTGTTTGTTTTTTCCTGGTAAAACTATATATAAATAAATAAACTACAAACTTGCCTGCATCCTTTATGAACATTTCTAAATAGATCAGCCAGAAAATACTGGAGTTATGTATAAAATGCAATTTGTAGAAAACTGCTAAATGTGGAGCCATTATAAGGTATTCCATTGATTTCTGTGGTGTCTGCTCCACTTTTGGAACTTTGGGTAGAATTAACATAACCCCATAAAATCTGACAAGACTTCCGACAAGATAGTGATGAAATAATGTTGTCAAATCCACCCAGGTTATGCAGACCACCTTGAAGTGTCACAGTGAGGAACCCCGCTAGTTACAGTACTCTATAATCACATCACTATAGTCATCTACATTTTATTTCAAGAAATCTTCCTCATGCATCAGACAAGAGGACTTTGTCACATTGACCAGGCCATGCCATGCCATGCCACACAGTTTAGAGAAAAAAAAAAACCTGTCAGCATTTCTCACCCGAATAAAGTTTAATAAAGCTCACCCACCACGTCAAGGCACAGTATCAATAGTGTGAGATCCTACTCTCACCTCCTATATAGTGGGCACACAAAGCAATTTATACTGCTACCAAAACCTTTGTAATGTGTTGGAGAGGTGTAATTTAACCTCCTCCCCATTAATCCCTGGACAGCAAGCTCCAACCAGACAATGAGGAGCCAGCAACCTCAACTGTGTGCAAGAAGGGAAAAGAAAAATGTCAGTGTACTAGGCTAATCACATGCTCTCTAATGAGAGTGTGCCTTGATGTGGTGGGTGAGCTTAATTAAGCTTTGGCCAATTAATATAACCAAAACCTCTCATATATATAATGTTTATACATTTGTTGCCAAATGTTTTAGGATGAGAAGCGTGGCCACTTTTCGTTCTTTTGTAGAAGCCACTGTTTTTGCAGCATGCTCACACCTGTTTGGTAGGCTTTATGTAACTTATTTATATTATTTTAGCCTGTGACTAGCTTAGTGCACCGATATTTTTCTTTTCTCAGATAGATTGAGTTATTTTTCTGTTGTGAGCTAAAGTAGACCATGCTAAGAGGTCATAGAGAGAATGTCAGACACAAGCAGACATAAAAGTCAGGGGTCGAGGCCAGCAGAGTTATTATATGGCTATAGACTAACAGCAAATTCACAAATTTGATGGAAACAAGGATCAAGGCTAGATTATTTATTGCTTTATTCAAGAAAGAGGGACTTGACAAGGGAATTGCAAATATAAGACCGAAGTAGCCAATTTTGAAAAAATACATTATACTCTGCTATTTTGGCCTTGTTTTTCCAATTTCCTTGTTAATATACTTTAGTTCCCTCTTTTATGAATAATGTCCATAGTCCAAGCTGTGTAGAATATATAAAAGAATTAAAAATACAAAAGACATGAGCATACAAGACTGCATCTTCCACCTTATGGCATAAAAGAACATTTCTTGTTCCTCATCTACACAATGCTTTTTCAGAATTAAAGGACAACTGTATGTAAAACAATTACCATATTTGCTCAATTATAAGAAGACCCTGATTATAAGACAAACCCCCAAACTTTGGATATTCCTTTAGGAAAAAAACTAAAAGCCTGAATATAAGACTACCCAATAGGAAAAAAGTTCAACTTGTATATATTCAAATATGTAAATTGCTTTTTAATAAAAATTATGATATAAAAAAATGCATTTCTTGTTTTTATTTCCTTTTATGTGCCAATGTTGCCTCTCTCTTTCCCCTCCCCCCAGATTTGACTCTTTCCCCCCAGCATTGTCTCTCTCCCCCCTTAGTGTTGTCTGTCTCTCCCCCCAGCGTTATCTCTCTCCCCCTCCCTCAACTTTTTCTCTCTCTCCCCCTCCCTTTCTCTCTCTCCCCTCCCTTTGTGTCTCTCTCTCCCTCCCTTTGTGTCTCTCTCCCCCCTCCCTTTGTGTCTCTCTTGTCTCCCCCCTCCCCTTGTCTCTCTCTCCCCCTCCCTTTGTGTCTCTCCCTCCCTCCCCTTGTCTCTTCCCCCCTCCCTCCCCTTGTCTCTTCCCCCCCTCCCTCCTCTTGTTTCTCTCTGTGCCCCCCTCCCTCCCCCTCACCTTGTCTCTCCCTGGTGGCTAGTGGGGGCAGCCTTGGGATGTCTGCAAGATACGTGCAGACATCTTCCATGCTGCCCGACACTTCCATCTATTATGATGGACAGCCGGTCCATCATATTAGATGGAAGTGTCAGGCAGTATGGAGGATGTCTGCACGATACGCACAGACATCCCCCGCTGCTGCCCGGCACTTCCGCCGGGACTTTTATGATGAAGCCGGAAAGGACCCGGCTTCATCGTAAATGTCCTGACGGACGTGTCGGGCAGCAGCGGGGGATGTCTGCGCGTATTGCGCAGACATCCACCAGATGTTAGCAAGGGGGATCTAGGTCCCCTGCAGCTCTGCGGGGGACCTGGATCCCTGTCTTATAGTCTGACCTCGATTGGAGGTCAGACTATAAGACGACCTCGAAAAAATGCTTTTTCAGAGCAAATACGGTAAGTTATGTTTAATTGAATGATTTCATCAAGTGTAGGCATTTTAAAAATAACTGCTTTAATAAGACTAGAAATAAAGTACCCTATTGAGCCCTCTTTGCACTGTGAAGAATGGACATTTTTGGTCAGATGGGTGAGATATTCTTTCATCTGACCCAAGATTCTAAACACTGCCCCCTGATAATGCTGTACAAACAAATAGGGCTGGATAAGGTACTTTGTATTTTTTCATTAAAACATTTTCATTTAAATGCCAACATCTTTCGATTAAACATAGCTTTTTTTCCCCCTGTCAGTTGCTCTTTGATGCTGAAATGACATTTTGCCACTTTAAACGTATTAAAACACGATTTGTATATTGTGCTTGGCAAATTATGAAAAGTATTGATATTTATCCTTTGTAGAACATTTTCACCTTCTATTAAATGTATGGCATAGCCAGGAATTTCAGGTATAGTGAATAAAATTGAACTTTGAAAGGAAATGCCTAAATGAAGAGAATTGTATGTTTCAAATGTGTCTGTGTTGTCTCTAGTTTATGACATCACCTTTTGCCTTGATAAGCAACTTACACACTCTACACATTACACACACCGCAGATGCCAGATTGGCGCACACCTTTCACTCAGGGGCATGATACGCCCCTGTGTACAATAATACAAAGAATTGTACTAGAGCCAACAATTGGAATAAAATGTAGATACCAAGGCGGTAGGCTTTGTAGACTATAGTCTCTGGGAAGCTGGACAATGATCTCGTACCAAAAGGTATCTTCCTCTAAATGATACATTCCTTAGTAAAACCTTACTCAATTTGATACTAATCAGTTTTTTCCTGGATGGTATGTAGCATAAAGAATCATATCCCCTTAGGTTAAATATTTTTTCAAAGATCTCTGACAAACAAAGAAATCTATTTTGTGTTAGTGAAACCAAATACACCAGGAACAGAGTAAAAGGTGTCAAAAACTGTTAAGTACAAATTTTAACTAGCATACTCTTGTATCACATTTCTACTCCTGTGTTCAGTAGATTAACCATTTGGGAACATGTCCGGAATTGCTTTATTCAATGCAACACATAAAATCAATTTGCATGTGTGGAAATGTAATTGGGGAATTAAATCTTCTTTAGATGCCACATTTTTTCTTTCTATCACATAATGAAGTTTGGTGAATATTGGTGGGGTGCCTGTGACTTATTGCAGGGACTGTTTTAGGGGACCTCTGCTTCTTTTCTTTGACCCTTCTCTTCCACAAATATTATACAAAGACACCACTTATTTTTAAAGGAATGGGGATAGGTAGAGATTTGAAATTGCAGGGAGGGTTATTATTAGTTCATATTTTTACACTTCTTTCCATTGTTCATTTTCCCTGAGGAAGTTGCAGTGTTTATGGAGTAAACCATGAATATTCTGTTTTGAGCAATACATTTTTTGCTTTTACTTTGAAGTGCCAAGCTCTCCTTTTCTTATGTTATGAAAAATAAACCAGGGGTACGCGTGAAAGAATTGAGGAGAAGAATTGCCATTTTGGACCCCTTGGGTCTAGAATCTAGCATCACAGAACTTTCAAGTTGAACATAGTTGGAGGCCCATGGTGTCTACAGCTGTAGAAATTGGGGTCAAGGTATTGGCACCCCTGGCTAATATTAATTTATATTAGCAACTCTCAAAACACAAGGAATATGAGAATGATGGGAAACTGCCACCTGTCTCCTGATTAATAGGGTGGTTTTGCATGTCTGCACACCACAGATCCAGGGTTGGGTGTAGAATAGAGTTGGCAGAAGCTCCATTTTATTTTTAAGTGGTCTGGTGGACTTATTTTTTTATAATGAAGACTGCGGGTAAAAGTCAATCATCTTTAGTTTTTTTCCCACAATGATGATACAGAATTGGCCTCAACACGGTTGACCAGTGTGCTCAGCCCTGTTTCAACAGTTAGCTATGGGTTGACACTTTATATAGATATGAAAAAAACATTGTCAAGTGCAGCCCCCACTTTTCTGGACACCATAAGGTGGTACCAGGCAGTATTGTGCTCAAATGTAACAGTCAGGCATAGAAAATTGTGGAACATGTTGTGCACAGTTTCAGTTGATTTCATACCACATTGTTTAGTTCCATAAATAATAATTATTATAATAATAATAATAATGATAATAAACAGTTACTGACATTATTCTTCTCAGAAAATTAAATAAACCAGAAGAGTTTATTTTCCAACATGAAGATATAGGTAATTGAATATGAATAAGAATACAGATTATTTGCAGAAAGCAAAATGTGGTAATAAATATTGTCCCTAATGCTTGTGTGTTTGCTTTGATAATGATTAGGTAGTGAAATATCCCTTAAAACAATTACATGCTATTATGAACGAAAGTATGGGAGAGGGAATTGCATACCCAGACTGAAATGCAGATGAAATCATCTGATCATCATGCTACAGAAGAAACACATTCAATGACTTGGATCGGTGTCAAAAAGCATACAATCCCATGGAGTAAATAGAAATCTGAATGCTTGGCATATGGCTAGAATTATGGTTAACTATCTCCTGACTCCTTTAATGGTAGATTTAAAACTAACAGTGCCACCATATGCAAAGTGGGCATGGTCAAATATTCTATCAATTTCTGTTCATGTTAAGAACCAGTGGTGTCTTTTCCATGAGCCCAAAGGTACCCTGAACACAAAAAACACTGCCTTCTCTGTTCATTGTGTTGGTACAGTTATGTGGACCAACATACAGCCAGAGCAAAATTATATTTTATTATGGCACACCATCGGAGACCAAGATTTTTGGTCTTTGAAGCAGTTCCACACAATGATTGGGCACATGTAACTACTAAATCATAGGACATGTATTATTCTGTTCCATTTTATTCTTTTGGGTTACTAGTAATATTGGCACTCCTTCACATTCCCTTCACTACTGGTATCTCCATTTAGACAGGGACATCTTTATGTCCTATTCGCCTTAAAACACGAATTTTAAAGAGGGAGCCTCTAAGAATATCTTTAAATCAATTTTAACAGTGCTCCTTGGCCATCTTTAACCCCTTTGTGACGCATGGTGCTTACGTCCCAAACGACGCAAGCACCAAAACGTCACGATTTGTTCCTGGCCACCGATCACAAGGTGATCGGTAGCCAGGAACACTCTGGCAGAGACCCGATCGGGGTCTTATTAGACCCTGTGGGTCCCTGCCAAAAAATTGCGAAACCTCCGGAGGCGTGCCCAAACCCGGAAGTTCGGGCACAGCGCGATTTAGCAAAATGTAGCCGGTGCTCGCTTTGAGCACCGGCTACATTTCCCCTGTCAGACTGAGGCCACTCAAAGTGGCCTCATCTGACAGGTGGGATCCCGCTGTAAGTGCCTGCAGCGGGATCCGAAAACAGCTCATCGCGGGGAGCCGCGATGAGGTGTTTAGTACAGGACGTACTATGCCGTCCAACGACTTTAAGGCACTTAAAGTCAGGACGGCATAGTACGTCCTAACGTCACGAAGGGGTTAAGGCAAAGCATTAAAGGCAGAGAATCAATTCTGTGGAGCATGAATGACTAGCTAGCATGTTACCGTATCGATGGGCTCACGAGCAGAAGCTTGCCCAGTGACCCATTAACATTAAAGATTGACCTGCCCTGCACTTTACAGCTACATTATGGAAGTCGTGCATTATATAATGCTATATCCAGCATGTACATTAGTTCTAACTAATATACAAAATATATAAGGAAATAAACTTTTCCTTTGACTAGATAACCAAGAATGTGCCTCCATACACCACCTACATCACTACATGCATGGATAAATTGGATATCCACGGAAACATTGTCTGTGTGGGTCAAACAAGAACATCCCAGATCAGGAGTACAACTAATTTTGTTATGTCTATAACTAGATATGTTATTTTTTTTTACTGATACTCCTTTGTTAAACTGTTTTCAAAAGAATAAGGCACATTTCACCGTGGTTTAAATTGGCTATTTTATAGTGTTATGGTATCATTTTATCATCTATTTATCCTTCATGCTGGGGATGATAGAAAGGAAGTAAGCTTTCCTATGTTACTAAGTGTAATGCTCAAAGAAAAGCCTCTTTATGGGACTTCCCTTTAAATAATATCATGCGTCTAGACCGAACTTCTACCTTTCCAGAATCTTATTGTTCTCCCTTTATTCCCCTTCCCCTTCTAACTCCTACTTGACTGAAGAATGTATAGTCTATTTACATCTGACACGGCTTCCAGCAATTCCTCCTGTCAAAGCTCTTAAGTCTTCAAAGACTATATATAATGGGAGATTGTATATCAAATGCACAGAGATAACCAACACGAAAAGCCTACACAGAAAACAACTATTATTAAGGAAGTTATTATATGGAGACATAGTACACTGGTATTATCTAAAATATAGAGACATTATTCAGTTGCTAAATAAATGTTACTCATGATAAAGAATAGGAAGAGCACGGGAAACTTTCCAAAATGTATATAATCATATTTATATTTAAACAGAGCCTTATGTAGTGTGTGCAGTGCAGTGTAATTTTCTGTTTTCACATACTTACCATGAATCATGACATTCTATATTTATGAATCATAGTTATATTTTTGGGAAATGTTTTGCCATGTGGCTGAGTTTATAATTCTTATCTTCACAGTTCTCAAAAGAGCATGTTTATCTATAGTCACTGTACTGTGGTTAAAAGCAAAATGAGAATGTGTTCTCATTGTTGTTTAATGAAGAGGCAGTGATATGTATTAAAAAACACTGTTTTTTTTAAACATTTTTGACACACAAACATTTAGAAGTACTGTGCACTTAGATTCGAGTTTTCAAGATTTTATCAGAAACCTTAGATCTTAGTCGTACAAAATGTCCTATAGGTTCCTATTTATACTGTATATATATATATATTAATTTATTGTTTTACCATGTTTAGAAAACAATGGAGAGGCTCATTCCAGGGATGGATCATCCGACTGTAGGGATTTGGAGAAGACTAATATGTATGGTAACATAGACAACTTCCCCAATTTACAAGATCCGATTACACCCAATAATAACTCCTTACCAAGGATAGAAAACCTGGGAAAATCTAAGGAAACTGCAGAAATATTCTCATGAAGATGGCCATCTGAAGCTGCCAATTGCCAGTGAATATCTTTCTTGAGTAAAACAACTTAGACATATGCTCTATTTTGGTGCATGTGCCATTGTGTAAAGTCAACCAATATCCAGTTGCTCTGATAGAAATACAGATTGCGTGACAATAATGAAATCTTGAATGTATTTTATTTATTTTGTAGAATAGGTGCATGGATATCCAATGCATTCATGAATTCCCTTATAATGTAACCTCTATTAGTTCTACAGTAGGACTATTCCAGTTAATTATTATTCTTTCTGTGAAGTAACATTTTGTGATATTTCCCCTTTGTCTTCCACACATTCACTTCAGATCACAACAATTTCTATTTGATTCCCAAATGTAAATATATGTGTGATTTATCAAATTGCCTCTCTCCTTCTATCTTCCAAGAGCCATATATTTAGGTGGCTGGGGAAGTCTTTCTTGGTTTTTGTTGTTATTAATGTACCATTTGAATGGTCCTCTTTTGAATCATGCTTTAAATATGAATTTCTTTTCCAGATATAGGATTCAGTTAGTTTCTCTGCTTTAAAGCTGCAATTTCCATTATTTTGCATAACTGACCTTGAAAAATGTAAGTACAAGGTCATACTCTACAGCCAAAGTCACTGTTTTATCAATATATTTAGGCTGAAAAAATACAAACTAGCTGGTAGGATGTGTTGTTTTCAAATGATAAGACTCACCAATAGGATCAAAGACAAATAGCTAACGGAAGTGGAAAATTAGGTCCCATCAAACTAACAGCCTCACATCCAAATGCCTATTTAATGCCTATATAAACCCATACTGACGTGACACACTTTTCCTGTGCTTTAAACTTCCTAAAGTTAGACCTCAGTGCATGAGATCTATAGAGCAGAGGGAATTCGTCTTTATACATAACATCACTGTCAATACTTATACAAGTTGACTGTACGAGTAACATGATGCAACCATGTTCCTGTAAAAAGGTCTTGATACCACTAGGAGACGCTTATTGAAATCATTAGAGGGTAATACTAACCAGATAGACTCTACTTCTCTTGCATATAGTGGGTTGGGGAGAAAAAATAACCGAGCCTTCTAAGCAACCAATCTTTGTGAACCTTGCTCTTGTACTGTGTGGTATATCCATAGAACTGCTCTAAACTATCCAAAGGCTGGTGTTCTGTGGGGTCATACAATGCCCCTCCATAGCTTTAAATAACAGTAACATAGATATTTTTAAGTTTTAGCTTAAACTTTCCAGTCTCCCAATCTCCAGAATTTGACAACTGGATTAATGATCAATCTAGATACATAAGTAAATATGTCCTCTGCAGTTGATGCCTTTGCATATGCAACCTAATAATCTACTGGATTTTTCCACTGCTTTATGCCATCTGCTCATCTCTAAATGATTTAAAATATTAACTCTTCAATCCCTTTACTCTGATGTTTACGCCACTAAATTCCCATGAGGTCTGTAACCCCATTTTGCACTTTTGTTTTTAAAACGTATTACTTTAATTTCTACAGCACTGAACAGTAGGACATAAATACTAGTCCTTTCCTCTACCTTTTGTAAATTCTCAGTCTTATGAGATTGATGTATATTTCCTTACATTTATATTTCTTTATATTTATGTTTAGTTCCTTTTGTAATAAATCTGCAATTTTGTATGCTTTCTTTATATGAGATTTGGTAAGTTACAAACAAATGAACATTTTATATCACATTCAAATCACAATTCATATACTATAAATACTAGAAAAACCATCACTGTAAAAAACAGTTTACTTGAGATCTCTTCCCCAATCACCATTTCCCAGTTCTCTTTTGATTATTCTTTGTAATTGCCATTTAGTTAATTTTAAATATTTTCATATTTGCTTTTTCAATCTGGCATGTACCGGTCTGGATGCATTATAATGATAGAAAGGTAAAATCATGTTCCAGAGTATTACATCCAAGGATGTAAGTGCCAGATTTGTACTGTTAACATACATTTTATTCAGTTAATTATATTATTATTTTTATTCTGTTGGGATTACAAATTTTACCTTCTAAAGACGTAACATTTATGGATGCCAATTGTGTTTTATTATACAAAACTATGTGAAAGCTTTTTAAATCTAGAAGATATATGATATCCACTCTAGACATTCAACAAATGAGAACTGTCAATCACTATTATGCTGGATGTAGTCACACTTCAGGAAGAAAATGAGTTTATAAAGTAGAGTTATGATTGACAACTCTTTTTTAGAAGATCTGTTGAGCTCTGCTTTTGGATTCCAAAGGAATGTTGTCTTCAATCCAAACCCCCACTGTAAATAAAAACAAACAAACATTTAATAGTGCATCAGAACAAATGCCCACTGTCCTTTCCTGTTATTTTGTTTGTGCATATTTTTGACGTGAACCGAGCAGCATACACAAATGTTGTGGAAGACAAGATCTGTTCCAGGTAGATATCTATCCATGATCTACAGATCTGCTTTTGAAATCAACAGCAAACATTTAAATCGAGAGATATACGTACCTTAAGGGTCTGTTAAAAGCTATTGTGTGCTCAGAAGAGGACTGGCAATTGCTCCCCGTTCTGCACTCTCACTTAACTCAATGGGCCAAACTGCCCCACTTTGCACATCTAAATGCCCAAGTGGATAGCACGTTAATTCTTGCTATGCAATTATCTTGTATGTCTATCAATCTGTCAGCATATCTGTTTTGCCTGTGTATCAGTGTCTAAATCTAATGATCAGCAGGTGGGCTCGTAATATTTTCCAGCCCTCCCCTGCCTGTGCTTGTGACAATCCACCTTGCCACAACTTATGAAAACATGCGTAGTACTCTGGGATGCAGATGTCCGCAGTTGGGGCATGTGGATGCTCTGCCATCTTTGTACATTTTGATAGCTATGCCTTGGGAATAGACATTCTATGCTGGGGATAGTGGAAAGGCAGAAAACATTATGCCTTCTGTAAGAAGATTTCTGTATATGTGCTTATAAATTGGCCAGCTCAATGCATATGCCACTTTTGAAAAAATCATATTTGTAATTTACACGACAGGAACACTTTAAAGGGCATATGCCACCTAAACAGTATTTGCAGAGCACATAAGTTATACATAAGTTATACATTGAGAAATGGGAGTAAATACAAAGATTATTTTGAAGAAAAGATGGCAATCCTTGTTACATCTAGCTTTCAATTTGTTACCATGTTATATTTAGGGTTGCCACCTTTTCTTCAAAAAAATACCGGCCATGCTACTACCTTCATAGACTTAACATTGGGGTCAAGCCAATTTTTTTACCAGCCTGCCGGTAAAATACCAGCCAGGTGGCAACCCTAGTTATATCTATTAGACTCAAGTGTTATCATGTTTTATTTTCCTTGTATGCTATGTGTAAACTGTGAATTATTGCTGAGCCCCACATCCTATCAGCAAAAAAAACTTTTAGTAAGATCAACAATTTTATACAGCATACGTTTTGGTGGTGTAAAAGTGGTGGGAGAACCCCTCCACTTGAAAAGCAGGGGATAGCAGAGGCATCAGGGAGTACCACCACTGCAAGGTATTCTGGGAAGCAAAGAAAGTTGATATAGAGGCAAAAAGGTGACCATTGTTGACCTAATTTGCATATGTCTACCCAGAATCCCTTGCCGTGGTGGTTGTACTGCAAATGTAGGATTTCTGTGAAAAAAAAGAGACTTCTGGCTTTCCTGGTGTGTGTGTATATTTGTGTTTCATAATGCCTCTGCTATCATCAACTACTTAATCTATGCCAGTATACTTTACAAAATATAATATGCTGTTCAAAGTACTGTGTGTCCTTCATACTGGTAATACTATTGATTAAAGGGACTCTGTCTCCTAAGCATTGTTTGCACTTAAAGAATAGAAAATTACCTCTGAACTTTTTTTGTTTTAGCAGTATTGTAACTACAAGTGTACATGTTTAAACATGTCTTAAATGTGCCTGTGGTGCCTCTTGTTTACACAATGAACCTGAGGTCCAAAAGGCAAATAAACTATCTTTTAATGGGAAATGTGTAATTTGCATATTAGGCCACAGGGTGATGCCATAAAAGGAATACACCTTTCACACATATTCTATGTATCTGCTTGTAATTCTTGTCACACAATGTATAAATAATTGCTGCTATTTTTTTCTCTACCTTCAATTTTGTGTTTATGATAACTTCTGAATGCAATTTGGGTATTAGACACTTGGTCATTCTCAAGAGTTTACATATGTGCATATACCCACTTGTATATTTCTGTATGTAAATATAAAACTTGCCTTATATCAAAATAAATCAGATTTTCTGGAACCTTATCCAGTGTAAGCATATGGCCTGCCTTTAGTTTGAACAGCTATGTTTAGTATTGATCACACGGAGACTGACCTTTGGCTACACTACAAAATTTCAATTTATATGATCTACAAACACAAGACTTTTCATACAGGTTCTTTAATTAAGGTATTCATTGTTAATCATCCAAGGTAAAACTCACACCCAAACATCCAACTAGTGCATCATTACTGTTTCCAGTCTCTATTTAGTGTCATCCCCTTAGGTAAGATCAGTGTTGTCAAACTTTTTAATTTTGATGGTCGTATATCATTGAAAAGCATAGACTGAGGGCCGGACAGTATTAAAGTCATGATGTAATACATATAAACTGTGGGTCTTTTAGTGATGCTTGAGGCAGCATTTCAGCAATACATTGTGCTCATTGGCTGCTAGCTTACCAGACTGTTTCTGTATGTACTGGGAAGGTAACCTTTTGCCAGGATCTGTGGGAGGAACCCTACTTCATATACTTTTTGAATACCTGAACTGAAAATGATTTGGCAGATTATTTCAGCCAGCCTCAAAAAGGGGGCTTTTTTTAAGATTTGATTAGCATCACAGTTAGATGCATAATTATATTCATATAAGTCAAAAAATGTTATAGAGTCATACTTCCTGTCAACTGAAGAGGTTTAAAAAAATAATATAAATAAATCCCAAACTCTAGATTTCTCCCCTGTGACACACATAAATACATATTTCTACACTTTCATGAGCAATCTGCTCAAAATGCAACACATGTGGCCAATGACATCTCTCCCAGAATTAAAAATAAATCAAAGGTCCCAGAACCAGGAGGATTTTGTATCTTCTTGTATGAGAAGGACCCTAATTTTTTTCTAAACTTGGAACATGTTTGTCTCTCTCATATGCTGTTGTGTCTGTTATCATTCATACACCTGAGATGTAAATGCATTTCTCTTCTCTGAAGAGTTTGCGTCTTCATTATCTGTATTTAGAATATGAAACATTTTTGGTTAATAGGTCCAGAAACTGAAATTACATATGACCTGAATATTTGTTTATTTTGACAACAAATTTAGTTACAAAACATTTGCTTACCTCTCACTAGAATGCCCCCTATTGGTCTCCCTTTATTTCCAATGAAGTAGGTTATGCTAAATAACTTCTCTCTGTGGCCCCTGCTCTTTACTTGTTTCCAAAGTCTCCAATATAGTTTTACATAAGAAACAAGGTTTTTTTCTTAAATAAAACGGCCTCAAAGGAAAATATGTGTGTCTGTGTAGAAAACTAATACAGGACATAGTCAGTGTAAGTTGTTGTACAGGGTACTTAACTCTAAGTCACTTGTTAAAAGAGTACCTTGGGCGTTTCAATATTGGCTCCACTGATCCTTAATCAGTTTACTAACAATCATGAGGTGGGGGATGGGAATTCAGTGGCTCCATTTTTACAGGTGACATTAAATCACGGAAGTACGATATTTTCCCCAGTAGAGATATTAAGCTATAATGACAGACCTAAATCATGGAAGGTAATTAAAGAAGCGGAATGCTTTTCCTTTGTGTAGAGGTTTGGAAGTAAGAAGAGTTTAAATGGAGGGAAAAGGGAAATGTACAGATTTGTGGCAAGACAGCCAGGGCTCTTAGGGATTTAACTCAAGAGTACAAGTGGGAGCTGGAACCCTACCAGTTTATTCTGGGAAATGCCAGCCTTTAAAATTAGTCTTTCATCACATTTTCAAATAATTATATTATATTTACACACTGATTTAAGTAGCAAAGTTTTGTTTTATCTTTCCTAGAAGTGTCATTTAGCATTACATTCATTTTTTTAAACTTTGATACTGGTAATCTGACATTTTCCATGTGGCTTAGTTTGCATTTATCTCTTCACTTTTAGTACGTGTTTTCTACTGTGCAAAAAGAGACTATTGTTAATTAACATTGCCACTGGCATAACAAGAATGGTAAAGGCCCTGATGCAGAAACAATTAAGCCAGGGGCATCCAACATGTGGCCTGTGGACCAAATGTCTCTGTGTGTGAGTGTGTTAGTGTCTCTGGTTATGCGTGTTTGTGTGAAAGTGTCTCTGTGTGTGTTAAAATGTCTCTGTGTGTGTGAGTCTGTGTGTGAAAGTGTCTCTGTGTGTGAATGTGTGTCTCTGTGTGTGAATGTGTGAGTCTGTGTGTGAATGTGCGAAAGTATGTGAATGTGTGAGCGTGTGACTGTGTGTGAGTCTGTGTGAAAGTGTGTTTGAGTGTTTAAGTGTGACTGTTTATTTGTATATGTGTCACTGTGTGCATTTATGGAATTGTATGTATAAGTCTCAATGTGTGACTGTGAATGTGTGTATGTCTGTGTGGCTGTGTGTATTTAATGTGAGGGTTTTTTTCAAAGGTGATTGCTGTGGTGTCTGTGAAACAGTCACACACTGCACATCACAGACTCCACAGTAAACAAAGTTCCCTATGCAAGTTACCGGAAAGATTGTATCACAATAAGATGGCTTAACCCACAAGGTGGACATCTAAGGCAAGCTAAAGCAAAATTATACAGTATATACTGTCATTTATTGACAGTGATGTCAACAAATATCATCCTAATCAAATGATACTTTATACATTGTTCAGACAGTAAAAAATGTGAACATGGTGGTGGCATAGACAGGATATTAACCTCCAAAAAGTACAATTGCATGGCATATATAGTGGTTTTAAACTTGTTATTATATTTGGTTGATTGATTGTTGGGCCTATCATACCTTCCATCATGCCCCAATTTAAGAGCAGGATGCCAGGGCGTGGCTTGGAAGGAGGAGTGTCAGCATTAATTTCAGTGCTTGAGAAGTATGCATTCTCTAGTTTCCTGAACATACCTACGTAAATTACAAAAAAAAGGGATAGCTTAATTGAAAGGGATTTTCACTGTGAATACTTCTACATGTTTAGCAGTATAATTTATATAACATTAAATGTGTTTTGTAAATTATTGCAGAATGTATTGTACCTTTTATGCCTGTTTTTTTTTCTTTAATGCATAAATGTTTATGTTTTTTGAGATTATTACCTACAATCAGGGGGTAACTGGTGATACACTTGTCCCAGGCCTAGCAAGCCGCTAAATAAATACATTTGCTGACAGAGGCATTGGTTGGCTAATCAAAATATCTCCCATTACCAGCCTCGATGCAGGCAGGCAGACTTGCTGTCTGTTTGCTGCCAAGGACCACAGACCTCCTCCCATGCTGCCTCTTGCACTCCCAGCGCTTGCTCTGAGGTCAGAGCATCTAGGTCACATGCTGGCGCTCAGACTTCAGACTGTGTGGGGAGCATGAGAGGCAGCATGGATTGATGTCTGTGCACCTGGGCAATACCTACCATTAGACACCAGGGAGCTGGAGAACAACTGTGAGTGCTGACTGGGGTAACTCCTTGATGTGCAATATAAGTGTTAGGGTAAATCTTGGGTGTGAAATATGGGTGCTGGGGCATGTCCTGTATGTTTATTGTGGGTGCTGGGGGATGTCCGTCCTGGGGTGCTGTGGTAAGTCCTGGGCATGCAATGTGTGGGTGCTGGGGCAAGGGATGAAAGGAGTGAAAGGAGGCAATAATGAAAGGAGGCAATAATGAAAGGAGTGCAGGAGAAATAGAGTGGGGATGAGAAAGGCCCAGACCATTAGTTTGAAATGGGCCCTGCAATTTCTTATGGTGGCCTTGCATACTTTATAAAACTTGCACCTATCTAAACAGTTCTGAAATCCTAAAACAATTTCTTTGTTGTTCACAGATAAAAAAGAGCTTACAAATAATAAGTATCCTGAACAATTCCCAGGTGTAAAGAATAAAAACATATTTCATTGTTGGCTTTAGGAAATCACAACATGATTCACTCAAACAAAACCTACCTCAGTGCTAATCTTAGGTGTTGTTTGTGGATCTCATCCACATGTATTTTATAATGCTACTTCCTTTACCTTTATCCTATTTGCATCCATAATTAAAGCTTTTAAACTAGACTGCTAGAGGGAATGATATTGAAACATTTCAAAATGCACTTTCTTAAGATCTTTGATCTTCTTATTTCTCAAGAATTGTGGTTGCTGTTTTGTTTGGTATTTAATGCAGGTAAATGCAGCATTCATCTTAGTTTGTTAGCTACAAGGACACCTGTATTGTAAAACGCCAAAGGCAAAAGTGCTTTGAAAAGTCATACTAGGGCGCAATTTGGTATTAATCCTGATGAAAGGAGTGTCAGCCACAATAGCGTAATCCTGTCGCCAGCACTTGCAGTGTTTATCTCCTCTGCACTGTTGACTAATAAAACCTGCCCCTCACTAGGTGCCTTTGTTAAAGCATAGTTTTAGCATCGTCCTGATCACAATGTCTACTGTGTAATGAAACATGTACTAAACGTGTAAGTAGTAACTCTGCAGACATAACAGTATTTCAAAATGATATTCTAGATCAAGGCACCAAGCTACTAATACCCCCAGGGTAAGTTACAACTAGAGAGGAAATTGCTGTCATTGATTTTGATTGTTCCTTTTGCAGAACTTCTGTAGTCTTAACTCCAAGTTTGAAGTGGATTTAATACACTGTGCTGTATGGTCTGTGAGTTTATTTATACTACAGTTAGTTTATATTACAGCTTTTTTATTACATTGACAATCAAGGGAGCAGCACACCCACAACTGATACATGTAGGAGTTCATGTATAAACACAGCAAACACACAGATTGCGCCAAATACTTGCAGTCACAGGAGTCTGCTTTATACACAGTGTGACAGAGGTACCTCTCTCCCCAGGGGAGGGCTGGCAGCCTTAGGCCTGGGGGGCAAATCCAGTCAAGTGGCCCATTGCACCATCGAATCGCCTCCCCATCCACGGCCATCTTTTCCTTGTTTTATAACGAATATTGCCAGGATTTTCCCCCACAATATGCCAGGATTTGCCATTTAATATGCCAGGATTATGCCCCTCAATATGCCAGGATTATGCCCCTCAATATGCCAGGATTATGCCCCTCAATATGCCAGGATTTTCTCCTCAATATGCCAGGATTTTCTCCTCAATATGCCAAGATGATGCCCCCTCAATATGCCAGGATTTTCCCCTCAATATGCCAGGATTATGCCCCTCAATATGCCAGGATTATGCCCCTCAATATGCCAGGATTTAGACACCCAATATCCCAAAATTTGGGCACCCCCCCCTACCCACGTTGCACACCTACGACATGACCCATAACCCACGTTGCACACCAGGACATGCCCCATCACCACATTTACATTCCTCCATCACCCCATTACATACACATTTCCAATATTATTTGCCATTAATATTCCCCAGCCAATTTGTCCCATAATATGCCAGTGTTATTCTGCAATTTAATATAACTCAGTAAATTTGCCCAATAATATTCCAAGGTTATCTGCAATTTAATATTCCCCAGCCATTTTGCCCAATAATATGCCAGTGTTATTCTGCCATTTAATATTCCCCAGCCGATTTGTCCAATAATATGCCAGTGTTATTCTGCCATTTAATATTCCCCAGCCGATTTGCCCAATAATATGCAAGTCTTATTTGCCATGTAATATTCCCCAGCCGATTTGCCCAATAATATGCAAGTCTTATTTGCCATGTAATATTCCCCAGCCAATTTGCCCAATAATATGCCAGTCTTATTTGCCATGTAATATTCCCCAGCCAAATTTGCCCAATAATATGCCAGTCTTATTTGCCATGTAATATACCCCAGCCAATTTGCCCAATAATACTCTAGTCTTATTTGCCATGTAATATGCCCCAGCCAATTTGCCCAATAATATGCCAGTCTTATTTGCCATGTAATATGCCCCAGCCAATTTGCCCAATAATATGCCAGTCTTATTTGCCATGTAATATGCCCCAGCCAATTTGCCCAATAATATGCCAGTCTTATTTGCCATGTAATATGCCCCAGCCAATTTGCCCAATAATATGCCAGTCTTATTTGCCATGTAATATGCCCCAGCCAATTTGCCCAATAATATTCTAGTCTTATTTGCCATGTAATATGCCCCAGCCAATTTGCCCAATAATATGCCAGTCTTATTTGCCATGTAATATGCCCCAGCCAATTTGCCCAATAATATGCCAGTCTTATTTGCCATGTAATATGCCCCAGCCAATTTGCCCAATAATATGCCAGTCTTATTTGCCATGTAATATGCCCCAGCCAATTTGCCCAATAATATGCCAGTCTTATTTGCCATGTAATATGCCCCAGCCAATTTGCCCAATAATATGCCAGTCTTATTTGCCATGTAATATGCCCCAGCCAATTTGCCCAATAATATGCCAGTCTTATTTGCCATGTAATATGCCCCAGCCAATTTGCCCAATAATATGCCAGTCTTATTTGCCATGTAATATGCCCCAGCCAATTTGCCCAATAATATGCCAGTCTTATTTGCCATGTAATATGCCCCAGCCAATTTGCCCAATAATATTCTAGTCTTATTTGCCATGTAATATGCCCCAGCCAATTTGCCCAATAATATGCCAGTCTTATTTGCCATGTAATATGCCCCAGCCAATTTGCCCAATAATATGCCAGTCTTATTTGCCATGTAATATGCCCCAGCCAATTTGCCCAATAATATGCCAGTCTTATTTGCCATGTAATATGCCCCAGCCAATTTGCCCAATAATATGCCAGTCTTATTTGCCATGTAATATGCCCCAGCCAATTTGCCCAATAATATGCCAGTGTTATTTGCCATGTAATATGCCCCAGCCAATTTGACCCAATAATATGCCAGTCTTATTTGCCATGTAATATTCCCCAGCCAATTTGCCCAATAATATGCCAGTCTTATTTGCCATGTAATATGCCCCAGCCAATTTGCCCAATAATATGCCAGTGTTTTTTGCCCCCCCCCCCCCCCCCTTACCTTTTTCCCTGGTGGCTAGTGGCAGGACTTCCCTGGTGGCTAGTGGCAGGACTTCCCTGGTGGCTAGTGGCAGGAGGACTTACCTGGTGGCAGGCAGCATGGTCCCTCCATGCTGCCTGTTCGGCCTCCCGGCGGTTGTGCCTACAGGTCACGTGATCGGCGCGCGTCTGACGTCAGAGCGCCGATCACGTGACTGTCGGCACTTCCGTGTCGGCACACTGCACGGGGAGCCGAACAGGCAGCACGGAGGTTTCTCTGTGCTGCCTGTTCGGCTCCCCGTGCAGCTTTGCAGGCAGAGCGGAGGTGAGAGGGGATCTTCCGATCCCTTCTCACCTCAGTCTCTGCCTGCAAGCGCGTTTTTTTTTTTTTTTTTTTTAAAACACTGGCCCAGCGGCCGTGTTTTACAATCCTTAGGGCGGCCTGGGGGGCAATTGCCACCCTGCCCCCCGGCCCAGCCCGCCCCTGTCTCTCCCTCACTGGAATGTGTCGGGAGTTATAATAAAGCAAAATCGCTATTATACCATATGGCGATTGCGCTTTTTAAAAATAAAACTAACGACTTTTTGCAGTGCCGCAGTTTTTAAATATACCCTCAATAGTATACTGTATAGCTTATAACTTATAACTCATTTGACCATATGTGAAAATTCAAGGTATTAAATGCAATATAGGAATGCTCAAGGTTTTGGGGAATGCTAGGCATAGTCCAAGTATGTCATCTGTAACACATGTGATAAATATAAGTATTTGTAAATTAAGGAATACAATATATACATTTTCAGGTGTTTGTTTAAAAGCAAATACAACACTGTGATGTAACTTTGACTCCAAAACAGACCCTGACCCATCGTGACATGGAAATCTGAAGGTGTGATGTGGTATCTGGCACCAAGACATTAGCAGCAGATCCTTTAAATCCTGTAAATTGTAAGGTGGGCTCCCATTTTGTTTGTCCAGCACATCCCACAGATGCTCTATTGGATATAGATCTGGGGAATTCTATCCAATCCTATCAGGCCAGTGATACCCTTTCCATGAAAGTAACATCCACATGAATGGCAGAACTCAAAGTTTCCCAGCTGAACGTTGCCCAAAGCATACTTTATCCCTCCCTCTGTGACTACCAGTTGTGTTTTCTAAATGTAGCTAGCCAATCAGGTCATAGGTCATAAGATCATAGATATTTCTGAGTTAATAAAATAATATTTAGAATGACCCCTAAACCTGCATATATGTGACAATATAGGTGATTGGCCTTCTGATTTATTAAAAACAATAACAATATGTTTCTAGAGAACTTGAAACTTCCCCGTTTGTATTGGAATATTTAGTCCTTGTTTTGATTTATATAAAGATAGAGACTGGGGAAAACTTCTGAATTAATATCAATACATTTTGTTTATTTAGTAGACCTTGGGTGATTTTGTATTATGCCAGGTACTAGGTGCAGTAAATATATATAATTTAGAGAGACAAAATTGATGTACTATTTGGGTAAATATAATAAATTCTCTACTGTACTGAGAAAAATACACTGGGAAAAAAGCCACTTTGTACTCTTGATTTATAAACCATGAGTGAATTATTTTTATTCAAATATATTTGTAGAATATGGGTACTGACATATTTTCTTTGTAGGTGTTTCAATGTCCTTTTGGCCCTTCAAGAGCCTGTTTATATCAGTGATGGCGAATGTTTTTGGGCCCAAGTGCCCAATTTTCTACACACATACATACACACAGAGTTTACACATGCGCACATATATATTCACACACACAGTTCATGCCTACACATAGTTCATGTATAAACACACACACACAGTTCATGCATACAGACACATACAATTCATGTATACACATACATATTTACTCTCACACACATTTCATGCATACACACAAATATACTCACAAACACAGTTCATGCATACACACATATATACTCTCTCACACACAGTTCTTATACACACACACATATTTACCCACATGCATACACATAACAATTATAAAATCAGTCTTATTACTGACCCTAACATTGTCTTGTTCGAGTACTGCAGCCTTAATGTCCACATTAGAGTCATTCCGCTCAATAAATGGACTAACTATTAACGAGGCCATTGGCTTAGACAAAAAAGATACTTTGTCCATAAAGAAAAAATATAAATTCAAATGGCAAGGAAATTACTTACACTACCTTGGGGTACAGATCACAAAGATTCCCAACAAACTTTTTGATACAAACTTTAACAAATTATTTCAAGACATCAAAAAAGATTTATCAAAATGGTGGGGGCCCAAAATCATTTGGCTAGGTAGAATTCATTCTCTCCGAATGAATGTATTGCCACGCATTCTGTACCTATTTAGATTTCTACCAATAAGGATTTTAAAATGCCAGCTTGTACGAATCCAGGGAGATATTTTTATTCTCATCTGGGAGAACAAGAAACCACGCCTTGCTCGTTGTATCTTATATAGCGGACGGAGATATGCAGGTTTGTCTGTCCCAAATTTTTTGGGGTATTACAGAGCATCACAGCTTGCTGGACTAGTAACAGCCTGCCCCTTCTCCCTTTCACCTCAGGCAAATGCACAAGCACCCCTGTGGGTTGTTCAGGAATCAAAAGTTTGGGAGAACTTCATAAATTACATCTGGTTGAGGAAAAGGGATCGTCCTCATAGCCTCTTATTAGCAAGTACATCTGCCATGATTAAAGTTTGGGATGATTGTTGCATCAAAAATCACCTATCCACATGGTCAGGTCCATTCTCACCTCTATTTGGCAATGGATTATTGCCCGCCCTACGAGACTCTTCTAGATTCGAGGAGTTGACATGTCAAAATCGTACTCATATAGGAAACATATGGAAGGCAGGGAAACCTTTGCCTTTGGAATATTTTGAAAGGATTCCAAGAGAAATCCCTTAAAATGCTGCAGCGCACCTATTTAACACCTAAAATAATGAATAAAATTAGCAATAACATCCCAAATCAATGCTTTAGGGTGTGTGATAGTGAAGGGTCTTGTATGCACATCTGGTGGGATTGTCCGATGGTTAAAAATCTGTAGACAAAACTTGAACAATACCTCTCTCAGATTTTCCTCCGTCAAGTACAACTGAAAACTGTTTACTAAATCTACCGCTGCTTTGGTTTTCAATGGAAAATAATATAACGATGCGACTTGTCATAAGGAGTACTAGGATGGATATTACCAGCAAACGGAGAACACTACATCTATCCTGGGCAGATGTTTGTGACAGAATTAACAAAACATGAACGCTTGAAAAACTTTGTGCGATTGCCTCAGGTCTTCATGAGAATGTTGAAGATATCTGGGGCTCTTGGATACACGGCATAAATTATCAGCCAGATAAGACTGTTTTGCTTTGAGTCTTAAGAAAAAATTATAAAAGTGACAAAGGGACAGGGCTACTTCTTTATATATATATATATATATATATATATATATATATATATATATGTTAGTAAGGCAAATGATCAGTTTATTTCTACATTATTGTATCATTCTCTCTTATTTTTATCCTGTTTTCATATATTCTGTATCCCTTAAAAAATCAATAAAAAATTATTTAAAAAAAATATATAGATATACTCACACACAGGTCATGCATACAAACATATATATTCACACACACACACAGTTTTTATATACACACATATATACCTCCCCACACACACAGTTCATGCATACACATAAATATATACTCAGACACAGTTCACATATACACACATATATACTCTCAGACACACAGTTCTTGCATACACACATATGTACTAACACTGACTTTTATGCATACACACATATATATTCACACCCACACAATTCATGCATACACACATATATACTCACACACAGTTCTTATAAACACACACTTATATACCCCCCACACACAATTCATGCATACACACATAGATATACTCACACACAGTTCATGCATACATACATACATATATGTATATAAACATACACACACACAGAGTTCATGCATACACACATATAAACTCACACATAGTTCATGCATACACACGTTATACTCCCACACACAATTCATGCATACAAACATTATACTACATATTCTCACACACACAGAGTTCTTGCATACACACAGGTATACTCCCCCACACAAACAGTTTATGTATACACACACATATATACTCACACACAGAGTTCATGCATTCACATGGATACTCACACACACACGGTTCATGCAAACACACATATATTCACACACACACACACACACACACACACACACACACACAGTGCATGCATACACACATATATTTTCACACACACACACACAAACTCACAGTTCATGCATACACGCATATATACTCACACACACACAGTTCATTCATACACACATGTATACTCACACACACACACTTCATGCACACACACATATATATTTACTTACACACACTTCCCACTTCTGGAGAGGAGCATGGTGTCACCTTCTTGCGATATTCAGGTGCATGCGTGCTATCTAGAGAAGCGGATAGAAGCGTTCAGGTCAGAAACCAGTCATTTAGTTGGTTTTCAACTCAGTTCTCCGAAATATCTCAGCAGCGATCAGTGGTGAACCTGGCCACATGCCACAATCGAGGGCTTGCCATGCCAGTTGTGTCACGAGTGTCATAGGTTTGCTATCAAATAATTTGTGTCTCTTCAATTATGGACTATTCATGAAGTAATTTCTCTACCTTTTTTAATTTTGTTTCATATCTGAGCATTTCTCATGGTGTGGGGTCTACAATTTTGTCAGAATTTTGGCTGTTGTTAACTATTGGTCATCTGAAAGTATATATTTGTAAAAATGCTGAATGTCTGAACGTTGGCTCAACCTGTTTCAAGAGCCTATATATCATATAGGACTATGGTCACTATTGTATTAAAACATTGATTCTGAATGCTTTGCATTTATTGTATTGAGTCCAAAATGTTGTATGTCTATTGCCATTCCAAATGAAGGGCAGAGTCTTATAATGCAAATTACTTCTTAATGAGACTGTTTAAAATGTTGCCTAAGGTTGGAATTGACAAAGGGCATATTTAAATTTACATGTTCTCTAGGTGTTTGGACTCAGGTCTTCATTATAATTACAGTGGGAGGGGATCTACTGATGAACCTGCAAAATGAATATGTGACTAATTAAACACTGAAAAAGGTTTTGGCTGTTGAAAAAAAAAGTTCAACATCGAATTATTTTTTCCAGCTGATTTCAACTTGCTATGCTAAGTCGATTCAGAAAGTATTTCACCAATAAACTTGTTGGCCAACGTCAGCTCTGTTTGTATGGAAATATCAGTGTTCCCATTGACCTATTTAAAGGAGCAGATTTACTGATTAATGCACTGGCTGCCAATGATGTGCTAGTGTTTGACTCATTTTCAACATTATTGTACCAAATCTTTGGTGAACAGTTATAAGTATGTCAGCCTAAACAAAACATAAGATCACATTGTTGGGTTTCCATTGCTACTTTTCCTCTTTGAAAGATAATTAAAAATTTATAAATAAAACAGAAAATCCTTGTCTGTTTGTCTGAAGCATGAAAAAATCTTGAATGCTGAACTCTGGAATCATGACATTTGCACAGCTTATTAATGCTGGAACATCTAGGTCAACACAACTATTTTTAGCGCTCTACATTGTTTCTTTCCCGAGTTTTAAGTTAATTAAGTATTGAGGTGATTAGACACTACATAAAATGCGAAGTTGGATGGTTATTGTTCTAGACCACCAGTGATGTCATAATCTCATTTTGTCCATGCCACCCTGAGAAACTTATAATAAAAGGTCTTCAGGTTGGAAAACTAATTTGCTGTTGTGCCACTGCATTGGTAGAAATATGAAGGAACCTATGCAAATGTTGGTGATGTAGAACAATGACCTATCAACTTCACAGCACTTGCAAGATTTCTAAGCTAATTGGCCCAAAGTTCAGAAAGATTTGAGGTACATCGGGTCATATCGGAAGCTGAATTTCAAGCAACACAATATGCCCCCAAATAACCTCACAATTTGACCATCATGGCCTAATACACACTGAATGCTTTTGAAGCAGAAAGCACATACGAAATGTGGGCGAATCTGTGTAGTATAGACTTATAATATCAAAACAAGATATTGAAAATTAGATAAACCATTAAATAAAAAAAATATAATATGATAATAATTGCCTAACTGTGTGCTTTCTCTATTCACTGTTCTCTTTCACTATATCATTTTAAAGGACAACTGTAGAAAAAAATTAACTAATGTTTACTTGAAAGTTTGCATCAAGTGTAGATAGTTTGCATGGAAAGGATTTAATGAAAGAATATAAACAATGAACCTTATTGAGCCCTCTTTCCTCGCCCTAAGATTCTAAACAACATGTCTGCTCCCTATTAGTGCTATACAGACCAAAGAGGGCTCAATAAGGTACATTACTTATATTCTTTCATTAACATTTCTACACTTGCAATCTTTCATTTAAACAGTACTTATGTTTTTGCTACAGTTGTCCTTTCATTTTATTTTAAGCAGGTTTTACAAAAGCTTCCATTGGTATGTCAAAACCATCATCCAATGATCCATTAGTTACCAACCTTGACCTTTTGATTATTTGGGTATTGTACTGGCAGGTCACATTGGATATAAATTTGACACAGAAAACTGCTCATTAGAATTACCGTATTTGCTCGATTATAAGACGACCCTGATTATAAGACGACACCCCAAACTTTGGATATTCCATTAGGAAAAAAACTAAAAGCCTGAATATAAGGCTGCCCTATAGGAAAAAAATTCAACTTGCATATATTCACATGTTAATTGCTTTTTTAATAAAAAAATTATGATTTCAAAACATGTTTTTCTTGTTTTTATTTATTTTTATGTGCCAATGCTGCCTCTCTCTCTCTCCTCCCCTTAGTGTTGTCTCTCTCTCTCCCCCCTCCCTCCCCTTGTCTGTTTCTGCACCCCCCTCTCTCCCCTTGTCTCTCTCTTCCAACCCCCTCCCTCCCCTTGTCTCTGTCTCTTCCAGCCCCCTCCCTTCCCTTGTCTCTGTCTCTTACAACCCCTCCCTCACCTTGTCTCTGTCTCTTCCAACCCCCTCCCTCCCCTTGTCTGTCTCTTCCAACCCCCTCTCTCCCCTTGTCTGTCTCTTCCCCCCCTCCCTCTCCTTGTCTCTGTCTCTTCCCCCCCCTCTGTCCCCGTCCCCCCTTGTCTTTCTACCCACCCTCCCCCTCGTTTCTCTGAAATATCAAACATATCAAAATACAGATACCATTCCATAAAAATCTTTTAAAAACAACCATAGGAATCAAACAAATATAAAACAGTTTGTTAGTGTCCTTTGATGTAATTTTTTTAAAATTGAGGACCAGCTTGTAAAGGTGATAAATTGGATGGTAATCTGGTCCCCATGTTAGTCCATTGTTTGATAGAAAAACACCCAACGCATTTCACCTCAGTAAACGCTTCTTCATTGGTACTATTCTGAAATATAAATTTTAAAAAAAGTTCACTTAAAAACCGCCACATAAAATGACCACATCAAAAAGTATTTTTCTTTCCTTCTGGCTTGCCAACTCAAGTTTTTATCTCAGCTGGTATGATGAATGGAAACAGACTGATCTATGTCTGTCAAATTTAAACTGGTATATTTAAGACTCTTCATCTTGGCCATTGAAAACAGCTATCATCATTTTTTTTTTACTAACAGACAAGTATAAAGTATTTGTGCTAATCCATAAACATTTGTTTTTCTTTAAATTTGCTCAGTCAGATAGTGCGCACCACATTCTTTCGCAATCTATTACAATCATTCCAACAAAATTAGATTGTACTGGAAGCAGCAGTACCGGGAATGTGCTGTGGTGGGTCTTGTGATGAGCTGTTAAATTATAAATATATGTAACCAGAACCTTTAAGTAGAAAAATAATAGAATGTACATGTTATTGCACAAGCGTTGTGTTTGATTATTGGCAGATCTTGTTATACTCTTAAAGCAAAGAGTGATTTAATAAACAGTTCTTGTGATAAAATGCCAATCAGTCGTGGTTTGTAGAAACCAAAATAAACCATTAATCTTTTGGCAAGCCCATTTATTGGCTTTTAAAGAAAGTCAGCAATGAATTCTCACACAGACGAATATTCTTTACCGAAGATTGTATCTTAATTGATCAAGTTGCAACATTAAATAGAAAGATAATATGAATGTTTAAGGTAAATGAAACCATGATAGCTGAAATAAAATGCATAATTAGTCTAAATCCCTAGATTGTAACTTTCATTATGTTATTTAAATGTGTCATTGAATAAAGTACCAAAGAGATAGAATGGTTACAGCATAGTAGATGTCAGGACCCTAACTGTCTGGCTGTCTGGTTTGTGGTTAAAGATTAATATGTTCAGTGTGCCATCATCTGTGTTGGACGCTGATTGATATCTTGTATTACTGACACTGTTCTTTGTGTTGCTTTAGATGCACAGTGTTTCAATTCTCCCTGTCTACCTATAAAAATATTTTCTAGTAACTAGGACCAATTAATTTAAAAACTATTTCGGTTTATAGAATGCCAATAGCGAGAATGGAGGAATGGACGAATGATTTTCGTTTTTTAACCATTCGTTCATTCGGCTTTCGTTAGTTTAGCATTTTCGTTATTCGTTTTTCGGACGCATGGACGAAAATGCTATTTTCGGACGAAAATGCATTCGTCTGAAAACGAATGCACATGTCTAGTCCACAATCTGTAGTCACGTCTTTCAAATGTCCTTAGTATTTGCAGCTACCTCCATGCTTGCATTCCAAACTCCATTTATCAAATGAACTGTTGTAATGTATTTTGATTTTACAGCGTAGTGCAAATTATTATTATTTGCATTTGTGGTCATTTCTTGTTATTCTAAAACCAGCAAATATGATGTTCATATTTGGAAAAATAAGTTTCCAATGCCAAACATCTTAAATCTGCAGGTTTTAGAACAGTACTAAGTAAAGTAACAAAATGATTGCAGATCGCTGGTATAACATACATTGTCAGGGTGGTTACAAGTAGATAAAATAATAAAAATAATATTAATCACAAAGAACTTAGTGATATTCTACCCAACTGTTTGGGCATTTTCTCATAATTATGCATTTGCATGCAGTTCTGCTACATAATAAATCCAACATACACAGAGTGTTTCATTAGTGAAAGCAAAATACCCCTATATTAAGCACTTATTTTTTTTATCTAACAGTTTCTTAGCCTGTTTGGCTAATTTTTTTTTTATGTAGTTCACACCTTGTATAGACAGTGTAGAATGAGAGCTGTTTTTAGTGCGAGAGCTGGGAAGCAATCACAATATTCAACTTTATAGTGAATACAGGCATGAGCCAGTATATCCAGCTTCCACATTTATTTCTGCAGAACAGCCAATGGGGAACAAAAAAGCAAGTTCTCCCTGCTCCAAAACGCTAGAACATCATGAAAAGGAGCCTCCAAGGCTCTGAGATTGATGGTCCAGTCTTAGCTCTCATGGGTCATTGTTAGCTCCTTTGAGTGTTTTTAAACATGCATATTTTACCTGCTCCTAGAGTGTAAGCTTGAGAGCGGGGATCTATCTTATGTATTGTTACTGTCAGGGTTTCTCTACTATTTTTAAATAGAAACCCTTCCTTTAGTGAAGTTGATCATGTGTTATTATTAATGACCAGTGCCTTTCAGCTAATGTTACCATGGTAACTCACCTGGTTGCTATTATCCAGCCCCTTTGCTCCTGTAGGTATTTAAGCAGCTAGTCTCAGTTGCTCATTTGCCCTGGTGTTATTTTTCTGGCTTCCAAGTGCAATTCCTGAGATTCTCGTGTTTGACCCGGCTTGACTGACTTCCCTTCTGGTCTCTGACTCTGGGCTTTGTTCCTGACTACGCTGATCTCTATTCTCCGGATTCCAGCTCGTCTGACTACCTGATTTGGTTCCTGACCCTGACTTGCCTTCTGGATTTTGCTTATGATCTATTTTTACCATTTTTCTAATATTTAATAAAGGTATTTTGATTCTTAGTTTGCGTCTCTGTCTGCTTCCTGATCCCTAACAGCCATGTCAATTGTTGGCACTATATAAATAAATATTAAGGTAATGTAATACAGTAGAGCAGTGCAAAACTTGTTTAAAAAAACTCTGGCAAGAAATAAAAAAATGATGTTGACAGCAAACCCGCCATGTTCCTGCAGATCACACATACAGGACCTTTCTAATCTCATTCTCCTGCACATTACAACAAATTAATCATTTTTCAGAGGTCAAGATATCCATCAAACCATACACGGGACTATTTTTTCAGAGGCACAAATTCCATATGCCTCTAAGTAAAATGAGCCAGTAAAAACATTTAATAGTTGTAGACTTACAAACTCAGAACTAATAATCTGAATCCAAGAAGACATAAATAGGAAAAAAAACGATATATTTTATCCAGCTTGGCAACTGTATGAAAGACAAAATTACACTGCTTTGCATTGCACAAGCTATGGTGTGGTATGTTTATACAAACAAACCATGAAACTACGAGACAAATTATATAACTTTCATGTGAACTACAAGCAGAGAGATTTATCACACATTATGCCAGACTATTACATAGATTGTTATCCAAATTAGATCCCACAGTCCTGTTATATATGAATACAGTGATACATTAATACTGAAACATGCTGTCTATTTTTGCAGAACGCTATATCTTAGAAAAAAAACCACTGGGACCTAAAGCAAAATTTGTGCTGGGGTCTTCGTCCTCACCATGTGACACGTCTCCAAATTTAACCACCAGTGCCAGACACCTCCACTTTCCACATTTCCACATATCTCACTACCTTGGCAGTTTAACTACCTAAATATGGGCAAAAACACTACACCTAGAGCCTCATAGACTATATGCAAATCTGCAAAACTCTCTTCGATAGAATACCTTGATTTCCCACAAGGGTCCAACACTCCAGCCCAGCCCAGCCCAGCCCAGAAAACATATAAACAAAGAAAGAAGGGAGTGTCCCTATAATGAACTTCCCCGTTAGGCGTGTGAGTTGCTGCTTTGGAGGAAGATGAAGAGAAATCCGCAGTTGATGTTAATTTCCTGAATCACTGAGTACAAGACCAAGCTTCAATATTCATGAACCTCTGCTGCCAAATTCAGAATTTGGGTAAATGGAGTCAGAGCAGCAATCTACGAATAAGAGACCTCCCCGTGTCTGTTGCAGCAGAAGACATTTTTCCAACTCTTCAGAAAATATTCAACACACTGCTGCAGAGACCCAAAGAGACTCCTGTCAAATTTGAGCAAGCCCATACTCTACCTGTGTTAGCCATGTCACATTGTTTGCACCTTTCAAAGTTGGAATGCCTGTAACAGTTCCTTTTGTCACAAGCCTCAAGCTCCACAGGCTCCACAACCTATATATACCCACAAAAATGTAGTTAGTCTACTGCCTTAAAAAATTCATATCTGAAAAAAATTAAGATGCTACTGTCACAAATAGCATCCTTAGAATCTCAACAAAAGGCTACTTTGTCAGAACAAACTTACCAGCCTCCCACTGCATTACATGCAGAACTTGCTACTCTAGTTATTAAAAAGCTAGCAGAACCCAACAACTTACACAAACAATATTTTATTAGCAGGGAAATAAACAAAGCAGACTCTAATTGGGCTAGTAACTAATATGAGTATCAGCTGAGTTGAGGTAAGACGAACATTTCCTCTCACCTGCTTAACAATACATTCTGCAGGGACAGACCTGGTGGTTTTCCCCCGCTAAGCAAGCTCACCAGGTTTGTCCCTGCACAATATATATCTAAATTGGTGATAAGAAATGTTTATCTCAACTCACCTAATGTCACCTCAACACACCTAATGTCACCTCAACTCACCTAATGTCACCTAAACTCACCTAATGTCACCTCAACACACCTGCAACTCACCTTTTAGTGAATAGCCCCTTTAGTGAAAGCTCTGCTTGCAAGGCACATGAACACCTCCATTACCAAGTTATATGACAGACAAAACAATCTCCATCATATCTTGACAGAAATTGCCAAATCCTTCCAGGAATATTATCATTCCTGCAATTTGCACCCAGACGACAAGGATTCTTCTAAGCAAGAGCTGATTCTGATTCTCAAAATACAAAGGTCCATTCTTCCTCTCATTTTTCTCAAGAGTTTGCCAAGAGGCTAGAATCTCACTAGAGATGGTCAAGGAAGCAGTGAAGCCCTCTGCACTGGTGAAAAGCTCTGGCCCTAATGGCCTCCCTTTATTTTATTTTCATATCTTCCTAGATACATTGAGCAACTATCTGATGAAAATGTTCCATTCACTTGATGGAGAGAGATGTCTATATCCCAGGACTCTGGATGCTCACATCACAGTGATACGTAAACCAGGGCATGACCCCAAGGTCTGTAGCAGTTATAGGGCCATCTTGTTATTAAATACAGACCTCAAGCTTTTATATAAATTTAGCAAAAAAAAAACGTTTTATAGGAGGAACTGGGTTTTCTTATTTGAAGTTCTTAAGAAAATAGTAAAGGGCCCGATATTTATGCACTGGAGTCACACACTCTAACTAAAGCCTAAGGCTTGCATAAAAAACTCAAAGACCCAGTCACCCTGTCAAATGTCAGGAGACAGGGATGTGCGCTCTCCCTAATGATTACAGCTCGGGAGCCTATATTTATTATTCTTCTTAATATAAATTTCTCTGGACCTTCAGCACATGTGATAATACCCACTTAGACCTCTAAAGTATTTTTAACAACTTACTTCAACATGCTTCTTACAAAATACACAGGCAGTCGAACCTTTGTGTCAAATAGATACTTTGTGAAAATGACATATGAACAAGTAGATAACATTGGTAGCAGCTTTAATATCTCCACTTCTAATCTGTTCGTTTGGCGAGAGGGAGAAAGAAGAAAGAAGAGACAGAAAAAAAGAGATAGAAGAAAAAAGAGAGAGGGAGATAATAGAACAAAATTAAGATATATCTCTTATTTTTACCCAACCACTTAACTCCATTTGTGTTTTCCCCTCACGCCACACCCTTTTTTAAACGTCTTTCATAGTTAAACCCCACACCTATGTTTTCAGGTTTGTTTTATTATTTAAAAAAACACCAGTACTCCAATCATGATTTTACATTACTTTAGTGAACATCACCATACCTTAGCAAAGTTGATTAAATATCCCAATTAAAAGGACCATCCTAAAATATCCTCCATTTCTCTATTCTCTCTCCCCTCCCCCAACAAAATTTAGACTAATATAGTGACCCTCCATAATTATACAACCAATACCAATTTTACAAGTCTTTCATATTCCAAGATCTTTGCTCTAATTAATATGATCTTTGATTGGGAGATCCAGTACATTCAACTCCAGAGTTTGACATGTGTGAAACGCGTTCAGCGTTCCTCCAGCTTACTTACTGGCTTTATATCTCTCTGTTTGCTGCGGATTATCTTTTATATTGCTAATTTGTTGTTATTTGCTTTTAATGGTCTAAGGACCAAGAAAAAAAAGACAAAATATTTTTAACTACCTACTTCTGGAATCTGAGTGCCTGCCTATTTGGATCCTATCCACATTCAACTCCACTATCTATGTTATTTTTTCACCTCTGTTATTACTGTTGGAAAGTGGAAAGGCTTCTTCACCTTCAAGTATCCCCACTCCCCTTTTTCTTTCTCCTCTACATTCTATAGCCTTCCCCTATCTCATTTTCCATTTCCAGTTGGTACTTGTTTACTGTGTTTTATGTACCAACTCGTTGTCAGCAATGAATAAATACATAATAATAATAATAATTAAAAAAATCTCTGGCTATTGCCCTCGTTCCAAGTTTCTGATGACTGGTACTGTGAAAATACTGAATGTTTGAAAAAAAGAGGGAAAGGTAGGTTTGTAAAACAAAGCACCAATGCCACTATATTTATATAAACATACTCTGTCATTAAGCACCATGTGATTTAATATAATATTTCTGTGTATAGGAAGTGAATGTTCTTTAAAGAATGTTTAGCTAAGTTAGAGTTCAGGGAGTGTACCGCTTACCATACTTCTTGAAGTCAAGATAAGTGGAGACACGTGGAGTGTGGGCTGATACAACCTGGTGTCATTTCCCCGACCTTGAATTTTGCCTGTACATCTTGGTGGCTGCAGGAGAAGCATTTTTATTTTATTCTATGTAACTCATGTATGTAGATTCCTTAAAGGGAATGTATCACCTACATATACATTATGTTAGCAAAACTGTAAAAAAAATGCCTAAATTAGAAGAAAAATAAAATGTGTTTTAAATGTATCGGTGGTGTCTCCTGTTTATGACATCACTACTGGCTTGAGGCAATAGCATGGCTAGTATGTTTTTGAAGAAAAACTACATTGTTACATATGGGAAACAGGGAATTAATATCAGTAATGTTTATCATGCAGCACAGACTTCCTGATCTGTCTCTTGTGCTCCTGCAATGAGAATCAGAGCGCCAGGTTTATCATGTGACATCTCGGTGCGCTGACTCATTCTGATGAGCGGGACCACAGGTGGGTAGTTGAAAATGTCTGTGGAGGCAAGGACAGCACTGAATCACCAGTTACCCTTATACTGAGCCTACAAAGTTAGACAATAAGGAAGGGGACAAATAGAACATATTTCTAGTGTGGAAGAAATAGTTGTCAACAGTGTTGTTTTTTTTTGCGTGCGGTCATGTTAAATTCAGGTCTTTCTTTACTTACATTGCACAGGCAGCACTGTGTTTAAACTATATCTGTTAATACATTAACCCAGTTATGATGTTAGGACGTACTATGCCGTCCTGGTTTTTAGTGCCTAAAAGATGCTTGGACGGCATAGTACGCCCTGTGTTAAACAGCTCATCGTGGCTCGGATCCCGCTGCAGGGACTTGCAGCAGGATTGTAGCTGTCAGATGAGGCCACTTTGAGTGGCCTCAGTCTCACAGGGAAAATGCATCAGGTGCTCAAAGCGGACACTGGTTACATTTAACTAAATCACACGTGACGTCCGGAGATCTCGTGATTTTTTGGCATTGACCCACATGTTCTATTAAGACCCTGATCGGGTGTCTGCCATAGTGTTCCTGGCTACCCATCACCTTTTTTATGTGATCGGTGGCCAAGAACAAATGATGTTTTGTTGCTTGCGTCGTTTGGGATGCAAGCACCATGCATCACAAAGGGGTTAAACTAGGAAAGAAAATGAGATCCACCTGTACCCAGGAACAGGGGTAGGCACTAACACTGTGCATGATGAACATTTACTGGGGTCCATGATGGACAACTTATTGATGCTCTGTGGACCTTCATAAACCTTGCTACCGACACTGGTGTCCTTGTATGGACACTTTGCCTATCCCTGCCTGGGTGGCTGGAGTTAAATTTAGGCTTCACCCCTGTATCATGGAACACAGTTCTAACTATGGGAATGGGATTGGATGTCTGATTCTAAGGGGAGTAACATTTTGCTCCCACCCAGGAAACCTGTTACTGACATTGCACCCTCATCTGCTATTTGTATTTTTATATATTCATTGTACAGTGCTATGGAATAAGATCTCCATATTTGTCCCTGCTACACATGTAAACAGCAGATGAAAAATAAAGGCCTGGGATTATATTTTTAAAATGTTTTGGGAAAGAGGCAAGTGACATCAGCGAATACTGTTTCCATGAAAGAGTGCACATGGTCTGCAACAATGCTTAGGTAGGTGGTCCGTGGCAAAGTAACATCCACATAAATAGCAGGAGCCAAGGTTTCCCAGCAGAACATTGTCCAAAGAATCACACTGTCTCTGCCGGCTTTCAACCAGTTAGTGGTCATAATGTTATGGCTGATCGGTGAAAAAAACAATTATGAAAAGCTACTGTTTCTATTCTGCTAATACAAATGCTTAAATTTAAATAAAAGTTATGTTTTCATGTGGGTTTGGTGTTTATGACATCACAATGTGGCTTAATATGCAAATCACATTTCCACTTCAAGTCACAGATGGCGCCACAAACAGGAGACCAAACAAGTACATTTAAAATAAAATAAAAATAATGTTTAGATGATGGAGTCCCTTTATTCTCCCAGATGGTTTTATCATTTACAAGAATGATACAAATGGGAAGTGTTTCTTTAAGACACACCAATCCATCTTTTCTTGGACTACTGGGTGGCATAAGGAGTGTCTCGACAATAACCTGTGAGTGCATATAACAACTTAAATCATTGTTTTAATACTGTTAACTACAAATAGAAAACTGAAATGAAGTTCACAATTATAAATATGGACAACAAACCACCCACTTTCTCATTTTAGTAGCACGGTCTAGTATTTTTGACTCTGTTTTTATTCAATGAGAAATATGTTGCTCTTAAATAAACATGATTATACCCTGCATGGATATACAGTTTAATTCAAATGCTAAAAATAAAATGAAAGACGTCAATTAGATTTGGGCTGCACAACAATTTAAATTCTAATTGGCTTGTGGTTATTCCACAACTGGGAATTTAACCCAGCAAGTCTGAAACAGGATGAAGGACAAAAACAAGCACCTACAACAACAGCACATGAATCCTTAATGGAATGTCTAGTGAGAAGCTTCCTTTCAACAGTTATTCATATCGGAGGCTGCAGTTATTGGACAAGTGTTAAGGATTCTAAGCCTTCTTTAAACTTCAAACACTTTTGCTTTAGAGTGTACATAAGAAAGAGCAATATTATGTAATTAATAAATACTCAACATCAATAAATGAAATCAGTAACCTAGCATCCGTTTTTATCATGGTTGCCACATCACGATTAAATTCTGTATATTACATGAACACCATATTTAAAGGGACACTTTGACCAAGCTTATTTTCTGTATGCAGTACATGATTTTAATATATGCCAAATGCACTTAGTTTTACTTTAAAACAAATGACAGTTTGCCTGTAGTTTTACATTGAATATAATTTAACAGGGGGCTCCAAATTCCCTGAGATCAGTAAGAGGGAGTATACAGGAGGTGTGTCTCCCTCTACCGCAGTTTTCTTGCCCCCTCTAAGAAAGTGTGGTGCTATTACTCTGAAAGCAGATTCTCTCTGGTGTAATGTAACTCAAGGAGGGCTTGGGGACCAGTATTTCTACTATTGGAAGAACAGGACATTTTGAAAGTTGAAGAAAAAATCTGATAAGATCTGTTTCTTTTCCTTAATTTTATACGACGCAGCACTTGTTTGCAAATATGTTTTGGACGCTGATGGAACTGCTCCACTGATGGCTTTGATTTAAAATACATTTTATTTGGTGTATGTTGCATGCAGATGCTCTCTCCTCAGAGCATCAGTAATAATGATAACATTTTTGGCTGCATTTTGAAATCCTTGTTTTTAAACTAAACCTTTAATGATTTTCTAGTTTTTTAGTGAATGTTCTCAGTTCCTAAGTTCTTCTTCTTCTGCAGACAGGAGATTGGAAACTGTCCAGCTCACACCTATAATTTTCATGTAAACTGTCATTTGCAGTTTATTTGCAAGCATGGCTGGCTTCATGGTCGTGTGACATACTCCATCGCACGTGATATCACCTCCCACCAAGGAGGATTGTAGGTGTCATCATGCTCTAAGCTTTTTAAAGTAGCTAAAACATATATAACATTACACAGTGGACAATCACGCTCTAGTAATTAACACAGGTTGCTATACCTACAAGCTAAAATCATATGTACTATTTTGTGCTATTAAGGATGCATTTCTCCATTACAATGTCTAGATACAAACCGAATCACCATTGGAAAATGGGGGATAGCCTTGCTCACTTAGATTCAGTTTTGGCCAATCTCTGTAAAACATTTTTTTTTTTATTTCTATCTACCACACTGACATTTGACCAAGGCAACGCTTCCTGAAGTTTTGTCCTTTTAATTTAAAATAATAAAATCAAAGATAATAAAGGGTAGAAATCTGCTCCTGACGTTTTTCTGCTTCTACCTGCCTGGAATTTGGCTCTGTGAGATGCGTAGATGTTAATTCAAATCTCCGTGATTGCGCTAATAGAAGCAAAAAGGACTCAATAACACACTTTATTTGTAGTCTTTCATTAAAGGATTCCCATTGAAAATGTCTCCACTTGATGCAATCTTTCAGTTTAACATAACTTTGTTTGTTACTGACTGTTGTCCTTTAAAATTACTCATGGGACAACACAGGGCATAAGCTGTCTGTGACTACACAAGAACAATACTTGATATCTCAACGCCCACTAGGTAGAGAGCCTGTGTATTATAGCCTATGTTTTGTGAAGGACTCATTCCTTTAGGCTATAGCATAGACCCCATACATTGAGAGAAGACCTCAAAGACAGCTGAAGTGGAGTAGAATGACATTAATAAGGTGAAGCCCATGGAGTAGACAATCCTTTTGTCCAGGGCTGGAACAGATAATTAACTGACTTATGGCAGGGCAATCCTGAAAGCCTAAGGTACTAGGGGCAATACTAGGTTTTTGGGTGGCCCCGTCCCCACTTGTTTGCTTTTGAATTCTGTGGCACACTTGTCCACCCTGCACGTTACAGTGAGTTTTATTGCTGTGGTATAGTAGTGTGCAGAGTGCATGAGTGTGAATCAACAACCATCAGTATGATACAAGGGGTGGTGACCAGACACATCTGTAACTGGCTGCATTCAACAACTCACTGTATTTTATAAGTAAGCATGACATGGTAGCTTACAACCAACAAGATACAATAAAGGAAGCAGTCACAGAATCTGTAAAGAAATTCAGCTAACATGTTCAGTGCATGTGTCATACATGAATAGTCAGTGTATGGTCATAAAAGAACAGGCCTACTGCTATATAATATGCAGCAAGCTATCTCTGTCACTAAGCCTCAAAATACCCTACCACATAGTTGTACAATTTATCATTCATCTGCAATAACACTTTCTGTTTAAAGCAACCCTCAATATACTTTTTTATATATATATAAAATTAGTATGTGGTTTGGTTTCTGCAACTTTATCTAATGATTATACATCTTGTTTTGTTAAAATTAGCATAATACGCATAATATTCTTCCTATTACATTCTTTTTATATTCTTTACATTTTGACAGAAAATCATGTATTAAATAACATTTTATTTGGCAGAAGATGCCACCCAGCTAAGCTTATTTCTAAATGGAACTTGGAATCCAGACTGTGGTTTCCACCTGGAGGGCCTACACATTTCAGTGTTATCTGTGTGGTCCAAAAATGCGGCTTACTTTAATTTTGAGACAATATTATGCAAAAAAAATAAATTTAGTCTGGGGTTTAAATGCTGTGTCGTATGGAGCAGCGTTGTCTTTTATTTAAGCAATCTTACATAAATGTTAACCTTTTTTAACTGGTTTTCTGGCTTGTCATGTGATTGGTCTGCACCATGTCTACTAACAAACACCGCAAAACGCCAGTACATGGCAGGGTTTTATATTACAGAGCGGAATGATGTGGTGGGGACACAGATACACAATGTATTTCATGAAGAATTGGAAACATTTTATACATTTTATTATATCAGTTTTTTTTGCAACTCATGTGTCCAGAGAAGTAGCTAGTTCTTTCTGCACATGAGGCAAGAAAATTGTGCCCCCCACCCCCCCTCAATAAACATTATATGTAGAGAAGTATTGGGACACACCACTTACTTATTGAATTCAGGGTTCAATAAGACCTATTGCCACAGATGTATAAAATAAAAATAAAATAAAAAAATAAAAAATACAACTGCGCTGTATAAAATAGATGAGAACAGGATGTTTATCGGAAAAAAGAAGAAGAAAGAGAATAAAAGAAAATAGTAAAATATATGAATGCTGAATATATGAATATTGAGCAGATAAATCAATACAAAATCTAATTATAGTAAAAACATGCAATAGGCAAAATGTATAAAATACTGTAATAAAAAACGTTTATAAACGTTTTAAAGGAATAATCCATATGGAAGAAACCTGACATGTTTCGCTTAAAGAAGAAAATATATAATGAAGCACCTAGCCATGCAGTCTGCATTTATAAACATTTGTGAAAAAAATGGGTCATTCTGAAGATCACAGTGTATTCAAGCGTGGTATAGGATGCCACCTTTGCAATATTCCACGGTCAACCGCAAGTGGTATTATTGGAAAGTGGAAGCATTCATTAATAGCAGCAACTCAGCCATGAAGCATAAGTCACAGGTTGTACTCACCAAGTGCTGAGGCGCATGGTGCATAAAAGGCGCCAATGTTTTGCTGACTCCATAGCTGAAGAGTTCCAAACTTCCACTGGCATTAAAATTTTCATGGCTGAGCTGCATGTAAGCGTCACATCACCAAGTACAATGCCAAGCTTTGGCTCAAGGGGTGTAAAGCATGCTGCCACTGGAGAACCAGTACTTGTCCCAGCATCTCAGTACCTGCCCCAGCACCCAAATTGCTCACCCAGGACATGCCCCATCATACGCATTGCACACCTAGGACTTGCCCCAGCACTCATATTGCATGCCCAGGACATACCGTATCACCCACCTTGCATGCCCCAGCACCCATAGTGCAGACTCAGGATGTACCCCAGCACCCCAGGACATGCCTATGGTCTGATGTTGAATGCTTCATAGATTGTTTGCACTACATAAATAAATGTTAATTTAAGCCACTAATAATATTGTGCAAAATCAGTTATTCACTATTCCACTGATGGTTGTTCAAAAGAAAAAACATCAGCATTGTATCAATTTTCCAGTTTTACTTCTAATATTTTTAGAAGTTAGCCAAAGGTCAAAGGTTAACAACAGGCTTTAAATCACATATACAATTATTTTATATTAATGTTATATATTATAATAGTATTCTTACATTAAATTATATATTTTATATTGTAATAAAAACATTTTAATATTATTTTATGTAAATTTATTTTATTTTAATGTATTTCATTAATATATTATGTTATTTTTTTTCTTAATTATTGTTACTGATTTACATTTGGTTATAGCCAAAGTCCTCCCAATGACTTCTATGGACTATTTTCAATCTCCTCCTGAAATGCCCTCCGAAATAAGCCAAAGCTAACAAATTCCAGGGGTGTTCAGCTGCTGAAATGACATCATGAAAATAGGTCATACTGGCCAATTTACATGCCGGTTCGAGATCACTTTGATACTCTCTCAGTAGTCCCAATTTAACCCCTTCAGGACAATGTTTTTCGTTGTGTTGATGTCCGTTCTGGACAATAGCTATTATGTGCTTAAATAAAAGTGCCTGCTTGCTTCTTAAATTAATCCATATCATATACTGTTTTTTTAAGGACTGATAGGGCTATCACTTGAGACCATTTTTTTTTTCAACTTAACCCTTTGTGTACTGTATCAGAGGCAGTCTGAAACACCCCTCACCCAATTTGCTAATTGCACCCCTCAATAATCCTGCTACACGTTTCAACCCTGCCTTGAAGAAGTCCTATTGGGCGAAACGCGTTGCAGGATTAGTGACGTTTTCTGAAACCTGTACGCGGAAGTCTCTCTCTGCTAGTGTTCTTTGTCTGCATCACCGCTGCCGGACCGATTAGCACTCTATTCCCGGATCACACTCTAATGCCGAATATGGATCGTGCGACAAATCGGAAGGACTTTGATTTTATGTGCTGTTTTGCCTTGATTTTTATGTAAGCCTCCATAGGTTCTAGAGCCATTAAACCGTTGTTTACCGTTGTTTATGTACTTCACCATATACGATTCTCTCTATTTCTCTTTCACTATTCATCATCCCTCTGGGGAAAGAACCGAGGGATTCCTCCGAAAATTCTGCACCACTGTGGATTATAGGATTTGAAGTCCTTTTACGCTTCACACTCAGAGACGGTTTTAGGCTTTCATCTGAGTGACTGTGTTTCCTTTGGGGGACATACTTTTGGGTTTATTTTCGTACATACAATACTATTCATTATAGTGTCTTTGTTGTCTTTGTTTTATATATGTTCTACTGGAGAATATCTCTATTTAGATAAGAATATCTCTCCTATTATATTTTTGCGCAACACTTTATCACTTGTTTGTTTACCACTTTTGTGCCCTTTTGGGGGATTGCACTAGTGTTTGCAGCATTGTTTATTGTTTAAATCCATTTAATTATCTCTCACAGCGCCTATCATCACTTTTTATTTATTATATTACTTTTACTAGGTGGATATCTGTAAACTACCAAAGCTAAAATAACCTCTCTGAAATATAAAGAATAAATTACCATTTGCTAAATGTGCTGATTTGTTTTGTCAAAACAGAAGGGTCTGAGTAGTGAGATCACTATGGATTAATGTTACCAGGAGCGCCATGATCTCCTTTCACGAGAGCCTATGAAGAAAGACACCAAGGACAATGTCAGGCAGTTGCAGAATTGAAAGTTTGGGAAATTGTGTAGCAGGTGCAGCTATGTAAATACTTTGTAACAATAAAAAATACTTAATTGAAGATGAAAAAAAAAAACATGATCTCATCGAACACAAATGTATTCAGCTGTCACTGATGCTGTGAGTGAGCATGAATTCTCTGGTGTCTCTACCTGTGTCCTAAAAATGTAACAGTTGGGGGGTTTGCACCAGTGTGTTGTGCATTCTCTTATTTCTGCTTATAGTTGTGGAGCTAGAAATCTTGAAGACACAATCCCCATGTTTCCTGTTCCAGTCTACCCTCCATTTTTATTACTAGTTTTATAAAGTACTAACAAGGGGTAGAGGGGATGCTCAATATGTATTGCTCTATGAAGAAAGACAATAAAGTACTGATAAAAAAAAGTAGATTTTCCAAGCATTATGGTCTGAAGCAAAATGTCTAACTGTGGCCCTTCAGCCGCAGATAAACTTCCAATCCCATAACCCTTCAGTAGTCTCTAATAATGATGAAGGACCACAGACAGAACTAACAGCAGTGCAGTCAGTGCCAATTCCCCAATATCACCAAAGGCCAGGGATAATAAATCTACAGACTTTGAAATGCACAGTCGTTCCCTCCTGTTTACAAGTAGGCAGGCAAGTGGGTCAGATTTTGAGTTGACACTTCTTTACTATAGTCTATAATAGCTTCAGTGCCCAAATCACTAAAGGGTAACCTCTGGCCCTTTTTCTGTTTGGATTACGTTTTTCATCATGCTCAGCCAGCATTTTGATGGACATCCAGCTCTACTTCCTTCACTTTCCCTCTCCCCATCCACCTCCTCGGTCCCTTTGCATGTCTTCCTACAAGCACTCAGCTCACCCTCAGGCGTAAATACACACCTAAACTATTTTTCTTTGAAGATATTACAGATATAGAGATGTGCGCCCCTACAAATCGAATGGGTCCATCTGGTCCAATAATATAACACCTCAGCAAAATGATGCTCTGAATCTACCACTACTATTTTTATTGTGGCTAATGTAATTGACCACTACATGTTTATTACATAGTTCACATAAGCACACTCAAGATAAAAAACAAACAAAAAAACTATAATTAAAAAAGCACATGGATGTCAAACTCATACAGAACAATTATTATTTACATCTCTGTGGAATAAAAGGATAAAAATAGAACCATAAGAATTATATTTTTGTTCCCTTTACCAAGTGCCAGATTTAAAGTCTGTACTTTTGCAAACATCAGTGAAACTTCAAAACCAGTGCCATTTGATACACACAAAGCTACAGTTCTTAACTTAACTTTTCAAATTAATACATTTTTTTTTTTACTTATCCCCAAAGCTTGTCAACACTTGCACATTGGCAAGAGTCTACAGTGGTTTCTGTTTGAAATCAAATCAACCTCCTCCATCCAAAAGGAAAAAAAATGAGAAAATCCCACTCAAGTTACTTTGTTTGCAGGTCCCTCTTACAAAATGCTTTCATTATTAACATTATTATTTTATTGGATTCGTAAAACTGCAAAAAAAAAAACTAAATTATATTTTTAATTCTAAAGGGCACATTAATTAGCAATCATAACGACTAGAAAGAATAAGATTGTAGGATTGATTTTATAAATGGAGAATACGTAGGCAAATATCCTCTTCTCTCTCTTGCATTCTTCGTTGTGGCTTCCTTTCTGACTGATAACTTTCTAATGATTTGGAATCTGAAGCTAGGCAAAAGAAAAGAAAAGACAGTTAAGAGAGGTGAATGGACGGGAATACACTGGAGTATCAAAAGAACAACATAGCATCATAAAAGCTGTACTGTACAACTTTAAATAAGTTATGATGATAAGCAGATATTGTTAAGGATCTTGGCAATGCAGGATGGAATGAGCTTGTACAAAATGGCAAAAACAACAAAATGCATGACTACACGTCAGCTACTGCATCCTCCAGTATACACTAGAGTTTAAAAGTTACTTAGCAATGTCCTTGCTTTCCATGAAAACATGCACTAATTGAGTGATAAATTGAATAGTAAATACAGACGTTGACAAGGTTAGAAATAATGTTTTATATTGTAAAGAAGACCAGTTTTATTGTATAAATGTAAACACACACACACACATATATACAGGGAGTGCAGAATTATTAGGCAAATGAGTATTTTGACCACATCATCCTCTTTATGCATGTTGTCTTACTCCAAGCTGTATAGGCTCGAAAGCCTACTACCAATTAAGCATATTAGGTGATGTGCATCTCTGTAATGAGAAGGGGTGTGGTCTAATGACATCAACACCCTATATCAGGTGTGCATAATTATTAGGCAACTTCCTTTCCTTTGGCAAAATGGGTCAAAAGAAGGACTTGAAAGGCTCAGAAAAGTCAAAAATAGTGAGATATCTTGCAGAGGGATGCAGCACTCTTAAAATTGCAAAGCTTCTGAAGCGTGATCATCGAACAATCAAGCGTTTCATTCAAAATAGTCAACAGGGTCGCAAGAAGCGTGTGGAAAAACCAAGGCGCAAAATAACTGCCCATGAACTGAGAAAAGTCAAGCGTGCAGCTGCCACGATGCCACTTGCCACCAGTTTGGCCATATTTCAGAGCTGCAACATCACTGGAGTGCCCAAAAGCACAAGGTGTGCAATACTCCTGAGACATGGCCAAGGTAAGAAAGGCTGAAAGACGACCACCACTAAACAAGACACACAAGCTGAAACGTCAAGACTGGGCCAAGAAATATCTCAAGACTGATTTTTCTAAGGTTTTATGGACTGATGAAATGAGAGTGAGTCTTGATGGGCCAGATGGATGGGCCCGTGGCTGGATTGGTAAAGGGCAGAGAGCTCCAGTCCGACTCAGACGCCAGCAAGGAGGAGGTGGAGTACTGGTTTGGGCTGGTATCATCAAAGATGAGCTTGTGGGGCCTTTTCGGGTTGAGGATGGAGTCAAGCTCAACTCCCAGTCCTACTGCCAGTTCCTGGAAGACACCTTCTTCAAGCAGTGGTACAGGAAGAAGTCTGCATCCTTCAAGAAAAACATGATTTTCATGCAGGACAATGCTCCATCACACGCGTCCAAGTACTCCACAGCGTGGCTGGCAAGAAAGGGTATAAAAGAAGAAAATCTAATGACATGGCCTCCTTGTTCACCTGATCTGAACCCCATTGAGAACCTGTGGTCCATCATCAAATGTGAGATTTACAAGGAGTGAAAACAGTACACCTCTCTGAACAGTGTCTGGGAGGCTGTGGTTGCTGTTGCACGCAATGTTGATGGTGAACAGATCAAAACACTGACAGAATCCATGGATGGCAGGCTTTTGAGTGTCCTTGAAAAGAAAGGTGGCTATATTGGTCACTGATTTGTTTTTGTTTTGTTTTTGAATGTCAGAAATGTATATTTGTGAATGTTGAGATGTTATATTGGTTTCACTGGTAAAAATAAATAATTGAAATGGGTATATATTTGTTTTTTGTTAAGTTGCCTAATAATTATGCACAATAATAGTCACCTGCACACACAGATATCCCCCTAAAATAGCTAAAACTAAAAACAAACTAAAAACTACTTCCAAAAATATTCAGCTTTGATATTAATGAGTTTTTTGGGTTCATTGAGAACATGGTTGTTGTTCAATAATAAAATTAATCCTCAAAAATACAACTTGCCTAATAATTCTGCACTCCCTGTATATATATATATATATATATATATATATATATACGTGCACACATGAATATATAGCTATATATTCATATTTATATGTATAAATATATCTATATATATACCATTAAAAACAGTTGTTTCCATTTACAATACTAATTTGCAACATTAACCATGTCTACACTGTATTTCTGATATACTTGATGTCATTTCAAACACAAACGTTTGAATGGAAGTGTATAAAGATAGTATACAGCTCAGAACTGTTGTGCTGATTAAAAAAAAAACAATAAAAACAACCATCTTTAAAATCGAAATCATTATTTCTAACCTTGTCAATGTCTTGACTGTATTTCCATTTGCAACTCATGTGATGTATTTTTTCATGGAAAAAAAGTACCCAAAACGTTTAACTATAGTATAGTTATACATGTCCTTCTTTATGCTTAAAGAGTTGAGACTTCGATGGGCAGGACTTTGGCTTATTTCGGGGCCATTTCGGTAAGGACCGATTATAGCCAAAGTCCTCCCACAGAAGTCAGTGGCCGGAATAGTACTCCCAAAATGGCTCAAAGTGTAATAACATCTAAATCAAAAAAATTAAGAATTAACAAAAACATTTGTATGTTAATTAAATACATAAATATAAAGTAAATGAACATAAAATAATATAACATATTGTTTTATTAACTCTTAAAACTGTTTATATTAATGTTAAAATACTATTATAATATATAACATAATATATAACATAAGCGCATATTGGGAAGCCGAAAATCTATGGTTTTCATTGCAAAAAGGCCCCAATACAAAGGCTTCTGATGTTTAGGTTTCCAAATGACCTAAACTGCCTATTTGAACCCCAATTCAGGGCTGTTGGGTGGCTTCAGTAGCTTGTGAAATTCAGATAAAATGCCTGCCCCAAATTCAGTTCGGAACATATCGGTTTATACTGAGTCGACCTTTATGTTAGATGGACACAGACAGTCCAATATATGATATAAAGAGCCATTCTCTCATGCTTACAATCTAGAGATTATGCATTTAAGCATTTAGGACAGTTAACATCCAACATACATAGTGTTAACCTTTTAATTTGGTTCCATATATTATTTAAAAGAAAAAGAGAAACATCTTCCAAAGAAACATTCAGAAAATATACTATCTTTGTGAAAATAAACCTTTTGGTTAAAGGCCTATGGAATGGATAAAGTGTTCCTCCAAGAATATTGCCATGTACTAGTAGTTAGTAGTCTCTTAAACTAAACACAAAGACTTTTTTTTTAAGCTGAAATATTTAACATTCTTTGACTGAATTCCAGTTCCAAATGGTTGATGTATTGTTCGGTCTTTTTTACTAGACTGTGCTACACTTCTTACAATAGTGGCACCAGCATTTTACTTGTCAATATTTAAAGTATGTAATCAACAGCTGTAACATACCTTTTTCACATTGCTCTTAACATTAAGTAGATACTAAATACTATACTCATCTCTTAAGATTACACAACAACTCCATACTAGGCAGACATAATAATAATACTTTACTGCTGTCACCAGTCTTGCCCCCTTACTCCCTTAAGGAAATCCTTATCTGACATAATATATCATTGAGAAAATGACTAATTTAGTTTCCTCAGGAGAATGATATTATGAGACTAATTCTACTGAGGTAACAAGTGAGGAATGTTAAACTTCCTGTTACTTAACACTTAAGAACGTCTTTTAAGTGATCAATGTCGGAAGCATGTGTAACAGAATTACGGTCTTAAATTTCTGTTACACACTAAACCCTGCTGTTTTCCCATTACCTTTTTTTTGTCTAAAATATGTGCTCTACCGACATCTGGGCAATGGAGAGAGTTCAGAGAAGGCTACTAAACTGGCTCATGGGTTGAAGGATTAAACTTACCAGAAAGGTTAAAACATCTTAACATGTATGGCTTGAAGGAATGACGTAAAAGGGCGGATATGATTGAAACATTTAAATACATAAAGGGTATCAACACAGTAAAGGAAGAGAGTATATTTAAAATAATAAAAACTACCACAACTTGAGGACATAGTCTTAAATTAGAGGGGCAACAATTTAAAAGTAATAGCAGGAAGTGTTACATTACTGAGCGGGTAGTGGATGTATGGAATAGCCTTCCAGCAGAAGTGGTAGAGGTAAACACAGTCAAGGATTTTAAGTATATGTGGGATAGGCACAAGGCTATCCTAGATATAAGACAGGGAACTGGGGACCAATAAAATTATTTTGAAAATTGGGCAGACTAGAATGACCGAATGGTTCTTATCTGCCGACACATTCTGTGTTTCTATGATATATAAGATATAACTTCTTTCTTTTTCGGCTCAGTAAGAGAGAAGTCTTCCAGCAGTTAAAGAAAGTTATACGGGTATATCTGTTCAATCTAAAGATGTAGCACATTCATTGATAAGAAAAATAACACCCTTTTTGTCAAAGTAAATTCCTGTCTTCCATCAGTTTACTGATAAATCATGTTTAACTAGCTGAAGAGAAAGGTATATCTCTATGTAGAAGGTGCACTCTTGAACCTATGTCTTATACATAAAGCTTGGGGATTTACATATGGAGATAAGAGTGCTAGAGGTGTTGCCCCTGTAAAAGATAGATGACCACAGCAGTCTACAGTCAGTTTCCAGGTCAGTGACTATAAAACTGTCAGAGCTATGCTTATCAGGAACTTGATCACCCATTGTTACCTCCTACTTAGTGCATTAATGTCAAATAACGCATGAATGATTGCCAATGTAAATAAAGCATTGTCGTGATACATAGTATGTAATGCACTGTCACTTTACAGTATTTATCTAAAATTGCTATTAAAAATAAAATTCAACATATTTTACATATGGTCCAGAGGCACTCAGCCACATCAGCTTCAGTTCGATCGCCAGAATGCCTGCCCACATTCCGCGGTTGGATCTGCATGAGATACCAGGCACATCCATTATAATTGACGGGATGTTTTCTCATGACATGTCTGGCACATAATTGTCATGAACGGGTGTAAGTGCTACAGTAATGTTTCCATGAGAAATTCTTCTTAACATTTCAAAAGCATGGAGAGTAATGCAAGACAGGATTTGGTTCACTGATCCCTAAAAAAGACAGGGCTTACTACCCCTTTAAGATATCAGTCACAAAAATAGAGTGACCTTCTTCAGCATTTAAGCCTGTGCACTGTCTTTGGACACTAAGCCTTTGATGTGATAAGAAACGTCCTGTCCTCAGAAAACCACAATCAATCACTGCACCAAAGAGGAAGTAGTGTTTGATACCTTGAGTTCAATACAACCACCCTGATGTTATTGATGCCACCTTTCTGAACAAGTGCCCCAAGTCATTTATCATTTAAAAAAAATACTTATTAAGTAGTCTCACACACAGCGGAAGATGTCCGACTTTGATTTTCTAGTGAAGTTTAAAGACACACAGGCTTTAGAAATACAAAATTACATATTCCACATTTTTTTATGGCATTATAAAGTGACTGCATCACCTAAACATAATTACAACTTTTCCTAATTTGGAGCCAAGCCTCTATGTCCCTTTTTACTACCCTTTAACTATGCCCTTTTTTTGTAATACCTCAGAATGTTTGCTGTGCATCACAGAGCTATATTCAGGGCCGGCCTTAAGTGTTCCGGCGCCCTGTGCGGGCTTCCCCCGTGGCCCCCCCGTCTCTTTCACCCCCCTATGTTTGTGTCTCTCTCCCTTCCCATGTTTGTGCCTTTCCTCTTCCTTGCCATGTCTGTCTCTCTCTCTCTCCCTCTGTTCTGTCTCTTTCCCCCCGTCCCCTATTCTGTCTCTCTCCCCCCGTCCCCTGTTCTGTCTCTCTCCCCCCGTCCCCTGTTCTGTCACTCTCCCCCCGTCCCCTGTTCTGTCTCTCTCCCCCCCGTCCCCTGTTCTGTCTCTCTCCCCCGTCCCCTGTTCTGTCTCTCTCCCCCGTCCCCTGTTCTGTCTCTCTCTCTCCCCCAGTTCTGTCTCTACCCCCTGCCCCTTTTCTGTCTGTCTCTCTCCCACCCCTCCCCTGTTCTGTCTCTCCCCCCTCCCCCTGTTCTCTCTCTCCCCCCTCCCCCTGTTCTGTCTCTCCCCCCTAACCCCTGTTCTGTCTCTCTCTCCCCTCCCCCTGTTCTGTCTGTCTCTCCCCCCTAACCCCTGTTCTGTCTGTCTCTCTCTCCCCTCCCCCTGTTCTGTCTGTCTCTCTCCCCCCTAACCCCTGTTCTGTCAGTCTCTCCCCCCTGCCCCTGTTCTGTCTGTCTCTCTCTCCCCTCCCCCTGTTCTGTCTGTCTGTCTCTCCCCTCCCCCTGTTCTGTCTCTCCCCCCTAACCCCTGTTCTGTCTGTCTCTCTCTCCCCTCCCCCAGTTCTGTCTGTCTCTCTCCCCCCAACCCCTGTTCTGTCTCTCTCCCCCCTAATCCCTGTTCTGTCTCTCTCCCCCCCCCTCCCTTACCTTTGCCTGAAGGGGTGGCTCCAGGGAGGGGGCGGAGCTAACCGGCACAGCGGTGTAGCTCCGCCCCCACCCCGGGAAGCAGAGCAGAGTCTGCATTATGGGGAGCCATGGGCAGCATGAGAAAGTGCTGCTCGGCTCCCCATGCTTAATGCAGGCATGGGGAGCCGAGCAGCACTATCTCATGCTGCCCGGGGCTCCCCGTGAAGCAGATGCTGCTCTGCTTCCTGGGGTGGGGGCGGAGCTACACCGCTGTGCCGGTTAGCTCCGCCCCCTCCCCGGACCAAGCAGAGAATGCCGAGCAGAGGGCTGGTGAGGGGGGATCTTTTGATCTCCCCCACCCAGTGCCTCTACCGGCTTTTTTTTTTACCGGCCGGGCGGGCGCCCCCTGGGGTGTTGCGCCCTGTGCGCTCGCACAGGTCGCACACCCCTAAGGCCGGCCCTGGCTATACTACACAGCATTAACATCTGCAACTCCTATGATGTTGAGCAAGCCGCATTGCTCGTTAATTATAGTGGGGGGCGCACTACAATTACTCTGAAGTGCAATCACTAACCTTTATTGACTGCATCTACAATAATATTCAGCCAACCATATTCTAGCTAAACTTCATGAGAATTGTAGTTATAGAGTGAGGCTGTGGTGGCCTACAACACACACTAACTTTTTGTTGTTGACTGAGGCTCCCAAGATATTCAGTCAGCCATTACTGGCTGAACACCATAGCAATTGTAGCTATGGACAATATTCAAGGGTCTACTCAATAAAGAAAGAATTGCAGGGAATTGATAAGGGAATTTCAGACTTTAGGCCAAAATAGCCAAGCTGGAAACATTTTCAGCTAAATTGGAGAATATTTCAAACTTGGCTATTTTGGCTCAAACTTTGAAATTCCCATCTATATTCCCTGTAATTCTCTCATTATGTAGTAGACCTGATAATTTGCTATTACTGTATTAACAACTTTTCACATCAGGGTGTGAATGGCCACAGCTAATGGGCCTCCAACTTAATTGACCAAAAACATAAACATCCTAGTCTTCTCTTGTGATTATATGCCAGAGATAAACATTCTGTTCTGCCACATTAAACCAAGGAGTGTCCCAATGCTAGGCCAGTGTACATGCCTCTCTCCTTCACATAATGTTACCGGAAAGGATATAATGACAGTGACGGTCTCATGTATCAGTCTGTCTCTGTTCATCTAATGCCGTATACAATTCCGAGTGCTACAGAAATTGTTGGCTGTATATATATAATGTTAATATAATGCCAATGAAGAAACAAAGCAAGTAAATCAAAACTAGTTAGCAAAGAAGCACAGAAATCTGCTAAGTTTCCCTAAGTGACTATGGCCTCCCATTAATTTTTCTATTTGTCTATATACTACACTGATCAGCCATAACATGATGACCACTGACATGTATCAAGCCAGCGGAGGCAGTTTGATGCTTTGGGCAATGTTCTGCTGGGAAACCTGGTCCTGCCATTCATGTGGATGTTACTTTATATGTAACCCCTACCTAAGCATTGTTGCAGACCATGAACACAGTTTCATGTAAATGGTACTCCCTGATGGTGTAGGCCTCTTTAAACAGCAGAATGTGCACTGCCAGAAAGCAAAAATTGTTTGGGAATCGTTTGAGGAACACAACAACGAGTTCAATGTGTTGGCTTGGCCTCCAAATTCACCAGATATTAATCCAATCGAGTATTTGTGGTATGGGCTGGACAAACTTGTCTGATCCACGGAGGTCCCACCTCTGATTTTTTTTCTCTCCTACTTAATTGCACATAATTTTTTGTACATGTAATACTTGTGTGCAAACATAGGTATTTTTTACATTACATAACATTATATTATTATTTATTTAATAGAGCCTACAATTTACACAGTGCAAGATACAGAGCATAGAGGGGGAACTAGATACTAAGTTAGACGAACAAGAACATATTGATACATGAGGCAGAGAGTTCTGCTCGTAAGAGAACAATCTATAGTAGAGAATGTGAGACACAGAGATGGTTGGAGCTAGGTGGGTTTGGTCAGAGATTATGTGTGTTCTAGTTGGATGAGTTATAAGCTTCCAATTCCTAACAGTGTTTGAGGACAGTGATAGGTAGGTTGTATTGGCTTAAGGTTAATTAACAAGTGTCCTAGCAGGATGAGTAGTAAGCTTTTTTTTTAAAAAGGTGAGTTTTGAGGGAGAGAGCTAGATTCTGTTTGTAAGGGAGTTCCAAAGAGAGGGGTCAGTCTGGGCAAAATCTTGCAGGTGCAAGTGGGAAGAGGTGATGATGTTATAAGAGACCCCAAGTCAATTTGGGAAGCGCCGAGGTCATGTAGGGTAATATCAGTTAAGGAGTGAGACAATGTAGGGGGGGCTGAGTAGTGGAGGACTTTATAGGTTAAAGATAGAATTTTATCCTAGAGCATATGGTAAATCAGCAGAGGCCGTTGTAGAGAGAAGTTGCCAAATAGGAATGATGAGCGAGAAAGATTAGCTTAGCAGTTCTATTTTGAAAAGATTGATTGAAGATTTCAGGGGAGAAAGATGAACCAGTCAGGATGATATTACAGTAGACAAGGCAAGAGATCACATAATGATTTCTTCACTTGGTGAATGCACGCCATGTTTCTATGTTTCTTAAGTGCAGATAACAGGACTGAAAAAAGGTGAGAGCGGAGACAAAAAAAACCAAGAAATTGGTAGCAATCAGCGGGTACAATGGTAGCATTTACATTTTATTATAATACTTTGAAAGCTGACAAACAAAATAGGAATACTTTACATAGTCATACAAAGAAAATTTCTTGAATTGCAACAAACATCTAGAATTTTTGTTTTGTACAATATCATTATTTCTGAGTATACAAATTCTATTATTAGATTTCCTTTTAGACTATAGGTCTCTGTGGTAAAAGGTAAAGGACCTTCAATGTTTGCTGTACTGTGATATTGGTCTGGTGAGGACATTTAAATCTATGGGCCATTAAAATACACATTTTGCACAGTCTTAAATAGCGATTAATGGACTATTGAATGATATATTGGTTCACTGAATATATTCAAAAGTCATCTTATTTGGGGAATATTCAGTCTCCTTATATTTTGTATTAATGAAACATGATTCATTTCAATTTCATTAATTCAAGCAAACGTAGAAATGATTACGTCAATATTATAATTTATTTCTATCTAAAAATAGTACAAAAACAGCAGTAAAAAACGAATACACAAAAGTAAAAGGTTATAAGATATATATATATATATATATATATATATATATATATATATATATATATACCATGGACAAAAAACTATGTGAAGCATTTTCTTCAAATAATGATTAATCTCTAGCTTGCAAGAAGAAATAATAGTCCATTCTTTGAGTGAGTGGAAGAGATAACACAAGGTTATTTGAAGTGACAAAAAAGGTTTGGGCTTTTGCTACTGTAGTGCTGTGTGAGTTTGGCATATGGGGATAATCTCAAGATAACGTTTTATCTGAGTATGGACTGAGCTAATCAACAAGTAGAACAGCAGATGTGAGATCTTCCAATTTAATGTCCCAATTCTTCTTTTGAAGCGTGAGATTAAGGATGCATATCAGATTGTTGACCTTGCAAAGAATGAATGTCACTATGTGTGGCAAGATACTTTAGATGCTTACAGGATGATGTATGATTGTAAGATGTTCCATGAAATTAAAAGAAATGGTTCTGAGTTAATTCTTTTATCACTCGCTAAAGCATGCTTTCATCTGTAAGAAAATCTAGTTGAGAAAGTGAGGTCACCTTTCTTGTAGGTAAAATCCAGAACATTAGATAATGTTACAAGAATGGTTTTTAGATAGCAGACCACTAGCTCGTATTCTACTTCACCAGTTATGTTCATAATTGTTATTTTGCTCTGTGAAAGTGAATCATTTGTTAGTATTACAGAAAGGTTCAGGTTTTTCAACTATCAACCAACAACAGCTATTTTTCCCAGTACAGTGCTTGAAGAGACAACTGGTTTCAAATGTACTATTCAGGACAATTAAATTATATCATCTCTATAATAAAAATTATTGGGGCACAGGTCAAACCTTTTCGTTGAATGCCTCTTTTTCTATAGGGAACATTGTAGTATCAGGAAGAGTTTGCAACATTCTATTTGGTCCTTTAACTTCATCTGATGAGCTTGCAATCATTTTTATGCTGACAAAGACATGATTCCTATGACTAAGCGCTATCTGTAGAATAAGCGTGTAAGGAATATTACAATGGGATAGTATACAAAAAGAAAGTCTAAACTTGTTATGACCTCATATCCTCCAAAATTGCAATAATAACACCGGGCTGCAGTTAATACAAGACATTTATTTCACTTACATTTGTGGAAAAACCGCAGGGTGCAGGCATCCCCAGGAAAAAACAGCCTTACACGTTTCGCGCCATGACAGGGTGCTTAATCATGCTGCGAAATGCATAAGGCTGTTTTTATCTTGGGGATGCCTGCACCCTCAGTACAATTTAATTTATGTCATACTATGTGAAATCTTTATAAAAAAAATGATATTTATTACATGGAGTAAGGATCTTACTGTAAGCTGAATTGTGAATTTGTTTCTCCTAAAAATTAGGTCTAACTAAAAGGTGAGTTGCAGGTGACTTGAGATGAGATTGTGCAAGTTCAATTCTGGTGAGTTTTCTTAGCTGGGGGGGGGGGGGGGGGGGTCTGAATGCACTGTGTATAATTGAAATGGTGAGATGCAATGTTTTTTTTTATAAACTTCAATTTATTTTTATATTTTTCAGCTTCCTTTGAATCCAGGCCCATCAGGTAATTAAAAACATGGGTCTTGTCGCAAACATGTCATCCGGTTTCATATCTGAATATCTGTAGAACTCTTGTCAGCCAAGTATTTTCAACATTAGACTTAAATTCATGTCTTTTTAGACTCTTGGACTGACTGACCTAAGTATTTTAGGCAATTGGTCTTTATAAAGCTCTAAGCATAACTCAATAAAGAGAGAATTACATGGAATTGAGACAGGAAATTCAAACTTAAGGCCAAACTAGCCAAGTTGTAAAAACATTCCTATTCAGTTGTATTGGAAAATTTTTCCAATTTAGCTATTTTGGCCCAAAGTTTAAAATTCCTATCTCAATGCCTTGCAATTCTCTCTAGGGTGTCTGAACCAATAATACTATCCATATATGTTCTGTTGCTGTAAATGTCATATTTTGCCTCATTAGAGCCAAGAAACAAACAAACTAGTAGAATAAAAATATTTATACCTACCAAGATAAGTCTGAACAGGTAAACATTATTAAAATTTGAAGAAAAAATGGAATAATATGTAATTCATTTGTTAAATACTCTGCTTTATACTTTCAGATTGTGCTACTAAATGATTTCAAGTAAAACAAATGCTTATTGTCCTGCTTGGGTCATATATACTTATATTACAGACATGAATGGATTATCCATGTTAACTGAAATAATGTTTTAAAAGAAAAATGTTAATTAACTTCAAAAGCTTTTCACAGTTCTAGTAGACAATGAGATCATGCAGAGCTTTTATCTGTCAACAGAAGAAACTGTATAAATTAATTTGAGAGCTTGGATGAAAATTATTTCTTGGTCAATGCCATTCCTATTCTATGGAAAGGTCAAAGTCTCTGTATTGCTCAAAGAAGAAAACATTTATACTACATACTATATCACTGTAGAATTCTATTGAAGAAAAGAGAAGATAAAACCAGGGGTATTCTCCTCCACCTCCTGACCTCCAGACATCCTCCCAGCACTCCTGCTGGGCTCATCAAAACAGTCCATATGCACCGCAGAAGCAGATAAAGGGCAAACCCTCACCTGGTAGACAGAACGCCTGTGCATTTCATGCCAAAATTCAGCGCTTTGTCAAGGCACACCCCCAAGGCATACATCCGCCCATTACATGCCACAATGATAATTAAAGTGCTAATACATTAAACCTGCTCCTAACGTACAATACATAGATGATACAAATATCAATAGTTATACTAAGATATGGCACCGCACATATTGGACCACACGTGTACATGGTTGTTTGGGAAAAAATAAATATCAAATACATAAGTACCAAGCTAAATACATGAATTGAAATAGCAACCTTAGATTCATACATAATTTGAAGACTTCAAATAGTTCATATAGTTACAGTTATGACATAAAATATGTTTGAAAACAGGAGTATCCTATATAATTTTAAAGCTTCGGGTAGAGCATAGGCATAAAAGAGTGACGAATTGGCGTAAAGCACATAGGCGTTCTGTCCACTGGGTGAGGGTTTTTTCTGTAGCCCATTTTCCTGTGCAGGTGGATTAAAACATCGTTACAGCTAACACTGGGGATTCTTACTTTGACGAGCAGCCACCCTATACCTACGTTTCACTCTACTATGTTATCAATGCAACCCACAACAGTGGAATGAACATACCTCTGAACATGGCTTTTGACAAAGGAGTGTCCGCACTACTGAGCATTCTCAGAACATTGTGCATGAGCGGAATTATTTCTTGTCCCCTTGTGAAGCAGGACAGTTGGAGAAGTGGGGGGAAGGAGAATTAGGCAATTTAGATGGGTAATTCCAGAATTTGGGAATTTGGTAGGATGAATCTCTAAGTAGAAAAAGGTAAGAACAAAGTTTACTCAAGGTCCAGATGATACATTACAAAGAAAGTAATGATTTGGGTGTGCCTGCAATAAAAATAATAAAAAGGGCCTAAAGATAATTATGTTTAATAAGTCTTTCTTTTAGAGCAGTCCTCGAATTAAAACATGTACACCACTCAGAAATTGTGCTAGATGGAACATCTTTTTAAATCACATAGCAAAAAAAATTGCTGTTTATACATAAATCTCATAATTTGGAGTAAGATGAAGTGGGCTAACAATGAAAGCTGAAAACAATGTCAATAAAGTTATAGGTTTTGATTTTTAGCTCAAACATTAAAACTGGCCTGAGACCATCTATCCCGAGATGTCACTCAAAACATATGTATTAAATAATGTTCATGAGTGGTTATTTAGCTCTGCATCTCTGTTCTGTGCTGTGTTTAAAGGCTGTCTTGTACATTGGTCATGTGCTCCAAGGGCTACATTCATAACATGTAAATTAAGTCAAGAAGGTGATCATTGTAAGCCATATTTTAATGTGCTTACCCAGAATCCTCTACAGTGATGCAAATGTAGGATTTCTATGGGAAAAGCAAGTCTTCTGGCTTGTCTGCTTTGTGTAGATTTGTGTTTAATGATATCTCTGCTACCCCCTGAATTTTCCTAACATGTTATGTGTGCTTAAATAATGTAGATATCAACATTTTGGGATTTATCAATACGTTAAGTCATTTGTGATGGTTCAGTGTTACATAAACAAAATCAAGCAGTAATGCCACAATATATATATTCATTGAGTAAAGACTTTGAGAAAATGAATACACTGGAAAACAGTGAAACTTGTTGTAAAATAGTGTAAAATTGAAAACCAAATGGGTAGCCACATATTTTTCCAATTAAATTGTGTACTTTATACTTAATTTCCTTGTGGGCTGTTCAGTTTTCTTTATTCCATTATGTGTTTATGTGAGTGAATACAGCAGTCAGAAAGGGATGGGTCACCCATTACCACTAACAATACCTATTTAAAATATTCTCCATTTTAGAAATCTACCATTTGCTACTTTGATTTAAAAAAAAGGAAAAAGAAAAAAATATGATGTAGCTTAAAACATCAAACTGGAAAATATAGTAATCATCTGTTAAGTGTTTTGTATATATACATATATCACTGCTTATGTAGGCTGCATTAAAATTCCATTGTATCTTGATGAACGGCGACTGTATTAAAAAAGTTGGTTCATGATCATATCTCTCTGTCTGCACTTTTAATGGAGACTAAGAAAATGTGTTTGTAATTTTAACATTAAGCCTCATTTTCATCCTTATAAGAGAGAAAAACAACCCAAAAAAATCTTCACGGAGTCACAGTAGCAATATAATATTGTAACCCCCCCCAAAAAAATTATTGAATATTTATGGATCTGAGATGTTCCATTTAAGTCAGTGATGGCTACATTTTCCCATAATGCACAACTTGCCAGTAGCAGCTTGAGTGTGATGGGCAATGTAGTTCACAACAGCATACCTGCCAACATTGGACCCAGTGAAGGATACATAGTTTAAATCCAATGCTGCTTGCGCACACAACATAATTCAGTCGATATTTGACTGTTATGAACGGATACCCCCAGTTTAACAGGACAACACACCACAACATGGGACTGCCCTGTCAAAATTGGGACTGATGGCAACTATGCAAATCTGTAGTGCCAAATGTAAACTATCTCTAGTATAAGGTGTTAACTCAGTACTGGAAGAAGTAAAAACATTTCTGTGTTTGCCTTGAGTAAATCTCATTTCTTTAACTGCCTTTAACCTGGGGAGTATTGTTATATTTTTATATTTTATACCTGTTGGTGATTTTGTTCAGATGGGTTTCTGTTTTGTGTGAGCAATGTGGAGTTTGGTATCACAGTCCATTTGATTGAATGGCAGTTGTTTCCTATCAAGGAAGAGTTTTTATTTTGGGAATGAAGTTCCACATATGTATGTGTATCCAGTCAAAAGAACCCAGGGGACTGTGTATGCATGCCTCATGCATTGTAAAAGCCTAACTAACATTCCTCCTGCTGAATATGATGGAAGAAGTGGTCTTAGGGCTTAGACCTTAAAGCGACACTCCCACCATAAAAATGAAATTTTTAAAAAAATGTTTTATTTTGTATTGTTGATTTCAGATATATCTTTTGTGTTTGTTCTTGGGTGCCACCCCCTAGTGACTTTACAGCACAAATATAAGTCAGAATTTTGATTATAGACTAGCACTGAATGGGAGGGTAATGTAACTATTACATAACAAGGGGGTGGAGTTATGATGCTGTTTGATCAAGTTAATCTCCTCTTTTTGTGTGGGGAGGCAGCTAAAAAACAGTTGTAAACAGCCACCTAGTCCTGCCCACTATGATACACAGTATCCAGTAAGAGAGCAGGGGAGTATCTTATGACATCATCATGCAGGCTTTGGCCACAGTTAACTGGCTGGAAGATTTTGGAAGATGTTGCAGCATGAGAAATATTCACAAAATGAAGCAGGCGATAAACACCTAATTTTATTTTTCCTTTTATGTGCAATTAATTCAATCACATATAAAAAAAAAAAAACAGTGGCAAATACTTTATATATGTGTTTGCTTTAAATGACCAAGTTATCTAGTTACATCTTATGTAAGTGGTAGTGTCTCTTTAACACCTTCGTGCCAGGCACGTCCTGGGAGAAACTCCCTTAACGACAAAGGACGTGCCTGGCACGTCCTGCAGTGAATCAAGCGGTTTTCGCGATCAACCGCGATCAACCGCTTTAACAGTGCTGGTATATTGCCTCGATGTCGAGGCAATAGCCAGCACCGAAATTTCTATTTTGGGGCACCCACGATCGCCCCACGGAGCGATCGTGGGGAGCCATATTGACGGAGCATGCTGCTCCGTCAATATGGCTAAGCCCTCTGCCGGTCTGAGCTTCGGAAGTGAAAGTAACTTCATTTCCGTCGCTCTGAATATGCTACTTGACTGCCCCTAGTGGTAGTTAAGTAGCATTGCAATGGAAAATATTTAAAATACATATTTAATTAATTAAAAACAGGTTATATAGCTATATTAGCCTATAGGGTTAAAATTAAATATTTTTTAGCATAAGGGATAGGGTTAAAATTAAATTTAAATAAAAAAATATTAAGTGATATAATGAGGATTAAAGTTGGGGTTAAATTTAGTGTTATTGTTAAATTTTGGGTTCGGGTTGGGGTCAAAAGGTCAATATAGGAAAAAAACACTATTTTTGGTTTTTGCCCCATTACTCGCAAAAAAATACCGAAAAATATGGAAACATGCATATTTTTGAACTCAGGACAACATTTAGAAACTATTTAGACGGGGTCTTTTTTAATGATTTTATTTGTATAAATTATATTTTAGGTCAAAGATAGAAAAAGTGGGTTTTTTAAAATTTTTCATCATATTTTATGATTTTTTTGTAGTAAATTATAAGATATGATGAACATAATGGTATCTAATGAAAGCCCTTCTTATGACGATAAAAACAACATATAATTTGTGTGGGTACTGTATGTGAGAAAGAAAAAAATTACAGCTAAACACAAACACCCTAGAAATGTCAAAACAGCCATTGTCACCAAGGGAAAGTCAAGGTGAAAATGTCTTGTCACTAAGGGGTTAAAGGCATTACAAACCTGAGCCAAGCTGTAAAAAAAAGTGGAACTATCTAGCTACCACGAAGTAGATTCAGGGATGGTGTGGTTCTATAGTGCCCATATAGCATATTTGCCACAGCACATAGATCATTTTTTTATTGTGTTCTCTATGCGTCAAGCTAAACTAGACAGTCTAAGGAGAGCGGTTTAGTTTATAAAAAATTACCAGCTACCTTTTGTTATCTCTAAATCTTTTCAGAGTGCATGCAATACCAGATTTGCTAAACTGTCTATAATTTATCATTCAGGAAAATGCAATAAAAGGTGAGTACACTCTGTGAAATGATGAAAACCAAACATTACCATCCTCGTGTGGTGATGCCTCCAAACTGGGAACTCTCCCAAGTGCCAAAACCATAGAGGAAACACTAGGCTGTAGTTGAAGAGAACACACAATAGTGTAATTATTTCTATAAAATAAATATGATGGAAAATCATTGGTGGAAAATGAGTAGTGAAATAGAGCACTCTCAGTAGGTGTTTATCCATATTTTCTTTAATACTGAAATGGAGAGGTGAAAAACAAATGGTACCGAACAGTGAGGTTCAACACTGCTCAACAGGAGACTTACCAGAGCTCAGATGTAAAAGCACAGTAAGCAAAGTACAGCACAGATCATTGGATCCAGGAACCGGTACAATGCCAGGTAAACACAACAGCAACAACGTGATTATAAACAAATGGTGCCGTACAGTGAGGTACAATACACAGGAGCTCTGCTCAACAGGAGACTTACAAGAGTTCACATGTAAATGAGTACAGTAATCAAAGTACAACACAGATCATTGGATCCAGGAACCGGTACAATGCCAGTCTGGCTATAAATCTATTTCTAGATTCAAGGACTTTCCTGCTGCTGTGTTTAACTGGCATTGTACTGGTTACTGGATCTGTGCATTACTTTGGTTGCTCTTGGAAGTCTCCTGTTGAGCAGGTCTCCTGTGAGATGTATCTCCCTCCGAGGCAATATTTGTTTTTTATTTTTCCATTTCAGTACTAAAAAAGATATGGATAAATAACGACTGTGAGTGCTCTCTTTCATGGCTCTTTTTCCACTAACATTTGTGAGTGTATCTATCACATCTCACATTACATTTTTTTCCCCAGACATACTACATTATTGTGTGTTCTCTTACATTATATCCTAGAAAAATGTATCATTGGTTGAAAATCTTTACTCCTACTAAAGATAATGTTATCTCGCATTGTAGTCAAGTTTTTTAGAAATTAAATATGAAATGCCCCATTTAAACTACTGGTAAATGCACAGTACTGTAGAGTCTTTCTACAAATCAGATAAATGCAAAGCTCATGACATTTCAAATGACCCTTTCTCACTTGAATATACACACTGCACTTACTTATAGAATAACTGATTTGAAAAAAGCTTCATGTTTGCTCAGTGATACATGCAGTTAATTGCAGAAACAAAGTGCTTTGATCTCAGTGAGGTGTTAATTTGTAGGATTTTTAGTGTGGTGTTAGGATCTCACAAAACAAGGCAATCTATGTAAACAGTACCAGTTATCTACTATACTATTACTAACATTTCTATCTCAACGTGTATTCATTTACACAAGTGTTTGAAGACAAGATTTTGTGTCAATAAAATAATTAGACGAGACACCTTGAGACCATCAGTTTTATCTCAGCTTGCTGACAGGAACAGTAGGTGACATAGAGAAACATAAATGCTTCAAAGTTGCCTTGTCTTGGGATTTCTGAGGAAGACTAACAGAGTTTGCAGCTTTGGTAGCTTGCAAACAATGAGTGGTAAGACTACAGCTGAGAGATAAGGGTGGAGAGGCCTGTTAGCAAACACAAAGCTTTTTAACATGTAGAATGCCTATTCTTCAGTAGAGCTTCATCCACTGGTTTTTATTCTAATGATTAGCAACTTTATCCTTGCCCATTAAAAGGTCATTAGAAACAATATCTCTTTAAAAGGGAATAAAAGAAAGACATGAGTGAATTGAAAAAGAGGTTCAAAGGCTGCTAACAGAGTTACATAAACAGACCCTTTTCCCATTACTGATCTATCTAATAACCCCTTCACCTCTGAAAAGATTTAGATGAATTAAAAACAACTTAGTAGTCTGAAACACCTCTTTGTAGTTCTTCATGTCTGATGTAAAAAAGAATGTCTAGTAGTGCCAGGCATAGGCAATTCTCTATGCAGTATCCAGAATTATATAAAAATCTTGTGTCTTAGTTTGAGGATTTATTGCTGCATTGAAGATGGAAGTAGCAAAATGGAGAAATGGTAATGGCCAGGAAAATGGTACTACCTGCCTTTGGGGAAATGTCATGTGTATAGCCCATTAATAATAACCCTTTAGTGTACCAAATTCCCCTTCATATACTGAGACAAGCAACTTCCACAGGTCAGCTAATACAGTTGGGGGACATGTAAATGGGGCTCAGATAGGCATAGTGCCTACTTTTCGTGCCATGCTCGTATACCCCAATGTATGACGTAAACGCTCCACAAATATCCACTGAATGTGCCAGTCTCAATCATCCAGTTTGCGCCAGTGCTCTGAGTGCTTTGAAACACATGTGGAGAGAATCAGGGGCTTGGCCTTACTTGATAAGTGCTGGACGACCACCTCCAAACAGGTTCCATTCCTACACACAAAAGTAAAAAAACAAGCCACAATTACCATTACACGTAACAAAAAGCAAATGTGTTTCTTTTAAATTGCATTTTTGTGTGCAGGAGTATTTATACAGAACCGTAATTGTATTCCAACATATTGATTATTTAATTTAAAAAATACGAATTGCTGACTTAACTAATAAATGTCTGGCCTCCCTACAAACATTTTGCATGGGTAACCGCCATACTTGATCATCTCAGATACATAATAATGAAACAAAAGTGGTACAGCTACAGACCATTTTCACAACAAACATTTATATTTAAGGTTGTAGGGGTTTTTCTTTGGGGGGGGGGGGGGCTTGGGGGGTTAAAGGGTTGTTTTTCCACTTTTTTTCTACTATTTTGTTGACAAACCCTGCTTATAGGAACCCAATATGTTTTCACCTAGTTAAATAGTTCCACATAGGTTAATAGGTCATCTCTATCATGGAAAACCTCTTTGATCACAGAGCTGTGGAGAATACACAAAAGAGACTGCAGCACCTGTAAAACTAGCATAACTGGAATTCTAGACACACATACGGATACAGATACTGTCTCTTGTTGAATTCCTGATAAGGAAATCAATAATTACTTTTTTATTAATTACAACACTTTATGTGCAAAATCCCATGTTTCCCCATGTCTTCCATTAAGAGTTGTATGTATGACGTTGTTTAACATAACAGGTCTTAACTTGTGCTCTGCACACTCTCAACATATGTCAATGTTTTAATGAAAAGACTGTATAGCATGTGAGGTAAAGGGTATTATTTTACATGTGTGGAGTTTTCAAACATTCTCTAATTAGTTCCATTTAGAAAGGCACAGATAATGTGGATATTAGGAGACAATGAATGTCAACATTGTCTAACACTTCAAAGAAATTTAATAAGATTATTCAAATAGTTTCTGGCCTATTCAAACACGTTACCACAAGAGAAAAGTAGTCATGATAAAGGAAATAATGTGCTGCAAATCTGTGAGTTAAGTATTAGGAAGTGTGATAATATCCAAACAATTGGTTATATTAAGATTTGAAAATATAATATACGACATATAAGACATAACTGTAAATTATAGAACTAGATAAACTTGATTTCAGTGTAACTAGTATGGGGAGAGTGCATTTATTTCATATACACAAAGTATATCTGCAGTCTGTTCAAAGAGACCCAACCATAAGCCAATTGCAGAGTTTGCTTCAGCCATTCAAACATAATACATGCCTACGCTTTCTCCTAATCCTATCATGTTTTATCCAGCTTCTGGCTTGAAAATAAAAAAAAAGAGTTAATCAAAGGACATATTATCATTATATTAATCTAAGGATATTCACACATATTCCACAATTCTGCACTGATTGAACTGTGATTCTGCACAAAAGGTTAATATACTGGTATTTTCTAATTCAATGTTTTGGTGATTTTACCTTGGTAGCTATGAGAATGAGTGATTTTACACAAAGCAAAACTTCACTAGGCATTATATGTGAGCAATGAATTAAATCAGTTGGCAACAAGGTATTTATTTTGTCACTAAACAATAATCAATTAAAAAAAAATTGAGGGCCCACAGAACCACCAAAAACCAGAGCTAAACTGATGGTACTGTACTCCAAAATGTGTGGAGTGGGTGGCCTTCAAGACTTTTTTCCCATCCCCAGAGGTGTGTTTTGCAAGGTAATAACTAAAAATAGAAGAGTTTTTTAAAGTTACAATCCCCTACTCCACGGAAACATGGGTGACTACCAATCTATCATGTTCAGCCACGAAAGCAGAACATCACCATCACTAGAAACTTGATTGACACTATAGCATGGATATACTGAACTTCCAATATTACAGTGACATTGCTGCAGTAATTTATCCATACTACAAGAGCAAAACATGAAATGGCCTAGTTTATCCTCAGTGTACTATTGGAGGGTTTGGTATGGTGAAGTTTACCTGTTCCTTAAAGCATCCCAAGAACTTGAGTTTCAGTGGTTGAAACCATAAAATTTCAATTTTATCAGGCAAAGGAAAAGATTACCATTTGGTAGTACTCAGAGTGAATATTCCATTGGCCTATGGAGAACTCATTACACAAGTAAATGGAGTGCACAATGGATTTACCAATGGTGTTGAGTTCCATTGATTTCGACGGGAGTTCTACTTGAGAGCTCAGTTAGGTTTCAGATTGGTAATTATTGTTCCTCTGAAATTGTCAGCTTATGGATTTTTCTGGACCAAATATTTTTTTTTGTATCTCAATGTTACATATATGAAAAAAAGAACTCAAAACATTTTGTTACAGTTTAGATTTTGTTCTTCACAAATGATTATATCAATGGAGAGAAGTAAGTTTCCTATCAATATACTTACACACCTAAACATTTATTAGTGATTTAATATTAAACAGTATTCCAAACTCTCTTCAATGTCAGTTAACAGTGGATCTTATAAAAATTTACACTGCTCATAAAGTTTTGTTTTTCAGAGATCTGTGTTTTCTTGTGTATGGTTGAGGTTTGGGCAGGCAATATAGATTGCTGAATATGTGGAAAACAACAGCTGGAAGTGATAGAAGAACTTGTTTAAGTGTAATTTGTATTTTAAATGTACAACATCTATCAGAAGAGCGATACAGAGACGCCTTGTGCTGAGTAGCTTACCATGTATTTTTAATATCCCTTGGGAGTCGGAGAGTAACATTGCCAGTCTTCATGTTGAGTTGGCATTGAGTAATGTAATGCTGGTGTGATTTTCCCAGAATTTACAAGGTAAACATGCCATTTTACAGGTTCGGATTGTGACATTGTTTAATAGACCAACATGGGAGGTTTTATTTACCTTCTTCTGGATCAATAAAAAAAATTCTTGGAAAATTTGTTGTTTTTATTTGTTTTTTATCAACCACAAACACTATTTAACAATGTAACATTTTCAGCATATTGTCTTTAAATAAGTGTATCTTGTAATTAATAAGAGTAATACAAGTAAATAATACAATTGGTATACTGATTATTATTCCTATTTTATTTGTTTATATTGCTCCATCATACATAATAATAATAATTGTATGTAATAAATTAGGCCTATATGAACTGAGGGTGATATTTTACATCAATTACTTATCTTATTCTTTACCCCTCTCATTCTTAACCCTTCTAAATCTTAGAGGATTTGGGAATTTGCATTTGTTGGTGAAACATATCATCAACGCACGAGATAGATCTAAAGTGAACATCTTTGCCCACTCTTATATTCAGGGCAATTAGGTTTTATTTAGAGAGAGTGGAACCACACATCCAATAACATGTAGAGTCGTATGATTGGGTGTTTTTCATGTTTTGCTTCATTGCCACTGTAGTGTGTATGTATTGCAGGGCATCAATCAGTACCTGCATTATAACCATTTCATACTACAATGGCAATTAAGGCAATAGTGCTGGTGAGATGTGAACTAATTTTCCCATTTTTTTCTTATCCAACCACTTTGCAGATGGATTAAAATAGGAATGGTAATATTGACTGCTGTAGCTGACATAATCTTACCAGTGCTTATGTGGAGTTAGACTTGAGAGTCCTTCCTACACAAGCTTACAGCCTAAGAGTCATTTTTACATTAGAGATAAAGCTGACTCACCTACAACAGGATAGAAGCAGATAAAGCAAGATCTGGGATATTGTTAAATGATCTAGTAAACAACCAAGAGCGTGAAGCAGGCCACTTAGCTATAATACTGATAAATGGTCCAAAAACCAAGAAAAGTCATGAAGCATGCAGGTCAGATAAAATCTGGATAATACACAATGATTACCACCAAGTTATATCTTCACACTGTTACCTGGCATCCAAAATAGGCAAAAAACTATGCTGGGGAGCATTATAATGTTAAAGTGATCTGGGGCCTATACAATTTCCTATATAGGGTGGGGCTACACAAACTTTTGCAGACCATATTGGTTTAGTCTAGAAGGTTATTTGACTTCCACAGTTGCAAGGCATTCTAAATGATGAATCAAAGTTTCATATTCTTTTTATACTCATTTAACATATCCAATCCAGTTATGTTGTGCATTTATTAACCATGGAATTCAATGCACTTTGGCAGTGCAGGATAATCAGAGACAATGAAGGATAATCAGAGATCAAAGATTTGGGAATAGGTACTTTTATTCCATTACCTATCAGATAAGTTTTTCCCACTGCACACAAAGATTAACTGGATCTCTCTAGTGTCAGGATGGTTGTGTTTTACTAGCTCCCACAGGGGAAAATGACTGAAACAATCCGATCAGCATACAATATGACTGACTCATATGCAAGGAAACCACCTGCCATTTGATCGCGAGAGTTTCCGCTCTGGAAGGTGCAAAAGGAATTACAATTTTTATTCAGCATTTATTTACATTGTATAAAATATTTGATCATAGAAGCCTCACACAGTTCCTCCAGGGGGTATTTCTAAACCCAGGAGTAAGTGATTTTGCACACACAGTTTATTTGCTCTCTACCAATTCATTTTTTGTACAACTAGCTCAATCAGAGGAAATATAATGCATTCAAATCTGGCTGAACCTGGATCTCATTTAGTTCATCTCAGTGATGACTGCATCACATTTAATCTCAAACTAATGGAGGTGGTGTCCCGGTGAGTCCCCCAGCATAAGATCTGGAGCCCGGTGATACATGCATTTGCTGCATCTCATTTAGTTCATCTCAGTGTTGAAGCTAAACTGTTAGCAACAAACATTTTTGAACCATTGAGGTTCTCCATCTTAGACACTGAATTTATCATTGAGGAATTACACAATCTATCACTGACAAAGTTAATTCAAAAGAAAAATAGGTTTATCTTAAATATAAAGCAAAAGATGGAACCAGTCTTCTAGTTGTAGCCACAAAGTTGATAAAGTCAAACCAAAGAGACCTTGAAGTCACTAACCATCATTAAATCACCATTTTATTTATTACAAAGCAAAGCATTAAAACACTTGTCACTTTTTCCCATTGCTGAAGCACTACCACCTATTCCTTAATAGCAACCTGCTCCAATAACCAGCATGTGATTGATGAGTGTGGTCCCAAAGGGTTAGAACAGTCATTTTAATGCCCTCAGGAGCAATACGTACCAGAACTAAAGATCACTCAATAGCTAGCCATAGCCTAATGTCACCTTCTGTTTGGCTATAAAATGCTTGAGTCTAAAATAAAATTCTTTTTAGGAAAACACATGGTTAAATAATTAAACACACTGCTGTGGACTACACCATTTGCTAAATCATAAATAAAGTGTGGGGTGGAGGGCCAGTGCTTGTATGTTTTACAATTAAAAAAAAGTGCTTGTACCATCATTTCTGAACCAGTGATGCAAGGTAAAAGGGTCATGGGAAGCAAGGTGAGATTCCCACCACATACCTTGGAAGCCAGTTTTTGATGTGTTCATCATTCTGTAGGATAGTAGTGTAATAGTTGCCATTAATAGGCTTCTAACCTAAGTTAATGACCATTGCAGCTGTGATGTACCCGTGTGACACATTTGGGTTAAATGTGTCAGGGGATACATTTCCCTGTGTCCTTGTTTTTGCATAATTAAGTTTTTTTTAACTGCTCTCTAAACATCTAATTCCCAATTTTGTCTACAAGTTATATACTATATATTTGTTTAGTCAAAAGTAAGCTGTTGTGGGCATTTGTTCTGCAATGTGTCATATAGAGAGAAATGTGCACAACGATCAGCCATAACGGCCACTATGACCATTGACACGTAGCAAGCTGGCAGAGGCAGTGTGATGCTTTGGGCATTATTCTGCTGGGAAACCTAGGGTCCTGCTATTCATGTGGATGTTTGACAAGTGCCACCTACCTAAGCATTGTTGCAGACCATGGAAACGGTACTCTTTGATGGCCCTGGTCTCTTTCAGCAGGATAATACGCCTTACCACAAAGCAAAAATGGTCCAGTAATGCTTTGATAAACACAACAATGAGTTCAAGTTGTTGACTTGGCCTCCAACTTACCCAGATGTAAATTCAATTCATGCACCTACGGAATGTGCTTGACAAACAAGTTAGATTAATGGGGCCCTACCTCGCATCTTACAGGACTTAAAGGATCTGCTGCTAAAGTGTTGGTGCCAGATACCACAGCACACCTTTCAGAGGTCTAGTAGAGTCCATGCCTCAATGGGTCAGGATTGTTTTGGCATCAAAAGGGGTCCTTATTAGGCAGGTGTCAAAATGTTATGGCTGATCTGTGTACATGTTGCCATGAATGGTTGTAGAGGTTACTGTATGGCGCCAGGTAGGGTGAAACAAAGGGGCTTCATAACAGTGAGTATCCCTTATCTGAACTGACCCTTATACAAATACAAAAATCGGATTTTGGGTAATTTCAGATAATGGGTCTATGGTTAAGGGATTCTCAAACTGTATTCTATTTATATTATTTTTAAATCAGTTATTTTTTTTTGGATTCATATTTCTATTTTCACTTATCCTTGCTGAAAGCACAGATTTTTTTTTTTTTATCATTAAACAATGCTGAAATTGAAGTTGGGGTAGTGGGAGGAAATTGAAAATCAGAGATGGCCCTGAACACCTGTGAAATCCAAATAAGATGCAAACATCAAGCAGGGGTGTCAAGATGTGGCCCTGCAGCTAAGAGACTAGCAGGGGAATATGGGAAGTTTTGTCTTCTAACAGCTGGAGGGCCGCATATTAATACAACAGAAACAGAGTTAATGCCTGGTTTTTGCATTTCCCTTGTCAGTTCACTTTAGTGAATAACTGCGCCAAAAATTTGCTTAGTGCTTTGTTGAAAATCTATAATCTGCTATCAATCACTAAATTAAACAAAGTTACAGTGTTTTTCTAAGATTGGTTCTGTGAAGAGAGAAGCAGTTAGATAATTGTTCGGTGATCACTGAAAGCAAGTGAGCCCTACATCTTTCTATAAACAAGTATCATTATATCAGAGTTCTACTGTAATTCTATCCACTAATTACCCTTTAGCCTTCCGGTTGAAAACACTTAACATGAATCTTTTCACAGCTTCTAAGGCCCCATTTGAAAAAATAACAAAAACACATTCAAGGAGTTTTTTTTTTACCCTTTGAGAATTTGTTTTCAGTACAGGTGTTCCATGCTGAGAAGCAACATGCCACATAGTGTAAGTCATATTAAATGACGTGAAACAACTGATATATTTCAGACAGGTATCACTGGTAAATCGGAAATTTTAGAAAAACTAATCAGAAAAAAATAGAGCAATTATAAATATTACCAGGGCCCAGACTGAGAATAAAAACCAGTCCTGGAAATACATGTTTGCCAGTCCCATAGTGTTGCATCATTACATTGGCCACATAGCATTGACCCATTCTACCAGCCCACATGCCCGCCATCAGGGGGTGACGGGCGATACAGGCGTCCCGGGTCACGCCAGGAAAAAAAAAAAATCCCCTTCACTTAAGCCTGTCCGCGGCTGTGAGGGAAGTGTTATGCGCTCCCCTCCAGCCCCGCGGCTTCAATAAAGCTTGTTTAAAAAAAAAGTTTAAACAAACTTTATTGAAGCTGCGTGGCTGGAGTGGAGCGCACAATGCTTCCCTCACAGCCATGGACCTGCAGAGCAGAGCACCGGGAGACAGCAGCAAGGAGATAAGTATTGAGGAAGTGGGGAGGAGGGTGGTAGATAACGAGCACACTGAAGGGAAAAATCCTGGTATATTGAGTGGCTAAATCCTGGCATATTGGCATTATCCTGGCATATTGGCATTATTCTGGCATATTAAATGGTATAATCCTGGCATATTAATTGGCATAATCCTGGCATATTAATTGGCATTATCCTGACATATTAAATGGCATAATCCTGGCATATTAATTGACATTATCCTGGCATATTAATTGGCTAAATCATGGCATATTAAATGGCATAATCCTGTCATATTGAGGGGCAAAATCCTGGCATATTAAATGGCAAAATCCTGGCATATTGACTGGCAAAATCCTGACATATTAAATGGCTAAATCCTGCCATATTGAGGGGCAAAATACTGGCATATTAATTGGCAAAAGAATGGCATATTAAATGGCATATTGAGGGGAAAAATACTGGCATATTGAAAGGCATATTGAGGGGAAAAATACTGGCATATTAAATGGGAAAAGAATGGCATATTGAGGGGCAAAATCCTGGCATATTCAATGGCAAAATACTGCCATTTTGAGGGGCAAAATACTGGCATATTGAATGGCAAAATAGTGGCATATTAAATGGTAAAAGAATGGCATATTGAGGGAAAAATACTGACTTGTTGAGTGGCAAAATATTACTGGCATATTGAGTGGCAAAATATTACTGGCATATTGACCAACCGCTCCCAACCACCCTCCATATTACATTAGACTGGGATAACATGCTTGTGAGGGTAGGTGGGGTGAGTGGGAGATATTTTGAGGGGGTGGGGGGCAGAACATTTGTTCAGTAAGGGGCCCTGAAATTCCTGTTGGCGGCCCTGCCAGGCCCATAGCATTGCGTCATTATACCAGTCCCATAGTATTGCATCATTAAAGCAGTCCCATAGCATTGGATATTTCATTTTCTTGTTTGTAATAGGGAAAACCATGCATTTTAGAGCATGTATTTTATTTATAGATAATACAGATATGAAAGTGTCCTAGCCAGAAATGTGTCAAAATGCACTTAGTAACACAGCATGCCAGCCACAGACATGTCACAATCCAACTAACAAAGTTCAGTCTTCCAGCCACAGGTGAGTCAAAATCCAGCTAATAGCATACAGTCTTCCAGTCACCAGTTTGTCAAAATCCATCTAATAACATGCAGTCTTGACATAGTTCAAAGCAAACCAGGGAAGGAAGCTTACCGGGAAATTTCCCTATTTCTTGGTAGGCTCATTGAACCCTGAATATTACAGCAAACAGTTTGTAGATGAACAGTGCAAGCTAGTGATGGTAGGATAGAACAGACAAAGAAAGATAAAAAATAGGAAAGAAAGATAAAAAAAAAAAAGATAAAGAAAGGTGTAGCTCAGATGGGAAATTAAACATCTGTCCAGTGGCATGAAAGTAACCCATATCATTGGTATTTGAGCTGGATTATATAGTCTAACATTTACCAATAGACATAGGAGACCTTTCCTAATTGGTCATGTTTTCTAACTTGTGCAAAAATCATGAGGTTTGTGCTATGTATGTGTACCTCTTCTTTGTATAGGCCTATGGGTGCCATCTTCTAGTGGTCTATGGATGCCATTCACTACTAGGGGACTGCAAAATACAGGCATTAACATCTGAGTTGGAAAGATAGTAATGTTGGATATTTATCGGCTATAAATGACTGATTTATGTAGTTGACTTGGCAGTTAAATTTTAGTGATACTTCTTTCTCCAATGATGTTAAAGCCAGATAAATTGCAAAAGAAATCCCAAATCCTTTACACCCTTTCATTTAATGCAGAGTCACAGGCAGAGCATTGCCTCTACGAAACAGCATCTGCACTGGATAAGGGCAAGTCAGTATTCATTTCCTGTACGAATCCTGGATATAGTTTATAATCTGTGATGCTTACCCTGAAACAGTATACCAACTCCTTTATGTACAAAGCTCTGAGTAAACAGACACTTAATGCCACTTATAACAAAGTTAGTATACATTGTATTATAGGATGAAACGAGAATGAACAGTATGGCCTGAACAGTACTTTCAATAGAGAAGAAAACTATTTAATATTTAAATAAACAGCCAAACTTCCCATAACCCTAAATAAAAGAAACAAAAAAGACTTGTCTGCATAACTTTTGGAGACATATAAGCCAAACTAAGTTCTGCAACGACCTTTCCAAGTCTGCATTCCTGCATTCATTAGCATAGCCCATTGAAAAACCAATACAAGAAGCACAAAAATGCATTATCCTTTCTAGGATCCATTTAGTAGCCACACCTGCCATTTGTCCCAATGTGCTCAGTTCAGTACATTTTTCAAAAATGAAGCTACAGTGTTAAAAACGTTTGCTACAATACAAGCAGAAGGACATTTTATAATCTCAATGGAAATTCATTGCATTCACTAGAGTTCTGAATGTCACCATGTAAGTATGTAGCATGTAAAAGCTATGATAAGACAGCTTGCTGTGAAGACACGGGAGCATTTACAGGGGCGATCAACACTAATTTTTTTTTTCAGTTGCACGCCTCAGTTATTCGTATTTCGTGGACTAGATTCATTCTTGTTCATATCTGGGTACCATATGAGATAAAAAAAAAAAAAACACAGATAATTTCTTTCCAGCGGTGTGCTTTTTAAAGGTTGAAAATCCTCACCCCGCTGGATGTGAATTTATCAGAGGTACCATATGGTGCACTCTTGAAAGCCCCCACCCCAACAGATGAAGCAGAAATGTTGTTAATGCCCTGCATCTTTTGGGGGCAAATAGGGTTGCATGTTCACTCCCAACTGGTTGGGAACCAAGGTGGTCAACCTACCCTCCTCCGATTAATACACACCTGCTCCTTGATATTGTATGACATTGGCATCCCAGCCGGGATTGATTGACTAAAACAAGGATACTCTATTTTGCAGGAAGATGTTGCATATACATGTTGTTAAAATACAAAAGTTTATATCATGCAGCTTATGCCAATGTTTGTTATTTATGTCTTTATAGTAAGAACTGTCAGGGACAAAAAAACTCTGTAACCAATAATTAATATTTCTGTACCATTGGTTTACTCTGGAATATGTTGTTTGTTTATTTGTAAAATGGGACATGTAAAACAGATCATTTTATTATTTTCATGTTAAGTAAGCGGCATAAAACCAAGGCTACCATCACAAATGGATCGACCGAAAACAGATTGGGAAAAAACACCAATGACACCAGCATCATGAGCTTATGTTTAAATGCTGTGCGAAGCACACTAAGCAGTTTATTACAGGTTATTTCAATATTCCCTCCGGTTATAGATTTACAATAAAGCTTCACTTTGATGCAACACTGAAATCATTGGTGTTTCTCCCAAATCTTTTGGTGTTGGTTCATTTGAATACCAGATTGGACCTCTCGGAAAGAGGTATCCAGGCTTCACTGCCGGGACCTGAGTGTTCATACAACTGTGGCAGTACCTTCTCAAATGAAAAATAAATGTTAAATAGACGATAAAACAATGATAAAAATATAAAATAAATGTACTGAAAAAAATCAACTGGTTCAGTCACAGGAGAAAATTGTTCCATCCAAAAGGCATTCCATCACCTAAATATTGTCTGTGCAATGAATGTAGAGAACAATGATAAAAATGTATCTATATATTGTGTTAGGAATTACAAGAAAATAACCTGATTTTTTAGAGGTTTAAAATTCTCACTGTTAATCTTTTCTCCTCTGCATGGAGACTCATCTTAATATGTATTGTTATCTGTGTGTATATGTAGTCTGATTGTGGGCCAAAATTAATGATTTATTTAGGGAAAGTAGCCCATGAAAGCAATTGATATTTATTGGAATTTTTATATATTGAATATCCTAATGTCTATATATATATATAGTGACATTTAATCAAGATTAAAGGGACACTTCCACCAAAAAATGAAAAGGGTTTATTTTTCTTATTTTGTATTGTTGATTTCAGATACGTCTTTTGTTTTTGTTATGTAACTATATAATAAAATATGTAACTGAACAAGTGTGACTGGGTGCCACCATTTTGTGAAATATAGTGTTTTTGGGTGCCACCACCCCCCCAGTGACTTTACAGCACTAGTATGTCACTTTGGGACTTGGGACAGAATGCAGTCTATAAGTCTGAATTCGGATCTTAGACTTGCATTGAATGGGAGAGTAATGTCACTATTACATCACAAGGGGTGAAGTTATGATCCTGTTTCATCAGGTCACTCTCCTCTGATTGTGTTGGAAGGCAGGTAAAAAAAGTTGTACAAAGCCACCTAGTCCTGCCCACTATGATACACAGAAGCCTGTAAAAGAGCAGGGGAGTATTTTATGACATCATCATGCAGGCTTTGGCTTTAGGCTTTTGGATGATGTTGCATCATGGGAAATAATCACAAAATGGAGCCAGGAGATAAACACCTAATTTTATTTTTCCTTTTATATGCAATTATTTCAATCATATAAAAAAAACAGTGGTGTATGATTTATTTATGTGTTTGTTTCAAATGACCAGGTTATCTAGTTACATCTTATGTAAGTGGTTGTGTTCATTTAAGTAATTACAATATTTAGATGCCTTTTAACTGTGTTTTGGGGGAACATATACAAGAGATAAATTCAGTGCGTCAGGCACTATTGCAGTGTATTATTAATAATAACTCCTCAATGTCACAAATAGAAAAATCAGACAAGTAAAGGAAATATAAACTAACAATGTACCCCACACATTTTGCAATAGGAAAGCTTAATTACAGGCCATACCTAACGAGTAACTAGTTTGAAAGAAAAAATTGCTTTTTTGTTCTGTGCTTTGAAATGTGTGGCAATGCCATGTACTTAAAGGATAAAGACATTTTAAGTGACAGCTTAATTTATTTTAAATACTTCACAGGTCTGAAATGCCAACATGTCTGGACAAATTTTGTGTACAGAAGGACTACTCTTATTTCCCCTCATTGCAATGAGTGTATTTTATTGAAGTTTATTGACAACATAGACCTAAAGTTTATTTGCAGGTTTTTTCCACCAGGGACACAGGTAGGAATGTCAGACTGAGCACATATAACTTTCTCATGCTCCTGCAGAATATATGTATGTATAGTAGATTCCCCTTGAAATAGCGAAAAGTCGGGGCTTCCAACACCTGTAAGTTTCCTTAATTTGTCAATGATTTTGTGAGATAATACTATTGTAAAAACTTTTTTGCACTTTGTTGCATATTTGGAAATTCTTGTCTATTGTCTGTTTTTTTTTTATCTTTATGCATTGGTCTGTGTGACATTCAATATACGACTAATATTTTTGACTAAAAGTAATTTTTGCAATTTATTTAGTGTCAATGTTCTCATTTAATTCTGTTTTTGTGTGCGTGCCTCCAACCATTTTTGTTTATGATTGTGCCTGTGGGGATGTGCCTGGGATGTGGCACCATATTATTAATATTAACAATTGCATTTTCACTAATTGTGTACTACCATTTACTCTACTACCCTGTAGAATGTAACATACCCCCAGCTGTCACGATTTTGGACCACAATCTAGCTTCCCAACTTTTTGGGGGGAGATTGAATATTGCAGATGCACAGTAGTGCTGTCAGTTTGAATAAGAGAGCTATTGTGCATGCATGGTCAAACTGGTAAGGGACCTCACAAGCCCTGCACCCGGTGTTCTGACAAAAAACTGGAGCAAATTATACTGCACAAGCGCAGTAGAATTCACTCATTGCGAACCACAGTGTATGCGCACAAAGTTACAGCTGTCAATCAGCCGTAACTTTGGCATAAGTGCGCCTGCGTGAGGGACACACACCACCTCACATCCCATCCATATCAGCTACGGTGACAGGTAAACTCTAAGCGTCTTACTTATTATTCTCACTTACTAGTGTAGCAAGCAGTTGGTAAAACTTCTATCAGTGACATGCTAGGCTAGTAAGTGGAAGTCACACATGGGGAACAGAGGGGGACACACGGGGGGGCCTGTCATGGATGTTTAGGGTATAAGCAATAAAATCAGTGGGCAATATGTGTGCTCTTAGTAAGCCTCAAGTTGGTGCATTAACCCACTGAGCCATCTCACCAGTGAAAGGTCTGTTTAAAAGTAGATTGTAAACATCATCAATCTTTGTCTAGTGAGCCCGTCTGTGCTATCTCTGCTCAGCTGTTTGGTTTGCCTTTTTGGGGCCTGGTGATAATCAAAAAGTAGTAAAACACACCTGAAGTGGTTGCACTCTGGCTCACACTAACTACACTACAAGAGACAAATACAAGAAAAAATAGAAGCAATACTCCCCTGTTCTCCAGGGACTCCTCCACTCTACCAACCCTTCCTCTGATCCAAAACAGACTTTTGATATCTCACATGAGACAGAACATGCCATAAAAAGGAGGGGGGCACATAGCGTGATACTTTATGTACAAGGTACAAAATACAAACTTATTAAGAACACCCACAAAATAAAATGTGCAAAAGAAAGCAGCTCTATTTGCAAGATGTTTATTTGATCTGTGTGAGTCTACCTGCCATGATATCCTTGCAGCAGTCCAGTGTAGTGTGGGGGAGAACCAGGGTAGCACCTCCTCTGTAGATCTAATAATGGAAGGTTCAGTCCCATCGAAGCTCACCACCGCTGTGCCAAATCGTACGATGGTATAACTTCCAGATCAATACGTGCAGGAAAATTCATCCACAAATAAAAAAAATACCAAAAATCACAAGGTAATTGAGAAACTGTCGGGCCGATGCATTTCATTGGAGAAAACCCAACTTTATTAGGGGACTTAGTTTGAGTATCAAGCTATGTGCCTTTGTCCCTTTTATTTACATGTTCTGCCTAATATGAGATTTGAACACTGGAATCTGTTTTGGATCAGAGAATGATCTATTAGTGTTGGTGTTGTCTTTCTTGCCTTTTATACTACAAGAGACAGTGAGATTAGAAAGTCTGCATATAACATCTTGTAGAAGCTGGCAAGGGATGACATGTTTCAAACATCTCATGGCTCATAAGGCTAAAGGATGCAATAACTTTGAATTAATAATAATAATAATAATAATAATAATAATAATATTATATACCACTAATTAACCAAAATCTAAATTATACACAGGCTGCACTATGTGCTGATAGGACTTAAGCCTTCCATTATTTTAAAACTATTTTGAACAGGTTTGACATTACTGTGTAATTCTACAGCAGAAATCTATTTCACTCTCTAGAACATACAAACCTTTTTAAATCAGCATTACGAATTTAGTTTGACTAAGCAGTATAGTTTCTTATTTTGTCAAATGAAGTGCACCCACAATGCATTGTTTGATTTCACTGCAGCAAAATAAGTCTCTGTTGTCTTTTCACCTTTTAAACAGATGTAAATTGCATTTCGAAAATGTGCCTTTAAAAAAATAGTGCTGCAATGCCAATGACATCGTCGTCTCAACTGCTGCCATGAATACTTTGACATCATAAAATCATTAGGGAGGTGTGGGACAGTTAATTCACACCCACACATCAAAAGACACCTCTAAATGGTGCGAAAGGAAAAATAGAATAAAATGGGGAATCTGTTTTGTTTTCTTCACCATCTCTCTGAATGATGTACCATACTTTGAGTTCTTAACATCCGTGTGGTCTTATGTACTAAGTTTTTAAGTGAGGGTCCCTGTTAACAAATAAGTCCTTCATAAACATTTTGCACTCATAGCTTGATTATTTAATAAGGTTTACATTATTTGATTGGTTGATAGTATACTCACATTGGGGGTCTAGTCACTAAATGGGGATTTGAGGTGAAATTAACCTGCATCTGATTAAACAAATTCTATATTTGGTGCATTAGGCCACTGATCATTCTCATGGGGGGTTATTTACTAAGGGGGAGTTGCAGGTGAATTGGCGTGAGATGAAGGGACTTGAGGTGAGATGAACATTTCAGAACACCAGATTAGTTATATATTGGGCAGGGACAATCCTGGTGAGCTTGCCAAGTGAGGGGAACTCCCCAGGTTTGTCTCTGCACAATATATAACTAAACTGGTCTCACGTCAACTCACCTGTGACTCCCCCTATGAGAAGAAATGTTAAACATTCATGAAACAAAGTGTTCATAAAGACTTCTTGTTCATGGACATTATGAAAGAATGCATAGTCCTGGGTTGTAATGGGTGGACACTTTAGTAAAAACAGACCTGCAGTATACATTTAAAAAAAAAATTAGTGATCCTATCTTGAAAAATGTCATGATCCAACAATATTTGGTGTTATGTGTAGTTAATAAAATGTCTACTCTCTCTTCTTATCCTGAAAATGAAATAGAGCTAATGAAATGTTTACTGAATCTCACAACTATATTTTAGATATTTTTGGCTGTTCTTTCCTCTTTCCAGTGCATGTGTAAATGGCTTGCTTATTTGTGATCTAAGTATATTTGAAATCTAAAATGATTCTGCCTATGTTGGGTACAATCAACGCACTCTACTCCTCCATGATCTTTATTTTAGATAAAGATATAAACGGAGCTATTCATTAAAAAGTGAATTGCATGTAAGCTGAGGTGGGATTAAGTGAGCTGAGGGGAGATGAACATTTCATCTCACTAATTTAGGTTTGTCCTTACACAATAAATAGTTAAAATGGTGAGACAAAATCTTCATCCCACCTGCAACTTGCCTTTTAGTAAAAAGCCCCTAACGTTTTTTACGGGATTAACATGTCTCTTTTGCATGATATCTTTATATTGAATTAGCTGTGTAACTTTAGATTGTATTAAATAATATAATAGGAAAAATAAGAGCTTTATAGTACTTTTCTAAATTTAAAGAGGAACTAAATTTAAGATGTGCCCCTACTCCTTGTAAAAGTTTTGAAAAAAGAAAAACAAGGGGCCTTCATTTCATGGAGCATTTCTCCATGGCAGCAGGGAGAGAAGGTTGCTAGACCATCGGTGCGTGCATGCAGGGCCACCATCAGAAACTTCAGGATGTCTTACTGAAAAAAACTCTGCCCCCCCCCCCCCCCCATATCTCCCTCTCACCCCCCTACCGTCTGAAAGTAATTTTATCCAGGTCTTTGTATATCATGCAAATTATTCAATTATAACGCAGGGCATGCCCCATCAAATTTATTGCACATCCAGGATTTGTTGCTGCCCCACAGGACATTACCCTCTTTGCACATCCAAGACTTAATAGCCAGTTTTTTCCATTATTATGCCACAGTTTGCTCATTAACATGCCACAGCCAGTTTGTCCATCAGTATGCCACATCTTGCCCATTAATATGCCACTGTTAGTTTACCCATGAATATGCCACAGCCAATTTGCCCATCAACACGCCAGTATGCCCATTAAGATGCCACTGTTTGCCAATTAATATGCCACTGTTTTCCCATTAATGTGCCACAGCCAGTATGCTCCTTAACATCTACATGTAGGCACAGTGGCAGGACATGGAAATACCCTGTTTTTAAGATATCAGTAGACCTGTTACAGACAAAGTTTGTGTGCTTCACTGCTATCAAAAAACAAGTTGCAAGTGAGGTACTGCAAGTGATGTTAAGGACACTGAGGTCAGCATGTCAAGAGATACTCTAAAGACCTGTGTACTATTGTGATGACCTCTGAAGTGACTTCTGTTTCCTCTCAGGACTACTAGGCCAATGTCTATTTGATTAAGTCATTATCTTTCCTGTCTAGTGATAAATTGAAACAACACAAAAGAATGTTATTTTCTTTTAAAGGATTTCTTACATTTGTTTATGTTTCCATTAAAAAGGGGAAGGAAACTTGATGCACTCGTTAGATGTGTAAATGCAAATACCATGCTAGATATAAATAAGGGAACACAAGGTAAGAGACACAGCTAGGGGAAAATAACGAAAAACAAAAATATCTGGTGAAGTGAAAGTTTTAACAAGCAAAGTTCAAAGAGTAGACAACATAAAAGACATGAGAGACACAAAGTAGATGGGAACAGACAATACTGGGAGCAGATGTATAAACTGGAGGCTAATAGACACAGCAGAGTGCTATGGCTCCTCAGTTCAATACATTTAGCACAGAAGAATATTCCCAGAACGTTATTGATAGGAGTTTGTACACAACCTCCTTCAGGACAGTAATTTACCTTAGTAGATAGAGTAATAAACAAACAAATGAAAAAAAAAAGAGAAATATAGTTTGAACACTTTCATTTACATATAAAATACTTATTACCACACAAAAAAACATGGGTGATACAATTAAAGGACAAACTATTTTTTTAACCCCTTACTCATTCTGCAGGGGACAGAATATTTATATTATTCTTGACCATGATTTTTGCAGATTATTCCACTTATTTATCCATTTATCTCACATTCAAGCTACTCTGAATAGATCCCCAATATCCACATATTGCATGGAAAGGAGAACTAAATAGAGATACGGAAGATTATCCATATGTTGAATACAGGAAACACAAACAGAATTCCATAAATAATAATCAGCATCATTTTAGTTTTAGAAGTAAACCAGCCTAAGGCAGGATTAACAAATTCTTACAGGATCATGGAAATAGTCCTGAACCATTTCCTCTTAGATTTGTGTTAATGACTTAAAAATAACTCATTTAAACATACAAAGCATGCACTTTCTTCTTCCACACAAATCACTTAATGTAGGTAATTCTTATGAAAATTTTACTTAACCTCTCCCGTGAACATCCCCAAATTACAGGAACTATTTCCAAGAGAGAAAGGAGGCAAACTCATGATTTTATGAAAACCTTTTTTACCATTGACATTTTTAGTAGGAATTTACTTTTCTGAAGTTAGACCAAAGGAGTTTGAAACAAATATAGATTTTTTTCTAATGTTTCAATACTTCATAGCGCTGGATATTTTTTGGACTTGAGAGATGCACGCAGGGGGGCTCTGCCCTATTTTGTGAAGACCGCATTCGAGCCACACACTCTATACGGACAGTGACGTACCTGATGCATAGGTGACTATGGTCTTTAGCAACCCAAGGGCCCATAGGAGGTGCCCACCCTCAAGAATTATTTTTTTTTATATCTTTATTGTGTTTTTCATAATTTATAACAAGTGCATTCATATTAATAAGTGATAGTAATGGTAGGGTACAGAATGGGTTTACCTCTATATATAGATATTTCTTCTTCTCTTTTCCTTTCCCTCCTTCCCGTCCCATTTAAGCCCTTCACAAATATCTCTCCCGACTCCCAGCTCCGAATAGCCAAATCCAGAACCAAGAGTCAAGATTATAAAGGAGAGAAGAGAAGGAGAGAAATTTCTCTCTCTCCCCTCCCATTCCCCCCACATTCATCTCTTCATGCATTCACCTTAACCATATTCACACTCACACTCATTCTGCTCCCCCGGCGCCGGTGATCTATTCATATTTATTATTAGATTTTTTTTTTCTTTCCTCTATTTTCTTTTAATCATATCTAAATATTTGTCTGTCCAACCATGGTGACCAAACCCCATAGTATTTTCCGATTCTGTTGTAGTTGTTTAAATAGTGACCTTTCTCCATTTGGGCTTGGTAGTCAATTTGATCAATTAGTTGACCACCCTCAATAATTTTAATGAACATGTAAAATGAATAATACCGTGTCCATCCTAATAGCTATGCACTCCTAAACTGTATTAATCATTTGAATTCATTTCTACTTTTCTGTTACAAATAATGAGTAGGTATTTTTTTCACTTATGTGTAGAATCATAGGACAGCACCATAAATGACATCAACCTAATACAACAACATTCACATACCATACAAATCATATTACTGTAGACACGTGTGGGCTTTAGGATCTTAGAGGCAGGAGTGGTGCACATGATCAAAAATTTTAATGAGCATGGATAATTTTAATAAAAGGGATAATATATATATGTGCTCCTAAACGTTGTGGTCTTACACAAGATTCATAGATGAATTGAGATAGATACCAGCGATGAATGATAACCCAGTTTATTGAATAAAGGCCATAAACTTTCTACTTTCTGTTACAAATAATGCGCAGATTTTTTTTTCGTTAGGTGTAGGACCATAGGATAGGACTTTAAATGACATCAAACTAATACAACCATCTTTCACACAGTACAAACTAATCATATTACTGTATATGAGCGCATGAAAGACTGAGACAAATGCATAGAAATTAACTTATACTTTGGTTTGCTCATGCAATTCATTTATAAAATCATACAAAAAATAGATTTGATGACAGCTCCTAATATTCACCCCCCAAAAAAAATCAATATTAGTATAAGAAAATACTCTTATATATACTCTTTATATATATATATATATATATATATATATATATATATATATATATATATGTATATATATATATGTATATAAATATATATATATATATATATATATATATATATATATATATATATATAAACTATTTGCATGAATGATGCATATACTTATCCATTCTCAGCAACATGAAACAGCAATAATTGGGATTCATGACCCCAGACAATGTATTTCTAATCCTCCTGTCTCCATTGTTTTTGTTCTTTGGTCCACTTCAACCATAGTTTATTGTGTTTGGTTGAAAGTAACTGCCATGTCCCATTTATGTCAAGATATGACATATTGGCCTTTTTATCAGTGAGTCATTCTTTAGAACTGGCTTGCCAGTAACTAAATGTCCTTTGGGTTGGTGGAAAATCTTTAAAATTCACCAGAAAATGCTGAGCATTAAAAATCAAGAGGTGTTGCCACACTCAAACAGCCTGCCTGGCACCTACAAATGTCTTGTCCAGTTACCCTTTAAATGGGACACATTCACAATCCAGGTCTAGTCTAATTGAATCAATAGAAATCATTCTACATTGTCTCTCTCTGTGCTTCATTTGCTTTGACTGAAGTAGAAGTATCAGAATACATCAGTAAAGAGTTGTAGCTATAGTACATCTCATCAGCCTATAGTTATTTAAAGAACTGGTATCCGTAATGTTTTGTAAACTCCATATATGTATAAAAATAGGTGTGCAATCTACTTCACCTAATCCCCTTTCATATCAGAAATATGAATATCAAATATCTATTGTTTATTAGTGCAATGCAGTGTTTAGGATCCATAAACATATAAGAGGTTAGAAAATGCTAAAACCTGCCTATTTTTCCAGCTCATACAGATCTTTGCTGTTTACTTGCAACTTCACCTTTTAATGAATAGCATCAGCTTTTGGGATCCAATTATAAATATTTTGGAAGTTAAATGCCAACACCATGGGTTGAATTAAAGTGGCATAGTTCTCAAGATTTATTAAGACTGATTTTCCCAATTATATTAATCTTAAATTATGACTGTTTAGTGAGAACAATATTAAGATTGTTGTTCATTCTGGCAAGAAAGATATCTTATAGAAGCAAGATAAAACCTACCAGGAAAGCTTAAAGGATCTTAACATGTATAGTTTGGAAGAAAGACAAGATAGTGGGGATATGATAGAAACATTTAAATAGGGAATCCACACATTAAAAGAGGAGAGTATATTTAAAAGCAGAACAACTACCAAGAGGACATAGTCTTAAATAATATCAGGAGGTATTACTTTAATGAGAGAGGAGTGGATTCTGGCTTACATTAAATACATAGAAAAATAGAATCTTTCAGCTGATAAGAACTTTTTGGTCCATATAGTTTGGGTGGGAACTTTAAAAGGACTTTGGTAAACCAGTACCTCTCCTAGAAAGCCAGTTTCTTTCATTATCTTAGTCATGTATGCCCACCACAATCTGTCAGATGCTTATTGTTCACTCAAGCTCAGAAAAACTAATCAGGGGTGTTATGTCTATTGAGCTAGTAAATTAAATTACTGACATGTTGAGTATTGTAAGAAGCTTATCTGTGCAGCATGAAGCAGCATTCGAATATGATTGAGTTAAATATGATTTCCATTCCTTTAAATAAGTAAAACTATCACTGTCAAAACCACTGGGACTTCCAGGGTCTTTGTCATGTTTATGCAAATTCTTGTTTTATTTTGGTCATTATTGTCTTTGGCTTTACATTTTTTTTAATCTGACTGGATAATATGTCTTCAGTTGTCTAACGACGTGTAAATCATAGTTTAAAAAGGAAGACTGTTGTCAGTGCAAAGAAAAACAAGATTTTGCTTTTTTTCGACATACCAAGAGGCTCACACTTGAACATAAAGGGTTGCCATCCAGCTGACATTTTATCGTCAGGCTGGTAAACAATTGGATTCAGTCCAATGTTAGATCTACGGAGGCAATAGCAAGGCAGGTATTTTTATTTTAGGCAAAGGTGGCAACCCTATGTACATTCTGCATTTGTAAATTGTGTTAGAAAATATCCTCTGATCATAAGAGTTGTTTTAAAACACGTACTTGTTTTAAAGCATGTACTAAAAAAACGCAAATATATTTTATGTGCAAAACTATTTTTGCACTTTGCTCCTATTGCAATGTACTAAACATTTAACACTCAGATAGTACAAACAAGCAAATTGTGACTAAAAATGTGCATAATTGCGAATAAAAACAGGGAATTTTGAAAATATTTTTTCTACCTCTTTCGATAGCACTTGCTAACAGCTGGTGTAAATTTCACACCCAAATAATATTTTGTGAAAAATATATTTTTCACAAAATATTGGCAAAACTCTTTAGCATGTGGAAATATAATCTGAATTTATTTACGCAACCTGAAAAATGCCCGCTAAATAAAAATTAACGGAAGAGGCGCAAATCAGGGAAAACAAGTGCAAATTGTTACAAATAGTCGCAAATTGCTCCATACTCATGTTTTACCTACTTCCCCCCCCCCCCCACTGCACTTGTTTATATTTGAGCAAATATGATAATAGCTGAGGAAAAGTCTCCAACTTGCCTATTTTTTCCAGTGTTTGAGTTTTCCTTTTCTCAGTTCACCACAGTTTATTATTTAGTAAATAGAACTTGCAGAGTTTTTGCGAATATTTGATTCCAGTATAGTTTTTATGTTTAATATAAACATTTTAAACAATTCTAACTCAAGATTCAGAGGACGTTATTTCAGTAACCCTTTATAGATCTTCAGGATAAATTAATAACATGAGAGGGGTCTGGTAAAAAGATTTCATTTTCTGTAATTATAATATTATATATTAAGTGCTTTGTAACTCCATATATATTAAAAAAAAGACCATGATAGATGTGGCTATAAGAGATAAAGTACAATCATTTTTCACATAATGAATACATGGATCAGAATGGCTGGCAACATTCGTTTCTTAAATTGCTTAAAAGTTCTTAATTGGAAGTGATTGTCATCCATAGGATAGAAGGGATTTCCTGTTAAACATAGGTTTCTGGAGTAAATTAAGCAGACTCCATAAATTACAATTTTAGTGGTTTGCTTGGTATTAGTAAACTCAAGTTTTAAACTGTGAAGCAGGAGTGGCAAATGAAAATCATCAAATGAGAACAATTTAATCTGGCAAGCAGTCCTGTTTTATTCAAATAAACACATCATTTCATTTAAGGTATTTTATCTTGAACAAAAATATGAAGAAATGTATTAATGCTTTGTTTCATATTATAAAACTCTGTCATACCAGTTTACAAACAGTGCCCATATTGCATATTATAACTAGACTGGTTAATAATAATATTTATTTTCATGCTTTATGCATTGATATAATAAACATTTGTTTTCTTTGACTCTTTCAAATACAGCATGAAATTTAGCTATTTACTAAAAGTGAGGTGCAGGTGAGTTGACTTAACAATACATAGTGCAGGGCCTAACCTGCTAGACGAGCTTGATGAGCTTAATGCATAGTTACATCTTAAGCTGTGCTGAGTCTGCTCTTCTTGCAGGAGAAAGTCACTAGATTTGTCCCTGTACAATGCATAGTTAAATCAGTGAACCCCAATTCACCTGCATTATTTATTGCCATCTTTTTAGAGAGGTTTAAAGATTTGGACAAATAGGACAATCTAGTAATTTATTACAAACATAATAATAAAACAAAATTACAAATATGACTATTACAGTTGTTAGAGGACACAATAAAATCATTAATTCTAGTGATAGTGAACAAAACTACAATTTCATTGCATTGTTATTCAATAATGGAACACAGCAACATTGCTACTATTAGTATTGCTAATATTACACTGCATGGATCGTAAAGATGACTAGATGGTTATATTAATAATTGGCCGTGGACTTTAAGAATATTGTGCAGTATGTTCAGGAACACTCATTTTAATTATAGATTCTTTTTTACTTGTGTTGGTGGTTTCAGTCATTCAGGAGCCTCTGTTGTGATGTTATGTCTCTTGTCACTAGAGTGTGTCGTTCTAAGGCTTGGATAGGGCACACGGGCTGTCTACCTCCCAACAATAGCACAAGCTCCTCAGGGAGTCAAATGGCAGACATCAGCTTTCTTTCTCCTTTCAACAGACACTTAGAGGTCTGTTACCTATTATCTTTCCTTTAGAATGACCACAGGTTTCATCCAGCTACGTGAGCTTATATCAGAATGGAAATCACAGCACATGATGTAGTTGAGACAGTTAATGAGATTTTTTTTTCGGCTTTCTTTTGGGTTGTTTAAAAGTGAATCGGAAAACATGTTTGGGGTTTCAGAAGGATTATTTTCCCAGTCTATCATCAGAAAGATCTCCTCTTTAGTCATCGTTAAAATGTCCAAACAAAAGACACTGGATACACAATAGGAAGGAAATAGCTTATAAAGAAAAGTGAGTAGAGTGATGGGGATTAAACCTTTCATGTCAGTCCTTGCTGACAAAGTATTGGGAAAGGTAGTTCTATAGAACTTTACTAATATACTCCTTTACTCAAATGAGGACTGATTGAAAAGATTGTCAGATCTATGACAGCTGATGGTGTTTATTAGACAGTTCAGTACCTCTAAAAATGAAACGCAGCATATATAACAAAGCTCACATGATATTGGACATGAATATGACACATTTTTTGGGGGCAAAGAATGTCTGAAGAATTTATTAAGCGCATAAAAGAAGAACTAATTATTTAGTTATTTTGGCTCATTCTTCTGTAATGCACGGAATGTGATTTTCATAGTATATGCAAGAGCCTGCTTTACATACTGAGTTTTGCAAGAAGTTTGCACGCATTGGGGGATGTATAAAGATTGTGCACATGGGAAAAGTGCCTAATATTGCGCTATCTCTATTCGTGCCTATCTACAATGTGGACTCCCAGCTAATGTGAGTCTGTCCTGGGCTATCCAGTTCCAAACTTAAAAGTTCATCTGTCCCTCTAAGTGCTGGAGCAACTTACATAAATAATCAAGTGAGTTTAGCTTTACAATGTTCAGGTACAAACCTGGGGTGTTTCCCCTGCTAAGCAAACACACCAGCTTTGTCCCTGCACAATGTATAGTTAAACTGGTGAGATGAAATGTTCTCAACTCACCTGCAACTTGCCTTTATGTGCATAGCCCCCAGTTCCCCTGCAAACGGAAGTATTGGGATCTCACTGTTATACATAACAAATGGCGTTGCCCCTTTTTTTAAAACTTCCCCAAACTTTTGTGTGTGCGGTAATATTTATCTATAACCCATTTTGTAAGTTGCATTCGATGTACCATCATGCAAACAAGAACCAAGACTGCTATTTCCATGGCCTTCGGTCATTAACATCCTATGTGGTATTTTAGATTATACAAGGAACTATTCACGAAAGGCCAGACTTGTAACCAATTGAGTATTTATATTCAGCTGTCATTTGTTCAACTCCATTCCCAGAACTGAGCTGTGTTTGTACAGCCCATTCAGCATAAACTCAATCTGAAAGTTAAATCTATCTCAATATCTCAAATAGAGATGTCGCCAAAATCCTTGTCAAATAACAGCAGCATGAGAGTAGACCCAAACAACTCGGAGAGCTATGCAGTGATGGAGCCAGCATATTTTCTCCATCCTGTGCATACACTGAATGTGGGGCTGAGGCATGATTAAATTCCTATGCTTCCTTCTTACTTCCTGAACTGTGCAATAGAGCGGGTTACTTGAGTTGTAACTCAGCTCCCCTGCAGCCTACACGTGCTGATACTTCTTGATTTAATGAATGGGAAATACAGTTTCCATGGAATTTAGTCTGTAAAAGGGCAAATAAGAAAAATATCAAGAGCTAAACAGATTTTTGCCAATTTTCTTGTAGTAAATATTTCTTTATTACAAATTTTAAAAAAAACAACATACTACCATACAAAAAACGAATAGTTAAAAATGTATACATGATATACATCTTATTTAAACACTCAATACAATGAATATATATTCAAACATAAAACAGTTATGAAAAGTCAGATTTAGAAGAAAAAGAGGAGAAAGACAGACATTGGGAATAGAATACAGAGAGACAAGGGAATAATGTTCTGCTTTTCTAAAAAAACCATCCAGACCATTTTTTTAAATGCATCTATTGTAGCGCTACCTCTCTTGGCAGTGAGTTCCATAACTTTATTGTCATTACTGTAAAGATTTCCTTCCTTGTTTGTCTATGAAATATTTGCCCTTCCAGTCTCAGGGGGTGACCACTTGTTCTTTGTACATTTCTATTAATGAACAGGTCACTGGAGAGCTCTTTATATAGGCCCCTCTGAGACACTTTTTTTCTAACATATATAAATGCAATTTTTTAAAGTCTGTCTTCATAACTAAAATCTTCCAATCCCCTTAATTTTGTAGCTCTCATTTGCACTTTTTCTAGTTCCATAGTATCCTTTTTAAGGACTGGTGGCCAGAATTGTACTGCAATTGTACTGTGTTGTAGTGTAGAATCAAAGAGTACCAAAGAGTCTATCTACACATAATTCTATATCTATTTTTGTACATAAATATGACAATAAATTACTATACCTTCCATTTAGTATTTGTCAGCAGTAGTCACATTTTTGCTGATAGAGCCATAGGGGGTACTAGTCAATAGATAGATTGACCTTTATTTTTTTCTTTGATCTATGGAACTAAAGTAGCCCTTATGGGATATGCTGCAAGTGTGTGCCAATACAGGACACTTTTCTTTCATACCTGTAAGCATAACACATGACCTAGTCAAAGAATTCCAGACAATTACATGACAGACATGTAGAGGAACTGTATATATTGGTTGCCTTGATATAGAGTCGCTATGCAAATTAAAAAGTTGATGGCACTTATGTAATTTTTTTGCTGCGTGATTAAATCAACTACGTTTGTGACTGTGTGGATTATTTGGATGTTTATAATACTTCAATATTGGTGGGTCCTAACACTAAATCCTGTTGTTTATGGAGCTTAATCTCTTCATGTGTATTGCTTACAAGGGACCAAAAAAGGTCTTCCTATTGTACAGTACAGAGCCACTCCTGCAATTCATAGGTCTAGGCACCACTTATGGAGCACCTGTGATGGGGAGGAGTGAAAAACCAGAGGCCTGGCCATAGCCTCTACTATACTAACAAATCCAAAAGGAATGCACTCACCTAAACTAGCATATATTATAAGGGGTGCTGCTGAGACCAAATAATTATACAAAATCCAAAGAGATCAGTGCACTCACCTCAAAGCAGGTAAAAGAAAAACTCTTATATTTTATTTACAACATTTTCGCAGACAAACTCCTTTGGAGGACTTCAGGAGGACTTTGTGAAATGGCACCGAAATAAGCAGAAGTCCTCCCAAAATGGCCCTGGAATCGGCCAAAGTTTAATAAAATAAAAATTTGTTAAAAATAATTTATTATAAAAATGACATAATGTGTCAAGAAAATAAAAATAAAGTAAAATAAAGTAAATGTATATATATATATATATATATATATATATATATATATATATATATATATATTAAAATTCATATTATAATATATATGTGCAACTGGATGAAGCTCTCAATATCAGTGAAAAATATGACCTTGAACGTTTAGTGTCTTATTTGGTTTCATCTACAGAATTAATTTGTGCACTTTCTTCTTTTAAAGAAATAACAGATTTTTGGCCTCTAAAGTTATCACATACTGGTGTGAACAAATGTACCTTTTACATTTCATATATACATATATGTATATATGAGAATATTCTTATAATTTCATGAATGTTTCCACCATTGGCAGTATGGCTCCATGTTGTGGAATGACATAAGATTAATTTGTCAAGCCCAGCGTTATGAATTGTGAAGTAAAGAAGATACTTTTTTTTAATGTTTTCACTAGAATATTCTACTGATTACTCAAGTCAATTACTTTACTGGTACACTCTGGACACTTTTTTATTGGCAACATATGTTTCATTAATCAAGATAATAAGTTTAATTATGGTTCATATATGAATATTTGAAGAGTAAACTGTGCATTGCTAGAAATAAATCAAAGGACTTCATTGTAAATGAATTAATGAGTCTAGACTATGAACCTATTAAACTCAAACTGAGCACAAATGTTTACTTTTGAATTCCAATAATAAGTAAAGAAACAACATGGTATTAATTAATGTGAAATATTTACATAGAGGGCAGCATATCATTATATTTTGTTTTGGCTACAGTATAAAGCATTTTTTTTTTCTTATTTCTGAATTACTTTAAAAAAAATCCAAATTACAAAATTCCATTGAAATCATATCCTTTATTGAGGGCTTGGAAAATATAATGAAAGAAATGTTTGTTCCCACGGCAACAAAGAAATCATATTTGTAATAATCTTTGAAATCAACTACTGAAAGAAATATAGACATCACTATTTCCATCACCAACAAGATAATATGACCCAGGGCCTTATTTGACTCCACCTTTCTTTTCAGCCTCAGCAATCCTATTAGAGAGTAAACTACTAATGAACTAATTTGTTCCTATGATTATGTGCTTGAGGGGTTTTACTTTTTACTCATGGGGCTGGAACTTGGTTTTATGCCATTCAAAACTAACTTTTACATTACTTATAATGAATTAAATATTACTTAATATAGTAGTGTAGGTTAAATATTCTTTTTATGATTCCTCTACATTAAGACCCATATGAACAGAGATTTTCACATAATAGATATATATTACATTAACGCATTTAATTGAGTAACTGCTCTTGCTGTAGCTACAGTCCTGATTCTCTTCTCATGCACTGGGTTGCATAATGGCACACAGAGATGTCTCAAAACCATGTACCCTACAACCCAAGCACTTGAAACAGCTGAGTTCAAAAGCGAGGGGCTGATTCAAAATTAAAAGTTAATGACAACATTTACTCAGAAGAGAGCATGATAACTACTGCAGTGGGAGCCAGCCCACCTCATATTTTCATTAAACTACAGGAGATATAATTTGTTTTATGGTAAAATATATTAATATATTTTAAAATAAAGTACAACAAACATACAATTAGGACATATTTGTAGCTTGGCTGCACATTTCTGGAAGTACATACAGTAGTTTAATTTCATAAAAATACCGGATCTTCTATTGCCTCCATAGACTTAGAAACATAGAAACATTGAAACATCTAGTCTGCCCAATTTTTTTAATACTTTTATTAGTCCCCCGTTCCCGGTCTTATAGCTAGGATAGCCTTGTGTCTATCCCACGCATGCTTAAAATCCTTGACTGTGTTTACCTCTACCACTTCTGCTGGAAGGCTATTCCATACATCCACTACCCTCTCAGTAAAGTAATACTTCCTGACATTACTTTTAAATCATTGCCCCTCTAATTTAAGACTATGTCCTCTAGTTGGGGTAGTTTTTCTTCTTTTAAATATACTCTCTTCCTTAACAAGAAAAATTCTACTTATAGAAATAGCGGCTAGTTTGCAACCCTAGTTACACATGATTGATTTCAAACATGAAACAGTCATGTTTTCTATACAGCAGATCCTGCCAATGTAACAGCAAACAGGAACTTCATACAATGTTTTTTATTATTATTTGATTTGGTAGATAAAATGCCACAATATACTCACAACCATTGTTTCTATTCCTACTATTTTTTACTTCTACTATTCCTTAAGCCCTTCCCGACCTTATGACGAGTTAACTCGTCATAAGAGCCGCAGCGTTAGCGACCTTATGACGAGTTAACTCGTCATGCAGTCTAGCCGGCGGTGCGCTCCGTGGGCACCGCCAGCTAGTCTGCAACGGGTCCAGGACTAAGCCTCACACCCGAGGCAAAGCTCCTGGACCCGATCGGTCAGTTTCTGGGCATGTGATCGCGGTGATTTAGTCATCACCGCCATAACATGCAAATTAGATGGCAAAGTCAGTGTTCACACACTGACTTTGCCTCTAATTCACTCCCTGTGCTTCACATTCTTATAGTGAAGCACAGAGAGTGACCTGTAAGTAAAAATAAATTAATTATACACACATAGGTAAAAAAAATAAAAAAATAAAAAATTAACCCTATCATTGCTGATCACAGTTTTTAACTGTGATCAGTTTCCTTCCACTTTATGGCCCTCATTTAGTTTTTTTTTTTAACAGATTTTTTTATTTTTACAATTTATAAAGTCTTTTTGAATAAATAAAGGTAATTTTAATATATTTATTTAATAAAATTTAACCCCTGCATGCCTGTTGCATGATTTTTACTGATCTGACATCGCACTCTTCAGAGTTTTTTTCTGTCTTTTTTGTTATGGGGGGTTTGGGAACCAATATTTTTCTTTTTTATTAGTTAGTTAATTAGGGGGGATAAGTGGGTTAGTGTTGCACTAGTTATGTAGCTTATTATTGGGAAAATAATGGGGAAAAACTTTTTTTTCCTCAAATTTCCTCTTTTATATGTATTTTTTAATACTAAAATGTAAATCATTTTTATGTATAGGGTATCAAAAGAAAGCTCTAACTGTCCTCTAAAAAACAACATATAACTTGTATGGGTACGTTAAATGAGAGAGAGGAAATTTATGTTTCAAAAACCGCGTATTAAAAATTGAAAAACGCTCTGGTCCTTGGCCCAGGAAAATCCCTGGTCCTTAAAGGGTTAAGCAACTAGTGCTACTACTACAAAATCACAAATTATTATTATTATTAATATTATTATAGTCACTACTAACAACAATTATAATAATGGAAATATTCTTAAGATATGTAAAATAAGTAAAATAAATAAAAAAAAGAGTAAGTATAACATCTTACAATGCTAGAATCAACAAATATCATGTGGTATTTCTTGGTTAGAGCTTCATATTTTGTTAATTTATTGGTTACCAGTGCCAAGTAGATAAAAGACTGTGTTACACTTCACATATGTGTTTTGTTAAACCCTGATTGAACTTGACACCATAAGTGTTGCTCTTTTCAAAACATCCTAATCTTTCCTCATATCATTAATATTATAGACCAACGACCACAGACGGAATCTGTTTTCCTTATGGTATTTATGGTCATCTGATCATTTTTTTAACCTGTCTGTTTAGCTAAAAATCTCAAGAACATTTGTTAATGTGGAAGTGTGAAAAAGGGTTTTCCTGATCTGAAGATATGACCTTTCATGGTGAAAGATTTCCACTTTTCATTTTGAATGTATCACCATATCGATCTTCCACTTCATTACCAAAGACATAAAATATCAAAGTTGCTAAGAGTCAAAACAAAAATGAATAGCACATAAAAAAAACCCACAGCTGTCAAGTATAGCTTTAAAAATGTACCCAATGTTTCAGAATCAGTACTTTAAAATAACACTATTACTAACCACATGAAGTTTCTTTAAGAGAAATTCAAACAACGAGATCAGCTTACAAAACATTAAAGAGATGGAAAGGGGATTAACCTTGGGTACAATAAGCAAAAGATACAAAATCATTCTGACAGAGGGCTATTAGCTTTGTTTACAAAGATATTAGTCTTTAGACCTCTTTGTAATTTACTGCATTAAATCTCAATTTGTATTTGATTTATTTGTTAGTTATGTGTTCCTTTATTTATCTTATTTTGAAATCAATAAAGTATGTCTACAGGCTGGGGTTCTTCAAGTACCAACCTTGACAGGCAATAGTTTTTCCCTATCTGTTCTAAATATAATTGTTCAGGACTGTAATTATAAAGTTGTGCTTTCATTCCTTTCTGTTATTTTCTCACGGCCACATATGTATTCCTATATTTTGGTATGTGCATCTTTTATACAATGCAATTAAGCATCAATTAAATGAACGGTGGTTTGGTGACGAGAATGGTAAATGAGATAAAAATGCTCAGCATGGGCGATGTTAGATATTTTACAACACTCCATCCAACTTTCACCACCCCCTTGAGCATGTAAGAAAAGAGTACATAAATGTAAAATATATACATTTTTATATATATGCATTAGTTATTTAATGTTAATGTTCCATAATATTAATGATGTCCAACCCAATGAAGTGTAGTCTACTTAACATCATTTGTTAAAGGGACACTCCCACCAAAATTAAAAGTTTTATTTTTTTATTTTGTATTGTTGTTGTTATGTGACTGTATTTAACAAAATATGTAACTAAGCAACTGCCATTTTGTGAAATATAGTGTTTTTGTGTGCCACCCCCTAGTGACTTTATAGCACAAATTTCTCTCTTTGGGGCTGGGGACACACAATGTAGTTTTTAAGTCTGAATTCTGACCATAGACTTGCATTCAATGGGAGGGTAATGTAACTATTACATCACAAGGGGGCAGAGTTATTATTCTGTTTGATCAGGTTAATCTCCTCTCTTTGTGTTGGAAGGCAGGTAAAAATAAATTGTACACAGCCACCTAGTCCTGTCCTCTATAATACATAGGAGCCAGTAAGAGAGCACGGGAGTATCTTAGGACATCATTATGCAGGCTTTGGCCACAGTTGTAAAGTGAGACTGACTGGAAGATTTTGGATGCTGCTGCATCATGGGAAATATTCACAAAATGGAGCCAGAAGATAAACACCTAATTTTATTTTTCCTTTTATATGCAATTAATTCAATCATATAAAAAAACTGTGATTTAATGTAAGTGGTAGTGTCCCTTTAAGGTATGCTTTTGCTTTGATACCTTAAAAATACATGATGCCTGAAGAGGTCACGTTCATTTACTTTTTTATTTTGCAAAATAGTTAGTTTTGGTCTTCTCAATGAGAAGTGCGGTTGTGACTTGGAACTCACAAATTGTCTCATGCTTGGATGTTCCTTTGCATTTTTGTCATGTAGAGCGGTGCATGCCACTGAACTTCATTTTACATGCTCATGTGTAGACATATGCTTTTTTTTTTAGTATGTCCATTGTTGCAGGTTGGGCACCATGTCCTCCCTAGTCAACTTTCCTTCTAATCTACTGGATAGCCACTGGATGAGGCTAGTGTGCTGCAGATGACAAATTTAAAATCTCAGTTTGTACAGACTTATTTATTCTTAATAGAAAGAAATATAGATGCACAGCACTCCTTTTAGGTGATTTATTAGAAACTTTTATACAAAAACCTGTGTCTGGGCTGAAATTTCCAATGTGGTGTCTAATAAACCACCTCAAATGAAGGACAGTGCATCTGTATTTCTATTTTTCTCAGGATCCTCACCATGCAACCAGAGAATAAAGTGTTTTCCTGAAGATCTTCTATTTTTCAGTTTGTCTTAAGACTTTTCCTGCATTTCTTCTTTCTGTCAGTATCATTTCTTCCTTATGTCAGTATCATTTCTCCTCTCTGTCAGAATATAAACAAAGTCCACAGAAAAAATAGAATAATCAATTCTCCAACCCTGTAATGAACCTATGTCACTGACTGGAAAAAATACAGACAACCTCCATTGTTTAAAAAGTTTTAAAAAACAAAATCACATTCATTATACTAAGAACAGCCTCACACAATTATTGCATTTTATCCAGAAATGGATACAGGATAATGTATTCTTCAAATCACCGGTATTCTGTGAAAGGCAATTTTTTCGATCAGTATAGCAAGCATGTTTCAGTGCATACAGATGAGTCTGAAGTTGTAATGGATCTGCGGTGTTGTCCCAGGACCTGGTGGAAACGGCTGACCCATACCAAACCGGGGAAGGAATGATACTCCTCATAGAGAATGTTATAGTGCAATGACCTCGTTATTGCCTGACACATCTCAAACAGGGGAAGGAATTAGCTTATTGTATTGCCAATCAATGTAAATGTAATGAATATTTGTCAGTAAAAAAATTAAAAAAAAAAAAAAAAGTTCTCCACCAATAAATGGTATCACTTTAACTCACTTTGTTGCTGATAAAGTCTAGAGATGAATATAATGCTAGTAATAGACCATTTACCCAGTTCCCACAGTGAAGATGTTATGGTATTGGTAGCATTATGCCTCTGGGCTTTAAAAATCTACAGCAACAACAGTTATGTGTAAAAGGTTAAATATTTTTATTACCCCAAATCACAAAGTTACTTTATAGTTGTTTTTAACATATATTTCATTGGTCTACATTAATTAAACTACTGGGGGAGGTTGATTGAACGTATATTCTTGGTTCCAGTTTGGAAACGGAAGTTATTATCCTACACACTTAATTATTTCACGAAATACTGGAAACACTTTTAAGCGTATTTATTTAAAATTCTTTCTTTTCTCCCTTTTTAAAGTATTGTGGGTGCTCTTCATGCTATAGCTTTTTCTGCATTTCTCTCACTCAAAGATATGTGTGGCAAAAATCATTGTAAAGAAGATTTAAGTTAGATAAAACAGATATAGGAAACAATACCCAGTGTGTCATTTTACATACATGGATGCATTAAAGGAAAGTTAATTACTTAACATAATGTAACAAACTTCCGATACATTATGTGAGTGAAGGATAAACCCCCCTAAGGCTGCAATTCAATAGGGTGTCATTGTGCTATACAAGCTGTATTTCCTATCCATGTCCAGAACAAAGGAAAACACATTGGATACAACTTAAACACACTAGTTTGCCTATGGTAATCTTTACATTATGCCCATCTCCTTTCTCGTAATTTTCTATTATCCATTTGTAATACTGATTTGAAAATGTTTACTGGATTTCCTGTCTAGGAAGAATGTCTTTTACAAAATAGATTAATATTTAAACATCATATGTTAGGAATGCTTTGTTTTGTATCCTCAAATATAACTAGTATTTACCCTTCAGGATTTTGTGATTTTCGTCACACCATAATAGACAATCTCACATGCAGACCTGAAAAGTAGGAAATACTGGAACACTGAGATTTATCTAACAAATGTAGATGAAGTCCACGAGAACTTAAACGACAGCTGTAAGCAAAAAAAAACCTAATGTTTAATTGAATTATTAAAGTGTAGATATTGGGCAAAGAGATATTCGAATGAAATAATACAAATAAAGCACCTTATTGAGTATGCATTGATTCATATAGCTCTAACAGGGGGCAGACATGTTGTATAGAATCTTGGGTCTGATCTGCATTAACCTTCATGCAGGCTAATGAAGATCTACCCCAAGATTCTAAACAATATGTCTGCCCCCTGTCAGAGGTATATGAAGCAAAGCAGGCCCAATATGTAAAATGCCTACACTTGATGCAATCTTTAAACTAAATACAAGTTAATTTTTTATTACAAAGTCATAGTTCTCATAACCAAACGCCTTAATCTAAACATAAATCATAACCTCATTCTGAACATTGACGTTTGATGTTGCTAATGATCAATATATTAGTAACTGCCCATCTTATTGCAACCCTTATTTATAAATCCCTATTTCCTGTTACTATACATTAGAGGAAGTGGTATAAATATGGCTCTCATGATGATAATGCCTAATGAAGGTGCCTTCCCCAGTTGTGCTAATGTATAACCCTAACTCCCAATAAATGTTAAGTGATAAGCACTGGTTCCTTACTTGTTATTTGCACCAGCTTGCTGAGCACCACCAAAATATGTATAATTTAAAAGGAGGTTTTCATCTTGTGCCCAACATTGATTGGTGAAAGCATAATGCCCCAAACATGAAAGTGTTGGGATATAAAAATAATTTTATACATAACCCCCATAAAGTCCCAAAATTCCCTACTGTTGCACTAGATCATGGTACTGACCATCTGCCAGCTCATAGCCTTTCTCTTCATTCTATCTAAAGTCTTGGAAATATGTATGCTCACATTTGGAAGACCCAATATCTAATGTACCCTCTAATTCGAAGGTTAAGAACATCACAAACAGACCTTTCTATCTTAAAAACAGACACTCACAGAGAGAACCTCAGTGCTTGAAGTTGAGTATGGTGGATAAGTCAGATATAGGAGAAGGCATCATTGCAGAAGGCATAGTCTAGAGGTTGGGGCTTGCCATGATTAATGGAGTACTCAGAAATGGTGCAATGTGGTGATATAGGTACTAGCAATCAATATAAAACAACAGGAACTAATAAGCTCATAACAGGAAACACAGAAGGCTACTGGAAATCACATTTTGTGATTCAAACCAATAGAAGGGAAACTAAACTTGTGTGAGGCAGGTTTAAATAGAACTATTTCTAAAGTGATAGCAAGCTTCAGATGCTAGAAATATCCACAGCTAGATTAAATTAAAACCAGGCAGACCAGCTTCATTCAAATAATACATTTCATAAATAAGGTTTCCTGGTGAGAAAAAAAAATCAGCCTTACACATTTTGAGCAAGGCTCTTAATCATTGGCATCATAAGCTTAAATAAACAATGTCATTACTTCTGATATGGGATAGCCTGCAAGTGAGAAACAGGTGTGGTGTAGGAACAATAAAGGGTAAAGCACGATGCTAAAAAAAAAGACCCTCCAGTTAAAAGGTTTGCAAGTCACAGAGTCCTTACACCTAGCAAGAATTCAGGGCTTTAATATCATTCCTGTAAGAATAAAGTGTATAGGTAGGATCAGATTTTCATCTAAAGTGCACCAGCGAACAGAAACATGAGTGTCTCTTCTCCCCTTTGCATGTGCTTCTAAGAAGAAAGATGCTTTAAACAATTGAAGAATAGTATCATGCTAGCTTTGCAGACTACATGAGGATGGATGGAACGGAGGTGACGCGTTGTCTACATTTTCATTCGTTCTTTATGTGAATGGATAATAAGAGTTTATATACATATATATTGTATCAAGTGGATCTAGATAATTATTTTAAGTAGCTGCAAAACTATTCTTGTGCATTTACACCCTTTTTCTATTTTGTGCCAGCTGCATATATTCACATTGTAGCTCGTTACTCATTAATTCTAAGAGAGGGGCCATCTACAGTATACAGAAAATTATTATTAGCTATATGCTGCATTATGTAAAATAATGCAATAGAAACAGATCTGTCTTTTTATTTCCTCCCAACTACTCCCACGCTATTAAAAATGTCAGAGAAGTTTAACTGCTTTTTTAATTCCTGTCAGTAATAGTATAGTAATAGTCCTCCGAAATATGTTGGCAAGAGTGCTCATACTCAACACAAAGTACTGATAATAAATAAAACATATGTAATCACTTTAATAACTATTTGGATATGTAATATAATGTATACAGAAACATATGATAAACAAGTATTTATTAAATAGTAGGGAGACTCTCATAGTCTCCATAAGAGGGTCTCTCTACTATTTTATAAAGACATTGCAATCATACCAGTTTGTTTCTGTATAAATTATATTACATATCAGGTTTGTTGTAAAAGTGATTACATATTATCATCTACCCTTTCTTACCCCTTATGTGGCTGTGGGAACGGCCCATTAAAGTTTGTAGAAGGTAGCCATCTATGTTTTGTGTACTGTCATATTTGTCTATCTGACTTTTATTTTCATCCTTTCTTCTATCCCTCTGAGACATAGTCTCTTATGCCCTCTGCAGCAGGAATCAACCCACCTATTGCTTACTGATAGCTTGTTTTCTTCTGTGATTTACTAAATTGTACCCCTGAGGAAGTCTTAATCTAACGAAATGTGTATGGCAGTACTCCTTACACTTTGATGTTGGATGACGATGTCGGCAATCTTCCTCCCACACGCCTGAACATATAAGGCATGGACGCTTTAGCATTAAACACCATGCTTTTGCTGTTGAGGAAGCCAAGCCAGAAGCACCCTGTTACATCTTTGTGTAGCTCTGACGAAATGGCAATTGACTCAACCTCATTTCAGTGTCCAGAGAGGATGAGACCACCACAGCCTTGGGGATATATGTTTTGATGTGCTAAATGTTATTCACTTTATCGTAAATACAACTCGTGAGTTGAACTATAAATAAATGTGAGTTGAACTATTAATACATCTTCATACTATATTTTTTACAATTCATTTTTAAGCATTATTATACTATTTGTTCCTTTATTTATGTTTTTTTCTTATATGCTGAGTTCCACTTCTGTAACAAAATCCTTTCCTCCTGCCTTCTTTTCTATCCCTATCACTGATGTTACAGGAAGATGCGCAAACATAAGAGACTGAATTGATAGGCCCCAGCAAAAGTTAAAATAAGTTTATTTAAGATACACCAAAAAGGTATATAATGAAGAGAAATGTTTGGTCATTGAGACATTGGTGATGAAATTTAGGTGGCTTTATTAGGTGGGGGGATGCTAATTATATCACTACATTTCACTCCCACAAATCTCATTAATATTAAACAGCAACATAATATGCAAGACAACCACAACTTATTCATTATGTAATAATGTCTTGTTTCTTTTGGTTGTACACAAATGTTACAAGTCTTGGAGTGTGGTCACCTCATCTTTCAAACAAAAACAATTAAAATGCAAGATATGTGGCTGTTATGAATAAAATATCTTTAAGGTAGTGGTTGAGCTATAACACTTATATTTTCTCTTTGAGCTCAGTTTAGTCTCACCACAATTGGCCTGGACACGAATGTAGTCAGAGTAGAAACACTGGCATGTCTTTGAAAATGTCCCCAGATCGCTCAATCTATCTCAGTTTAACTACAGAATAGTTCAGTCATATAGAAACAGAAGCTAAGGAATTTCTTAATGAGTGGATAATAACACAAGGCAAGTAGTGACTATTCCATCAACACAACACTCCGTTCTGCAAGTCGTTTGATGTAAGTCACATTAAACAATAGTCTCCTGTGCATTTTATTTACTTCAGGCTAAATTATGTCTGGTCATTTTGAAGCTGCTGTCATGCTAACCATGGCAGGAAAAATATAATTCACCAGGTACCAGAAACTGGAAACAGGTTAAATAAAAGAAAGGAAAATAAACTACAAGTGGAGGGTACTTAAAATGCAAATGATAACCAAGAAAGTGAATTAATTTCAAGAATGATCCCCTATAGCAAGGGTAGGCAATAGTTATGAAATGATCCATATCTATGCTTGGTCGTTCTATGGTTCAACACTGGGCAATGAAAGGTTATATGTCCCTTTAAAGGGACACTACCATTTACATAAGATGAAACTAGATTCTTTGTGCATTTAAAACCAACACATATATAAGACACACGCCACTGTTTTTTCTTCTTCTTTGTTTCGATTTATTGCGTGTAAAAATAAACTTAGGTGTTTATCTCCAGCATCCATTTTGAGAATTGTACCCATGATGCAACATTCTTCAAAATTTTATGTGACATAACTCCGCCCCTTGTGATGTAATTGTTACATTAACCTCCCATGCAAGTCTATGATCAGAATTCTGCCTTAGTGACTGCTTTCTGTGTTCCCAGCCTCAAAGTGAGATATTAGTGCAGTAAAGTCTCTGGGGGGTGACACCCAAACACACTATATTTCACAAAATGACGGCACCCAGTCGCACTTGTTTAGTAAAATATTTCATAAAATAAAATCACATAACAAAAACAAAAGACATATCTTAAATCAACAATGCAAAATGAAAAATAAACCCTTTTGATTTTTTTTGTTGGGAATGTCACTTTAAGTGTGACTTAAAATGAGCTGGATCTACTTATCTAGCAGAATTAGTGTGTTGGAACTTCTTACCTACTGTCTTACTAATAGGAAAAAATAAATAAAGGGCTGCAATTATGTAGCTCTTTAATATAATGCAAATTCACTCTTATTGAATTAAAATTCATATTTGACTTCATCTTTGATACTGAAAAGGTTTTGCAGCACTGTTTTGTCAAGAATCATCTTAATCACTTAGAATTAATTTTTTAGATTCCATTTTTATTCTGAAAAAAAGGTATACATTTGTTTTAATAAAAAAACAAAAACACAAAACACTTTCATATTTTGTGAATTAAAAGAACTTAAATTAAAGTCATGAACAAAAGGAAAGGATTTTAATTTGCTGAACATAATTATACAAAGCATATAGACCAGTCCTGGCAGATATACTCAATGATGTATGTAATAGGCTTAAACAAATTAAAGTAAAATTGGCAAGTATAACATAGGAAAGGTAAAAGTGAAGACAGAGAGAAAGGACAAACATGTAAGGGAGAGATTAAAGATTCATGTTGCATTGTATACCAATTCTTTGATGTGGCATCTTCAAAAAGATAACAGAGCATGGTAATCTACAGAGCGAAGTGTTTTTCCATTAACAATATTATTTAAAAAAAAGTCAATCTTTCTGAGTTTTCATTACTGGAACATTATTGCTGTTTACAATGTGGGCTGATTATTTTAAGAGAAAACTGTAGCCCACTTGACCTGAACGCACAAGGTTGAAGTCTGTAGGATCCATGTGTCCATGGAGCATAGTAAACACTCCAGATCACACATGGACAATAATTATGGTGGATCCATAGGCCACAGATTCATATAGCAATATGGCTTTGACATTTCTCTTACTTTAGTCATTTAGATGATCACTGAAAAAATACAACTTCTAATTTCTTGATCTACCATACACAACAAAACCAACTACTGTGTCTTCCGCTATATTTAGCACACAAGTGTTCCCAATTAGAAATACTCCAATGCCAAATCCTGAACATTCTCCATGAACTGAAGCCTGCTCTCTCTGTCCTATCAGGTACTGTCCAACCATCCACATTCCCCTTTCTTTATCTGGGCTATGACAAACCAAGTAGGCTATGGTGACAATTTCAGTATTCATGGGTAGCAAGTAAAATAATATGGTGCAACCTTTTCTTAATTGTTCACTCCAGTATTTCTGATCCTTATCATTTACTTGTCTTTATACCTGTCCTGTAGCCTCAGTTAATGAATATTAGCAATCACTGTATTTGTGTTTCTACTGCAACCACATATACAATCTGACTGTGAAATGAGATACGTTGGAGTCTCCCGTTCATGTCCCCCTACATACATCATTTAATTATGGTGTAACGGTGTAATTTATTTTGTTGAGTTACAAAGATGACATAACTGCAGATTCAGCTAACATTTCCCAAGTCTAAAAAATATGATCTATTGTTTCCAACACGCAATTAATCTTTATAGCTGCCATTATACTGTAAAAACAAGATAACAGTATGTTTATTTTTTTTGGAGTCTCTTTTTAAAATTGTCCGATAATATACAATGTGTTTTTTTTATGTAGGCACCTGGGATATAATAATGAACTGTTTTAGTTATATATGAATAGAATATCCTAAGTATTGCAACACTCTTTCTGAGATAACAAAGGGTTGAGTAATGATTTGTAATCTAGGGGGAGCACAGTACACAAAAAAGGATGTGATTGCTACTAAATCTGAAATAAAGAGACTATTGTGGAACACACATTTTTCAAATACAGGCAATTTAGGCTGTGTCTACATTCCTATTTTTTGGTTACATTTTCATTTCGCAGTTTACATTTCTGCACTGTGACAATTACATTGTTATACATTCATTTTGTTTTAGTAACAGTTAGTTATGTTGATGGTACAACAGAAACTGGAAGCTCCTTTATACAATAAATATTTAAAAGAAACTATGTAATGTGTATGCATACTATGCACAGAATCATGTGCTGTACCATAACATACCTAAAACGGGAAATAACATGAATGCAGTAGACTTGGGCATTTGTTTTTGGACAAATTCATTTTTGGAATGAAAATTAATTTGTTTGTGTGTTCATTAGGATGAAATTTGCATGACACATTTGTATAAGAATATTAAATATGAATACATATACATGTGTACATATGTGATACACACAAAAACACTCTCACACAAACACAGTCACTAATACACACACACACTACTACACACAAACACGCTCTCACACATAACACTCACTAATATACCGAAGCCCTAACCCCTAACTAGACAAGAGGAACGCCTTTTCAGACAAATTCGTTTATGAATTCTCTTACGCTAACCTACACCATGTTTGACTTATACTCAAATGAACTTCTGCACAATTCCATTCACCCAAATGGAATTCCAGAAACAAAAATAGTGGACACATTTCTTCCAACAAATGTGTCAGTGGATGAAATGCATTTGGACAAACCGGAAATTTTGGCAGCACTCACGTCTAGTATACAGTATTACTGGGAAAATATATATATATATATTATTGGTATATCAAAATGCTGGTAATTTACTATGATGGTATTCAGTAGTAGTATTATTTGGAAAAAAATAAAATAATCTATGTTGGGTGCGTTATTAACCTCCTGGTGACCCCCTGGTGACTGGATTGTTTGTCCCTTGGTGTGTTTTAACACTTTGTGTTTAGCTGTGATATTCTTCTATTGCATAACATAAATTATATGTTGTTTTTTTAACATGGATAACAAGGGCTTTCTTTAGATACATTTTTTTTTTTTATCATAACATATCATTTTTACTATAAACAAATAATAAAATATGATAGAAAATTGAATATTAATAAGAAAATAGTTGAATATTAAAAAATTCAAATAAGTATAACTGCAACTAGTTATATAGAGAGAGAGATAAGGAGATGTCTATGTGTATAGATATGTGTTGTTTTAGAATTGTGCCACAGAATTGTCGCATAATTAATGGAGGTCCAATGTTTGGCATATTTATTGGGCCCCATATGTGGCATAATTAAGGGGCTCTTTTGTGTGGCATAATTATGGGGTACTTGTGTGTGGCATAACTATGGGGCACTTGTGTGTGGCATAATTAATTGGGCTCTGAGGGGAGGTATAAATGATGGGGATCTGGTGTGGCATAATTTATGGGGCTATTGTGTGTATCATAGTTATGGGGCTCCGGTGTGGGGCATAGTTAATGGGCTCCTGTGTGTGACATAGTTTGTGGTGCTCCTGTATGTAGTATATTAAATGGGTCATCTGACTGGCATTACTAAGGAATCTGTTTGGCTTGGTATTGGAGGAAATCCAGGGGGGTGACATCATGAGTTACCACACCGAGTGAAACCAACCCTAGTGACACCTCTGGCCATCACCACTGTTCCCACATAGAATTTCCTATAGTGACATTGTAACCCCAACCATAACCCTAGTTGTAATTGTAGCTTAACCTAACCCTAAACCTAACCCTAACTAAGGCTAACTAAAAAACAACATCTATTTTTTATGTTTTTATTGAAACCCCAGGTTATACATCATAGCAGCAAAGCAAGACAGTGTTGGAGAACTCATGGGTTTTACAGTGAAGCGTGTTTCACACTATTTATTGGTAGTTGGCATGTGTTTTCATCTTGGATGCACTTAGCGAGGGACTAAGTCCTCCAATGCAACTTTTAATCAGACAGAATCCATCTGATTAACATGGCTTTTGAACAATGCTTTTACGCAACACCAATCAAATCCGATTGCAGAATTCAAATGGCAGACCTAATAAGGAAGATTACATTATTCTGATCCCTAAGTAAACTGTTATATTGTCTTCACATATCATCAGATTTTCAATCTATTGTGTAAATGGTCTCCATTTTCAACTACAAGCATCATTACCATTCAGTTCTATTGATCAGAACAATCCTGCCTTGGGGAATTCCTATTCTAGTAGTAGTAAAATGCTTAATTACTATTAGAATTTAAATGAATGCTAGATATTTAAATGTATATTATGCAGGCAATGTAAAGTATTTTGTGATGTGTTCAACTGTTCATAATATACATGGGTAAAATATTTGATAGATATTGGATTTAAATACTGTTTTAAAAAGCATACTTCCTCTCTCAGACCTTTGCCAATTTTTTGTCAGGCGTATGTACATTTCCTGAGATTTTTCCAAGTTGTAGTTTCTGAAGATGGATTGTAGTAATGCACACATTTATCGCGAAGGAATTTGAGGATTAGTGATAAGGCATGGCTCCTACGGAATGCTTCCTGCTTTCTATAAGAATACATTATGACAAATTCAATAGTAATAATATAACAAACATAAAAAAAGGAATTGATAATAAATTGTTTCATTAGATATGTCTGGTACAGAAAATTCTCTTGACATTGAGAAAAATAGTAAGGTCACAGGGATGTACAAATATTTGGAAATTACTTCTACTGCAGATATGAGTTGGGAAATAAGTTTTATGGGCATTATAAATGTAATTAAAGTTTTCTTAATGTAGGTTTAGGATGTTCTTGGATAGCATATACAATGATATTAACTAGTATATTTAATTCTTAAGTTTATTCCTCAAAAGTTATTTCAAAGACTACTTAAATAATATGCTTATAATACTTAGCTCTAAAAGTGTATGGTATGCATATTGTAGCTATAATTGCACAATACTTTGGCTCATGCAGCTGACAAAATTCGAAGAGTGTCTCGAGGTCGTCTCAAATCGAGGTCAGACTATAAGACAGGGATCCAGGTCCCCAGCAGAGCTGCAGGGGACCTGGATCCCCCTCTCTAACAGCCTGGGGAGTTCTGCACGATGAGCGCAGACTCCCCCTGCTGCCACCCGGCACGACCGCAGGGACTTCTATGATGAAGCCGGGTCCTTCCTCATAAAAGTCCTGGCGGTCGTGCCGGGCGGCAGCAGGGGAGGTCTGCGCTCATCACGTAGACATCCTCCGCTGCCCTGCTAGCCACCAGGAGAATGGGGCAGCTGGGGGATGTCTGCACGATACGTGCAGACATCCTCCATGCTGCCCGACACTTCCGTCTATTATGACGGACCAGCTGTCCTTCATAATAGACGGAGGTGTCGGGCAGCATGGAGGATGTCAGCACGTATCGTGCAGACATCCCCCAGCTGCCCCCACTAGCCACCAGGGAAATAATCAAGGTGAGGGGGGGGATAGACAAGGGGAGGGAGGGAGATATAGACAAGGGGAGGGGGGACAGAGAGAAAAGGGGAGGGGGGGATAGAGAGAGACAAGGGGGGGATAGAGAGAGACAAGGGGGGGAAGAGAGAGACAAGGGGAGGGGGGAAGAGAGAGAGATTAGTTTGGGGGAGAGGGAGAGAGAGACAACGCTGGGGGGGGGGGGAGGCCACATTGGCACATAAAAGGAAATAAAAACAAGAAATGCATTTGTATAATATCAATTTTTTATTAAATATTAAAAAGCAATTTACATATATACAAGTTAAACTTTATTTTCCTATAGGGTAGTCTTATATTCAGGCTTTTAGTTTTTTTCCTAAAGGAATATACAAAGTTTGGGGGGTCGTCTTATAATCAGGGTCATCTTATAATCAAGCAAATACGGTAGTTTTGCATTTTCAGTACATATACATGTAATGCACTTGGGTAGGAAAAACAAGAATATTAATTATACTCTCAATGGTTGTGTGTTGGGTATTCGGTGATTCTTGTTAACAATAGACTGTGCAACTGTACATAATGTCAGGCAGCTTTTGTTAAGGCAAGCAAGCTGTTATCATGTATTAAAAGGGTAAAGAAATATATACTCTAAAACACACAAGCGCACACATATATACTCTCTCTCTCTCTCTCTCTCTCTCTCTCTCTCTCTCTCTCTCTCTCACACACACACACGTACACAGATATATTCACAGATACACAGAAATATACTCACACACACACATATATACTCACACACATACACATATTTACATACACACACAAATATAAACTCTCTCTCACACACGTACACACACACACATATACACATATACTCACACACACACACACATATATACTCTTGCACACATACACACACATATACTCTCTCTCTCTCTCACACACACACACACACACACACACATCTATAGTTACACACACATATACTCACACACACAGCTAGGTTCACCCCTAATCACTTGTCTGCTCCGTCCAACTTCTGCAGAGAAACAGTCAGCAGTGGGTTAAAGAACAGTGTCACATCATTTCAGTCTGTCATCTGCTAGTTCTCCCGATATTCATCTGGAGAAGCGGGTACAAGAGTTCAAGTTGGAAAGCAAAGGGTTAATTGGTTTCCAACTTGAAAACTTCTACCTGCTTCTCCAGATAGCACGCATGTCCCTCAATATCAGAAGAACAAGCAGATGACAGACTGAAATACTTTTTCTAAAGCTACAGAGTTCTGGAAACCTTTTTAAAAACACCTTAGATGGAAAAATTGGAGATTTAGTTAAACCATCTCTTGTTCAGCCCACCACTTTTTCAAAGTACACCAGTGTGAGTCCTATATTCATATTTTGTCAAATGATATCACTTTTTTTTATTACAGGTCTCATTACAGTTAATACATTATATGGCACATGTGTTTTGCTACACGTTGCAGTTTAGTTAGGCTTCAAAGATATAGAATTAATCAATGATACTTCAACGTTTCATACCAGTGCTTTTAAATAGCACTCAAGAAATCTGTAACGTAAAAACAAATGCAATTTTTGGCTAAGCGCTGATATTATTATGTATTATGTATATATTTTGATTACTCCAACAGTACACCTTCTTATATTGCTGCTAGATATGCTGCTCAGTTCCCCCCACTCCCTTGAGATCCCGTGTCAAAAATGGGCCAAAAAATTCCCAGAAGACATAGCAATGGCTAATCTGCCATTCGATGCTGTAGCCTGTAAAACACTTCTGCTCACTACATATTTTTCTTGCAGTTCAATTGTCTTCTGATCTCACTCTTTCTACCCAGTCTAATTTTACTTTAACCTATTTATTTCAGTGGTTTAAGTATGTTCTAAATTAAGTATAAACATTGTATTATCAGATTTAGGTTTGCTGCATGGGTTAGAATGTCCATCTTGAATATAACCTGTTGCAACAATTGACCACATCCTGGCTTAACATAATGTGGTGTTCTTAACATAACTATATCTGCCTGCACTAGAAAATAGAAAGATATAAGCATGGTTTGGCCTACTTATACTCTCTTCAAATGTTTTTTTGTAAACATTTATAAATAGACAGGATATATTTTTGATTGAAAAACAAATGAGAGAGGGTAATAAATTCACCCATTTTTAATATGTTACTTCTGTTTCATAAAAAAGTTATTAGGTCACTGTCTAGGATGAACACCAGTTAAAACTATCTTTCCCCCAACCAACTCATATATACCAAAAAGCTCAATTAGGTAATTTGTTTACCAGATGGATTCAATAATGTCAAATGGAGAGATTAGTTTAAATTTGCAGTGAATGCTTGTGGATTCTTTTTAACTCAGTGCTACCTAAATTTTCAATTCTGAACCACTGGAAGAAAAATGAAATTCTTGTATGCTGGACATATGGAAGTATAATTCATTTATTTAAAGTGAACTAAACTTTATTTGACTTCACTAATAGAATCAAAATTTGAAAATCCTGTCCACTGTTCTGAAGTAAACCTGACATGTATCTTTGAAGTTACACACAGATTTAGTCTGAGACCTTCCACTCAAACGAGGCATTGCTCATCTGGATGCTAGCGTGCATCAGGTCTGGTGGTCTCTCTCTGCTGGACATCATCAGAGGGGACCAAGTTAAAAAGCACTCTATTGAGACGTTTTTCTAATGTCATTTTGTTCAAGCCTCCTCGCTTTCTCTTCATCTGTCTATAATTCCTTTTATTCTCTCTCTGTTCCACATTTGTCAATGTGCAGAGAACCAGGACACCTGGCTTGGGCCACACATTTTTTAAAGTGTCAGTCAGTAAAAAGGATAAGTAAAACAAAGCGTAAAACCTTTGTCTTTATTCTAGGACAGCACCGAAGTATTTCTTTTCTCAGTGCACTACCAGTAAAATAGTGTATTATACCTCCATTACAAATCTAATGTTTGAAGTGGTTGCATTAATTTATAGATCTGTATTTCCAGAAATATGAAAGCAGAAGGTTTGCATTATTTCCCTTGCATATTAAGAGGATTAGTCTAAGTTATGTCAAAACAATAGACTATACACAGTATGTTCCATGTTTTAATAAAATAATTACTTCCTTTCCCTACTTCACCTCTCTGGAGATAATGTCTGATTTGACAGGTAATGTGTTTGAAATTAACTGTTTGTGGCGAATGTTTCTATCATTCATTTAACTTAAAGTAATATTTGAAGAAACCTAAATAAAAAAAAAAAAGTGAAAATAAAATAAAAGAGTTCCAATCAAAAGATAAGTACAGACTTGTGTTCCTAAAATGTTGAATATATAAACACTTTCTTGTTCAATTGCTGAGTTATCAGCATGGTACCCAGTGTTATTTGTGATGTTTGTTTAACCCCTTCACGACAATGGACGTGTCAGGCACGTGCTGTGGTGAAACAAATGGTTTTCGCAATCACCGATCGCGAAAACCGCTTTAACGGTGCTGGTCTATTGCCTCAATATCAGCACTGAAATTTCCTTTCTGGGGCACCCCCGATCGCCCCACAGAGCAGCATGCTCCGTCAATATGCCTATGCCCTCTTGTGGTCAGAGCTTCGGAAGTGAACGAAAATTCACTTCCGTTGCTCTGAATATGGTGATTGACTGCCCCTAGAGGCAGCAGGCAACATTGCAATGTAAAAAAAAAAAAAAGATTTAATTAGCTTAAAACTGGTATTATGGTTAGATTAGCCAATAGGGTTAAAATTAAATAATTTTTAGCATAAGGGATAGGGTTAAAATTAAATTAAAATATATTAAGGGATAGTATAAGGGTTAGAGTTAGGGTTAAATTTAGTGTTAGGGTTAAATTTAGGGTTCTGGTTGGGGTCAAAAGGTCAATATAGGGAAAAAACAAAAAACATTATTTTTGGTTTTTGCCCCATAACTCGAAAAAAAACCCCCAGAAAAATATGGAAACATGCATATTTCTGAACTCGAGACAACATTTACAAACTATTTAGATGGGGGCTTTTTTAATGATTGTATTTGTGTAAATTATATTTTAGGTCAAAGTTAGAAAAACTTTTTACATTTTTCATCATGTTTTATGATTTTTTTTGTAGTAAATTATAAGGTATGATGAACATAATGGTATCTAATGAAAGCCCTTCATATGAGAATCAAAACAACATATAATTTGTGTGGGTATAGTATGTGAGAAAGAAGAAAATTACAGCTAAACACTAACACCCCAGAAATGTCACAACAAGGGAAAGTCAAGTAAAAATGTCTTGTCACTAAGGGGTTAAATAAAATGCTTTAATGAAATAATATAAATTAAGCTCTATGCCCAACATAGTTCTATCATTAAAACAGTTTTTATCTAAAATGCCTACCCTTGATCTTTTCAGAAAACATAACTTTATTTTTGTTAACAAAAAACAGTCATCTTTAAATTTCATTCTCAGCATACGAATGCAAAACCACAGGATTTGTACAATTCACTCAGGTAAGTACATTAAATTAGAAAGTTAAACTGAACTACATGTGGCTGTATTTAAAAAAAATACACAATTTTACAAAAACATAATAATAAACCGAGTTTTCAGGGCTGATTTCAATTTCAATTTAACATACAACAAGAAATATATTAATCTAGTAAAGAGGATGCTAAATCTAATGCAGCCTGGCATAATCATATACATATCATATTATACATATTGACATGGCTATTTTGCCTCAGTTTGTAATTATCTCCATACATTATTTGCTTGGCATATGTTTTCAAAATATAGACAATTCAGAAAAGTTATTCATTGCTACTGTTGTATAGTTACACTATATTGTCATATATTTGTTCATGATAATTAAATAAAGCTGAAATTGTTTCCAGGAAAATTTATTTTAGTTTAGATTGTATTGAAAAATATTGTTTTACATTCCAGCACAATGCTGGCAATATGAATACAGTTAGAATTGAATACATGGTCTGCCACCTGTTGGTGAAGTAAAGAATTATGAAACCGATATTCAAGTTGTATGCACTAACTCCTTGTAATAGGGGTTTTGAAAGGCCCTAAATTGTGCTAACAAACAACACTTAGAAAGGCTGAATTCCTTAAGGTAATTAATACATGTAAAATGATGAACTCACAAAGTTGTAGGTCATTGGAAGTCAACAGTGTTTAATTTATTTAATATACATATTTAATTTTAAAAGCAAAGCAAAGAAATATAACAGTACGCATGAAAACAAAAACATCCATATAAACATACACCTGTACTCACTTTTACAAACCTATGCAAATGCTAAGTGTCATACCATATGGATACCCTACCAAATACCACCAGATAGTGCTTGGACGATCAGGTTTATGGCAATACAGAAATTTACTTCTGTTTGGTTAAAATGGCTTTTGAATGATGCTGCCATTCTTTGGTGCTGCTGCTCTGTGACTGATTGGTGTGTGGTGTCTGTGATGTCGAACATAACTGCAATAGTGGAGAAAATGTAATTATTCACCCCCACTCTTAGCTGTATAGCTGGATTCAGACAAGCACACATCAATGATGGACTACAACGGTGCACTGCCTTTCCATTTGTCACCATATTCAGTAATGGCAACATGGGCGCTGTAATATGTAATTATGCTGAGGTCTGCAGAAGCAACACATAGGTACTCCCAAACAGTAATCCAGAGACCAGGTAAAGCCAGCAAGACCAGTTTAATTATCAAGCCAGGGATTCAAGAAGGCTTGCCATCTTTCTTTAAAAAAAAATAACAGCAATGCTATTCCCTCCATTGACTTAACATTTGTCATTTTTTAACCAGCTTGACAGATATTTGCTGAATTGTATCATACGTACAGAATGCAGTGTAGCTGTGCACCAATGACAGATGAAAAATACCAAGAGGAAGAAGCAGCTATAACCATCAATGACAAATATTCCCACAAGTCGAGAAGGAAAGAAAATATAGTGCAAGCACATAACAAAACACCTAACTAAAAAATAAATAAATAAGCGGGTGGATATATATTGCAAAGACAAAAAAGGAGGAGGATGAGCAACATGTTATAACCTCCAATAAAAAATGTTTTTAAAAATATATATGCAGAATGTGTCCTAAAAATACAGACAAAATAGTGCAAGGTGTATGGACACCTTCTAGATTGTCAGCTTACAACACCTGATCAAAAGTCCAGAGGTGCACAGGACTACGCAGACAGACAAAATGATCTTTAGCATACACTTCTGGGTCTATGAGTTGGGCTATTGTGGATTAATTTCATCAGGTGTCCTCAAATACAAGTTCACTTCACTCAGTTGGAGAGATTTTACTAGTGTCTTCTTTCCTCATGAGGATTTCCAATGGAGGTGTGATTCATATTGACAAGTCTACTGTGCTCCATAGGAGCCACACTTGTATGCACTTTATAATGGCATTTTGTTGCACCAGTATAACCAAAATATCAAATGTACTTCAGTCTTTTTACATAAGTTTTTATATTCAGCAGGCCTACTGTCTGCAAAATTGTTGATTTTGTTTTTGCTCTCCTGTAACTTTTATTAGTAGGTCAACCCATTATAGGCCTTCATCTATTCTGATTTTAAGTGTTCATACACCTTGCACTTTTGCATTTTCTCTGGAGGTATATTGCATAATATTTGATCAATGAATAAATATAATAAGTTAATACATCAAATAAAAATTATACACCAGACTGTGTAATACATGTAATCCTATGGCTATTCTATAAACCGAAAGTTCGGTTTATAGAATAGCAATAGGAATACATGTATTCCATAAGCCGACAGCCTATAAACCGAACGTTCGGTTTATAGGCTGTGGGCATTTTACTACACGGAGACAAAGTCTCCATTCATAATTTTATGAATGGAGACTCTGTCTCCGTATAGTTAAATGCCGGCTTTTAACTATACGGAGACAAAGTCTCCATTTATAATTTTATGAATGGAGACTCTGTCTCCGTATAGTTAAATGCCCACAGCCTATAAACCGAACGTTCGGTTTATAGGCTGTGGGCATTTAACTATACGGAGACAAAGTCTCCATTCATAATTTTATGAATGGAGACTCTGTCTCCGTATAGTTAAATGCTATTGTATTCTATAAACCGACTCTATTTCGGCTTATAGAATGCAATAGTACTACGAATGGACGAATGAACGAATGATTTTCCTTTAGTAACCATTCGTTCATTCGGCTTTAGTTAGCTTAGCATTTTCGTTCTTCGTTTTTTGGGCATCAATAATACAGCAAGAGGATCACAAATCCCATCAAGATGAGGCAGCCCTCACCAGGATACTTGCCCCCTTATGTCCCGACGCCCCGTGTTACTTACCACCTTAAGAACACAACAATGGACGCGCGCATTCCCAAACGGCTGGATAGGCGTGCGAATGCGCTGTGTATCGCTGTGGTCGATGATCTGGTAAGAAGGGGTGTGCGGGGGGTGTGAGGGGGGCGGGAGGTGGGTTGTGCAGCTGGCGCATGCGTGGTGGTCACAAAGTTACAGCTGAGTTATCAGCTGTAACTTTATGCGCATGCGCAGTGAGCAAATTCTCCTGCGATTGCGCAGGAGAATTTGCTCCAGAAATTTGTCAGAACACCGGCATTTAACTATACGGAGACAGAGTCTCCATTCATAGAATTATGAATGGAGACTTTGTATCCATATAGTTAAAAGCCGACAGCCTATAAACCGAACATTCGGTTTATAGGCTGTGGGCATTTAACTATACGGAGACAGAGTCTCCATTCATAAAATTATAAATGGAGACTTTGTCTCCGTATAGTTAAAAGCCGGCATTTAACTATACGGAGACAGAGTCTCCATTCATAAAATTACGAACGTTCGGTTTATAGAATAGCCATAGGATTTCATGTATTATATAAGCCGAAAGTCTATAAACCGATTGTTCGGTTTATAGGCTTTCGGCATTTTACTACACGGAGACAAAGTCTCCATTCATAATTTTATGAATGGAGACTCTGTCTCTGTATAGTTAAATGCCGACAGCCTATAAACCGAACGACTTTCGGTTTATAGACTTTCGGCTTATGTAATACATGTAAACCTATGGCTATTCTATAAACCGAAAGTCGTTCGGTTTATAGAATAGCAATAGGATTACATGTATTCCATAAGCCGAAAGTCTATAAACCGAAAGTCGTTCTATGAACCGAACGAGAGCCCCATTCATAAGAATTTCTTATGAATGGGGCTCTCGTTCGGTTTATAGAAAGCCAATAGTATTACATTGTATTCTATAAAACGAACGAATAAAAATTAACGAAACGAAAAAAATTAACGAATTTCGTCTGAAACGAATGCACTAATGAACGAAATTCGTTTTAGAAATAAATAACATTTTCGTCCGAATGGACGAAAACGAAACGAAAATTTTAGTTTTGCACATGTCTATTGCCTATGCTATCTCCCATGCCTGCTCCCTCCAGGATGACTACAGAATATCACCAGATTCTGTGTCTTGTACTGGATACAAGATGCTGCTTCCTAAGGGCCCGGGTATGTGGCTGCCCCAACCTGAGGGGCCAATCACTTTTAAAGTGATGTATCTGTGATGTGAGGCATCGCTGGAAACTTGCTGTTGGCATGTCAGGCCTGCATGCATGACATTGTATTACTTTTTGTGGGCATGGGGAATCTAAGCAAGCATAGAAAGTCTATATCACAGCTTAAGGGGGCTGGACACTGTATAAAAGTGTGTGTGGAATTGCAAATTGTGGCAAAATCTCCCCAACAATTTGGATAACAGATTATTTTGGATAACAGACTTTGGGATAAGAGACACTCAACCTCTACTATGAATTTCAAAGAAAAGTACGTGCTATTCCATATGTTTTTTTTCTATAATAGCTGCATTTTTTGTGTCAAATATATCTACTTTTTAAAGCATAAGTAAGTATCTTCTGGAGAACAAAGAACTTCAACATTAGTGGGAGACCTGGTGCCGCATTGTCTGTCTCTTTACTGTTTTAAATCAGCTCCTCTTATTCCCTCTTAATTTACAGCATTTCGGTCCTCACAATAATCTTAAATTGGAGACTGGGGTATGTTTTGTTTTAAAGCCGTGATGTTTAACTTTTCTTTCATAGAATGAGAAGTCAGTCTTACAGATTTATGTACTTGAAGACCAAACCTAATTACAATAATAATGTAATGTAATAATCTGCAAGGGTCTCTGTCAAACACAGGAATTGTTTTGTGGACCATATTCTGTTAGCAGACCATGAGTTGGACGGCTATGTTTAATGTCTTTGACTGACTCCAACTGCACAGAAAGCCTTATATAGTTCATGCTAATTATTGTCAAGACTAATAAATGAGCAAATATAAAAATAAAAATACAAAAAAAAAACCTCTGTCCTGTGAAGCTGTATGTAATAGTGAGAACTTATTCTGCAATCATGAGTTTTGGGTTCCAGACTAGTGTAATGTGCATGCTTTACTTGGAAAAAGGTGCTCATCAAATACATTTTTCTTTTATATTCACAGATTCAATCTGTATATCCTTTAATAGAACACTGGTATCTAATTTGTGGGAAGCTGATTTGGTGTCACATTTCTGATTTAACCCCAGACTAATATAATTTCAATCCATTTTGCACTGAGATGCTCATAGATGTCAATAATCTAGATTTTCTCAACTCTCCAGATAACAATTCTTCAATTTTTATATCTCCTCACATGAAAGGCCACTCCTGCTAACACCAGACTAACTGAATATGCTTAGTGTGAACTCATTTCATTTAGAAGAACATAAGTTGTAAAGGAGTTCTAGTTACATTATTACACATTTAGTTGCTAATAAATAGTTATTTTACAGCACATTGTTAAGTCTTAGAGAATAATTAGCATTCAAATTAAAATGGATTCAGTTTGGCAGGTATACAAGCTTATTTGGAGAGCAGTGAATACATAGTTGGGCCAGGTCTACCAAATGCTCAAAGGATATGAAGTAACATGCATAGGATATTTTCATTCTAAAGCGTTATTGCCTTTGACTGAAAGATTTCATTTAATGTTTCTGTAACGAGTTTTACTCTTGGTCTCCATCCAGACACATGTGTACTGCTGAAGAAAGATTTTAATACCAACCAATTATCTCCTGGGTTTGCCACCAGTCACTCAAGGGAGCAGGTTCTTGGGTGCTGACCCTCAACAGATATTTTACAGGTAGCCTGACTGTGTGGTGAACACTTGGAAATTATTCTAGCCTTGGTGAAGAAATAATCTTAATTTTATTAAAGATTGGAGGCAAATAATCCTTCTTTACTGAAACCTCTAGCAACAAAAGAGTTAACAGATTGGTTGTAAAGATTCAACCAACAGAAACAAACATAGCATTATATAAACCACCTCAGACACTAACTCTTCCTATTTGTATGAACAGCCGAACAGGGCATGCATAGCTTAATTTGCAAACATAAAATGACCGATCACCACAGCAATTGAAACACTGGAACTGGATAGACGTCAGAACATCAGGCTCGAAAGCAAAGAGAAAGAAAACACTGTGAAAATAAAATGGTCTAATAAGCAGATTCAAAATAAGACTGCAAACAAGGAAATTAGGAAGCCTTAAAAATGACACCATGTTCATCCCTGGCCTTGTTCTGCAGGAACTGGAACTGAAAAAAGCACAAGCAGTACAATTATGCATACACAGGAGAAACTATATAGTATATAAAGTGCATATACAACACATTAATGAGTACAATTATACATACATGGGAGAAACTGCACACTGAATAAGGTACATATATAACATATTAATTAGTACTAGCCATTATCACAGATTCTATTAATAATAAACCAGAATACCAGAGAAATATAAAACAAACAGAGCTGATAGACTGGATTATGCTCACCTGGAGACTAAGCAGCAAAGAGGGAAAGGAAGTGTCTGAGGTTTATATCTGCATCCTGTGCTTATTTCTATTGGTTGAATCTTTACAACTCTGTTAGCTATTTTGCTGCTGGAGGTTACACTAAAGAAGGATTATGCAAATATGAAACCTCCTGTCTTTCCATTAAATTAAATTGCAACAAGGAACCTATTGGACCCTTTAGCCTCATTTGGCATATTTATTACTGGAGATTTTAGGCATACATAATGGAGGAGGTCTTGGAATAGTAAATCAGTAGCATCACAATATCAAATAATGGAGGGTATCTTTACATTTACAGAACATACCTGAAGCAGTGGAGGAGGAAGGAGGTGTCTACATTGTACAGAGGGATGAATGAAGAAGAAATGTGAAAGCAGGTAGAGTAAAAAGGAAAAGATCAGGAGAGTAAAGCAAGTGTTGAAAATGGCAGCCCAAGGGAGGGCCCACCAGCAGTAAACAAGTGTGCTACAAAAGTATCCGCTTCCTCTGCATTCCTTGTGAGAGCTGGTTTTGTCACAGGAGTGTTGTCCTCGCCAGTAACACACCAATACCTTGGCCTCTAAATCTCTGAGACTTGTATTTCTTTCTATTTATTTTGCCACATCTCAACGGTAGGTCTAAGGCATTGCTTATTGCTTGATTTAAGAGCCGTGGCCAATGGCATACCTAGAGCATTTGGCACCCGGGGCAGACCCTGAGTGTGGCACCCCCCCCCCCCATAATAAAGAGCCCAGTAATATTGTGCCAGTCAGATACCAGGAATATTGTGTCAGTCAGAGCCCAGTAATAGTGTGCCAGTCAGATGCCTGTAATATTGTGCCATTCAGATACCAGTAATATTGTGCCAGTCAGATACCAGTAATATTGTGCCACTCAGAGCCCAGTAATATAGTGCCAGCCAGATGCCCAGTAATATTGTGCCAGCCAGAGCCCAGTAATATAGTGCCAGCCAGATGCCCAGTAATATAGTGCCAGCCAGAGCCCAGTAATATAGTGCCAGCCAGAGCCCAGTAATATAGTGACAGCCAGATGCCCAGTAATATTGTGCCAGCCAGATGCCCAGTTATATAGTGCCAGCCAGATGCCCAGTAATATAGTGCCAGCCAGATGCCTGTAATATTGTGCCAGCCAGAGCCCAGTAATATAGTGCCAGTCAGATGCCTGTAATATTATGCCAGCCAGATGCCCAGTAATATAGTGCCAGCCAGATGCCCAGTAATATAGTGCCAGCCAGAGCCCAGTAATATAGTGCCAGCCAGATGCCCAGTAATAATGTGCCAGCCAGATGCCCAGTTATATAGTGCCAGCCAGATGCCCAGTAATATAGTGCCAGCCAGATGCCTGTAATATTATGCCAGCCAGAGCCCAGTAATATAGTGCCAGTCAGATGCCTGTAATATTATGCCAGCCAGAGCCCAGTAATATAGTGCCAGCCAGATGCCCAGTAATATAGTGCCAGTCAGAGCCCAGTAATATTGTGCCAGCCAGAGTCCAGTAATATAGTGCCAGCCAGATGCCTGTAATATTGTGCCAGTCAGATACCAGGAATATTGTGTCATTCAGATCCCAGTAATAGTGTGCCAGTCAGATGCCTGTAATATTTTGCCAGTCAGAGCCCAGTAATAGTGTGCCAGTCAGAACCCAGTAATATTGTGCCACTCAGAACCCAGTAATATTGTGCCACTCAGAACCCAGTAATATTGTGCCACTCAGAGCCCAGGAATATTGTGCCACTCAGAGCCCAGGAATATTGTGCCACTCAGAGCCCAGTAATATTGTGCCAATCAGATGCCCAGTAATATTGTGCCAATCATAGCCCAGTAATATTGTGCCACTCAGAACCCAGTAATATTGTGCCACTCAGAGCCCAGGAATATTGTGCCACTCAGAACCCAGGAATATTGTGCCAATCATAGCCCAGTAATATTGTGCCATTCAGAACCCAGTAATATTGTGCCACTCAGAGCCCAGGAATATTGTACCATTCAGAGCCCAGTAATATTGTGCCACTCAGAACCCAGTAATATTGTGCCAATCATAGCCCAAGAAAATTGTGCCACTCAGAACCCAGTAATATTGTGCCAATCATAGCCCAAGAATATTGTGCCACTCAGAACCCAGTAATATTGTGCCAATCATAGCCCAAGAATATTGTGCCACTCAGAACCCAGTATTATTGTGCCAATCATAGCCCAAGAATATTGTGCCACTCAGAACCCAGTAATATTGTGCCAATCATAGCCCAAGAATATTGTGCCACTCAGAACCCAGTAATATTGTGCCAATCATAGCCCAAGAATATTGTGCCACTCAGAACCCAGTAATATTGTGCCAATCATAGCCCAAGAATATTGTGCCACTCAGAACCCAGTAATATTGTGCCAATAATAGCCCAGTAATATTGTGCCAATCAGAACCCAGTAATATTGTGCCAATCATAGCCCAAGAATATTGTGCCAATCACAGCCCAAGAATATTGTGCCACTCAGAACCCAGTAATATTGTGCCAATCATAGCCCAGTAATATTGTGCCACTCAGAACCCAGTAATATTGTGCCAATCATAACCCAAGAATATTGTGCCACTCAGAACCCAGTAATATTGTGCCAATCATAGCCCAAGAATATTGTGCCACTCAGAACCCAGTAATATTGTGCCAATCATAGCCCAAGAATATTGTGCCACTCAGAACCCAGTAATATTGTGCCAATCATAGCCCAAGAATATTGTGCCACTCAGAACCCAGTAATATTGTGCCAATCATAGCCCAAGAATATTGTGCCACTCAGAACCCAGTAATATTGTGCCAATCATAGCCCAAGAATATTGTGCCACTCAGAACCCAGTAATATTGTGCCAATCATAGCCCAAGAATATTGTGCCACTCAGAACCCAGTAATACCCACACACACCTAGACACCCTGACACACACACACACACACCTAGACACCCATACACAGTCACACTTTTTTTTTTTTTACTTACCTTACACTTGGTCCGTCATCCAGGACCTTCTGCCGGATGTCCGTTCACCTGACATCCGGCAAGCAGCTGACACAGCGCGACGGGGGCGGAGCTTGCACCCGTCGCGCTGTGATCTCCATGGCCAGGAGGAGAGGCCTATAGCAGCCTCTCCTCCCGATCGGCCCTCACCCCCGCGTGAGGTTAATCCTCCGATTCTGGGACTATGTCCCAGACGGAGGAAAGCTCACCGGGGGATTTTTTTTTTTATATTTATAGAATACTTTAGCCCCAGAGTCTCCATTCGGGGCTATGAAGGGGGGACTCGGGGCTATAGCCCCAGTAGCCCACCCCTAGCGACGCCTCTGGTATCCAGCTATGTGAGGAGCTCCGCTGACATGTGACTGCTCACTAGCTTGGCACCTCTGCCCACCTTCTTTCGTTTTTATATTATTTATTTTAACACATTTCTGAATTTTTACATGTGCAAACACATATACAAAAAACATACAGAACAAGCATATTGTATTTGTATAAAATCCTGTAGTACATATAAGTATATGTGAATAATATGATTATACAGTTAAATTACAAAAATTAAAGGTGTTGTTACAAATCAAATATTACCATATATAGATACAAATATATACATAAATACACAGATAAAAGAGTGAAATCTCAAATCATAATAATTTATCCTGGTAATAAAAGAAAAGAAAAACAGATCTTGCCAATTATATTCAACAATAAAAATAAAAACAAGACGTTGCTCTTCCCAAAATTCCTGTTCCACTTCTTTCCACCTCTTACTCTATACTTTCCTTTAATTCACTTTATGTGAGAAAGCAGAGTTGGAGCATGAAGATAGGAAGCCCAATAGACCAGATACTGAATAGAATTACAAACCCTCCTTGAATCAATACCTGAAACATGAAACACATGAGGAATTATCAAAGGGGAAGGAAGAAGTAATTATTATTCCACTGGATTGATGTGGCATAGGATTCTAAATGGTCCTATAAAACAAGGGGCCAATTTCATAGGTGGTACTCTGAGCCTTATATTCTTAGTAGATAACCACACTCACCCTAGGAATAAACAGGAGCCCTGTAACAGTTATAATTAGCCTGTTTAGCATAACATTCAGAGGCCTTGAAGAAAGAATTGTGGAATGTGGACCATAGCCAGGGCAAATGAACAATATACTAATCAACAGCCAGTATAACAGTTTTAGGAACAGACGAGGGCAGAACAGAAGGAGAAAATCCATAATTGCAAAAGAATGGAAAAACCTTAGAAGATTTGTGAATGGTGTTATTCAGGGAAAATTCATCCCAAGGCAGAATAAGAGTCCAATCATGGCTTCATAGCTGGCTTTAACATTAGTATTAATTAAACATTCTTGTGATAGCGCAGAAGCCTTGGGATTCTTTGATCCAGGTGAAAGGATATGAGATAGAATACGAGAAAATCAAATCTGGACAGTAACAAATATCAACGAGCCTGTCTAGGATTCCACCTCCTGGTATTGCTAAGATACTTACAATCTTATTATCCACTACAGAATGTTGTGCTCCCTCCAACAAATGCCGCCATTCTTGATTACCAACAATATAATTAGCATCGTAAGGGGAAAAGTGTTTGATAAAAAAAAGTACAGGGATGCAGCTTACTATTGAAATCCATTCTTTGAGATAAAACTGCCCCCACACCAACTTCAGAAGCATCCACCTGTAAAAATCTTCACTAAATATCCTGTAATAATTGGTAAATACAAGATATCTTTGCAAAGGTTTAAGAGAGGTTAAGGCCAATCATGAATAGCAGACACTTTAATACAATCCATCTAAAATCCTGAAGCCATAATAATGTATCCCAAGAAACAAGTTTTGATACCTGAAATTTACATTTTTCCATCTTGGTACAATAATGGTTCTATCAAAGTCTGTGCTGGATTATGCGTACATGTTTTCAGTGGGTAGTCATAAATAAATCAAAATGTTGTCCAAATAGATGATTAAAAACTAGAGAGCTATGTCTCTAAAAATATCATGGACATCTACGTAGTCCCCAAAATTCAGTGTCTCTTTAGAGTGATCCCACTTCGGGTTCCTAGACGAATACTGGAATTAATTACGAAGATCTTTCTTCCATACGTATGGCAGGGTAAAAAATCTAGAATAAAAAGAGCAGATCTTATAAGAAGCATTAGCTGTGCAGGTCTGGGATTCCCAGACCTGCGCAGACTATATGAAACATCTATGCTGGTGCATGCACTGGAATGGCAAAGTAAGATTGATACAAAAAGTAGATGGATGCAGCTTGAGGAAGTTCAAACTCTCAATATGAATCCATTTCACCTATACTGGGTTACTAAGCACGAATTTAATAAACTGGAAATAAAATCCCCAATAATTGTAGACATATTTAATAATATGGAGAAAAACAGAATTACCTCTGGGACGATAACCCCCTTAAAAGCTAATGCTCCTATAGAAACACTCAAATTTTATATTCCAGACTTAAATCTTTCTGTCTGGAAAAATAAGGGAATAACATATATCTCAGACTTAATGAATAATGACGGCCCAATTCCATTTCAACAAGCTAAAGATAAATTCTCTCTCCCGGAAACAGAGATTTTTACATATCTCAGAGTACGGAATTATCTTAAAAAAATCAAACTCGCCCCTCAAGATATTTTTCGACAAATTCATTGTAGCCCACCATAAAACAAAATTAATCTCAAAATTAACATTGCATATGGACCAAAGACAACATTTTTTACTCCCTACTTCTATAACTAAATGGGAGAGAGATCTCCAAAGATCTTACTCGGAGGAACAATGGTATAAAGTAGTTGAGCTCAATATGACTACAGTCCATTGTGTCACGTTACAGGAGGTTTACTATAAGGTTCTATATAGGTGGTACATGGTCCCCACACGTCTCCATAGGTTCCAGCCCGGGACATCTCAACTGTGCTGGAGGTGTGGGACATCACTGGGAACCATGTACCACATATGGTGGGAATGCGAAAGGCTATCAGACATAAAAAACAGACTCCATCTTCTCCTGCAGAAGACATGTAACCTCCATGGCCCTCTTACACCTGCGCTCTTTCTGTTTGCCCTGGAATGTACTAGTATGACCAAACCTCAACAAATTCTCACTATCCATATACTTTCCGCAGTTAAAATATGCTTGGCCCGCAGCTGGAGAAATCCTGATCCTCCAGGGTGGAAGGAGATAAAAGCTCAAATCAGATTCCAAAAACAAATGGAAAAGCCCCTATCTAAATCAGAGGCAAGTTTCCGGGACATTTGGACCCCAATGAATAGTTATCTTGATTAACCTTCCTCCCCCTCATGGGACTTCCCCGCCCCTTCTCCCCAAGACCCATGGTCAGACCCCGGGCCACCGAGATAGAGAGGACAACGAGCTTTGAATGATAGTAAGTGTGTATTAGTAGGTATGGTGAGATAGACTACGTCTTTTGGTTGGATGTAAGTGAGATTAGCAGGAACTCCTTAAGCTCTACTTCTGTTCCCCGTCCTCCCCTCTTCTGGACATAGATATTTATAATAAAATCAGGAGTCAGATAATCAACCAATATTTAACGACCCTCCTAGAATCGGTTGACAGACTGTGTATAATATTTAAAAACAGTGGGATGAAATTAGTAATACTATCAAAGTGCCTAATGTGATGTTCCTGTACTGTGATTTTGAATTTGAATGTATTTATTATATGTAATTTGCCAATAAATTAAAAAAAAAAAAAATATCATGGACAAATTCTTGAAACGCTGCAGAAGCTGTGACATAATGACCCATCTGAGAATTAAATGCAGTCTTCCACTGATATTCATATCCTAAATGAATAAGACTGTAGAGAATGTATGCTTCTCTGAGATTCATTTTATAAAACACTGTAGAGGCACAAAGGTGGTCAAGCAACTCAGGAATAAATACCAAAGGGTATTGATTCTTAAAGGGAAACTACCACTTACATAAGATTTAACTCGATTACTTGTGCAATTTAAAGCAAACCCATATATAAGACATATGCCACTGTTCTGTTTATACTTTACAACTGTGGGCTGAGTCTGCATGATGATGTCATAATATACACCCCTGCTCTCTTATCATCTTATGATAGGGGAATTATAGTGGGATCAGATTTTAGGATCCACGATGCAGGGCCTAATTTAGGCACTTTAGATCTTCTTGGACAACCAGTAACCAGGTCTTTGAGAGGTAGTAGGAGGTCTTAGTTCCAATATGAGCCATGGACACTAATGAAAAGGTAAAAAGCTGCACCCCTACCTCTCTCCGAACACTGATTAAGGAAGTACAAGTGACAGAAGTTACTGGAAGATGGAACTTGAGACAACTGGGTTTTTGAATAGCTGGCCCTAGAGCAGTACTGGTTCTGAGATATGGAATAACACACAGCCACTGGTACTGAGAAATAGAATTTTGGACCATCTTGATTTCTGGTTTTGGGCAAGTTTTGACTATGTGAACATAGTGAAAAAGACATTCGGTTTATAGACTTTCGGTTTATGGAATACATGTAATGCTATTGGCTTTCTATAAACCAAAATAGAGTCCCCATTCATACGAATAGGTCAATTGACCTATTCGTATGAATGGGGACTCTATTTCGGTTTATAGAATAGCAATAGCATTACATGTATTACATAAACCGAAAGTCTATAAACTGAATGTCTTTCGGTTGATAGACTTTCGTTTTATGGAATACATGTAATGCTATGGGCTTTCTATAAACCGAAATAGAGTCCCCATTCATACGAATAGGTCTATTTCGGTTTATAGAAAGCCCATAGCATTACATACAATGTAATCGCCGAACCCCAAACTCCAACCCGAACATACAGTGAAATGTCCGTGTTCGGGTCCGGGGTCCAAAAACTGTAATGTTCGGTACGAACCCGAACAGTGCGGTTCGGGTTCGCTCAACACTATTCCTGACCAATCCATTAACCTCTTTTTCTTTGTTATCATTACTTCAATACATTATATGTTTCAATTTACTTTTTTAATAGACATTATTTTGATAAAAAAAAAAAAAAACCCTGATAGTTTGTTAACTTTTATTCTTTAATTAGTAATAAATAAAAAAAAATGGCATCTGTCTCTCTCTAAGCCATGTATTTGCCTCAGGCCAGTTGCTAAATGTTATTTTGTAAGGAAATGCACTGATTCCAATCTCAGTTGGTTATTTCCTAGACGTGAATTTGAAGGTGTAAAAAGCCGTTGGCACTGCTAGTAGCATCTCCCTTAAATAGCTATCTTGTTATGTAGAATCAGATTAACAAAATGCTTATAGCTTTCCAGGAAGTTGTATCTACAATATTCTGCTTGATTGCTGTTTTAATTTAATTTCAAATCCCTCTGTGCATCCTTGAAGGAAAAGGTAATTTCGACATGAGTTGAGAGCATCTTCTAGGTTTCTAAATACTATTTCAGTGATTTGGACTCCATAGGTTTTATACAGAAACAGGACTACGTGGCAATGACACAGCAGTAACTAATCCAAACATTCAAATCAAAATCTGTTTATTGAATCCAAACAATTTAGTTAGACATGATGGGCAATGGTTAGTTCCAATTTCCAAAAGATGAAGAAAGAACTAATTATGCATTTTGTGTTGGACCCAATTATTCATACTTTTTATGCATAGCCTAGGGTTAGGTGCCAACATTGTTCAATGGTGGACATTTACTGGAATTTGTGAGGGACAATTTAATAATGTCCAATGACATAGAAGGGTAAATACTATTTTAAGTTGAGGCGCAATTGTTACTTTTTTGCCCCTTAAGAGAAATTTTGGAAAAGTGTTCCCTAGCTGTACATATCCCCAGTGGTGTATTTAGGTTTTGTGCTGCCCTTGGCCTGATGAAGATATCCATTGCTTGGATTGCATAATCGAATAAATGGCATGGGGGGGGGGGGGGGTGTTGGCTAAAAAAATGAAGTGAATGGGCACAAAACAATTGAGCTGATGGGCAAAAAAAAACCAAAAAAAAAAACCTTCACTTTGCACAGTGCCCCCCAAGGCCCAGCCATTGTTGGTTTTGGACAAGATCCACCCCTGCATATGCCTTAATGAACAGTATTTTTTGCAGACTTTTAAATAGTGGCTAATCACAAATGAAAAATACAGTGACCCTATTATCTGGATAGAAGTTTTGGTACTCTTTAAAATACATGCCATTTTATTCACTAACCTGCAGCCTCCATGCCTCACTGTGAAATATGCAGGCCGACCTGAACGTCTCTTGCTGTTGTGGAATGTCGCGCACTGCTGGTACAGTGAGGGACTTTCAGTGTAATCAATTGTGGGGCCCTTGAACAGGTCCACCTTATTATATGTAAAAGCAGAGCTCTCTGTCTGTGCTAGAGACTCTGAGAGTAAACCTGGTAAATAGACAAGCCAGGTTTATGGCGGCCAAGTGGCACTGAGTGTTTAACTTCTGCTTCAACTTGTATCAAAACTTATAAAATTGTTTTCAAATTGACTTTGTATATCCACATATCAAACAAACACCCTATCAAATCATGAATAGTTAAGTTTTGCTATTTATTGGCAAAATGCTTGCCATAGTCTGGGAGATAACCAACAGGCTACCTCTTTGCAGTAATAGTGGCAAAATATTGGTCACCTTTATCCACAAAAAAGATTGAAGCCACAGTGCTTCTTGACATCCAAATTCCACCCATTTCATACCTATGGCCAGAGGTAGTTACAAACTTTGCTTATGTACTTTGTGACTAACACCATAGTGATGTTTTATTAACCTTCACAAACCTTTCCACAAATACTGATGACACTTTACTTGCATTAGTATACAAGCTGTGTTACAGATAGACACGTATTTTAAAATGAAAACCATCATATGAACAATATAAATTGTATGTAATTTTATTCATTACTCACACCAAATCCAAGGGTTGTTTTATAAGCTAATGACCTACTTTAATGGAGAATGTTTACATGTCAAGCTACAAATTGACATCATAGTTCGGAGATACTACAGACACAATCAAAAAAACTATTTTCTCCAAATATATGCATGTTCTTGAATGTATGAATATATTTTTATGCTCTACATTCCTACTGTATACACTATTTAGATGACATTGTCCCTTTAACTGAGAATACACATTAATCTCAAATGATTTGTAACATAATTCTGTAGAAATAAAAATACAATAATAAATGTAGACACACTGTGTATTATTTATAAACCACATAATAAAGACACGTCTCCTATGACTTAGGTGTGAATAGTGATGTTTTAGTTCTTATTTTTATATTATAGCACCTGCATAATTACCTTTTATGTCCCTTAAGCAGGTATGTTTTTGCCTATGTGGATGAATTAGAATAGCTTCAGTGTATATGTCCTTATAGTCAACGACAAATTAGTCACATTTATCACACTGAGGTCTGGTGTCAATCTTATTGGAGACACACATTAATAAAAGAAGCAGAACTGCCTGCAGAGACACTGTGCATATGGGATGCAATAGGCGTGCTGTGACACTGTGATAGAACTTACATAAAGTAACCCAGTCTGTCTTTTAGAATCGAAGAGTTCTGAACACGGAAACCAAGCATTGTTAATGATAATTGACATCATATGGTTTTTATCAAAGCTTCCTCAAGGAAAGCAGCTTTAGGGAAAATCCATAAAATGTGTGTCTTGACCACAGTCTAGCTAGTCTCTTCCACACTGGAACCTTTAGTTATGTGTTATTAATTGCTTTAGGGATGGAATAGTTTTTTTTTTTTTTTACAGTGATAATCTTTCCTTCACTGGTTTCCTGCTCATAAGAAAGATATGCACTGTATATAATGAGTGATGTAATCATTTGCAGAATTAAAAGAACCATTTTAAAAGAAAAGCAATAATAGAAAATACAGTGGGTAATAACCGTCATGGTAAATCACTTCTTACAAGACAAGGCTGAAAAACATGTATACAGTGACTCCTGGATTATACAATATGATTATAGGAAATGTAGTACATAATAGCTGCAGTGAAGGCAGTTGATAACTATGTTATCCAATAATGGATGAGGCTCATGGGAAATGTAGCCGACAACATTTTAAGCATTGTTTGACTCTTTCTACCTCATGCATGGACTCATTTATTAGGCCTGGAAATGCAACCCATGTGGTAGCAACTGGTAACAGCAGAGATTTGGCAGGTCAGTTGACTTACTATAGCCCTAATCACTATAACCTTGTATGTAATGGATCAATGTAGTCCTGTACATCCATTGTTATTCTGGGGTCTCTTATTGTTCAGATGAAGGAGATAGAAACAATCAATGGGATGGTGAATAGGTGCACAAGGGCAACAATAAATATCTGGTAGCACAGTACAAAAATAGGAAGCAAAATTAGGTGGAAGCAGAGGTCGGGGTCAAGCAGCTCTAGATTGTAGCCTAGTTATTCAGGCAAAATAACAGGAGGTCTGAAAAATATAGAAGGCAAGAATAATCCACAGCAGAAAGACAAGCTATACCAACTGTCAGTGTCACATTAACGAAGTTCAGAGTGAAAGTAAGAATAATTATTTATAGGCAGCAGGCAATTGTCCTTTGATTAGGATGAGGTGTTGCAGGAGGATATTGCTTACACATTGCTATGGGGTCATCATAGCAATGCCAATGCTTCTTGGTGCTCTCTGCCCTTGGCTACGTACATAATGACAATGGGCTTATAAAGCAGAGAGGAGGGCTGTCCTTCTGTCTGTGGACATCCCCAGAAGGAGAAGATTTGCTCACACCATAATGGGTTAGGCGAGGGAACCAGGTGGAAACAATGGAAGGCTTGTGGTATGACATCCATGGGCATTACCTGATTGTACAAAGAGGTTATCATGGGCAAGGTAGAATAGTATGTATATTTTCTTTGGATCTGTGTAGCGTAGCCCTGCCCCCTGCCTCCACAAATTTTTGGTATCAATTTGAGAGACTGTAGGGATTTGTTTTTTAAGACTCCAATTGGAGGCCCTAAGAGTCACAGCTTGTGCCACTAGCAGCTTATACTAAAATCCTGACACTCATCATCAAGATGTTCCCACACAAAACATCATGGATGTGATGGTGAGATGTTGCACTCCCTTGGGTGGGGGCACTTTCTCATATTAAGTTCTATAGTAAACATTAGTTTGAGTAAATTCTGGCACTGGAATCTACTTGTCCCAGTAGGGGGACAATATCAATTATTCACTGTTTGACAATGATTTCCTGACATCCCTCTACCACTGGTGAAGCTTGGGATGCCAGGCCTGTACCATCTTAAGATGCATTTACATAGATCTGCAGGCTACGAGGGTTGGCGATTGAAGAGGCTACAGTACTAAACTTGTTATTAAGGCTTTTTTTATTCTTATTAACACTGTGTCAAAAACATTTTTAAAGCATCCTTTCCTGATATTTTTTTATCAGACAGTAAATGTAATCTTATAATAGGTCACAGGCTTTCCATTAATTTATCAAGTCAACACAACGCAAAGGAAACTATTGTGTCTCAATGTGCTTTTCACTGCAAGCCCTAAGGACAAAAACGAAATTAAAATGTGAGGCTCAAGAGTAAAAAGAAACATTACATAATTCAGCTGTGAATAAAACAATCTATAGAATTAAATGGACAGAAAAGTGGATGGTGGAATAGAGGAATGTGGGAATTCTCTAATCTCCACTGAGTAAGGTAAAAAAGGGGGACATTACCAAACATGAAAATTAGAGTATCACTCCTATTTTCAGTTCCATGATGATTACATGTACTATATTGACTTCATATAGTATGGCAAAGTGATATAATGGAAATTGAAAATTACTTGCAGGCGGTTTGCATTTGTTTTATGGATGAATAATGTAAAGTGTGTGCAGTAAAGTGTGTGCAGTAAAGTGTGTGCAGTAAAGTGACCAATTTATGTTAAATGTCTTGACATTTTGAAATAACACAAATGCAGTTGCAATTAGGGTTTATATAATATATTGGTAATAGATAGTAACATAAGTTATGAAGGATACAAGTGTGGTGGTCATGGGTGGGCCTGGTTGGAATCTCTAGTCTGTAAAGAAAAAGAGGATGTTGCTGGCAGACACAAAAGCGTAAAAACAGACAGGAATAATATAGTGTAGTATTTAATAAAACACAGCCAAATACCTCCCGCTTAACCTTTGGTACTCACCGGGTTAAAATCCAAATGCACATATAATAGCCACAGATGATAGCAGCATAGGAGCATATATGGAGTGAATCCTAGATGGTGTAGATGGTGATGAATACCGCAGTTCTTTGATCCGGCGAAGGTAAGCCTTGGAGGAGGCTATTCACCATGAAGCCCTATTTATATGTCTCATCAAACAATACATATGGTGACAATAAAGCATACATGGAAATGAAATATAAAGGTCAGAAGAAGGAGAATGCTGGTAATAATAAGGAATAGGGCTCCCTAATTGGCAGAAATATAATTAAAAAAGCAAGAATGGGTGAATGCAAAATGCAAAATGACATACAATAGAAGAAGATACAAATAGATACATATAGACTCTATTAAAAACTAAGAGAGTAAACTCTTTTAAAGAAAAGAAGATGTTGGAGGTAATATTCACAAAAGGGCAGTGCTTTCCTGACCTATGATTTTAAGTACAGCGTGTAAACCATACCATTTACAATTCCTCATTTACTCCCACAGAACCTCAGGCTAACATTAGGGTTGCCATCTTTTCTTCAGAAAAATACTGTCCTTTGTACTGTCTCCATAAACTTAACATTAGTCCGAAGCCAATTTTTTATCGGCCTGCCGGTAAAATACCGGCCAGGTGGCAACCCTAGCTAACATCTAAGGGAAATGCAGACAGTTTGGAACATATAGCAAAGAATCCCAGGTTAACATATAAGGGAAAGAGAGTGGCGCACAACGCTTCCCTCACAGCCGCTGACCGGCTTAATAGAGAATTTTTTCTTTAGTTTTTTTGCTGGCGTGACCTCAGCCCCCTGGACCCACCAGGCCCAGGATGCCAGTATCGCATGTTCTGATGGCGGGCCTGGGAAACGGTCTAGAATATACAGCAAAGAATCCCAGGTTAACATCTAAGGAAAAGGAAGATAGTCTTGAATATACAGTTAAGAATCCCAGGTTAACATCTAAGGGAAAGAGAGACAGTCTGGAACATACAGCAAAGAATCCCAGGTTAACATCTAAGGGAATGAGAGACAGTCTGGAACATACAGCAAAAAATCCCAGGTTAACATCTAAGGGAAAGAGAGACAGTCTTGAACATACAGCAAAGAATACCAGGCTAACATCTAAGAGAAAGAGAGAGTCTGGAATATACAGCAAAGAATCTCAGGTTAACATCTAAGGGAAAGAGAGACAGTCTGGAACATACAGTTAAGAATCCCAGGTTAACATCTAAGAGAAAGAGAGACAGTCTGGAATATACAGTTAATAATCCCAGGTTAACATCTAAGAGAAAGAGAGACAGTCTGGAATATACAGTTAAGAATCCCAGGTTAACATTTAAGGGAAAGAGAGACAGTCTGGAACATACAGCAAAGAATCCCAGGTTAACATCTAAGGGAAAGAGAGACAGTCTGGAACATACAGCAAAGAATCCCAGGTTAACATCTAAGGGAAAGAGAGACAGTCTGAAACATACAGCAAAGAATCCCAGGTTAACATCTAAGAGAAAGAGAGACAATCTGGAACATCCAGCAAAGAATCCCAGGTTAACATCTAAGGGAAAGAGAGACAGTCTGGAACATACAGCAAAGAATTCCAGGTTAACATTTAAGGGAAAGAGAGACAGTCTGGAATTTACAGCAAAGAATCCCAGGTTAACATCTAAGAGAAAGAGAGACAGTCTGGAACATACAGCAAAGAATTCCAGGTTTACATCTAAGGGAAAGAGAGACAGTCTGGAATATACAGCAAGCAATCCCAGGTTAACATATAAGGGAAAGAGAGACAGTCTGGAATATACAGCAAGCAATCCCAGGTTAACATATAAGGGAAAGAGAGACAGTCTGGAATATACAGCAAAGAATCCCAGGTTAAAATCTAAGGGAAAGAGAGACAGTCTGGAATATACAGCAAGCAATCCCAGGTTAACATATAAGGGAAAGAGAGACAGTCTGGAATATATAGCAAGCAATCCCAGGTTAACATATAAGGGAAAGAGAGACAGTCTGGAATATATAGCAAGCAATCCCAGGTTAACATATAAGGGAAAGAGAGACAGTCTGGAATATACAGCAAGCAATCCCAGGTTAACATCTAAGGGAAAGGGAGATGGTCTGGAATATACAGCAAGGAATCCAAGGCCAATAAATCATCACCCAAAATGAAACACATTTTACTAAAATATCTTGATAAGTTTTCATATTTAGTGAATCTGAGCTCACCAAATAAAACAAGCACCACATATTCAGTTTTACCTAAATGGAATTAACTGCTTTGTTTTATAACTGCCTCCAGTAAGGTCATAAAAAAGTGTGAAATCCCAGTGTATTTTTTTTTTTTTTTTTAGATAGCTGGATACATGACCTGCAACAAAAGGCTTGCATCTCCCCAGTTGTAGGTGGGGAGACTCTTTTGGGCTGAAGTGTGTATATGAGGGCTTTGGTTGTGTCTTGTGTTAGAGTGCAAGCTTTATTCTTAAAGACATTAAGACAATGTTTAGAAATTGATTGATATGAGTACTGAATGAGAGAGTCAAGAATTATGCCAAGGCAGTGATCTAGTGTATTATGACTAATAATAGCAACATTTACTGTAAGGTAAGAAAGGTGTATTCATGTTTGTAGAGAAGTTCTGAATTACAGAGGTTGAGTTTTAAGAAATGAGCAGACAGAGACAGAGGATGAAAAGAAAAGAGACAGAGGATAAAAGGACGAAGAAACATCACCTGACAATGGAACTGGTGGTATTGGAATACAAACGGTGTTATTAAATTGCCAAGAGATGTTATACAGAGTGAGAACTCTGGCTAACCCAAAAGAACCCTGGGGTTCCCTAAATAAAAAGGAAAGAAAGGCAGATGTAGGGTAAGTAACAGGAGAGAACAGAATCACAAAGGACAAAGTTGTGAATGGTTTGGAGCCAAAGCAGGTAGCCCACAAAGTAAAAAAAAAAAAAAAAAGAAAGGCCAAGGAGAATTAGAAGTGATGGGTGAAGTTTGGGTTTAGTGTGAACTAGGTAACTGATCAGTTTGGGATCACTAGAGTGTTCACTGCAGAATCCAGAATGAGCAAGCAGAGATGTCTTCCTTTTATATAAACATGTGTAATCTTTTAACTTTTGAGTATTGTTGTTTAAATCTATTCTCCATAAATCTGACGATCTTTAATAGTGGTTGCAAAATCTCCTCTTTTCCGATCTTTTCATATTTACCTGATTTTTCTTTCCTGAAACACAAACCATACACTTTAATTATCAATCTACCGGACCTGCTATTTTATAAAGGTTATAGCATGAGATAACTATGTAGCTTATTAAATCTGGTTAATACAATTCTTTATGATCTACTATGTTGTAATTTGATTAAAAACTAACATTATTTTAAATGTTTATCATCTGTTCATATTTTCTCCATAGTTACTTATTTTTGGTAGTTTTATGTATATTCTCTAGGACTGAAACAATAACACATTTAATCAGAGGATTTACCAGCCAAGCTATGAGCTTAATTATCAAGACACCAAAACCCAACACCTTTCCTTTATGTAATTTTATATACTGAGTAATGAGCAATGCAGTGTTTTGTGCAGCTATTTTTTGTGTGCAAACATTGTTTAAATATACAGTCACTTTATAATAGAAGGTTTAAAGGACAATTGGCAAAATAAGTTATGTTTAACTGAAAGATTGCATCGAGTGTACACATTATAAAAAGACATGCTTTAATGAAAGAATTTAAATAAAGAACCTTACTGAGTCATATTACTTGTTTAGCTCTCACAGGGGGCAGACATCTTGGGGCAGATGGGGCAGATCATCCTTCATTTGATGCAGGATTCTAAACAGCATGTCTGCCCTCTGATAGAGCTATACAGTCTATACTTTATTTGTGTTTTTTCATTAAGGTATTTGTATTTAGAATGCTTATACTTGTTGCAAGTGTTATCTTGTAACAGTTGTCCTTTAATCAATGCCTCCACACCTTTTGTATAAGTAGATCTAAACTTGTAATGTCACCAACTATTTGTGTGCAGAATACATTCTTTCTTTCTAAATACACTAATATTAACTGTAATAATAAAAATACCTAATGTCAGCAACATATATACATATTAGCATACAGTGTTATTCTTTATACAAGTGTATACTAGTTTGGACAACTATATGACAAGTAGAATCTTTTACCTAGTAAGACAGTGGCTAGGAATGTGCTAGAAGCCTACTATTATGGTAGGTTTAGTGTTCTGCCTGATTAAAGAAGTTTTGATACAATTACCAAGAATTGCTCCTTTGTACTTGTCACATCCACTTTACATGTACTTCCTTGCTGTTTTCTTCCCAGACTCTCTGAAATTGTCTACATCTTTTAAAGAAGAAGTGGATATTTTTTTCTTCTTTTCCTTTTAAATGTCAATGCCTTCTAAGTCCTAACATCTCACATTAGCTTTAACTGCCACTGTCGCAGACCTACTGGCACCGAAAAAAAAAAACCGAAAAGGTTCTGACACTCAGTGAAGATGCTTTTGTTTCACTGGTCAACAAAGAGCTGAAGGGAAGCCCTATTATTAGTAGCAGTGAGACCAGATTTACCATTTGATTAATCACCAGAGTCAGAATTCTGTAAGAGCCGATTATGAATAAGGAGACCTGTGTTAATTCATTAGCTGCAACAGGCTTGTAATTTACCTTCTTTCTTCATTAGCCTTTTCTAGAGTATAATGGGGGACATGTAATCTATGCAGTCTCTAGCCACTTTTATTTGTGTTGCTCCATCAGTAAGCAAGAGGAGTGTTTTCTTTCTTTTTTCTAATCTCCACTGACAAAGTCATTCTTCAAATCCTTCAAAAGAGATAATGAGAGGTAACATTGCTTTTGATCTTTGTCATAATTATTGTGAAAAGAAATCAATATGCCACGGAGAGGTCACCCCGTTAAATGTCTTCTACCCCATGTCTACAAACACAACTCTCTCAGAACTTCTTAAGATTTCAGTCTGAGGCCAATTACATTACAGACCTGGCTTCCTCTGCTATGGAAGATCAGGACTGGGTCAGTACACATCCTGTCCACTGACAGAGTATGCTGTGCAGTTAATAAGTACTTTGCAAGATGACAATGTCTCTGTACTTCTGACTTTAGACGCTATGGCAAGGGGAGTGACAGCAGGAAAGTCTCAACACTGGCGTCAAACAGTCCCTTGACCATGCATGCAATTTCAATTATTACAAGGCAATGCTACAAGTATGAACCCTGGATAAAATAAAGTAATTACATCTAATTAGGCAGGCAAACATGGTGTCCTGCCATAGACATGCTGTCTTGGTAGAAGCCTTTGTTGACTTAACACAGGTAATGAATGAGACTTCAAAGTAAAAAGGGATGATTATTTAAGAGGAGACAACGTCAAATAACTTGGGGAATCTAGGTAAAGGAAAAAGAAAACATGTTTCTTCTTTTGGAATTCAGATAAATATTATTTGTCTCCTAGCAAAATGAAATTCATGACAGAGAATCATTCATCATGTTTTTACAATGAGGAAAACTGACAGAATCTTTTGTCTGTAACACCCTAGCAATTTATACAGCAAAACACAGGTTACTTAATAATATTCTTAGTTTGTTATTGCTGTGAGGACATATTCTCTCTCTTAAAAAAAATAAAAAATAAATTCTGCACATTATTATTAACATTTTTATAAAGCACCTCAGATTCCATAGCACTGTATGAAGGTATTATTTGAAAAAATGCACCTTTTGATTTAAAGAGAAATTGTCACTTTTTTAGTACCATGTCAGCGAATAACGCTTTCCTGCGCATTGTTCTCCACTCCAGTATGTCAGGGGTTAATTGTCACAATTATAAACTGCTAATTTATTCAGTATCAGTATTTTATTACATAACAATAGTTGACTGAGGTAAGGTAATGCCAGGGATTTCCTTGCACATATGTTTTTTTTAGAGTTCAAGTGTGAAAGTGCATGTTATTAACAATAATATTTGTGTTTCTGTATGGGAATAGCCAACATTGGAAAGCTGAATTTCTTCCCCATGTGCTTGCATACACCATATCTTTACCCGATAGTTACACCATTGCTTTTATATCATGTTGTTGGTTATGTATAGGTTCACTTCTTTACAGCTCCACTAAACACAATTTTTGTGTCGTATACTGAGTGAAAATGTTTGACCAAAAAGTCATAATGTCCTTTCTTTTTGAGATGTATTGTACCTCAAGAAAAACAACAACTTTAGTGCAGTTTTTCTACCACCGGCCTTCTTGGTGTCATTTTTTTCCTGTAGTAGATAGATGCAAAACATCTAATATTTCTATAGTATATTACCAGCTTATTCATTATCACATATATCTTTTCACAAAAATCCAAGAAAAATTAGAGGAAAGCTAATTGGGAGGTCAAATTTGATTTGGAAAAAAAAAAATGTGACCTTCCAATTCGACCTCCTCATGCTATTGACTAAAATCAATAAGGAGGCAAGCTTGACTTTGATATCCAAAATGCCTCCAGCGAAACAGAGCCAATAAATTTGTCAAGTTGCATAACACAAATAAAATAACGTAGATTTTATTACCAGGTCTGGGGCTTTTAAAATATCCCCCAAAACATTAATACATATGGGGGGCTAGGGAAAGAGGCCCTGCCAATCCATCCGCTATTATAAAATTGGTGCCAGGAACTGGCCAAAAGGCTCCTAGCACCATACAATTGATATGGGGCCAGGACAATTTAAAAATTGAGGCAGGGAGCTATCCAATGGCTCCCGGCCCCCTAAAATACAGATGGAGGCAGGGAAAGTTGTCCCTACCCCCCACCATATAATAAATGGGGCTGGGATCTGGACAAATGGCTTCCAGGCCTCCATAAATGAATGTGGCTAGGGACTGTCAAAGAACCCCTTTCCCTGTCCCAACCCCCAATGAAGGGGTAAAAATAAATACATAAAAACCTTGTTACCCCTTACATATACCTAGTCCAGGTTGGAGGGATAAATTACTGCATAGCACTTGGAACACAAAGATTACCCTGGGGAAAAAATGATACCTTTAAATAATGTCTCATGAGGCCTTGGATCCTCACCCTTTGCCCAGGGAAACGGCAAAAAAGAAAATTCCTCCTATCCTTTGAGAAGGCTGGATGCATAAAGAAATTTCAGCCTAGGAGTGGAAGGGGGGGCACTTTGATGGCCCACACCTGGTTTCTTATTGGGCTTGAGGGTTATGTTTTTATTTATTTAATGGGGAAATGATTTTTCAGTCTAAGTCCAACACGACAGGTGGACTTAGTCTGAAAGCCATTATTTTTCCTTTCCCCCATTGAAATGAATGGGGAGTGAGTTTACCTTCACTCCTCTCCATTTTCAGCAGGCTGCACATCATCTCGATCTTCAAAAATGGTTAGTGTATGTCATTTTCAGAGGTCCAAATTGTCACTATAAGGACAACAAGTAGAGTATATTTTGAAACATGGGACAAACATTTCTGCTAATGTAACACTGTGGTTTCAAAATAGACAATTTGCTGTGTTTTTATTCATTCAAGGGTCTGATTAACTTTAGCCTGTAGTCATGTGATCCAGTGATTGAAATTCATAAGGTAGTTGAAAGTTTTCTTAAACATTTATGTTATTTCTCTGGTCAGACTGACTACCAGTACTTATTTTGTAATAAAATATATTGTTAGATTATCACATTCATTTTGCTAATCTCAATTTCCCACAAAGGTTTATCTAAACTGTTTTAACCCAATGAAACTTCCTCAGAAAAACTTAACTAACCAGGTTACAACCAAAGCGAATAGGAAGCCTGTTAATTCCTTTTATCTCAGTCATTATTTATCTTGTAATTGCACTTGTTAAAGCTTAAAGGAAGAACTTGTATTTGAAAGCTGCCAAAGATGTTTCTATTTTTTTTACCTGACAGGACAAAGTGGTAGTCACCTTAATATGTAACATAAGCTGTAACAATAGTATTCTAAGCTTCTATTTTACTGAATGTGGCACTTAGCTAATCTTCAAAGAACTTTTATGTTTCCTATCTGTTCACATTGAAAGATGCAATCTCTTGGAGCCGACTAGAAAAAGATCCTTTAGGAAAGAATATTATAAAGTAAATCAAGCATTCTAGTGTTTTTTTAATCAACATGTTTTCTGCATAATATATAAAAGTTAGATGTTAGTAAACAGATATGGGCTATCCACCGGTCAATTGGTGAATTAAAAAGAGTCCCCGGAAGAAGCCCATTGGTGAAATGATCATTGGTTCTGTTTTTTTTGTTCTATTTGAGTTTGTCTACTGGACCCACACCCTGTAGGCACTGTGCGAGAACTCTGTACATAATGGCACCACTTTGCTGGGCTTTAAGATCTTGGCTGCCAACAAGTGCTCCACCCCGTGACAATTGGTTTATTCCAGCCTCCGGTGAGACGTGAGGCATTTGTGAATGAAAAGAGGAAGTTGCAGCCTTGCTGCTGACGGGCAGTGGACTTTCACTTATCTATCTTGGAGTACTATTTACTTTACCATCACGTCGGATGGGGACACTGGTGAGCACAGTTGAATTTCATGTGGACTTGATTTTCATAGTCTTATGGCTACTTTGCCCACAATAAGTGGTACCCTAGCACTATAGTTTGTATATTATACTAAGAATCATCTTCAGCACTGTGCACTTTGGAGGAGGATGCCGGCTACTATATATTTTTACTGATTTTTGGATGGACATTTATTTCAATTATATATTTATTTCTGCAATCATTTATCCGCTTTGCATTTTTCTTTTTTTGCTCAACATCCACCCCCTTCTTTTTGCTTGCTACAGGGGGCTAATTTCATCTTGGACGTTTTTTCAACTACACATTTATTTCTGCATTTACATTTCTTTTTTGCTTTGCATATAATTAACATTTTTTGCGTGCTGCAGGTGGTTTATTTTATGCTGATTATTATTTTCATTATTAGTATGGTATTATATTTATTTTAGCTTATTATCAATCTCGCCCCCTGTTTTTTGGCTTGTTCTGCCCTCTCTTTTTTGCTATTTCTGCATTCCCCTTATTGCTGATTGACTGGTCTTTATATTATTTATTATTCATATAGCTGGCACTATATTTCTTTACAGAGTATTGATCTCAACCCCATGAACTGGAATCATGGGTGTAGGAACCCCCAAAAATCTGGGCGGGACAGCATTTTTGCTCGCCGGGTATATTCTTATTCAGTAAACTGGGTGTTGTTCATAACGTTAAATTTTAAGTTCAACTGCTAATATTTACACATTAACAGCATGAACAACATTACTTACCCAGTCTGTGTCTCTGTGGTCCCAGCAGTGCACATACCAGCCAGCAGCTTTGCTTGAAGAAGGTTCCTCCCTGCCAGGCTGCCACTACTCCAGTCCAGCCTGAGACATGTGAGTCCACCTTCTGCAGCCTGCACCACATTCCGCCCGTGCTGCAGTGAAACCGGAAGTAGACCCCGGAGTGCTGATTACGCTGTTCGTGTAGCTAACAGCTGCACTGCGTGCATTAGAATGCTGAACACTAGGTGTTCACTAGCCGAATGCACCGAAAGTTTACAGCATAATCAGCACTCCTAGTACTAACCAGGGCCGGACTGGGAACAAAAAACAGCCCTGGAAATATTTGTATACCAGCCCCATAGCATTGTGTCAATAGATTATTGTTTAGAAAAGGGAATTGAAGGGTGTATTAGTTATAGATAAGACTGATATATACCCCTGCCCAGGGCAATACATAGCCCCCAGGATGTACACAAGGTTACATGTATTGCCCTGTGCATGGGGTATATACCAGGGCAGTGTGTGAGATATAACTTTGTGTACATGATGGGGCATATATTGCCCTGTGAAGCTGTATATATCAGTACATGAAATATAACCTTGCGTACATGCTGGGTGTAAATAAAGACTTATCTCAGCATCCAATTTGCACTGACGTGGCGTGCCCCAGCACCCAGATTGAACTCACAGCACTTGCCCCAGCATCCAGAATTTGACCCAGCACTGATATTGCACTCACAGGACTTGCCACAGCACCCAGGAGGAAATACCCCTGCACGCAGATGGACACCCAATCAATGGTGCATGCAGGAAAGATAAAGGTGCCAGATATGACATATTGTGCCCTGCATATTTTGCCGCCATTGGCGGATTCTGCCCTCAGCGACAAATACAGTGTCTCACACATACAGTCAAACATATACACAGTCACATTCACACACCGACACATACACACATTGATATTTGTCATAACAGAGCAACAAAATCAATAGAGCTGTCAAGAGCGAGTCCCCTGCTCTTTTTATTGCCGGGAAGCACTGTGATATACCCATTTATTACATTCTGCCCCTCTCTCACACACGTGCACTCTGCTGCTCAATCACACACATTGCAGCTCACACACACTGCTACTCACACACACACACTGCCACTCTCTCACACACACTGCCACTCTCACACACACACTGCCACTTACTCTCAGTCCCACGTTTACATTCTGAAATTCACTCACGTATGTATTTTCTCCCCCCACCCCTTTCATTTCTTTCCCTTTGTATTTTATTCCCCACCCCAGACATATCATCCATTCCTTTTTTCATTCATATTTTTCTCCCCCCACCCCTGTCATCTTTTACCCCCTGTATGCAGTGGTGGGATTTTGCCCCTCAATATGCCATTATTTTGCCTTTTAATATGCCAGGATTTCCCCCCACAATATGCCAGGATTTCCCCCCTCAATATGCCAGGATTTCCCCCATCAATATGCCAGCATTTCCCCCACAATATGCCAGGATTTTCCCCCTTTAATATGCCAGAATTTCCCCCTACAATATGCCAGGATGTTGCTCCCTCAATATGCCAGGATTTTGCCCCCTCAATATGCCATTATTTTCCACCCTCCCCCATCCCTAGTACTTACCTCCTTGCTGCTGCTCTGTCACTCTGATCTGCCGGTCCGTGGCTGTGAGGGAAGCGTTGTGCGCTCCCCTCCAGCCAAGCGGATTCAATAAAGTTTGTTTAAACTTTTTTTTTTACAACGCTTCTCTCACAGCCACGGACCTGCAGATCAGCAAGGAGGTAAGTACTGGGGAAGGGTTATTTTTTAACAAAAGTAGGCAGCTGCATACTTAAAGCAGCCCCAGGGCCGGCAGCCTACCGGGAAATTTCCCGGTATCCCGGTAGGCCAGTCCCAAAACCTGGGGGGGGATTTCACCATACCTGTCCCCCCCGCATTATTGCCTGGGTGGGATGCGCCCCCTCCGTCCCCCCTGGTTCCTACGCCCATGACTGGAATGGATGAACCAGAATGGAGATTGCAAGCCAGGTCTTTTCATCCAACTTCTCGTCCAACATCAGTGTCTGAGTTCACAACCACTCAAAAATATTGTGAAAAAGCCTTTCCAAAAGTGGAGCCTATCTTAACTACCACTTACATAAGATGCAACTAGATTACCTGTGCGTTGAAAACAAACACATCTATAAGACATAAGCCACTTTTCTTCTCCCTATGTTTGAATTAATTGCATATAAATGTAAAAATAAAATTAGGTTTCTTTCTCCTGCATCCATTTTGTAAATTTTACCCGTGATGCAATATTCTACAAAATCTTTCAGCATGTCAACTGTGGACAGAGCCTGGATTATATCATAAGATACACCCCTGCTCTCTTACTGGCTCCTGTGTATCATAATATGCAGGACTAGGTGGTGGTGTACCCTTTTTTCTACCTGTCGTCCAACACAAGAGAGAGGAGATTGACCTGATAATACAGGATCATAACTCCGCCCCTTGTGAGCTAATAGTTACAGTACCCTCCAATTCAATTCAAGTCTATGGTCAGAATTCAGACTTATAGAAACATAGAAACATAGAAACATAGAATGTGTCGGCAGATAAGAACCATTCGGTCCATCTAGTCTGCCCAATTTTTTTTGGAGTACTTTTATTAGTCCCCCGTTCCTGGTCTTATAGCTAGGATAGCCTTGTGTCTATCCCACGCATGCTTAAAATCCTTGACTGTGTTTACCTCTACCACTTCTACTGGAAGGCTATTCCAAACATCCACTACCCTCTCAGTAAAGTAATACTTCCTGATATTACTTTTAAATCGTTGCCCCTCTAATTTAAGACTATGTCCTCTAGTTGTGGTAGTTTATAGTTTATAGACTATCTTCTGTCACCCTAGCCCCATAGTGAGATACTAGTGCTGTAACGTTGTTGGGGGGTGGCACCCAAAAACACAATATTTCACAAAATGGAGGTGTACAACCACATTTGTTTAGTTAAATATTTTATTAAATAAACTCACAAAACAAAAACAAAAAACATATCTGAAATCAACAATGCAAAAAAAAAAAATAGTCAGGTGTCCAAATACTTTTGGACACAAAAAATAGGTGTCACCAATTTCTAGTTATTAGACTGATTGTAATTTAAATACAATTGTTTATGTTCAATTTGTAAACCTTAATTGAGTTTTTTTGTTGTTGTTTTTTTTAACTATGGTTTTACTTTTTCTTTGAATTTGTGGGAGAGATTATATACAGAGGAACCAGCTGTCAGAAAGCTCTCTCATATTTCCCTGTGTATATATGTGGAGCCAATGAACACGGGGGATAGTAGACTAAATGGAGGCTAATGTCACGGTAATAACATATGTTGACAAGACCTCCATTTTCACCTGTTTTTTATAACTAGTTTTTCACATAATAAAACAACAGTTTATACAAGCTTTTTCCTGTTTTTTTGGTTTGCTTTTCCATGCAGATTTTACCATGGGCCTCAATGTAGATTTGCATTCCGTTTATAATTAACAGGGGCCTCTAAGTGGAAATAAAATAAATAAATAAACAAATCCTTGTTAAGAGAATAATAAATCAGGATACAATTAATGCTCTCGCAGATACTTTATGAAATCAGTAGCGACTCCATCCCGTCCTTTACTACTGTCTGGGAAAACCTAACATGTTATTTAAGAGGTGAGATCATGAGCATTTCCTTATTCAGGAATTAAAAAAGCTCCCAGGAAAGCATTAAGTATTTAAAAGGAGGATATTCTGAGGAAATAATAAGTAGACAAATATTTCTGTATTTCAACTACAGCAACAATTGTAACAGCAGTGATCAGGAAACATAGGTCAAACTGCAAACACACAATAAATAACAAGAACTCCAAATAATTAACTGTATAAGAGACAGAACGTTTAACAATAAAAAAATAAGTTATAATATTATATGTATTCTACAAATCATATCTGTCTATCATCTGTATTTTATATCTGCCTGTCTGTACCTGTCTTGTTATATTTAGTGAAAAATGTAGACATTCATACATATGTGTATATATATATATATATATATATATATATATATATATATCTATCTATCTATCTAAGGTAATTTCAGGGAATTGACACAAGTTTTTCAAACTTAAAGCCAATGTAACTGAGTTGGAAAAATTCTTCCATTCAGCTGTATTAGAGAATTTTCAAACTCTGCGAACCTTGGCCTAAAGTTTGAAATTCCCATCTCAATTCCCTGCAGTTCTGTCTTTATTGAGTATACAGAGTAGACCCTTTAGAGTTTTATTGCTGTGGAGCTCTGTGATACACTTGCACACAGTGCACATTTCTGCAAGTGTTATTGCTATGGAGTTCTGTGATATACAAGTACTTACTGCACATTACTGTGAGTTTTATTGCTTTGGAGCTTTGTGATAATGCACATTACTGCAATATTGCTATGGAGTTCTGTGACACGCATGTACTGACTGCACATTCCTGTGAGTATTCTTGCTATGGAGCTCAGATACACTCACACTGCACATTACTGTGAGTTTTATTGCTGTAGAGCTCTGTTATTCATTCATACACAATAAAAATTGCAAATGTTATTGCTATGGAGTTTTTTTTCTGTACAAGTTTTATTGCTATAGACTCATAGCTCTGTTATACACTCGTACACAGTGAACATTTCTGCAAGTTTTATTGCTATGGAGCTCTGTGATACTGCACATTACTGCAATATTTCTATGGAGTTCTGTGACTAGCACGTACTGGCTGCACATTCCTGGGAGTTTTATTGATGTGGAGCTCTGTGTTACACTCGTACACAATAAACATTACTGAGGTATTCATGGTGACTTCTTGAAATTTAGAATCTATCCACAGAGTTACTTCTAATCCAGAGCTTACATTGAGCTGCTGTGACATGGGCAGCCTGGGGAAGGCTGGCAAGGGGGGCAATTATGAAAAAATGTTTGCACTCCACTCTCGAAGATGATGAATAAAAAAGGTGAACTAATGTGATAAATAGATAAACAAACAGAATACGGTAGATCCGAGGACTAAAGAGTCATGATGAGGGAAGGCCACCTGATGTGTTTCGCGTGTTACCACGCTTAGTCATAGGGAGACTAAGTCGCCTAATCAACGCTGTGGAGCACCCACCCTCTACACATTGGATTGCTGTGAGTGGAGCAGATTTGTTTGCTTTTTACTAAGGAGGGCAATTATCTCTTAGGCTGCTCTCTAATCTCTCAATCTCTCTCAATGAGCTCAGGCTGTACTTTTCACTATTAAATCAGATTTCTCCTTGGATCAACAAGCACTGAATAAGTATTAATACCAGGATTAGACTATCTCTGGCTGGTTGGTTGCCTTCCATGGTAACTGAGAATTATTTTGCTAATGCATGGAAGATACGAGAGGGGCACCACTGCTGAAGACTTTGCCCTGGGCCTGATGTGGCACATAATAATGAAAACTAGAATTCCAGTAATGCTCAACCAGAAAAAGGACAACATGATGCTGGCTGAGCATCATAAGAATTGGTGCTCTTCCATCAGGAGTGGACAAGCCTGGTGTTCCCTGGGAGGTCGTCTCCTATTAATAACAAAACTAACTAGACATTTTTTGCGACTCCCTTGGTTCTCACCAGACTGCTGTATTAGTTTATCCAGAGGAAGGTTGGATACATGACAACACCTGATGAGTCTTCTTGACACCGGACAGCCCACCCCATACAAATGCAAACAACGAATGAAGAAAGGATGTGGAAAAGGAAGCCAAGTATGGATAAATAATCCAAGCAAAAAGGTGGTTTATTGATAGTAGTAATCCATTTAGAAAACAGGCACACATGAAAAAACAACAACCAGTGAAGTATACACTTTAGGCATTTCATGCGGAATGGCACTTAAACATAAGCTATTTGGCACAGAACGTGTAAGGTGTATACTACTATACTTCAGTAGTTGGTGTGATTCGTGTGTGCCTGTGTCCCCTGATCTAGGGAGGCAGGCGGTCTCCACCTTTTTCCTGGTTCTCTGTGGGGGGACTCCTCATTTTGCCTGGTTGTCTGTGTGAGTGGGGGATACTCTATGGAAGAGAGGAATTCTTCTCCAGTTATTTGGTATTTGCAGTGCAGGTCCATGCCTTCATAGCCCAGACCTGTTTCTAGTATCTAGCTTGGACCTGCTCTCCTGAGTGCTCCCAATGTCAGCAATGATATGGGAAGAGATATGGCGCATGGACTACAGAGTTAAGAGTTATGTGCACCATGAAAAAAATGGCAGTTCCCAGGGGGTGGGGGGAGATGACAATTGCCCTGTTGCCTTCCCCTTGATCCACCAATGCCCAGAGTACAGTGATAGCCCACATGTTTAGGTTTGGCAGGTATAGGGACACTTTTGTGATATGGTCATTGCAGCTTTGAAATGTGGATTTTTTATTTAATGCTTTTCGGACTACATCTCCAATTATGTCCAGCCAGCCAAAAGCTATCATAGCATCATAGGAAATGGAGTCTGTAGCAGGCAGCACAGAACTTTGCTTCTTTGCAATGAAGCAGGGATGAACTACTCTGCGGCTGCATGACTGACCTATCCAGTCACTGGCTCCACTAGCAGTGTTTTATATAAATATAGCTAAAACACTAACTCTCACCCCTTTAATTTAAGCAAACTTCAATGGATGGCTTGGCAAATAAACACACTATTATTAGTCACTCTCTGCCACCATGATTGCTATGTGATTGCATGTGTATGCAATGAAATTAATTTTTTCAATAACATTTTGATTAAATAGGAAAGCAGTTTTACAAGTGGATCAATATATACTAGCAAAACTGCCTAACTTTTTTTTTTCCTGGCAGCAGCATCCGCTGGATTCGGCTGCCGGAAAAAAATAATAAAAATCACCGAGACCAGATGTGACGTTGCGTCACATCCGGTGACTGTGTTTCCCTCCTCCGTGCAGGAGATGTCCGGCGGGCAGGGGCGGGCTGGGCCGGGGGGCAGGGTGGCAATTGCCCCCCAGGCCGCCCTAAACTATGTAAAACACGGCCGCTGGGCCAGTGTTTTAAAAAAAAAAAAAAAACGCGCTTGCAGGCAGAGACTGAGGTGAGAAGGGATCGGAAGATCCCCTCTCACCTCCGCTCTGCCTGCAAAGCTGCACGGGGAGCCGAACAGGCAGCACAGAGAAACCTCCGTGCTGCCTGTTCGGCTCCCCGTGCATTGTGCCGACACGGAAGTGCCGACAGTCACGTGATCGGCGCTCTGACGTCAGACGCGCGCCGATCACGTGACCTGTCGGTACAACCGCCGGGAGGCCGAACAGGCAGCATGGAGGGACCATGCTGCCTGCCACCAGGTAAGTCCTCCTGCCACTAGCCACCAGGGAAGTCCTGCCACTAGCCACCAGGGAAAAAGGTAAGGGGGGGGGGGCAAAAAACACTGGCATATTATTGGGCAAATTGGCTGGGGAATATTACATGGCAAATAAGACTGGCATATTATTGGGCAAATTGGCTGGGGAATATAACATGGCAAATAAGACTGGCATATTATTGGGCAAATTGGCTGGGGAATATAACATGGCAAATAAGACTGGCATATTATTGGGCAAATTGGCTGGGGAATATTACATGGCAAATAACACTGGCATATTATTGGGCAAATTGGCTGGGGCATATTACATGGCAAATAAGACTGGCATATTATTGGGCAAATTGGCTGGGGCATATTACATGGCAAATAAGACTGGCATATTATTGGGCAAATTGGCTGGGGCATATTACATGGCAAATAAGACTGGCATATTGGGCAAATTGGCTGGGGCATATTACATGGCAAATAAGACTGGCATATTATTGGGCAAATTGGCTGGGGCATATTACATGGCAAATAAGACTGGCATATTATTAGGCAAATTGGCTGGGGCATATTACATGGCAAATAAGACTGGCATATTATTGGGCAAATTGGCTGGGGCATATTACATGGCAAATAAGACTAGAATATTATTGGGCAAATTGGCTGGGGCATATTACATGGCAAATAAGACTGGCATATTATTGGGCAAATTGGCTGGGGAATATTACATGGCAAATAAGACTGGCATATTATTGGGCAAATTGGCTGGGGCATATTACATGGCAAATAAGACTGGCATATTATTAGGCAAATTGGCTGGGGCATATTACATGGCAAATAAGACTGGCATATTATTGGGCAAATTGGCTGGGGCATATTACATGGCACATAAGACTAGAATATTATTGGGCAAATTGGCTGGGGCATATTACATGGCAAATAAGACTGGCATATTATTGGGCAAATTGGCTGGGGAATATTACATGGCAAATAAGACTGGCATATTATTGGGCAAATTGGCTGGTGAATATTAAATGGCAGAATAACACTGGCATATTATTGGACAAATCGTCTGGGGAATATTAAATGGCAGAATAAGACTGGCATATTATTGGGCAAAATGGCTGGGGAATATTAAATGGCAATTAACACTGGCATATTGGGCAAATTAGCAGGGGCATATTAAATTGCAGATAACCTTGGAATATTATTGGGCAAATTTACTGAGTTATATTAAATTGCAGAATAACACTGGCATATTATGGGACAAATTGGCTGGGGAATATTAATGGCAAATAATATTGGAAATGTGTATGTAATGGGGTGATGGAGGCATGTAAATGTGGTGATGGGGCATGTCCTGGTGTGCAACGTGGGTTATGGGTCATGTCGTAGGTGTGCAACGTGGGTAGGGGGGGGTGCCCAAATTTTGGGATATTGGGTGTCTAAATCCTGGCATGTTGAGGGGCATAATCCTGGCATATTGAGGGGAAAATCCTGGCATATTGAGGGGGCATCATCTTGGCATATTGAAGGGAAAATCCTGGCATATTGGGTGTCTAAATCCTGGCATATTGAGGGGCATAATCCTGGCATATTGAGGGGCATAATCCTGGCATATTGAGGGGCATAATCCTGGCATTTTGAGGGGCATAATCCTGGCATATTTAGGTGAAAATCCTGGCATATTGAGGGGGCATCATCTTGGAATATTGAGGAGAAAATCCTGGCATATTGGGTGTCTAAATCCTGGCATATTGAGGGGCATAATCCTGGCATACTGAGGGGCATAATCCTGGCATTTTGTAAGGGAAAATTCTAGCATATTAAATGGCAAATCCTGGCATATTGTGGGGGAAAATCCTGGCAATATTCGTTATAAAACAAGGAAAAGATGGCCGTGGATGGGGAGGCGATTCGATGGTGCAATGGGCCACTTGACTGGATTTGCCCCCCAGGCCTAAGGCTGCCAGCCCTCCCCTGCCGGCGGGGGACACGGAGCAGCAGCCAGGAGGTAAGTGATGGGGAAGGGGGGAGGAATAACGAGCAGGGTAATGGCACAATAATATTACTGGGCTCTGACTGGCACAATATTACTGGGCTCTGACTGGCACAATATTACTGGGCTCTGACTGGCACAATATTTCTGGTATCTGACTGGCACAAATTTCCTGGTATCTGACTAGCACAATATTACTGGGCTCTGACTGGCACAATATTCCTGAGCTCTGACTGGCACAATATTCCTGGGCTCTGACTGGCACAACATTCCTGGGCTCTGACTGGCACAATATTCCTGGGCTCTGACTGGCACAATATTACTGGGCTCTGACTGGCACAATATTTCTGGTATCTGACTGGCACAATATTCCTGGTATCTGAATGGCACAATATTACTGGGCTCTGACTGGCACAATATTCCTGGGCTCTGACTGGCACAACATTCCTGGTATCTGACTGGCACAATATTCCTGGGCTCTGACTGGCACATTATTACTGGGCTCTCCCCCGGTAGGGAGGGGACGTTTGGATCGGCATTCATGCTTTCCCCTTTAGCACGTATTAAGGAAGTCATGTCTGGCGAACGCATATGCACTTTGGGGGAACTACTGCCTGATATTACCCATTCTTTTTTGACACAATTGAGATACACCCAACTCAAACATTACATACAATCCATCCCACAACAGCTTGCTATAAGTAGAGACCTCACGTATGTCGAATTATTATGCAACAAAACTGAACCTACAATACGGGTTATCTCTAGTCTATATATAATGAGCAATTGCCAAAAGCTGAGGCTCCCCTCCCAGCATATGTCACCAAATGGGAAGAGTATTTGGGTATACATCTCACTGAAGCGCAATGGGACAAAATATTGATCTTGACACTCAAGTGCTCCTCATACACGGTCATACAGGAAAATGCAAACAAAATCCTAACACTGTGGTACAGGACGACCCTCTCATTTTCATAGAATGAACCAGTCCATCCCTGACATTTACTCGAGATGTGGGTCGGTAGGGGGCACCATGCTACATCTATGGTGGAACTGCCCAAACTTAGCACCTTTCTGGCATCAGATTGCAGATGCAATCACCCACCTGACCGAAGAACCCCCACCTTTCAGACCAGAGGTCTATCTATTACCCCACACAATCTATAAAGGCCTACAAAAGATCACTTATCAAACACCTCCTCAGTGCAGCCAAGTTACTGATACCATTTCACTGGAAATCAACAATCCCACCTACATTTACTGAATGGGTTCTGAAAGTAGAAGAAATACGGGTGTGGGAAGATTTTTCTGCCACCTCTCCACTTAAAAAAGAACACTATTGAATGACATGGTTTCACTGGACAGAATATACAATGAGCCCACACATGCCAGGGCCCGCGCCCTAGTGTGGGGATCCGTGACCTACGGGTCTTCTCCGATTATTGTGTGATGGAGGAGATCTGGAGTAGTACGGGCCTTACACTCGAGGAGCGGGTCAGTAGACTGACAGTCAATCTAGACTACAAATTCTTACCTAGGACACTGCAAGAGCATGTTCCCCTATTTGATAACTTAATATAATAGTTGTTTGCATCGCCAGAGTCTGAATCATGTAATAAAGGGTGATGGATAGCAAGCTAAGGTATTATGTAATGTCCCCCTTTGCATGATAATGTGATTAGAGGTGATCCAAAATGGATCACTGTGGGAACTGCCCCCCCCCAACCTTTTTCTATTTTATGTACCCCCCCCCCTTTTCTTGAGTTGTATTGCTTAATTTTCTTTGATTTCTTTATGTATACCCCTCTTGATTTTCTGTACCTCACCCCCCAACTATTTTTCATGTATCAATAAAGAAAAATTAAAAAAAAAAAATTATTACTGGGCTCTGATTGGCACAAAATTACTGGGCTCTGACTGGCACAATATTCTTGGTATCTGACTGGCACAATATTACTGGGCTCTGAATGGCACAATATTCCTGGTATCTGACTGACACAATATTACTGGGCTCTGAATCGCACAATATTACTGGCATATGAATGGCACAATAATACTGGCATCTTAATGGCACAATGGTATTGGCATCTGCACAATAATACTGGCATATTAATGGGAAAATTGTCTGTGGCTTATTAATGACAAAATGATACTGGCATATAATTGGGCAAATTGGCTGTTATAGAGAGAGAGAGAGAGAGAGAGAGAGAGAGAGAGAGAGAGAGAGAGAGAGAGAGAGAGAGAGAGATGTCTGTATGTATAGATATGTATTGTTTTAGACTTGTACAACTGTCACCTCGTGGGACTCCTGTGTGTTGTATAATTAATGGCGGTCCCATGTGTGTATAATTAAGGGGCGCTTGTGTGTGGCATATTTATTGGGCCCCATGTGTGGCATAATTAAGGGACTCTTTTGTGTGGCATAATTAAGGGACTCTTTTGTGTGGCATTATTATAGGGCACCTGTGTGTGTGGCATAATTAATTGGGCAGAGGTGAGGCATAAATAGTGGGGCTCTGGTGTGGCATAATTTATGGGGCTCCGGTGTGTGGCATAGTTATGGGGCTCCTGTTTGTGGCATAGTAAATAGGCCATCCAACTGGCATTACCAAGGAATCTGTTTGGCATTGTATTGTAGAAAATCCAGGGAGGTGTCACCATGAGTTTCCGCACCGGGTGACACCAACCCTAGTGACGCCCCTGGCTTTAACCAATACTACTGAAGTGTTATTGGTTAAAACCATTTTAGGGTTTAGTCCCTCGCTGGTAGCTGATATTATTCACTGGTAGCTGATACTCAACAGAGCAAACTCCACGCAATGTAATTTAACATTTAGACATATGTATTATCCATCAAAAGACACACAGCGGGGGGACAAAAACAGATAGACAGTGATGAAAAAACACCTTACGCGTTTCACTCTAGATGCGCTTACTCATAGGTCATTTAGTCCCTCTTTGAAACCATGACAAATTTGTTTTCCACAAGCCAAAAGCTATTGCATAATCAACAATATAGTGTTGCAATGTACATGCAAACAGTGCTATCAGTTCACCTCTCCAATACTATTTTAATGAGATCTCCAGCTGTGAAGTTTAAATATATACCACTCTTTGGTGTCATTCCTAAAATACCATATAAGTTCATCCAAGGATAGTGGATGCAGTTGTTTTATTTTCAAGATATGGATACGAATCTGGTGCATATTATGATGAGTTTATGGACAGTCAGGCAATAGTCATGAAAACTTAACAGAACTATATTTTTCTTTCATAGCTGCCTTTAAATATTTATTATGCTATCTACTTTTTAGCACAGGAAAATAAGAAGTAATTAATTGCCTATTTGTTTCTGCATATTTTCTTTTTTAAATATCCTCAAGATCTATTAAAAATACAGCAGACCAAGACATAATTACATACAGTAAAGTGTTTTCACAGTTAAGTTATCTTAATTAAGATGAAATTTAACTAAAGTATACAACAATGAGTTCTTCTTGATCAATAGAGATTTTAAGATGTAATAGTTTTTAACCCAGGAAAATCTTCCCAAAAGTAGGGGGTCGTCTTATATGCCGGTTGTCGTCTTTTTACTTACCTCTTTGCTGCTCTGCTGATCCGTGCGGCTGTGAGGAAATCGTTGTGTGCTCCCCTCCAGTCGCGCGACTTCAATAAAGTTTGTTTAAACTTTTTTTTTAAACAAACTTTATTGAAGCCGCGCGGCTGGAGGGGAACGCACAACGCTTCCCTCACAGCCGCGCGCACCTGCAGAGCAGCAACGACGTAAGTACTGGGAAGGAAGGAGGAGGGGGGCAAAATCCTGGCATATTGAGGGGAAAAATCCTGGCATATTGGAGGGGCAAAATCCTGGCAAATTAAATGGCATTGAGGGGCAAAATCCTGGCATATTAGAGGGGCAAAATCCTGGCATATTGAGGGGAGAAATCCTGGCATATTTGAGGGGCAAAATCCTGGCATATTGAGGGGAAAAATCCTGGCATATTGGAGGGGCAAAATCCTGGCAAATTAAATGGCATTGAGGGGCAAAATCCTGGCATATTAGAGGGGCAAAATCCTGGCATATTGAGGGGAGAAATCCTGGCATATTTGAGGGGCAAAATCCTGGCATATTGAGGGGAAAAATCCTGGCATATTGGAGGGGCAAAATCCTGGCAAATTAAATGGCATTGAGGGGCAAAATCCTGGCATATTAGAGGGGCAAAATCCTGGCATATTGAGGGGAGAAATCCTGGCATATTTGAGGGGCAAAATCCTGGCATATTGAGGGAAAAAATCCTGGCATATTGGAGGGGAAAAATCCTGGCATATTGGAGTGGCAAAATACTGGCATATTGATGGGCAAAATAGTGTGTCTCAGGTTATGTGTCTATTGGTGTCACTGTGTGTGTGTAAGTGTGTCACTTTCTGTGTAAGGGTGTGTGTGTAAGTGTGTCACTGTGTCAGTGTAAGGGTGTGTGTGTAAATGTCACTGTAGGAGAAAATGTGCGTTGGAAGAGGGGTAGTCTTATACGGCGAGTATATCCCAAACTCTATATTTTAGCTTGAAAAGTTGGGGGTCGTCTTATATGCCCAGTCGTCTTATACGCCAGAAAATACGGTATCAGTGATACTTTTGCTGGCATTTATGGATGCATGTGTTTTGTAAAAATAAATACACACACTAAAATCACACATCCAGCACTAAAGGTTTGTCCCTGTATTCATGCATGCTTAAACTCCTTCCTCTACCACTTCCCCTGGAAGGTTAACCCATGCATTCACTACTCTTTCAGTAAAGTAATACTTCCTAATATTTCCTTGTCGTGGTAGTTTTCCTTCTTTTAAATATACTCTCCTCATTTACCTAGTTGATCCCCATTATGAATTTAAATAGTTCTATAATATCCCCTCTGTCCTGATTAATATAAAGAGACTACAGGTAAAACAAAAATGAAACCCACAAATGTGATTTAATACATTCAGAATGGCAAGTTTAATGCTTGGCCATAAATGTCAAGGCAGCATCAAATATGTGACCATTTAAGCATTTGCAACCCACCTATAACAGGCATATATAAACATGGTGCACACACTGATTGTGCCAAATGTTGGTGCTATAGATGTGTGGGGACCTATGTATAAATCAGACTTCCGAAGTCTGCACCACCTCCGCCAGTTTAACACTTCCGGGTTGTACTTATCATGCTGATGAAGTCCATGTATAAAGAATCATGTGCTGAAAATCACCTAGTGGTGGAAAATATCTGTCAAATTGTGTTTCTTCCCCCCCCCCTGTACTGAAAAGTTTCAGGATATATAAAAAAAAGTACAATCACTGATTGAATGCAGAATGATAGAAAATCATTTGTTTATTAATTGGCTGAATCAGGAAGCTCCAATTTTTTGTGAGAAATCGAAGCTCTGAGTTTCGGACCCAGACCTCAAAAGTTGCCCTGAAATTTATTTCAGACAAAACAAATCTTGTCCGAAGAAATAAAACAAAACGAAAATCTCGGAGGCGCCCAAGTCTACTTTGTGGAATTTTTATGCATTATCCCAAACATGTTTAATATACTAGAAAAACGAAATTCTAACTCCAGTGGTTCATTCTCTTTTTCAGTCTTCAGATGTCGGCAGATCTTCTTGTTTTTTTGTTTTTTGTTTAATCTCTTTTTATTGTTATTTTCATCACAAAAGAAATATCGGCTGGAGGGGGGGGGGGGGGGGTACAGAAAAGAAAAAACAGGAAAATACATAAGGGTGGGGAAGGGAGGGTATTAGGACTAACATGCATACAGAATAATTGACATTAAACAATAAATCACATTTTCTGGCATGTTTAGCCCATCACTTATCAATCAGGGCATCAAGTATCTGTGTACATTACGGAAATCAGCCAGAAATTACATAGAAATATCTCAGAATTACAGAATAACAATAATGACCTGGTAAACATCTTTCCTGATTCCAAAACAGGGAAGGGGGGAAGGGGGATGGGGCGTTTGACACCTTATAGATATAGGTCAGTATACAATCAGTGACCTGACCGGGTGACCTGTCTATTCATTACTGTACATATATTCATACCAATAAAACCATCTTTTATCATGTGTGGAACCTCTACCTTGTATTTGATTTATTGATTCCTCTGCAATCCGGATCTCCTCGACCGTGGCAATCCAGTCCCTGAGTGTCGGTGTATATGTTTGCTTCCAATACTTGGGTATGAGAATTTTGGCTGCGTTAAGCAGATGAATAAGAAGTGTTCGTTTATAACGATTAACCGACATGGGAGTGTGATGAAGGAGAAAGACTAAAGGTGTGAATGGGATGGAAGGATCAGTTATTTTTTGGATTACTCTGTGTACCATGTGCCAAAATTGAGCAATGTTTGGGCATGTCCACCAGACATGCAAGAAGCTTCCCTTGTCCGCCTTGCACCTCCAGCAAACATCTGGAGTGGTACGGTAAAGTTTGTGTAGTAATGCTGGGACCCTATACCACCTTGTCATAATTTTATATGCATTCTCTTGTATTTTTACAGAAAAGGAACATTTATGTGCCAAAGTGGCAATTTTGTGCCATTGGTCGTCAGTAAATACCACCTTACAGTCATTTTCCCAGGCTCGAATAAAATATGGTTTCGTACTATGTAAGGTGTAGCTTAGCAGCTTATTTACATTGGAAATTAATTTATTGGGGGGGTCCTTTGCCAGACATAGAGATTCGAATTGCGTTACTACAATGGGCTGTCTACCAGTGGGGTTTAGGGATCTCTAAAAATGTTGTATCTGTAAATAGGTATATGAGCAAGCAGGGTTTGATGTAGGGGTACCTCGTATCTCATGAAGGGGCTTGAGGGACCCATCATCGGCAAGTATATGGCCAAGCCTTGGGTAAGGAATTGGAGTAAGAAAAAAGGATTGCCATTTGCGGCTCGTTTCGCCTGGTGGGAAAATGTCTGTTCTTGATAATGACAATAGAGGTGAGGGGGAGTTTAGAAAACCAGGTATTGTAGACAGTTTTCGCCACATCTTTAAAGTATTAGGGATCGTTGGGTGAGAGTCATCCACACTAACCCCCTGGGCTCTGGTAGTCCAGGCTGCTATCGGGATCGGGACCGAAAGTGACCTGTTTTCAATTGAGACCCACAATTTGTTTGCTGGACGTGTCCATTCAATTACTCTAGAGAGAATTGAGGCCTTATAGTATGTCTCAATATCCGGTAGGCCCAATCCACCTGTTTCTTTAGGTCTGATCAAATATTTGTACCCTAGCCTGGGGTGTGATGTTTTCCATATAAATTTAACTATAAGTGTTTTCATGTGTGTGAAAAATAGTGTAGGAACCTCTATGGGCAGGGTTTGGATGAGGTACAGGAGTCTTGGAAGAATATTCATTTTAACTGTGGCTGCTAGATCTTCTTGTTTTTTTACTTCTGTAAGTTCAACAAGGGGAAGAAGTTAACTTTTGTTGTATTTCTTGCTCTTTTTCACTTATGAGGAGGTGATATATATATATATATATATATATATATATATATATATATATATATATATTATTTGAAGCTATTATTTATTCCAGTTACAATACACAGTTTTTTGGTAACACCCAATAACATTGTTGCACTTATGCCACCAGTGTTTTTCTGTTTCAGCATGTTTAGCCTTGAGTCATTAATATTTCTCCTTTGTTAGATGCAGGACACAAACACCAGCACAGGCAAACTGAGGCTTACATTAGGACAAGGAATGTCACTGAACGTTCTTTGGCCCACTCTTAACTAGTTTCTGGATTGACTCGGATAGTTCTATAAAAGAACCACAGTACACTGTGTAATAGCAGCAAGAAAGTAAAGTAAAGGCGTGACCTTGGGTTTAAAGCAGCATTGAGGCAAAGCTTGTGTGCTAATGTTTTAGTCCCACACGGAATGTCCAAAAATAAAAATGATAAAACTAATCTGGATGCTGCTTGACCATAAGAGGCCCACTGTAATAGCACCCTGTCACATTGTAATTATGCAGCATTGCTTTTGTCACAGGTTAACAATATCATTTTTTGAAACGGCTCATGTTGCTAACATAATAGACCTGGAGTCAGTTAGCGGGGCAGAAACATGTTTTGGAGATGTACAGGATTGTTTACTAGACCCTAGCACCGCCTAAAGATTTGCCTATGAGAATCCATGTGGGATTGCTGTGTGTTTGCATAATTGCATAGTTGCCAACATTGGTCATGTTTCCAGGGACAATCATTTGTTCCACATGCTGCAGACAGACCAAGCAAAGTGCAGCCCGGCAGTATGTAGGATGGATATACGCACAGACACAATCCAATTAGTTAATCATGGTAGGTCCTATGAGATCTTCACCTTGATTAATTCATTGGGTTGTGTCTGTGTGTATATACATCCTACATACTGCTGCACTTTGCATGGACTTTCGGTTTATAGAATAGCCATAGGATTACATGTATTACATAAGCCGAAAGTCTATAAACCAAACGTTCGGTTTATAGGCTGTCGGCATTTTACTACACGGAGACAAAGTCTCCATTCATAATTTTATGAATGGAGACTCTGTCTCTGTATAGTTAAATGCCGACAGCCTATAAACCGAACGACTTTCGGTTTATAGACTTTCGGCTTATGTAATACATGTAATCCTATGGCTATTCTATAAACCGAACATTCGGTTTATAGAATAGCAATAGGAATACATGTATTCCATAAGCCGAAAGTCTGTAAACCGAAAGTCGTTCGGTTTATAGGCTGTCGGCTTTATACGGAGACAGAGTCTAAAATTATGAATGGAGACTTTGTCTCCGTATTTTTAAAAGCCGACAGCCTATAATCCCTCCTCCCCATTCTACAATAATTACCTGGATGCTTTTTATCCTCCACAGGCTTTCTTCCCGGGACAGGTGTATCGTCCATCCCGCCCTGATGTTGGCCCTGTCAGCAGGTACCAGGAGTTTCAGGCAGCACCAGCAGCATTTTTGTCATGTTGAGGCTGATAGGTGCTGGAGTTCCAGTACAGATCCAGATTAGATTTGAATGATCCATTGTTAGCCATTAGAAGCAGGCCCGCCATCAGGGGGTGATGGGCGATACCGGTGTCCCGGAGCTCGACGGGTCCAGGGGGCCTGGCAGGCCCGGGTCACGCAGGTTACTCTGGTCGCATTTTTTTTTAAACAAACTTTATTGAAGCCGCGCTGCTGGAGGGGAGCACACAATACTTCCCTAACATCCATGGACCTGCAGAGCACCGGGAGACATCAGCAAGGAGGTAAGTACTGGGGAAGGGGGTGGAGAGTGGTAAATAACGAGCATACTGAGGGGCAAAATCCTGGCATTTTAAAGGGGCAAAATCCTGGCATTTTGAGGGGAAAAATCCTGGCATTTTGAGGGGAAAAATCCTGGCATTTTGAGGGGAAAAATCCTGGCATATTGAAGGGCAAAATACTGGCATATTAATTGGCAAAAGAATGGCATATTGAGGGGCAAAAGAATGGCATATTGTGGGGAAAAATACTGGCATATTATATGGCATATTGAGGGGCAAAATACTGGCATATTGAGGGGGAAAATCCTGGTATATTAAATGGGAAAAGAATGGCATACTGAGGGGAAAAATACTGGCATATTAAATGGCAAAATACTGGCATATTGAGGGGCAAAATACTGGTATATTGTATGGCAAAATAGTGGCATATTAAATGGCAAAAGAACGGCATATTGAGGGAAAAATAATTACTTATCGAGTGGCAAAATATTACTGTCATATTGAGTGGCAAAATATTACTGGCATATTGACCAACTGCTCCCAACCACCCTCCATATTACATTAGACCGGGATAACATGCTTGTGAGGGACGGTGGGGCAAGTGGGAGATATTTTCGGGGGGTGGGGGGGGTGGTAGGGGGCCCTGAAATTCCAGGTGGCGACCCTGATTAGAAGTATTCACTGTATATACCCATGGACAGCACAATCAACTTGTCAGGGTTCTACCCTGACTTCCTGATAGATTTGTATTCTAATTATGTGGCAATATGCCTCCTTTAACCTCTAGAGGTCACCCTACCTTTGTGTTGCTCTGTTGCTTCTCTCAGTGGAGTCACTGAGCTGGGCCTTGTTAATTAAGTAAATAAATCTCTGTTCCAACAATGCTTTTGAATATAAGTTGGTTGCCTAAATGTTATGATCTATTTCATCTGGTTCCTGATCCATTGCTGAAAGTTGCACTTTTCTTCTAGCCTATCCAGGAACTGGGACCACTATCCTTGAGGCCTCCCTGCCAACCATCCAACTACAGCATATACTATTCCATGGTTCTCTGACAAGCATCCCTATCCAGGGTTAGCTTATTGGAAGTCTCTCAGCTAGGCCTAGATATCACAGAGCGCAACACCAATGGGGGTGTCAGAGGAGGCACCTGTCTACCGGCGCCTCCTCTGTCCCCCATAGAACAAGTAAAAAAAGTATTATTTAGGTGCTGATCATCTGTGATATGAGTCATCTTATCCCTGCCAGCAGCCCTGATCACAGAGAGTCTGCATGGAGGGAGCAGCTCCTTCCACACCACAGTCAGCCCTGGAGGGTGCCCAACAGACCACCCGGGTCTAGATGAGACCCCCCCTCCCAGACCATAAGGGGAGGATCCTGGTAGGGAGGCTAATAGTAGCATTTTTTTTGCTGTGGACTACTCTTCCAGTGATGCTTAGCCAGCATCATGGTAGAAACATAGATGAGCATCATCTGAACTGTAGTTCTACTGTTGACGGCACATTCCATGATGCTCAGATTGTATCATGGAAGCAGTACGTCTGACCGAGCCTTATGGGAACTGTAGTTAACAGCAGATGGTATGACAGGTATTAGTTGTGGACTACAACTCCCATGATGCCTAGCCATGATGGACACCTGGTTGAGAATCATGGAAATTGTAGTTCACAGCAACATCTGCAGTCTTATCTACTGTTGAATGCACTTCCATGATAGTGCTCAGCCATTAACATGCAAGCAGTATATCTGTGGCCCATTAATGGGCAAATAACGGAATATTAATTGGCATAGTGGCTGTGGAATGTTAATGAGGAAAGAGTGGCATAAAATGGGCATACTGGCAGTGGCATAAAATGTGAAAAGAATGGCATATTAATCACAACCTCTCAGAATATCCTGTCACTCATCTGGTTGTAGTCAGGGCCGGCCTTAAGTGTTCCGGCGCCCTGTGTGGGCCTCCTTCGCGGCGCCCGGCCTACCATTCACCCCATGCCTGTCTCTTCCCTCTCCCTCCATGTAAGTTTCCCTCCCTTTCCATGTTTGTCCCTTTGCCCTTCCTTGCTATGTCTGTCTCTCTCCAACTCCCTATACCTTTTCTCTCTCCCCCTCCTTCCCCATATCTGTTATCTCTCTCCCCCTCCTCCCCACATCTGTTCGCTCTCTCCCCCTCCTCCCCATATATATTGTCTCTCTCCCTCTCCGTTTTCTTAACTCCCCCTCCTCTGTTCTCTTCACTCCCCTCCTGTTATTTTCTCCCTCCCCCTTTCTCTGTTCTCTCTCCCCCTCCCCTGTTCTGTCTCTCTCCCCCTCCCCTGTTCTGTCTCTCTCCCTCTGTTCTGTCTTTCTCCCCCCTCCCCTGTCCCTTCTCTCTCCGCCCTCCCCGTTCTGTCTCTCCCCCTCCCCTGTTCTGTCTCTCTCCCCTCTCCCCTGTTCTGTCTCTCTCCCCCCTCCCCTGTTCTGTCTCTCCCCCTCCCCTGTTCTGTCTCTCTCCCACCTCCCCTGTTCTGTCTCTACCCCCTCCAGTTGTTCTTTTCTGTCTGCGAGGGGTTGGAGCTCACCAGTGAGAGGTGTAGCTCTTCCCCCATCCTGCCTCATGGGGAGCCGCAGGCAGCATCCACAGGCAAACCTTTTTTTTTTAAACTTTTTTTTTTGCTGGCCGGACGGGCACCCCTTGGGGTGTTCTGCCCTGTGCGATCGCACAGGTCGCATACCCCTAAGGCCGGCCCTGGTTGCAGTCTACTTTGGGGTGACTATTGTAGAGTATGGTGAGCAGGCTTTACTGACTGCATTTAGGCATTCTGGTTACTCTCTTTTTGTTCCTGAACTTGTCTTTACAGCCAGGGCCGGCCCAAGACATTGTGCTGCCTGGGATGAAAAACAATGCTTCCTCCCCACCCCCCAAAAAATAGCCCACAGTCATGATAATTCAAACTAAAATGAAACTTATCAGGAAGTGATAATTTAATGCAAGAGCACCTTTCTATATGAAAAAATACTGTATTGGCCAGAGTATTGGCTAGCCATGATGGAAATGTGTACTCTAAATGTTTATCATTTAAACTTAATGTACAATATTTGAATAAGTTATGTTATAGGTCAGTAGTCACATATTATCTTTTGGGAAATTGCAATATTATGATAATAGGATGTGCAATTCCCTAAAACATAATGTGACCAGTGACCTGTAACAAAATCCAGATAGATATAAACAGTGTCAGAGGAGTTAACTCCTTGGTGGCTAGACAGATATAGGCAGTGTTAGAGGATTTAACCCCTGATGAGTAGACAATTATAAGAATACGGATAACTAAATAAGACCTTATAACATACAGATATACATGCGGTTAACGAGATCCTAAGGTCTTTCTTCTCTTAAATCTGCTACAAGGGTGAACTAGTTTTTGTTTTGTCTGTGTTTGTGTCGTTTTTCGAATTTTTGTAATAAATTAAATTAAAGTAGGAAACTTAATTTATAAGAGTATTCGCTAAAGGATGATATGCTTGTAAATATGATAAAATATTCTTATCTCAAACAGCAGAAATCTGATGGCTTAAAAAAAAAAAAAAGTATAGGCAGTATCAGAGAAGTTAACCCTTGGGTAGCTGGACAGATACAGGGAGTGTCAGAGAAGTTAACCCCTTGGGTGGCTAGACAGATATAAGCAGTGTCAGAGGAGTTAACCCCTTGGGTGGCTAGACAGATATAGGCAGTATCAGAGAAGTAAAACCCTTGGGTGGCTAGACAGATCTAGGCAGTGTCAGAGAAGTTAACCCCTTGGGTGGCTAGACAGATATAGCCAGTGTCAGAGGAGTTAACCCCTTTATCCACACAATAACTCACTCACACACATACACAGACAGTCTATCACTCACAGATACACACTCACTTTCACTCACACTGACACACACACGCTCACTCACACTGACATACACACACTCACTGACACACATACACACACTCACTGACACACATGCACTCAGTTTTTCACTTACCTGGTCCAGGCATTTCTTGCTCGTGTGAAGGAGGGACTGAGGCAATCATGGGAGGCTTCTGAACACTCCAATCAGGTGAGTTGAGAGTCTTACCTGATTGGCTGAGACCAGCAGCAAAGTGCCGCCTCTACCAGGGTGCCTTCTGGGGTAGCTGCCCCAGTCTGCCCCATTAAGGGGCCAGCCCAGTGTACAGCTCTTCTTGACTGTTTTCTCTGGACATGGTGATGGTCAGTATATGTCTATTGAAATATATATATATATATATATATATATATATATATATATATATATATATAAAAAGAAAAGATAGGAGACCACCGTTTAAGGGAGTTTAATCCACCAAAAAACAACAACGTTTCAGCCTAGCACTGAGCTTTTTTCAAGTCTTAGACTTGAAAAAAGCTCAGTGCTAGGCTGAAACGTTGTTATTTTTGGGTGGATTAAACTCCCTTAAACGGTGTGCTGAGTCTCCTATCTTTTCTTTTTGCTTTATGGGCGTGAATGACGCTCCCTCGTGGCACCCGATACTTGTAAGTGTGCAGACCCATTCATACTTTTCACTATATATATATATATATATATATATATATATATATATATATATACATATATATATATATATATTTATGAAACATATACAGTTTCCGCATGCTGTCTCTTTGCCTGCCTGTTAGCCCTTATAATTTACCTCAGCATTTTTTCTCTTGATTTGAATGTACTCCTCTTTTGTGCTGGGAGAAGAGACTAATAAATGCAAATGTTGATACTGTGACTGGTCCAGCAGATGGGATGGGTCTGAACTTCCTAGTGATTGTTGGCTTACTGGAGGATAACAGAGGGTGGTGCATAATGAGAGTAAACAAGGAAGCCATTTATCTTTTCATTGAACAGTTGGCAACCAAACATGATAGAAAGGTCTTTAAAAAAAAAAAACTCAATTAACTCTGCAGAACGACTTCCCCTTTAAGTAAATATTACACTAGGTAGGACTCCTTCTGTTGTTTGAACATTGCATTTGGCCTGATGGGGCCATAAATAAAAAAACATTTTTAATTTAATGGTTGTGCAATAGGAAATATACAATGCATAGATGGTCACTAGGCTCCACCAGACACTGGACTGGTATGGGTCCAACGCATTTCATGCCAAGCCATCAGAACCTTTTTGTTATTTATTCTTTGTTCGAGCACAATAAACACCAAGCTACACCTGGTTATTGTATGTTGATATAAACGCTGATGGCACTGTAGATTTTGTTTTGTGACAGGGAATAGAACATCATCAAATCATATATATCATATAATGTATGAATGACAATGAACTTTTAAAACAGATTTGTTTTTCAGTAAAATCTTTATTTTGTTTTGAGACAAAAAACAACAAAACAAACTTTTTTTATTCCCTTGAATGTCTAAGAACTAATCTGTTTCTTTTTACTTGCGTTGACTGGTGACATCTGAAACTCCATCCAAGTGATGTAATTAACTGTAAATTAGTGCAGCTGTGATAATGTCATTGTGGACGATGATCATAGACCACAGGCGTTAAACCGTCTTTAAAATGTGTTCTTTACAATAAATCACGATGGTCAAGAATTTCAGCAGAACTATGTAGACTTTTGCAAAACATACTTACATTAGCGCTTTAAAATGTAGCCACTGCATATGTGCATTTACAGCCCTATAAATGACATCACCAGCCAGGGTGGGCCAGTACAGAGTCAGCCCAGTAACACATGTGTATTTACTCTTCTCATATGTTTTAATGCCTGCAAAAGCAAAAAATCTGGAATGACTTGGTCGTGAAGCCATTTATTTTTAGAAGAAATTGTGATTATTGTAACTTTAACATGATTATGTTATGTTTTATTGTTTTCCATTTTCCATGTCAGTGATGACCATATACTGCTAGCCAGATACATAGTACCTTAATGCATACATCAGGCACAGTGCCGGTGTGTCAGATACCTGGTATTTGAAGATGTCATAAGACAATGTACATTTTTTGTCTTCTCTAAGTATATCCTATGAGTATGTTGTCATAATAGCCAATGACTAAGCAATTAATAAATACTTTCTTGTTGGTTCATAGCAGTTGTTGTTGGAGTCTCTAAGGCCTGTATCGCTATTACATGTCTGTGGGAGTGATTCATGAACACTGGCTCAGTTTACTTTTCACGAGAATTATGCTCCAAACTGACCGTGTGACCATTAATGCTGTTTGATGAATCACCCCATGCCCCAACAGTTATAGGAATGACATAATGATTTACAAATATAACAAGTGTAGGCACATGTCATCTGTTGGCGGCTACACAGAGTTAAAGTATGTGTGAAAAATAAAATGTTTTGTGAAAATTCCTTCTGTGTGTTTGCAGAGATAGATACATTAGCAGTTAAACATGAGCAAGACACCTTTCTAAATTAGTAAACATTTTGAAAAAAAAAACATTAATGAACATTTTTGGGAATATGCTCCATGAGTATTGTCCACAAACTTTTAGGTTGCTCCTTTGCTCTACTCACTGGCGCAAGCCATGCATAAAGATTGGTGAAGGTTTCATTCCTGCATAAAAAAGTATCAGGAAATTATAAACAGAACAAACGCACAATGGCAGTCATAGATAATCAGAGCTACCAAAATACAAATCAAAAAGCTGCATACATAACTTTTTAACAAACACCTTTGTTGAGAAGGCTTAAATATTTATATCACAGACATACTTGAAAACTAGATAAATCGTAAAGCATTTTCCTGGTCAAACAGTTTATACTAAATTGCAGCTATGTCATCATTGACTAAACCTTCTCTTTGTTTATTGAGGTTGCAGAACTCACACATTTATCATTGGCATCTACCCATTTTATTGGGCCATTTTTCCTGGACACTGATGACATTTACATGCTATATGTAGAAATCATACTTTTCAATAATATACATAATCCAGTAAGTTCCTGTAAGGGAAATCCTTAGTTAATTAATTCAACATAAATGGTATTTGTAGAATTACATACATATCAGGAAAATAAATTATCCAGATAGTTCCTGTGTTGGAAATCCTTAATTAATTAATTAATTGCTTCCCAGTAGGCAGACAATGACAGTATGTAAAAGGTATATGTGTCGAGGACAAAATGGCGGATCTGGCAAGCCTAATTAAATATCATAGAAGACATTTGTATCTCTGGACAATTAAATTGCATCCCAAAATATACATTAGCTCAGGTGAAATATTTCCTTTCCTTATGGCCTTTTCAATATAGAGTAGTAGTGCAAATGTGTGTTGTTTGTATGTACATAGACACAAATAAAAAAAATATTGGCTTGTATAATAACAAAAATCACACAACAGAATATTAACTAAGGAAACGCCAAATTGGTTGCAGGACATCATGAAGAATAAAACTGAATTATTTAGTGTATTTGTTACAGTCAGAAGTATTTTAAACATTTTTTAAGTCTGGAATGTTTGTGAAGTTTTTTCACTGTAATTTGGAACTGCTGTACAAAGTGGGCTCCATTATGTCTGCTTTAGAAATGGACCTTGCCATTTTACTTAGTAAATTGTCAACACATGGCAGGAACAGAACATTTAATTCAAGCATTTCAGGTCCTTGCTTACAACTATATGGATAGTCAGAAAAGGCAGACATTCTGTCTTTCCGTCCTTCCTCTATTATTCTATTGCAAATCTACATACTAATTTTACAATTACTTATCTCTGCCCATGTGGAAACTGGAAAGCAACAGTAAAAAAAAATAATGATAGATTTATTTAGCATTTTATCTTGATGATGCCGAAAAAAGTTTTTATTTGCTTACGTATTGCTCTTAATGGTAGCATTTACAATAAACTGCTGACCAGAAGTGCCAGCAATTTCCTCTTTCTCTACCTTGAATATTACTCAACCAATGGCTCTTTCTCTTTGAAAGTATACTACCTCACTAACTGAGGCATTTGTATCTTTTGTACTAAAGTTACATATTTATAATTAATGCAATACTAATAGTCATACAGTGCCTGCTTGTCTTACAGAAAATCTTAGTAGTATACTTACTAAAGGATAGTAAAGCTTTTTATTGCACAGGTAAGCAGTTAGAAAAATCAAAAAGGCTCAGTGATATGCTAGAAAGTTTGTTTTACCGGCTTGTGTTGTGTTGATGAAGTCAGTCTGGCAAGATGCATAGGGAACAGCTTGTGTGATCTCAAAACCAAGAAGAATACTTGAATGGTCTGCTAAGCACTGTTAATTTCTAAGCATACTCAATGTTTAACATGTATTAGGTTTATTTTTCTTTACACATGGTTGTATGTTATTTTTGTGTACGCAAATCAAAAGTTAAAGACAATAAGTATGTGGTTGGTACCGGAAAAGAAGACTTATACTTTATATTTGTTTCATATGTTTTACCCAACAATTAATTCTGTAGTCAAAAGATTACTCCCTGCACTGTTTGAATACTTTAGCAGCCATGTAATAAACTATTTGTTGATTTTATAACATTTGATATAAAGAAATACTAGAACGGTGATGGGTAACCTTTGGCACTGCAGATGTTTGGGATCTACCTATGCCTTACGACTGACTGAGCATAATTCAATTTGTAGTACACAAATATCTGTGATGCCAGGCTTAGCCATTACTGTACTAGATAAAAATGTTTGATTGATAATGCAACAAGCAAGAATAACCCTAACACCTGCTAATATTTAACTCCTAAATTATAATATCTATAATATAAAGTTTTAAGTGCCATGGAGAAGTCCACAGTTACACGCAATTGTCACATGAAAAAGAAAATCATACTGAGTTATCAAATCTAAAGTGAATATATTATTAGTTAGACAGTTTGATTAATTTGAATATATCAGACAAGAAATGTGTGTGTTGTATCATTGCTAGCTTGTTTAACTTCATGGTAGATTATCTTATTATATTTGAAGTTTATATTTACAATTGTATAAATAAACAAAGTTTGGCATAAAACATCCTGATAACTTTATCATCTAAACATTATTTATTATGTGAATGTAATGAATAAGACAATCTAAACATTTGGTTAGTAGAATTGCAAGCAAATGCATAGCTTAAGTGAAAAACTTATCTGTTTTTATCACCTCTACAGATATGTATGGTGTTTTCGTTTATGACATCACCTTGTTGGTTGATGCAAATGAACTTCTTTCAATAAGAGATATGTCATTTACAAATCATGACACAATGGGCTTCATGAAGAGAACTGCAGGGCATAGCGAAGGGACTTTCAAACTTAAGACACTTAGCAGAAAACAAGTGAAGAATATCAACGCAATCGTTCTTTTGAAATGCTAATCCATATGTCATCTATTCCTTGGTATGGTGGATATATATGTAACCTGCTGTTTGTTTGGTGGGGCGGTGTAGAATTTCTCAATAACAATGATGTCATTATTGAATTTACATTTGACTATGACCTACATAATATTTACATTTTGGAACATTCTCCTGATGGAAGTATAACTAGAGCTAGCTCATCTTGCTGAGAATCAGGTCACAGTGATAAATAATACAGATATAGGCTCTGCGGTGATGGTGATGGACAGGGCAGCCTATTTACATGAGGCTTTAAGACAGCTCTCTCGAAGAAAAGTACATACCAGAGACTGTGCGTCAACTCCAAAAATCTCTTTCAGAAGGAGTTGTCTTCACTTAGTCTTAACTTAGTGCTCCATCGTGCTACAATAAATTTGGAAAAAGTTCAGTATATCTTGTGGCCCATCCTGTGTTACCTGTTTTCTATTTTTTTGCCATAAAGTCCATCAGTCTCTGACAGACTCTTATTATATATGGCATTGATTGCCTGGGTGAGAGTCTGTCAGTGTTTGTTGTCTATTATTTGCAGCCATTTGTAGAAGCTCAGAAAGCATATTTGAGAGACACTAAACATGTCCTCTAAAAAATGGTCAGTATACTTTGGCTGGAGTCCTATGGCTGACTGGCGTTGAACGTATCATCTTTGCATGCATGTACAATAAAGGTCTTGCTTCTATAAGGTGGTGCCTTATGTGTTACAGTGAACATGAAGAGACTATTATTGACTTTTTGTGTCAAGCAATTGAGTTTCTCTTAACGCTTATTTTTTTTCTGTTTGAAGACAAATATTATTTGCAAGTTTGGAGGACAACAATGGAGGTGCATTTCTATATGTCCTGGTGGTAGAAATAATTCATTTTTATGGGCGCCATGTAGATGACCTGCTTTGGTTGGGGGGAAGAGATCAGGTTGACTTACATGGTTGAAATTAATTTGTATTTCATATGCCCCAACACAGATCCTATAGATAAAGTTTACAAAAGCTTAAATAATGGCACAATCAACATGTGTGCCAATGTATACAGCAGACTCCAGACAAATTTTGTAAGCCTGCGCTGCCTCAACACAATACAGACATTTTAGTTGCGCTAGCACTCATTGCGCTGGGGCAGCCTATACATAACAAAATGGGTACCTGATTTGTGTTGGGGAATCCTCTCTTGTACTGCAAAGTGTTGTGAGTTATAAAAAGGCACAATTGCCTTTTTTATAAAACTCCCCAGCAGTTTGCAGTGCTGGAGATTTTATACATAACACCCATCGTATCTATGATTTCACCAGAAAGTGTAACTAGCGAGTATTCTTGTTCTTGAGATTTCAGTTACAAAACCATAACTGCTGAAATAAACAATGCAAGCCACAAATTAAAACATTTGAAAATGGGAAATGTAATGCCATAACTTAAATTCAAAGTCTATTGTGGCTTTGTTACTAAGTCAAATATTTGTTTAATGTCTTTATAACACTTGCAGGTCACTTTCCAATGGTTTCTGTTATGACATACGCAATATACACTACAAACATTCATGTTTTATCTTCAGTGGGGTAAAAAGAATATAACACAAAGGTAACAGTAACAACTTGTTTAAAATTAATAATATAAATAATTGCCATTTCATAGTTTGGGTTTGTGATCGAATATAGTTTTCCAACAATTGGTAATTATTAGTAAAATTCATGTATGTACTGCCAACATATCATCCAGCTCTCAATTCCAAAACAAAAGCTCTGAATAGCTATTTGCTATCAGTTTGTGAAATACATTTGGCAGTTTAGACTTCATAAATATATGTGTGTGTAATATATATATGTGTTATATATATATATATATATATATGTATAATATAATGTTATATATATATAACTTGGTTTTCCCATGTTGTGAATACTGCATGGTGTCAACATTTTCAGACTGGGAAAATTATAAGTGACGGCTCAAATAGTTAACTCAAGCAATCTCCTGCATGGATTTGTTGTAAATGCTATTCTTGTGATTAAGACAGATGAGGTCAGCTACACTGCACCAACCACATCCTGCCATTAAATGATTCTAATTGTAGAATGTCTTGGATTCAGTTAAAGTTCCTGTTTGAAAAGGGAGAACAAACATGCTAAAGGCAGAGTACTGTCTGTGCACACTGTGCAAAATCGTATATTCCATTAGCTACTTAATGAGACGCCTGCCTCTGAATGTTAAAGTATTTGCTCATGAACCATTAACCAAAACATTTAGGAAATGAAAAGATACCTATATCCTATATATTCACTTTTATAGAAAACTAGTGAAAACATAGAAATTCCCAGCATACAATAGAAGGTTGCAAGAACAGATTGGTAAAAAGGTTACTCACAGGTGTAAGCATTTAATAAATGCTATTTTTTATATACAGTGCAATGTGACAGTTACTGATTATCCTCAATGACATCAGATCAGACACATGTAGTGGAAAAAAGGAAGCCGCAACTAGTTTTAACAGATGTTAGTTACACAAATAAAGGATATTTCTTCACGGAGTGCCTTCCAGCATGTACAAGTAGATTCCATAATAAAATCCAAGCATTTTGTTTATTTGTCCAGCTTCTATTAAATTGTGTTCTCTTTAGCAATCAAGAAATTCAAAATGTCTGCAACTATTCAATTGAATCAGATTCATCACTGTTGATTTTGCTCATAATTAACTATCAAAGGATCTGGTTTGTCAGCCATTCCATACTTGAAAACAGGACATGAAAATGTTCCCTGATAAAAAAAAATAAGTAGTAAACATAAAACTAAAGATAGAAACGAATTGAAGATGTATAGCATAGCAAGAACAAGCACTGACAAATCTTAAACTCTAGATTTTCTTGTAATAGATATATTTTGTGATATTAAGCAATACAATAAAATTGTGTGTTTATGCACTGACAAATTATCAAGGAGATAAAAGTCCCCTCACAAGTAGAGTTGAGCGGACACCTGGATGTTCGGGTTCGGCCGAACTTCGGAAAAAAGTCATGGTTCGGGCTCGAACTTGACCCCGAACTTGACCCCGAACCCCATTGAAGTCAATGGGGACCCGAACTTTTGGGCACTAAAATGCCTCTAAAAATTTCCTGGAAAGGGCTAGAGGGCTGCAAAATGAAGTAAAACATGGGTAAGAGTAGGACAAGTGTCCTACAAGCAAATGTGGATAGGGAAATAACTTAAAATAACATACAATACATACAAATTACAAATACAGCTGAGCCATAAAATAGCACTAGATGGAATCTTTGATTTTAGTTTTGGAAGAACAAAAATCTAAATCTAAAGCATGCCTGCCAGGAGGATCAACATAATTATCTATTTGAGAGAGGGTTGGAGTGCAGGGTATTCTCTTTCAGTTTATACTAAGTGACCCATAGGTTGAGGAGGCAGTGACCGTGGTGGTGTAGGTGGAAGCGGCGCTGGAGGAGGAGGAGGAGGAGGTAGCCAGAATTTTTCAAAGTGCGCTGTAAGCACAGTATTGGACTGTTCTATTTGACTCTCAGATATGAAGTGCACCGCAAGACGCAAATGTACTATTTAGCACCCAAAACAATTAGAATTTTTCAAAGTGCGCTGTAAGCACAGTATTTGACGGTTCTATTTGACTCTCAGATATGAAGTGCACCGCAAGATGCAAATGTACTATTTACCACCCAAAACTATTAGAATTTTTCAAAGTGCGCTGTAAGCACAGTATTAGACGGTTCTATTTTACTCTCAGATATGAAGTGCACCGCAAGACGCAAATGTACTATTTACCACCCAAAACTATAAGAATTTTTCAAAGTGCGCTTTAAGCACAGTATTTGACGGTTCTATTTGACTCTCAGATATGAAGTGCAGGAATGCATGTAATGCTATTTGTATTCTATAAACCGACTCTATTTCGGTTTATAGAAAGCCAATAGCATGAATGGACGAATGATTTTCGTTTATTAACCATTCATTCATTCGTTCATAGCATTACATGCATTCCATAAACCGAAAGTCTATAAACCATAAGAAAGTCGGTTTATAGACTTTCGGTTTATGTAATACATGTAATGCTATTGCTATTCGTATGAATGAGGACTCTATTTCGGTTTATAGAAAGCCAATAGCATTACATGTATTCCATAAACAGAAAGTCTATAAACCGAAAGACATTCGGTTTATAGATTTTCGGTTTATGGACTACATGAAATGCTATTGGCTTTCTATAAACCGAATCTCTTTCACTACTCACAAGTCATTACTCAATTATAAAATAGATACAGTTCCTGTGATTTTTCTAAGCCCAGTCCAACGCTATGGACCAACTCTGTTTCCACACAAGAAGAATAATACTGTTCCCACCCAAATATCCTATAATAAAATGCTAAATAAATCATGGAGGAAAAATTGGCCAGAAAATGATTGTCCAGTGTATCTAGTGCATCCCATCGATCTTATCTGAAAGTATGGAAAAAGATTTGGAACACAGCTTGCTTAGTGAAATTGACATATTTACATAACATACTACATTTTCCAATACATCCGTTTTTTAAACTTATAAAGCAACAGTCTGCATTTAGTGAGAACACGGCAGATAAAAGAAGACAACACTGAACAATTGACTTGGTCTTTGAGGTCTTCCTGAGGGATGAGATGGTAAACATGCTCACAGATAAGATACTGATTACAGGGTATTTTTCTATGTGTCATGTATTTGTGCTTCACAACAGTAACTAGTGAAACACAGTTGTAATTAAAATGCATGATACATGGGCAGGCATGTCATGGATTATTTCCTCTGGTTATAATATGGTTGCTCTTGGAATCAGAGATATCATCTAGCAATCTTTGTAATTATAAACAGCCCAAACTGACACGACACAAACATTCTTCCCTCGTAACTGGGAGCAGCTTCAGTTTATTAAAAGTAACATTTATTCAGAGAAAATTTTTAAAAATAACAAAATATCTATGAATTTAATTTAACAACACAGTACAAATATACATGTTCACATGGAAATTACTTGCAGGGGCACTTTGTCAGGATCCCAAATGTCTCTATTTTACTAGAAATCTTGGTTGATATCTCTATCTCAATGCACCAAAAGTTTTCCCACCGTCCCTACTGTCCAGAACACTAGAGGAGAAGATAGCGCATGTGCAGTTTTGTTGCCACAGCGAGAGACAGGACTTATTTCAAGCCATTCTCCCGGGCATCACACACTACCGTTGGGGCTTATTGTGAGGTATGGTTCTCATCAGATGACTTTGGTTGATCAATGTTTAACTTTATCTCTGAGTGTGAGTTTTTGAATACTGGCGCTTAAGTAAAATCCCTTTCACAGTAATCCAAAATTCAGAAACATTTCAATGGCTCCTGTCTATGACACAGATTAGTAATTAGGAGCAAGTCACACACCAGTGAATTAAACAAAAAATAATGGCAGGTAGCAACCAGATCTGGTGAACCACATTTTGGAATAAACTTTAAAAAGGTTTGGAATAAACTTTAAAAATAATCTAAAATGCAAAGTAAATAGGTGCTAGTCCCACACCTGTAAATAGGAATGTATGCAACATTACCCAATTTTACCGATATTCACTTCAATATTCCTGGAGGAACAACATCCACATATGGGGGAAACGAAGAAAACAAAGAAAAAACACCATTGGTACAATTGGTTCTCACATACTGTACCCACACAAATTATATGTTGTTTTTATCGTCATAAGAAGGGCTTTCATTAGATATTATTTTGTTCATCATATCTTATAATTTACTACAAAAAAAATCATAAAATATGATGAAAAATTAAAACAACCCACTTTTTCTAACTTTCTAACTGACCTAAAATATAATTTAAAAAAGACCCCATCTAAATAGTTTCTAAATGTTGTCCCGAGTTCAGAAATATGCATGTTTCAATATCTTTCAGTATTTTTTTGCGAGTAATGGGGCAAAAACCAAAAATAGAGTTTTTTTGTTTTTTCCTATATTGAGATTTTGACCCCAACCCGAACCCAAAATTTTACCTTAACACTAAATTTAACCCCAACTCTAACAATTATGATATCCCTTAATATTTGTAATATTTAATATTTTAATTTTAATTTTATTTTAACCTATCCCTTATGCTAAAAAAAATTTAATTTTAACCTTATAGGCTAATCTAACTATATAACCAGTTTTTAGTTAATTAAATATTTATATATATTTTTTTACATTGCTATGCTACTTAACTACCACTAGGGGCAGTCAAGTAGCATATTCAGAGCGACGGAAGTGAAGTTACTTTCACTGCCGAAGCTCAGACCTCCAGAGGGCATAGCCATATTGACGGAGCAGCATGCTCCGTCAATATGGCTCCCATGATCGCTCCGTGGGGCGATCGTGGGTGCCCCCAGAAAAGAAACCGTTAATCACGAAAACCGCTTGATTACCGTCAGGATGTGCCTGACACGTCCATTCTCGCAAAGTGGTTAATTGCATGAGAGTTCATTGCAGAGAGGTCATCGTAGGACAGTTCATCGTGGGATTGTGTACAAGGTGAGTATTATTAGTATTAGGGCTCGGTGTTAGCATTAGGGCTTAGTGTTAGTATTAGGGGTTAGTGTTAGTATTAGGGATTAGGGTTAGTGTTAGTATTAGGGGTTAGGGTTAGTGTTAGCATTAGGGGTATTAGTGTTTGGGTACAGGGGTTAGTATTAGGGTTCGTGGGAGTTAGTATTAGGGTTCAGGTGGTGAGTGTTGGGGTTTGGGAGGTTATTATGGGAGTTCGGGTAACTTTTGCAGGGATAATTTATTATGGGTGTTTACTGTGTTTGTAAGCACTAACAGTTCAGTACTGAACTGTCAGCACTAGAGTTGAGCGGACACCTGGATGTTTGGGTTCGGCAGGTTCGTCCGAACTTCGAAAAAATGTCCGGGTCCGTGCTCGAACTTGACCCTGAACCCCATTGAAGTCAATGGGGACACAAACTTTTGGCCACTAAAATGCCTCTAAAAAAGTCATGTAAAAGGCTAGAGGGCTGCAAAAGGATGTAAAATGTGGGTAAGAGTAGGACAAGTGCCCTGCAAGCAAATGTGGATAGGGAAATAACTTAAAATAACATAAAATACATACAAATCACAAATACAGCTGAGCCATAAAATAGCACTAGATGGAATCTTTGATTTTAGCTTTGGAAGAACATAAATCTAAATCTAAAGCATGGCTGACAGGAGGATCAACAGAATTATCCATTTGAGAGAGGGTTGGAGTGCAGGGTATTCTCTCTCAGATTATACTAAGTGACTCATAGGTTGAGGAGGCGGTGACCGTGGCGCAAATGTACTATTTACCACCCAAAACTATTAGAATTTTTCAAAGTGTGCTGTAAGCACAGTATTTGATGGTTCTATTTGACTCTCAGATATGAAGTGCACCTCAAGACGCAAATGTACTATTTACCACCCAAAACTATTAGAATTTTTCAAAGTGCGCTGTAAGCACAGTATTTGATGGTTCTATTTGACTCTCAGATATGAAGTGCACCTCAAGACGCAAATGTACTATTTACCACCCAAAACTATTAGAATTTTTCAAAGTGCGCTGTAAGCACAGTATTTGACGGTTCTATTAGACTCTCGGATATGAAGTGCAGGACGCAAATGTAATATTTAACACCAACAAATTGCAGTATTTAAAAATGCCTAGATGTTGCCCACTGAGCTAACAGAACAGGATTAAAGTCATGTTCCTGGCACACATGCAGTTGCAAGTGCACTGTACTCTCTGTGGCACTGGGCTCAGGGCAGGGTACAAATATGTAGTATAGCACCCACTAAAATAATCACTGTAATTTGAATAATCTCTGTAGTTTGAATAATCGCTGTAGTTTGCAGATTCAACACCAGAATTTTTTTTAATCTGTCCCTCACAGCTGCAGCATCCTCTCCCTACACTAAGAATAGCTCATGTGATGTGCGGTGACTCCAGCTTATATATAGAAGACATGTGCATTCGTTTTCGGACAAATGCATTTTCATCCGAAAATAGCATTTTCGTCCATTCGTCAGAAAAACGAATAACGAAAATGCTAAACTAACGAAAGCCGAATGAACGAATGGTTAATAAACTAAAATCATTCTTCCATTCGTGCTATTGGCATTCTATAAACTGAATTAGAGTCGGTTTATAGAATACCAATGGCATTACATACATTCCATAAACCGACATAATGAACGACTTTCGGTTTATGGAATGCATGTAATGCTATTGGTATTCTATAAACCGACTCTATTTCGGTTTATAGAAAGCCAATAGCATGAATGGATGAAGGATTTTCGTTTATTAACAATTCGTTCATTCGTTCATAGCATTACATGCATTACATAAACCAGCGGTGAAATGGCTGCGATTAACTGTCCTAGATGCCTCTTTAGAGAGGGAAGGAAAGTTTGAATGCAAAAGTCCAGAAGACTGTGCAGTGTCTCCCGACATTGGTTTTTTTACCTCTATCCTGAGGCTTTATAATAGTGCCAAAAACAGTCATCTTAAATATAGAATTTAACAAAGGCCATCACTGCAGAAATCCCAAAGAAAGATATATTTTTATGTACTCACCAATGTAATTAACAGTTTGTGCAAACACTTAATAACATGACCAATAAATGTTCATTACACTGTGCAAAAACATTAGCATACACACAAATACATATGTGGATCATAATAGTTTGTTCTGCCTTCCTCTTGATAGACAGGGTTAGAACTATTCACTAAGCAGGGAACTGTGCAGAGTTGATAAAAATCTGCTAGTTTTCCACCTAAGATATTTTTACCTGATTTTTTCAGCTCAGTTATCAAATCATCACAAATGAGTCTGATCAGGATCCGCAGGGTGCAAGGGGTCTCTCTCTGCTAGTACTGAGAGAGCCAATGGCCAACCAGACCTGGCTGCCTGCTTTCTATGGCAGCATGGCAGCTGCCAGTCACAGGATAAACTGGCGTGTACTATCAAAAGCCCATGCCAGTTTATCCTCACTCTAGAGACAACTAACTTTTCATTTGTGTTTCTAAATGACAAGCGCAAGTGAAACAATAAATGTTACTGTTCCTTTAATAACAAAATAATTGTTCATCTTTAGAACATCATGCTCTAAAGCAATATGTACTCAGAATGTACTAAAACGATTAACACTAGTGACTCCAAGAAGAGGACAATATGGGGAAAGTGAGCACTATGGTAACATACGTTCTTCTTTAATTAGTAAGTGGGAGTAATTGACTTTTTGAATCTTCCGATCTCAAGTACAGTTAAACATCTGTTTCTTGTTAGTTATCACTGTAATGAATTCCTTAAGACGTGCATAAATTCCTTAAGACAGACACATCTCTTTTCACTGATGGCTGCAAACATGTTTCACTTCCTGGGACAATCAGATGCCTTTTTAATAGCTGATGAATTTGCTCATTATTTCAAACAGTTGTATGTCACATGTGTTTGTCCTTCTGTAACCCTCACACCACTAGGACGTTTTGTCTTGTACGGTTTCTTACGCGGTAAAAGGAAAACACTTGTCTTGTATTTCTGGCGCTTATGAATATTTTAAGAACATACTCTCAATCTTTGAAGGAACGCGGCTAATGCTTTTCTATTAATTTTGTATTTTAATTTCCGAGAGTGAAGCTTCCGTAGCATTTTAGACATGAAAGATAAATAAATTATATGTGCTCTGGATGTAATGCGGACAAGCAATAACTGTGATTTAATTATTCTTGAAAATAATTTAAACCATTTCCTGTCATGATTCTTCTTGTCATGTACTATATTAAAGGACGTATTAAAGAAAAAGATACCATTTAGAACAGATAGATTTAATGTTCACATCAGTTTTAAAGAAACAAAAAGGCATGCAATGTTTTGAATGACATTCAATGAAAAAAGACTATGCTTCTTCCCATCCTACAACATAATCTCTCCAACCTGTCTAACATGGTTCACTGAGGTTTAATAAAGATTGAACCCTCTCACACCAGGAAATGCAATGGGAGTGTGCTCTGCTCTAAAGCATGTGCACATCCCTGCCTGTCTCCTTCAATATTGGGTTCATTCACTGACCCCAATGATTCATTTAGAAGATGTGAGCATTTTGGCAGCTTTTCTGTGTAAACTTTTGCACAGATCTATGATTCACTCAGTAAGGAACCAATACGATTATTGCTCGGTGCCTCCGCACTTATCGTTCAAGCCACTGTAGTCTAGAAGGTGTGAAGATCCCCATTTTTTTAGGGTGTTTCTTGGAGGTGACTGTCTGATGTGTCCACATTGATGTCCGTTCTCTAAATTGCAAACAAACAAGGGAATTGCAAGAAACAAATATTAATAGTGGAGTGGCTGATCTATATAACTTGGCAACTAATTGCTGATTTTAGTGGTTCCCTTGTCAAATCACCACTGTTCACTTTTTAATGAATTGACCCTACTGATGTTGTGACATTATGGAAAAAGCACGTTGAATTACAATTAGTACCATTACTCTGCATTTCATAAGGCAGTGGTGGTGTGAGAGTAAATTTATTTTTATCTAAATCTGCAACACTAGAACAATAAGTACCACAATACCACAAGTCATACCTCTGAAAGGAACTCAGCTTAAATATTTTTTGTAGGCATGATATATATTTTGTGCTAGCAGGCTTTCGAGCACATGTACATGTGTGTTTTAAATGCATCTGTGCTGTCACCATCCGATGACATCACTTTTTGACATTATATGCAAATATGCAATTCAATAGAAAATGTAGAATTTCTGTATTGAGACTCAAGGTGATGTTATAAGCATGGGATCATTAAGACACATTTCTCTTAATCTATGCTGTTGCTTCAAAATCTTCTAACACAAGCAATACATAAGGTTTTGTGCTCTACAATTACACTGGAAATATAAAAAAAAGTGATAGACTGCGTGATGTGGTTGGTGCGCTGTGTGACCACCACCTAAACTTTTGCAAGCGTTAATTGCGGTATAGATGGTTGTTGTAATCGCCAATTCTCCTCTTACTAAACAGACATGGAATACAATGCATAAAGCTGCATATAGTATGATATAGTAATCAAAAAGATTGCAACATATGTAGGGATTATACTCCCAGACTCCCAGATGGGTCAAAGCTCATCACACACACTGCTGGAAAGCTAGTCCTCTTCTTAATACTCGGATAATGCAAGTAAAAAAAACAGCAGAGGAGCCGGTGTTAATATAAAGGACATAAACATTTAAAAGTAGTAGTATCTTATATGTATAGACTGTTGTCTTCAGCTCATGAACATTTCAAAATGGGTCTGTAGAAATTAACAGAAACAGCAGAAAAATACTAAAAACAAAACATAGACTGAAAGTCCAAAAAAGAGCAGAAGGTCCAAAGTATTGCAAAACTCAGGCTCACACAACGCGTTTCACCCGCTCAGGGCTTCCTCCTGGCTTCTGGAAATATTATTTACAATAAAACAGTTTCTTTAATTGGTTAGGAATGCTATAAACGTATCATATGTTCTGTAATATGAACATGATCTATTGGAGATCATTGCAATTTCATAATGGACTGAATATAAAGATGCTTGCGTTTTACAGCCAATGTTTTATTTTTCATTTAGAATGACATTCAGAGTTGCAAATATAGTTACAATATAAATGATTTAAGTGACTGTTGATCCTCCGTTTGTCAGCAGAAGGGCAGAATGGAAAAAAACAACAACTGCCAAAACAATCAACAGCAACATTGGGCTTATTTTCAAATGTTTTCAAGTTGAACAGAAAAATATCTGCAGGGATTCGACATCAATTATTATCCGGAAGAACATGCTGTTAAAATGTGTTTTTTTTTTTTTTTTCATGAACAAACATTCTAAAGACAGCCTAGAACAGTTATTTTTTTTTCATACGTCTTACTTTTCATTTTTTGAGGAATAATAGGCTAGCTCTTCAGTTGCTGCCTGTTCTTGTTGCTGATGGTGCTGCCTGCCAATTAACAGCCCAACAATTGTCAACATTAGGCTTTTTAATGTCTTTATAGGAAGTAGGCCATCGACAGAATTAGGACTGGCATTTTTTCATGCTGGTGCAGACTGTAACACAAAAAGATTACATTAGGAACAATAAATAAAATCCATTCAGAAGTGGCATTCATTTGACAAATTACACACAGATGAGAATTATGTTCATACAAAGTAGTGCACTAAAAGCAAATATAATACATGCTTTAGACAGACTTAAAGGTTGCTTTCTACCTATATATTAAATCCAAGGCATTTTAGACTTAGCTATTGATTGAGTTCCTTAATATAACCTTTTGTTTTGAAGAGCAAGCCATTTCATTGTAATCTAGTGTATAAATCATTTTTTCTGGTCTACTTAAACTTTTCTTTTTGCCAAGTCTTAATTTTTCATGCAGTTTTGATAAGATAAGGAGGGAAAAAATAAATACAGATTTCTTTTATATTCTTTGCTTCATATGCAGAACCTTTTTAATGGTTTTCTATTGCCACCTGGCTGCTCAAGCAGAAAAATTGTTCTCAATAAAATATTGAAGAATCAGTAGAAAATGTTAAACACATGAATTGACAGTTCCTTTTGCTGCAGTAGTGATGGCTAAACTTAGCCCTGGATATTCTCACCGAGCATCATGGGATACATAGTTCCAAAACTGAATTTGGTTATAGCTAAGTTTCTGCATATCATTTTACCTTACATATTTTATTTAACATTAGTATGCACATGTATTTAAATAATCATTTACTAGCATTTTATAGTCAGTGTCTTGTTTTACATTGCAACAGATATATTGCAAGAGTAAACAGCTTCAATCTAAGAGGTAAAAGCACCTCCAGTGGTAAGTATGCTACAGAAACAGTTAAAGAGTAACAGGTTGCCAAGCCTTTCTAGGAGTAATGAGTTCATTGTTCCAGAATGAGCCCTGGTTTCAGAAGTTTATATTATTTATATTTATATGCAAAATACTTGGAACCACACAATTACATGATTGCTTGAGACAAATTGTGCCTATTTTAAGAGAAAATGTGGAGAACACGCACGCCGGGTTATTGCTTAAATCAAGCTCTCTTATGTTGGGTTCGCTGTGGTTTGGTTTACCACCAAAGTATGAAAATCGTGGTAAAGTTCATTAAAAAGGGAAATAAATATTTATTTGCCCAAGCCCCAATGGCAATATTTCTGGCACCACAATAATTTTAGCTTTTCTAACTAAGAACCTGTCATTTAAAATCTGTATGCCCTGTAATCAAGACAGTCACCACTCAAAAACACAGAAAACCAAAACAAGATGCTATATTTTGAGATAAGTCAAGTTGTCCCATTTGCTTTACAAAATATTGCACAATTATTTACAAAACAAAAAGGAGAGAGTAAAAAAAAGAATGATTGGCTAATATTTACCTATAAAATAACACCTGTGTATGAGCTCTAATCTGAGTAGAATGCATGTCTACCCTCAATATCTTTTAAACAAATCAGATATGTCATTTTGAGGTTAATCATGCAACCAGTGGGAATACCAGAAAATATGTCAGCACCATGAAATATGATTGTTCTTAAAAAAAAAAAAAAATACTATACTAATAGTAATACTATGTTAGATCAATAATAATAAAAAAAAAAACACTGTAGGAGAACACTATAAGATATCAATATCATATGTGCCAATATCCTGTAACTCTGACCACATAACCACATGGATAATTGGAGCTCACTGAAACTGTGTATGTCTTAAAGATTGGTTTTAACCCAATGGTGTCTGTACACATGCAGCAGTCATGCTAGGACTGAACCAAATTTGATGGGACAGGACCGGCAAATCTGAGACTATTGATGCAACAGGTATGCAGTAAGTCTTGGGATTTGCACTTTAAGATCCATACAAAGGTATCTACACTCAGTGGTCACATTAAGGATACCTGGTTATTAACATGGATAGAAAACATGCTTTGACAATTCAATCAACAACAGCTGACATGTTCTTGATCCTGAATATAGTTACCTGAGTAGCTTCACATTTGTATTTTTCTGTCAACATAAAACTACATAAATACTTTATAAACCTGAACTTGGAAGAGTGAAGCGTTTCCCTTATACAGTATGTATATTACCCCACATATCCAAAACTGAGTAGTTCTTTTTGCACACAGATAAGTTTAAAAAAATAAGCAGTACTCTTTTAAATGGGGAAATAAAATAAATGCCCCAGTAGCTGTTTCTTACAGCGTATGTGTAGTTCACAGATAAAAGGGGGGTTGAAACATACGAGAGGATTTAGCAATGCACAATAGTGCACAATTTCAGCATCTGTTGACAGCACATTAATCATTCTTGATAATTTTACAAGACCTATGATTTATGCTGGCTTTTGATCTTTCTCCTTGTTCTACTTACGTAAAGCATGCCAAAGGATTTAAAAGAATTGCATATCAATCACAAAAGTTATTTTAAAAATAGAAAAATTGGCTGTATGTGTTTCTGTGAAGTCTTTTTCTTTCCACTTAATTTTTATTGTCCTTATACTTTATATAGAGATATACTGCTCCCTAAGTGCTTTTGTATAAATGGTTTTTAAAGGTGTGTCTCGCTAAATTAGCTTTGTCTTTATGATAATACCTACTCAGCCACAGGAGACCTCTCTATTACCATATCAGAGTGGCACCACCCATCAGGGCAGTCCAGACCAGAGATTAAGCCTCCTCTGTACAAGGAACACAGCAACCACAGATGTACATTAGGGTCTCTCAGTGGTCTCATCAGTGGGGTACGGCTGACATCCCTCTAGGTGCACTGAGCACCATGTCTGGGTATACCCTGAAAAACCTAACCCTGAAAAAACCAAAGTGGCTATATTGGGAGCCACATAGCCTGCCATTTAGGATAATACCCACTCAAGAGGGGCATCACCATTTTTTTTTTGCTCACTTGCACCACTGAGGGGAGAGCTCTTCATTAGCATATCAGACTGTTCCCACCTAGGCCCCATCAGTGTGATACTGATGGTGTCCCTCTATGTGCAGTGAGCCAGGGACCCACGTCCAAAAACAAAATGTGAACCACATCTGAGACCAAGAATGGACACCACTAAAATAGTCTGTGATTTAGGATGATACATACTTGGAGGGGCATAACTGTTTTTTTGCTCACTTGTACTATTACAGAGGAGACCTCACCATTAGCATATCAGACTGATTCCACCCATCAGGGCACTCCAGACCCTAAATGCCTGGCAAGCCCCCTCTGCATGAGGAGCAGCGCAACCACTGATGTTTGCATAAGCCTCTCATAGGCCTTGTCAGTGTATCATGGCTGGTGACCCTCTAGGTGCAGTGAGCTACATCTGGGTATAGCCTGGATAAATCAAGGTGAGAGAAATGAAATGGCAGAAACATCTCAGACTGAGAATGGAGAGCACTAAAATAGGCTGCTCTTTATGATAATATCTACTCCGGATGGACATCACTGTTTTTTTGCTCACTTTCATCATTACAGAGTAATATAAATAGAATATGTATGATAGTATGCCTATGCTTATTGAAAGCCATAAGCTAAAATACAAAGCTTACAAATTATAGACTGACACTATAAAAATGTAAAATATATGTATCCACTTCTAAGAGTGAGGGAATTACTTATGGTAGTTATTTTACATCTTTGAGAGCCAGCTTTGCCAGAATCTAATGTTCTAACTGAACATTGCTAAGACTTGCATGTGTAATTACCTTTTCATTCTGAGGTTTTCAGGTAGAAGCAAGTCATTTTGGACCAAAGGCTTTCCTCCCTCTATATTGCTGTTATGCGACGTAGTCCTCGCACTATTTTTGAGATTATGCAAAGGTGAAAATGAGGTGAAATCATCAATTAAAACAATTGTGCTGAACAAAAGTACTAATATAGCTAATACTTTGTAAATAAAACTTGTCACAGTGTGCAGTTGATTGAAGGTCTCATGTTCAATTTTGTGGATAGCCAAAAAAGAAGAGAGGGACATACAATAGTGCTTTCTCATGGAGCAAAATATGTAATGAAAGGGAAAAACAGGCACAGATGCCACAATAATGTAATATTGTATAGGCAAGTATTTAATATAAAAAACAGTTAAAAACCTTACATAAAAGTATTGGGAGTACAATCGTAGCTCACAAGATCTGTGGCAGGGACCTCCATTTCACGTCTCCTTATTTTTGTTTGTTTTTAAGCGAAATTGGAAAATTATTGAGGCAAATCATAAATCTGCTTTACGAACTGGAAAAACAATACATGACATGATAACAAGAATAAAATCTACAGAACAGCCAAGATAAACTGGTTAAAAATAGATAGAAATACCAGATTTGCTTGAATATAAGACAAGTTTTTTTTCAGTTACATGAAATGAGAAAACAACTGTGCACTCCACTCACCGGGTAGATGTAAAATGAGATGCTTTAATAGTGAAAAAAGTGCTCCAGAACAGACAAAAAAGGATAAATCCACAGATGATAGAGTCCAAAGGAAGGCAGCCTAACACGTTTCGCGTGAAAAACACGCTTAATCATGTCTGATTTTAGCACCTGATCAGTGCTGTGGAGCACCCACCACCTCAAGCATATCTGTCATAAGTGTTTGGAGCCGATATAGCTGCTTATACTTCTGAAATTACCCTTTTTTCAGTTACAACCAACACCTCACGATGAAAGCCGGCTACACTTACGGTTTGAATCAGGAGTGCAGGTGCTTCACAACGCCTGATCCAGCGTGTAGATGTATGCAAAAATGAAAAAGTGTGCACTCCGCTCTCTGATAGATGGTAATAAAAAAAGTGCTTTATTTAGTGCAATAACAGACTGGGTACAACACAACAATATTGAGGGAAAGGGCCACCTTACGCGTTTCGCGTGTTGCCACACTTAATCATAGGTGGATAACTGAGTGAACAACTTGTCTTTAAATACAATACAACAGCCAATAATTGTAAAGGTCACAGTGATACAAATGAAATGCATTGATTGCACCTATTGCAAGTGTAAGATGGCTAGAAAAACTTTAAAGTGAGATGTTTAAATGTAATCTGCAAGTGAATATGCAGTGCTGCAAGTGTAACATGAAAAAAATGTGTACATCCAAGTCAATTCATTAAAAAACACAATTAATTCATAGAAAACGTGATGAGTGAAAAAATGTATAAAATATGTGCAATGTATATATCATTATTAAATTATGTGCAATATATATATCATTATTAAACTAAATGCTCTGAAAAAGTCTTATATTCAATGTCATCTTATAATCTATGACCTCAAATCGAGTTCTGACTATACAACTATGATCCTGGTCCCCTGCAGCGCTACAGGGGACCTGGATCCCCCTCGCAAGCAGCCGCTGGATGTGTGTACAATGGAGAAAATGGGGGAAGCATTGGCTGGGGGTAGGTGGCTGTCTTGGGGCTACATTGGCTAAGTCTGGGGTTCAGGTGGCTGTATATGGGTGCATTGGCTAAATCTGGGGGGCAGATGTCTACATGTGTGAGGGAAGACTAAGTCTGGGGGTAGATTGGCAAATACAAACAAGAAATGCAATTTTTTCATCAACATTTTTATTAAATATGAAAAACATATCAATTAATATTTACAAGTAAATCTTTTTTCCTTTAGTGTATTTTTAAATTCAGGGTTTTTCTTATTTTTTCTCACTGAATATTCAAAAGTTGGGGGGTCGTCTTATAATCAGGGCAAATATGGTGATATTGCAACAACCTCTTATCATCCCAAAATTAAACACATACAATAACATTACAAGACTGCCTAACTGACAAAATTGTACACAAGGAAGTCTGGGACACTGCAGTAGCTGCTTGCAAACATCTTACCATCTAGCGATGGCTCTTTGATTTCCTCTATTGTGGAAAATGTGATTTCCTCAGTCATGATGTAGGAGCCATAGATAAATTAACTCTTCCCAAAATCAATCACTCTCCTGTCAATGGCTTTCCTGTACATTATAGTGAAGACCCAGATTCTACTAAGGCTACTTATGGCATAATATCCGGTGATGGAGCATACTTAATATTGGTGTCCTTCAGGACACTGCATGCCTGTTTGATTGGTTTTGTGATGACACATCCAACAATTTTCTTGTAGTTGGACACAAACAGGTTGGACTTCTGTTCAGCATCAGTAAAGATTGCTTGACAGCTTTTTACTTCCTCTTTTTTGTTTGTGGATTCTGTGTAGTGCCCCAGGAGTGGCTAAAGGCATGCTGGAGCAAACAAGAGACTACAATTCTCCTCTGATATTGCATGGCTTTTTACCATTCTGCAGCCCTGCCACATCCCCTTGATTTGGAGAATCAGATAGACGGTAACTCTTATGGTTACAATAATGTTTGATAATGAAACTCTTCACTCTGGTGTCCATTAGATACGGTATCTCTCTTAGTTTAGGTCGAGTCCATTTTTTCCCCTGACAATAACTTACTCACAAGCTTCTCCTCACCTTGGATCGCTTTCTTGACATTAATAATTTTTCAATCAACTGAACAGACTATACAAACCAGTGTACTGAGGACAGGCCAGAAGAAATGTAATATTTGGGGACGGTCTCTATGGAACTGAATGAGGCTTCTTGCTCATGGAAACATGCTGCTCCCATAGTAAGCTGCATTTTATGGCCTAGAATACCAGTTTTAACATTGGGATGGGTGGGTGATTCAGCTTAACAGCCAGTCGATCTGCTGCTCTTGCTTCTCCATTGCCTGGAAAAACCTCCCCTTGTTTAAGGATTATCTTCCCCTTAGTGGGCTGCTTTTCTGCATCTTTTGACAACTTTAAACTTAGAAGGAACCGTTATTGTTTTCCTATCCAGAAGAGTGGAGTATACAGACACATTTTTATAAAAAGGTAATGTCGGCAGAGAAGGTGTGGAATCTGAGCCGGTTATTTAAGATATGCCATACGTGGTTTGTACCAGTAAAATAACTAGTTTAATTGCAGCATTTTACTTCATAGGAAATGCTTCAATATTTTCTATGTCTTTCAGCTCGTGGATGTCAGTATAACTGGGCAAGGGTGAGCCCTTCATTGTGTTCCAAATGAAGACTGCCCCCCAAGCTTGCAGAACTGTGATTTTGCTGGGTGTCCATGGGCCATTGCTTCCCTGTCCATGAGATCAGCTGCCTCAGAGCTAAGTAGATTTGCCATAACCCTATCTTCTTGTTTTATTTCTAATGTTTGATGTGCTGAATACAAGAAAAACATTGGCACATTGATCCAGTTATATTGTTTTGAAGCAATATATATTTTCATAGAGTGAGTATAGTTTTAATTGTACTTCATTGCCCACACAGTGGTGTATTTATTTATTAGGGATTTGCTCTTCATCTGAGGCTATAATTAGTTCTATAAACATGTTTCTAGCTATCCCATATGAATATTATGTGCAAACTCAATCAAAATTTGAAATTACAAAAATAGTTCTAAACTTGAAGAGAGTGTCCAACAACTAAAAAATATGAGAAATTAAAGAAACATGTGTTTTAGATGTTTGCACTAAACATATTTTTCTAGAGCTCAGCATCATTGGCCTTTACACAAAGTTCTTCACTGATCTAATCGTCCTACTGGTAGACTGGAGGCCAAGCATTCTAGAACAAAAAAAAAAAGAAGGCATATGTTTCATTAGCAAGTGAAAGACTAAGGTGAAAGGTTAGGAAACATTATTACAGAAGCATTAGTAGAGACCTGTAATAACCTTCCACTAAACAAAAGGTTAAAGCAATTCAAGAATGCTTTGGGCGTTCATGAAGCTATGCTGAAGGACAAATAAAGTGTTCATTATTAAAAGATTCAATGGGCCAGTTTTTCTATAGTTACAATCTGTCTTCCAATATTGTTAACACAATGACACATCAACATTAAAAATATAGGCAGCAATCATTTCCTACATGACCATTGCTTAGAAAAAACTACAACACATACCAGGCAGTCTTCAGGCTTGTTCTATGATTATAAAAAATTTTTTAGTTATAAAATACCCTCGTATTCCCCAGCTCTCTACAATGGGGATACAAAACGAAGTTCAGACATACTGGAACAGGAAGTGAAGAGAGGGCTAATACATGATTATAGTAGAAAAGTAATGAGGATAAAGCTACACAAGAGGTAAAAACTGGAGCAGGAAGACACCACTTTTCGGAATTCGCTTTCAATTGTAAGCAACATATAGTCCATTTGTGTGACCATACAGTAGAAAAATATGGCAGGAATTGACTAGTCAGTTGGTAGAAAATATATAGGGGTGGAGCAAAAGAATAAAGAATTAAGGAGAGAAATTAAATAGTAAGTTAATAAGGCTCCCTAAATAACTTGTATTTTAAAAATTAATTTACAGGACAAAAGCTTTTACTAAGTCTGTTCAACTGCTGGCAGCACTGCAGTAAAGTACAATTAATTTTATTAGGTCAAACTATAAATAACATTCATGATTTGAAATATATGGTTAATTAAACACTAAGAGAAATACTAGCAACCAGTTCACTTTTTATATGAAGGCAATCTGAAACAGTAAATGCATAACCTTTGTATATAAAGCCAATCTGGAGCATTATATGCATAGACATTGTATATGAAGGTAATCTGCAACAGAATATCTTTGTATATGAAGATAATCTGCAACAGAATATGCATAATCTTTGTATAAGAAGGCAATCTGTAGCAGTAAATGCATAATCTTTGTATATGAAGAAAATCTGGAGCAGTATATGCATTCCTGACCTGAGAGAGCTCCTCACCTAGCTTCTTCCTTGTGCTGCCATCGCTCTGTGAGCCTGTCATCAGAGTTTGTTTTATGAGAGCTTTGAGCTCTCAAAACCATGTGTCGCACGGTAGAGAGCTTAAACCTCTGATTATGGAGGAAAGCTCTGCGTGAAAACTGAAGACTCAGGGTCCCATTTACTGGTTCAGCAAACTAGTAAAAATTTTAGGAACATGGTAGCCAAAACCGGTGCAAACCAGCTGAGTCTCACTACTGGATATATATATATATATATATATATATATATATATATATATATATATATATATATTATACTTAATCTTTTGAATACATATATTATACTGTGTCCAAGTAAATGGGGATTTAGGCTAAAACATTGTATAAACATTTGTCTCTGCCTGTCAGTTATTCAACGGTCTCCATGACAAGAAGATCAGACATTGCCAGTGCTCAGTTTAAAGTCTTAAGCTTTAAGACTGACATGTTTTTCTCTGTGTTAAGGTAACTTCTTCAATAGACTTAAAAGAAACAGCTGCATTAAGCCTAAGAGCATCATTGAAGGTTATTTTTACTACTGCACATAAATGATTGCATGTCAATTTCCAGAACTCCAAAATGGTTTTCATTGTACTTGTTTAGAATGAATACACCCAGGTGCACAACAGGTGCATTATTTATGAGGAAATGGGTTATTCACGAGTCAGTGCAGGGGGGGTAGACAAAGCTGTAGCAAATGAACTTTGAAACTAAGCCAATACACATTTAGTAGCTTTAAGTGTAATATAGATGAATTTTAAGGGATGATAATATACCTGTACAGCTTCATAAAGAAACTAGTATAATACATGTCAAATTCAAATGAATGAATGCAATTTAAATGAAAATATTATTTCTTGAGCATTAAGAAAGCTACACAATTGCTTTGGATGCAATTTGACATCTATAATATTTACAAAGCGTATTTAAGGTATTATGGGTCAAAAACACACTTCAGTCACCCCTGTAGCTTTGAATGTGTTTATTCTCATAATCTAGCCTGACCTGTAGGTGACCTGAAGTCTCAATAAGAACAGATGTAAAATGACAACATGTTGAGGCTGGAGATGTGGTCAAGAGTTGCGGCATGCCAGTCGCATGAGGTGTTAACTCATTCCATCATTTGAGTAATTAGTGGTCAACCTGTGGTTAGATGATGCTGGAGTAATAGACAGGGGTGATCTATAAAATTCGTTTATCTACTTTCGAGGACTTCACATATTTCAGTCTTAGCTTTCAGACTAAGTTTATATAGTTGTTGTCTCCAGGTTGTATGTCACGCTTCAGCAGGGAGGGCTGACTTTATTGCATTTCAGAGTGCATGTTTAAGCAATTACATAAGCTTAACAAATCACAGATGCAGTGCTAAGCAAGCCTTCTTATATGACCAGTTCATTGAGCAAAGAGGATGATTATAAAAAAAAGAGATAGGGAAGATAGATTGATTCAAGGAAGATGAAGCTGCAACATGCAACCCCCCCCCCCCCCCCCAAATCTTTATCCCATTTACAAACCAACAATGATAAAACTAAATCAATAAATAAATACATCATGATAATAAAACATTATAACACTATTATGGTGTTGGTCTTGTGTGACACACTTCAAGTTTGCATATACAATAATAGGGAATGTGTCAGTCTATTATGATTGAAACAAATACTTTTGTATTGTTTTAGCTATGAAAGTATAAAGGTTAATTATAGGATTAGAAATTCACTATGTTATAGAATAAGTAATACAATTACTTAGTGTCAACATTGACCTAGATGAGAGCATAGTCACTAATAGTTGTCACCAAACTGTGTTGGGGATTATGAAATTAAATAGGTAGGTGAAAAAATAGTCAAACAGCACGCAAGCTTTTGTAGCTTTCTCAATGCTGGAGCCATAATAATGTTTTCATTTACACTCATGTTACAGAAGCCCAGAGAGGCCATGTAGTTTTCATATTTTTCTGACTTGTTTTCTCGAGATAACATGTTGTTTTTTCAAGAAAAAATTAATGTTTTTAATTTGAGTTTTACATATCCTATATATTGTTCTGTTTCTGTATAACTGAGTTTGAACAAATCACTTATTGTTGGTACTATACAAATGCACATAAAATTAATGTCATTTAATTGGCATATATGATGTGTAAACTATGCAAGCTGAGTGGATAACTATTATTTGTTCATTTACTATTAACTTTCCAAAACATGTTTTACAGAGTTCAAGACATCTTTATCTGTGAGCACATAATGCTGGCTAATGACATCATTAGAATGATGTTAAGCATGTATCACTGCAAGTCTCAGACTATATAATTTTCTTTATTGACACTGAGATTTATTACAGAGGCTCATGGGCCAGAGGATGAAATATAGGTCTATAAAAATGTTAGAAAGGAAAGAAACAGCTTTACTTTTTAAAATCATTAAGATGTAGAATGTGGTTTGCTTTAAACCAGTCTAATTGTGTTTTGCATACTGACATATTTTTTACAATGATGATTTAAAACGCACTCATACATTTGTATATGTTTGGAATAAACAAAGAAAAATAAGACAAAGGAATTGACAAATCACTGGGGTCTAATTATTAAAAAATTCAAATTGACAAGGGAACTGTAAACAACAGGCCAAAACAGCTAAGCTGGAATAACAGGCGAATTGGAGATTGTTTCCAATTCTGTTATTTTGGCCTGGGGTTTCCACCACAGGGGTGTCTGTTCTCTAAACAGTGATCTGTCATTGAGAAGGATGAATAAATAATAATATTAATAAAATGCATTGCATCAGTGAGACAGGTCATCCATGTAAACAAAAATACTCAGAGTATAGTAAAATGTTTTTATTATTTTTATTTAATTAATCAAGTGTCATTACTGCCACTACAGTTTTTTATGAGGCAGTTCAGTGTCAGAGAAAGGGAACTACCAACACTGCTCCATATTCGATAAGGGATTATGGAATTGCAAGAACAATTAGCCAGGTCCTGAGGTGAACAACCTGGAGCAAGGCCACTAGACATTTCTGTGAAAAAAAAAAGATGTCCTCCACAAAGTTGCAGGCAGTAGGCTACATATTCAAGATTTTAATTACCTTGGAGATGATAAGGTTAAATGAAGGCAAACACATGAAGTGCTGTGTGGGTGATACCTTAGTTGATTTGGTGCTCCATTATTTCAGACATGTCATGCTGAACTGCCTCATAAAGAACAATGCAGGCTCATCCAATGATTCTTGAACGTCTTTTGCTTTGCTCGCTTGTTTAGTATTTATGCTCTCTCCTTTCTTTTGTTTTCTTGTACAGGGCTGGCCTTTGTGGTGTGTGACTTGTGCAATACCCAGGGGGCCCCAGAAGAGGTACCCACCTAATTTAAATATATAAAATACCTTGCCAACAGAGGCATGGGCACTGGAGATCAGAAGATCACCCCACGCCAGCCCTCTGCTCAATGAGCAGGCAGCATGGTGTATGTGTGCTGCAATGCAGGAGGCAGCAATGTAGGCTCCCTATGCACCTGTGCAGTGCACAGACACCATGCTGCCTGTCACTAGACACCAGGGAGGTGGCTGGCAGAAGTCCAGGGTGTGCAATGTGGGCAATGGGGCATGTCATGGGTGTGCAGTGGGGGTGATGGGGCATGTCATGGGTGTGCAATGTGGGTTCTGGGGCATGCCATTGGTGGGCAATGTGGGTAATGGGGTATTTCATGGGGTATTGGGGTAAGTCCTGGGTGTGCAATGTTGGTGATAGGGCATATCTTGGGGTTCTGGGGTAAGTACCGGGTATGCAATGTGGTTGATGGGGCATGCACTGGGGTAAGTCCTGGGTGTGCAATGTTGGTAATGGGGAGTGTACTGGCATTCTGGGGAAAGTCCTAGGTGTGCAATGTTGGCAATAGGGAATGCTCTGGGGTGTTGGGGTAAATCATGGGTGTGCAATCTTAGTGAGGGGGCATGTTCTGGGGCCCTGTGGTAAATCCTGGGTGTGCAATTTTGGTGACGGAGCATGACCTGGGGTAAGTCCTGTGTCTGCAATGTGGGTGATGGGGCATGTACTGGGAATGCAATGTGGGTAGTGAGGCATGTGCTGGGGTAAGCCATGGCTGTGCAATGTGGGTGATGGGGTATGTACTGGGGTAAGTCCTGGGTGTGCAATTTGGGTGCTGGGGCATGTCCTGGATGTGTAATATCAGTGTTGGCTGGGTCATGCCTGGGTTTGGGTGTTTGATTGGGCATGTCTTGGGTGTACAATCTGGGTGCTGGATGGGACATGTCCTATGTGTGCAATCTAGGTGCTCTGTCAATACCAGTGGGTGCAAGCTGGTGGCAAGACCTGTTAGTGCTAGCTCAGTCCAATTTCAAATGCTATGGATGCTAAGCAAGTTATGTGGATGCAATCAGGTACAGTGTGTGAGCAATGGCAAAGTATGTGGAGGTAATAATGAAAGATAGGCATGGAGAAATGGAGTGAAGGAGGACTGAGGATGTAAATAAAAAAACATGAATGTATTTTTTAGAAAAACTTTATTATCTATACCTTACTGCCAGTGACTGGCAGGGGGGACGGGTGTGCCACAGGGGTGGCCCGCACAGGGCACCGGAATACCTAAGGTCAGTTCTGTTCTTTTATCCCTGTATCCTTCCCCAGTCCAGCCACAGAGTAGCACCTGCCCCAAGTCAACCTATACTCCGGGATCCGCCCTGTCCTAAAGGCCCATGAGAGGAATGCCCTGATCAAAAGCCCTGGTAGGGGCTGTCCTGAGCTCTGTCAAGAAGCTGTGCTCAGCAGTACTAATTTTGAAGGCAACATTTTATTTAGTTTTTGTCTTTTATCTAAAATGCAATTTTACTTAAGTTGTATTTTAGTCATCTGAATTGTTCTAGTTTTAGTATAATTTTAGTCTACTAAATCTCCAGCAGTGAGTGAGGGAACAGGTCTCAGAAGGCTGTTACAAAGTCTTAAGTTAACTTGTTAGGGAGATAGGAGGGGGAAAACTCACATGACAGTACCAGGCAAAATACATGGAGGAGTATCCTCTTCCTATGTTGTTTGCTGGGCATTGTTCAGGGTGGCAGACAGACACAGGAAGCCCGAGTCTCAGCCAATCCAGCTACCAATAGAGTCAGGGGACTAGGCTTTAGCAGAGATCCAAGGGAACCAGTCCAGAAGTCCAAATAGGTAAATGCAATACTCCCTCCCTAATATTTTTGACACGTTTTCATCAGCTGATGAAATTCACAATGGATTGTAGTCATAGTTTTAGTCCTAGTTTTAGTCCCTTCTAATTGGTACCCATGAATATAAGCTCTCACTTCCCACTGCCCATCTGGAGTTTCAGCCCGATTCCCATTTACCATCCCAGAGTATTAAGCTAGTTCCTGTATTTATGTTTGTTAAGTCTCCTTAGCCCTGTCTTTTGTTTTGTGTCCTGTGGTTGTTTATGCCTGTGTATGTCATTACATGGATTTTGCGAAAGCATTTGATACAGTTCCACACAAAAGGTTACTCTACAAATTGAGAGAAATAGGTTTGGGGGCAAATGTGTGTATGTGGATTGAAAATTGGCTAAAAGATAGAACACAAAGGGTTGTTGTAAATGGAAAATCCTCAAATTGGACAAGGGTATTAAGCGGAGTACCTCAGGGGTCTGTTTTGGGCCCTCTTCTTTTTAATTTGTTTATTAATGATCTCCCACGTTGTGCTGAGAGCCATGTCTCTGTGTTTGCGGACGACACTAAATTAGGTAAGGCAATAAAGACTAATCTTGATGTTTTTTCTTTACAGGAAGATTTGGACAGAGTGGGGGACTGGGCAACTAGGGTTTTTATTTGATTCTATTATTTTCATCATATGATATCATTTATTATTTAAAAAAATATAAAATATGATGAAAATACGCCATAAAAAACACTTTTTCTAACTTTGACCTGATTTTTTTTTACTCAATTACAAATGGTAAAAAAGACCCCGTCTAATATTTGTCCTGAGTTTAGTAATACCAATGTTTCCTTGTTTGTCTATATTTTATTTTTATATTACATACATTTTATATTTTATTACAATATTAGTGTTTTCTAACCATTTTCTTCTACAGTGACTTTTTAACCCCAACCCTGAATTTACCCCAACTCTAAATTTACCCTAACCCTAAATCTACCCCCACCTCTTAATCTAACCCTTGTAATCATCCGAAACCCCCTGTAAACCTAATTATGACCCTAACCCTAGATCTAGGTTTAGTAGATCAAGGGTTAGCTTTTTCCATTTATTTATTTATTTTATTTACCTTATTTGCTTGGATATAAGACGAGGTTTTTTTCAGAGCAAATGCTCTGAAAAATACCCCTCGTCTTATATTCGAGGTCGTCTTATAATCTGACCTCAAATTGAGGTCAGACTATAAGACATGGATCCAGGTCCCCCGCAGAGCTGCAGGGGACCTGGATCCCCCTCTCTAACAGCCAGGGGACGTCTGCGCGATGAGCTCAGAATTCCCCTGCTGCCACCCGGCACGACCGCCGGGACTTCTATGATAAAGCCGGTGGAAGTGCTGGGCAGCACCGGAGGATGTCTGCGCGTATTGTGCAGACATCCTCCGCTGCCTCCACTAGGCACCATGGAGAATCGGGCAGCCGGGGGATGTCTGCACGATAGTGCAGACATCCTCTATGCTGCCTGACACAGCCGTCTATTATGACGGACCGGCTGTCCGTCATAATGGACGGAGGTGTCGGGCAGCATGGAGGATGTCTGCACGTATCGTTCAGACATCCCCCAGCTGCCCTCACTAGCCACCATGGATCAATAAAAAAGGTGAGGGGGAGGGCAGAGAGAGACAATGGGAGGGAGGGGGGAAGATAAAGACAAGGTAAGGGAGGGACTGGGGGAGAGAAAGACAGAATGAGGGGGGAAGAGAAAGACAGAGGGGGGGAGAGAAAGACAAGGGTAGGGAGGGGGAGAAAGACAGAGGGAGGGGGGAAGAGAATGAAAGAATGAGGGGGGAAGAGAAAGACAGAGAGAGGGAGGGAGGGAGGGAGAGAAAGACAAGGGGAGGGAGGGGAAGAGAAAGACAAGGGGGAGAGTGAAAAGTTTGGGGGGAGTGAGAGAGAGATAACACTGGGGAGAGAGAGAGACAATGCAGGGGGGAGAGAGAAAGGCAGCATTGGCACATAAAAGGAAATAAAAAAAGAAATGCAATTTTTTAATATAATCATTTTTATTAAATATTAAAAAGCAATTTACGTGTGAATATATACAAGTTGAACTTTTTTTCTTATAGGGTAGTCTTATATTCAGGCTTTTAGTTTTTTTCCTAAAGGAATATCCAAAGTTTGGGGGGTCGTCTTATAATCAGGGTCGTCTTATCATCGAGCAAATACGGTATTTATTTCATTCATTTTCTATTTTTAACTGTAATATACTTAACTGCCTCTAGGGGCAGTCAAGTAGCGGTTTCAGAGCGCCGGAAGAAAAAAAAAAATTTCTCTCTTCCGTCGATCTGTGCTGGGCATGCTGTATTGGTGGAGCATGCTCCTCCAATACAGCACCCACCCGCGATTTGCGGTGAACGTATGCGCGCGCGGGGGGGGGGGCGACTGGGCGAGGGGGTGCTGAAGGCACTCTCAGATGCTGCCTCTGGGAATAGTTACAGACATTTAGCGTTGCGCTAAGGAGCACAACGCTACATGAAACCCGAGGACGTATATATACATCCACATGCGTTAAGGGTTTAAAGTAAAATCGAGAATTTACATGAAAAGTTTAAAACTGTTATATTCTCTGCATAAAAATAATCTGTAGGGTCTACCCAAGAAAGACTAATCTGGCCCAAAATGTATTTAGATCAGGCAAGATTTCAGAAATCTCCAATATCCGGCTACTTGATAACCTTAATTTCAGGACCGAATCAGATGTCAGAGCCATTGTGTAACCAAAACATTGGAAGCATTCGGATCAGGACAATTTCGGTATGAAAACCATAGATTTTCGGATACCAAATATGTACCGATCACCCCCGAACATACAAGGTATTCGGGGAACATATACGAAATTCACACATATCAATTTTCCAGATTTTAGTTGGAGAATTGAATAGAAAGGTGTAGAAGACTTTTGGATATTTTGTCAGTAGCCAAAGTCCTCCCATTGACTTCTTTGGGAGGAATTTGTCTATATTGATAACAGCTGAGGTCCGCACAAAAAGGCCCCAAAATTACTAAGTCCTCCCCAAAGAAGTCAATGGGAGGACTTTGGCTACCACTTAATTTCAGTGCATTTCAGCTGATTTCCATGTGGGGAGATATCGGTGTGGAATCGGCTATGATATCCGAATTGTGGATGTGTACGGAGGCACATCTGAGCTCCCTGAGTAGTTCAAATGTCTTGTTTTTTGTGCCTCTGATGTGCTCTAAATAGATCCAGACTTCTGAGGCACCAACATAGAGCACAAAATTGTCGCATAGCGACCCTTTTATTCAACTAGAGGACATAGTCTTAAATTAGAGGAGCAACGATTTAAAAGAAATATCAGGAAGTATTACTTTACTGAGAGGGAGGAATAGCCTTCCAGCAGAAGTGGTAGAGGTAAACACAGTCAAGGAGTGTAAGCATGCGTGGGATAGGCACAAGGCTAATCCTAGCTAAAACCCCGGGAACTGGGGACTAATAAAAGTATTTAGAAAAATTGGGCAGACTAGATGGACCGAATGGTTCTTATCTGCCGACACATTCTATGTTTCTATGTACCAACACTAGATTTCACTAACTGTCTTGAGAATGTGGCGCAGACCTGTGAGAAAATATAATCCTCATCATAATATTTGGTAGTTAATATGTAGTATTATTAATGCTTGAGTCTGTTTGTTTCTTATTTCATTTTATAAACCATTGTTTATGTTTCAATTATCTTGATTTTTTTCTATTTTAATGTTTTGAATCATAAGTACATGCAAGGCAAAATATAAACCCTCCAAAATATTAAATGTTATACTGTTATACTATACATTTTATTTTTTGTTGACTTAAATTGTAAAATTGGCATAATGAATTAATGGAAACTGAAACACCTTATTTTGAACATGTAGTAAAATATGTAGTTGTTTCAGAAACTCCATCACTGCCCTCTGCTGGCCAATATCAAGCATCATGTCTCTTTTCAGATGTTAAAAATGAATCATGACTTGATAAAGGAAGGACTCCCGAAAGCTTGTCAATCCAAAATACTGTTAGTCCAATAAAAAGGTATTACAAGATTGCAAAATTATCAGTTATTTTCCAACTGTATCACTGGACTAATATGACTACTACAAAATACGGCTGTTTAAGATATCTTTATAATTTTTACCAAATTATTTCTAAACTCTGGGTAGCCAGATTGCTAGCTAAATGGTCAACATTATTTTTTATTTTAGTTTGCAACTTTTACCTTTAAATCCTCTGTGTGTTGATGGGATATAAATAACAAATTAAAACTATGTATGTGTATGTGCAGGCATTTTCTTGAAGGTATCCATGTATAAAATGGATACAGAAGCAAAAATGTGATGTTAACAGGGCCATCCTTTGGGGTGTGTGACCCAGGGGTTACCCAGGGGGAAGCGTTTACTTCACTGGGGAGACTTGGGAAGCATCAGCTCAGTGTGTTAAACACACACAGAGCTCTATCCATGTTGCTCATGCTCCCTGCACATAACGATGATTCAGGGTATTGGAAATACGATGCTCTGCACCATCACTAGACAAGGTGAGCAGCACAGCTTGTGCTATGCATGTGTCTAACACACTGAGCTGATGCTGCCCGCGGATCCCCAGTGAAGCATGCAACTTTACAACAACAAAAAAGGAAGGGAAGGAGAAAAGAGATATGGGGGGGGGGGCTAACTGATATTTGGGGGAGGGGAGGAGAGATAACAGGGGGAGGAGAGATAACATATATTGGGGGAGGGGATGAGAGAGAGCAGATTTGGGGGGATAACATATACGGTTATGGGTGGGCATGAGAGAAAACAGATATGGGCAGGAGAGAACAGATATGGGGAGGAGAGAACAAATACAGGGAGGTGGAGGAGGAGAGAGAACAGATATGGGGAGGAGAGATAAGAGAGAGAAATAACAGATATGGGGAAGGATAGAACATATATGGGGGAGGAGAGAGAACAGATATGGGGAGGAGGAGGAGAGATAAAAGATATAGGGGAGGAGGAGAGACATACATGGGAAGGGAGAGGAGAGAGACAAGGAAGGGGGAGGAAAGTGACATACATGGGAAGGGAGAGGAGAGAGACAAGGGAAGGGAGAGGAAAGTGAAATGCATGGGAAGGGAGAGGAGAGAGACAAGGGAAGGGAGAGGAAAGTGACATACATGGGAAGGGAGAGAGATTTACACGGAGAGGTTTGAGACAGACAGAAATGACAGTAAAGAGGGGAGGGGCACCACAAGTGTGGCCCACACAGTTCGTTTACACACTTAAGGCTGCCCCTGATTGTTAAACTTATTTGAATATGCCTACCCATAATCCATTGCAGTGATGGTGGTACGGCAAGTTTAGGATTTTTTGGGGGAAAGCAAATCTTTTGGCTTGTCCGGTGTGTAGATTTATGTGTAATAATAATTATGCTACCACCTGAAATTTAACTGGAATCGTTTTCCCGTAACATTTATCCCATCTGCAGGCTCATACAGTGCTCAGTGTTCAATCCCAGGATCTCTTATTTATGGGAGTGCACATGTACTACAATGAAAACAACCATTAAGAAACCTTGAAGTAATCTATGTTTAGCTATAAGATGCTTCCCAACATTTAAATTGCTTGATGTGGGGCCACTGAGGGCAGCACTTTGGAATGGACAATTCAACGAATGCACAGCTTCTCTGACATGCAAAGCACCATCCTACTGCATGTCCACTGAACAAGTGGCATGTATTGTTATATTGTGCTTGCATGATTGTGGTTCTCAAACTGTACCAAGGTATTGAGTGGAGTACCTCACAGGTCTGTGCTGGGTCCTCTTATTTTTAAATTGTTTATTAATGATATTTAAATTGCACTGAGAGCCATATCTCAATGCTAGCTGATGACACAACATTAGGTAGTGTAATACAGTCTAACCTTGATTTTTCTTATTTGCAGGAGAAAATGACATTCAATACAGACACATTTTAAGTTGTGAATTATGGAAAAATTAATAACAACTCAGCATATATCTTAAATGGTATCTTCCTAGGAAACACTACTAATGAGAAGATTTTAGGATTACTTGTAGATAACAGACATAGAAACAGTGCACAATGCCAGTCAGTATCTGCAAGAACCAATAAGAGATGGGCATGTAAAAAACAGGGAACTGATTCACGGGATTCATCTTGAACATCCAGTGCAATTCTGGGTACCAGTCCTTAACAAGATCATTATAGAACTAGAATGAGTCAAAAGAGGGCTATAAAACTAATAAGAGGGTTGAAAGACCTTAGTTATGAAGAGAGACTAGAAAAGTTGCATTTATAAATGGTAGAAAAACAACATCTTCGAGGAGATATCATAACATTTTATAAATAGGAGCAGGACCAGTATAAAGAACTTTCCAGTGACGATTCATTAACACCAATGTACACAGAATAAGAGGTAATCTCCTGATTAGAGTTGAGCGGACACCTGGATGTTCGGGTTCGGCAGAACTTCGAAAAAATGTCCAGGTCCATGCTCGAACTTGACCCCGAACCCGAACCCCATTGAAGTCAATGGAGACACGAACTTTTGGCCACTAAAATGCCTATAAAAAAGTCCTGGAATTGGCTAGAGGGCTGCAAAATGAAGTAAAATGTAGGTAAGAGTGTCCCCATTCATACGAATAGGTAAATTGACCTATTCGTATGAATGGGGACTCTATTTTGGTTTATAGAAAGCCAATAGCATTACATGTATTACATAAACCGAAAGTCTATAAACCGAATTTAGGTATTTTTTTCAACCTAAACTACTACGTTACTATGTCTGAAAGAACTGGGATACCAGTGCACAAAATCAGGAAATGGCAAATTAGTCCAAAATCAAGACTGTCTCACATGAAGTGGGACAGTTGGGAATTTTACTAAATATGTTGGCTTGTATATATATATATGTTAACCAAACTTTTGTAATTAACAGACCTACGGTATTCAACATTATAAAGCGTGAGTTGAAATATACCGATGATCCATAACATTACAACCACCTGCCTAAAAATGTATATGTCGCCTTTTGATGCCCTGACCCATTGAGGCATGGTTTCTGCTAGACCTATGAAGATGTCCTGTGGTACCGGGAACCAACACGTGAGCAGCAGATCCTTTGAGTTCTGTAAATTGCAATGTGGGGCCTCCATGGATCAGACTTGTTTGAACAGCTCAATTGGATTGATATCTAGGGAATTTAGAGACAACACCTTGAACTTGTTGTTGCGTTCCTTAAACCATTCCTGGACCATTTTTGCTTTGTGGCATGGCACATTCTCCTGCTTAAATAGGCCAATGCCATCATGGTGTTCTATTTCCATGAAAGGGTGTACATGGTCTGCAACAATGCTTAGGTAGGTGGTACATGTCAAAATAACATCCACATGAATGTCAGGACCCAAGATTACCCAGTAGAACATTGCCCAAAACATCACACTACCTTTGCTGGCTTGCCACCTCTCAATGCTCTAAATGTTATGGCTGATAAGTGTATGGTTAACATACTATCTCAAACAAACAAACAAACTGGTATCATAGGTCCTGCTGGAATACTTATTCTTTGACTCAATTCTTCCAGGACCAATGGGTTGAATTATTGTTAGAGTTTTAACATGTTGGTGCAAACTTCTAGGTTATGTTGGGAAAAATATATCTTAGGCATCTGGAACACTAATACAACAGACTCCACTGATGAAAACTAATAATAATAAATTGCAGTTCTCATATTGCTTTTCTCTCTGTGAGTCTCAAAACACTTTTCAAATGTATCAACAGGTATACAAATGAAGAGTTCCTGTTAGTCAGATGAGCTTACTGAGTGTCTGATAAAAGAGGTGTGTCTTTAGCTTTTTTCCAAAAAGACTGTAATGATGATGCCTCTCTGAGCATGGTAAAGAGTCCAAGAAAGTAGGGGCAGTATTGCTGTATGGCCGGGAATGTGATTTTGCCTTTATTCTGGGCACTGACTGGAGGGATCTGTTGGCTGACCAGAGTAACTGAGATGTAATATTGGGTATCAAAGGCTCTTTCAGGTACTTTGGGCATTGTTCGTTTAATGATTTGAAGATGAGCAGACCAATTTTAAAATATGTTTTCTATTTCATTGTAAGCTAATGCAGGGAGTAGAGAATAAGCATTGGGTGACATGAGCAAATTTGGTTGGTCAGTAGTCTGGTTGCTGCATTTTGTACTGTTTTGTAAGTGATGGAGTTATCTTTCTGGGAGGCCCAAGTAAAGTATACTACAGTATCAAAATTAAAGGACACAACTGCTTGGTTTAATGTTGCCATATCAGCCGGTAGAATAAAATTTTATATCCTGGCTATGTTTCTCAGATGACAGTATGTTTAAATGACAGTCCAGATTTACATTTATCAGTTGGAAGGGTGAAACTTTTATTCCTTGGATCTTATATTCAGTGTCTTAGTCCTGACAACAGAAGTTTTTGCATTAGTGCATATTGCACTATAAGTACAACCTCATTTGTGATTTTAACAATCAGGCTGTAACAATATAGTTCTTCAAAATGCCATTGGACCAATCATATAAAAGTGTAAAAGCATATACATTCAGAAAAGGAAGAATAAAGTTACAAACATATCTAACTCTAAAATTATTAAGCATCTACAGATTTATTTTTATACATAATGTGAATTGGTGAATGAGCTAATATTTCACAAGGAAATGTTATACACATCATCTATATACAGGGAGGATGAATCTACTCAGTGTTCTACTTATTTGCATTACATGCATGAAAACACTTCACAATGGTTGTGCCACTGTGATTTGTTGTTTTTTCTAGTTTTCTATAAACAATGGACACTCTGCTCAGTAATCAGTCTATTTTTTGGTAAATTCTTTATTTTTCAAATTTGTAATTATCTATAAAAAATAAATATAATTTTTTTAAAACAAAGTAGGTAACAGTGAATTATGAAGATCCATAATGTTCTATCTTCTTGCTAGTGCACCCTACACACTAAGAATAAGGCCCATGCTTATGTCCAAGTAACATCTTAACAATTTAAAAGTTACAGTTATGGCTGGACAGTGGTTTTCATTATAGGATTTGTTCTTGTTGCTACTTATTCGAGAACAAGGCATCCACCGTAAGAGAAGAGTCGATCCTTATATGGTTGGGATTTATATTGTGTCTTAGGTATAATATGTGAGATAGCTCAGTAGGAAAATACACTTTCTGTATACTCTGTTCCATGGCAAGGCTGACTCAGCCCTTCACCCTTCCAAGATGGATACAATAAGGATCATTAAACTGGGTATAGGTAACATCCCTAGATTGTGGGCAAAATTTACACCCCCTGTACCTACTTGAGAACCAGAGACTATCTGAGCGTATCTTTCTTCGTCAAACACTTTATTATATATCTGCTTTCTGTTGCTTTGCATAGACTGGGAACTGTGAAGGAAATTAATCTCTGTGACACTGAGCAGTATATACAGCCACTCACTGCATTCCTTTGTGGTCAATCTGTATTGCTTTTACATGCCACACACCATGGCTTTGGGCTTTCAACAAATACTGCACATTAGTTTTAACATTAAATTATGAACAAGCACCAGGATGAACCTGAGGCACTTAAATGCAATATAAATCTATACAGATAGTTGCATACACCCCTGGGTCTGAGTGTTATAGAAAAAAAAAAAAAAGAAAGAAAAAAAAATAAAAAAAAAAATACTGTACATTTCATGCAATATGAAAGCAAGACACAAAGAGAGAAAAAAAGCATTATTCTCTAGTAAAAAACATATTCCACTTTATTTATGTTTCATTTAAATACATATTTAATACATGCAGCCAAAATATAATATGCTAACTGATATAGGAGCTATACAGATGACACTGGAGAGACACGTTATGGAAGACTAATAGCTTTGTGGCAGGTGATGTGGGTGAATAATAGTACTTTTGAAAGTGATTTGGGGAATATTGATACAGTGGTAATTGATTTAGAGAAATAATGTCATCAGTACAGGCAATTTAGAGGATTCTGAAAAAAATTGGATGCACACACTGATAAAATGTGCAGTGCACACCAATGGTTTACAATTATAAGCTAATTAAGCAAAACAAAATGTCATTTTTGTCAGTGAACACTTTCTGATAAAATGACATTCTTCCAACATACAACAGATTGGATTAACACATATGATTCTACAGTGTTTTAGTCTGAGGCAGTTATTACAGAACTGTTCTAAGTGCTTTTTCATAATCCTGAAAGTAGGAATGTTTTCACACAAAATGCAACTTTTCCAGTAGAATCTAGAACAGGAACAAGTAGTTATTTACATATTTCACAGGCACTGAAAAGGTTAAGGATTTATTTCAGATAAAAACATTGGGAGTTATAAAATGTTCTTCAACATTAGCGTTAATTCAGGAGTAAAGGCATGTTTAATAGAACAATCTAAAATAACACATATCAAGAGATGAAAGATAGAGGTTTTGTTTTTAATATTTATCCACCTTTGGCAAATCTAGGCCCTAAGGTGTTTCAATAACACTAAAGTTGTTTCTTTTTTAAAAGTTTTTATTCACTGTATTATCTTTTAATATTAAACATCCTTGAGGCTTGTTATATTTTTTATGTTATGAATGCAAAAGTTAGAGAAATATGAGGTATGCAGAGGAGTAATTTCAATATGAAATTCAATAAGTAGTGTAGCTCCTGGGGCATGCTGCCGGCTGTGTAACTTCTCTTCCACTATATACTGTAGTTTATTTGGAATGTGGATCATGTAATTTAAAGTGTTTTCTGCCTTCCGTTCAGGCAGACTACTGCTTTCCTTGTTATTCTTGGATTCCTTTTTCGGCTTCTGTCCACAGCACTATATTTTTCCTCTGGGTGGAAACATTTGTGGTCTGTTAAAAATATTTTATTACACTCACCGTAATTACTGTTAAGAATCTTGATATCTTACATTTTATATCTACATTCTTCATGACATCTTCAACCTTGTGTGTAATAAACTGCTTGATTCTTTAGTATATGAATTTACAAGATTAGTTTGTTTTACTATTATCACTAATCTTTTTTGAAATAGTGTTTGTTGTTCATAATTTAGCAATGAAATTACAGACTCTATAATATAAACACCCAATAAGTGGTGCAGATAACCCAATATCATATCTTCACTTATGGACTAAGAAAACTGATATTATGGAAAAGAAATGAGTGGGTATCTGCACTTAATTTGAAGAATCATTTAACTAACAATTTGAACAATGCAAAGAGGTTGAAAATAAAACTAAATTGTGGAAGTAAATAATTAATACTACTTTACAAGAAAATAACTAAAACAAAGTTTTGCAATGAAATAAATAAGTTAAACAGGTATTCAAAATGCAAAGTTACCATACCAAGGAATATGTTTACAATTAAAAAAAACAAACAAAAAAAAACCTTAATTTAAGACATATGATAGGTGTGGCATGAGCTGGACACATGTTTGGGAATCTTTGGAAGTGGCCACTTTTACATACATTTACATACAACTTGGGAATGCTATCACTGCATTGAGGTGAGGTGTTGCAGATTGCACAGGGCAAACAACAAGAAGGATGTAAAAGGCATGTCTCTCATATGCATTATTGCTCTTATATTCACTAGTGCTCTATTTGGGAAAACAAAGTGTTCCTGTGCTTTTTTGTTTCACAAAATAAAAAAGTTCTAGTTTTCTGCTATATTTTATTTTTCACTAGATTGTAAAAGAAGGGCTGGTTCTCAGTAGTGTTAAATACCAGCTGAAATAAGAGCGCTGCTATTAGCCCAACAAGTCCTGGTCTGCTGTTTTCAGGTGCAAACCAAAAAGAGTAACTTTTATAACTTAGTGGGGCTATTCACTAAAAGGTGAGTTGCTGGTAAGATGAACATTTAATCTCACCAATTTAGCTATACATTGTGCAGTGACAATCCTGATGAGTTTGCTTAGCGAGGGAAACCCACCAGGTTTGTAACTGCACAGTGTATAGTGTAAACGGTGCTTTGAAATGTTCATCTGACCTCCACTCAACTGCAAGTGAATAGACATCTTTTAGTGAATAGACCCCACTGTCTTTTTGCTGTTTTTAGCATTTCCAGAATGGTCAAGACACAATGACATTCCAATTGTTATTTGCCTTGTGTACATTATCAAAACTGGAAACCTGTTACATAAAAAGCTTAGCAAAAATCCTTCTAACCTTCAATGCAGATGTTTAGTGAATCACTGTATGTTTTAAATCATCCGAATGTTTACAAATATTTTTTTGACAAGTCCTCAGTTTCAGTAAAACATATTATGCAATTTTGCTACTTTATATGTAATTACAGCTGATTTTGACTCATGCAAAATTCAAAGATTTAAGTTTCTTGAAAAAAGATTGTTTTCTTTAGAATCTTATTTTCAAAGAATATCAAAAACACATTGATTTTGTTGTTGTTGTGCGTGTAAAAATCTGTTTAGTACATGGGTGGCAATTTATTTTGACGTTTAAAAAGCTGAGAGCCAAAACACAAAATCAGATTGGACACAGTAGTGGTCACATAAGTGTTTGTGAGAGCTATTCTAAAACCAAAGTGCAATATTCTTGAAAGTGTCTTTGTTCACATAGGAAATAATGCCCTTGATCCACAATCTCTTAAATCATGTAACATTTTTTTTTTTTAAATGGTGGTTAGTTTCCTGTTTGATCATGTCATGTTACATAGATCAACAGATATTAGGGAATCTGACCTCTGATTTCACACTGTGTTCAATTATCGCATTTTAACTAGAAGTGTAGCGATTAATGATATAACCAACTTTTATTAAAAAATCACATAGCACTGAAACATACAGAATCCAGCTAATTATAATTAAGATATTAATTTGATATCGAATTTCATTTAATAAAAGTATGTATGTGTTGGTTCGGTTTTGGACCACCATTCCCTCTAAGACAGAATTCAAGGTGCACTCACAAGGCTTTCAAAACAACAGACCTAAGCATATATTAGGCTTTCAAAATAACAAACTTACACATATTTTAGAAGCATACATAGGTATTAATTAATGCTAAGGCTAGAAAAGAAATCCTTGCAGTTTCAATCCCATCTTGGAACTTTTAATAAAATGGCCAATTTCCATTTACTTACTAATATCCATTTATGCAGTAGACTGGGTACTGAACCTATCAATATGCATACTTAAAGTAAAGTATTTACAAAAATTCCCTGACTTACATTGCAACCCTTCCTGGCCAAGTATGCTTTATAACATGACTCATGCCTGAATTCAATTGCCTGCCAAATCAAAAATGCAGTTACATACAATTGGAATCCTGTGATGTGCACATTCTATATTGTTTGTTTTCCATTCTTCATTGGCTTGTTCTTGCAGATGTCTTTGATCTTGTCATTATCCAAAACTCATTAAATTCTTTTATAATTCTCACCCTTTTCCTTTTCTCAATTCCACTTTCTGATATTCACATTCTAGTACATATATATCTGCTAGTGATGTGTCTCAATCGATTTATGTGTTTTCTACTTTAAATAAATGATTTACAGAATTTCATCTGAAATCAGTCTATAGGAATGCTGAATGGATTTTTTGGCTCTATTAAATCCTCATTATAGGTTTGACAAAAATGATCAATACATTGTGTTAGCACAAATTCAAGAAAATTTATACATTGAGATAAACAATGTTTTAAAAAGTGTCTTCTGTTTATGACATCATCTGTAGCTTGATATGCAAATGATGTACAGGAAACACCACGTTCATAGTTTAAACAATGGTAAGGTGATAGTGTCCCTTTAAGCTTCATGCCACACTCATCAGCAAATGAAGGTTCTAGGAAGGATGGGCCACAGGTATATTCATCAGGTTATGTGTCATACACCTGTATTTTACAAGATGACCTTTTCACCTGATACCACATAAAACCACACACATATTGGAAATCAAAGAAACTAGTAGCAAATATTGGCATAGCCCATAATAAATAAAAAAAACTAACTCTACCACACAATTTATGGGAGGAGGCATTAAAGAACTAAACTTTAATAAATGATAGAAAAAGATCATCTGTCTGTCTAGACATAATCGTTCTGCTTTGATGTTAACATAGATGATATCATCATGCCTGACAGCTAAACACAGATAATTTGCAATCTAATTTTCTCTGCCACTTCAAGGACTTTTCACCTCTCCAGGCTTTTACCGCACAAGCCCCTAATTATCATAATTTAAAACGTTGTCACTAGATTATGATAAATGCTTAATATTCAGTTTATACAGATTTTTTTTGGTAAATTTGATTTTATATAGTTTGAAAAACATTTTTATTTATCAATGACAACAGTTGTAAATGACAAAAACTTTTAGTAGAAAGTACCTAAGGAGTGGTAGGACAAAAGGTTATGAATCATGGGAGATTTAGGTATGTTTTAATTCTTGCATTGCTTTTGAAAGATATGTGCTTGTTTTGTATCAGTTTTGGCTCTTCTTCTATAACTGACACTTTATACAGCGGCCACAAAATATAGAGCAGAGCAAACTCTGCTAGATAATCATAGCTAACCATGAACCTTAGTGTTATATGCTGTAAAGATAATTACATATTCATTAAATTAATGATTTCAGGAGAGCAATTATATAATGAACTATGCTTTGGATCCATGCCATACTAAGAAATAATTCTTAAATTATTGTTCCTTTTTTTTTTTTTGCTTAATCTTTGCATTTGTTTACAAATTTGCTAATAGCATGAGTAGATCTTTTTTTATACTCTCCATTAACAGTACAAACCAAACTGACATTGACCATACCATGAATGCTTGATTCAGATGTGTTGGCTCCAGAAGCTCAGATACAGACAATCTCCTAAATCTTCACCAACGACAGTATAGAAAGTTTATAGAAATTTTTAAGATTTTAAGAAGAGGTTTACTTGTTCCACCAAACAAGTCTAAAAAATGTAAGCAATGGTTGTTGGTGCAAGATGTGGTTGATCCATCATCTCAGAAGCAGTTGACTTCCAAAAATGTTCATTTACTATAATATCGAAAGTTTACAAATAATTGTATGAAAAAATGACAAAACAAAACAAAACAATGAACAGCATTTTGGTGGGCATAAATAGAGAAGTCAAAGGCAAATGGCTAGACTCATTTAAAGTGACAGAATGGAAAGATACACTCAAATAGTAATTCTTTACAACAGTGGAGTAAAGAAGGGCATCTTTAAATAGACAACTCATCAAAACTTTGAAACACGTGAGCTTCAGTGCAGAAGAAAGACAGCTTTCACTCAGGTCTGCTAAAAACAGAAAAATAAGGCTATGGTAGGTATGTGATCCCCAAAACAGCACTGTGACAGACCGTCTACCGGATGTAGTAGACCCTCTGCCCGTTGTAGGAAATCACCTCCTTAGCCCCCAATTAAAGCTCAGCATTCACCCAGCAAGTCTTTCCTGGACCCTTGCTCTTTGTACCCAAATAGCAGACAGGACCACTAGCAGTTAGGTACACCAAGAATGAACAGCTTCTTTATTTGTGAAACAACACAGACTTATAAAAAGACATAAACATGACATCACAGACATTAGTATACAATGGGGGGATAGTTCTCCAACTAACTGGGGCTAGGAATACATTATACTACAGGCTGCAAACCAAATAGGACTTACCATATAATGAGTAGACCTAATTACAAAACACACAGTAAGACCCATAATGTACACAACATAATCAGTTTACCAGAACAATGGATAATGGAGTAAACTATCAATTATTGTCACTGACACATTATAATCCCTCAGAGTGGTCTACTCACAGAATTATACATTACATATAAACCAATATACTCACAGAATATGACTAACCAACAATATTAACAAATAGAGTTATGGCACATAAGCCGGGGCCCATAATCTACAGGGAGGTGTTTGGCCCTCTGGCCCCTCCAAGAACCCCAGTCAGGCAGGCTGTCAGAATTCACTTTGTGACAAGCACGATAAATGTTGCCTGATCTTATATCTCAATGAATTTGATTATGAGGCAGAATGACAGAGCCCATGGATCCATCCTACCTTGTGTCATTGGTACAGTCTGGTGTTGTAATGCCATGCAGAATGTTTTATTGGCAGATATTAGGCCACTTAATACTAGTTAACCATCATTTAAATGGAACAACATGCTGTATCTAAGCTTCTATTCAATCCACAATATGAATTTACATCAAGAATTTCGACAGAGAAAAAGATTATACCCAGACTAGAATCACATTGCAACTAAAGGTATATATGAGTGTTTATATAAATACAGTGTATGTGTGTGTATATATTTAGATCACGTTTTACTTTGTCATTTAACATTTAACCGGTCATGCAGGCACCTTATTTATGTTGTTCACTTTTAAACAAACAAACTAACATTAAATAACCCATGTCACACTCAGCAAAAAATATAAGATTTAAAATAGCAGTCTAGCCAAAATAGGCTGTTACCACAGAAACCACAAGAGGCAACACTGGAGCCAGACATACATCTATACAAATATCCAGCCACCGCTACTGGGATCATTTATTTCAGAGCTCGCTATAACAGTGTTATCGTTTCCCAAGTTAGTCCCTAGAGATGTCGTAGCTGGTTTTCTACTATGTTGAATAATAGACCACAGTCCACCAAACAAAAAGATGCATTTTAAACTATAAGCTAATTGCTTCGCACTAAAAATAAAATATGGCAAAATTGTTCTCCAAAATCCATAATGAAAATATACTGCTCTTATTTCTAAAAGGCTCCTATGGAAACGTGCTGTGAAATCATGTAACTTTTAAAAATGGCCGTCTACATAAATATATTCTTTTGTTGGACGTTGCCATGGTTATGTTGGTAGCAGTGGTTTGAGGTCTTTGATTCCGCAACCCAATGGTCAAGTCATGGTAAGGGCAGTGCAATCACTACTGGACGCAATTATTCCTCCTCCATAACCTTGTGTACTCCATTGGGCTTCTGCCAATGGGAGGTGAAAGACTACTACGTATGTGACCGCAGCATGCTAAGAAAGAGATTGAAGGTGATGTGCATTTGTCCTGTAGATGTGGGTTAAGAACTATCAGCGTGGATGATAGAACTATTTGTTAACCATTGAAAGTGTTTGCAGTGTGGCAGTAAAGACGGGAATTAATAGTTGTGTGACTTTATGTGCAGCACTGACAGGATTCAGGAATGCTCAGGTAGGATAAGGCATAATGTAATACTGACCAGGGTATTCATAGAATTAGAATCTGAGAACAATTACTTGCAAAGTTTCTTAAACCTGTGAATGAGAAGTTCTGCTTGTCACCTGTGGTGAAGCAAGAATACCCCAGGTTCTAGAAACTTCTGAGTTTCTAGAGCCACTATTTTTTTTATGTGGAATTTTCTAATTATACTTGTAACAAGTTAGCTGGTGCAAAATAGTGTGAACAATAATATTAATACTGCTTTAATGATCCAAAAATGGTATAGTTAAATAAGTAACAGTGAAAACATCCGCGTTTAAAATATGAGAATATAATTAGGGTGGTGGTCTGCGACTCTAATTAAATTATGGTTTTACAACTGGTAGTGCGGCAGAGAAAAATTATTTATTAAAAAAAAAAAATGAAAATATTATAGACGTTACATGGTTGAAATTATAGCTTTGTCACAGGAAAATATAAAGTATTCTTGCTCTGTAACAGATAACATTACATTACAGCGTATTAGTGGGTTTGACATTTAAATCCTCTCGGTTCATAGTTTACTGTTTTCATTGTGGTCGGAATCATTTTAAAGGAGATTTATCCCTATCTTGCTGACTGTTCCTTTTGTCCTGCAATATTGGGAAAAAACTTTCAAATAAAAGTTTAGCATGTGTTGAGATGAAAAAAAAAAGACACAGAGACAATGCTCATTTAAAACACTTTGCAAACAGTTATTATTTGAAAATTAGATTTTTTGAGGAAAAATTAACTCTCATAACTTTTTCATGTGAATTGTTTAACAATCACAATGTCATTGAAAGCAGATTTAAATGCCATGTTTTTTGTCCTTTTAAACTCAGACTCATATATTTAAAAGTGCACTAAAATGAAATTTTTTTTTTTTTTACCAATTATTGGCTTCTTATTATGTACACTTTCTAACCCCTTCGTGACCAGTCTTTTGGACACTTCTGCGTTGTTTTGGTTAGCTGTAATTTTACTCTCTCATTTACTATACTCACACAAATTGTATATTGTATTTTTTCAGGATAAAATTTTCTTTAGATAACATTAGATCAGATCATACAATTTACTATAAAATCAATTATAAATTATCTCTTTTTTATCTGTATTTATTTTATTGTGTGTGGTTTAGGAACACACTGCCTAAGTGCTGCTAAAGCAGAGATTACAGCACTGGGTACACTTTTTTTTTTTGGTGCAAGAATAAAATATGACTACATTTTAAAAAACAAAAACACTTTTTTCTATATTTTACTTGAAAAATAATTCTCACACGTTGAAACAAAAATGACAATCGTATTCAGTTCTTTATGGAAAACCACATGGTGAGTTTATTGCTTCATAAATTATCAACAACCGGGTTCGGCACCGTGTGCCATTTTCAAGGTGAGTGTATAAATGCAAAGCAGTGAGGTAATATATATACACACCCTTGTCACAAGGCCAGTGTGAGTCAATTAACAATACAATTAGCAATTAACAATGATTTTATATACAGGTATGTACAATTGATTAATGAATGACTTACAAAAGGATCAAAGTAAAACATTACACATAACATTATAACACAAATATTGTAGACAGTAATTATAAATATTATGAACAACTGTTATGGACACATTTTATAAACAAACAGCCCAATTTAATTCTCTATTTAGACCTGCAGCATTGTTCTCATTGGAGAGAGCTCCTATTTCATTTATCCAGAAGACTTCTCTATGCAGAAGAGCCTGATTTCTATCTTTACCCCATTATTGAATAGGGATAGTTTCTAAACCATAGAATTTTAAAGATGCTGGAGAACCATGTTTTGCTTCATGGTAATGAACTGCCATGGCATTTACTTTCTCATTTGTCATATTGAGGATTTTTTGAATATTGCGGATAGAAGATTTATGTTCTGCAATGCGCTCCTTTAAGGGTCTTATTGTGCAACCTGTATAACATTTTGAACAGGGACAAATAAGGATGTATATCACAAATGGTGTTGAACAATTAATAAACTGATTAATATATATCTGATTGACCGTATAGGAATGATTAAAAAATGTAACATTGGCAGTATTGTTACATTGCGCACAATGTCCGCATTTGTAATTACCTTTTGGGTTTGTGGATCCCACGATTTGACAGATGGTATGGATTTTAAATCACTGTGAACTAATTTGGTTCTAAGGTTAGACATTTTTCTATATGCCATGCTAGGAGACCCCGGTAGATAAGGTCTTATTCTGATCTCTTGTTTTAATATGTGCCAATGTCCAATGTAAGCATGTCCAGAAATACTATTTGTTTAGCATGGTAAACGTGAGACCTCCAAATGAATTATTGACATATTCCTGAAACTGTATTAGAGATGTAACAGTTCCAGACCAATAAAATATGATATCGTCATTAAATCTATGCCATCCTGTAATGTATGACAAGAAAGGATTTTCTGAGCTATAGATCACAGATTCTTCAAAATGATCCACATATAAATTGGCTACAGTAGGGGCCATAGCTGCCCCCATTGCAACTCCCCCCACTTGCATAAAATATTTTTGTCCAATTATTAGTCAATACAAAACATAATAAATTAAAATGGGGGATGGGGGGTGGGGGGTGCTCCAGGTAGAGGATTTTTGGTCAAAATTTGTTATAATGTCAACCGCTCTATGATGAGGTACATTGGTATATAAAGATTCCATGTCCATTGTACTTAGCAGAGTATCATCATTAATCTGTATTTTCTTGAATATATCAATGGCATGTTCACTATCTTTCAAAAAAGCTTGTAATTTTTTAACATATGGGGATAAATATCTATCTATATATGAGCACACAGGCTCCATGATAGATCCAATACTAGCCACAATAGGTCTTCCAGGTGGAGGGGTTTGACCTTTGTGGATTTTAGGTGTAGTATAGAAAACAGGAGTTACTGGATCTGGTATTGTAAGTCTTTTGACCATATTCTCAGTTAGAGCCCCTATGGATATACCCATTTGAAAAAGATCTAACAATTTTGCTTGAATGTGACAGGTAGGGTCAATATCAATTTCACAATAGAATCTAGAATCAGATAGTTGTCTTTCACACTCACAGTAGATTAGGTAATGTTAATCTAGGCTAGTTCCTTTTTCAGCTATCCAATGTGCGCTGATCACCACCGAACATGCTCGGAATTTGGGTAACGTAGAATTTCAATCTTGTGGTTTTAGATGGAGAATTCAACTTTAAAGTCCTCCAAAGTACACTACAAAAGTGCTTTTTCACATGGACATGCCTACATATATGCCCTAATATAATTTCTGCCAAAAAATATCCATAATGACGATATTTGCTCAAAAGATGAGATATGGACATAAATGGAACTATGGTCATGTCAAAAAACAAATCAAAAAAGTATTAGGCAGCAAAAAAACATGTCCATCACAGACCCCAATGTGTTATCACAATGAAAGGGCCCATCCATACACTGCCCCCCTCATTAACCGATACGGATACTTTCAGTCCTCCAACCTTATCACCTCTTCCCAAACGTGGCTGCAAGTTTTTGCCCAAGCTGCCCCCTCTCTCTGGAACTCCCTTCCGCAGAGCATCCAGCTCTCTCCCTCCTTTTCAAATTTCAAAATATCTCTCAAAGCACATCTCTTTAAAGACGCTTACTACCCATCCCACTAGAATATTTGTTAATTAACCTCCAGCTTATCCCATATAGCTCTTGCTGTCCTCAGTCACTTTTAGTATCAGGTGGCTTACAACACATGCAGATACAAAACACACAATTAATCTTTGGCCAAACCCAGCTAGCACCAACCATCCATATTACTGTTACTACCACTACCTTCACTCTGACCGGTTTACTCCCAAATGTATATAATGTACTTATTCCCTCTAGACTGTAAACTTGTGAGCAGGGCTCTCTACCTCATGTATCAGTTGGTTCTAGTTCGTCTTACTGTGTAGTTCCCTTCCATGCTCTGTACCTAGCGCTACTTCCATTTTTGGATGTTATATAAATAAATGTTAATGCAATGAAATGTAATGGTAAGAAACCAAGAGTTCCATGGCTACTAACAAGATGCTACAGTATGACTCACTCATTTGCATCTAGTGAGGAGGAGGATGATATACTGGAAACCATCCAGTCATGCCGTTATCATCCTACAATTGACCAGAATAACCTTCGATCACCCATTCGATAGTGAGATGTTAGGTGTGGGAATTGCCACAGTTCCAGTAGCATGTAAGTAAGCATGCTGCATTTCCAATTTAGTGTACTTGTATTGCAAAAGTCAGTTACAGTGTTCATCTCTAGCCTCATACATCTGCTGGTACATTATTCTCATCTGCACCTGCTCCGCAACTTCTATCATCTGGGCATGGATCCATTCTTGGTTGATCACCATCATGGTCAGTTACTGGTCCATGTGTGCCATATCACACTGGGTACCTGCAGTCAGACCATAGACCGCAGCATAGAATGCCATCATTGGCGGATCAGCAGCAAATTGTTGAGGGGCTCCTGATCTTCTTGACATCACCACCTCTGGGATTCACCACCCTGGTCGCTACCACATATGTATCTGCAGGAAAAAAAGTAAATGTTTAGGGCATTGCAATAAAGAATGTAGGCAGCACATTCTCTTAAAAAAAATTTTTTATTGAGTTTTAAAATACATAATTTACAGAAATAATAAAAAAAAGAATGTTGAATGTAGATTACAATATGGGGGAAATAACAAGAAACATCCATCATACTTTAGATAAAAGATAAATATATATATATATATATATATATATATATATATAAATATATATACATTTGTTTTTTATGTTTTTCATAAAATATAAAAACTAATAAAGAGGTCAGATTATAAAACGACCTCGAATGTAAGACGAGTGGGATTTTTCAGAGCATTTGCTCTGAAAAAAACCTCGTCTTATATTCAAGCAAATACGGTATATTTTTTGGAAAGCCAGCATTAAATTTAGGTCAAAACTGTGACTTTTTAAAATCTATCTTTGACCGATGCTACTCTAAAATTAAGCAACCTATCATGTTTCCATCAACTGGGATATGTTTTAGGAGTCTAGATGAATCTGTACGGGGATCAATAAAGATTTCATTTTTCAGAAAAACATCATAAAATTTAGGTCAAAAGTGTGACTTTTTTAAATCTTTAAACACATGCTACTCTAAAATTAAATATCCTACAACATTACTGTTGACTGGGATTTGTTAAAGCAATCTAGACAAATCTGTACAAGGATCATTAAAGATTTCTAAAAAAAATAATTAAACTTTTTGGAAAAAAATTATTCCATTTATGTCAAAAGTGTGACTTTTTTAAAACTATCTTTGAATGCATGCTACTCTAAAGCTAAGGATACTATAATATTTCCGTCAACTGGGATACGTTCTAGACAAATCTTTACAAGGATCATTCAGGATTTTTGAAAAAATATATAATTTTTGGAAAAACAGCATTAAATTTAGGTCAAAAGTGTGACTTTTTAAAACTATGTTTGAATGCATGCTACTCTAATACTAAGGATCCTATCATGTTTTTGTCAACTTGGATAGGTTCTAGGAGTCAAGACAAATATGTAAAGGGATCTTTTCAGATTTCTAATTTTTTTTTTATATTTTTTGAAAAAACATCATCAAATTAAGGTAAAATGTGGGATTTTTAAAAATCTATATTTGAACACATACTTCTCTAACACTAAGGTTCCCATCATCTGTCAACTGGGATATGTTCAAGGAGTATAGAAGAATCTGTACAGGGATTATTTAAGAGTTCTGAAAAAAAATATTTTTTGATAAAACAGCATAAAATTTAGGTCAAATGTGTGACTTTTTTAAAACTATCTTTGAACACATATTACTCTAAAACTAAGGATCCTATCATGTTTCCGTCAATTGGGGTATGTTCTAGGAGTCTAGACACATCTGTACAAGTATCATTCAGAATTTTTGAAAAAATATATCCTTTTTGGAAAAAACGCATTAAATGTAGGTCAAATGTGTGACTTTTTTTAATCTATTACTGAATGCTTGCTACTGTAAAACTAAGGATCCTATCATGTCAACTGGGATATGTTCAAGGAGTCTAGACATATCTGTACAAGTATCATTCAGGATTTTTGAAAAAATTTATCATTTTTGAAAAAACAGCATTAAATTTAGGTCAAATGTGTGACTTTTTTTAATCTATTACTGAATGCTTGCTACTCTAAAACTAAGGATCCTATCATGTCAACTGGGATATGTTCAAGGAGTCTAGCAAATCTGTATAGGGATTATGTAGGATTTCTGAAAAAAAATTTTTTTTGGGTAAAACAGCATAACATTTAAGTCATAAGGGTATCTTTTTTTTTTATCTTATCTTTGAATGCATGCTACTCTAAAACTTAGGATCCTATCATGTTTTGATCAACTGGAATATTTTCTAGGAGTCTAGACAAATCAAAACAGTCATTTTATGAGATTTCCCAAAAAAATTATATTTTTTGAAAAACAGCATAAAATTTAGGTTCAAATGTGTGACTTTTTAATCTATCATTGAGCGCATGCTACTCTGAATCTTAGGGAGTACGCCCCCCTGTCTGTATCCCTGCTTTGTTTGTTTTTTACGGATCCGATGCAATAAATCCATCGTTTATTTTCTACTGGACTGAGGAGTGCTAGCATCTTTCTTCTCCGGTGCACTTCATTTAGCTGCCTTCACAGCGTGACCCAGCACCGGTAAATCTACATATGGGAGGGTTATTCTCACTTTTGAGTGGAGCCGGCTTGTCCCTTGGGATATTGTTTTATTTTCTGAATCTTAGGATCCAATAATCTTTCCGTTAGTTGTGATATGTTCAAGGAGTACAGAAAAATCTGTACAGGGATTATTTAATATGTCTGAAAAAAATAAAAATTTTGATCAAAACATCAAATTTTGATCAAATGGTTGACTTTTTAAAATCTATCATTGAACACTTGCTACTCTAAAACTATGGAATGGGCCAATATCCCTGGAAACTATCATGTAAAACTAAGAATAGATTTAATATGGTACAGCAGTCCCAAAAGGCAGAAAACCCCAGGAGGAAAGATAATGAGATTTATGGTGATAAATCTATATTGCATTATCAATCTTTTATATGAATATTTATTGATACATTTTTTGTACTTTTATAATGAATAAATAAAAATTCTTTGAAGAAAAAAAATAAAACAATGGATCCTATCATGTTTAAACCAACTGGGATATGTTCGAGGAGTCTAGATAAATCTGTACAGGTATTATTTAAGATTTCTTGAAAATTTATATTTTTTGCAAAAACAGCATTGAATTTTGTTCAAAAATATTACTTTTTTAACAATATTATTGAAATCATGCAACTCTAAAACTATCGATCATATCAGGTTTCTGTCAACTAAGATATGTTCTAGGAGTCTAGATGAATCAGTAAAGGAATTTTTTAATATTTCTGAAAAAATTATATTTTTTTTGAGAAAACAGCATAAAATTTAGATCAAATGTTGACTTTTATTAATCTTTCATTGAACGCATGCTACTCTAAAACTAAGGATCCTATTATTTTCCCCTCAGCTGGGATATGTTCTAGGAGTCTAGACAAATCTATATAGGGATTGTTTTGGTTTTCTGAAAAATTATATTTTTTGGGAAAACAGCATCAAATTTAGATCAAATGGTGACTTTTTAAATCTATCATTGAACTCATGCTAATCTAAAACTGAGAATCCTATCATTTTCCCGTCAACTGGGATCTGTTCTAGGAGTTTAGACCAATCTGTATGGGGATTATTTAGGATTTTTTTTAAAAATTATAGTTTTTTGTAAAACAGCATCAAATTTAGGTCAAAAGGGTGTCTCTTTTTTTATCTATTTTTGAATGCTTGCTGCTTTAAAAATAAAGATCCTATCGTGTTTCCATCAACTGGAATATGTTCAAGGAGTATAATTGAATCTGTATAAGGATTATTTAATATTTCTGAAATTTCTTAATTCTTTTTGGTGAAACAGTATCCAATTTAGGTCAAAAGGATGTCTTTTTTAAATCTATCTTTGAATGCATGAAACGCTATAATGAAATATCCTATCTTGTTTATGTCAACTGGGATATGGACTAGCAGTGTAGACGAATCTGTGCAGGGAATATTTATGATTTCTGTTTTTTTTTTTGGTAAAACAACATAAAATTTTGGTCCAAAGGGTGTCTTTTTCTAATCTATCTTTAAACACATGCTACTCAAAAACTAAGGATCCTATAATTTTTCTGTCAACTGGGATATGTTCTAGCAGTATACACAAATCTGTATAGGAATTATTTAGGATTTTTGAAAAAATTATATTTTTCCCATGATATACAGCCAGTCCAATACTGTCTGAGTTCCTTAGGGATTGTAGACTGTGTTAATAGTAGCTAATCTTTACCACCTTAGCTATTATAAACTTCACAAGATACTCATGTATATGCTGGCCTGTTAGCTACTACTACTTTGGTTATATAATTGTCCTATCAATGGATAACTTTGATAACATTTGCCCCCCACCAGGAAACCATGCTGCTCTAAAACTAAGGATCCTATCATGTTTCTGTCAGCTGGGATATGTTCTAGGAGTCTAGACAAATATGTACAGGGATCATTTAAGATTTTTAAATAAATTAATATTTTTTGGAAAAACAGTATTATATATATATATATTTTTTTTTTTTTACAAATGCTACAATAAATCTAAGGATCCCATCATGTTTTTGTCAACTGGGATGTGTTCTAGCAGTCTAGATTAATCAGTACAGGGATTGTGATTTCTAAAAAAATATATACATATTTTTTTTGGTAAAACATAACATTTTGTTCAAAAGTATGACTTTTTAAAATCCATCTTTGAACGCATGCTACTCTAAAACCAATGGTCTTATTATGTTTTCAATGGGGTTATCTAGAACTAGAACAGTGGTATAGATGATTCTGTATAGAGGTTATTTAAGATTTCTAAAAAAAATAAACAGTTTGAGGGAAAATGCCATTACTTTCAGGTTAAAATTTTTTTTTTTTTTAGCTATCTTTGAATGCTTGCTTCTTGAAAACTAAGGATCCTATCATTTTTTTGTCAACTGGGATATGTTCTAGTTGTTAAGACTATTCTGTTATTTAACATTTCATAAATAAGTTTTGGGGAAACACCATTAAATTCAGTTTAAAAATGTAATGTTTTTTCAGCAATCTTCAAAATATTGCTGCTCAAAACTAAGGATCCTATTATGTTTCTGTCAACTGGGATATGTCCTAGTTTTCTAGACTATTCCATAGAAGGGGTCATTTAAGATTATTGAAAAAAATTACTTTGGGTGGAAATAGCCATTAAATTAAGTTTATAAATGTAATGTTTTTTTTGCAGCTATCTTTAAATGCTTGCTACTTGAAAACAAAGGATCCTATCATGTTTCTGTCAACTGGGAATTGTTCTAGTTGTCTAGAATAATCCGTATAGGGGTTATTTACTATGTCTAAAAAAATAAATTTATTGGGGGAAAACGCCTTTAAATTCAAGTTAAAAAAGTAATTTTTTTGCAGCTATCTTTGATGGTTTGCTATGTAAAAACTAAGGATCCTATCTTGTTTCTGTCAACTGAGATGTGTTCTAGTTGTCTACACGATTCCGTGTAGGGGTTGTTTACAACTTCTGAAAAAATATATGCTTTTTGGGAAAACACCATCATCCCCTTGCCAACATAGGATGGACTAGGTCCGTCCTGTCTACAAAGTGTTGCCTAGTCCATCCTGCGGTTAAACGAGCAGTGTTTGTGATCTAAGATGGCAAACACCGCTCAAACGGTGATGGTTTAATGCTTCAAGGTTGAGGCATAAAGCATTACAGAAATCCAACATGCTCTTCCAATATGGCTGCTGCCCTCTTGTGGGTAGCGCATCATAAGTGAAAAAAAATCAATTTCCGTTGCTCTGATGCTGTTGCTAGACTGCGCCTACAGGCAGTCAGCAACATTGCAATGTAGAAAAAAAGACTTAATTAGCAAGAAATCTAGGGTTAGGGTTAGAATAATGGTTAGGATTACAATTAAATTATCGTTAGCATAAGAGTTAAGGTTCAAAATAAATTAAACTAGAATAAATGAAGGGTCATCATAAAGGTTAGAGTTAGGGTTAAATTTATGGTTCGGGTTGGGGTCAAAAGATGACTGTAGAAAACCCTCCCACTATTTTTGTTTTTTTCCCTATAACTAGGCTAGAAGAACATGGAACGAGCATATTTCTAAACTCAGGAAAACAATTAGAAACTATTTACATTGGGTATTTTTTAATTATTCCATTTGTGTAAATTATTTTTTAGGTCAACATTAGAAAAAGTGTTATTTTTTATTTTTTCATCATATTTTATTTTTTTTTTTTAGCACATTATAAGATATGATGAATATAATAGTATCTGACGAAATCCCTTCTTATGGCAATAAAAACAACATGTAATTTGTGTGGGTATGATAAAGAAGAAAATTACAGCTAAACACAAACACACCAGAAATGTCAAAACAGCCCATGTCACAAAGGGAAAGACAAGATCAAAAGTTGACAAAAACCCAAAAACAGGAGTAGTAGGTGCGCTAGGTAAACCCCACCTGCAAAACGTGGTAAAAAAGGAAATATGATATTTGCCTCAAAAGACGGTCACTCTTATATAGAGTATGAGGGTGGCCTTTAATATTTTAGAACATATATGGAAAGAGAGAGACAAAGACCATAGTGCAATATAGTTTACAAATTTAGAGTAATGCAATAAGTGTAAACAGTCGCACTCAAAAAACTGTCAGTTAAATAGAGCTCATCTTTTGCAGTTTGGTTCCTCCCCTCCTCCTCATCTGATAGTCATGGGTGATAAGAGAATGCAGGGAGATACAATGAGTATATTTCAAAATGCAAAATGTTAATATAGAAACAGTAGGTTCTTACATATAGGGTGCAGGCAAACAGCACGGCAGCTATTCAAAGAGAGGGTTTGGTAGCTTAATGTCCCATCGCAGTGTACAAACGTAGCTAAAAAGCTCAGCATAGGATAAAAATTGAATGAAGCTGAAGAGCAGCTTAAGATAGCAGTACAGGTAGTCGCGAACGCGTTTCACCTTTCTATAGGCTTCCTCCTGGTAACATATGTTCTCTTGGTCTAAACAATAATGTACAGGTGTCGTTTAAGATTTCTGAATTTTTTTTTATTTTTAGGGTCAAATGTCATTAAATTCAGTTAAAAAATGTCATGTTTTATTCAGCTATCTTTGAACGCTAGCTACTCGAAGATTAAAGATCCTATCATGTTTATGTCAACTGGGTTATGTTCTAGTTGTCTAGATGCTTCTGTATAGATGCTATTTAATAATTCTGAAAAAAAAATTGAGGGGGGGGGGGAGTCACCAATAATTCAATTTAAAAATGTCATTTTTTTTAGCTATCTTTGAACGCTTGCTACTCGAAATCTAAGGATCCTATCATATTTCTGTTAACTGGGATATGTTTTAGTGGTTTAAATTATTCCATACAGGGGTAATTTAAGATATCTGAAAAATATAGATTTTTCCACAAAAACGACATTTAATTTGAGTGAGATATTTCATGTTTTTTCCATTTGCCTTTGAATGCTTGCTACTTGAAATGTCTCTGACAACTTGGATACGTTCTAGTGGTCTAGATGATTCCGTACAGAGGTCATTTAAGATATCCTAAAAAATATACATTTTTTCTGGAAAACACCATTTAACCCATTAAGAAACATTTTTGGTCATTCTGGACAATGGCTATTTTAACTTTCTGTGCTGTTTGTGTTCTACCCGCACAAATTATATATTGTTTTTATCTGGACAAGAAGGGCTTTTTAGATACCATCATTTTTATAATATCCTAAAATATCATATAAAAAATATTACTAAAATATGGTGAAAAAAACCCTCCACAAATTGTCTGACTTTTATTTCAAAATGTTTTTACTCATCTACAAAAGCTAAAGAAAAAAAAAAAACTGCTAAATAGATTCTAATATTTAAACAACAGTAAAAAAGTGATGTACTTAATAATTGGGCAAATAGAGTGTATAAAAAAAATATATTTATATATATATTTGTGCTTACCAAATGTGTAGCAAGATATTTCGGACAAAGCATACATAAAAAAAGAGAAGAAGAAACAACACATGTGAAGTATTGCCAGTAAAATGTTGAACATGTGAATCAGCCCCCTTGTATGGCACTCACATATACCAGAGCCCTATAACTCGGCTCTAGTTAAAAAGGCTCTGGGGGAGACACACCTCCAAATGAAAGGCACAATCTTCTGATATCACAATCCACAATGATTAGGCTCATGTATCTTGTGATAATGAAGGAAACAATGCTACTTCGATCACTGACATTTGTAATCCAAGGTAATAAATGGCGTTTCTATAATGTTCCTCTGGAGAACCCTCCAGAAGAAACTAACGACGCAATAACATGGGAAAAAAATAAATGTGTGATCCGTGGCCAGTTAAGTGGGGTACAATTAGGAAAAGAGAAAGAGAGATATTGAAATTGGGAAGTGGAAATGTCCCATAAAAGGACTCTCTCTGAAGAGGCCCTGAAAACATTACTAGGACTTTGAGAGAAGATAAATCTCCTGATGCAAACACAAATCAAACAATCCTTTCTCTATACAAAGAAACTATCACGAATTTGGAAATAATATACTGGCCAGGCTGCTGAAAGGACCGAAGATTAATCAATATATATCAAAAATTAAGAATAAAAATTATCAGATTCAAAATGAATTCTCTAACATTGCAGAATGCTTTAAGAAATATTATACAGGATTTTATACTATAACATCAAAAAACAGTTTAGAGATGGAAAGGTGTAGAGAAAGGATCAATGACTATTTAAATTTGTTTTTACAAGTATCTATGCCAACTGAGAGCAGAATGAAAATTGATTGCCCAGGCCCAGATGGTCTTACATTACAGTATTACAGGACATATCAAAATATATTAACCCCTTGGCGACACAGGACGGACTAGGTCCGTCCTGTGTGCCGAGGCGTTAGTGACACAGGACGGACCGTCCTGTGTCAAAACGAGCACTGAAAGCGGAGTTTTTCCGCTTTCAGTGCTCTGATGGTATTGTAACGATGCTTCCGTGTGGAAGCATCGTACAATACTATAAAAAATGCCCGTCGGCATTTCGATCGCTCCGGAGAGCGATCGAAATGCCGGTTTTAAAGGCACAGTGCCTTTAAAACGACGGGCATTAAAAAATGAGCATAGGAAGCGAATTTTTCGCTTCCTATGCTCAGAAAGTGTTCCTGATTGCCTCGCAAGTCGAGGCAATCAGGAACACAAAAAAAAAATGCACGATCTTGGTCACTGAGTGACCAAGATGGCGCTGCCCTTCTAAGGGCAAGAGCACAGGAGGCAGGAAGTACCTGCTTCCTGTGCTCTCTGGCTGTCACACGATTGCCTCTTCACAGAGGCAATCAGTGACTGCCAGGCACACTGACAGGCAGTGGGGATGTTCTGCTGAACATCCCCACTGACTGGTCAGATCAATATTAACCCTATATTGATCTGACCAGTTATGATCTGCCTCCCTCTCCTCACATTTTTTTAGTGAGGGAGAGAGACAGATCAAAGTTCTAAAAGTAAAAAAAAACAATAAACACACAACACACAAATATTAAAACAATAAAAATTTTTTTATTAAAGCAATTCCCTGCGTTTAACCCCTTCCCTGCCACTGATCTTGCATAAGCAGTGATCGTGCACATCAGCGCATTTATTTTTGCCGTTTGTGCATTTTTTAGGGGTTAATTTTTTTTGTACTGTAATTTATTACAGTACTAAAAAGGCTCTTCTAAGAGTTATTAACCCCTTCTTTGCCGTCGATCACTGCTTACGCAATGATATTGACGCCAAAGCAATTTTTATCTGTCTGCATATTTTTATTTTATTTTTTTTACACATACCCGCCAAGGGATTACATGTAAAGTAAAAATATTTGAGTTTTTTTTTTTTAAGCTGCCTGAGCGCATAGCGATCAGTAACAGCGAATTAGTGGCAAAGGCGGTTTGGTGATTTCTCAATTAAGCTCACCATTCGCCCTGGTCAGATCAAAATTGGTCGGATCAATATTCACAAATATTGATCTGCCTCCCTCTCCTCACTTACATTTTTGTGACGGAAAGAGACAGATCAGTATAAGTGATATAAAATAACATTTTATAAAATTGTCAGGTTTTATGAAAGTCTTTCACTGTGTAATGTATTACAGTACTAGATAGGCTCTTCTAAGAGCTATTAACCCCTTCTTTGCTCGAGATCACTGCTTACGCACTGATTCTGAGGCCGCGGACTCAGGGTTCGATTTTGACCCTATTCAGCTTTCTGATACATCATCTAGCGATGTATCGGTGGCTGCTGAGCCCTTGCCACAAGTAGTGATGGGGGTCTACCGATAAAAAAATATATGGTTTGGTGGGGGTAAATTACATTGGCTGGCTTCAAAGATATATCCCATAAAGGACACGTACGCAGGTTGACTACATGTCAAAATTCCAAGTTGGAATTTTGAGATGCGCATCTCACAAATGTTGCCTTCTAGCCAAAAACAAACCAACAAACCTATGCATGGGTGCTATCCCTGTACTCGGGAGATGTTGCTGAACACATATTGGGTTGTTGTTTGGCAGAATCTGTGAATTCATGCCTGAAGTACAATGCATGTGGAAAAAAACCTCCCAAAAAAGTACTACCACAAACTTTTACAAAGGCTGGTGGTAGAATTAGTACCTATACAGTATTAAAATACCACCATTTGAAATACCTTGGGATGTCTATTTTCCAAAAATATATGGTTTGATGGGGTAAAATTCATTGGACGGCTTCAAAAATGTTCCAAATGGAACATGGGCGCAGGCTGACTACATGTCAAAATTCCAGGTTGGAATTGCGCACCCCCTAAATGTGGAATTTTAGACCCAATACAAACCAACAAACCTATGCATGGGGGGTATCCCTGTACTCAGGAGATGTTGCTGAACACATATTGAGGTGTTGGTTGGCAGTGGCAAATACCAGAATCTGAAAATTCCTGCCTGAACTACAATGTGTGTGGGGAAAAAATGACATCCCAACCCTTTGACATAGGTTGGTGGTAGAATTAGCACTTGGAAAGTGTTAAAATACCCCAATTTTAAAAACCCTAGGATGTCTAGTTTTCCAAAATATATGGTTTTATGGGGTAAAATACTTTGACAGGCTTCAAAAGTGTCCCAAATGGAACATGGGCGCAGGCTGACTACATGTCAAAATTCCAAGTTGGAAATGCACCCCCCCTAAACATGGCCTTTTAGCCCCCAAATAATCTAACTAACCTACACATGGGTGGTATCCCTGTACTCAGGAGATGTTGCTGAACACATATTAAGGTGTTGTTTGGCACTGACACATAATAGGATCTATGAATTCATGCCCGATGTACAATGAATGTGAAAAACAAATTACTATCCATAACATTGACATAGGCTGGTGGTAGACTTAGTGCATGGAAAGTGTTAAAATACTACCATTTGAAATACCCTAGGGTGTCTAGTTTTCAAAAATATATGGTTTTGTGGGATAGAATACACTTTTTGGCTTCAAAAATGTCCCAAATGGGACATCGGCGCAGGTTTTCTGCACGTCAGAATTCCAAGTTGGAAAACCAAAAAGCGCACCTCTCAAATGTGGCCTTTTAACCCCCAAATAACCTAACCAACCTATACATGGGGGGTATCCCTGTACTCAGGAGATGTTGCTGAACACATATTGAGGTGTTGTTTGGCACTGACATATAACAGGATCTGTGAATTCATGCACAAAGTACAATGTATGTGAAAAAAAATTACTACCCAAAACATTGACATAGGCTGGTAGTATAATTAGTGCATGGAAAGTGTTAAAATACTACCATTTGAAATACCCTAGGGTGTCTAGTTTAAAAATATATATGGTTTTGTGGGGTAGAATACACTTTCTGGCTTCAAAAATGTCATGGGACATGGGCACAAGTTTTCTGCATGTCAGAATTCCAAGTTGGAAAACCAAAATGCGCACCCCTTAAATGTGGCCTTTTAGCCCCAAAACAAACCAACAAACCTATGCATGGGTGGTATCCCTGTACTCAGGAGATGTTGCTGAACACATATTGAGGTGTTATTTGGAAATATCCCTTCACATTTTAAGGTAATGTTTACCTAAATTGCAATATATGTGAAAAATTAAAAAAAAAAGATTTTTTGCTGCAAACTTTGGCATAGATTGGTGGTAAAATGGCTACATGAAATGTGTCAAAATACCCCAAGTTAAATGCCCTGAGTTGTCTAGTTTTCAAAAATATGTACATGTTGGGGGTCATTCATGGATTTAGTACAGAAATCAGTGTTACAATGTCACTATCGCTAATTTTGAAAGAAAGGATTTTAAAATAGCTTTGCACCACTTATAGTTCTGGCCTTGTAACATGAATAAAAAAGCACAAAAACATAAAAACATGGGCTATTTCTGAACTCAGGACATATATTAGAAACTTTTTAGCAGTGTTTTTTTGTTGTCTCTTGTACATGAGTATACGATTTTTCAAATAAAAGTCATAAAAAAAGTATTTTTTCAATTTTTTTGCCATATTTTATTATTTTTTTTACATCAAATTATATGCTATTATCAAAATAATGGTATAAAAAGAAAGCCCTTCTTATAACGATAAAAACAATATATAGTTTGTGCGGGTACACTAAATGAGACAGAAATAAATTACAGCAAAACACAAACACCTCAGAAATGTTAAAACAGCCCATGTCACCAAGCGTCGGACAAGCCAAAAAAGTCATGTCACTAAGGGGTTAATACCTAGACTGACGGATATGTTTGACTCCTTAAGGAAAAAGGGAGAATTGCTGAGACAGAGTATGGAAGCAATCATAATGATAATACCAAAGGAGGGAAAACCATCAGATCTCTTCAGCAGCTACCATCCAATATCTTTGTTGAATGTGAAGATATTGGTGGCAAGAATTCAGGGTCATCTACCTTTGGTTGTGCACCCGGATCAGACAGGGTTTATTCCATGGAGAGAGGGAGGTGATTACACATACAAAGTAATTAACATCATTCATATTGCCCATCAGAGAATATGCCCATTGCTTTTACTGTCAACAGATGCAGAAAAGCATTCGATTGGGTAGATTCATAGATCCTTAGATGCTAAACTGGATCAAAGTGCTCTATTTTGAATCAATGGCTAGAGTTAAAATTAATGGAACCCTGTCTGACCTGTTTCACATAAAAAATGTCACGAGGCAGTGATGCCCCCTGTCTCCCCTGCTGTTCGCTTTCTTTGTAGAGCTATTCCTGATGTCAATTAGGGAAAATACAGATATAAATGGAGTACTACAGGGAGGAGTTGTACATAAAATATCTGCATATGCAGATGACATACTTTTTTTTCATAACAAATCTGCATATTTCCATACCTGTTCTGTTAAAAGAATTTGATGTATTTATGTCATTGTCCAACCCCCTCACCCACCCCTTTTTTGTGTGTCTGGTTTTGTGGTTGTTTTTGGGAGGGAAAAGGAGAAAAGGTAGTGAAAACTACTGTATAAATGTATAAACAATTGGTAAGATATCTATCCTGAAAGTTCAATGATTGCATGGCCATCATTTCTTTCTTCTTAAGTTAGGACTAAATTTTCATGGGTTGGAAAATGTGTACTAATTAACTATAGACATCTATTGAAAAATGGGACTTAATGTTGAAGGTCCTGTATGGATATTCAGTACTGTATATACCTTGAAAAAAAGAATTGAAAGAAATATTTATCTCAACTCAACTCACCTCATCTCACCTGCAACTCACATTTTAGCAGCCCCACAAGAGGACAAGCTAATGGAGATGGAATGAGCTGATTGTGATGCAGTTTGTGGGAATAACTAGTTTGATGAGGTAGTGATTAAAAGGTAAATGCATTTAAAATACTTATACACCATAGGCAGCATGTTATATAGCATCACACACCTGAACTAGGACTGTACACTCATAGGGTATGTTGCACAGGGCTGCATATGTGACTGCAACACATGGAGAAGCTGCAAAGGTGTGTGTAGAAAATTATATCTGGACAGAGCATGTTACTTGGAGAGGGGCTAGGAAAGCAGCATATAACAGAAATACACATATATAGAAATTAATGCTGCACATAGCTAAGTGTCATGTGACTTGCACTCCAAAGTTGCTGTGCATATAATTGTCTGTGTATCAGAAGAACGGTACATCTGTGGTAACACATGCACATACATGTATAAATATGATAACATATACAGATTATTAATGGCAGTTTACCAATAGCAATGTTCCACTGCTATATTTCAGGTATTCTGACCCCGACAAAATGCGTACATTTGGAACCTCTTAGCCCCAGTCTCTGCCAGTACAGACAAATGTTAAGTGTAACCGCATTTTGTCCTTCTTCATTTGTCCAGTTTGCGGTGTTGTTTTCTAGTCTATGGGACACTTACAGCTTACTACTAATGCTTTGCCATTTGGAACCTGTCTTTTTTGTTATTCTCTCTATATAACATCTGCATCTGATAATGTACATGGAAGTGCAGAGTCCTCTTTCATGGCACTTTGGTTTGCTCCATTCCAAATAATGGAGCATGCTTTGTGAGTTTATCTATGTTACACATTGCTCTATTTTGCTTTTAAGTTAGTTTTACACTATTAGCTTGTTTCATACTGTACTTTTCAGTCACATAATTCTATATACCCATCATTTATTTACACATGTAAGTTTCTGTTTTTTCACTATTCAGCACATGTTGTTGCTCTATTTAGTCTATCTTGCATGGGGTTTACACTCTTTTCTTCTCTGTGAATTTACTGGTTTTGTGTGCTGGTTTTAACCCCTGCTGCAGAGTGACTGTACTCTCTTGGCTACTCCTTACATATTTTTTCTATCAATTCTGACATCAAGAAACAGGGGAAGAGGAAGCCATGCAAGCCAGCTGCCACTTTCAGAGCCACTGGAGGCAGTCATCCTGAGCCAGCTGAGCTGTTGGATTTCTAGCAGAAACTACTGAAGTTCATGGTCAGTCACAGGGGTTGATTGGACAGTTGACGCAGACTTTCTTGGTTGTAAGTACAGAACATCCATTCATGTGTTATATTTTTGAATTGATATCTATTAACACTGTTCTCTCACTTTTCTCCTAGCATCTGGTTCTATGCTCCCCTATCCCCAGCATCATCTGATGATGAGCTCCCATGACCTGCACAGGACACAGAAGATCTGTAAGCTTCTTCTTAGTCTTCACCGGGTCAAATTGCTCTGCTGGCCTTGGTGGCAGGTTTCTCCTCACTTATCTATGGTAAGTAAAAAATACAAATACATGTGCATGTATGTGCATTTCACCTGTAGTAGGAACATGAACAGTAGATATGGCTTCATTCATGATAGAGGGAATTGCATTGAATTGAGAATGGAGATCCCAAGTTATGCCAAGATATTTGACTTGGAACATTCACATTATCAGCAGCTTTGTAATGATCACAACTCGGTTACTATGGTCCTGGCAATTCCATTCACTATTAAATGCATTTGCCTCATTCATGAATGAAGCTTAATGAAAATGCTGATGTGAAATGTATTGTACTCAACTGTATGCACTCAACATTAACAATGGAGATTCTTCATCTCCATCAGACCCATTTTCACCATCTCCTAGACAAGGTTCCTGTTGTGCAGGCCCAGGGATCCACTGCCCAAGGTAGATAGACATGTACACCACATCATTAATGTAATATGTTCATGCAAATATGGTTAGCTACTTCTGGAATTAATAATTAGCTACTACAATGTTCATTATAATTATGTACCTTTTCTACCCCATTTTCACTCATTGGGAATTATACATGATGAATCCTCTGTTCAGCAGCTATTTAAGAAACCTCTCCAGTTCATTGGGAGTTTATCAGTTCTATGGACCTAAGTTTGCCAAAACTCTATGTGAAGAAAAATAAGGCTGAACTGAGTAGCAGGGAAACTAGACTGGATTATCAAAATTTCTAGCACAACACATTGTTCATAATGTAGTGCAAATCATTCCTACTGGAGATAGTTATAAAAATATTGCAAAGTCGTATGTGGTTCCCCTTGGAATAATCATTTATAATCACTTTGCAGCCAGGCAGGTAATGGCACGTTAATCAGAATATATTGCTGAAAAAGTCACATGACTTTAGTTAGAATCTTATAAAACATGACAATTAATCTCACAAAAACAAATGTGGACAATGTTACAGTTGAGACACTAGGGGGAGCCCACAGTTCAATTTCAAATTTTAAAGATAGGAATGCAAACCATGAAGCAGGGAAAACAAATGCATTGAAAAAGTGTTATGTGCACAGCTACAGTTTTGGGAAGGCCTCTATGTAGATATACACACACTTTAGGGTCAACTCAATATACACCGATTAGTCACAACTTCAGTTCGGGTCAGCCACTTTATCCAAATGTCCAAATATCTGAAATGCATCTTCTTAATGTCCCTGAATTAGGGTCTGAATCAGCCTTTCAGAAACCAAAACATCTGAGGTGTTCACATCCGGACAGTTTTGCAATAAACAGCATGGATTTTTGGCTATCCATTATGTAGCAAACATGCACTGGTGGAATTGGCAAAATTTGCCCTTTTTAATTTTCCAGATTTGGGTTAAATAATGGAATAGAAAAGTATAGAAGAATTAAAGCAAACATATTTTAAACATAAAATATGTTTATACGAATTATAATATATTAATGTTAAATTTAAATAATGGAATAGAAAAATATAGAAGAATTAAAGCAAACATATTTTAAACATAACATATGGATATACAAATTATAATATATTAATGTTATATATTATAATAGCATATTTATATTAATTTAAACATTTAAAAACATATTTTTTTTATCATTTTATGTTCATTTACTCTATTTTGACAAGCTTTACTACCTGGCTTTGCCTGAGATTTAGATTCTTGATGCTGCTCCTTGGTTCAGTGTACCAACAAACTAACATTAATATTATATATATAAAACAGAAAATGTCTGTATCATTTTTTTAATTGTATTTCACTTTGACTGCAGCTATTTTGGCTATATTTGTAACAGATAAGGACCTCTCAAAATGGCCCTGAAATAAGACAAAACCTTCCCCATAGAAGTCTATATGGAGACGGAGGCTAAAACTTTTCTGTGAGTATTTCAGCTGGTGGTTGAGCTCCTGAGCTATAAGTGACAGGAAGTGGCTTTTATAGGCAGAGAGTCAGCACATGACCAGACACAGCTGAGGAGAGTTACAAGGCTTTGTAGAGTCATGGGTACCAGAACAGAGGCTATATTGTGAAAAACAGGCTGGCAATCTGGTAAAGAAGAGAACTACAGAATTTTGAAGTCAGGGTTCACGTCCAGGTATCAGGGTTCACGTCCAGGTACAGTCAATTATTGACATTGTCTTTAGCTGTAATTTTCTTCTTTCTCATTTACTCTGCCCCCACAAATTATCTATTCTTTTTATCAGAATAAGAAGGGCTTTCTTTTGATACTATTATTTTGATCATCTCATCATATCATTTTGTAGTAACAGAAATAATAAAACATGGTGAAAAATTAAGAAAAAAAAGTTTTTCTAATTTTTACTTGAAAAATCATGTACTCATCTACAAAAGTTAATAAACTCTGCTAAAAATATTATAATATTTGTCCTGCACAAAGAAATAGCCCACATGTGTTGCTTTTTTATTCAAGTTACAGGGCAATAGGTATAAGTAGTGCAATGCTATTTTAAAACATTTTTTTTTTCACAGTTAGCAATAGGGACATTGTAACACTGATATCTGTCATGAATCCCTGTTATGTTTCACTGCCAAAAAACACCTAAATGTGTACAGGGATACAGTCCATGTATTGGTTTGTTGGGTTGTTTGAGGATTAAAACACCACATTTGGGAGGTGTGCATATCAGTTCTCCAACTTTTGGCATGTAGTAACCAAGGGGGCCCATGTCCTATTTGGGACATCGTTGAAGCTGGCCAGTGTAATTTACCAACACCAAACCATATATTTTGGAAAAGTAGACACTCCAAGGTATTACATATGAATGCAAATGGAGGTAATCTTGCTACATTTATATTGAATCATGGAACTGCAGTGAACGGAGTGATATCTGGCGATTAGATGCTATTCACTCCTTAACAGCACTGCCAATCAGAGTTCCACATCTCCTTGTGGCAAGAGCCCAGCAGCCACTAATATATCACTAGATGATGTATCAGGAAGCTGACCTGGGCAAAAACGGGACCCTGAGTCAGCGCCCTCAGAATCTGAGGCGAGGATGCAGAGCAAAAAAGTGCTTTTGCAACTGGGTCAGTGCTTAAGCAGTGATCTATAGCATTTAGAAAAGCCTTTGTAGTACTGTAATAAATTCTAGAACAAAAAAATGAACCCTTAGAAAAGATGCACAGAAAGCAAAAAAAATGCTGCTGTGCAAGATCCCTGGTAATGCAGTGATCAATGGCATTGCAGGGCGTTAATACATAGGGAGTGGGTTTTATTAAAGCCCTGGGTCTCACAATTGTATTTTTTTTTAACACTAACACTGTTCTGTCTCTCTCCCTCACAAAAATGTAAGTATGCAGACAACAAAAAATGTTACAGGCCTCTCATCTTTTTAAGCATTACATGGCTATTGGCTTTCTATAAACTGAAATAGAGTCCCCATTCATACGAATAGGTCAATTGACCTATTTGTATGAATGGGGACACTCACCCACATTTTACTTCATTTTGCAGCCCTCTAGCCATTTCCATGACTTTTGTAGAGGCATTTTAGTGCCCAAAAGTTCGGGTCCCCATTGACTTCAATGGGGTTCGGGGGTCAAGTTCGAGCCCAAACTCGGACTTTTCTCTGAAGTTCGGCCGAACCCGAACATCCAGGTGTCCGCTCAACTCTAGTTGTGTTATTTATGTCTGTTTGTATATTGTATTGTATTGCCCTTTTTGAAGAATACTCTTGAAATATAAGACATGTATATGCTGTGAGAAAAGGAGCTAAGCAGCTCTATTTTTTTATGGTATTGTGGTATTTAAAACACCCAGCTGCAGAAGCCTGCTATGTTCATGTATGTTATTTATGTATTTATTGTTTGTATATATAAATTTATAATAAAAATAATAAAGTATATAAAAGAAAAAGTTAGAACAGGATAATGCTAGTAGCTGTGGTACAGTTGAATGGGCTGCTGGACAGTGAATAGCGCTGTGGCAATACAAATGACTATTGGCTTGTGGTACAGTGTAACCGGCCATGGGACACTTTGTTGAGTTGAGGCCTATTTTTATATTTTATTATTACTATTCAAAATCTTCACATAGGGTTAAAGATGAGTACATATATCTTATTACTTCCTTGGATTTATACCTTTGAAGTTGGTCTGTGTCTTGGTTATATTTTATTCCAGAGTAAAATCCCAGTGAGATTTGTTATTTTGCATGATTAAACCAGACACTGAGTTTGCAGATCTGCAAGTGTTGGTTATGAAAACCTATATTCAGTTTAGCCAATTGTAATTTACATTTAAGAGCAAAATATATTTTTCCTTTTATTTGAAGTTTCTGATTTGCAAATCTCATACGGTTTTTCCAACTATTGCATTTATGTATTTAAGGAAACACCTAATTTAAAATCTTTACATGGTGGAAAGGGTTATCATTGTAATAAGACAATGATGCATTACAGTGAAATTGATACCTGCCTCCCTTTGATCTACTTACTTGTGCAATTCTAATAGAATACTTTGAAATCTAGCTTAAACACACACTATGTGTCCTGTTATTATATATGTACCTTGGTGCAGACCATTATTATTTTTAGTTCTTCTAAATAATACAGTTATCTAGAGTCAATCAAAGTTTTAGAGCATTATCCCATCAAAAAGGCTTCCATTTTGGGGGAAAGTGGCTAAAGCCAGTAGGAGATGGTTGCACTGTAGCTCAGCTCCATGAAGAGAGAATATAATGATATAGACTGACAATGCAGCATATTATTATTGCAAGGTCAAAACAAAGAAAAATAGACTCACCTGGCAGCTTCTCCGCACATCCAAGATGGTGTTGAGGATGATAATACCTCAAATGATCTCTCAGTATCTGAAGAGCAGCAAATGAAAACTGTGGAGATAAACACAGAAAACACAAACATTACGCGTATTTTCAGGACCAAATAAAGCAAGACTTCACTGCACTAATATTGGAGGAGTAATACAAGACTTTGGGGAGAGGACAACAAAAATGGAGTACAGTTTGAATGAGGTGATTGAAGCACACAATGGAGTTCTTGAAAGAGGAGATTGCCACATTAAAAGATAAACTGATAGACCTGGTGTATCTCTCCAGGAGGAACCACTTAAGTCTGAGAGGTGTCCTGGAGGACATACCACCAACATGCTAATAGGAGTATGTAACAGAACTGTTTTCACAATTACAACTCAGCAGAGGCAGTCCTAATCTACTGTATACATAGGATACCTAAGTCAATGAACATCAATAAATATTTTCCAATAGAGGTAATTCATAGAATGCCCTGCTACCATAATAAAGAAGAAATACTTCTGTATTGCAAGCTGCTAGGAGTTCACGAACACAATAGACTTGATCAACATACAAAAATTCCAAGATCTATCAGTGTCTACTTTACAGAAAAGGCAGGAGGCAAGAGTTCTCAGCTCAGTCCGGACAGCTGAGTGTTGTTTAACTCCTTATGCCACCAATGGTCTGATTATGCTTTAAATAGTCAACAGATGTTTGGCAACTGTTAGAACTGTTTATCTTCACTTAAAACAATCTTTTATTCAGATAAGGCAATAATGGCAAGGTATCAAAATTTTCCTGCATCAACCCTATATGCTGGGTTCATATCTAAACCATTCACAATAATGAATGACAAACTCCCTGAATACACAATACTTCAAATTTAGTATTATTCAGTGGGAAGGCTCCCCAGTGCTGTAATTAGAAAATGATCCAATTGAAAGAGAACATAAATCCTGCCAGTTCATTTACATGTGGATCAAAAGATGTTCCTCTAGGTAGTAAATACATCCTTCCATGGTGATGTAAACATTCTATTGTTATTCTATTATAAATCCATAGGGTTTTTGGGAAGGTCATCCCCCATTGTTTTAAGGTGTAAAGCAGCAGGTAGTGGCGGGGAAATTTCCTCGCCAGTCTGGGAGGGTCTAGGTGGGTTAAAGAGAAGAGTGAGATCAGTGTATCTCAATCTTCCTTTGACTTTTGAGATGAAAATTCTTTACTTGCCAAAAATGGCTACATTTGTATGAACGGATGGGGTGAGCATTTTATTTGCATTATGGACGATGGCATGGTAAGGTTTGGACGAGGAGGGGAGGTAATCACTTTAGGGTATGGTATACTGATGATTGGCATGGACTGGAGTTATAGGACTTTATTTATATACTGTATAAACTAGGTGATAGTTAATTGTAAATGGTAATGTTGATGGTTAGGGATAAAATTGCAATGTTGTAATTGAAAATCTTATGATTAAGGCCAATGTATATGCTAGACAGAATATATTTGTTTATGTTAATAAATGCTGAGGCTCAATGTTTCCTTGCATCTGGGGTTACAGGGTGATGATGTGGGGTGCGGGCTGATATTATATTACATATACATGAGGGGGTAATGGTCTAACACCTGTTAGTTTAAGAGACATTAATATTACCTGTAAAAAGTTAACTACTGTAAGTCTATTACAGATTCATACTACTGCAGTCCTATGTTTTCGAGGACCAAGCTAAACATTTACAAATGTTTCATGTTATTTGTGGCCAGGGCTCTAGGCAACATAAAGATATCACACTGCATTTTTAAAGTGCATCATTTTGTCATAACAATCTAAGCAAAATCATTCTCAATGGGACTGAAATTGATCTAAAATTGGCATATGAAACACCACGTTCGTAGGGTAGCTGGACCTGTAGATTGCAACTAATTCTAGTATTCAAACACTTGATGCCATACTATGGGTACAAAGTAAATCACTAAGATCAAGAATGGAAACACAAAGGTACTCATTCACCTAAACATTTTTTATACTGTGGACTAAAAATGACATATATTGTTTGCTTTCAAATTCATGGATTAGGAAAAGATATGTTTTAAACTCCTTTATGGATGACTTTGCAAGTGAACTAGTTTCATAGTGATAGTCTAAAGCGTATCTCAATTTCCACTTCAATTAATGAGAGTTTTATATGGATGAAAGTATTTGGACACCTGACCACTACACCAACGGGGACTTTTAAGATATTGCAATCTAAATACATAGACATTAATATGTATTTGGTCCCCTATTCACAGCTATAACAGGTTCCACTATTCTGAGAAGACTTTCCACAATATTTTGTAATGTTTCTGTGGAAATTTTTACCCATTTGTACATTAGAGAATTTGTGAGGTCAGCCTCTGATGTTGGGCAAGAATACCTGGATCGCAATCTCTATTCCAGTTTATCCCAAATGTGTTCGATTGGATTGAGGTCAGGGCTCTGTGTGAGTCAGAAAAACTCATTCAACCATGTTTTTATGGACCTTTCTTTGTGCATTGGGGCACAGTCATGCTGGAATAGAAAATGGTATTTTTACTTCACTGTAAGTAAGGGCCTAGCCCAAGCCCAATCATGGCTGGAGAGACAGAACAGGGGAAGGGGGGGGGGGGGCAGAACAGAGGAGGGGGGTAGATAAATAACAGAGTAAAAGGAGGGGGAGACAAACAGAACAGAGGAATGGAGGGGGGAGAGAGACAGAACAGATGAAGGGGAGGGGGTAGAGAGACAGAAAAGAGGAAGGGGAGGGGGAGACAGACAAAACAGAGGAAATGAAGGGGAGAGAGACAGAACAGAGGAAGGTAGGGAGAGAGAGAACAGAGAGAGAGAGAGAGAGAGAGAGAGAGAGAGAGAGAGAGAGAGAGAGAGAGAGAGAGAAGAGAGAGAACAGAGACAGGGAGAAAGAGAGAACAGATATTGGGTAGGAGGAGGAGAAAGAACAGGTATGGGGGAGTTGGAGAGAGACAGACATGGCAAGGAAGAGGAAAGGGACAAACATGGGAAGGGAGAGAGAGACACATACATAGGGGGGAGGAAAGAGATGGGGGGAGGAAAGAGACAGGGGTGGAGGAAAAATACAGGGGGGGCACCACAGGGGAGGCCCACACAAGGACCCAGAAAAGTTTAGGCCGGCCCTGCACACACACTCTCACTCAGACACACACATTCTCACTGACACACACACACACACACACTTACTCACATTGATACACACACTCGCTCACACTGACACACCCTCTCACTTACACTGAACACACTAACACACACACACTCTCACTCACACTGACATACACACCCTCACTCACATTGACACACACACTCACTCACACTGACACACACTCGCTCACACTGACACACACTCTCACTTACACTGAACACACTGGAACACTCTCACTCACACTGACATACACACACACTTTCATTCATACTGACATATACACACTCACTGACACACACACTTTTTAACTTACCTGGAGCAGGCATCTCTTTGCTTTTAGCTCCAAGTGTGAAGGAGAGACTGAGTCAATCAAGGGAGACTTCTGAACTCTTAGCCAATCAGGAGAGTTGAAAGGCTTCACCAGATTGGCTGAGATCTCCTTCAATCAAGCTCCTCTGGACACAGTAAAAAAGATAGAAAAAAAAACACTTCATGGAGAAGCAAGGTGCAGCCTCTGCCAGGGTGCCACCTAGGGCAGCTGCCCCATTAAAGTCCCGGCCCTGATACCAGTGGAAGTTTTGGAACTCCAGCTATGGGAACAGCAGAGCACTGATGACTTTTACGCACCATGCGACTAAGCACTCATTGACCTTGCTCTGTGATTTTACATAGTCTTCTGCTTCATGGCTGAGTTTCTGCTATTCCTAAACGTTTCCATTTTCCAATAATCCAACTTACCAGTGCTGATCCTGGGCAGGTGCATGGGGTGCACTGTGCCCAGGCGCTGTATCACTAAAAATTATGGGGGCGCCTAGACTGGAGCTGGCATGCAGAGCATGCCGGACAGCGTACGTGTTGTTTCTGAATTGTTAACCTCCTCTGTTGCAATAAAGCAGGACATAAGCCAGGGTAGCCAAACATGCTGTCTAACTCAGAGGTGCAAATTGGCTGTGGCATATTAATCGCAAAATAATACTGGCATATTAATGGGCAAATTGGCACTGGCATTTTAATGGCAAAATAATACTGGCATATTAATGGGCAATTATATTATGCAAATATTATATAAACCAGCTTTATATTAAATACCAACTCTCTCACTATATGTATATATCATATATACATATTTTATAAACCAGCCATATATATATTCTACAAATATTCTTTAAACCAGCCATATATATATTATATAAATATTATAAAAAGCCTACAAATATTATATATATTTGCCTCCAGAAGTGTGGTTGGGCAAGTTGCAACCTGTCTCTCGTTCTATCATTCATTGCTCTTGTCTGTCTTGTTTGATGGGGGTGTGTTTTATATGATAATATTGTTATCCCCTACTGTGTAATATTTGCCCAATGTAGTATCAGTGTTATATATAATTACTGTAACATAGCTGCATTTTAATATGAATTGCTGCCTACCATATATAAATGCTCTCTAATATCCGTGACACTAAGTTTGTTTTGCTGGTGGGATTATAAGTCCCAAAATAGCTTTTTTTTTGTTTATCCTTGTGTCTCACTTTCTTCCTTAAGTTTCCCCACACTCCTTTTTAAAGAATGATTCAAGTTTATCTTTCCCACCCTCCTCTTTATTCACACCTAAAACATTTTGAGAAGTGTGGGAGGGATCAGGGACGGGATCAAAGAGCTGGGTATCCGTGTATACTTTTGTAATTTAGGCAAGGAGTAGTTTTATGGCAGTGTACATAGTTAAAGGTATACATTTTGCAGCAATATATATATTTTATACACAGCCTTTATAGACTTACTATACACATTTTAGACACTGCAATAAAAGTCCAGTTGTTGTGTGTGCTTTTTTGTTTGTGGGGTTTTTGTGTGTGGGGAGGAATATTGGGATGGAGGGTGTGATTGCATTCTGGGGGGTGGGGGTAGGGTCCTTGAATCAATGTGTTGATGGCACTCGTGTTCACATATATATTTTGCACGGTACTTCACTTGGTGTGATCCAGTTCCCACTATTGTTATTTAATAAAGTCAGTTTATAATGCAGACTTTAAAGGCATTGAAATCATCTGAAACACGTCTGTGATTTCAGTAATCCAAAGTTAAAATTCATAAATACCGTATTTGCTCGATTATAAGATGACCCTGATTATAAGACGACCCCCCAAACTTTGGATATTCCATTAGGAAAAAAACTAAAAGCCTGAATCTAAGACTACCCTAGAGGAAAAAAGTTAAACTTGTATATATTCACATGTAAATTGCTTTTTTAATAAAAAAAAATATGATATCAAAACATGTATTTCTTGTTTTTATTTCTTTTTATGTGCCAATGCTGCCTCTCTCTTTCCCTTGCCCCCAGCTTTCTCTCTCTCTCTCCCCTCTTAGTGTTCTCTCTCTCTCCCCCTCACTCCCCTTGTCTCTGTTTCTGCACTCTCTCCCTCCCCTTGTCTCTGTCTCTTCAAACCCCCTCCCTCCCCTTGTCGCTGTCTCTCCCTCCCCTTGTCTCTGTCTCCCCCCTTGTCTCTGTCTCTTCCCGTCTCCCCCCCTTGTTGCTCTGTCTCTTCCCCCTCCCTCCCCTTGTTGCTCCCTGGAGGAAGACCATTTGTGTTATAAACAGGAAGATACACAAAATGCATACATCGGGGCTGTAAAAGGTACAATTGGCACCTGTTTACCCATTTTTGTTTACCCATGTTCTAGTAAATAAAACAACTACATATAGTATAGTCACACTGTAGGTTTGACATACATAGAACATAATAGCAAATATAAGGTTATATGCCATTATTGGTGATACATATTGGTAAATAGGTTTTTATTTCACTGTACTACCAGAACAGGATTAAAGTCATGTGCCTGGCACACATGCAGTTGCAAGTGCACTGCACTCTCTGTGGCACTGGGCTCAGGGCAGGGTACAAAAATGTAGTATAGCACCCACTAAAATAATCGCTGTAGTTTGAATAATCGCTGTAGTTTGCAGATTCAACACCAGAATTCTTTCCTAATCTGTCCCTCACAGTTGCAGCATCCTCTCCCTACACTAATAAGAGCTCATGTGACGTGCGGCGCTACGTGACTCCAGCTTATATATAAAGGCTGGGTCACATGCTGCACTGGCCAATCACAGCCATGTCATTAGTAGTCATGGCTGTGATGGCTTCTAAGGGCAAACAAGTCTTTCAAAACTCGCCATTAAATCGCCGAACATCGAACTCCAACCCGAACATACTGTGAAATGTCCGTGTTCGGGTCAGTGGTCCAAAAAACGTAATGTTAGGTGCGAACCCGAACTTTGTGCTCAACTCTACTAGTGAACTGCAAAAACCAGAAATTTTTTCCAACTCTGCTACTAATGTCTGATTTTCTGCAGTTCACTTGCCTCATTAACAGCCCACTCATAATTTGCTCATTAACATGCCACTGATAATTTGTGCATTAAAAGCCCACGGATAATTTGTCCATTAGTAGCCCACTGATAATTTGTCCAATAATAGCCACTAATAATTTGCCCATTAATATGCCACAGCCAATCCTCCCCCCTTCCCCAGTACTTACCTGGATGCTGCTCGTCCTCTGCAGTCTCCTCTGCAGGGTTTCTTGAGCGTGCAGGAAATACAGCCACAGGATATGACATGCCGTCATTTCCGTCTGTGACCTTAGCCGTGGGTCAGCTGGATGCGGATCTGCCATCTGCTGCCCGATTGTGATTGTCTCCATGTGAGACAGGTATGAGACAGTCACATGGGCAGTGGGGGCCCACGGGGCAGCTGCTTTGGGTCCCCAGGAATGAATGGGCCCTGGTAGCTGCCCCGTTTGCGAAGGCTTTTTTTTTTTTTTTAAAGGACCGGGACCCGAGTCAAATTGAAACTTCAATATGGTGATATTTTGAGTGAATTCCTCAATACATTTAAAAGAAGATAGTCTCCAATGTAGATTGCAGATACATAAATTGTAAGTTTCTTAGAAAGCAAAATGCATGTTGAAATGAAGTCATGAGCAAATATGATTCTAGTCCCTTTATACCATACACATGGATCCCACAGGCGCCAAATATTTCATTAATGTATAAGTGGAGAGGGTCCTCTTCAAACAAATGAACTGGAAATAGATATGTCTGACACAGCCATTTAGTATATAAATATGGCAGCATAAAAAAGTAACTAAAAGTCACTGCTTAATAAAATATATTCTGGAGCATGATATCTCTGGGCTTCTGCATCCAGATTATTCTATGTATACTGATCAAAGATTTAGTGGCTTTTTAGGAAAATAATAATTGAATGTTCCCTTTCAATATGCGCCACAGCATATATTTATTAACGGAGATAAATAATTGGGCAAGATCAGGTTTTAGGCAGATGAACTATGTTTACAGAAAGTGTAAAATGAGAGCAGTTTTTTTTTCTCCTTAACTTGCAAGGTATCTTTTGGGAATAGAGTATAATTGCATTTCATGTAAGAGGTAATTCAATTTAATAAGATTTAAAGATCTGCAGTCTTCTAGTGACATCTTGTGGATTGGTGTTGAATAATGTTAAACGATTAACCTGCTGACTGCCACATTTATGTACAATCCCACAGTTGAGTCTCTGGCAATCAGATTTTGTGGTAAAAAGTAGCAGCAGATTTTAAATAGTCTTAAATTGAAAATCTTATACACATACATACACACACACACAAATATATATAGAGAGATATAGAGATATATATAGATAGATAGATACACACACACACTGACCAACTGTAACATTATGACCACTGACAGGTGGCAAGGAAGCGGAGGCAGTGTGATGCTTTGGGTCCTACCATTCATGTGGATGTTGCTTTGACACTTTACATTGTTACAGAGAATGTACACCCTTTCATGGAAATGCTACTGCCTGATGGCATTGGCCTCTTTCAGCCACAAAGCACACACACACACACGGTGTATTTTGGTTTTGTGCTGCCCTAGGCAGACAAATTTTGGGCAGCCCCCCCTACCCACGATGCACAACCACGACATTACCCATAACCCACGTTGCACACCAAGGACATGTCCCATCACCCCATTTACATGCCTCCAACCCTCCATTATATACACATTGCCAATATTATTTGCCATTAATATTCCCCAGTTAACTTGCCCAATAATATGCCAGTATCATTTGCCATTAATATGCCCCAGCCAATTTGCCCAATAATATGCAAGTATTATTTGCCATTAATAAGTCACAGCCAATTTCCCCAATAATATGCCAGTATTTGCCATTTAATCAGCCCCTGTCAATTTGCCCAATAATATGCAAGTATTATTTGCCATTAATAAGTCACAGCCAATTTCCCCAATAATATGCCAGTATTTGCCATTTAATTAGCCCCTGCCAATTTGCCCAATATTGTGCCAGTATAATTTGCCATTAATATTCCCAAGCCAATTTGCCCAATAATATGCCAGTGTTATTCTGCCATTTACCGGTCATATGCCCCAGCCAATTTGCCCAATATTAAGCCAGTATTATTTGCCATTTAATATGCCCCTGCCAATTTGCCCAATAATATGCCAGTGTTATTTGCCATTAATAAGCCCCAGCCTATTTGCCCAATAATATGCCAGTGTTATTTGCCATTTAATATGCCGCTGCCAAATTTGCCCAATAATATGCCAGTGTTATTTGCCATTTAATATGCCCCAGCCAATTTGCCCAATAATATGCCAGTGTTATTTGCCATTTAATATGTCCCAGCCAATTTGCCCAATAATATGTCAGTGTTATTTGCCATTTAATTAGCCCCAGCCAATTTGCCCAATAATATGCCAGTGTTATTTGCCATTTAATATGTCCCAGCCAATTTGCCCAATAATATGCCAGTATCATTTGCCATTAATATGCCCCAGCCAATTTGCCCAATAATATGCAAGTATTATTTGCCATTAATAAGTCACAGCCAATTTCCCCAATAACATGCCAGTATTTGCCATTTAATCAGCCCCTGCCAATTTGGCCATTAATATGCAAGTATTATTTGCCATTAATAAGTCACAGCCAATTTCCCCAATAATATGCCAGTATTTGCCATTTAATCAGCCCCTGCCAATTTGCCCAATATTATGCCAGTATAATTTGCCATTAATATTCCCCAGCCAATTTGCCCAATATTAAGCCAGTATTATTTGCCATTTAATATGCCCCTGCCAATTTGCCCAATAATATGCCAGTGTTAGTTGCCATTTAATATGCCCCAGCTAATTTGCCCAATAATATGTCAGTGTTATTTGCCATTTAATTAGCCCCAGACAATTTGCCCAATAATATGCCAGTGTTATTTGCCATTTAATATGCCCCAGTCAATTTGCCCAATAATATGTCAGTGTTATTCGCCATTTAATTAGCCCCAGCCAATTTGCCCAAATCCCCCCAACTCCCCAGCACTTACCTTTTCCCCTGGTGGCTAGTGGAAGGCAGCATGGTCTCCTCCATGCTGCCTGTTCGGTTCCCAGGCGGTTGTGCCGACAGGTCACGTGACCCGGAGCGCGTATGACATCAGCGCACCGGTCACGTGACTGTCGGCACTTCTGTTTCACACTGCACGTGAAGCCGAACAGGCCGCACGGAGGTTTCTCTGTGCTGCCTGTTCGGCTACCCGTGCAGCCTGCCGGCTTGCAGAGATAGTGAGGTTGATCTTCCGATCCCCTCTCACCTCCCTCTCTGCCTGCAAGCGCGGTCTTTTTTTTTTTTTTTTTTTTAAAGGGCCAGATTTTTTTTTCAGTGCTGGGGGTGCCTCGCGGTAAATACAGCACTGCACACACAAACACACATATATATATATATATATATATATATATATATATATTTAGAAAGGAAATACCTTTGTTGGATTTCATAAACAGTCTATTAAGATGATCTACCAGATTTATTTAACACCGGGAATTATTTTTTAAGGAATAAAATGTATGGATCTGTTCCAAATTAATTCTTTAGAGGATATATCTCTGCAGGAATCTTTGACCATATCTGGTGGTCTTGTCCAAGAGTACGGAGATTATGAGAGACTCCAATCTAATCCTTCCACAGTTTTATCACAACAAGTCACCTTTAGTCCTTATCACTTCCTAATGGGTCTACCTATCCTGTGGTTTCAAAAATGCCATAATGAGCATTTAAGACTTGCTTGTATAAGCACCCAAATGTACATTGCATCAAAATGGCAAACAGAACAGCTATCCTGGAAAAGTATCTTAGACCGCATATATAAGACATATACAATGGAGAAATGATGTGCTTTTTCTAATAGATCAATAGAAAAATGTAACGGAATATGGTGTCCATGAATAGAGGGGTTTGCATAGATGTATTTAAATAAGGATTGTGTGGAGATCTCTGTGAGCCCTCTGTCTGATCCCCCCCAAAAAATAATCACATTTTCAAATATATATCTCTTCTAGAAATCCCCTCCCCTGTATTCACATGGCTGCTGCTGCCCAGGTTACAGGAACTGCTTAGGAAGAGGAGGTGGAGCTGGTCTGATCTAAAGAAAAAATCTTCCTGCACTGCAATGGAGCGTTTGTTGTATTAAAAAAGTGATCCTTTGTAATGCATGTGTAATTTGCATATGAAATCACAGGTGATGTCATAAGCAGGAGACTCCAGACACACATTTAAAACACATTTTCATGCATAGTGTAGGCAGTGCCAGAGTATACCTCCCAATGGGAGACACTGGGTGAGTGTGGCTTGGAAGGAGGGATTAGTGCCAGCACTACTTCTCAGTTACATACTGTTTTTAATTGTGCCAGTGTACTGGCACTAATTGTTTTACTAATGAACTGTTTGGTATCTTTTAAACCACTGCACTAGAAACTCTTCTTTGCATCTTAGACATCCATACAGAGACTACTGAGATGGAGGGGCCTATCGCTTGAGAAGGCACTACAGAGGAGGAAGGCGGCGTTTAATGGATCAGCAGACATTGCGAGTAAGAGCAAAGTGAGAAAGCCTACTACAGCGTCCTGCAGACCACACTGGCCGTGAAGAGTTCCAGAAATGAAACAGAGCATTTGATTTTTGGAAGCATTCACCAGACATAATACAAGTAAAGTGAATGCCGATTTGGAGATGAAGAAGCGATCATAAAGGGAGGGAAGATAAGTCATATTTAGACTTTAAAGTCTACAGAGACTTTTTTTTTACTCTACTTTTTAATTAATGAATCGGTATTTCCCCTTATTTATGTAGGGAACCCAGTGAGCACTGTTTGGTGCTTCTAATGTCACTCACAATATACATTGTCTAGTGTTTGGGAGCATTCCAGTACAATTGAGACATGCAGGGGAAATGCTTGAGTATCCATTGGCACTGCACAGCTACTGTGTGCTCATATCCTGCAAGGTGTCAAATATATTGAGGCATAAAGACAATCATTGTTGATAATACAGGATCCCTTGGCTATTTCTGTGGGGAAAACAAGTCTGCTAATTTGTGTGGGGTGAAAATGGATTTAGAATTAGTTTGTGAATTACCACAAAGGTACATGAAATAATCTTAACCACTCATATTTTTGTTTTCCCTGCTGAGATGACCTGGTCTAGTTAGAAATCCTTGAATGTAAAGTAGTCTAAAGCTTGTGAGCTACTTCATTTGCTTAGCATTGCACATGGTGGGGTTCCAAGTTGTCATGATAATTTCTGACAAGTTGGCCTTTTAAACCAGACATTACAATGAAGGAAAGTCTATGGGTAATCAGGAAGCATTCTATATAACTCTCCACAGAGACACATCATTGTGACAAGAAGAAATTCACCAGTGACTTTCTGAAATTTGTGTTTTAGGGGTTTTGTTGTTGCTGGATTCATATCTCCTTTCTTACCTTTCATCATTTCTAGAAAGACAATGTTATGCTTGCTATTCATTGAATCACTGTCTATTATTCCTGCACAATGTTAGGAGATGATTGACAGTCATGCCTGCTTTAATACAGTTATTTCTACATATTTATTAAAAGCAGCATTCAAATACATTCAAACAGATAGAATCTTGCAAATAATAACAAGTTGGCAAGTGTTTGCATTGATCTGAAATTAAAACATATGGAAACGGGGGTAGCATCTCTTATGACTGCACTTTGTGTATTCAATTAAAAGGGATATAAATCTAAACTATCAATTTAGGAAGCGAATATTGAATTAGAAGGAAACATGATCAAGTACAAATGAAATGGCATTCTCTGATCCTGATCTAATCTAGGTTATTTTCTAATGTTTTATACAGAGACTGATGTGCATCTACAACCTATAACAGAACTATTCTATTACATAGGCATTTGCTACCCATTATCCACTATACACGTATAAAAATGTCATTGGGCTATTAAAGAGTCACTCAACTTTTTTTTCCACTTGTGCTTCTAACAAGCATGAAGATAAATTGGCATATACTTTTTAAGATAGAAGAGAAAGTTGGTGATAGGATCAGTCTCCATGCTTCATGGACAACTGTGCTGAGATGGGCTGGAGTCACGGTGCAGGGGTAGTGGGCAATTCAAGACCCTGCGCAGGGTGAGCACTCTCCACCTGGGGTGGAGCCCCTGGCTTTGAGCGCCCACAAGCAGAGGCCTGGTTAGTTTTCCCACAAGTCATAGTCAGGCAGGGAGTAAGCAGGGTCAGGAACAAGCCGAGGTCAAAGGACTGGAGAGAGCCGGATGGTCAGGAACAAGCTGAATTCAATGGACTGGCGACAACAGGAATCCAATATACAAGCCAGCAGACAAAATGTACCAGCTCTGATTGCTGGGAGGATGGGGTTTATATAGCCCCAGGGGTCATTACTGCAACAACCTACACCTGGGCGGTAGGTAAATGAGAGAGGATAACTGCATAGAGAAACACTACTGCTACATGAGATAATAAAACCAGCAGGTGGTGCCTGGAACAGGAGCATGCAGCACCAAACATAGAAGTCAGGGTTCAAATCCAAGCAGATCATAACACAGATAACCAATAATATTGTACATGGAATATATATATATACTGCATCATTTCAATTACTTCTATTAGGTAGGTAAATAAAATAAACATTTTTTGTAAAGTGCTATTACTGAGCACTACTGGTCTGCAGAAATGATTATGAACTGATCTGCCAAATAATGTTGACCCCATAAGAGGAGAATAGGTTCTTAAAAAGGGTGAGTTATATCAATGAAAGCAGATCTATGACAATTTTAAGCAGCTCATTTGAAAGAATGGACCCTACAGTTGATTTATAAGCTATTTGAGTTACAGGGACACCTAGTATATTAAAGCCTCATTAATGGCTGTATTGTGCTGGGAGACTTACAATATTGGTAACCCAAAAATGGAAGAGAATGAAATGTGTTATAAAAAACGAATTTTAAAACTTAGCTTTTAATAATCTTAGCTAAAAAGAAAGAGAACTCATAACAGGACCAGTGCTCCAGTGCAAAACGTGCAACAACCCCTATTTTATTATGTAGGTGGGTGTCTTGAAGAGATTACCACATTAAATCTGGTGGGGTATCTTGTAAATCCAACTGTAGCGGGGACTTTCGTGTCCTTGAGGTCCTGCCTTTGTGTGCCTATTATTTTATTTTGCCTATATATTAGAGTCTTACCACTGAGAATATGAGTTATATTGAGACAACTTTAATTCACATATGTTTGGAGTGTATCCTGCATACAATTTTTAGGTTACTTTTGGGAATTAGCAATATTGCACTATTGTGTGTTTTTATATATTATTAAGGTTCCCATGAATCTGAGCCTTTCTGTTATTTTTGTTTACCAGATACTATACAAATCAAGTTACTCTCATGGAAAAAGCAATCTATATAACAGAGCTTTGCCAATGTCCTCAGGAAAGATTTGACATGCATATCATCTTTTTTACAATTTCATACAGCTGCATTTTGTCATCAGCTATGCTTTTTTCGCCCAGTATAAAACCAATTCAAAAATAATAACCCAGGTGTCATAAGCCAAGATTCAAATATAGCTCTGCATTATTTTGTGTACTTCAGATCAAGAAGTTTGAGTGGGAAAACATATTTCCTCCATGCATGACAGTGCATTGTAGATGTAGTCGTTTTTGTTTTTTGCAGTTTCTTGACTTTATTTTAATTTCATTATATTGAGTAATGTTGTGTCACTGCAGCACTGAAATAGTTCTAGGTTGAGTCCTAATTGCAACAGACAAGGGTGATTATTCCATCCTAATCCTCTTGGAACTTTCAGATGCAGTTTAGACCATTCGACTTAAGGAAAGAATTCATGGCGTGAATGTGGATTGCATAGTCCTAAAACAGAGATTGTCATCACCACGAACAGAATCCATCACCTCTCTTCCCAGAAGCCTACCATGGGGGTCATGTACTAAAAAAGTGCAGTGGGGAAAAAAGTAGGTAAAACATGAGTAAGGAGCAATTTGCGACTATTTGTAACATTTTGCGCTTGTTTTCCCTGATTTGCGCCTCTTCTCTTTATTTTCATTTAGCGTGCATTTTTCTGGTTGCGCTAATGAATTGTGATTAAATTTGCGCATGCTAAAGAGTTTTGCGAATATTTTGTGAAAAATTATTCTTATTTGCGTGTGAAAATGACACCAACTTTTAGCAAGTGTAATAAAAATTGGTAGAAAAAATATTTGCAAAATTGCCTGTTTTTATTTGCAATTTGCTCATATGTACTATTTGAGTGTTAAATATTTAGTACATTGCAATAAGAGCTAAGTGCAAAAATATTTTTTCACATAAAATATAGCAGCGTTTTTTTAGCACATGCACCTCCTTGTGTTCTAAAGTGAGCTGTGTGATTGCAGGGCCGCCACCAGGAATTTCAGGGCCCCTTACTGAACACATTTTCTGGGCCCCTTACCCCCCCGACGATATCTCCCACTAGCCCCACCTAACCTCACAAGTATGTTATCCCAGTCTGGTGTAATATGGAGGGTGGTTGGGAGCAGTTGGTCAAGATGCCAATAATACTTTGCCACTCAATATGCCAGTAATATTTTGCCACTCAATAAGTCAGTATTTTGCCCTCAACATGACATTATTTTGCCATTCATTATGCCCTTCTTTTGCCATTTTATATGCCATTATTTTCCCATTTAATTTGCCAGTATTTTCCCTCTCAATATGCCATTTAATATGCCAGTATTTTTCCCATTAATATGCCATTTAATATGCTAGTATTTTGCCCCTCAATATGCCATTCTTTAGCCAATTAATATGCCAGTATTTTTCACCTCAATATGCCAGGTTTTGCCCCTCAATATGCCAGGATTTTGCCAATTAATATGCCAGGATTTTGCCGTTCAATATGCCAGGATTTTGCCAATTAACATGCCATGATTTTGCCAATGAATATGCCAGGATCTTGCCCCTCAATATGCAGTACTTTCCTCCTTCCTGCTCTGTCTCCCGGTGCTCTGCCGGTCCGCGGCTGTGAGGGAAGCGTTGTGCACTCCCCTCCAGCCAGGCGGATAAATAAAGTTTGTTTAAAAAAAAAATGCGACCAGTAACTCTGGTCGTATTTTTTTTTAACAAACTTTATTGAAGCCGCGTGGCTGGAGGGGAGCGCAGAACACTTCGCTCACAGCCGCGGACCGGCTTAACAGAGAATTTTTTTTTACTGGCTTGAGCTGGGCTCCCTGGACACGGTGGGCCCCCTGGACACGCCGGACCCGGGACGCCAGTATCGCCCATCACCCCCTGATGGCGGGCCTGTGTGTTCGACTCTGAATGCATTCATTTTCTGCACATTTGCATCACATATTCTGATGAGAGCAACTGTAGAAGCAGCATCTTTGGCAGCAGATTTAAAACCACATTGTTTATGGCATCCTACACTCTGTTGTGCTTCTTATTACGTTAATGTGTGCTTGTTCCAAACTATACATGCACTATATCTCCTGAGGGATTGTCAGGCTGGGTTGAAGCTGTATAGAAATCCTTGAATGTGTAACTTATATCCAGGCTGCTACAATTCACAACTGTTCTGTCTCCACAAAACAGCTACAGATAGGGTTGCCACCTTTTATAAAAACAATATAAATCATGCTATTGCCTCCATTGAGTTTTTTTTACCTGCTTGCCAGTAAAATACAAGATGGTTGTTAACCCTGGTTACAGATAGAGCAATAAGCAGTTCCCAATAGATTGTAAGCTTGCAAGCTGGTCCCTCTACCTCATGTAGCATTTTCTGTATATCTAATTTAGTCTATAACATCCCCTAATTAAGTTATGTACCAAGTAATGTGCTATAAAATTAAATGTAAATGAAATGACAGAACACAGACATAGGCGAGCAGGTTTGCACATGCCTCAGTTGAGGGCTTCTTATAAAAACTGTAAAGCAATGGTTAGCGTCCCTTTAAAAAAAAGTCTTGCTATTTAGGGGAGTACAAGATTTAGAATAATAGAAAATATATATTACTTTTGACCATTGACATTGATATATATATGCTTTGTTTATTGTAGGATATGATGTAAGTTACAAGAGTAGATATTACATTGAACATTACTTTTATTTATGGATGATAACCATTAGGGTCTGAACTTACTGAAAAACTGCCATCTGCTAGAAAGGCACATACTATGCAGTATGGCAGTGATGGATAACCTTGCCACTGCAGATGCATACCTCTCAACCTCTGACCCTGGTGAATCGGAATACTGAAGGGGTGTAGCTTAGGAGGTCATGTGTCAACGATACCATACATGAGTGCTAGTGCTGTTGCTCAAACTGACAGTGCTACAGTGCATGCGCGTCGGTGCTTTCACTCTACATGATAGCGCTACTGCGCATGTCCCAGACTGCGGTCCTGAATCCCAACGAACTCTACCTCTACCCTGAGATGGATGTTCAAAATGTAAGGAAGATTGATTACAACTAGAGTTGAGCGGACACCTGGATGTTCGTGTTCGGCCGAACTTCGAAAAAATGTCCAGGTCCGTGCTTGACCCCGAACCCGAAGACCATTGAAGTCAATGGGGACACGAACTTTTGGCCACTAAAATGCCTCTAAAAAAAGTCCTGGAAAGGGCTAGAGGGCTGAAAAATGAAGTAAAATGTGGGTGAGTGTCCCCATTCATACGAATAGGTCAATTGACCTATTTGTATGAATGGGGACTCTATTTCAGTTTATAGAAAGCCAATAGCCATGTAATGCTTTTGGCTTTCTATAAACCAAAATAGAGTCCCTATTCATACGAATAGGTCAATTGACCTATTCTTATGAATGGGGACTCTATTTCGGTTTATAGAATAGCAATAGCATTACATGTATTTCATAAACCAAAAGTCTATAAACCGAATGTCTTTCGGTTTATAGACTTTCGGTTTATGGAATACATGTAATGCTATTGGCTTTCTATAAACCGAAATAGAGTCACCATTCCTAAGAAATTCTTATGAATGGGGACTCTATTTTGGTTTATAGAAAGCCAATAGCATTATATACAATTTAATCACTGAAACCCGAACTCCAACACGAACATACAGTGGAATGTCCGTGTTCGGGTCCGGGGTCCAAAAACCGTAATGTTCGGTACGAACCCGAACAGTGCGGTTCGGGTTCGTTCAACACTTATTACAACACACACATGTAGAACACAATAAAATATTTTAGGGTGAAAACGGTATACAGATATAGTACATGTTCTTAAATATTAGCTGTTACCAGCGTAGAACAGAGTGCATTTCACTGTTTATGAACATATTCAACTATTGTGTATTGATAGTACATCCATAGAAATAAAGGCTGGGAGACATTTTGATGGCTCCCAGCTCTGGTCATGTCAGGAAGGGCTGTATTTTATATGGGCCCCATTTATAATAGTGGGTGGTCAGGGCTACCTGCCATTTGGGTGTCCTTTGAATGGATTCGGTTATGATGTCTGAATTGGTAACCTATTTGTGGGCATAGTGGGTAACTAGAAATTCAGTTCCAGATATGTCCCCAGTGGGCTCAGAATCAATCCAGACTTTGGAGGCACCAATTTGTGGCAAAGTTTAGTGTATTTGCATGTTATATATTCACAAACGGCTCTCAGACAAGTAGCAATATAAGACTTCTCTTTACTTCAACTACACACATAAGGACTATAACACAAGAGAGACTAACACAACAAAACAAGTCCATAACCACTATGCTTCCATCTACTGGATGGTGGACTGCATAACACCCCAATACATAACACAAAGTCAGGCACCTATGATCTCTCAATAACTCAATTTGACCCTCTCTAGTTGGAAATTGGCAGAAAGCATTAGCATTTTAAATGGAAGCACAGTGTAATGACATTTTGGCGTTGAAGAGTAAAGCAAATAGTCTTCATAAGAATTGAAGAACATTATACTACTCACTGTTACTTGTCAAGCTATACTGCTTGATGTCAATATGACATGCATGTTAAGAGAAAGGGCAGCCATTCCACTTTTGAAATGTGTTTGTGATGGTGGATGTTTTGGCACAAAATTTGGCAAAAATATAGCAGATGAGGGTGAACTAAACATGCCATTTATAGCAATATACACCAATCAGCCATAAAATGATAACCTAATATTATAAAAAAAATATATTATAAAATATAGCCTAATATTGTGTAGGTCCCCTTTTGACATCAAACACTAGACTTCTGAAGGTGTGTTGTGGTATCTGGCACGAAGACTTCAGCAGGAGATCCTTTGAGTCTTGGAAGTTGTGAGGTGAGGCCTCCATGGATCAGACATTTTTGTGAAGCACATCCTACAGAACCTCAACTGTATTGAGATATTGGGTAATTTTGAGGCCAACAACTTGAACCATTGTTTTGGTATTCAAAACACTCCTAAACCATTTTTGGTACATATGTATACATTGCTTTGGTGCACTTCTGTTTTACTTTATAGTGCACTCCTGTTTTCCATAATGTAGCAGTGGCATGAGATGCCAGCTGACCCGATGTACACTCTAGCAGCCTGAGCTGTCAGCTGCACAAATCCCCACAACGGAGGATTGTCTCTGAAACTCCGCCTCTGATCCTGCCTCCTGGGCGGGACCTGCATGCGACTGTTGGCGCACTCAGTATGACGCTACCCCTGGACACGAGCACATAAGGCCAGCTTTATTCACACTCCGGCATGGCCCTTGAAGGAGACGCACTCCGAGCGCGTTGCCCCATGCCTGATCAAGCCTCAGCAGATATACCCCAGGACTACCCCTGCATCTATAAGGTTTTTTGAAACTGTAAAGCTTATGGACTATTATTACTTTTTTTATTTTTTCAATTGTGGTTTACTTTTTTTGTTTTCTATATCTATGCTGATATGTTTGGGACATTTTCTTTATTTTTTTACTCTCCACAATTGTTTGTTTTTTTCCTATACCACCCTCGATGCAGGTCCTTTGATTTATTGTTATGCAAGAGGTATAATTTGTGGACCCTTTTTCCCACATCTCATCTCTTTTTCTTATTTTCATATTATGTGTTTATTTTTGCAGTGGTTGGCCATTTACTAGGTTTCTACTGTATTTTTGCCATTTTGTGAGCCCTTTATGTAACCACTTCATCTTTTTCTTTTCCATTTTTCTATTTTTTGTTCCCATTGTGCTTTTGTTCATTTTTTGTTCATTTTTGTTCTCATTTTTTCCATTCTGTATATTTTTAAATTTTTTCTAAATTTTTCTATATTATTTTTTTTTTCGCTGCTCATATACTCTGTCTACATAGCTTTTTCTATTTTTCTATTTTTTTTGTTCTATTTTTTTCAGTATGACAATATATACTGTCATATTTCTCCTACCCACATCTACTTTGATTGTCGTTACATTATTACATTTTCAATAAATATATTTTACTTTTACATTACCAGTGTGCATGTCTGCTTTTTTTTAATATATTTTGTTTTCCCATATATATGCCCCCTAGGAGAGAGCATATAAGCAGTTCATTGTTTTGCACCTGTATCTATTATATACTCTAGGTTGGCAGTTCTCAATCTCCAAATACTCCTAACAGGGCCGGCCTTAAGTGTCCCGGCGCCCTGTGCGGGGTTCCCCCAAGGCGCCCCCCCCCCTACCTGTTCTGTTTCTCTCCCCCCCCCCTCATCCTGTTCTGTCTCTCACCCTCTGTTCTGTCCCTCTCTCACCCCCTGTTATCTCTCTCCCCCCTCTCCTTCCTTTGCCTGTTGTGGATCAGGGGAGGGGGCGGAGCTAACTGGCTGAGAGGTGTAGCTCCACCCCCACCCTGTGAAGCAGAGCAGCGTCTGCTTCACTGGCAGCAAGACAAAGTGCTGCTCGGCTTCCCATGCTTAGTGCAAGCATGGGGAGCCGAGCAGCACTAACTCTTGCTACCTGCAGCTCCCCCTGAAGCAGAAGCTTCGCAGGGAGGGGGCGGAGCTACACCTCTCAGTCGGTTAGCTCCGCCCCCTCCCCGGACCCAACAGATGCTTGCCGAGCTGAGGGCTGGTGAGGGGGGATCTTTTGATCTCCCCCCAGCCAGTGCCTCTACCGGCTTTTTTTCTTTTTCTTCTAGCGGCGGGCGGGTGCCCCCTGGGGTGTTGCGCCTTGTGTGCTCGCACAGGTCGCACACCCCTAAGGCCGGCCCTGGCTCCTAAACCCTTTTTGCTTTGTTGCAGGGGGCATTATTCTGCTTAAAAAGACCAATGCCATCAGGGAATACCATTTCCATGAAAGGGTGTACATGGTCTGCAACAATGCTTAGGTAGGTGGTATGTGTCAAAGTAACATCCACATGAATGGCAGGTTTCACAGCAGAAGATTGTCCAAAGCATCACACTCTCTCTGCCGACTTGCCAGCTGTCAGTAGTCATACTGTTATGGCTGATCAATGTTTAAGCATGGGGTTAAGCATGAAAGGAAGCTGTGATAAGACAGGGTGAAAAAGGCTATAGTAGAGTTTGGACTGTGCAAAGTAAGAGTTTGGGGGCAGAGATATCAGAGATATCTTTTGGGACAGCCATACATTTTACATCTGGGATGTAGCACGACCTCATCACTGGCAAAAATTATATATTCTTGGACCAAATCCAAGTAAAATATGACAAACATAAGTAATGCCTAGGTGGATTTCTCCCCCCTCTCCCCTTGTGTAACGCTGCTGGTAGATAAAGGTTAAACCCACAGCTCAGAGTAGGGCTGAAGCACTGGAAAGTGAAAACACCCAGGCACCGGGAACCAGAATAATGTTTTTCACCTCAACAGCCCTGTACCCGAAGGTTGAGCCCAGTGTAACAACTGTCTGGGATGTGTGGAACAAGGGAGCATACAATCAAAATACAGGATCTGGCTGAAAACTGGACAGACTGGAAGGACTGGACAATATACAAAAAACTGTCAGGACAGGAGGAAAGCAGGGAAAATCAATAATACTAGCGCTGTAAGCGCACTTTGAAAAATTCTAATAGTTTTGGGTGGTAAATAGTACATTTGCGTCTTGTGGTGCACTTCATATCTGAGAGTCAAAAAGAACAGTCCAATACTGTGCTTACAGCGCACTTTGAAAAATTCTTATTGTTTTGGGTGCTAAATAGTACATTTGCGTCTTGCGGTGCACTTCATATCTGAGAGTCAAATAGAACAGTCCAACACTGTGCTTACAGCGCACTTTGACAAATTATAATTGCTTTGGGTGCTAAATAGTACATTTGCGTCTTGCGGTGCACTTCATATCTGAGAGTCAAATAGAACAGTCCAATACTGTGCTTACAGCGCACTTTGAAAAATTCTGGCTTCCTCCTCCTCCTCCAGCGCTGCTTACACCTACACCGCCACGGTCACCGCCTCCTCAACCTATGAGTCACTTAGTATAAACTGAAAGAGAATACCCTGCACTCCAACCCTCTCTCAAATGGATAATTTTGTTGATCCTCCTGTCAGCCATGCTTTAGATTTAGATTTATGTTCTTCCAAAGCTAAAATCAAAGATTCCATCTAGTGCTATTTTATGGCTCAGCTGTATTTGAAATTTGTGTGTATTTTAAGTTATTTCCCTATCCACATTTGCTTGCATGGCACTTGTCCTACTCTTACCCACATTTTTCTTCATTTTGTAGCCCTCTAGCCCTTTCCAGGACATTTTTAGAGGCATTTTAGTGGCCAAAAGTTTGTGTCCCCATTGACTTCAATGGGGTTCGGGGTCAAGTTAGAGCGCGGACCCGGACATTTTTTCGAAGTTCGGCCGAACCTGCCGAACCCGAACATCCAGGTGTCCGCTCAACTCTAATCAGGACCAACAAAATGTAGTATTTATGTCTTCCTTACTTTCATTAGTAGCCCATTTCTCATATTGTCAGATCTGAGTTTTGGCTAAAAGTTCTTGTCTATATCAATTAGTCAAAACAGCAATTGAAAAAAATTATAGATTTCACAATTTGTGGAGGAAAAGCAAAGGTTACAGTCATTAGTATTAGGTATGAAGAACTTGGTAAAATGTCATCTTTTATGCTATCAAGTCATGTTCTAATTTAGAATAAATGCAGTTTCTTCTAGTAGTAGCAGTAAAATTGTATTAAGTGAATTCTCCCATTCAGCAGAGGAAGGACGGTGTAGTTATGTTTCAAAACTTAGCCACAAAGTAATAGTTCTATGTGTATTTGCAAAACAAATTACTTAATCCAGTAGCATACACTCTGTACCTTCCATAAACATCCATTTTGTTTATATGTTGTGATCTGGTGTGATTGGAATTTCACATCCCTCTTATCCAGCAAAACTTCTCACTGGGCATTTAGAAAAATTACAGTATATTGAATAAAATGGACAACCCAACCAATTCACATCCAGCTTCAACTAGGAGCCCTTTTTGCACAGGAACTCTTGGAGAGGCATGGAGAACTGGGACTACTGGGAGCTGACTTAATGTTATTGCCACTGCATCACATACTAATACAATAACAAATTATATCTTAGTACACATGGGAAGTTAATTTGATGGGAACTGGGTGGATTTTGCCATTCCAGTTAAGAAGATACAAAACCTGGTGGTGAAAAGAAACTATAGAAAATCCATGGTATAATGAAATGTCCATAAATACTACTTCATCAGTTTGTAACTGTGTCCTCCAAAATAATGCTCTATGAAAGTGGCTTCCCTACAAAGTGACACTATAGGCAACTGCCCAGCGATGTCTACACTACACGTTTGTGAGCATGCATACAGAAAATGGCAATTAAAGTATGTGTGTATGCAGGGATAGAGAAAGTGTCCACACCAGTGTCCATAGCAAGGTCTGTGAGGGTCCATAGAACATGATTACATTATATGTTATAAGTCCAGCAAGGGAGCACTATGGACAATTTTGATGCCTACCCATGTGTACATTCTGTATGTAAGATGAAAGAAAGCCCACACCAGTTACATATTCTCATTAAACACATATCTTACTCTGATTATTGCAGGACATTGTAAACCTCATCTTCCTTCATTCCCAAGAGTCACATATGCTTAAATGCAAATATGTTGTTTTGTTTTTTTAATTGAAAAGCAGTTTAAAATAAATAGGTAGAAAGATGGATGCTTTAATTAAATGAGTGACAAAGATTCATTTAATAATTGCACTAGAATTCTGAGTTAATTTAAACAGCAGCAGTTAGCCATGGAATATGCTGCTTCAGCGAATAAACTGTAAAACACATCAGTAATGCACAACTGTGTAAAAATAGTCTCTATTCTCATCATCAATTCTCATTGGAGAAGACCCCCCTGTGATTCACTGTGCACAGTATGCAAATCTTACAAGTATACAGCAGCATGCAAAAAAATCAAACCAATATCATAAAAATATTCTGTAAACAATACCCAAACCAGCAAACTTTATTTAAAAAAAAAAAAATTATGTTAAGAAATACAGGGAAACTCCATTATAACACATTTCTTGTTATAATGTGGTGTTCTGATGGCTTCTGAGGGGCCATAGGGGCAACGGATCTTGCTTTCACTTCTACATTTAGAGAGGAAGTTTAGCGAGATCTCAGGACTCACATTATGATCCTGCTAGTATTGCGATGCAAGTCCATGGATCCCGAGCAACATATTATTGCGAGTCTTCACTGTATTTGGAAAATTTAGTTCATGGAGATTTTAGTCATGTTCAATTTGAATGCATCAAGAAAAAATATACTATCATATTAACACGTCTGCATTGGCACATTGAAGCACTTGTTTTGCTATTGATTTGTGTGAAAACTAACGACATCCCCTCTAATCCTAGGCCTAAAAAATATCCACATCTGCCCAATATCTCCATCAACAAATGCAATACTCACAACTTGATACCCATCCCCTCCAATAACAAAGCTTTTTTTTTTTTATCTGTGCCTTGTTAAGCACTATCTCTGTAGGCAACAGGTTCACAGTCAAACATAAGCTATTCATCTACCATTACTTTAACTTCCTTACTCTCCAAAAAATCTGTCTCTCCACATCTGACACATCTATCCTGCTGCTCTCTGATATGGTGGCTTACACTCTAACCATCCCCAGACCCTTGGGAAAAAAAGTTTTGTTTTATTGGCATCACCCTTTCCCCAAACTGCTCCTTCCAACTCACCCTCTTCCCTTTCCCATTCTCATCATTTGAAGTCCACATTAGTCATCTTTTTTCTCCTCTATCCCTCCATATTGCAGTTGTTTATCCGCCACCAGGGTTAACCTCCCTGTTTCATGGGAGATGCCAACATTCCCATTGACATAAACAACTATCCAAATACTCCAAAATATATTTCTTTAATCCCTTCTTTTGGTCTTTCCCAAATGACTGGTTCTCAAACCCATACTGAGTCAATCACTAGACTGTCTAGAATGTGAATTTCAGGCTCATTTTTCTCACTCGTCACTTCACGTTGGCTGTTCCACTCTGTAAAGCCCTCCACTCCTCTGCCCTTCCCTACTTTTCCTTCCTCATGAATCAATATTCCCCTGCGTGACTGCTTCGTTCCTCAAGTGGACCAAGCTCAAATCCTGTTACCTATTCTCTTTCATACCTGCAAAGCTTTACTGGAGCTGCCCCATTATATTGCAAGTATTTAACCCTTGCTCATCACACTGAGCAACCAGGGAGAATAATATTCTGCCAGGACCAAAAGGAAAGTATTGTAATTTATTATCTTTGCTATATAGGTGGTCCTAGGATCCGTGGAGAAAACACCACCTACATGAAGCTTTAAGGACAGAGCGGTAGACCGTAAGAAAGAAGAATCATGATGTGGAGAACAGGTAGTTGGTGGTGGTGTTATAGGACAAGGGGATTGAGGGAAATCATTTGAAATATCCATGAACATTATATAATATTTTTAACAGATCAACATAACCAACAGTGTTCTTAATGTTATGTCCATTAATTTCCTCTGTAGACATCAACTGTATGTTTTCTACTGCTATCCATTGTCTAAACTCATCCATCAAGTTCAACCCTTTTCCTATCCCTTGCTTACTGCTGTTGATCCAAAAGAACACAAACATCGCCCCCCCCCCCCCCCACACTTATTTCAGCAAGTTTGTATTCTGCTTTTAATGGGGAAAAGATTCTTTCTTTCTTGACAAATGGCAATCAGATTTCTCCTTGGATCAACGGGAATTAAATAAATATATTCTTTATTTTCTGGTTCATTAAGAAAGTATCTAGGGTCCTTTTAAAGGCTTCTATTGTATTTTCTGGCACCACCTATTCAGGCTGTGATTTTCCATACCTTTATTGTCCTTACCGTGAAGAATCCCTTCCGTTAGTCACACTGGGTGCTCTGTTACTGAGGAACAACACATGTTCCAGTGCAGTGCAACTGCCTTTGGAGGCAGCTTTTGCAAAAGCATCAGGTGATGCAAAATGCGTTAAGGGTTTTTGTTTCAATACCGTGCTTTTCCTCATGGTTTCTTGAACAATTGCTTATGAATGGTGTCAGTATCGCTAAAATGTGCATGTTTGTGCAGATTTTAACTACGGACCTGAATAAACTTGATTCTTTTTTACATGGTCTACACCGGAGTGCTACTTTTCAGACTATATTATCCTTCTTAATTTTGTGCCATCGGCAAACACTAGACATGACTCTCTCCTTTAGATTGTATGCAGACTTATAATTTCTGCAAAGGCAAGTGCAAAGGCAAGACCATAGATTTCTTGTGTTTTTATGTATAAATATATGTTGTATATTACATGTCATTAAACATTATGTTTAATATGTAATAAACAGCTCTGTAATTCTACATACCAAATATTTTATTTCCTTGTAAATTTCTTAGTTAGCTTGTTATTCTTTTCAAAAAGTCCTGCCTATAGCTGTATCTCTGAAATAAATCTAGAGCCCATTTTCAACATTAAACTAAAATAATAATTATAAATAAACAAATTACAATTAATTGTAAACTGAATTTTGTTATTTGATAAAGTAAACATGTTCAATTTTAAACTTCTAATTTTGAAGTGCACAGAAGTGTTAATTTTGAATAGCAGTTGTGTTTCCATTACCAGTATAACTATATATAAAATAAATATATTACTGAACCATGATGTACATTTTGGGATTTCACAGTCTTCATTAACAGCAACTACAAGTGATACGTTAATACATGATAAAATTCAAATAGAAAACATTAAATAGAAATACATTTTATTTAAAAAAGTTACATTTGAAAGTAGACAATTATAATAAGTAACTAAAAATATGTAAATATGGATTGATTTGTTAGAAAATTGACATAAAGCAATAAAACAATGTCATTAATCACCATTACACCTAAATATATTTTCTCTTTCTTTATAATGTCAACACTATGACACACTTAAGTGCTTTTCAAAAAGTATATAATTATTTATTACAACTTGGTAATAATATAGATCAAAAATGTCACTGTCTTTTGTTGGTAAAGACATTTAATGCCATGCAGTGCTCTTTTGCTTGGTGTAAACTCTGCAACACTTGTTCTTAGAGGTGATTAATGGTTACAGCAGGTGACTTTTCATGGGCTTAGACTTTATAACCCCAGGTGACTATTATATAACATGTCAGAATTTGAAATATTCATGTTAAAAAATGTGAAGGATAGTTTATCTAAAATCAGTAATAAATGCAACCTACCTTTTTAATGCTGAAATATGCAGTCTTCATAGATCTTGTGCCCTTGACCGATTTTTGTACGCATATGCAGTTCATAAAAATTTCATGATTCATTTGCATGAGTGTGATTCATTTTGCTCAACACAATTTTATGTTTGAGCTTATATGCTTATTAAGCCCTTGACAAGGCATCATTATGGGAGATCTTAAATATAACCATGGGTTGCAAATTTGTTTTCAAAGTTTCATAATTAGTTTACAGAAAAAAAAAAGTCCTTCCTATCAAAGTCTGACATCACTGTGGAATCTTCTCAAGCTCTAAAAATCAACACCTGAAGAGAACTGAATTAAGATCAGGGTTGCTTGTTTTTAATTTTTTTTTTTTTTAAAGGTATTTATTTTGATAAGTTAGTCTTGACTGAAGGTGTATGTGTCCACATAAAAGCAGACAAATAAAAACACTAGGCATGAGAATGAAGATGACAGATTACAATGGGCAATAGTGGATGTTATATACTTACTAAGCAGATACAATAAAAATATGCTTTGGACCTTTAGGACCCTCTGTCGGTATATATAATTTGTATGTGTATAAGGTGTTTTAAACAAAACCAAGTTTTACATAACTTTTTTTAAAGTTAAATTAAATTTTACCACAATATATTTATATATATTATCATCTATAGATGTTGCCCATTTGATCATGGATGTGTGTATATATATATATATATATATATATATCCATAAGGGCACTGAAAGTGCTGTAGCATATGCTCTTGGACATGATCAAATGAGAAACATATAGATGATACTTTTACCCAATGTATTAGTACTATTTGTATCATGCTTGTAAGGATGGAAGGTTAAGTTGACCTTACTACGAATCAAGCCTAAAAGGATGAGGATTGAATGAGCCTCTGTAGATGATTTATTAATCAGCTGACCTGTTTCATATAAAAATGCATATCAATTTTCAATAAACATTAATTATAGCAGTGTTATATAAAAATACACCTTTTTCGAGTGCAGATACTTGCTTTTTCTTTGTAAAAGGGTGGCATATATTTGTACCATGGAGTGACATTTATTGCTTAAGCTCTTTGTTGACCATTTAAAATCACACTTTCGTTTATGAAAAAAGCAAAAATGCACGCTAGCTGGATTAAATGATTGAAGTAGGTAATTAATTACCTATTTATCTTCCGACATACATTCAAATAATGGTAGTGGTAATTGGGCTGGAAGGACTAGTGAACACAGGGAGTAAAAAGCTGGGTTGACCATGCTAGAGATTATATGGTGATTTAATTAGGGATTCCCAATGGAAGAGAGCCATTCTCAGAAATTATTATCCAATAATAAATATCAGTGAGTGGTATTATGTTATTAGACACATTCAAGTTTCTTACCCCTCTCTAAATATCTATTTTGATTTAATTTTATTAACAGCCTAATGTTCAAACATGTATAATAAACTCCTTAGCATATTTAACATATTTGGCAATCATTTGTTGATTTTTTTTTTTTTGGCTTGATCACCTGAGGATTGTGGGTTACACTGTCCAAATATATTTTAACAACATTAGCTATATATTTTCTAGAGGTATGAGCTCTTACATAGATTATGCACATGGGGTGTCTCAACCACAATTCTGATTCCTGACTGTAATAATCTACATTGGTGGTTCTTTTCCAAAATGTAACAAAGAATCTTTCAGGCAAGTGCACTGTAGAAAAAATAAATAAATTCTAATGTTGACAGTGGAATAGTAATGGAGCTATTCACTAAAACTGAGGTGCAAGTGAGTTGAAGTGAGATGAACATTTCATTTCACAGATTTAACTTGTGTTAAAGGACAAACGTGGACAATGTATAAATAAGTTTTATAACATTAAATGTTCATCTTACATTAACTCAACTGCACTTTGACTCTCAATATTGCCACTATTTTTTTACATAGTGAATTAATAGCCAGTCATCCATTTTCACCCTCTTTGCTGAACCTTTTTGATTTTTAGATTTTAACATACCTTTAACCCCTTCGCGACAATGGAAGTGTCAGGCACGTCCAGTCGGGAACTCTGTTCCCAACCATGGACGCGCCTGACACGTCCTGTGGTGAAACAAGTGGTTTTCGCGATCAATGATCGTGAAAACCGCTCTGACGGTGCTGGTCTATTTCCTCGATGTTGAGGCAATAGCCAGCACCAAAATTTGGGCTCTGAGGAACCTACAATCACCCCACGGAGCGATCGTGGGTGCCATATTTCCAGAGCAGCATGTGGTCAGAGCTTCGGAAGTGAATTTTTATTTTACTTCCGTCGCTCTGAATAAGTTGTTTGACTGCCCCTATAGGGAGTCAGCAACACTGCAATGAAAAAAAAAAAGGACTTAAATCTAGGATTCGATTAGATTAGCTGTTAGGGTTAAAATTAAATTAGGGTTAGCATAAGGGATAGGGTTAAAATTAAATTTAAATTAAAATATATTAAAGGTTAGCATAAGGGGTAGAGTTGGCATTTAATTTAGGGTTAGGGTTAAATGTAGGGTTCGGGTTGGGGTCAAAAGGTCAATATAGGAAAAATATTTTTTGCCCCATAACTCACAAAAAACTGCAGAAAAACATGGAAACAAGTAGACATGTGCATTCGTTTTCGGACGAATGCATTTTCGTCTGAAAATAGCATTTTCGTCCATTCGTCCAAAAACGAATAACGAAAATGCTAAGCTAACGAAAGCCGAATGAACGAATGGTTAATAAACGAAAATCATTCGTTCATTCGTCCATTCGTAGTACTATTGCATTCTATAAGCCGAAATAGAGTCGGTTTATAGAATACAATAGCATAGTACACTTACATTCCATAAACCGAACGACTTTCGGTTTATGGAATGCATGTAAGTCTATTGGCGTTCTATAAACCGAAAGTTCGGTTTATAGAATAGCAATAGGATTACATGTATTACATAAGCCGACAGCCTATAAACCAAACGTTCGGTTTATAGGCTGTCGGCATTTCACTACACGGAGACAAAGTCTCCATTCATAAATTTATGAATGGAGACTCTGTCTCCGTGTGGTGAAATGCCGACAGCCTATAAACCAAACGTTCGGTTTATAGGTTGTCGGCATTTCACTACACGGAGACAGAGTCTCCATTCATTATGAATAGAGACTTTGTCTCCGTGTACTTACATTAGCCGACAGCCTATAAACCGAACGTTCGGTTTATAGGCTGTTTGCATTTCACTACACGGAGACAGAGTCTCCATTCATAAATTTCTATAAACCGAACGAGAGCCCCATTCATAAGAAATTCTTATGAATGGGGCTCTCGTTCGGTTCATAGAATAGCAATAGGATTTCATGTATTCCATAAGTCGAAAGTCTATAAACCGAAAGTTCGGTTTATAGACTTTCGGCTTATAGAAAACATGTAGTACTATTGCCTTTCTATGAACCGAACGAGAGCCCCATTCATAAGAATTTCTTATGAATGGGTGTCTCGTTCTGTTTATAGAAAGCCAATAGTATTACACGTATTCTATAAAACAAACGAATACAACTAAACGAAACGAAAATAATGAACGAATTTCGTCCGAAACGAATGCAGTAATGAACTAAATTCGTTTTAGACGAAATAAATAACATTTTCGTCCGAATGGACGAAAACGAAAGGAAAACTTTTTAGATGGGGTCTTTTTTAATGATTGTATTTGTGTAAATTATATTTTAGGTCAAAGTTAAAAAAGTGTTTTTTATTTTTTATTTTTTTCAAAATGAAATGTAAAAACAACCATTGTCACCAAGGGAAAGTCAAGGTCAAAATGTCTTTTCACTAAGGGGTTAAACTGTATGTTGATTTGTGTGCTCATTGTACAGTGTTGTAAAATATTATGGTGCATTATATGCAAATTAATTAATTACCTTTTAGAAAGTTGGCCTCAGTGCCACTAAATTGACCTAGCATGTATAAATACATTTTTTTAAGCTAAAATATTGTTAAACTTGCATCCAAAATACCTTTTATTTGATTTAATATTCCATTTAATAATTATCTCCTCTGTGATGCCATAGTCATATACCAGCAATTAAGAAGGATCCAAAAGTACACCTATCCCTTGTTATTAAATTATACAGTGCAAATTAATTTACTGCTGAAAACAAACGGGTTGTGTAGCTATTAATGGACACACAATTTGATGTCTGTTTGAAATTTCTCATCAGAAAGAAGTAAACCTAATTTAAGAGGGAGCCCTGAGTGTCATAAAATATATGAATTAATTTACAGTTCAACAACAATAGTTTAAATTAAGTGAAATCAAAACTCCCTGAGATAAAAAGAAATGCTGTAGCATATTGTTTGTATTCAACCATAAAGTATGAATAATCACATTTTACAGTGTAGCTCAAATATATATATATATATATATATATATATATATATATATATATATATATATATTATTTTTTTTCTTCTGTTTTTTTTGTATCATTCTATCTTAACAAATAGAATAATACAGTGGAATGTTCTGCCCAAGGCAAGTTTGCATCTCCCAACACAACAGCAGACTTTACAATTTTTAACGCTACACAGGAGAGAGCAGCGATAAATAGCTTTAAGATCTTAAATAATGTTCTAGTATTGTGTGGATAGCACTTCAATAAGACTTCAATGTATTAAATTCAGCTGCAACCTTGATTAGTCATGAAATAGATTGCATTATAGAATTGATCAACAGTTGACTCAACTATCCATAAAAACAGTAAGGCAGAAAATTCACTGTGTTGGGGTGGACGGGACGAACCATGAAACAATCAACAACAAAAATGGAAAGTCATCTTTAAATCTATTGTAGGGTGTTCATGCCATGCACAATGACATAGGCTTGTAATTATATTCAAAGACTGCAATGAGATTTTTTTAGACTATTCTTCTTTTTCTTATTTCCTCTAGCATAAGCCGCCACCTGCTTTTTGCAGAAGTAAGAAACATAAAGTGGTGTTACTTTTTGTGTTCAGAGTGTTGTTTTTTTTTTTTTTTACTGTGTACTATGAATAAAATCACATGAACAGCATGTTGGGCAGGAGATACGGCAATCTGAGAAAATCTAAATAAGTCTTAATGGCATGTAAAAGTAAAACATAAATAAAAATGTTGCTTGAAAAAGAGCTAATAAACAACATGATTTTTTTTTCAACCTTGTATTACATAGCGAATTAATAGACAGTCAAAAATAGTTGCTTGGAATCAATAGGTAAAAAGTGAGTGCAATTTGTTATGTTGATTAAATAAAATATAACTTATGTGCATAATATATGACGCATGGTTTCTGTGGATTTTTTTTTTTTCTCAAGAGTGATCATAGAAAGTGCAGTCTATTATAAATTGAGTTTGAGTATAAAAATGTCATAGTTTTGTCATTGGTATGTGTAGATTGTTCCAAGGTCCCATCCACAGTTCTTCTTCATCTGACTGTGTCTGGTCACTATGGAATTCCAATGGCTCTTTGATGTCTTCATTATCAACTACTGACTCTTGTTCATCTGTGCTTTTTAGTTTAGTGTCCCCTGGCTTAGAGGTCATGTTCTTGCCAATTGCAGTGCTGGAGGCCAAGGATGTACTGGGTGGCCTTGTGTTAAGTTTAATAGAGGCCCCTTTTGACAATGTATTCAACTGGATGTTTTCTTCATGTGTCACCCCAAGTTTATCTAGTTTCTTAAAGTGCTTTCCTAGCCTTGAAGGTGATGAGATTTTTAAGTTATTTGTAAGGCAAGAACGTCTGGTTCTAACCACAGACCCATTTTGCGCAATGTAAATATTTCCATTGACATTGTTTTGAATGTTAGGATTACTAAGGCGGTTCCTCTGGGATTCAGAAGCACTTTCTTCTCCCGTTGAACTTGTTTCATATTCCCGATCCACAACCAATTGTATTCGCTTTTTCCTGGCAATCTACCAAAGAGAAAAAACATCCTGTTAAGTTTGCAACAGAAATACAGGTTTAATCATTCTAGGCTAATTAAAAACATAAAAAAACAAAAACAAAAAGGCAAAAATAACAACCACACTTCAAAAAAGAAAGATTGTAAAGCATACTACAGCCAGCACTTCTCAGAAATAATCATTATAAGGGTTGTGTGTGTGTGTTTTATATATTGCTTTTCCTCCAGGTAAAGTGCTTTATAAGTATGCACACTGACAAGACAGACTTCAAGTTCCTATATGTCAGATGTACACGTTGCCTTGTAAAAAAGGCGCATCTTAAAATTTTTCTTTAATGTTGACATTGATGGAATTTCTCTCAGTGGGTGGAAAAGAAAGCTGCATGACCAAATGCCTAGATACCTGATGTTCTGTGCTTCTTCGCACCACCAGGATAGACAATCTGGCTGACCAGAGGATGCATTTATACATTATAGTTGGTGGTACTTCACAACTTTTTAATATTTAGCACACAGGGATGGCTTTCTAAACACCTGATGCACATGTTGTCAAAGCTGAAATTTAAAATAACATTTTTAGTTTTCTATGTGAACAAAATGCTCGATTTAAATTTGTTATACAGTGATAAGCAATATGATTGTAATGTGCTTCACATGTTAGAAGAAAAGTTAGGAGATTTCTTACAAGTTCCATATTTTGTTACCTTCACACCAATTAAACATATTTTATCTTGGTTTCAGATACTGTAACTGAACTATGTTTATTTATGTTTGTGTTTTGGTACAATGTAATACATGGTGTTATGGGCTTATGGATCAACACAGAACAGGTCGGCAAATGAGAACCATTTTCTTAGTCTCTGGCCTTATTTTATATCAAGGATAGCCTTTTGCCTATCACATGCATGCTTCAACTCACTATTGTTTCCTATACAACTCCTGCTGGAAGGCAATTCCAAGCATGTTAGGCAGGAGATCAATCTATTTTACATAGAAATTGAGCCTTTTTGTTTTTAACTTTCCGACACTTATGTGTGCGGAAGTCTTTACAAATCCCCCTGCCACCATTTATTTAGAACAATCTGCTTTAAACAGATGTATTTGCAATATAATACAATAGACATCTATAGCATGTATTCCCTATATTTAAAAAAAATTCCACAAGACAAAATATTAATGTCTGCCTATTTTTCTGTGCCATGCAGTATGTGTTGTTATGTATTCAGAAAAATCAGATTGAAAAAAATAGTAGCAGTATTAAAGTAAAAAAAAATAATAATTTCAAAATAGTTAGCAAATCAATGCTTCTTTATTTTCCACAAGCACAAGATCTAATTGTTGATGAGTTGTTTACGGAATCTCATTATTAAATCAGAGGCAATCAGTTCAATATCTGCAATTGATGTAATGGAAATTATTAATTTCCTGTTATGTGCATAATTACAGAAAGGCAAACTGAGATGCCTAACCTCCGTACTTCAAAAACACTGCATTCAGACTAGACATGTGCAAATTTTCGTTTCGTTTTCGTCCATTCGGACGAAAATGTTATTTATTTCGTCTAAAACGAATTTCGTTCATTACTGCATTCGTTTCAGACGAAATTCGTTCATTATTTTCATTTCGTTAATTTTAATTCGTTCGTTTTATAGAAATACAATGTAATACTATTGGCTTTCTATAAACCGAACGAGAGCCCCATTCATAAGAAAATAGTACTACATGTTTTATATAAGCCGAAAGTCTATAAACCGAACGACTTTCGCTTTATAGACTTTCGGCTTATGGAATACATGGAATCCTATGGCTATTCTATAAACCGAACGTTCGGTTTATAGAATAGCCATAGGATTACATGTATTCCATAAGCCGAAAGTCTATAAACCGAAAGTCGTTCGGTTTATAGGCTGTCGGCTTTTAACTATACGGAGACAGAGTCTCCATTCATAAAATTATGAATGGAGACTTTTGTCTCCGTATAGTTAAAAGCCGACAGCCTATAAACCGAACGTTCGGTTTATATGCTGTGGGCATTTAACTATACGGAGACAGAGTCTCCATTCATATGAATGGAGACTTTGTCTCCGTATAGTTAAAAGCCGACATCCTATAAACCGAACGTTCGGTTTATAGGCTGTCGGCATTTTACTACACGGAGACAAAGTCTCCATTCATAATTTTATGAATGGAGACTCTGTCTCCGTATAGTTAAATGCATGTATTCCATAAGCCGAAAGTCTATAAACCGAACATTCGGTTTATAGGCTGTCGGCTTTTAACTATACGGAGACAAAGTCTCCATTCATAATTTTATGAATGGAGACTCTGTCTCCGTATAGTTAAATGCTATTGTATTCAAACCGACTCTATTTCGGCTTATAGAATGCAATAGTACTACGAATGGACGAATGAACGAATGATTTTCGTTTATTAACCATTCGTTCATTCGGCTTTCGTTATCTTAGCATTTTCGTTCTTCGTTTTTCGGACGAATGGACGAAAATGCTATTTTCGGACGAAAATGCATTCGTCCGAAAACGAATGCACATGTCTAATTCAGACCTCTTTATAATAAAGTGAATAATCCAACGAACATAATATTGTTTTGTTTTAGCAGAAAAGTTATTCCTTTCATCAGCTGCCTTTCACTTTAATTCATTATATTAATAAATCTAGGGTCTTAATATATAACACACTTTGTAGTGTTGTAAAATTAAATTAATAAAGTTATTTATTCTGTTTATAGTCTGCTGCTCTAGTTGAGATATACGTGCTTCGTAGTAAACATTGTTTATTGATAAACGTGCTGGAAAAACACAAAGGTTTGGAAGTTAATGTTATCTCAACTAATTGAGAAGTTATTAATACCATTCTGCCTGAATCATATATAAGAATAAAGGCCATGCTTGACTACAAAAGTAGAATAGCTAACAAACTATGTAGCCGAAGACTAGAATTCTGCAAGATATAAATGTGTCCATACTACACAGATATTTTCAAAATAATTAAGAGTATAAAGAGCAATTTTAGGGCGATTGATACAACTTATGCATATCATTTGTTTTCATGTTGATTGTTCTTTATATATAACCCAAATGACTTCAGTGCAACTAAACATCCGTGAAAATAATCTTGATGACCACAAAGAGGAAAGGGTTAGTAGTATAAAACGGAAAACAAAATAGAGACACGCTCTAACAATTCCTGCTTCGCAAAGTGTAAGCCAACATGGATTCCATCAGTTTCATGCAGTTCACAGGTGAGAAGGTAATACTCTGGATTTTCAGTGGTGTGGAAAATCAGTAGATTAAAGTAACTGAGACTGTGCTTGAGAGGAGTGAATGGTTTGGTAACTAAGCGGAAAAGGAAAGATAAGAAAGGGGATTGACAGTGTTCTGAAGCATGATCCAGCTATTATTCCTGGGCTTTTCTGTGTGTGTAATACCCTTCTGAAATGATGTTTACAATAACAATGTGACAAGTGAGCATTAAAAATAACAGTGCAGTAGTATGTACATTTTAATTTAAATGATGTGTGATAAATACTTAGTCTAGGGTTCACTGATCAAGCAAAGCAAATGATAAACATAAGTTGATGCACTGTCATTATATGTGTGAATGGTTTTATAACAAGAACAGGCAGGGGAAACATGATTCTGATACTCCAAGTAAAATGACATAAAACTTATTTTTTATTTAAATCAAATAAAAATAGGATAGTAAAATGTGTATAGTGTTAAGTGATAACAATAAAGGGATATGAAAGTGAACTAATGTGACTTAAAAATAATCACTTCAACCAGTTCAATAACATAATGGGAACAGAACATTCCAGGATAATTTTCTGGTTATTAGTGAATAAAAGGTATTGTAGCAGCTATGAATTTGTATGCGAGAAACATTTTTTTTCAGACTGCAAATTGCTGTTGCAAACATGCTATGATGACTGTGTGCTGGATTGATTTGCTTTCCACATTTGTTTAAGCCCAAAGAAGAGAATGTCCCTATATAAGGACAAAACAAGCATACAAGGTGCCATTCCTAGAACACTATAATTGCACAGTAAAAACTACTGTGCAGATCTCTCCACAAAAAGTAATGCAGGTAACATTTATTGCTTATATTGACTTGAAACATTAGCAAGTCTAAATTAAAATGATACAACAGAAATCTTTAGTCCAGAGTAACACTTTGTAAACATACTGCTGATACACTTGAACCAAAGTTAAAGGACAATGTTTGCAAACATTAAGTTTTGTGTATTTGAAAGATTGCGTTGTGTAGGCATTTTAAATAGAAAATAATTTAATGAAAGAATACAAGCAGAGTACCTTAATGAGTCCTCTCTGCTATGTTTTGCTCTATCATGGAATGGCCATGTTTTTATAGAATCTTAGATCAGATACCCGAAGATCTGGCCCAATATATCCACACCCTGATAGATCTATATAGAGCAAAAATGTCTCAAGAAGGTACTGTAGTTGTATTCTTGTATTAAAGCATTTCTATTTAAAATGTTTACACTTGGTGCAATATTTCAATTAAACACAGTTTCTTTTTTTGCAGACAGTTATCCTTTAATCTACATGGCAGAGTAAATATATCCATCAGTATTTTCAATGAATACCAGGGTGGCAATAATGCTTTAATTATTGGGGTTAGTAGACCCTTTAGTCAGTATAACCCTTAAATGTAACTATATATTATCAATTCGGTGTATTCATGACATCAGTTTGTGACTTAACTGCTCCCATATACTATCACAGCTATATGTAAAAAGATATGGACTGTCTGGTCCCAACAAATGGATAACACAGTTCAGATAATAGCAATTTTACCACAAAAAAAAAGAAAAGCTCTAATTAATAAGATATAGCCTTGCAATTAACAGTCTTAAGGAGTATGCATCAAACAGTTAATTAGTTAGCGATTCTACCCCAAGGGACGATACTGGCTCTGACATTAACTAAAACTGCAGAATTGTTAAATTGTTACCAGTTTCAGACAAAATTCTGTATGGTATTTAGCAATCAGTATGAATATAAGCATGGTATATGTCACTACTAATTATTTAGATGCTAAGAAATGAAAAAGATCTGTGGCTTGGTTGACTTGTTAACCAAAGCCAAGTGGGGTATTCTCAATAATGGTCAAGTTTTAACTCAGGTTTACCTGGAGTATCAGAATCATTGTTCTTCTGCCTACTTTTTTAATGTTTAGGATTATCCATTTGTTATATGGGAAGGCTCATTTTTATTTGCTAAAAATGGTTTTATAACGACAGAAAGTGGGGGAATAAATTACACAGTAGTAGTGGCAAGAAAACATAACAAATACTAACATTTATATCTGGGGGCAATACTAATAATATGACAATACTTAAGTTCTCAATTTACTCTAATTTTAGAGATATTCGCCTGTTCATGTTTATATTTTACAACTGTAAAGTGAAAAGTTTAGACAGGAGCAACCCTTTATTTTTCTGATAGATTGGTAACAATAGCTATTATAATGTGCATATTAGAAAAAAAAAACTGTACAAAAGTCATGTTAGGTCATCATTCCCAATACACCATCAGAATGTTGTTTCACATTCAAATAAGGAGGCAATAGTTTTTATCTTCTTCTTTCGGAGACATATTAAGGCATGAGCTTTAGTGGCTCAAAGTACTCTAAATGACCTGTTTAAAGAAGGAGTTGAATCAATATAAGGTATGTATATATATATATATATATATATATATATATATATATATGTATGAAACATACTATGACAAAAATAAACATTGTACTGCATTCATATATATCGTATTACTAGGAACGTATGAATGAATGATTTGCATTATTTAGTTTTTTTTATCAATGAAGAATTGTAGCTACTGTTATGTAGTTATATAGCATAACATATCAAAGAAAAAAACATATCAATAAATTTGCCATAAAGCTTAGAGGTATAGAATAGATTTAGAACATCTTTCTGACTTAAGAGCTGACAAAATGTTGTATAAAATTGCTGCCTCTTGAATTCTATCAATGCAGTATTATAACACTGAATAAGCAGGCACCTAGGGTCTGATAGGGTCACACAGAGAGCACTGCAAACCATGCCATAATTCACTTCATCATATCAACCTACTGGTCATATTCAAAATGATGTGGAATCACCAGCAACTTCGGCATCAGAGCCATCAGAGTTTGAACTGGAACCACGCCCAGTATCATGGGAATCAGATTGGTCAGAAGAAATTTTTTTACTAAGATCTTTACTTCTATTAGCAATCTGTGCTTCAGAATCAATAGACGCCACTGATACATTATCTTCTTCGTCACTGGGTGCAATACTACCACTTTGGTTACTGACCGATGAATTTCCCTGAATATCATTCTCTTCATCTTGATCATGGCTTTCTGTATTACTTTGTGTATCTGTTTGTCGACTGGCAATACTCTGACTCATCTTACTACTAACTGATGTTCTAGAGTCAGATGCTTCACTTCTGTTGTCCTCGTCTGATTCCACATGGCTATCATCATCATTCACTTTGCTTGTGTCATTATTTTCTTCCTCCTCCTCTCCCTCCTCCTCCTCCTCCCCCTCTTCTTTCTCCTCCTCTGAACCTGATTGTAATTCCTCTTCTGAGTCTTCTTCTATGGTACTTTGTACTTCACTTTCAGTAAATGACTTCTTTGACCTAGAACTTGATCTTGAACTACTTTTTCCACTGGCTTCTGATTGTTCTTTGCAAGCTTCATCATTCTTGTCACTTAAACCACTGGAATTGTCAGTAGTATGTCTGCTGCTTTCAGATTTTCTATCAGAACTTCCCATAGATGTTCTTGATAATGATTCTTCAGCATCTGATGGTGATATTTCTTCTTGGTAGCTAGATTTTTCAGAATGGGCGCTTTCTGATTTTTTTGATTCTTCTTCAGAATCCTCCCCCTCTGAATCTTCCTCCTTGCTAGCTACCGATTTAGTAGATGACTGTGTTTCATCATCTGATTCATCGATTTCATCCCTCTCTTCATCTGAGTCTACAGTACTTTCATTAGCATCATCTTGATCAAGTGTCACTTTTAAGTAATCTTTATCATCTGCTTGAGAAGGAGGAACACTACTTTTTACTGACGACTCATCAGACAGTGGTGATTTTCTCATTTTGTCTTCATCTTCATCCGTGCCTTCACTTTCCTCCTGTTCACTATCTGCTGTGACACTAATTGAAATTCCAGATTTACTCTCTCTTTCAGACTCACTCACATCAGAATCTTCTTCATCTTTCTCACTTTCGGCTACAGATGTTTTGGTGGAAGAGCTCTGTGATTGTCGGTGTTCTTGAAGTCTTCTAGTTACGCTAATACGTTTGAAGGCACGGTCAAGTTTTCTTGAAAGAGTAGGTTTATCAGCTGATTTCTGAAAGTAACTTCCTTTAATAATCATGCTATCATCACCCTTAACTTGACGCGCAGAGACAAGTTTAGCATATGCAGAATCTTTTCCACTACTTTTAACCTTTTTAAGTATCATTGGGAAGATTCTTGCCTTTTTCCATGGAGAACGGTGTGTCACATCTCCAGAATCAGAAGGCTTTTGAGCACTTACTGCTAGTCGACTTAGTTGCATAACTGCTTTCAGTTTTTTCTTTCCTTGACTTGTCCTAACTCCACCTTGCATACTACCTCTGGGTAGCCCAGGTCTCCCTGGTATTCCTCTGCCCATTGGCAAACCTGGTCCCTGCCCTCTCCCTCTCCTGGAAATACCTCTCCCATGAATTCTTCCCTGAAATCATGGAAATAACGTTTCATTAACAAATAGCATATAAACATAATCTTAAATGTGTTATAATAATAGTTTAAAATGCATGGCTATGTATTGTACCCAATCTCACACTGCAGTTTGCTGTAAAGTGATAGATGTTTTAAGTTGTAGCAAAGATATTAAAAAAATGATAACTCATTTTAAACAATAATATTAAAAGCAATCCCCAAAAAACAATCTTCCCTGCTCAGGAATTTAAATGTGGGTAAAATTACGAAATCACTAGCACCCAAGATCTCATTATCTTATTGTGCATGTACAGTACAAACATAAAACTACAAACTAAACAAGTGGTTATCACTTTAAAGTTATATTCATGTAAATTTGTTTGTTAAGGATGATTAAACCACAAAAATAGGTGATTGAAATGGATATCTTTCATCTTTAAATTAAGGTTTTTTAATATTATAGGACCACATTTCTATGCACTGTATTTGGCTAAAGAACAAGAACTTTATTACAAAGAATATTTTATGTTTTGTATATTGTACACCATTTTAGTGTGATGCTCACCAAGTTCAAGGACCTTCAATTACTCTGGAGATTTGGCTACAACCTATTTTATCATCATAGAATACAAAAAATGATGTAGCTTCACAACTATCCTGGGGTGTTCTAGGTGAGCCAATAAATATTTCTACTAAAGTGTTTACAGCAGTGCTAAAGCTACAGATGTCAGTCACATAATGTCAGTTTGTGTATTATAAATCTAGCATTAAATAATGTTTTGTTTTTTATTATTCCAATATATAAAAAAAGTACAAAGACATTACTTCATAAATACCTTACATACATATAAAGTCAAATATATAGGTACCTCCATTTTGTTAATATAAAGGGGGGGGGGGCAGCTAATCATATAAGGTGCCAATAGATAAACAGTAGTGCTTTCAAAATGTCTATTTTCTCCCAATTGTTATTTACAGCCTTGTAAATCTTTGGAGTGACATTAGCTTTCTAATTTACATACAGACTAACAATACTTAACAAAGGTTGGCGGCTCTCTGGGGGGGGGGTGGGGGGTGGGGGGGGTATATTGGGTCCTGTTGTCATCAGCTAGTATACCTGGTTTCTAAAATTTCCCTGGACCTCAACTTCTCTATCCATATATCCCACTCAATAACACCATAAATAATATGTTATAGATAAAAAATGCACCTATGTATAACAGTATTAAAAAAACAAGAACATTCCTAACCGTAAAAAAGAGCACGTATGTTGCCGCCTGTAATGTAACTGAGCGGTAAAAAGCATGTCTGCCAAATCATTTTGTATACTTACATCTCCTTCTGCTGTAGGTCCATGCGGACTATAGTAATAACTGCCATCATTCTCTACAACCACTTCACCATACTCTTCATACATGCCAGCGGGTGAAAGTAACCGGCGCCGACTCCCATACTGTGGTAGTTCATACCTGGAGTAAACAGATATGCAATGAAACCACTGGCTGTACAAATACATTGAAATTCTCTAGGATATACACGTTTTGTTAAATGACAGACCCGTGTTCGTAGCTGTAGTAGTCTTGTCCATAATACTCTTGTCCCGGATCGATTCCAGACTCCATAGACAATTCCTGTGGTGGTGAGAAATGTATGTAATAAAAGTAAAAATACTGATGATGTTATGAATTATTTACTTCAAAGCACTGTGATTATTGTGACTGCACTTCAAGATCATGGGATAAATGATATTAAATCTTTGTCTGGCGTTTCACTGCAAAATCAATATACAATTTTTGCTTTTCGGAAAAGATTGGCGTTCTTTACCACAGAATGTTACAGTTTTTTTTATGACTGCAGTTTGTAAATGTTGGTTATATCGACTTGTGTATTAATAATAAAAAGTAGTTTATAATAAAAAAGAAAAAAAAATAGTCAGCTGTTTTAATGGAAAAGTAAAACAACTACTTCTACATTACAGTAGTGTTATCCAGCTCTATAATGGAGAGTGCCATAAATCTCTCAAAACCATATAACATTAAAAGGACTCTGCCAACCTAAACATTGCTTATAGTGTAGAGAATAAAAAATGATCTATACATTATATTAGCAAAATTGCAAGCAAATGTCTAAAATTAGAGAAATGTGTGTTTGAAATGTGCCTGTCGTGTCTGTTTATAACCTCACCTTGCGGCTTGATATGCAAGTTACAGATTTCCCTTTGACAAATAGTAAATTTGCATATCAAGTGACAGGTGATGTCACAAACAAGAGACCCCACAAACACTTTTAAAGCATATATTTCTTATTTCATGGATTTTCTTGCAATGTTACTAACACAATGTATATATCTTTTTTTCATTTTTTTTCATTTCCTAAATTCACTGAAGTAAGAAATATTTCGGTTGACCGAAGAATCACTTCTTCAGTCAAAGAATGCATTGTGAAATACAATAGAAACTATGATATTTACAAGAAAAGCAGAGTTCATACCACAAATTATGGAATAATAAATGCATTCCATAATTTAGTAGTTATATAAAAATACTTTTCTTTTGACCTTAGTCAAAATGGATTTTTATTATTACAATCGAAAGGATTAGTTAACATTTCATCATATATGAAAGGCCATTTATCCCTTATTTATATCATTCTTGAATGGTACTTATACAATGTGCCATTATAAACAACTAGGAAGTATAACATTTTGGTAAGATGGACCAAGCCAAACATAGGATGTCTAAACTGTAGTCAAAGAAAGAGCACAGAACATGCTAATGATTTCTAGGCAAGCTGTTTGGTCCAGCATATTAGATCAGTATATAAGGAAAGCAATGGCATTAGGGGAACCCTTTCAAATGGCAATGTGTAAATGAGGGTGTAATCCCTCCTTAGTCCTCCTTCAGTAATGCAACAGCATACTTCAGAGCATAGATTGTTCCCAAAAACAATGTGGTACCTTTAGGCTCTAAAAATGTGGACAATGGAGCAACATCCCAGAGTCTTGGAGTATAGTTCCGCCAGGGACACTTGGGGGTGAGGGGATGGGGGGGGGGGGGCGGTTATATGTAATAGTTTCAAAGAATGACCCACATGGTCATAATGAATTTCCCTTATTGTCCAAGTTACTGAAATCAACAAAATGGGCACAGTATTGTTCTGTGTCAGAAAACCACTTATTTTTCCATATGTGCCCATATTTTATTTTAACCCCTATTCTATAGAATTACAAAACTTGGTTATAGATCTATAATCCCCCCATCACCAATTAAAAGTGCCTCCATAAATGTAGCCTCAAGACAACTTTTGACCAGCCTGCTAAGCAATGCTAAGCCATTCACTTCCCTACTTTGGGGTGTTTCTGCTTGGTAAAAGTCCATGTGTGATGTTATTTTCTCATCAAAAGAAGTATCAATACCTTTTCTAATTCACAGATTTGACTACTCTCTGTGCTTTTTCCTCTGGCAAGGAGTTTCTCACATCTCACTGTTTACATGCTGGTAACATACCAGCTGGGGGGCAACAGTAGTTGCATTTTTTGATTAAGTATGTGTTAAATTGTGCAGTTTTATCACAAATGAGTGAACTTATTTAAAGACATATTAATCTTTAAACATGTAAGACAACATGTACTCTTTTTTGTAATTAGCTACTTAGGGGGAGCTTCCCTGCAACAAAATAGTGATAATTGGTATATTGTCAGTGTTATATTTTCAAGGACCACAAGGCTGTGTTTTATTCATTTTTAAACATTAATAAGCTTGCGAACAGGGCTCTCTACCTGATATATCATAGTATGTAGTTCCCCCTCTATGGTCTGTAGCAAATGCTAAATTGTTGGCACTATATAAATAACTTAATATAATGTAATTAATAATATTTTTAAAGAAACAGCATTGCAATTTCTGCTTTATGTTTGATATTTATTGATTCCAAGAATATGTACAGTACATAGCGGAGTATATCAGAGTAGTTTAATATATGCTGGTGGTGAGTAGAATATGTTTAAAAATGCCTTGTTCTTATGGTTTGCAATGACTATAATATAGATCATTTTAGATCATGGTTTTCAATGACTATAATATAGATCATTTTTAGAGCATTTTTGGCACAGAGGCAAACACGTTACTTCCTATAATTAAAAAGTGAATTTAGGCAGCAAAAATCAAACCATATTTTAACCAGATAGTATGCTGGCATTATAAACCAGTTCATTAAAGGAAATCTATCATAAAAAGTTTCTTTAAATCATTTTATGAACACTTTATTAATAAATGCAAAATAACATAATAGAGTTTCATATTGATGCCAGCACTTCTAAAATACACTGTATATGAAATACAAGGCACTTAAGAGCAGTGATCAAATAGTATTGATCAAGACAACTCCCTTACACCTTGAATTTACATGTGAGACCTTGTTCCGACAGCCTGGTATATCTGACTCTATTATATAGTGTAGTGCCTATTGGAAGTGTGACACTGTAAAACCATATTGCAAGACAAGATGCTCTTTGAAATGTATCTCTATTGTTAACATAATGGATGGGGATATCTGATTATTCTATACCTTTTATTCAAAATGTTAGTACATGTTGAGTATCCCTTATCCAAAATGCATGGGACCAGAAGTATTTTGGATAACAGGTCATTTCACATACATATAATCTACAATTTAGTATTAAAAGTACATGTAAAAGGAGGAAACTTGAAACCAAATATATTTATTCACTAATTTGCCAATGATATTCTACACAACTGGTGCAACACTAACCCACTTATCACAAGAAATAAAAAGAAAAAACAAGGTTTACCAGGCAAAAAAACTGGGGGTTCACTGAACTTAATTTAATATGTTCTAAAAACAGACTTTAAAATGGCAAACAAATTGGGAAAATCGAATGAACACCATATAGTAGGAAGACATTGATCACAGTAATAATCTGTGATTAGCAAGGGATGGAGAGAATAGAGTGCACATGGAGTGCACCGTGATCTTTAATGTAGGATGGATTATCCCATCAAAAGATCATGATCAGCATGGCAATTGTAATAGGATAACCGGTCATAAGGTTGGGAAGGTCCTTTGGTATGTCATATTCCAGAATGTACCATTCACCCATGAATGATGACTATCACCTATATATTTATTTTGTGTGGAGCATGAATACAGTGCATCTTGTATGTAAGAAGCCTAGGAATTTCCTTGTGATCCTGTAATAACAATGTTTTTTTTTCTGAGGGGCAAACTCCAATATACACATTATTTCTATAAATTATATTTATTGAACCATAGATACTAAAGTCTGACTAAAGAGACAACTGAGATGCACAAATTGCCTGAGCGGTTAGGTGATTTATAAAAGAGAAGGCCAATTTGTAAGTCATCAGTATTATAGCATACGCTGTTAATGTAACAGTCATTATTTCAATAAACATTTTGCGGCTACTTTTGCATTCATTTTGAATTGGAAGAGATCAAGAAGCCACATTTACCAACAACCTACACATTACTGTAGGCAAGCATAACAACAGTCTATTTGTCTCATGTCATTTGATACAATTCATTGTACTTATGTTTCAAGGCATAACAAAGTATTTAAGATAAGCAATGCAAAGCAACATAAAGTGTTATTGGTTCATATAGAAAGACTTTAAAAAAATAATGCAAGTAATGTACCTTATTGAGTTCTCTTTGTCCCAAAGAACTAACATGGAACATACTTAGGGCTGTATTTATCAAGACAAAATAGTAGTAACAATGGAAACCAATGGAAAGCTATGGCAGTTTGCTCCAAATGTTGCAATTTAAAAAAAAAATAGCTCCTGTTTTGCCTTGATAAATGAGGCTCTTAGTGTTTAGACTCTTGAGTCAGATCAACCTTTATGTGACCCAAGATTCTAAACATGTCATGCCCTTGATGGAGCAAAGAGAACTCACTGATTACTTGCATTCTTACATTAAAGCATTTTGAGGTACAAACTCTACACTTCATGCAATCTTTCACTTCAACTGAAGTTAAGTTGTCCTTTAATCACACTTCTGTTTCGTGGTAAATGTGCATTGCAAGATAGAAGGAAAAACAGAAAAGGGAGGAATACCTCAGGTTTGAGAAGAGAGGGTCTCAGCAATTGTTGCTGCTGTTGCCAAGAAATACAGGATGAAAAAGGAGCAGGTATAAAAAAGAAAGCAAGAAAATATATATTAGAAAACACTACTGTATAAACATGAAAAGTCAAATAATGCATTTGCTAAGGATTTGAGCTATTCCTCAGATTGTATTGCTCTATATTAGCTAATTAGAATCATCTCCTTCTGAATTGTGTGCCTACATTATTTGTTGACGTTTAAATATGTAAACACTAGACTGTGTTGCACATAGACCGGCTGCAAGTTTGGACTCTGCTAGACTGACGATCTATCGGAGCAAAGCTTTGATATTAAAGGGGGTCTGTTGTACTCTATAAACTGCTCTTGTTTCCTGCTTGTTGACTAGATTTCTTGCTGCACTGTAGTGTATTACATGCACACTTTTATTTCAGATAAAATACATTGCTTACATTAAGACATAATTGTCCCTTGATACCTAAGGAGAACTGTCACACACAACACCCCATTGATTGATTATATCCTAGCAGGCTTTCATGAAACCAATGCAATGCACATTTTGTAGTAATTTTGTCTTTTAGCAGCACTACCATCTTCACTGCTTGAGTCAGATCACTTTTAATTTATATCTCTGACCCAAGCTTCCTGTGCTCAAGCCTCCCCATAACTCCCTAGTCTTGCCCTTTGACAAAATCATAATTCCTGGGTGGGGAGCTTGGAAGGTTGAGTGCATTTGCAGTCACTCAACCTGGCAGCACTGTTGTGAATGCTCATTATCCAGTGTCTGTTGTCTCAGACACCAGGAAATTACATTTATATTGCAGGATTGTTGTCTGAAGTCCTGCTGTCCCTTTGAGCTTTTCCTCTGGCCCAAAATTCAGAACATAGGTAGAGCCCGGCAGTACAGAGGGATTGCCTCCCAAAATTGGAACAGTCCTGAGCAAAGCAGTTGGGAGGAGGTCCCGCCTCCCATTTTGTGCGATTCCAGTTCATCCTTGCACAAACTCTTGTGATAAACAAGAGTGGCCATTGGTAAGTATAAAAGCTTGTGTATCACAGAGCATTACTGCATGAGAAGGAGGTGGCACTGCACAAGGGGGGAGGTGAGACACGACAAAGGGATTCTGGAGCACTGTAAGTTGAAAAATTGGCGATCCAACACAAGCAACAGTGAAAATGGCAGTTCCTACAGATCCTACATAGTTGATGTTGCATTGGTTTCCTGAAAGCCTGCTAGGAAATATAGCAGAGTTTAAAGTTTTGTTTCAATCAATGTGGTTTTGTGTTTGACACTTTGTCCTGCAAGTTTATATCACCAACATAAATAATCAGAGATGGAAATATGAATTTCCTGTTTTCGGCTGTTAACATATTCCTTGCAGGTCTTAACCCCTTCGGTAGCCAGGAACACTCTGGCAGAGACCCGATCAGGGTCTTAATAGACCCTGTGGGTCCCTGCTAAAAGATTGCGAGACCTCCGGACGTCACGTCGGGTCAGGCACGGCGCGATTTGGAGAAATGTAGCCGGTGCTCGCTTTGAGCACCGGCTACATTTTCCCTGTCGGACTGAGGCCACTCAAAGTGGCCTCATCTGACAGGTGGGATCCCGCTGTAAGTGCCTGCAGCGGGATCCGAAACCAGCTCATCGCAGGGAGCCGTGATGAGCTGTTTAACAAAGGACGTTCTATGCCGTCCTAACGACTTTAAGGCACTTAAAGTCAGGACGGCATAGTACGTCCTAACGTCACGAAGGGGTTTAAGGAGATGTTCTTTATGGCTGGTAAATGATAACTAAATAAATGTAACCACCATAATATTTTAAGAGCATTTAAATTATTACTCAGGTGTTGCATTGATATTTATGTTCTTCCTGTTAATTCATTTTGGTGATGTGTTTTCAGGTAAATATTTTTGTGAAATGATATGACCTTGTCACCTTTGTTTGTAGCAATGGTGCATGTAATGATGTAATTAGAACCATGATGCTTACCAATTAAAGGAATTAAAACGTTCAACTAGCCCTGAAAATGAGGTCTCTTAGCACAGTGCAGTAATGACTAAAATGCTACTATCAACTAAAATCAATTTAATAGAAACGTAAAGATGGATCTTACCTCCTGATGTGCATATCCTCGCCTAAAAGGAGATGAAAACAACAACAACAACAAAATTAGTAGCAGCAGGAGGAAAATGCTTGGCAAACTAAAGTTACATAACAGTTACAGAAGGTAAATCAAGGAATACTTGATAGAAGGAAGACTGCATTTTAATCATTGTGCCAATACATTTGGTGCAGTTGTCTAACTGCACAAAATGATATATTATAACTATTTGACCATCAAGTAAGTGGACTCAGCAAGGTGTTCATACTTCATGGGTATTTATTATGCCTTGTTGATGATGCCTGAAGTCACCATGCCTATCTGGGGGAGCTATGTGTATGGACAGATGGAGCTGGTGTCCAAATCAGGAAAAGGAGCTGCAGCAATCAAAAGATCAGAAATACATTTACTGGACTTTCTGACAATTTAATTCTATTTGGTGGTCCTGGTTAAGGACACTGGTTTCCTTGTACGGTCACATTGCCTATCCCTGGCATAACTTGGCAGATACGGGTCATTGAGATACGTATTTATAACCTCACTAATCCCTGCAGTTACTGCTCTTTAACAAAACTGGTAACACCTCTTTTATTGTCAATGCAAGCTTTTGTATGGGTTAGCCTGCAATGTCTCTTTAATTACATTCCAATGCTAAAATAAGCTTATTGATTCTAGAAATAATTTTTCTGTTTATCATACATGTCGAGAATTTAAGTGCAAAAAAGGAGATTCTTCCAATGCACAGTGCATGGATACTCAGTATAAAAATGCTCTTATGGTGACTAATGATATAATAAAAACTTTTAGTGATATTAGGTGGTGGAAAATGTGGGAATTCCCCTGATGAAGTCTGTTTTCGGATGAAAAGCATCAAGCAATTTGTGTATCTCGTGAGCCACTGTCCTACCAGCGTTATCACACCCGGGAGTCCTGCTCAGCCCCGAGGTGCACGGGAAGATGACAATGGGAAGAACTTGGTGCCTCATGAGTTTCTTGTTTATAAAACTTTCTTTTATTCTGTGGATTTTATTGTGGACATCTTTAATCTGGATGACGTTTCACCTGTTTCGGATAATAAATTGTTGAACCGATTTTGGGCTGATCTCCATCTTACTCCCTCACCATCGGACAAAGCTTTATAGGAGAGAGTGGGGGCAAGTATATCATTCAAGTGCTAATTCCACACTCAAAGCTCTTAGGCGCTGTGTTTGTGAGTGTACAATCTTATCATTGCATTTGCTATTTATTTTTCCAGTGTGAAGTACATATTGCACTAGTTTCTTTGTTTATTTTATTTTTTAGGTACATACAGCACAAGTGGAGTGGTCCTGTGCTACGTATTATAGAGTGGTTTTTTTACACAATATGTATTGTTGCCCTGATTTGCATATTATTGGATCATGCCACGTTTTTCACCACCTAATATCACTAAAGGATTTTACTATATTATTGGTCACCATAAAGGCATTTTTATACCGAGTATTCAAGTGTCCATGCACTGTGGATTGGAAACATCTACTTTTTTGCACTTTTACTACACAGTTTGAGACTGTCTACTTATGGCTTTGCGTATTTGCTCATCCTTTTTCCCATTGTACTTTGAAGATTTTTCCAGGTTACAGTTTTGTCTTCTGTGTACCAATGTATGAGTCCAAATAATAAAGACCCCTGGGACAATGGCCCCTTTACTTGAATTGTCAATCCATCACTGATGACAAACTACTCAGTATGTATTGAGGTAAATTCAGTTTTAGATTACATTATACATGCATGATACATTTGGTTAATAACTCAGTGTAAGCATGTATGGACGACAGGACAAACATCAATCACATTAATTGAATTAATAGCCTATAGGAAAGAAACTTGGATGCACGTTTGGAGCGTGCACAGTGCTAAAGTAATTAGCAGGGAATCATAATAGTTTCAAAGTAAACTGACAGAGAATAAAACCATACACTCTTCTAGCAGGATACACTGGTCAGTTTTTTCTCTTCAAAATTCATATTAAATGTTCATCTAATCTCAACGTCACTGCACCTCACTTTTAGTGAATAGTTACAATGTGTGGAATGATCTATAGTCGTGACATACACACTAATTGTTTTAATATTATGTAATGACTGTAATGAATAAACACAAGGGAAAAGTCTAGAGGCCATAGGATGAGGATTAAATGGCATGAGCCTTTTAAGTTACATGCCATTGTATCCTCTCACTTGCAGTCTCCATGCTAGCACATTAAACAAAATGTCCCTTTTTGTATTCATAACATGCAATGCATATAGGAAACCTTGTACCAGCAAAGAGAGAGACAGCTGGATTCCATCAGACCAGTCTGACTCGAGAGATGGTCAATCACTCAGCATGACTGATCACATGATGACACAGTTAGCGTGCATCTCAATCAAATCAGGTCTGCAAAAGCCTGGAGTAAACCTGACATGCATCTCGGGGGGGGGGGGGGGGGGGATCTTTAGTGTCACTTTAAGCTGCTTGTCATTATCCCAAAATGCTAAATGTTAAGATTTGCTGCAATATAGAAGTAACCTGAATGTACAAAAATGACACAAACAAGTTTTTCAGTGTCAGAGTTTAAAACCTGGACTTTATGGAAAATGTGTATTTATATTTGGAAAGAGATATGAACTGATAGTGTATTTTGTTTGGCACAGATTTGTAGCCTTTATTTATCATGAACTATGTATAGATCTTTGCCTGGTAATTACAGGTCACAACAAATCCCTGTAACCTTCTTGCAATCTCTCAGTACCATTTACTGTTCGCGTGTAACATGTTTTAATGATCTATAGCCATCAAGGGATATGCCCTTTTGTGACTCCTAAATGTTATCTTTTATTCCCAGCTCTGCCACAGGTATTAAAACAGATTAATTTACTGCTCCTCCCACAACTGTGCAAGATCCATCTCAAAAAGCGAGTCAACACAGTACCTAAATATAAAAGCATAGCTGTGTTGCATTGTAAATCCATTTTTATGATTATTTTAGCCAAGGTCTAAATTAACAAACCACTTTTAACCTGGCGAGTCAATGCAACCTGACACCTGAGTTGCAGAAATCAGGCATTAATAGCTGAGCTTAAAAGCTAGTCTATTAATTTCCAACTCTTCTAATAATGCCTGATTTTTATAATTCACCTACACCTAGGCCCAATTTAGGATACTAGTGAGCCCTGGGCAAAGTCTTTAGCAGTGGACCCCCCTCAACCACAATGTTTGTAAAGTCTCTATGCCCAATAAAATAATCCCCACTCCCCCATTAATATGCCACTCGTTGCCCATTAACATGCCACAGACAGTATGTCCATTAATATGCCACAGCCAGTATGTCCAGTAATGTGCCACAGCCAGTATGCTCAATAAAATAATCCCCACTTCCCCTGTAATTACTTTGCTGCTCTCTCTGCCGCCTCCTCTGCAGTCTTCTCTCCACGCATGCTTTGTGCATAGCGTGCATGGAGGAGGGACAAACAGCTGCTGGATATGACTTGCTACGAGTAAGCCGGAGCGAATCAGCTCGATGTGGACTGCCAGCTGCAGCACATGTGACTGTCTCCATTTGAGAAAGCCACTCAGGCAGCGGGGGGGCATGTTGGGACAGCGGGGGCCCTTTTAACCCGTGGGCCCTGGGCAAGTGCCCACTTTGCCCATTGGTTAAAGTTGCCCTGCCTACACAGCTGCCCTCACACCCCCATTGACCCAAAGTTGCAAATAAAGAATGAAAGTTTGGACCCCATGCATGTTAGCAGAGTTGGTTGGCAGTGATCTGAAAAATATATCTTATCCATCAATTTGTAAGAACTGGTCACTTTAATAATTTATTTGAGTTATTTTATTTGTGTGTGCACTGGTATGACTTTTAAATAACATTGTTCCTGGAACAAAAGCTTTTAAGCTTCAATAATATTTTGAAAATCATGCAAAATCCAGCTGGTGTTCATTCTCTTTGCTCCTGGGCAGCTGTAGACCTTGAGTGACGCCCTTCATAACAAGGTAGTTGTGAGAGCTCACTGACTACAGCTGTTACCGATTGTACCCATGCCAAAAGAATTGCAGTGAACTAAGCCATGCCAAGAACAGAACATATCCTGTGTGTTGAGTATCAATGTCAAGTTTGAGCTCCACAGAGAAAGTCAGAATGACCCCTCTGTCAGACTTAATCAAATTAACTCCTCCTCATTAGAAATACCATCAAAGCTGGAATGGACGTTGAGCCAACTCAGTGTGGACCATAGAAACTCACCAGAAATGTACATTATCATATTTATGTGTTCACAGAATATTATGGCGTACAGGTTACTGTTTAGTTTTAGATAGCACTTTTACATACATGTTTATGCCTGACTTTTTTTTCTTGAGAACACACGTTTCTAAAGTTATTGATTTACAGCTTGAGTATGTTCACTCGTTTTATTTTTGTTTGTTGCTTTGTTTATTAATGTTGTGTTGGACTCATGAAATTTAGTAGTTTTTAAAAATATATTTGTATTATTGTTTTTGACATATGTAATTTATATTATCATTGACAAGCAAAGGAGAACTATGGTTTTGCTGGCCCTACTCCATCTCTGGCTATTTTCTCAATAAAACTACCTGTAGACAAAGCTTTACACTTCTTAGGGTGGGTGATTCACTTAATTTGCCATTCAGATGTGAATATGTAGCCATTTACTACAGCATCTGAGAGAAAAACCATTTATATCGATTTATATCCACAGTGCATTGTTACAGAAATCTAAACAAATTGTATATCACTAAAGCGTAATGTGTTTTTCTTTTCAATTTTTCAGCATGGTTTTTTTTATCGTAAATATTTTTTTAATATTTAAAAGGGTCATATCAAAAAGGAAAGACCACAAAAGCATCGATTGATACTGACAGGTTTAGAAAATGATATGCATACAAAGAAGTATATAAAGCTTCAGTATATCAATAAATCTGCTTTGTCTAATGTGAAAAAGACAAGTTCATAAAGATTAACCTTTGGTGACTTACAAAGTACTTTTTCTTTACCACAACTGGTTTAATCCCACCGATTGTGTGACATGCATATAATAATTTTTAATGGCACTGTTAAAAATTTATGGTTCAGTCCAACAGCTTTTTGCCTTAATTAGCATAGAGCAATTCTGCCAGGTTTGGAGAAAGGTAATTCTCTTAAGTAAATGATGTGTGTCAAATGTAAGAAACATGATTTAGGTGGTTTTTGAACACCCTGTGTAGCTGCAAGCAGTAAATAAAAATGTTAATTGCCACATGCACAATTATAATTTTCTCCCCTGTTCCCAGTAACCTTATATTAAAAATGCACTCTAACAGGTGCTCCGGAGAAAGCAGGAAGTATCTCACTGACTTAAATGTAGTTTTATTTAAGGCTTGGCTGATTTAATCCAAAGTTGGTGCAAAATAAACCTCTTTATTTACCAATGAAGCACCAGTGAGGTATAGGTTAATAGAGTTGCCACTTTGGCAATTTTTTACCAGCCATATTTAAAGTTTGCATGCTGCCTTGCACTATGTAAAATTCATATGTGACCAAAAGGATATCAATTAACTAATCAACGTGGTTCTGTGGGATGCACTACTTTATTAGGTAATTGACTTCCTTCTGGACATTTATAAGTTCTCCACACTGCAAAGCAGCCTGCAAAAGTTATTTGCGGCTGGTAAAAAAATGGCAGAGGTAGTAACCTTATCTGTCACAAAATAAATAAATTAAAATTGTACTTGCATTTGGAATTTTTGTTTGTAGAGGTATGTAGAAAAAAAGACATAGAAAACATAGTGTGCCTGCTAAGCTACAATTTACTTGACTCTGAGAACCTAAGGATTGTGCAATTCACACAAGGAAAGGGAGAACCTCATATGGCACTTCAAAAACTATTTCCATTTCTTCACTTTCAGACTTCCACAGATCCGATGCCCACTTAGAGATGTATGCATACATAGCATATTCAGCAGTTCCGCTAGGATCTCAATTAGCGCATAAGAGCTTGCTCAAGGGACAGCAACCAGATTCAGCGATACCACTCCACAAGTCATTGTTTTGCTGGCCACTCGAAAACATTTTTCCGGGTTCACCTTTCGAAGGTTAAATGTGACATCAGTATTGGCGGCTGACGTCAACAGTCTCCAAGCACAACGCATTTGAGTAGCTCGGCTTCATCTGCATTCATCCTAGTTAGGATGCCCTCTTCTGATCCCATATAAAAATGAGTTCTCTGCGATATACTATTAAAAGTATATCCTCATACAACATTTTTCACTTGTGCTTCTACTATAGAAGCACAAGTGAAAACAAGTTGCTTCCTTAAAAAAAACTAATTTGAGCAGTATAATTTAACCCCTTAGTGACAAGACATTTTTACCTTGACTTTTCCTTGGTGACAATGGCTGTTTTGACATTTCTGGGGTGCTTGTTTCACCACAGGACGTGCCAGGCATGTCCATTGTCGGGAACAGAGTTCCCAGCAGGACGTGCCTGACCAGTCCATTGTCGCGAAGGAGTTGAGTAAAATAGTGCCTGCCCAAACGTTCTCATTGTAATATGCAACATTTTATTTGGGTATCCACTAGGGTTGCCAACTAGACAGCATTTTACCCGCAAGTTAGTAAACATAATGCGTTCAAATCACTCACACGACCTGGTTATGCTCAGAGAAGTGCTCTTCTGCATCTAGTGACAGGTAGGCATTAAATTTTATGATAGCATGTAGCCGCGCTGTATTTCTGGGGTTTGTGGACAAACAGACAGTACAGAAACCCTGGAAATACACGAAATACATCTGGGAGACAGACGGCAGCTGTGAATTCAGCATCACTGTTAGAAATTTGCCACACAATTAACCTTTAGAAATAACCTGCATTGATTCTAATCTTATGTGGCTATTTGATGAACAATGGTAAAATATCTAATATGCAACTGACTACCGTGAAAAACGTATCAGCTAATTTGTTAGCTGGTAAGTTAGATTTAACTTTTAGAAATACACTCATTCTTGCGCAGCGGGTAATCGGATAATAGAACTGTTTAATTCAGCTTAATTTGACAATTATGTTTTTTACAGTAAACTGTTCAGGCATTTAAGAAATCACAAAAAAAAATAAGGAATCTACTCACAATTAGCTGAATTCAATGTATGAATTCAGCTGCAAGTTATGTGACCTCTAGCTAAAGTTTCTTCTTTCTCACACACTGTATCCACACAAATTATATGCTGTTTTTTAGTTATAAGAAGGGCTTTCATTAGATACCATTATGTTCATCATATCTTATAATTTACTACAAAAAAAATCATAAAATATGATGAACATTTTTCAAAAACCCACTTTTTCTAACTTTGACCTAAAATATAATTTACACAAATACAATCATTAAAAAAGACCCCATCTAAATAGTTTCTAAATGTTGTCCTGAGCTCAGAAATATGCATGTTTCCATATTTTTCTGTATTTTTTTGCCAGTTATGGGGCAAAAACCAAAAATAGTGTTTTCAGTTTTTTTCCCTATATTGACGTTTTGACCCCAACCAAAACCCTACATTTAACCCTAACACTAAATTTAACCACAACTCTAACCCTTATGCTATCCCTTAATATATTTTAATTTAGTTTTAACACTATCCCTTATGCTAAAAATTATTAAATTTTAACCCTGTAGGCTAATTTAACTAAATAACTAGTTTTTAGCTAATTGAATATATTTTTTTAAATTTTTACATTGCTATGCTACTTAGCTACCACTAGGGGCAGTCAAGTAGCATATTCAGAGCGATGGAAATGAATTTACTTTCACTTCCGAAGCTCAGACCACCAGAGGGCATAGCTGCTCCGTCAATATGGCTCCCACGATCGCTCCGTGGGGCTCCGTGGGTACCCCAGATTGGAAGATCGAGGCGACATCGAGGCAATAGACCAGCACCGTTAAAGTGGTTTTCGCGATCATTGATCGTGAAAACCGCCTGATTCACCGTAGGACATGCCAGGCATGTCCATTGTCGGGAAGGGGTTAAAAAATTGTTACGTTCACCAGGATTATTTTCTACTGGTGAAAGAATAGCTGTGGCTTATATTTTTTAACTTCTGTTGCAGGTTAATTTCTGTTTTTCCCACAAATTTTAATACATTAATCTATTTTTTCCAACACTATCAGTTCATTCATATGATCAGATGATCCTCTCACTGTAAAGTAAAGCTGATACAATAATTATTGCGGAAGGCTTTTTGCAGCAAAACAGTCCAAACAGATAGTTCTAGACACTTGTGTAGTACCATCTATTTTGTGATATTTAGAAACTGCAGTATTATAAATGGGATAATATAAGGATCTTTTTTTCTCTACACTTCCTATATGCTGAGGTTATAGTTGTGCTTTACCCAGCAAGTTTTCCTTATTCTGTCTTAGTTAACAAGGCTGTAGTTTTCCTTGTTCTCATTTAATGTACTTACACATATCATATGCTGTTTTTATTGCTATAAGAAGGTTTTTCTTAAGATGCCATTATTTTCATCATATCATATAATTTACTATAAAAAAAAATCTGAAAAACTGAAAAAAACTTTTTTTCTAACTTTTACACATCTACAATCAGTAAAAAAGACTCAGGCTAAATAAAAAAAAGTTTAGAAATGGCCAAAGTTCACCTGTTTTTTTCTTTGTCCAGTCTGTTTGACCCCTTCCCTGCCATTGATCGCTGCGTACGCAGTGACCTTATACAGCAGCACATTTTTTGCTGTCTGTGCATTTTTAGGGGGTTCATTTTTTTTAGGGGGTTCAAAGCTTTTTTAAGAACAATTAACCCTGTGCTTGTCGTAGATCACTGCCTCAGAAAGAATCCAGCGCAAATGCAGCAATCTGGCAGCAGAAGCATTATTTTTTCTGTTTTCCCCCCTAGGGGTTAATTATAGCTGCTAGGGGATTACGTTTAACGTAAACATTTTTTAAAGCTGTCTGAGTGCATGTATAACGATCAGTAACAGACAATCAGTGGCAAAGGGGGTTTGGCAATTGCTCAGATAAGCATCAGCATTCGTCTGTTCAGATCAATATTGGTAAATCTTGATCTGCCCCATCTGGATCTGCCTCCCTCTCCTCATTTGAGTTTTAATGAGGGAGAGAGATCTGTATAATGTAAGTTTTTAATTGTAATAAATTAAATGAAATGTTACACAATTGAGAGACCCAAGGGCTTTAATAAAAGCCATTACCTTTGTATAGTGTACCAGGTGTATTAACCCCTTACCTGTCACTGATCACTGCACAGCAGCACATTTTTTCTTGTCTGTGCATTTTTAGGGGTAATTTTTTTTGTACAGTACTACAAAAGGCTCTTATATGAGCTATTGACCCCTTCCTTGCTCTTCATGTCAAAATTCCAAGTTGGAAAATTAAAAAGTGCACCTCTCAAATGTGGTGTTTTAACCCCCAAACAAACTGACAAGCCTATGTATGGTTTTATTGGGTAAAATGCACTTTCCGGCTTGAAAAATGTCCCAAATGCAACATGGGCGCAGGCTTACTAAATGTCAAAATTCCAAGTTGGAAGTGCACACCTCCCAATTGTGGCCTTTTAGCCCCCAAACAACCCAACAAACCTATTCATGGGTGGTATCCTTGTACTCAGGAGATGATGTTGAACACATATTGGGGTGTTGTTTGGCAGTGATACCTACAAAAATCTGGAAATTCATCTCTGAAATACAGTGTATGAGAAAAAAAATACACAAAAAATTACTACCCAAAAGTTTGACAAAGCCTTGTGGTAGAATTAGTGCATGGAAAATGTTAAAATACCACCATTTGAAATAGCCTAAGGAGTCTACGTTTTAAAAATTATATGGTTTGATGAAGTAAAATACACTTGCTGGCTTTAAAAATCTCCGAAACAGCACATGGGTGCAGGTTGTCTACATGTCCAAATTCCAAGTTGTAAAACAAAAATACGTACCTCTGAGATGTGGCCTTTTAACCCCCAAACAAGCTGACAAATCTATGCATGGATGGTATGTCTGTACTCAGGAGATATTGCTGAACACATATTGGAGTATTGCGTGGCAGTGAAACATACCTAAATCTGTGAATTCATTTCTGAAGTACAATGAATGTGGAAAAAAACATGAACAAAATTGTACCCAAAACTTTGACAAAGCCGGGTGGTAGAATTGGTGCATGAAAAGTGTTAAAATACCACCATTTTAAATAGCCTATGGTGTCTACGTTAAAATAAATATATGGTTTGATGAGGTAAAATACACTGGCTGGCTTTAAAAGTGTCCCAAATATGACATGGGTGCAGGTTGTCTGCATGTCAAAATTCTAAGTTGGAAAATCAAAAAGCGCACCTCACAAATGTGGTCTTTTAACCCCAAACAAACTGAAAAGCCTATGTATGGGTGGTATCCCTATACTCAGGAGATATTGCTGAACACATTTTGGGGTATTGTTTGGCAGTGACACATACCAAAATCTGCGAATTCGTGTCTAAAATACAATGTATGTGGGAAAAAAAACACAATACAAGATTTGGTGGTAGAATTAGTGCATGGAAAGTGTTAAAATACCACCATATGAAATAGCCTAGGGTGCCTACCTTTACAAAATATATGGTTTTATTGGGTAAAATACACTGTCCGGTTTGAAAAATGTCCCAAATCGAACATGGGCGCAGGTTAACTACACTGGTAAAATTCCAAGTTGGAAAACCAAAACGTGTACCTCCCAAATGTGGTGTTTTAACCCCCAAACAAACTGACAAGCCTATGTATGGTTTTATTGGGTAAAATGCACTGTCCGGCTTGGAAAATGTCCCAAATGCAACATGGGCGCAGGCTTACTAAATGTCAAAATTCCAAGTTGGAAATGCACACCTCCCAATTGTGGCCTTTTAGCCCCCAAACAACACAACAAACCTATGCATGGGGGGTATCCCTGTACTCAGGAGAAATAGTAGAATCCATTTGTAAGTTTTTTTTCTTTAGCTTTTGTAGATAAGTAAAATATTTTTCAAATAAGAATTTTTTTTTCTATCACCATAATTTTTTTTTATATTATACTATAGAATATGATCAAAATGATGGTATCTAAAGATAGCCCTTCTTGTCCAGATAACAACAATATATCATTTGTGTGGATTCAGCAAATGACAAAAAATAAAATTACAGCTAAACACGAACCACACAGAAATATTAAAAAAGCCATTGTCCAGAATGGCCAAAAATGTTTCAAAGGGTCTGTCCTTTAGGGGCTACTTATACTTTTAACCTCTTCCACTCCAATCACTCTGGTGGTGTGTCATGTCACTAAGGGGTTAAAAGAATGCATTTGTATGTGGTTCTACAAACATGTTATGCTCTAAAATGTGTGACCTTAGAGTGGGAATAGAAAGTTGGCTTGTGATTTTAAATAAAAACCTCATTGATTCATCTGTATAGTTCAGTGTGTTATAATGTGTAGAAATTGTTTGGTAACACATTGGTGTCTCTTGCACCTATTATGCACTAATATGTACACATACATCTCATCATGTTTAAGCTAGCTTGTATTAAACTGACTTACAAATAAAGATATATCATTGCTCTGCTATGCAATGTAGTTCCAAAACAATCACTATCACAGATCTGTGATAGTGATAGTAAACCAATTTATGGACTCTTGTTTAAATGGCTTTAGATGGTGGGTTCACTTAACACAACACAAATAAAGGGCATTGCCATATATTTGAAACTAACAAAATCTTATATATGTATTTTGTCTTCTTATTCACTTTTAAATTATCATTCGACTAGCAAAGATTATAGGAAGCAAGTCCCTCAAAGTGTCATTTTTCATAAGCATAATCAGTGATATATTTTCAATGAAATATTCTAGACAGATACTTTAAAAGTTGATTAATGAAATAGGACCAATTTATTGATGGTTTTAAAGAGTCACTTACGTTTAATGATAACTTGCTCTTTTAAAATTAAGCTATGCACAGTTGAGATAGCCCATTTGGGTAATGAATCAACTGTAGAGCACATGTTAACCCTTTCGCAACAATTGATGCGCGGATCATCATCAAAAAGGAGCAAGTTAGTGACAATTAATGTGCCAGGCACATCATGTGGTGTAACAAGCATAGGAATAAATCAAAAGTTGTTACTGCAATGCCTTGATAATGAGGCATTCAGCAACATCCAAAATGCTCCATACTATTTCAATATGGTACTGCACTATACTGGGAACAACCTTTGAAAATGATCAAGACCACTTATGTCACTCTGGGATTGTTGATAGACTGTCTATAGAGGTAGTCAACACTCCAGTTGGAAAATATAACAAAAATGTTTTAAACTAATAGCTAGGGCATTGCTTTCCAACCAGAGTCCAGAATTTAGGGATTACCCAACTGTATTTAAGGGTTTTAAAAAAAAAAAACACATTAGATACAACTTGGTAATCGTTTGGGTGTGCTTTGAGGACTGGTTTGGAAAGCACTGATCTTGGGTTAGGGTTAAAATTAGGGTATAGTTACATTAGTGCTAGGGTTAGACTTATGGTTGGGGTCAAAATGTCACTGTAGGAGAAATGATTAGGATTAAGTTATTGCCCTGTATCATGCTGAAATCAGAAAACATGGGCTATTTCTAAACTCAGGACAAACAAAAATATATTTATCAGGTTTTGTGATTTGCATGTGTAAATGTGTAAAATATTTTTTGATTTTTTTTTTTTTTAAATTTTCTTTAACCTAATTTATGATTTTTTTTATAGTAAATTCTATGATGAAAATGATGGTATCTAAAGAAATCCCTTTTTATGGGATAAGTGTGGGTGTTATAAACACAAACACAACAGAAGTGTAAAAACTGCTATTGTCCAGAATAGTCAACAATGTTCTAGAAGTCTGTTCACTAAGTAGTTAAATCCTTACTCCAGGTATGATTTTTGGTAGGGTCATCTCAGTCTTTTGTCTTTGGTGGTATTACTAAGTTGTGTAATTGTCATCTCCAGAACATACTAGAAATTGAGAGAGGTCTCCATATATTCTTCCTGGAAAATACTTTTGTTTTTACGATTTTACTGCTTGTTATAATTTCTTAATACCCACTTCACATACAGTGTAACTCTTATGTTAAGTCAAAATGGTTGCTGAGCACAGCTGAGGACACTAGATATAACTACATTCATGCCAAGTTACTGGTGAAGTAAATACAGGAATGGAAACGTGACAATTTGTTGCTCGTTCTTAAAAACACATTTTATCTAGAATGCTCACTTAAACCAAATGATATCAGCATGAGCAGGATTTCAGAATATATCATAATTGTACATACAAAATACAAATCTTATCTGACATGTAACAGACTTTCGTTTAATATGAATATACTTAATTCAGTCGGAAAGTTAGGTAACTTAATTATGGTGTATAATTTTTCTCAAACATTATCACTAACCTCTGAATTAGATTTTACAAAACCAACTATGTCCCGTAACAGGCTTTAGCTAATAAACATTACAAAATATGGAGAGAAGATAGAATACACTCTGAATGTATTAATATCCACAGCTGTAGCACAAGATACATTGGCATCTTAAAGAATGATTGCTTTTTCACATGATATGTTATATAGGTCCTCAAGATGCAAATGTCCTGAAGTTGTAAATATATAAAGTTTGTAGAAGGTCACTTAAAGTTCAGGAAATGATCTAAAGAAACAAAATTCTTTTAAAATGGCAGCCACTTGCATAAATAAAAAGCTACTACAGGTGAGCCCTGCTATAACATGCGGCTAGGGATCCACAGACTGCCATCATAATACTAGTGGGATGTTTGTAGTGTTCAGGGGTCAAACTGAACATGTCAGGAGCCAAGCTAATTTTTAGGAGCCACGCAAATGATACATCCATACAGCTCTAAGAAGAACAAAAGGAATGGGAGCCAGCAGATGTATTTTAGGAGCAATGGCTCCCTGGTTTCAAGCCCTGCACTAGCCTAGATGTTTAAGAAATGTAATTGCCAAGTTGGTTCAGTTTGTGTAAATCTAAAACCCCTACAAAACTATTATCTCTCACCATTAATAACTCTTTCTGCAGCAATACAAAATATATGGACTTTGAAAAGCATATTTCCCATTACCACACTCTTACAACATGAGACACTATATACACAAAATATTTTATTAAACAAACACTGACATTACGTTTTTGTTTTTAATATCAAATAGTGTGGCTTTCTTACAATAATGTGTTTTATTACATTTTAATAAGCATTAAAAATCAGGACAGCCATTGTTTAGCATGTCTTGAATAATATTCATTGTAAATGAACAGACCTTGAATACATAATTAATCTCTATAGGGCTCTGTTAATCAGCATTCATTGAAAATATAGGAGACTGAATGTTTAGCAACTTTGTCAGCTTGAAAAAGTGACATATTGCAGAATAATGTCAAAATCACATTTCACTGTACAGTTAGGTTGGATGGATCAGTTTTTCAGGCTCTGTAATCAGACAAATTGTGTTTATGCCCTGTCTCTGCACTTTGCCCTTTTGATGCTGTGAAAGGTCTAAAATTGAGTATATGTTTTGTAAAACATCGATTTGCCTGTCTGGTTACATAAGATGGCTGCACTGTTTTCACACCCATCTTTTATTTTGACTAATGTGTTCAGAGTACAGCAAAGTCAGAGTATAATTTTACAGTGCTGTGGATTGAGATGGAAATCTTTTTTCTAACTCCTCAGCCGCACTACCTGCATTTCCATTATGTTTTTCATGCTCTGGTTGTGTCTCTGAACTCCTACTGTCTACTATAGAAGCAGCTCTTGTTTTTGAGGTTTGCTTAGGCAAAGCATTTCCTTTGTCGATTTGGCTATACATGTTAGCAACAGATTTTTCAATATCTGCTAAGTTGTGGATATTTTTGAGAATTCCTTTCAGTTCCCGACGTGGTCCATGATCCAGCTGAGGAGCATCTGGTGGTGAGGTTTTCAAAGGGGAAAGATTATCCCTTGCATTCAGTAAAGGGATGGACGATAAGGCGGTTATAGTGTGTTGGGAAAGACTAGGTGTTAAAAGTTGTTGAGGAAGCGGAGGAGCAGGAAGGGGTGGTGGTGCTGGAAGGATAGGTAGAATTGATTGATCTGGAAGGGATTGTGGGATTGGTTGTGCTGGAAGAAGAAGTGGAAGTGACGGTGCTTGGAGGGGTGGAGGTGGTGGTGTAGAAGGAGAAGATTCATCCTGAATTACAGATGTAGCATGAGTTGATGTCAATTGTAAAGCTGGTGCTGGTGTTGTAGGCAGACTTTCCATTGGTGGTGGAGTTGGTGGAAGTGGAGGCGGAATCATGGGTGGATCTGGAATACGTTCTTCTACTCTATGTTTATCAATAGTCAGAAATATGTGACCAGATGTTAAATTTTTCCTAACTGATGGTGGAGTGGGTTTCCGAGTTGGTGGAGGAGAAATTTCTTCAGAATAGTCAGATGGTGTAATAATAATTGAAGGAAATGTGGATGGTGGAAATTCCAGATCATCATGTACATCTTGTGATGAAGAGAATGGGGAATTGTGACATGAAAAAGCAATAAGAGGTTTAGAATATTTCTCTTCATGGTCTTGACTATACCCTTTATCTGATGAGCTGTGCAGGTCTCTAATTTCACAAGGCTTTGCTTGCTTGATTTCTTGCAGAGCATTTTGTTCAAATTGTCTTGCCTGTTCTTTTACAGTTAATTTGCCGTTTGTTGACGCCTCCAACAACGGTCTTTGATTTTCACTACGTGGGGATCCCTCAGTTCTTTCACAATCAGATTGCATACTTTTTTGCTTCCCTTGTATTGGATCCATTATTACTTGACTATGAAGAATATCGTAGATGTGCCTTTTAGATAAACATGTTGGAAGTGTCCAAGCCCGTTGCTTGCCCTCATAGTCCACTTGCAATACTGAGTCTTTCAGTGTTGATCTTCTAGAAGACTTCTCTAGCATAAATTTGCTTTTCCAAGTCAAGACATTTGTGTCAGAATTTTGACATGACCCTTCTACATATAGAGGATTTTTAGTGGTTAGTGGGTTGGCATCTGAGAGAAAGGTTATATTACTTGAAGATTTTGGAAAGTTATTGTTCAAACATCCACTGACACTGGACTGTTTGTGAGCCTCAATAGCACGTGCGGCCAGATTGCTTATAAGTCTTTGTCGATCACCATCTTGTAAAACTGACTTTTTTCCCCTGCTTTGTTGAAAATGGTAGAGAAGAAAGAGACTTGAAAGAAAGAAGATAATCAGAAATAAGGAAAAGTCGGGTGAAAAGGAATATATAATAGCACTAGGGAACTAGTAAACTAGGGTTCAAAAGGGAATCTAGTAACTTCTTGAGGTAAGATGACCAGACTGCTCCTTTTAATTTACATTGTTTTAACAGATACATCTGCAAAGACAGTTGTGATTTCAATACAGAGCCGCAGTATTCATTTTTTTAAACATCCCTAATAAAAGGTGAAATTTGGTCACCCTACTTACACATTTGCAACTACCAAACTGGATTCTAAAAACTATTGTTATACAATCATCTATTTATTCTTTAACAATTGCATTTGCTTTCTTTTTTTTTTTAAATATGTGTCTATATATATATATATATATATATATATATATATATATATATATACACACACATTTATATAGAGAGAATTTGATTCAAATTAAAATAATAGCTATATCATTTAAAATCAAGGGTTACATGCAAAAGAAAGAACATGTTTTGCAATCGTTTAAATGGAGAGCACAGGCAATTTGATTGTTTATTTGATGTAAATAGTTCTAAGAATGCTTTGCAAAGAAGAATCTAAAGATGAAAACTGCACTGAACTAAACTAATTCTCTTGGATTGTACTGAATGTAAGTCATTGTATTATGTTGAAAAGAACAAGAACATGGGAAGATGATTTATTTAATAACTTCCTAATGGAAAGCAAATGACAATGAAAAAGATAGCTACAACATTATGCCAGTAAATTATGCAAGCTGGCTCCAGAATATGTTGCTGCAGTCTTTGTGTTTGTTTTTCTGTAAACACACAAACGGTTGCCAAAAACAATCCAGAGCGGTATGAAGATATAAATCAGTTTGAGGCTGGACCCAATCTAGCGTACAACTGGAAGTGCAGTTGTAAAAGCATATTCAAAACTTTGAAGACGATGCGTCCCATGTCAGCATTAAGCACATGCCTAACTATTTTGGTCCAGTTTGGACTTAATTATAGTCAGGTTTATACGTAATAGTAGTCCAGTTTGGCCTTACTATTAATCCAGTTTAACCTACAATAAAATCCACACTGAACAAAAAGTGTTAGGTATGTGCTTTATGCTGACATGAGACATTGCAGTTGTAAAAGCAAAGTCACAGTAACGATGAAGGTGATAAGTCCCATTAATCACACAACTAATGTGTTGTTTTGTCAAGCTTGGACTTACACGTAGTCCAAACCAAACGAAACCCATTAGATGTGGGTTTAATGCTGATGTTGGATTCGTCATCTTCAAAATAGATGCCATATATACTTTTACTACTGCACTGCCAATAAAGGAAGAATCGCACATTGGTTTGGTGAGATATCAAGTTAATAAAGAGATTAAAAATGGCTTTGTGTGTATTTAATGTTTTCTGTGAAAATGCGTACAATACATTCTACCAAGTATTACAATATACTTCTCTTTGCCATCCTTAAAATTGTCATCCTCAATAAAGAAAATATCATTTGTATTATTTTAATATTTTGTAGAGCCTTTTAATGCTTTTTGGCTAGTGTAATATCATCGACCGATCTTGTTATCATTCCACCCCTCTCCTTTATTATGTGGCTGAATGATGAGAAGCGTAATGCAAACTTCTGAATATCTCTACTACAAGTTACTAGCATTAATTAAATAAGAAATTCTTAATAACCTCCACTGAAAATGTTGATTTCCTCTGAAGCTGGTTGTTTGTGGTTATGAGTCTCATGATTGCCCATTTGTGTTTGTGTAGAAGAACTATGGTAGAAACTTTTTTTTATTTACAATATTGTAATATACATTCAGTTACTGGCCACAATCTGATGCCAAGCCTCAGGCCATGCTGTTAGTGATATTGCTAAAGGGGCATTACTTAACATATGGTCTCATTGAATATGAATATGTGTTTGATATTAGATGGTCCACCGTGGAACTCTTAAATAATGCCAATGACCTGTGATGTTAGAGGAGGCTACCACCCAGTCTCCGTAATCATATAGTGTCGGTGCCAGCTGGTGGTTTAGCAATACATTCCTGCCTATCTGTTTACATACATTTTCGCCCTGTTGTTAGGGGATGGACTCTGGCCTAGAATATGCAAGGTGGGTACTGTGGATGAAGTTTCCAAGGGCAAAGGTCAGTATTGATGTAATACATGGCAGTTCCCAGTAGCGTTTGATTATAATCGATGGTATTGACAATCTAAATGGCAGTAAAGAGCACAATATTTGTTTTTTTTTAGCATTACTTTTGCTCTTTGTCTAGAATAATAATCAAAGCACTGCATCATGTGTGCTGTAAGGTAAATCAGCCTTTGTTACTCACTGATGATGTTTATCCTTTAAGGTGTCTTCTTTTTATTTCCTATTTGTGTGATATTAATATGTGTTATCAAATGCAGAATCTGCCTCTATCCATCTTAGCTGGCTGACAAGGACAGGTTAAACCAAGTGCAAAGGAAACAGTCGACTGAGAAACACCTTTATCTTTCTTGGAACAAATGAAAATGAAAACATTCTTTAAATGTATGCAAGTTAATTTAGCAGCTACATCTTTATGGATGCTGTGCACAACACTAGGAAACAGGTTGTTTACTTGAATTTATTAAAAGCATGTTAGTTTCAATGATCTGTTTTCCTTGGCCCTCTGTCATTGAAAATGTGAAAATGCTTGCAATCTGGAATGGTAGCAAATGAAGCTCTGTTCTAAATGGTATGGCCAGATGCGTAGCTATCGGGGTGAAGCGAGTCCTAGTTGCTTTGTAACCCCAGTGACCTTTGTTGCCTGTTCTCTCTTTCTCAGGTACCTTACTCAACTTGCTATAGAAGCAAATGCAAACACCAAATATGATATTACATTTATTTCATTCATTTACTACTGTGTGGGGTGGAACAAAGGGGCAGAGGGAGGAATCAGGTCCGAAGAACTTCTAACATCTTAGTTCCACTGACTACTATTATATCAACATACCAATACATTTTTTAAATGTTTTGGAATTAGCTATTTTCAATTGGATTAACCCTTTCAGAGACAAAAAGTTATAGAACACATTTCAGAGTGTTCTATTATGTATCACTTATCTCTGAAATTATTAATTAATTAAATACATATACTTTATGATTACATTTTTCTTTATGCACATACTTGGATTGCAACTTATTGCAACAAGTCATGTGTTTGGGACTATTGTACAGAGTGTTGGATGCAGTATGTATTTTATTGAGGCATACATATATTGATTTGCTTACAAATAGGATTTTTTAAGGCAAGGTCACTTCGAAAGTGTTAGAAAAGACAACAATTTTTTTTTTTTTATACCAACTCCTTAACAATATGTATAGCTATCATGGAGTGTGATGTATTGAAGCTTTCCAGTTTTGCTTGTATAATTTTCCTCTAAAGATCTAAACACAATTCACTAAGACACCCAAACGATCTAGTTACTAGGACTAAATTCAGTACAGTTTTATTTTTACTTACTGATACCTATGCATGCAAAAATGGAAGAAAAATGAAAATGAGAGACAGCGAAAACAACGGTTATTATAAAAGTGATACATAAAGAACAAAGGGAAATTACAGTTCATTGTTAAACTAACTTTAAGCAAGGAAACATGCTTATGTTTTTGAGTAGCAGATCATCAAGTAAACAGAAAGACTGAAAATAAATATAGTTTGTTAAGTGCAGTGCCAAGTTCACTTTAGTTTTCTTTTTGTGCTTCACCTTTTCTCTCAGTCATTGGTGCATGTGAGTGTCAGTCACGTAGCACACAACTAATAGCTGTGGAGGAGATAAACATTCCCACACCAGATAGAGGTATGTTCGGTGTTTTAGGCGAGTCAGTGAGACTTCCAAACAGAAAAACATCATTTCTGTGCTCTCAGGAAGCATGATTTAAAGGCACTTTACTCTGGCAGAAGTGGGTTTCTGTCAGATTAAAAGTTGTTGAGGAGGTTTTAATCATTCTTCAAGGGAATACAAGCTACAGAACAGGAGTATCAATCCATGACCTGAAGGGCATTTATTAATCAACTCCTACTCATGGGTGTTTACTTAAAACACTCACATTTGTGTACTCAGCTGGAAAACAGTTTTTTTTTATTATACATACCAAATTATATGCTAGTATTTTAGCAAAAAAAAAAAGTACATTTTTAGCATGGTGTGAGCCATTGTTGTATTGGCAGATTTCCTCCAGATATTATTTAATAGTAGAGCGCCATAGAATATAGATTAACTTTTTTGTTTATTATTACATTTTTTTTTATCATTTTGTAAACATATAGAACACATAACAAAATGTAAGTAAGTGGTGCAAGTAACTTGTCAATTGTCATTATAAAATCTTGTGTTACTAAGTGAACTATTTTTATGGGGGTGGCTCTCTAGGGTAATTTGAAAGCTTGCTTTACAAGGAATCTCCTACATGCCAGTTGCTGTTGATGAATATTTTTAAGTTATGGCCTTAAAAATATTTAGCCCCCATCTGAATATATAAATGAAGCTGTGTAACTTTAAAGACTGTGCTCACAAATGCATAAGGTTCTAAAGGCAATCCTGTGCACTTAGATTCCACCTTATTACCACATTTGTTTTTTCTGCAATCACCATCTCAAGTGCAGTTGTATTCGTGAGACCTAGACTTAATGGTCATGACATCTGAAGACCACAGGGCAACTTATAATGATAGATTAAACCTGATATATTTCAGTTCTCTTCCAGGGGTGTAATTCCAAATGTTAAACTTCAAATACCAGATGAAAAAGAACATACTGTCATTCATTACACATCATTAGATCTGCCAGAAAAGTACCTTTCTTCTTGTCTTCTGTATTACTAAGCTTGATTTGAAAAAGAAGCCTGTGGGCCTACTATATATGCAATACATAAAACTTTTTGTTTGAATCCCTAGATGCCTCGGAACCACAGTGTGAAAATCCATGTAGGAGAAGGGCAATCAGAAATTTGGGCATGTACACATTCAGACTTTCAAAGTTAATTCAAATCTATTTCCAGAGAGTAAAGTCATTGTATGGCACACAATGTCCAACATATTATTTAATTACTTGGCTGTCTAAACCACTTAAAGATAAAGTGTATTTATCTAAAAGTACCCAATGACAGATATTAAGGCAACGTCAAACAAGCAGCATGGTACAGTTTGGTGTGGGTGTAGATTTTTGTCCCTGCATGATACCTACATAAGGGACATGGCATGTTAATCTTTTTATTTTTGTGCAATTAAATGATCACTCTGCCTAATAATGGTGAAATACACAGGAACATGCCTCCCCTATTAGAAGAATTATCTGTTCCTTACTATAGGAAACAAAGCTATAAAGGGAAACTGTTATAAACAAAACTTCCCAAAAACTGTCTGTCCAACTATCAGGCTACAACTGCTATAATCAAATGCCATAGTAGAAAGGTTGGCCAAAGTAAATAGGAGTTGTAGTCCAGGAATGCCCAGAGGACAGCAGTGGGGCAATGCCCCAGCCAGTCCTGGTCCATTTCATTTAACCCGAAAGGGTCTACTCAATAAAGAGAGAATTGCTAGGAATTGAGACAGGAATTTCAGGCTTAAGACCAAAGTAGCTGAGTTGGAAAAATGATCCCATGCAGCTGGATTGGAGGTCTAAAATGAGAAGTTCTCATCTCAATTATCTGCAGTTCGCTCTTTATTGAGTAGACACTTATGCTCCCACTCAAATATTATGTTTGTTAGCTTTGTGTATGCAATTAATGCTTACAAAAATATTAAGAGAAAGGGGTCCACATCACTCAGTTGGTATACATACTCATTGATAGCTTCTGTGGTGGAAATAGTTTTGGGTCTCATTCAGTGTTTCCAATCCATCCAATATATACATTCTGCTCTGGGCATGGTGTGCTGATCTACCATGGTCAAGGTTTTGAACAGGAATACCTTTCTACTTTGAGGTGTTGCTCAGTAATGTGAATACAATCAAAAAACTTATGTAGCAAGTTATTTTACTTCTGCAGACAACAAGTCAAGACAGAGATGTCCTTGCTTCTTCATACATCATTGTCAATAGGGCTTGATTTGACATACATTACTGATTTGCCTTTAATGAGACCAACATGCCTGGTAAAGGCCTCTACCTGTGCCATGAATGTTGGTGCTTAATTGCTAACAGGGTGTGGCCTCCACTGTGTCCCATGATATGGGCAACTATGCTCACACTAGATCATCATCAAAATGGCTTGCTGGAGACTGCGTCCTTATTATTACTGCATATATTTATGGCCAACTTTATATCCACCACTGGGCACCAGGCAGGGATGAACCATTATTTGCGGTTCACACTTAGCACGGAGCCGCGCTGCCTATTTCCAGAGTTTGTGTGCTGCGAACAGAGACTCTGAAGTGGTCCCCTACTAAGCATCCCTTCGTTGACCACTTAATCATACTGGAAGGAATGCTCCCAACAACAATATTATATCCCATTCACTTAAGTATATATCTACACATTTGCCTGAATCTGAATTTATTATTCATACTTTTTTTGAATGACAGGTTCAGTTTAAATACAGAGGAGGGACCTCAGATAAAAACTTAAATTTCAGCTACAAGTTATATAAACAATTGCACTGTTGTAGTTTTAAAAAAACTACAAACAAATGTAATACTCAGTATAGAATACTTCCTGAATTTTTAGCAATATTCAGTTCAGGAAAACGACCTGGAAAATCTATAGGATACTTCCTTCTGAATATGGGCCAAAATGTATCTGAAATCAGCTAAAACAACAAAACTAAAGCTTCCTCCACTTGCCCCATAAATAAAAATAAATGCCTTCACCTGGTAAAATACAGTGGGGGCCAGGGCTACTTCCTCTGGCCCTCCAAATATGTAGCAGGAGGCTGGGAGCCCGCTTTCAGCTCTGTTCATCATGGAGGGATAGTGCAAGTAGCCCTGGTCTCCTATGTATATTATAGGGGACTAGGCACCATTTGGGAGGCTCCCAGCCCTGTATGTTGTTTGGGGGCAGGGCTACTTGCCATGGCCCCAATGCATTTTACTGGCACTGGGATCCATTTGCACAGCTCCCAGCCCTGTTTATTATTAGAGTAGGGGGGCAGGGCTACTTGCCCTGGCCCTACCATGAATAATTTAATTATTTATTTTTGGTAGGAGTTCCTGACATGAATCTGTATCCTCCCCATAGAAATCTATGGGGAGGATAGAGGCTACTATTTTAGGGAGCCGAACTCATGCAATTCGAGAGCACTGCGATGCTCTCTGAGTGGCCTAACTTCAAGTGCTTTTTAGATCACTGAAGCGATCTGATTGTGTATAAAACTCGGAGTTCCGGTTTTCCTTGGAAAAAACAGAGCTACCTCAGAAGACCTTTATGTTGTGTACTTGCATATAGAGATACAGTTTTAGGGAGATGTTGAAGGCCTACTTTGCTGCACAGGATATCATCTGCATTATAATGTTTAATTTAAAGCAAACTGTAAGAAGTCAGGTTATGCAATGTATTAAAACAGCTCAGGGTTATGCAATGACTCAGTACATTCTAGGATTAAAGCAATACATCAGCATTCAGAAAAACTATTTGTATGCATTAAACCGTACAGCCTAAAGTCACATAAGCTAGCTTACCAAACCTTTTCATGAGGAAAACTTAAAACGATTCATCATTTTTCTTCCATACAGCTCAGCCACTGAGAAATTATATGTAGACATCTTAGGGTTATTTCTTCAAAGCCATTGTGGGAACACAATATTGTATGCTACAGTATTAAAGGGTTGGTTACATATATATTTAAAAGAAGCATTTGAGCAAAGAATTGTAAAATGTTACAGAACAACAAACCAACGTACGTAGCATACTGCTTCGATGATGCGGAATACCCATAAGCACCCAGTAGTACAATGATTCACGCAAATCTTCAGAACACAATTTACATTCAATACTTACATGGTGCTGTCACCGAGCTCTTCATACAGATTATTGGCAGCGGGAGTTGATGGTTTGCCTGCTGGCATTGCCATCTGGATTCTTGCCGTCTTTGCACATTCTGCTTGCCTCCTTTTTTGAAGGGAAAACAAAAATAGAATTAGAGGTCATGCAGATTATTTTAAGCACCTATAACAAAGCTTCATTTACTGATTATTTGTATTATCGTTCTGCTAAATTATGTAGCCGTATGCATTACTAATGGGACTACTGATAATGTAAATAGTACATTATCAAGAGGCTGGGACCATTTTTAATGCTTTTTATTTCATTTAAAGTAAACCTATAATATGAAAATATAAATAGCTAGTTAGCCTATTGTTTGCTATAAATTTGCCCCAAACAAAGGTTGTCCATTCCTAGTTCCACCACAGGTCAGTACATTTACTATTCACAGGGACAGCTGATGACTTTGTTAAAGACTTGGCTCGGTAAGAGGAGGTTTGTGGACACCTGTTGTCACAATCAGAGCTTCCTATAGAGAAAATGTAGAAATCCATCCAACTCAGATACTCACTTATGATAATGAGTGTAGTGCATTGCATGTCAACCCATACATATAGCTGATACAAAAATCATTATTTTACCATACACGGTAACTAGTAAACTTTTGTACAGACAGGAATGCTGTAAAAAAGAAAATACTGTATAATACTGTAAAAAACAAAATACTGTATAATCCTACAAGGTGGAAAAAGTTCTTGTTTATGTGGTACTGGTTTCATTTCTGGCACATACATGCCCCCCACACCCCCGGGTCCTGAGGAAAAGTCCTGACTTAAGAACCCTGTCCTGATGACCTGGGTGTATTTAAAATAAATTGTAGTGATGTTATACCGAAAAACATTCTCTTTCTGTACATCATTTCACATATTTGTGTGAAATCACAAAATAACTGAGAAAACCAAGCCCAAAATATCAGAGTTTTGTATAATAGGCAAGTTGAAGGATGTTTTCCAACTCTGCTTTTTTGGACTGATTTTTGCGATTTACTTGTACATTCAGCGCAGGTTGTAGTTATGAGGCAAGCAATAAATAACTTTCATGAAATGTTTCTTTTTTTTAGTTCTACAAAGGTCATTTGTTTTCCAAACAGACTAATATTAGCCTCTCATTAACTAGTAATTTAGGATAGCTGGCTGTCTCATTACAGTGATGCCCCTGCACCTTGGATGTATGTCTTTTTCAACTGACAGATTTACAACGTGCAAGCTGTCAGCACGTCAAAGAAGCAGTGCCACTCATCTGTGCAATATTTCACATGATATATAATAGTCAGTGACTTATGGTTATGGCTAATCGCTACTGGTAATCAACGTCCAACTCATCACTATGGCAAAAGCATAACAAAATAATATGAGTAATTAAGAACCTAACACAAAGATCAAACGGTCATCCTTAATTCCATAAATTTCTCCTCTTGGTTATGCTCCCTTCTATAGGTTCAAAGGGCCACAAATCCAACATCTGTAGGGTATGACAGTCTCTCTTTGGTAGTGAAGAGAGAGACCGCCATTTTCACATGACACCATTTTAATCTCTTATCTGCTGGCATGTGAAAATCAAGATTTCTCACTGCATAGCAGAGAGAGACTGTCGGCGACAGTCACATGCATGATACTTCCTAGGGAAGAATCATGGAAGCTGGGCAGAAGATAAACTAGACCTTAAAAAGTACATGCCAGCTAATAAAAGTTTAGTGGCCCTTTAATTTAGGCAGTTGCAGACCATCAGACCTAGGTAAACTACTAACAAGCCATTAAATTAAACTTATAGTCAATACTAGAGAATTCTGTTTGGGATCCCATAAATCATGAGAAAAGCAGCTGAGTTTTAAATGAAACAAAGAGTTATGGCTTCTGTCATCATATTCTCCAGCAACAAGTATTGGGATTTAATGTTGCAATTTCCAGAAAATGACAAACCTTATTTCAAACAGGGTATGCATTTACTGTAATTATTCAGTTCTATTGTTAATCTGGGAAATCAGTAATAATGCTAATTATGTTAGACCTAAAAAGATGTCTGACACAATCCCAAAGTGATTTTAACATTTCATGACATTTAAGAAGAAAAAAAAATGGTTAAGAAGTAATTATAATGTAGATATTCAGAAAGGTGATTGAACATCCAACATCGAAAATATTGTGTACCTAATTCTGTTAATTATAAAGAAGTCAATGAACTGTTTGCTAACATTGAAAAGTCACCATTCCAATTGAAAGATACTTAATTTAGCATTTAGTGATTTATCCATAGAAAACCCAGCTGCGTTTAAGGGATCGTTGTTAACAGATGCGGATGGATTCAGGGGTTGAAAACATAAAGAGGTTGGTATTTTTCTCTGCTTTAACTAACTGACTGATATATGTTTGTATACCTCAGTCTCTGATTTACAACAGTTTAGCAGGAAACAGACTTAAGAGGACACCTTTTTTGGTCCACTTGTTTTCTGTGTTTATAGAGGTTAACACCTTTTCTTCAAAGCTATAGCCTACATAGTCTTAATACTAGCCTTAAGTCAATATTCTCCCAGCCTGGTGGGTAAATGACTGCTGGGTGACAACGGTATGTGTTACCCTATAATCTGCAGCTCATCATGGTAGCAGGAAGCCATGTCACAAACATTTTATCTGGTAAATTATAGATGCAATAATCATCAGAAATAGCCTGTGTATAATGAATACATGTTTCACTGTATAGCAAATGTATGTAGTATTAGCAATAAAGACATTTAAGAAACAAGCGTTGCTTTTGTGGGAGTCAGAAAGGTATCCATCCTTAGAGATCAGTGTAAAATAGAGCAAAATATTAGTAGCTGCTGGAAGAAAGATTTTTTAAATCATGGCTAATAGTGTGTTGGAGTTAATTCATGTGTCTCCTAGTGCTGGTTTCTTAGCCAAGGCTCAGAAGCTGTGGAGAAACCTGGAAGCTGTGGTAAAACTGGAGGTAGTATTGGACTTTCCTTTTGGTTTAGTTTGTGTCCATGGTGAATATAATTCCAATCTAATACACTGTTACTATTTGCCTGCTTCATGAGCTCTTAACATATTTTATGTTTAACAGGCAAATGCAGACAAACTATTAATTCAGGGATCTCCTACAGTTATTTGGATTGTTAACATTTATTGATGCCCATTTCATAATAATCATAATTTTCTCTTTTTTTCAGAGAGAGTAAAAACATTTAGCAAGTACATATACCTGTATTGACAAATAGGTTGAAAGTTACATTTGTCAGGTGAGCTGACTGAAAAGAGATGGGTTTTTAGATTTAAAAAAAAAAAAAAAACAGTCTGTATTGATGGAGCAGGTGTAAGAAAGGCAAAGAGATGCACAATTTGGGAGCCATATTGCCCATGAACCTGATTTTGTGTTTATTCTGGACACTGACCATAACAACCTACTGGTTGGCAGAAGGTAGTAAAATGGATTGTAGGGTGTGGGGAGCTCTTTCAAGTAAGGCAGTGTGGTCCAACAGGAGGAACAGGGAGTGATGGAGCAGTGTAATGGCATGAGCAAGTCTGGCTGTTGCATTTTGCTGTGCCAGTTAGATATTTATTTTTCTGGGAGGCCCAAGTGAAGCACAGTACAGTAATCCAGGTGAGTGAGCACAAATACTCAGATTAGTGTTATGATATCATCTCAGCTGAGAGTTTTAGTTCAATGTAAACCCGCACGAATCTACAAAGATACGTGTCGGGTGTACATAAGAGAAAGGGCACTGCTTTATTAACTTCCACATCTTCTAAAGACAAAAAAAAGCCAAACAAACAAAAGTAAATAGTGCTGTTTTAGGTATCCTAGGGAAATGCCATTATGAGATTAAAACAATGAGTGACAATTAAAACAATAAAGAAAGGGTACAATACATCCTTTGATGTGGAAAAATGTCTTTGTACATAATGTCTAAAATACACGTTTCATTTAAAATTAAGCCTATCAAAGAAAAAAGTAACATACTTACTCCTTAAACCTTTTTTGTTATGCAAATGGGAGAAAAGGAAAAAAATACATAAGTTAGAGAAGTTACTTATGCTGCTTTTGACATTAATGTGACTTTACCCTTCTGTTAAAATGATTTAGTTAATGACATTCAAATAACGAATATGTTTAAATTGGCACAATTAATATAATACCCTTTACAAACCCATTAACAGGATTGTATAAGCCACTGTAGCAATAAATTACATCAAAGAAAAGATGTGACTGGGTAAACAGTGTATCTTAAGAATAACAGGCACATCTTCCATTGTGTGAGTAATGCTCAAAAAGTCAGTTACTAAGGATAAAGTATTTTTTTTTTGGTAATTGTAGTATCTTAATGGTTCATTGTACTTGAAGCAAAGTAAAGGAACCTTGCATAATAGTCTAGCACAATTACACTCTTGGCTGAATCTGGCCTACGATGTATCCCTGTAATGGATTCGTAATACGCTTTCATAATCAGGGCTCTGGGTTGACTTCTGCAGAGAATGTGAAGTAAGCCCCTTCTATTTAGAATTGTTTTTGTATTTTCCTGGATAACGTTCAGCTGATTTCCTAAAACATTATGTTCAGTCGCTAATGGAAAATATGTTGAATTGAACTATACGCCGTGAGAACGCAATTCAATGTGCCATTTCATCAAAATACATTAGTGGCACTAACCCATTAAGGGTTAAAGTTAAAATGTATTAAGGGAACCATTCTGAACTTGTTTGCTGAGGTGAAAAAAATACTATTTTGAAAAACAAGTTTTTGCTGTGATCTAAAAACACCATTGAGATGTAATTTGAGGCGTGTGGCGAAGCCAAAAGCTTAGCATCATGGGAGTTACAAACTTGAAAAAAATTCAATTGGAAGACCACAATTTGTGTAATATTTTGGCTAATTCAAGATTGGTCTGAGTTTTTAATCCTAGGATAAGGAATTACATTTAATTTAATTAGATGAGGTATGCATAGGGTTGCCACCTTTTCTACAAAAAAATACCGGCCATACTATTGTCTCCATAGACTTAACATTGGCCTCAAGCCAATTTTTTTTACCGGCCTGCAGATAAAATACCAGCCAGGTGGCAACCCTAGGTATGCATTGTTGGTTTGTTTTTGTTTTTTTAATTCATGGTAGAAAATGTAGTTGTCCACTTAATAAAAACGTATTGTTACTTATGTTATAGAGTCTTTATGCTGCAGAATAGTGGGGTTGTGATGAACTGACAATCAAGTTGTAATACTTAGTCCAAATTAGCCAGATTGATATGGCAACTCTGTTATTTTTGCAGCTAAATCATTTCGGTCTGCATTTTGAAATTTAGTTCATTATCACCTCACTACAACTCACTGTTTAATAAATGAACCTCTTGGAAGATGTGACTGTCAATCAGCATTCTTCTTTTAGCGGTTTAGACTGCTAGTATATTGAATTCAAGATCCTGGAAAAATATTGACAGGCTGACAGGCCTGTTTTCAATGAGATTCTGAGCTCAATTAAATTATTCACAGGAAAACTGCTGTTATGGCAGAAAAAAAATGTGCAGCTTTTTCTAAGTGGGTACGGTAACAGAAGCTACTACTACGGGGGGAACAACCTTTAATTCATGCTATTGATGAACTTCAATTCCCACATTGTTTTTATCAGTTTAATTGATGAATAAAGGGAGAGCTACGGGTTGACTACAAAACACATACAGAGCCACTACATTTGAAAAAATACTTCTAGTTCTTATGTTTAGGTTTAAACAAAAATATGCATGTCCCTTTACGGTCTGCTTATATGTTGTGTGACACATAACTTAATTGAGGTAAGTCGCTTCTGTGGCAGAATTATGTTTCAGAATACTGATTTGAAAGCAAAAAAAGAAGCAATATGGCTTCTTTCTGAATATTAGTTTTTGGGCCTGGTCCTTTTTGGATCTACATATTTAAAGCGACACTATTTATTTTTATATATATATTAACAGTGTTTTGCTTTGATAATACTGTGGAAACAAAGGATTGAGGAAGAAAATGTTACTTACTGTCTGTAGCTGACCATCACAATTAAAATTGCAGGTATGCAGCACAGAATAATAATTATAGCCAGAGCAAGTAATGCTCCCTCTGTGTATCCAACAGCCTGAGCTTGTTTCTTTACATTGGCTACCACATCTGGTGTACGGATCTCCAATATACGTCCTCCTTGGCCAATATAATCCTGGAATTGTTTATTGATGTCGAGCACTTTACCATCCAAAAATCTGCATTAAAAAAAGTAATTTACAATATCAATTTTTTAAACCTTTTGAGAGCAGGAATAGAGAAAATTCATTACAGAATGTGATTCACAATTGGATAGCAAGATCCCTTTCACAATACATTATAATGTATACAACAACAACAAAATTCTATATATTGTGTTAGTAGGATTTCCAGATTAAGAGACCAGTGTGGTTTAATATGTCTGTGCTGTCTCCTGTTTTTGATCTCTCCTTCTGGCCTGGTATGTAAATGAACTACTTCCAATGTGAGATGCATACCAGGTGATGTCAGAAACAAAATAAATCCATGTACAGTTTTGCTAACACAATGTATATAGATCATTTTTATTCTTTGCATTTACAGTAGATACAATATTTAGGTGGCAGCTTGGTCCTTTTAATGTGCAGCTAGTGCTAGAGAACTTGATAGTACTTATATATATTCTATTACATTATCTGAATGCATTTCATAATATTTATTATAACGCCTTGATTTGCAGTGACACTCAACATGAAACATTATCATCTAAAATAGATAACTAACAGATATTGTTTTACCTAAAAGCACACAGTACCATGTTCCAGACAACTCTTTTTTTTTAAAGTCACACTTGCATTAATACAGCTATTGCAATTTTAAATATTCCATATTATAAACAAAATGTTTCAGCTATAGCTGACATGTTTCAAACAGTGTGCCTATCACTAGATGTCACTGCAACACGGCCCAGTAATCTTGTCATGATCTGATAATCCTACTGTGATCTGTAACTGTATACAGCATGTTCCTAAATTACCAATCATCACACAATATCACACTATGCTGCTTATGTTGAAGATTTTTTTTTTTTTGGTGGGGAATGGAAAGGCAGACGAATATTGCAAGGAAAAGGATATCTATATCTATCTATCTATATGTCTATCTATATATCTATCTATATATCTATATATATATATCCACATCCACACACATATTACTTTAAACATGTATAATCTCAGTTTTATTTTTTTTATTATACAGTATGCTGTGTTTTGATCTATATTCCACTTGGCTCTTATATAGATATATTTTCATCCACATTGCTATTATTTCGTGACTGATGCAGCATTACATGGAATGCAGTTTGCTTTTTCAGTGAATTTTCCTTTTGCCTTCAATGCTCGATAACAGATGACTTACTGTTTCCATCACTACAGGAACATTGTTAAACTCTGACCTATCTTCGCACATGACAAGTTGCACTTGCGTTGCACTGAAAGGTGAAACTGTGATCCCGAAACAATAGAATACAATGGAAAAAAAAAATCTTTCTTGTTGATGTCAATGCTAAGGGAACTTACGCGGTAACTGAGTTTAGCAGTCACTTTTGTCATTACTCTACTCTGTCTTCAGCATGACGTTTTTTTCTTCAGTAATAAAAGGATAAAAAGAATATCCTGATTCAATCGCAGTATTGTCAAACTTAGGGCCGCATACCTTGCAGAAGTTCAGCTGAGCCAAAGGTCACTGACACCTTGGTGCAGGAATTTTTGTACCTTGACTATTATCTCCTTCCCTTCACAATGTAGCAAATTCCATGCAATATCAGGATGCACATAATAGCTAATAGAGATGTGGTAGGGGTTATTATAGTCAAGGAGTTTAAGGCCAAGGTGGAAATAAGGCTGGGCTTTATAAATATATATATGTTTTAGGAACCAAATAGACCAATTCAGCAGCCAGTCTAGTTATTTTTCGGAATTGGGGATATGATAGCTTGATAAAGTTTTAGGTAAAACAGTCAAAATAGTTAGTAGCCATCAGTAGGGATTTTAGGAGCTCATGCTGGAAAGCTCTAGCTGTACATTATTGTAAATATTATTGATGTGGGGCTATGTGATACACACCGTTGTCAGTAAGAGCACCGGGTCACATGACCTCCTACTGCTCTTATTGACAGAGGCGCATGGGGTAGCAAGAGGAGGACGAGCCTGTGCTTAGAGGTATCAAACGGGCTCTGCTCTCCGGCAGCACCCCTCTGCACAAACCTATTGTGCTGACAGGGCTTGTCTGTGCAGAGATTAAGTCAGGGGACTAGGGTGACCACATTTTTATTCAGGGACACTCCTGTAAAATACAAATTCCATGGATGCTATCAATAAAGTGGTGGCCAGTCTGCAGTATACATTTTTATAGTTCTCTGAATAATGTAGTCAGTCTATGAGGGACGAGACTTGATTATTTTGCTGTAATACAAAATAACCTAATGAATTTTTATCCAGAATAGGGGCCACACAAAAACCCTTGAGGGCTTTCAGTTGGATGTTAACACACACACATTTAAATATATTTGACTTTTTTTAGCACTGAACCAAACCGAAGCTGTAACTACCAGTTGAATACAACAAACAATAAAATACCTGTAATTAATGTGTCCATTAGCAATATAACCCAGTGCTGCCATGTTATCCATTTAACACTGGCCATTTATGAAGACTAAATTCTGAGCTACATGTAGAATTCATACACAGATGCAATTATTGGAATTAATCATGATAGGTTGTTCTCCACTGTGATAATATTACATTCTGTTTAGAACTTCACCATAAACAGACCTGATGTGTTTCTTCAAGATGAATTTGTTGTATTTAATCATAATTACATGTTATAAAAACCATATTTGCTTTTTTCATAGAAGCAACTGTTATTTGTACAAAGCACATTTTATAAGGTCAAATGGCATGTACTGTAGAAATACTTTGAAAGCAATGTTTTTCTCTTTTTACCCGGCTGCTTCAAGAAGATATTTAGTCGCAGATTGTCAGTCAATGCTCCTGTAGTGAAATACATTCATTTTAACATAATGGTCAAAAATGGGAACCGTAACTAATTCTCCTCTACAATTCTCCTTCCTGCCTGAACAAATCAGAGATAGACACACATAGACATGCAATACAGATTTGCTGACAGATAAGGTACAGTGATTGATAAGCAAACAAGACAATTGGATAGAAATATCAAAAGTGTTACCAACTGTGGCATTTAAAAGTGAAAAGTGGTGCAGCGCCATTGAGAGAGATTAGAGAACAGCACTGGGGCCAGTTGCCCTCTGGTCCCATTTGTCAGTCCTCCCCTGAGATAAAAACTGACCTGTCTGATTATAGTTATCCTTAGAATCAGTCCAGCACTACAGGTGAAAGAACAGTATGTAAAGGACAACCTAAAATGAACCTTAAGTAGGTTCCCTCTGTGATGGTGTGTAAAAATGTGTCCTATTGACTCACAATCATCACAGATTTAGATTGGATAGATACCCTCTATCAACTGTTAGTCATTTCTGTTTTTCTTTTCTCCACACTTTTTTTTTATATTTCTGGAATGTGAAACTATATTGAATATGCATGCTGCCGATCTATCTGGATTATTCACTCCACCTCCGAAGATATCAGATGCCCCTCAGATTGGGAAGCACTGCTTTGAACAAAGAAGGTGGACACTTTTAAATGCATCCTATTATATACCTTTAAGCAGGCACTTACTTAAAAAGTTCATTTCGAGATATAGCCCTGTTGGTTTGAGGGTCCACTGCATAAATCATAAGGTCACTTTGAGTGTAATCCTCTTGTGAGAAGCCATCTCCATATCTCCGGGCACCGATTGATTCCACCACAACAGCAGCCCCAGGTATTTGATCCTGGACATAACGCTCTAGAATACTAACAGAAAAAATATAAATTTAGAATCTTAAATATAATAGTAGAATACTTCAGATTCACATTCCAAACTGGCACACATCAAAGCAGGATTTTTTTCCCCCAAGATATTTAATATTGAAATCAATGTCCACTTAAAAAACAGCCATTCTATACACCAAATTTAGTTGGTAGTCTTAATAACCAAAAACTATAAATCATATCCTTTTTAATGAGAAACAATTATGTGAAAAGGCTGGCAAACTATAAGGGCTCGATCAATACACTACGTAGAATGTTTTTGTGCTTAGAACATCTTAACTCCAAGACTACATAAACAAATTCCTCTGCACATCCTCCATCCCATAGTGGTTAGCATGCTAGCGGCATGCAAAGCATTGGGGGATTTTGTATTGATTGTTAAGACATGACATAGCAGAAAGGCATACAACATGATAAAATATGTCTATATATGTGTTAGAAAATTGGACAGTAGAGCATTTCCTCATCTTGGATGTGGGCCGCATGATTCACACTTGGACACACCAATATTAGAGAGAGACGGTGGAGATGGCAGCTCCATAGTCTTTGTTTTTGCAATGTCAAGTAACTTTTGAATGCTGCATCATTCAAATTATATTTTTTTTGTAGGCTAAATACAAAATTAATAAAATAAATGGCAAAGACACACCCAAAAAAAAGTTTACATGCTAAATTCATTTGCCAAATATAAATCGCAGATTTCTGTATAATGTCTGAAATGCCAGTATAAACTTTATTTGTATATTTGTGCTAAAAAAATAACTCTGAATTGCAATCAAAAATTATAATAACGCCACAGTGCATATACAGTGTATGCTAATCATCTATTCTCACACTGTGCACAGCAGGTGTCTTTAGATGATGAAGAGTTTTTCAAACTGTGTGCTATTTGGTATTACATTTTTTGGCCTGGCCAGGCATATGCACTCTTCGTGGTAGGCGCTTAATAAACTATATGCTCTTTATGTACCTTAGGAATACATAGATGGTCATAAATATATGAAAGAGTATCCTTATGTTCTCTATTGATGACTTAAGAGAGGAAGTGTCAGTGCTACTGGGCATGCACACAAACTGACATTGTGTATATGCAGACCTAATAAGGCATTCCAAACACCAGAGAATAAAAATTCTCAATATGGTATAGTCTGCCTAAAGTGGTAAATTTGGGGGATCCGCGGTTATGATGATATCCCCCCAGTCCTGCAAAAAAAAAAAAAATATGCATCCCCATGTCTAAACAATGCAGTGCCTTTTCCACAGATGATCCATGTAATTACCCTCATTTATTTTGTAAAATTACTGTATCAGTGCATTATTGTAACAGAGCTCAACAAAGTTTAAACCGAAATACCTTAATATATATATATATATACACACATATAAAGCTTCTGTTGAGAGAAACATGCAAGGGACCTTGTACTAAGATTATTGTAGCATGTGTCATGATTAGGATGGAGTAGTTTAAAAATCTGACATTTTCAAAGTCTCGATACAGTAGTATTAGCAATTTTTTGTCTTCATAGTCGAAGATTGAAATCACACAGCATGAAAGGCAACAGACCTTCTGAGTGTCTTATGAATCTGTATTCAAGATGATCCATGAGAGAAGAATACAGACTGTCAGAAAGTCCACTGAAAACTAACTGACCTGTCCATCAGCAATGCGCTGTCTCTTTAGTCAATTTCTAGACGTGGCGGTGGCTGTCTTTTGTTTAGTTGATTGGAAGAGAAGGTTTTATTTTTGTTTCGTTGAATGAATCTGGAATATTTTTGGTTCTCTGCTCTGGCTGTCCACAGCAAATATTTGACAATGCGTGAAAACAGTTACATTTACTGCAAATTGTAATCCTATGCAATTATTTAGTTACCTTAACACATGCCTGCAAGGGCCAAAATGCAGTCATTAATAAAAGTAATAATCCGTTCTCTTGTGCTGTTTTGCAACAGCCCTGCTTATCAGAATATTAAAGGCTCACACTAAGTAAACATTCATCAATCAAATACGTTCTTCTGAGATATACTCCTTGATTAATTAATTGGTTCCCCTATACATACAATCTTCTGAAGGGGTGCATGTAAAATTATATGTGTTAAACTGGCTGACCTGGCACCCCTAAAAATACAGCAAGTTGAAAAATCCTGTAGATTCATGCTCTTTATAGTTTTCTATGCAGTATGTTTGTGTAGCACTGCAAGTAGAGACATTGTTTGGCATACTTGTCTCCAGTGAATTGCTGAGAGCAGAGTGGAAGTGTCAGTATATGTGTAATTATTATATAAACATTAGACATGTGCATTCGTTTTCGGACGAATGCATTTTCGGACGAAAATAGCATTTTCGTCCATTCGTCCGAAAAACGAATAACGAAAATTTTAACTAACAAAATCCGAATGAACGAATGGTTAATAAACGAAAATCATTCGTTCATTCGTCCATTCGTGCTATTGGCATTCTAAACCGAAATAGAGTCGGTTTACAATACCAATAGCATTGTACTACATTCCATAAACCGACATGAATGACTTTCGGTTTATGGAATGCATGTAATGCTATTAGCTTCCTATAAACCGAAATTGAGTTCCCATTCATACGAATAGGTCAATTGACCTATTCGTATGAATGGGGACTCTTTCGGTTTATAGACAACCAATAGCAGCATGTATTCTATAAGCCGAAAGTCTTTAAAACAAACGACGTTCGGTTTATAGAATACATGTAATGCTATTGCTGTTCTATAAGCCGAAAGACATTCGGCTTATAGAACAGCAATAGCATTACATGCATTCTATAAACCGAACGTCGTTCGTTTTAAAGACTTTCGGCTTATAGAATACTATTGGCATTCTATAAACCTAACTAGAGTCCCTCCTCATTCATAAGAATTTCTTATGAATGGGGACTCGACTCTAGTTCGGTTTATAGAAAGCCAATAGTATTCTATAAGCCGAAAGTCTTTAAAACGAACGACGTTCGGTTTATAGAATACATGTAATGCTATTGCTAAACTATAAACCGAACGACTTTCGGTTTATAGAATAGCCATAGGATTACATGTAGTACATAAGCCGAAAGTCTATAAACCGAAAGTCGTTCGGTTTATAGGCTGTCGGCATTTAACTATACAGAGACAGAGTCTCCATTCATAAAATTATGAATGGAGACTTTGTCTCCGTGTAGTAAAATGCCGAAAGTCTATAAACCGAACGATCGGTTTATAGACTTTCGGCTTATGTAATACATGTAATCCTATGGCTATTCTATAAACCGAAAGTTCGGTTTATAGAATAGCAATAGGAATACATGTATTCCATAAGCCGACAGCCTATAAACCGAACGTTCGGTTTATAGGCTGTGGGCATTTTACTACACGGAGACAAAGTCTCCATTCATAATTTTATGAATGGAGACTCTGTCTCTGTATAGTTAAATGCCGGCTTTTAACTATACGGAGACAAAGTCTCCATTTATAATTTTATGAATGGAGACTCTGTCTCCGTATAGTTAAATGCCCACAGCCTATAAACCGAACGTTCGGTTTATAGGCTGTGGGCATTTAACTATACGGAGACAAAGTCTCCATTCATAATTTTATGAATGGAGACTCTGTCTCCGTATAGTTAAATGCTATTGTATTATATAAACCGACTCTATTTCGGCTTATAGAATGCAATAGTACTACGAATGGACGAATGATTTTCCTTTATTAACCATTCGTTCATTCGGCTTTAGTTAGCTTAGCATTTTCGTTCTTCGTTTTTCGGGCGAATGGACGAAAATGCAATTTTCGGACGAAAATGCATTCGTCCGAAAACGAATGCACATGTCTAGTATATATTCACATGTAAATTGCTTTTTAAATAAAAAATTATGATATAAAAAAATCTTGTTTTTATTTCCTTTTATGTGACAATGCTGCCTCTCTCTTTCCCTTGCCCCCAGATTTGTCGCTCTCCCCCCCTTAGTGTTGTCTCTCTCTCACCCTCCCTTTGGCTCCCCCCTCGCTCCCCTTGTGTCTGTCTCTTCCCCCCTTCCCTCCCCTTGTTTCTCTCTGCCCCCCCCCCCCCTTGTTATTCTGTCCCCCCCTCACCTGTTTCTTGCTCCCTGGTGGCTAGTGGGGGCAGCCGGGGGATGTATGCACTATACATAATAGACGGAAGTGTCGGGCAGCATGGAGGTTGTCTGCACGATTCGTGCAGACATCCCCCAGCTGCCCGATTCTCCCTGGTGGCTAGCGAGGGAGCGGAGGATGTCTGCGCGATGAGCGAGACCTCTCCTGCTGCCGCCCGGCATGACCGCCGGGACTTCTATGATGAAGCTGGGTACTTCCGGCTTCCTCATAAAAGTCCTGGCTGTCGTTCCGGGCGGCAGCAGGGGAGGTCTCGCTCATCGCGCAGACATCCACCGCTGCCTCGCTAGCCACCAGGGAGAATCGGGCAGCTGGGGGATGTCTGCACGAATCGTGCAGACAACCTCCATGCTGCCCGACACTTCCGTCTATTATGTATAGTGCATACATCCCCCGGCTGCCCCCACTAGCCACCAGGGAGCAAGAAACAGGTGAGGGGGGGACAGAATAACAAGGGGGGGGGGCAGAGAGAAACAAGGGGAGGGAAGGGGGGAAGAGACAGACACAAGGGGAGCGAGGGGGGAGCCAAAGGGAGGGTGAGAGAGAGACAACACTAAGGGGGGGAGAGCGACAAATCTGGGGGCAAGGGAAAGAGAGAGGCAGCTTTGTCACATAAAAGGAAATAAAAACAAGATTTTATTTATATCACAATTTTTTATTAAAAAAGCAATTTACATGTGAATATATACTAGACATGTGCATTCGTTTTCGGACGAATGCATTTTCGTCCGAAAATTGCATTTTCGTCCATTCGCCCGAAAAACGAAGAACGAAAATGCTAAGCTAACTAAATCGAATGAACGAATAGTTAATAAAGGAAAATCATTCGTTCATTCGTCCATTCGTAGTACTATTGCATTCTATAAGCCGAAATAGAGTCGGTTTATAGAATACAATAGCATTTAACTATACGGAGACAGAGTCTCCATTCATAAATTTATGAATGGAGACAAACGTATAGTTAAAAGCCGACAGCCTATAAACCGAACGTTCGGTTTATAGGCTGTGGGCATTTAACTATACGGAGACAGAGTCTCCATTCATAAAATTATAAATGGAGACTTTGTCTCCGTATAGTTAAAAGCCGGTGTTCTGACAAATTTCTGGAGCAAATTCTCCTGCGCAATCGCAGGAGAATTTGCTCACTGCGCATGCGCATAAAGTTACAGCTGATAACTCAGCTGTAACTTTGTGACCACCGTGCATGAGACAGCTGCGCAACCCACCTCCCGCCCCCTCACACCCGCCGCACACCCCTTCTTACCAGATCATCGACCACAGCGATACACAGCGCATGCGCACGCCTATCCAGCCGTTTGGGAATGCGCGCGTCCGTTGTTGTGTTCTTAAGGTGGTAAGTAACACGGGGCGTCGGGACATAAGGGGGCAAGCATCCTGGTGAGGGCTGCCTCATCTTGATGGGATTTGTGATCCTCCTGCTGTATTATTGATGCAGCAGGAGGATCACAAATCCCATCAAGATGAGGCAGCCCTCACCAGGATGCTTGCCCCCTTATGTCCCGACGCCCCATGTTACTTACCACCTTAAGAACACAACAACGGACGCGCACATTCCCAAACGGCTGGATAGGCGTGCGCATGCGCTGTGTATCGCTGTGGTCGATGATCTGGTAAGAAGGGGTGTGCAGGGGGTGTGAGGGGGCGGGAGGTGGGTTGCGCAGCTGGCGCATGCGCGGTGGTCACAAAGTTACAGCTGAGTTATCAGCTGTAACTTTATGCGCATGCGCAGTGAGCAAATTCTCCTGCGATTGCGCAGGAGAATTTGCTCCAGAAATTTGTCAGAACACCGGCATTTAACTATACGGAGACAGAGTCTCCATTCATAAAATTATAAATGGAGACTTTGTCTCCGTATAGTTAAAAGCCGGCATTTAACTATACGGAGACAGAGTCTCCATTCATAAAATTATGAATGGAGACTTTGTCTCCGTGTAGTAAAATGCCCACAGCCTATAAACCGAACGTTCGGTTTATAGGCTGTCGGCTTATGGAATACATGTATTCCTATTGCTATTCTATAAACCGAACGTTCGGTTTATAGAATAGCCATAGGATTACATGTATTATATAAGCCGAAAGTCTATAAACGGATCGTTCGGTTTATAGGCTTTCGGCATTTTACTACACGGAGACAAAGTCTCCATTCATAATTTTATGAATGGAGACTCTGTCTCTGTATAGTTAAATGCCGACAGCCTATAAACCGAACGACTTTCGGTTTATAGACTTTCGGCTTATATAATACATGTAATCCTATGGCTATTCTATAAACCGAAAGTCGTTCGGTTTATAGAATAGCAATAGGAATACATGTATTCCATAAGCCGACAGCCTATAAACCGAACGTTCGGTTTATAGGCTGTCGGCATTTTACTACACGGAGACAGAGTCTCCATTCATAAAATTATGAATGGAGACTTTGTCTCCGTGTAGTAAAATGCCCACAGCCTATAAACCGAACGTTCGGTTTATAGGCTGTCGGCATTTTACTACACGGAGACAAAGTCTCCATTCATAATTTTATGAATGGAGACTCTGTCTCTGTATAGTTAAATGCCGACAGCCTATAAACCGAACGACTTTCGGTTTATAGACTTTCGGCTTATGTAATACATGTAAACCTATGGCTATTCTATAAACCGAAAGTCGTTCGGTTTGTAGAATAGCAATAGGATTACATGTATTCCATAAGCCGAAAGTCTATAAACCGAAAGTCGTTCGGTTTATAGACTTTCGGCTTATAGAATACAAGTAATACTATTGCCTTTCTATGAACCGAACGAGAGCCCCATTCATAAGAATTTCTTATGAATGGGGCTCTCGTTCGGTTTATAGAAAGCCAATAGTATTACATTGTATTCTATAAAACGAACGAAAAAAATTAACGAAACGAAAATAATGAACGAATTTCGTCTGAAACGAATGCACTAATGAACGAAATTCGTTTTAGACGAAATAAATAACATTTTCGTCCGAATGGACGAAAACGAAACGAAAATTTTAGTTTTGCACATGTCTAATAAACATACAGGAGATTCATAAAGGTAAAAAAAAAAAAAAAAGTTCTATCTTTATTTAGTATCAAAACTAGAAACAAAAATGTGTTCACTGACCAAATTACTAAAAGACAAAGCAACAGTATTGCTACCTATAATACAGCAACAAATCCATCTGTGCAAAAAGCAACACCAGATGAATGCAAGATAATTACCCAGGTAAGTAGAGAAGAGAGCCAACCAAGGCAATAATATCAAACCCTCAACGTTTCTGATCTTCTCAAGAGGAGACTCTTGAAAACATTGAAGGTTTGTTATTTTCATCTTGGTCAGCTCTCTTCTTTACTTGGGTGATTATGCTGCATTTATCTGGTGTTGCTTTTTGGAGAGATGTATTTGTTGCTGTATTACAGGTATTAATATTGCTGCTGTGTCTTTTGTCATTTGGACAATGATCGTATATTTTATTTCTAATTCTGATATTGTCTTATAGAGTCTCTAATAACTATGCTATTCTGATTTGTCAGTAGAAATGTAGAACTGATCTTTGTTAGTCAAGTAATCATATTTAGAATACAGACAGTCAAATCTTAATAAATGCATACATTTTTATAATTAATTAATTTACTTTAATATGGATGAACAAGGTTAGTAATTTTCAAGTCAGAGTTGCCCTTTAATGACTGATAGGTGGTTTTGTCCCCTTTAACCAATATTTTGTTTATAATTGTTCACAGGCATGATATTCACAAAATCATAGATCCAATACTGCCATATATCATCACAGGGAGGTCCTCCTTAAGTCTATATTGCATTGCTTTAATATATTGTCTTAACTGTATAGTGTTCAGATTGCAGTTCTTGTTTTATATTCTGCTTTCCATAGTCTGTAAATATATTTATACAAAAACACATTCATATTGTAATTTTTCTTAAAGTGGGTTGGGAAATATGTGCAGTTATATACTAATATTTCTCTAACATACAACATTATATTGCAGGTAATCAGAAAAGAAAAAAATGAACAAAATAATAGGCAAACATAGTTAGGAGAACCTTGAAATTAACGCTACTAATGACATGCATGGAAGGGTAGTAGATACCGAAAATAACCTACTAATGGAAGTACTAAGGCAATTCAAGAGTGCCTGTGATGTTCATAATGGAATCCATTATTGGCATTCAAGATGGATACTTGGTTTCTTATCTGTGTCATAAAGTTTCTTTGTTTATTTGAGGTTAATGAAGTGCATTGGACATTTTGGTGTTGGAACCATGCCATTACTGGGTTGCAGAAATTAATGTGTCACTACATTTCATGTGAAGATGAACATCTACCTGTATATTGTAACAGAAACAACATTCATGTAATACCCAGACAGTCTGTGCTGGAGACATGAGAATTACAATTGTGTTTGCAAGGCACCCATAGCACAGTCCTGACTGTCATATCGTTTACTGAAGGGAGGGATGAAAACGTTAATTCCTGCCCTTTTTCAACTACACAGGTGACTCTGGATATGGTCTGAAGAAAAGGCTATATAAACCCGTTGCCAACCCAAGGACCCATATGAAAAGGTACAATGAGGCTCACCTCAAAACTGCTAACATAGTGCCCCAGAATGCACACTTGGACTCCTAAAGTCCTGGTTTAGGTGACTGTAAATAAAAACTAGGGCCTACAATAGTATGTTCTATACTGTATAACATTGCTCTGGATACATATCAACTGTGGGAAAATCTACAAAAGAGAACAGGAGGGTGGAGGGGGGAATGGCCACAGAAGATCATGATCCTACATTGGTTACAGGAGGGGAGCCCCAAGCCAGGGAAAGAATAAGTGTGGAATGCTTTTCTTAAGGTTAGTATAACAACATTCCCTCACTAGCTAGGACAAATGTCTGCTGTTCTGTACACCTGTCCGTAAACTTTAGGTTTTTCTTGGTCTATTGTCAGGGTCATCTAAAAAAGTGTCAGTAGAGAATTTCAAGCCCATGTATACTGTTCTAAAATTTCTACTGTATATAATAATTTGTATCTGTCTGGTGTGGGTAAAGATCTAGAACTCACCACAGACAGGATGGGTGCTGGGATCCTCATGTCCAATCCACTTAACAGCAGTGGATGAAAGCTGTCACTCATTATCGCTGCTCTTGACTGGTGGGCCACTCCAGGAGGCTCTTCTGGACCTACTCTCCTATACCATCATCTTCATGTCCCACTTCTTGATTGACTTCCTGGAACACTTGTGTTTGCTAACGGAGTTGTCCTTGATATATTGGCAGATATGTCCGCTATAACCTGTAGTCAGCCTTTCCCTGCCTGCTTCCCAAATAGAAGGTCACGATTATCTATACCAGCTGCTTATTCTGGTATAGTAGAACTGTTAATACCGCTGCCTGTCTTCTTGCTACTCCTCAGTTTCCTCTTCATTGCTGCTGGTTTCCGGGGCATAATCCTCCTCCTCCTAAGACGTGCCATGAGCTATGACCATGGACAGCTCCCTGATCTTCCTCTTTGTGTTCCACCTTCACCTCCTCACATCCCACTGGCTTCTCCTTCCTCTCTGACTGAGCGCCTTGGTCCTGCTCTCTCCCCTACTCAGAAGAGTGACTCTGTCTCCCTGGCATCCAGTCTCCTTTCTTTTGTGTCCATTGTATTGTTGTCCTTCTGTTTGAATGGTCACTATATGGAATTCAGTTTTCCAAGCACTTTAAAAACACTTATTATTCACAATGAAGGTTTGACCAATCCTTGTATTTTATTGGAACAATTCAAGTGAATGGGTCTTCTACAAAGTCCTACAAAACTAAGGATTCAATCCATTGTATGTACTCAATTTTCTAACATGCATAAAATAGCATATTTTTGTGACTAGAATTCTGCTTTAATAGCCAGGTTGACACATTTTCCAAATTGCCTATATTTCTAACCAGGGTTGTAACAATCATAGTTACAGCACTTTAAAAAGCTGATACAGGTAACATCTGTGGTTCAACAGAATGATCTCTCACACAGTCACCCTGTCACTATTCTAGTAGCCATTTGATGGTAATGGTAATCCTTTGATCTTATACTTTATTAATTGAAAATGTAGAACACTATGTTAACTTTGTTTCCCAATGTAGCATGTATAAAACTGTTACAAGGTAATTTGCATATACAATTGCCACAGCAACACAGATAACAGGTTACAATGAGATGTTTCAGCCGCAAATTAAATTACTTTTTGTATATTTTTTAGGACCACATGCTACAATGTAACAACCGTACAGAAAAGTACAGAAGCAAAGCAATATATGTTAAGCTAAGTTTCCCTCCTAAAGTCACTCCTGTTTAGTCACCCTCTCTAGGGTGTTCCTGCTTTAGTCACCCACTCTAGGGTGTTCCTGTTTAGTCACCCTCCCTAGGGTGTTCCTGTTTAGTCACCCACTCTAGGGTGTTCCTGTTTAGTCACCCTCCCTAGGGTGTTCCTGTTTAGTCACCCTCCCTAGGGTGTTCCTGTTTAGTCACCCTCCCTAGGGTGTTCCTGTTTAGTCACCCTCTCTAGTGTGTTCCTGTTTAGTCACCCTCTCTAGTGTGTTACTGTTTAGTCACCCTCTCTAGGATGTTCATGTTTAGTCACCCTCTCTAGGGTGTTCCTGCTTTAGTCACCCTCTCTAGGGTGTTCCTGTTTAGTCACCCTCTCTAGTGTGTTCCTGTTTAGTCACCCACTCTAGGGTGTTCCTGTTTAGTCACCCTCCCTAGGGTGTTCCTGTTTAGTCACCCTCTCTAGGGTGTTCCTGCTTTAATCACCCTCACTAGGGTGATCCTGCTTAGTTACCCTTCTCAGGCCTAACCCTTCCCGAAGGCCTCACCCCTTGTTTAACTCTCTCTACCCCTACCACTGCTTTTTCTACAGTCTCTGCTAAAGCTCTTTGTCTATACTGCAGTTCCTACTCAAACCCTTTTCCTATTTTGTCCCTTGCTAAAGTCCCCTTTTGTCTCTCTTTCAGTCCTTATTCCAATCCCTATCTCTTTGTTTATGTATCTCTTCTCACCCTGCACAATGAATAACAGCCACCTCATCTATCCCTGAACTGGAACTCCTACCTGACAGCAAATTACCACCATATTGCATTACAAAACTAAGCAGTATAAGCAGTATGTCATGTACAAAAAAGTCACAGATTTGGACCTGTTTAAGTGTGCTTGGAGTGAGGCGCAGGGGTTATTTTTGCTTTGTTTGTTTTTATGTGATGAAAATTGGGTACAATATTCAAATTTTCCACTATTTTATACAGAACATTTTGTGGAAGGCAGGAAGGGATTATGTTCATATATTTGAGCAGGAATACTTGCAAATCCCTATGTGAAATGTATACATCACAGGACACAATTGTTTGCTTATTTTTTCAATAGTTATTTATTGTAGAACTTTAGTGGAAATAGATATGACCTTGATGATTTATAACAAGAGACTGTGTTCAGGACAGCACTGAATAATACTGCCGCATTTGGAGGAGAATGTACAAGAAGGCATCCTTGGGTAAAGATTTGCAGTAAGGTAGCCAAATCACTGTAATATACCATCTCTCCATTGATTACAATACTCTCTTAGAAAAACAATGTATATTATATTATTATTATTATGAATTAAGAAAATATATAAAAAAATTGCTAAAAATGACTAGCGGTTAAAACAAAAATGTGTTTTAAATGTGTCTTTAGTGTCACCTGTGACTGGATGTACAAGTTAACTACTTTCAATTGCAATGTATAATAAAGCCACGTGGTGATGTCATCAACAGGGGACCCTGTAGATTATTTTTATCTACATAAGACAAGTTATTTTTCCAGAGAGAATGCTTATTCTCAGAGGCAAAAAAAAATAAAAATAAAAATTCATGTCAATGTTAATATATACAGTTCCTGCCAAACAATAAAACAATACAATCAATCTAAATATCACACTAGAATGTATCTTATCTCTAAACTCTGAAACACCTTAAAAGAGGCATTTTGGTTAAAAACTACTGCATTGCACTGTCCATAAAATAATTATTGACACCAAATATGCAGGCAACATTGCTTCTCACATAGAAAATTACAAAAACATTTGTCATATAATCACCAAAACGTTACTTTCTACTCTACATTTATAACGTTATATATAACTATACAGAAATAGGGGTAAGGATTATCTGCCCATTAACCAACCATGAAGTGTTATCCATGCAGAGTAGAAAGTAACGTCTGGTGATTATTTAACATATGTCATTGCAATTTCCAAAATGGGAAGAAATGTTGTCAGGGAATTTGGTGTAAATAATTACTTTATGCACAGTTTACTATGATAGTTTACATCAAATTGGCCTCTTTTATGATACATTTGCCCGTTTTAAGATACATTATTGTAATAATTAGATTGCTTGTATTGATTTATTGTTTGGCATCACCTGTACATATTACCCTTCACATTTCATTTTTTGTCTCTGAAGAAGCCATGTTAATGACAAAACGTGTGAGGCTTATGGACGTTCTTTGAATATTTACTCTGCCACAAGCACAAACCTATTAAGGTCCTTTTAGAAACATAGAAACATAGAATGTGTCGGCAGATAAGAACCATTCGGTCCATCTAGTCTGCCCAATTTTTTTTGAGTACTTTTATTAGTCCCCCGTTCCCGGTCTTATAGCTAGGATAGCCTTGTGTCTATCCCACGCATGATTAAAATCCTTGACTGTGTTTACCTCTACCACTTCTTCTGGCAGGCTATTCCATACATCCACTACCCTCTCAGTAAAGTAATACTTCCTGATATTACTTTTAAATCGCTGCCCCTCTAATTTAAGACTATGTCCTCTAGTTGTGGTAGTTTTTCTTCTTTTAAATATACTCTCTTCCTTTACTGTGTTGATTTTGGTAAAACACGGAAAGAGATTTTTATCAGATTTATTGTACTTTTTATGTAAATACAGTTAACGAAAATCAGCTTTACTATACTAGCTCCTGTCATTTTCATTATTGGTATATGTTTATATATGCACATATAACCATAAACTAGCGCTTTGTCAAGTCAGAGCTCCACACCATTTCTTTTACCTACCTTATTTTAAAGCAAATGTGATAATATTTGTGATACTTAATCAATAAAATAGCATATGTATTGCACTTTTTTTTTTTTTTTGCTGGTTTGATTAATATGAATTTACTCATAGGTTTGTTTATCTTTCTTAATATACCAGAATGTGTTCTTCAAAGACACTAATTACAATTTAATGTCATATGAGATAATAGGAGATTTTAAGTTGATCCTTGTGTACTGAATTCCCATCACAGCCATCAAAAAGAGAAACATTAAGTCTAAGACTCGGTGTGTGTTTTTATCTTTTAGCTTTTGCCATGTCTAGATTGCTGGCTACAGGAAACTCTTGAGACAGCTGTTCTAACTCATCGGATTTTTGCTTAAAGGGGTAATTCCACCTATAGTGTTCAATTATTAGATATGTGCTATATCATGTAATGTAAAGAAGAAAACAACATATTTGTCTTAACAGAGTTTTGTTCATGACATCTCTTAAAAACTGCATAGAAAGTGTACAATACTTAGCGCATAGAAAAGGGATGTTTCTTCTGACTGTGTGTTTCTGAAGTCCACTCACCACTGTTGTTGTGTTCAGGGCACTGCTCCACATTTACCCAAACTAGACATTAAGCATAGTAGAAATAATGCAGGCACTTACTCCCTTTGGGCTGAAAAGTTCACTTTATTAGGATGAAAATAAAAACAATAGCACAATTATGTCAAAACATACAGGTAGCCAATGGATCCAATGAGTCCCGCATCATGGGACGAGTAAGTGGCTGTGCTTTTCTGTTATGTTTATGAATTGTAATTGTTTTATTGCTATCACCATAGTAACAGTTGTATCTATCTTTCCAAGTCCTCCTTAATAAATATCCCTGAATGTTGAGGACTTTTTGAAATTTACACTTGATTTCCAGTGTAAAACTGCAGGATGTCTGCAAATTATCTTAAAGTAAATATAAGTGCATTTTTATATGTATTTTTTACAACATACCAAAAATAAGATAGGTGAAACTATATCTTATATTGATAGAACACATAATACAAGCAAACTAAAGTATTCACCTTTATGCATGGGTGGTAACATTTAAACTGTCAATTACAGCCTCATATGCTGTGAATGCTCAGTCTAGGTAGCTTAATATTTTTCATAAAGAGTTGATGTAACTATGTCCAATTATTTTATCCTCTGCTGTTTTTATGGTTTATTTATTCAATTAAAGAGAGACAAGGAGGAGATGGTGAGAGAGAGACAAGGAAAAAATGAGGAGAGAGAGAGACAAGGAGGAGAGAGAGGCAGACAAGGGAAATACTGTATTTTCTGGCGTATAAGACTACTTTTTAACCCAGGAAAATCTTTCCAAAAGTCGGGGGTCGTCTTATACGCCGGGTGTAGTCTTTTTACTTACCTCGTTGCTGCTCTGCAGGTGCGCGCGGCTGTGAGGGAAGCGTTGTGTGCTCACCTCCAGCCGCGCAACTTCAATAAAGTTTGTTTAAACTTTTTTTAAAGCAAACTTTATTGAAGCTGCACGGCTGGAGGGGAGTGCACAACAATGCATTCCTCACAGCCGCGCGCACCTGCAGAGCAGCAACGAGGTAAGTACTGGGAAGGGGGTAGGAGAGGGGCAAGATCCTGGCATATTGAGGGGAAAATCCTGGCATATTGGAGGGGCAAAATATTGGCATATTAAATGGCACAATAAAGGCATATTGAGTGGCAAAATACTGGCATATTGAGTGGCAAAATAGTGTGTCTAAGGTTATGTGTCTATTGGTGTCACTGTGTGTGTGTAAGTGTGTCACTTTCTGTGTAAGGGTGTGTGTGTAAGTGTGTCACTGTGTTAGTGTAAGGGTGTGTGTGTAAATGCCACTGTAGGAGAAAATGCTTGTTGGAAGAGGGGTAGTCTTATACGGCGAGTATATCCCAAACTCAAAATTTTAACTGGAAAAGTTGGGGGTCGTCTTATATGCCCAGTCGTCTTATACACCGGAAAATACGGTATGTTTGTATAAAACTCTAGCACACTGTATACTTATGGAAACTCTGTGGTACCATGTGTATGTCTCTGGCACGCTGTATTTACTAAGTAAAGTTATTTGTGGTTTATAAAGGAAGATGGTTGGGTGGTTAGAGAAACTGTTAAACATATAGTACCCACACCAGATGCCAAATACAGCTGAGCCCTGCAATAATGCATGGCTTGGGATCCAGGTTCTCATCACTATATTAGCAGGATTCCTCATATAACAGGGTCTACCTGTACATCAGGTATGTCCCTGAAATTCACTAATAAGTGCTTAAGACTGCCTAATCAATAAATTAAAAATTGTATATTTCTGGTTTATCAGGTAAAGATCCATGGTTGACCATCTCTATTTTTATGACTACTTTATTTTCTTACTTAAACCCTTAATGATAAATTACAACTGACACCTTTACAATTCTATGTTTTTGCAGTTTATTAGGGGTTAACAGACAACCATGGTGTATATATAACCAGTAGTATTCATCTTTGAATAAAATGAAATCTGTACTGGTAGCCATAGCAACCTTGATGGCCTGTTGGTAAAAACAAATTTTGTTCAGATCAATTCAGAAAGTAAGAAAAAAATGTCTCTGTGGGTTTTAGTCTGGACTTCAGTGGATATTCTTCATATGAGTATAATAACAGAGAGGATGTATTTATCTAGTGCGCTAGTGCAGTGTGGAGTATAGGAAGGATGGTTAAATACGAACCTAGACTAACCAATATTTCCCAGTTGTATGGTGTTTTAAAACATTAATGGATTAGTAATGATTTTGATAAATTATAACTTTGGGCATGTCATCTGCTCATCTGGGTTTCTGAATTTTGTTTTGATTTGATAAATACTTGCATACAGGCACTAGCTGACTCCAGCCAATAATGAGGGAAATGTCATGAAGTAAGTTTAGATAAAAGAGATGATAAAACTATAGTGCAAAAGACATAACACACAAGAAAAATAAAGGCATAACACTTGACGTGTTTCATATGAGAAATTCCAAAGCAGCTTAGATTACAACACCAATGAGCTCTTTTCAAAACAAAACTAAAATCATTATAGGTTGAGTATCCCTTATCCAAAATGCTTGGGATCAGACCAGGGCCGGACTGGGAACAAAAACCAGCCCTGTGGCGTCTCTCTCTGTGGCGTCTCTCTCTCTCTCTGTGGCGTCTCTCTCTCTCTCTGTGGCGTCTCTCTCTCTCTCTCTCTGTGGCGTCTCTCTCTCTGTGGCGTCTCTTTCTCTCTCTCTGTGGCATCTCTCTCTCTCTGTGGCATCTCTCTCTCTCTGTGGCATCTCTCTCTCTCTCTGTGGCGTCTCTCTCTCTCTCTCTCTGTGGCGTCTCTCTCTCTCTGTGGCGTCTCTCTCTCTCTCTCTCTCTCTGTGGCGTCTCTCTCTCTCTCTCTCTGTGGCGTCTCTCTCTCTCTCTCTCTCTGTGGCGTCTCTCTCTCTCTCTGTGGCGTCTCTCTCTCTCTCTGTGGCGTCTCTCTCTCTCTGTGGCCTCTCTCTCTGTGGCGTCTCTTTCTCTGTGGCGTCTTTCTCTCTGTGGCGTCTCTCTCTCTGTGTGTCCTTTCTGTGGCATCTCTCTCTCTCTCTGTCCTTTCTGTGGCGTCTCTCTTCCCACCTTCCCCCTTAGTGTCTTTCACCCCTTTCCCCCTGTAGTCTTTCGCCCATTTCCCCCTGTAGTCTTTCACACCCTCCTCTTCCCCTGTACAGTCTTTCACCCCCCCTTCCCCCTCCCCCTGTAGTGTCTTTCACCCCCCCTTCCCCCTCCCCCTGTAGTGTCTTTCACCCCCCCTTCCCCCTCCCCCTGTAGTGTCTTTCACCCCCCCTTCCCCCTCCCCCTGTAGTGTCTTTCACCCCCCCTTTTTCACCCCTCCCTTCCCCCTGTAGTGTCTTTCACCCCCTGCCCTTTATGTCTCACTCACCTTGCTTTCTCTGCTCCCCATCCCGCCGCCGGAACTGCTGCTGCAGCATCCGGCGGCAGCAGGCGAACTTCTTAAAGCGGCAACGGCCACCGAATTGCTTAAAGTGGCCCACCGCCACTTTAAACAATTCGGCGGCCGTCACCACTTTAAGAAATTCGCCTGCTGCCGCCGGTTGTTGCAGCAGCCGAACTCTTAAAGTGGATTTTTCCCGGTATCCCGGTGGGCCAGTCCGGCCCTGGATCAGACGTATTTTGTATAAAGGATCATTTTGCATAATGAATCATGTATTTGTTCTATACAGTATTTGCACTGAAACTACTGTATAATATATTAAAGCCTGCCTCTCAGCACAAATGAAATACAGTAGTTTCAAATACTGTATAGAGCAGTGGTGGCGAACCTATGGCACGCGTGCCACTACTGGCACGCCGAGCCCTCAGCTGTGGCACGCGGTCAGGTTCAGCTCTCACCGCTTATCTGCTCCGTTGTCCTGGAGGTGCAGGCATCAGCGTAACAGATTGGCGCCACCGGTCATCTGCTGCTTCTCCAGATGATTGGCGCATGCGCGTTCTGTGAAGAAGCGTTCAAGTCAGAAAGCAATTAACTGTTTGATTTCCGACTTGAAGGCTTCTTCACATAACGCACATGCGCCAATCATCTGGAGAAGAAGCAGGTGACCGGCAGCACCCGTCTATTACACTGATGCCTGCACCTCCAGGACAACGGAGCAGATAAGCGGTGATAACTGAACCTGTATGTGAGTGTGCATTTGTGAGTATAAGTGTGTGTGTGAGTATAAGTGTGTGTGAGCATGAGTATGATAAGTGTGTGTGTGCAAGTATGAATATAAGTGTGTGTGTGTGCGAGTGAGTATAAGTGTGTGTGTATGAGTATGAGTGTCTGTATGAGTATATGTGTGTGTGAGTATGAGTATATGTGTGTGTGAGTATAAGTATGAGTGTGTGTGAGTATAAGTGTGTATGTGTATGAACGTGTGTGTGTGTATGAGTATAAGCATGTGTGAGTATGCGGTGTTGCCACTTTGTGGTCTGCAAATTTGTGTCGGTCAAAAATTGGGCACTTGGGACTAAAAACGTTCGCCACCACTGGTACAGAGCAAACAAATCACCTTTATTGTGATGTAACTGTAATCTGAGGAATTGATGGGAACCTGCGGTTGGTGTGTCAGCCCTGCATACATGCAACTGTATTACCCTTTGTGGACATGGGTGAATCGGAGCATGATTAATGAAAATATATTTTGCAGCTTATGGGAGGTGTACACTGAATATATCATTGCGTGCTTGCATTCTGACGGGTGTGTGTGTGTGTAAACTTTTGGCAAAATAAAAAATAAAAAAATCTGATAACGGATCATTCTGAGTAACATCTTTTTGGATAAGAAATACTCAAACCTGTAAACTTCAAATAAGATGCTGCTAAGCAGGAGGGGTAATTAGGTAAATGCTTTACAAAAATGGCAACTATCTACACCCTCCACTTCTTACACAGCAGGACCCTGTAAAGCACTTTGCAGAGTCCTGCTATGTAAGAAATGGAGGGTGGAGCTAGCTGCCACTGCTTGTTTGGTATGACCCTGATATACAGTAGTAAGTGCTTCAGACTACCTAACTAGAGTTGAGCGGACACGTTCGGGTTTGGCGGGTTCGGCCGAACTTCGGAAAAAAGTCGGGGTTCGGGCTCGAACTTGACCCCGAACTTGACCATTGAAGTCAATGGGGACACAAACTTTTGGCCACTAAAATGCCTGTAAAAAAGTACTGGAAAGGGCTAGAGGGCTGCAAAATGACGTAAAATGTGGGTGAGTGTCCCCATTCATACGAATAGGTCAATTGACCTATTCGTATGAATGGGGACTCTATTTCGGTTTATGGAAAGCCAATAGCCATGTAATGCTATTGGCTTTCTATAAACCGAAATAGAGTCCCCATTCATAAGAATAGGTCAATTGACCTATTCTTATGAATGGGGACTCTATTTCGGTTTATAGAATAGCAATAGCATTACATGTATTCCATAAGCCGAAAGTCTATAAACCGAAAGACATTCGGTTTATAGACTTTCGGTTTATAGAATACATGTAATGCGATTGCTATTCTATAAACCGAAAGTCTATAAACTGAATGTCTTTCGATTTATAGACTTTCGGCTTATGGAATACATGTAATGCTATTGAGTCCCCATTCATAAGAAATTCACATGAATGGGGACTCTATTTCGGTTTATAGAAAGCCAATAGCATTACATACAATGTAATTGCTGAACCCAGAACTCCAACAAGAACATACAGTGGATTGTCCGTGTTCGGGTCCGGGGTCCAAAAACCGTAATGTACGGTACGAACCCGAACAGTGCGGTTCGGGTTCGCTCAACACTATACCTAACCAATAACAAATTAAAACTGTTTAATTATTATAAGGGCACAGTCTATGCATATTTCAGGATTAACAGTACTAATATTTGTCTCCACTCCCGGGTCCCAGGGTTGCTGGGCAGATGTAACAGATCTCCAACTTCTTTGCATTGGAGTTCCTGCAACCTTGCAAACTTCCAAGCCTGATGACACTTCTGCAGTGTCTGGTCAGGCAGTTCCAGATGATGAGTTGGCCTCAGGGCAAAGTGCCACTTGTCTGCCCCTAATTGCAATCCCTTCCCCTTCCAGATACCCCAGCTGAACTTCTGACATTTGCCCACTATTGCTTGTGACCTCAGAGACTGTCCGTGTCTCACTCTCCTAGTCACAGTCAGAAACCCAAGGTGAAATGCTGGCTTCAGAGCAGAATGCTGTTGGCCTCTGCCCATTCCGGTTGGTGTCCCCAGGAATCGCCAGGGACAACCCCCCAGTGCTTGGTCCGGATGTTAACCCAGACACCTTTTCCTTGCGAACTTTCAATTCCAATTTCTGTGGAGGTTGCCCTGGGATGGGATGCATGTGACTTCCCTCCCGCTAAAATGCCAGAAGCGGCAGCAATTCTATTTGGGAGAAGAAGTGGTGGTCAGCGTGAGTGCCACTTTAGGATGTAGAAAGCAATTTTCCCATTGTGTAACCCAGGTTAAGATTATCTCCTGCCCTGCAAACCCATGTCATTATGTCACCTTGCTTATTGTCTTTTGTAGTTAGGATGTCTTTATCTTAAGATTTGATATTAACTAATTATGTTGTGTTCATTACGTGTCTGCATCTTACTGTGTCATGTTTATTGATGTTATATCCTACTGTATTTAATTACCTGTTTTAGATTAGGTTTTCTATTGTTTGAAGTTTACCATGTTATAATTAGTTCCCCTGTGCCGTCTCCCTAGTTGATGCCATATCTGTCTGTATAAATATACTTGCTGTTTCACAAATAAATGTTCCTTCCCTTTTCTACTCTTATAATGGTGTTGTCTGGTACTTTGAGTAAATGGCTGAGGATTCCAGGTTTATTTGGAGTTCCTGTCTTGAATTAGAGCAGCTACCTACAACATTGGTTCTGTCTGGTGGCTTGAGGTGGCTATCACAACAAGTAAGCAGAACTTTGACTGAGGTACGCAGCTGGACTACCAGGGGGTTCCTTCAGAGCCACCCTCCAAAATAAATTCCTGCAACCAGGCGCCAGTAACGCTAGACTTGGCCCTGTTGCAAAAAGTAAATATTCAGTCAGTAACCAAACTCATTTCATCAGTTAGTCACGTTGACTAATTTATCTTTAAGATCTATCATGTCACAATCCTTTCATCTAAATGGAGCAGCATATTACAGCAGCAGTTTTTCAAATGATATGGGAATAACAAGCCATCCATTTTACTCAAGTCACTTTTATAGTCCTATGTACTTCATTTATGTTTTTGACAAGCATATTAAGATGGAAAATGCTGCTAATAATATTAGGTATTGTATATATATATATTTTTTTTTTTAATTACGGCAGCTTATTAATTTTACTCTGTGCTGTAATTCCTCATGGAATATCCTTGTTTAAATCATCTTGTGAGACAAAGAAATAACATAGATTGAATTTGACTATGACCGATAGTTTCACTGGCTGCAACCAGCTTTGATGTCATGAGAAATTATTATGTATAGGTGGCAATAATTGCTTTTTTCCTGTAATAATAAAACAACGGATATATTTAAAATGAATAGTTTTCTCCTGACACTTATTCAACAAAAATCTATGAAGCAAAATAAAATATCACAAAAGCATTTGTCAGTTTCTCTAGCTGCAATTTCCTAAAACATGGTAATAAATTCGCAAACTGTAAGTACAGGACTTTGTAAGTGATTCTGTACTAGAAAGTGTCAATCAAATGAATATATGCTATTTTGCTACATTTTTCAAATCTGTTAATTCTCGTTTTTTTCTTCTTCTTTTTTTTTACTTTTGAGAACATGATCACAGTATTAGTCTTTCCTTTCTCTAGAAATATAACGGTGCCGAAATCAAGGAGAAAAGATGGAGTCTGGAAGCACCTATGGTATACTATAGAGCTTGTCAAATCTAATACAGAGCACTGCATTTTATTATGTCTTTGTTAAATCTGTATCCAAATGTGCATCTATTATTTTGACAAAAATATAATATACCTATATAGAGAGATTTCATGTTATACATCAACAGAGTGAGTCAGTGTTTGGATTTTTATTTTTTATTTTGAAGATTGTGAAGGTATACATGTGTTCTCAGCTCAAATGGAAGACCTTATTTCTAATCATAGGTTCCATTTCAAACATATGTACCCCCTTCTTGCCTGGTGATTTGAATGTTTCAGTAGTTACACTTTCAGGTAAAAGGTATATTTGCATCTCAAGGATTGATACAATGGGGGATATGTATAAAAACTCCCACACTGCAAAGTGTTGAGAGTTATATAAAACGGCACAATCAGCATTTGGTATTGTATGCCTGCATAATAGTCTCCTTTGGATAACCTTTTTGTAAAAAATACATTGTGGACTGGTTGCGCTTGTGCTTTCAAGATAGTATCCATATGGTGGGAATGTGCTTTATTTACTGAACAAGATATACAACTCATACAAAAAAGGTAAAAATACATTTTGTACTGATGACACTTATTGTGATCCCCATTTTTCAGAATTTTGCTTTCTTTGTAGGGATAGATCATAAGCCTATTTTTCTTATTCTTTGGATGCCATAATGGTAATCTTCTGTGAGATGTTCTCAGAAGACATAATTATGGTATGTAAAATGTCCACTTTTCTTCCCCTAACTCTAACAAATTATAATGGGACCAGGGCTGCCAACAGGAATTTCAGGGCCCCTTACTGAACACATTTTCCCCTCAATATGCCATTTAAAATGCCAATATTTTGCCCCTCAATATGCCATTCTTTTGCCAATATGCCAGTATTTGTCCCTCAATGTGCCATTTAATATGCCAGTATTTTGCCCCTCAATCCCCCATTCTTTTGCCAATTAATATGCCAGTATTTTGCCCCTCAATGTGCCATTTAATATGCCAGTATTTTGCCCCTGAATATGCTATTCTTTTGCCAATTAATATGCCAGTATTTTGACCCTCAATGTGCCATTTAATATGCCAGTATTTTGCCCCTCAATATGCCATTATTTTGCCCATGAATATGCCAGTATTTTGCCCCTCAATATGCCAGGATTTTGCCCCTCAATATGCCAGGATTTTTCCCCTCAATATGCCAGGATTTTTCCCCTCAATATGCCAGGATTTTTCCCCTCAATATGCCAGGATTTAGCCCCTCAATATGCCAATTAATATGCCAGGATTATGCTAATTAATATGTCAGGGTTATGCCAATTAATATGCCAGGATTTTTTCACTCAATATGTCAGGATTATGCCAATTAATATGCCAGGATTTTGTCACTCAATATGTCAGGAATTTGCCAATTAATATGCCAGGATTTTGCCAATTAATATACCAGGATTTTTCCACTTAGTATGCTCCTCCCCCCTTCCCAAGTACTTAGCGCCTTCCTGCTCTGTCTGTCTCCCGGTGCTCTGCCAGTCCGCGGCTGTGAGGGAAGCGTTGTGCTCTCCCCTCCAGCCACGTGGATCAATAAAGTTTGTTAAAAAAAAAAAAATGCGACCAGAGTAACTCCAGTCGCATTTTGCTTTTTGAACAAACTTTATTGAAGCCGAGTGGCTGGAGGGGCGCACAGGATGCTTCCCTCACAGCTGCAGACCGGCTTAATGGAGAATTTTTTTTTTTTTTTTACCTGGCGTGACCCAGGCCCGCCGGGCCCCCTGGACCCGAGTATCGCCCGTCACCCCCTAATGCTGGGCCTGAATTGGACATTATAGTAATTTGTGCCTATCAAAAATAATGTTTTTGTCTAATGAGACTAATTTAAATATGTAGGCACACATGTCCTTTGGTGTGTATCTGTCTCATGTGCCACTCATCTCATTATCCATCATTTTATCAGTTCAGCACTGGGGTCTATTCAATAACCTAAGTTAATTTATCTCATGTCACTGCAATAGAAAAATCAGTAATAGGTGATATTTTGCATCACTGATTCGGGTCCAATGAGTTATATCTAAACATAGTGACCTGTTGGATGTTTTTATGGGCTAATGACATGATCACTTATGGAAATTAAAAAGTTAAAAATAAGTCTAATCTTCATTTTGTTATTTTTTACTTTCAAAGAAATGTAAAAAAATATAGCTAAATAGAAGTAAGCATCAGTGAGTTAACCTATAACAAGGTTATGGACTTTTTTGCAAACTCATCAATCACTTTTGTTTCAGCTATACAGTTGTAAAGGTCAGTGTACGTGCGATAATTATATGCAAGTCTCATATTCATGTTAATCGCAATTTGGATCACTAATTTTAATTCATCTTGCCCCCATCACTGCATAAAGCCAATAATTCATCATTAAGAGCTACAGCATCAGCACAGTCATAAGACACATTATTTGCTTTCCACTTTAAATAAATTAGCTGCAACAAATCATGTATTTGCTGTGTAAAAAAAAAAGCCTTGGTTTATCAGCTAGAACTTATATTTTTCATTTGTTATCAAATAGAAGGAAATTAAGAAAAGGACTTGTGCCTAAATACTCAGCACCTTGTTGCCTTCCCTAATATTTATTTTCTTTTAATCCTTTGTTTTTGTTCCTTTATTTACCTTTGTTTTTGTTTCTTTCTCTTTCTCCCTTCCTTACTTCATTCTATCCTCCCCTTCCCCCTTTTTTTCTGTCTCCTTTCCGTTGCATTCTATTATTCTTTCGCCTTTTCTATTCCTTTATGGTTGGAAGGGGAAAAAAAAGGAACAATGTGATACTAAAAGGGAAATGGAAGGGAATCCCAGAGTTGTGGATACAAATATGGGCTTCTGATTTTGTGCAAATAACAGTTCAGAGGAAAATCTGTATTTTTGGCCATTTGTCTTAAAAAGAATGCACCACTGAATGAAAAAAACAAAGAAACTAAAGCAGAATTAACCAAAATCATATGTTCATTTGTCCATCTATTTAATTCATTGGTCAACTCTTCTATGGGAAAATCGGAGCTTTGAGTTTTAGACCAATCTGATCACTTCTGTGATCTGGAGTAGCCCTTAAATTCAGGCTACTCAGAGACCACCATAGTGATCTCTAATTTGTTAAAAAAATCCGCCATGAGGCTGATTTACGTGCAGGGAGAACTTTGGCTAATTAAGGGAGGGCCTAAGTTATTAGGTAAATATCTGAACCCACCCATAGAATACCCCAGGTACTCCTGAAATAACCCATGTTGAGAGAACCTTGGCTATTATGGAAATAGTCTAAGTCTTCCTACTGACCTGGTCCATTTACTGGACCGAGGCTAAAATTTCAAGAGCTGAACTCCAAAGAAGTTTGGCTGCTGAATATTTTTGCCACAAATGTTGTGAATTCCATTTGTACAACTGGAATTCCTGAAATTAAAATAATGGATGAATTTCGTCTGAAATGAATACGTCAACGGATTAAATTCAATTAGGATGAAATGTATTTAATATTCCTGCGAAAGCACAAAAACTAAACAAATAAAACTCCAGACTCCAAAACTCCAAAACTCAAAAAACTCCAGCACCCAAGTCTAATTTGCCATCATACACTCTAAGTGTTCATTCTTTTGTGTCTGCTGCTATACCTGCGTATGTTCCATATTTTTAACCTTATTTGTCAACTTTGAAGTGAACATTTTGTGAAGCCTGAAGAATACTTTTTGGAAAAGGTTGCAAGCGGGTTGAAAAAGTTCCGTTTAGGGGCAGAAAATTGCAAGCAGGTAAAAGCTTTTTAGCTACGATTTTGAAAAAGGTTGCTCGTGGTAGGATCATTGTGGAAATTTGGCAAATGTCGGTAGCAGGTTGGAGGCAATGTTTTTCATTATTCTCTGTACTATATATATATATTTTTCATTTTTCATTTTGCTGAATTGAGGCTCATTTTAGAGAAAGAACTGATGCAATTTCAAAATCCACATTTTAACTATTATAAATAACAAAACCAAAGCAAGTCAACTACAGCAAGAGGGTGAAGTTGACATCCTTACTTAAAGCAATAGCATGCATTGATCCACAATGAACTGCATGTACACAATCACATCTGAGATTACTGTCTTCAAACTAATTTGTAATTCAACATATTTGTTTCCAATCCAGCACAACCTGATTAACATCCTAGCGTATTATAGTAGAGTGAATGATGGGCATGATAATAAAATGAACAATAACAGATCAAATTCCAATTAATAAAACAGGAATAGTAGGATTTTATAGTTTGAGAAATTCATCAGAGAAGGAGTACACCACTTGCACCTTTAGTGATATTGAAAAAGCCCATTGTCTGTTGTGTCTCACTGTCTCCGATTTTTATTGTGGTTTTTTTGGACCATCTCACGGCTTTACGTGCAAATCAAGCATTTTCAATGGGAAATGGGTCATTTTCAAATGTAGCTGTCATATTTAGGGAAGGCTAACTTGTTGTGCCTGAAGGATCTAATTTACTTGATTTGAAGCCCAAGCTGTAAACTACTGTGCTACAATATTTGTTTATTCGATTTTGAGAATGCTTTTTGTTTTTAAAATGTATTGATGATAACAAAGGACATTTCATAAAATATTATAGTCTAAGAAGCAAAGTTACATTTGTGTTCAAAACGGTATTCCATATAGATCCTCTAATAAAGAGGTTCACAATTCTCAATAAAAATAAATCAGTCCTTCCTCCCAGTTTTGAGCCTTACTGACTCATAGTCATCAGTGACTGTGTTAGTCTTCTGACCTTTTCCCTCATACTTAGCCAGCTCTGTTTGCGACTCTGTTAATGGAAAAATAAAGTATATTACATATTCCCGTCAACACTTTGCCATGACTACTCATGCCTTCTTTGCAGACACTACACCCCCTCCCCCTTCCCCCTCCAAGGGCTAAGAAGTACTGATCTAATGGCAAAGCTTTGCTAACTGCAAACCTGTGTCAAAATGTGTTTATTTATGGAAAATAGAGGAGCTAATATTATCCCTTGGATTTACAGTGGGTCGGGCCAGTTACTGCTTTAGTGCAACATCTGCTATTATCTTGCTCTGTTAAAATTAATTCACTTGGTTGATATTGTAAAACTAATCATGTAGCCAGGAGCGTGACGATCCATGAAAGCATGTACTTTAACATCAGCTGGTTTCAAATGTATAGATGAAAGTTTGTAAGGTCTAAAAATAAATAAGGTTTCTTCATAAAAACAGTTCTCAGAAGAAAGTTCTCAGGACTGCAATATGTATGGTTTCTTAATTGGAGCAAAGTACAATTCAGTATGTCTACAGAAAAATCCCTGTCAATTTTAATCTTTAGGATTGGGTTGCCTGGAGCAACTATGCAGCAGCACAACTGACCATATCAATTAGCATCCCTCTGTATCAACATTGACACCTTGTCTGGCATTGGTGTGTATGCATGACAATCCCGCAGCACATGGCCAATGGCAGGGCAGGAGATAGATATCTCCTTCCATGCTGGAAGTGTGTATGGGGTCACAGATCTCTATCACTAATCAATGTTGCCAGTCACAGAGAACCAGCTCTGCGACATGGCAGCCTGGAGCTCTATACGATCCCTGAGACTTACATAAGAAAATGGTAATCACTTCTTATAAGTTCTCCCTAGGAGTATTACTCAAAAGCAATTGAAATTTGATTTGACAGAAATTATCTTCTGTTTGATTAAAAGTTGAGAATATGGTTTTAATCCCTCTTTAAAGTCAATAATTTTAAGGAGAGGGACCGGTAATATCCAGACAGTAATATCCGAATTTGTGGCACAAAGATGGGAAAGGTGGGAAAAACAAGCAGGGCTGCAGACACAGGAGAAATAGAACAAATAAATGTTGTTTATTATGTCAGAACACAAGGAAACGTTGCCATGTGTGACAAATAAACAGTGAATAGATTAACTATATAAATAATAATACATTTCTTATCCACTTTAAGATACGGCAAACAGAAGACAAGATGAGATACACGATCAGCCATAACATTATGACTACTGACTGGTGGGAAGCCGGCAGTTTGATGCTTTGGGCAATGTTCTGCTGGGAAGCCTTGGATCCCATCATTCATATGGATGTTACTTTGACATGAACCACCTAACCTACTTATGCATTGTTTCATGGAAATGGTGATACTCCCTGATTGCAATGGCCTCTTTTAGCAGGATAATGCTCCCTGCCACAAAGAAAAATGGTTCCAAAATGGTTTGAGGAACACAACAATGAGTTCCAGGTTTTGACTTGGCCTCCAAATTCTCTAGATCTCAATCCAATCAAGCACCTATGAGATATGTTGGATAAACAAGTCTCACCATGAATGTCTCACCTTGCAACGTTCAGGACTTAAAGGATCTACTGCTAACCTCTTCATGACTGATACCACAGTACACCTTTAGTGGTCTATTGGAATGACCTTGATGGGTCAGGGCTGTTTTATTGGCAAAAGGAACTTACACAGTATCACACAGGTGGTCATAATCTTATGGTTGATCAGTTTAAATTTGGGGTCTTGGAGAATGTACATAAATGGCACAGCTGAAAATATACTCAAGTTGGAGAATTTTTCCATCTTAATTAGTTCAGCCGAGCCCTAACTCATCTTCATTTTCGGGAGAGAGATAGAGCTTGGGGAGCAATGCGGAATTAAGGTCCGCAATCCTGATTGCATTCTCCAGCATCTGAGACACCGGAGAATGCCTGCTGTGAAATCTGACCTCCTAACTGGAGTGATAGCACAATTGCGCATGAGTGCAGGGCCGGACTGTCCTAAAGGGATACTGGGAAAAATCCCACTGTGGCCTATGTAAGAATTCTGCCATCGCAAAAATTCGGCCGCCGTGACCGCTTTAAAAATTCTGCAGCAGCGGGCACTTTAAGACTGTATTCTCCACTTCCCTGAGACTGTGTGAGCGCCAGATGTTAGGTGACATCTGGCTCTCAGAAAAATTTCTGTATGTGGCTGTGTATGTATGTGTGTATTTCTGTATTATGTGACTGTGTGTGGCTGTCTATGTATGTATGTATTTGTCCTGTGAGTGCTTTTTAAGTTATGGGGTAAGTCCTGAGTGCCAGAGCATGTTAGGTTAGTGCAATCTGCATGCTATGGAAAGTTCTGGGTTCTAGGGCAAGTTCCATGAGTGCAATCCATGTGCTTTGGCAAGTCCTGTGAGTCCTAGGTGTTGGGGAAAGTCATATGAGTGCAAGCTATGTGCTGGAGTAATCCTGGCTGGGGCAAGTCTTGAGTGCAATCTGATGCTCGGGTAAGTCCTGACTGGGTGTTGAGGCAAGTCATGCAAGTGTTGGGGCAAGTACGGAAAGTGCAATCTGAGTGTTGGGATAGGTCCTGTGAGTGCAACCTGCATACTGGGGTAATTCCTGGATGTTGGGGCAAGTCCTGTGAGTGCAATCTGGGGACTGAAGTGCTAGGTGGTAGGGTAAGTTCTGTAAGTGCAATTTGAGTGCTGGGGTAAGTCATATGAGTGCAATCCACATGCTAGTGTAAGTAATGGGGCAAGTCCTGTGAGTGGAACCTGAGTGCTGGGATAGGTCATCGGTACTGGGCAAGTCCTGTGAATGTAAGCTGGGTGCTGGGGTAAATCAATATATCCACCCAGTATGTTCACAAGGTTATATCTCACACACTGCCCTGATATATACCTCTGCACAGGGCAACTCATATAAACTTGTGTACATTACCCTGTGCATGTGGTCTATATCAGTCTTATCTATAAATAATCTATAATCTATAAATAATACACTCTTCAAATATGCATGTTTTTACTTTTTATAACAATACAATTATTTTAGTTTCTTGTTTACAGACATTGAGCTTTGTACTTGCCCAATGCTTTGTAGACTATAAAGAAAAATATAGTATGGGCTTTCAAACAGCAACCTACCCAGAACACAGCTGCATTAACACTTCCAAGGCAACTGCATCAAGGTGTAAGCAAGACAAAACCTTCTAGATAAAAATCATGGGGTTTTTTTGTAATTATTTTCTCTAGCACCACATATGGATAACAATTGTCTTCTCATGTGCATCTCAAGTAATTTGAACATTACAGAAACTTGTTATTTAAATGTGACAGTGAATAAACAAATCAGACCACATCAATAATCTTAAATAAAAACATATCATGCATTTTAAAAATGCAAAACAAAGTATAAACTCCATGGAGCACAATTCAAAACCCCTCAGTCAAAACTGTGATTTCTAAGAAACAGAATGCACCGTTTTAAATACTAACCAGTTGCCCCTTTGAAGCTAAAAGAGGAGAACATCATAATATGTGTAATTACCTTATCAGGTCATCAATATTTTCTTCAATAACTGTAGGGGGAACATTTGATACGATAACTTGCATATCCAGCTGGTTGACAACAGAAACCTATAAACACACAGATAGCAAAGTAAATAAATTATATATATATATATATATATATATATATATATATATATATATATATATATATATATATACATGAAAATAAAGTGGAACTTCAAGCGCTCTATCCCATTAGTACACAATGTGATAAATGATTTCTCTTCTCTGTAGCTGGCAATACCATAATCTAATCATTTCTCTTTTTAACTGAAAGCAGTGGGAGCTGGGAAACCATGCTGTTCTCTTTTACCAAATCCAACTGCTACGTGTAAGAGTTTCTAGATAAACAAATTATCACCGTTAAAGAATGATCATTTCCTTTTTCTGTTGTTTGTTGAATAGTGGATGCGGTTTGGGAATTAGGGCTTACTTAGGAGATATGTTCCACACATCACAAACAAAACCTTTAGGTGGTCATTTCATTTACCTTTCGCATTCCAGAACGACTCTTAATGTCTAGCATTAAAGAGAAATTATGCACAAGCTATTGTACAATTAATTTTATAAAGGTTATCTTTTGTTACCTGTATTTGCATTATAATGTATTGTAATCTTGAAACATAGCCATTTCAAATATCTAGCAATTTACCACATTGGTATTTCAAGTTCTGAGTGTATTAAAAAAAAAATGGACAGCACAAAATGAATAACAATAGTTGAATATTTATTTTTTATTTGCTTTTGTTGATCTAAGTTTGTTTCATTTTTGATGTGTGCATGCATAAAGTTCTGGTAATACAATTTAGAAAAATACACAGGTTTTTAAAGGGAGTTTGAGGCATATGGTAATACATTGTATTGTTGCTTTTTGCATTCAAGTGCATGCAGTCAATCTTTTGGAATCCCTTTTAAAAGTTTGTTGCTGTAGCCCTCCTCCTGCTTTTGGGGACATTGCAAGAGATCTGTTTAGTTTTATAGTTTAGAACCGATTTTCATGTGTAAATATCTGCTTCATTCAGAAGCTGTTCATTATCACCCTTTCATATGACATTAATAATGATGACTGACATCCTGCAATATGTGCAGTGGGAATTTGCCATGCAGCTCCTTGAAAGCCCTCCAATCAGCTCCCATCCACAGGACAGATGTTACAATGAGAGAATAAATCCCCAGGAGAAAACATGCAAAAGATAAGTTTTGACCTTTTAATACCGAAGCAAAGAGGTTCATACTTGAATGAATTTATTTGCCATGTTTTTTTATTATTAAAGTACGTATTTTTTTGTTGTTTAACCTCATTTGCAATATAAATATAACTTGATTTTAAATTCCCTAGCTCTATTTTCATGCCTACCACCTTTCCCTGATTTTGGGAGGCAACCCCGCTGTTCCACAGAGCTCTACCTCTGTCCTGCATTTAGGGACAATGGTACTAGGTACCGCAATCCAGTAGTAAAAATTAAGACTGGTTACCGCACATGAGCAGCAATATGCGCATGCACAGCCACGCTGGCCGTTTGACTGACAGCTCCCCAAACTCCACCCTCGGTGTGCCGATTTGCCTGGGGCCAAGAATTGGTAGCTATTTATTTCTACTTTTCTGAACACACATGAGCCATAACAATTTTTGTTCAAGAGTTATGCTTTATTCAGAATTACGGTACTTTAAACTTCTAAACTTTAAACTTGTAGAATGACTTGTAGAAGGGAAGGCTTGGGACGAAACCAATAGCTCTGACAAGAAGACTTTTGTTACACAAGATGTGCTATCATGGTACAAAACAAAATTGCTTTTCAAGCTAAAAGCCAGGATATTCTGAAAGCTTTGGACTTGAAAAGAAATAATAGGTTTACTGCCTTGAAAGGCTATGTTAGATTTACAAATGACGACCTAATCCATGCATGTTTTGGAAATGGAAAATAGCTTAAGAGTTGAAGTCACAAATTCCCACTCTTGGCTACTAAGAAATAATAGGTATTTTAAGGCTGACCTTCTAATTTTGAAAAGCGATCGTTGAAACAGACAATTACCTAAAGCAATGTCTCTGGATGTCATGTCAATATAGAACCACGATATTAGTTTCAATTGGTAGTTGGGAGACAAAAAAAAAAAATCACCAAGATGTTCACAATGTAGCTGTGCCCTTTGTTAAAGGGGAAGTATCATGGCACAAAAATATCATTCAATATTCTGTAAAATGGTGTGGAAGAAAGCTATTTTTTAATTCTATTTACTTTACAAATATTGCATGATCACTTACAAAAAAAAGGGCTAGTATAATAGAAGGAGAAATTTAAGAATGTGTATTATTTACAAGAGAGCTGTACTGAAAAAATAAGTTAAAAAAGGTTAAGGACAATTGGTTCTCGTTTTTGAAAGCAAATCTGTTTTTGTGTCTTGGTGTCACTCCTCAAGTCACAAAGCACATGGTGGTGCAGGTTTGTAAGTGCTAATATTTAATTCTCCCTAGTTTCATTAAGGAGGAAGTAGTGAAAAATTCTTTAATTTATAACAAATTGACCTGACCTTGCTGATTTAATTGCTTTCAGATTAACTTTATGTTTTGTGTAGGATATTATCCTTTTAGTAGAGGTAAGAGATTTTTTTTTTTTTTTGCTGGAATCTAAAATAATGTTTTAAACTATGTATAAAAAAATTGCTGTGTTATGTCATTTCTACAAATCTAAATTGTGAAAATTTTAACATGGTTAATTTTTTTTAATCACTATTGTAGTTACACTAAAGGATTCAAACCACTTTTATACATATGGTTATAATGCATACACAAAACTTTACTTTTACTAAATGGTTGTGTTGGGTATATCCTCTATAGGATTTGGGTGTTCTTGTTGACAATAGACTGTGCAGCTGTGCACAATCCCAGGCAGTTGTTACTAAGGTAAGTAAGTAGCTCTCATGTATTAAAAAGAGAATAAGAGATCAGAACATAATTGTGTCTCTTTATAAATCATTGGTAAGACCTTATTTAGAATGTCGTGTAATAAAGTGTTGCGCAGGTTATAATAAAATAAATACTTATCAGAGATATATAGGCGAAAATCCAGCCTTTTTTAGATGTATATAAAAGAGAAGAAAAAAAATATATACAAAATTGTGCAGTATTGTGAATATAAGGAAAATAAATATCTCCCCCTAAAGAATTCTACTCACACTCTACAGAGCCTATAGGACCGGCTCTGGGTGTGTAATGCATGCAGACTCTGAGTCCCAAAATCCCCACATCCACTGGATAGATAATCAATGGAATACTCGTGGAGCAGGACACAACAGGAGTGAGAAACAAACGTTTTCAGTCTGCTCTGAAAAAGCCCACGTGTGGGCGAAACGCGTCGCGTGACATTATTGACGAGACTTGCAACTAGGAAGTACCCGCTCCTCCAGCAGAACGCTGCCTATACAAACTTCAGCTGCTGCCTGCTCCTATGAAGTGACGGATGGAGACTGTGATATGATCGGCTGGGTGACTCTGCCTGCTTTTTACCTATGCTGTTTTTAACTGTTTTGTACATGGGATATCGTTTTTTAACTTCTTCTATGTAAGCTGCTATATGTGGGGGGGAATTAAAATTGTTTACATTTGACACTACAACGTTAGTTTCTCACTCCTGTTGTGTTCTGCTCCACAAGTATTCCATCGATTATCTATCCAGTGGATGTGGGGATTTTGGGACTCAGAGTCTGCACGCCTTACACACCCAGAGCCGGTCCTATAGGCTCTGTAGAGTGTAAGTACAATTCTTTAGGGGGAGATATTTATTTTCCTTATATACACAATACTGCACAATTTTGTATATATTTTTTTCTTCTCTTTTATATACATCTAAAAAAGGCTGGATTTTCGCCTATATATCTCTGATAAGTATTTATTTTATTATATCCTGCGCAACACTTTATTACACGATATTCACTATTTTGTGCTAATTGGAGGAAAATGCACTAGTGTTTGCTGCATAATTTGTTTGTCTGCACATTATATATAGCGCTTGTCACTTTATCTGCATTACTTATTTAGAATGTGCAGTGCAGTTTTGGGGTCTAGTACAAAAAAAATAAATACTGGAAATATAAGGGTTCAGAGAAGGGCTACAAAAAATGTAGGAAAAGAACATTCAGGTATGTAGAAATGCTGTCCAAAACAGGATTGTTTTCTCTGGAGAAAATATGTCTTTGTGGGGATCGCGTTATAAATCATACCTACCAGACAATACATGGGCACCCCTAAGATTGGAATAAAAGTGCTTTCATCTTTAAAATATAGAACTTTTCTTTCCTGTTAGGGTGGGTAAATTGTGAAATATAGTGCCATCTTAAGTTGTTTTGGTTGAGTCAATAAATACATTTGTATGTTTTTCTAGATATGAAATGCATACAAGGTTATCACAAGTAAAAGTAGGTAGGGTTAAGTTGATCCAGGGCGCGTCTACTTGCCTTGGAGTCAAGAAGGAATTTTGTTCCCCTTTTAAATGACATTACTGTCACAGTGAAGTTTTTTTTTTTTTTTTTTTTTTTGAATGGTTGATCCTGATGGACTATATGTCTTTTTTCAACCTAATTAACTAAGTAACTATATAACTATGTACTACAGATTTTTTTTCTTTTATTTATATTTTACTGACATTTTTAGAGATGCAGAATAAAAATGGGGATGGGGAAACATATACATACATATGCCAAAACTATATTAAATATGTGCTACTCCATTATATAATCACACTAAATAAACTCCTGGTTAGAAGAGTAATATATTTGAAAATGTGAGATAAATATATGTCTCTTAAGTGTCAAATTTTATCCAGTGTAGTATAGGTATATTTTTGTAACTTTCCTAACAAACCTAATAGCCCATTATTATCGATGGATAGACATTAAAGGGTCTATTCCATAATGAGATAATTGCAGGGAATTGGGAAGGGAATATAAAACATAAGACCAAAGTAGCTGAGTTGGAAAAAGCTCCAATTCAGCTGCATTGCAGAATTTTTTCAAATCGACTACATTGGCCTGAAATACCGGTCTCAATTCTTTACAATTCTCTCTTGTTTAGACCCTTACTTTCCCTTATTTGGGATTTCTTTTTTCTACTCTCTTGAGAAGACCCTTAAGTATCTACAGGGGCATCACACACTGATTTCCCCAAAACACAGCTTACATAATACAACCACAGATCACCTATATACACTGACAAAGCTGACAGCTTCTGTGTAATCATTCCAGGACTTTGCCCTGGAATGTGGGTGGCGGGGTCACTGTCAAACACATGGTCGCCCTATGCCCTTACTATTAGATTCCAAAGGTTACACGCATGTGGTTTTGCCCTCAATAGTTTGGATTAAGGAGGTAATATTGCAAACATATTAAAAGCTTGGACATGGATACATATTTATAAATACTTACAATTACATCTGCTTTGCTGCTTAATCCTTTACCATAATCGTCTGTTGCAATAACTTCAAACTTAAAGTACGATCTTCTCATGTTTTTGAACAGCATCGCAGTCTTGATAATGCCACTGTATATTTCAATGACAAACCCTTCTTTACCATCCGTGATTGCTGGCACAACCAGTTTGTAACTGTTAGTGCTGTAATTGCCAGTGTCTCTGTCTGTAGTCTGCGAGTAGAAATAAAAATAAAAAAAAAAGAGAGTTAAAATATCACAATATGCGGTTACATATGTTTTGCATAATTATCTTTAAAAAAATCTCCTGGCACAAAGAATTTGTGGTCTGTGCATTTGCGAAACTCTAACTGTAAGTTGGGAAAAATTCCCATTTTTAACTAGTGGCAAAATTACCATATGTTGTCTAATTTTCCTATTTTGTAATAGTTAGGATAAAAAACAGTGTGCACAGTTTTTTTTTCTTTTTCTTTTAATGCACTAATGCATCTTATTAGCAAGCTGTCACAGCCCAACCTGAAGGACACTGCTCCCAGATTTAAATAATGCAGATCTATCCTATTAGGGCTTGTCCATGAAGCCAGCCACTCTATGCCTCTGTGTTGTTTCTTTGAAAGTCTGTACTACTGGAACTTTCTTTGCCTTCCACTAAGCTTGCTATGTCTTTCTTTACCTCAACCAAGCTGGCTGAATGGAAAAAATGTTAATTTGACATACTCCAAAATGACCTGTAGGCAGGAAATGACCCAATGTGGAACCATTTATTGGGAACACTTGACTGAGGCCTATTTCTAGCCAGTATTTCTTTCTTCTTATTACTCCGGGAGGTCTCTTGTTTAGTACAAAACCTCTGCACTCCTTCCTGAAAACTTCCTGTATTCCTGTTACAAGTCGGACTTGTTTTGTAACCTTGTTCCAGTTCACTATGCTCTGATTCAGCTTGTTTTCAGATTTGGACTGTCTGCTGGATGCCCTAACCCTTGTGCTTTCTCTGCCTTCCCCTGTGATTGACCTTGGCTGTTGTAGTGATGCTACACTTTGATTTGCTGTTCCATTCCTCTATCTAAAGGGTTTCCTCTCCTCTCATGGTGAGGGTCTGCATCCAAATATGTTTTTGTATGTTATATGAAAGATGGACCATTAAATCATCTCCATTTTGCAGATATCACTGGCTTCCCTGTATCTTTTGTGGTAAAAGGTTAGTTCACCTCCTGCTTTGTTATTGTTACACTGAGGTATCTCCTTCTAACCTCCCACTGTATTGTCATAATAGTGAACCTGCACTGTAGCTATCATTAGGACATCTTTTGGTTTCAAAAAACTTTTCACTCAATTCCTTATGATTAAGTGGCTGTGAAAGATGTACTGGTGACCTCTCAACCTTCCAAATCTTTAACACAAGGCTGCTACACACAAAAAGGGAAAAATCCCTGCTATACTAAATAATATCAACTACTTAAATATATTACATAAAATATTATCTAAACAAATATATATTAGAAGATTAGCCAAAAAAAGGTCTCCTTTTTATATAAAATAAATTATTTACTGAAATATATCTGAGAAATGCAGTATATTTGAGTACAGTGGGCGTTATGTATAAACATTCCCGCACACTAAAGTAATGGGAAGTTGAAAAAACATTTGTTACCAATAATAATAGAAGGGAAATCAAAATGGGAATTTCAAACTGTAAGTCAAAACAGCAGAGTTGGACAAAAATCTCCAATGCAGCTGAATAGGAGAATTTTACAAAATCAGCTACTTTTGCCTTAAGTTTTAAATTCCCTGGAACGGCACACATGGTACAGAATCCCCAAATTTGTTGTAAATCTGCATCATGCATAGGCACACACAGGATAGCACCAATAATAAAAGCTATTCCAGTGTGCTCCTTTATACATCACCATTTGCAGTATCATATGGTATTTGTTTTAACAATGTATAATTTATCTACATTCTATCTACTGGGAGCAATATTCTAACAGGCCTAAATGTTATAACATATGTTCTCAGAAATACAAAATAGTTCATTAGACACATTAGTCTGTTGTAAATATATGTCTCTCAAAAATGTATATAAATATATATTTAGTATTAAACTATAATATGCACTTATACAATATTTCACTGTGCATTAATGTACATCTTAGCCACTGTGGTTTAAAGGTATTTTTGGAGCATGTGTATGAGAAGATTATGTCACTAGGTCACAAAACATACTGAATAATTATTTTTCTATGGCATTGAGATCAGTTGTTATAATGCATTTTAGTTCAAGAGGGACCCACAGAGTCATTTTAAAACTTTGACCTTTGGCTAGCTATTATACATATTACTATGAAAGCATTTCACTGAATAATACTGGGCAATTTATTGCTTGAGGCCAAACAATCCAAATCAGATTACGTGCACCTCTTTGTACTCAAATGCTTCAGACACTCTTAGCAAATTTTAGATGAAAATTAAAAACAGTATAAAAATTAAAAATTCATGAAATATTTACTAGACATGTGCATTCATTTTCGGACGAATGCATTTTCGTCCGAAAATAGCATTTTCGTTCATTCGTCCGAAAAACGAATAACGAAAATGCTAAGCTAACGAAAGCCAAATGAACGAATGGGTAATAAACGAATATCATTTGTTCATTCGTAGTACTATTGGCATTCTATAAGCCTAAACCGACATAATGAACGACTTTCGGTTTATGGAATGCATGTAAGTCTATTGGCATTCTATAAACCGACTCTATTTCGTTGATTTTCGTTTATATTAAACCTTTTGTTCATTCATTCAACTTCTTAGCTTTCTATAAACCGAAACAGAGTCCCCATTCGTAAATTTTTATGAATGGGAACTCTAGTTCGGTTTATAGAAAGCCCATAGTATTACATGTAATCCATAAGCCGAAAGTCTATAAACCGAACGTTTACTGGTGTCTGTAATTTAGCTTCATCTCTTTTTTGTATACACTTCAGGTATAGTCTACCTATTTTGAAATCAAGTAAGCTTTCAGTGTGTTAATTCGTCCCCACCAGGAGAGATGAACTTTTTGTTAGTGTATTTCAATCAATTGAGAAAGTTTATTCCTAATATCTTGTTAATTTTTTCAGGGATTTTTATGCCCAAATAGTCAAGGTTTTTCCTTGAGTTGTCAAATGTGTATAAATCCACAATATCCATGGCCACATTTTCCTGGACATTTCTGATTTGTGTGGTTGTTTTATTAAAATTTAACTTCTAGTTTGCTTATTCTCTAAAGAGAGATGTTTCATTCATCAGGTTAGTGATAGAAGTGGATGGATTTGTCACTGTAAGTACCACATCATTAAAATGTTTAGCTCTTGTTCGACAACCTGTACTCCCCTAATCAGACTGTCATCTCTAATTCAGAGCATGGCTCTAAAAGTAAATATAAGGTTACATAAATCTCAGATTAGGCAATTCATCTTTACAACACTGCTGATTACATTTTATATTGTTTTTTAGTAGTATATGATATTTAATTTGAAAATATTGCTACTTTGTTTATAGAAAAGGGTAAAGGATAGCAAATCAGATACTTCCTTACATGGAAATTTAGACAATATTCAGTAATAATGTACACAGGATTAACCTATAATTGATTCACTGTTAGCTGGTCAGGAGCAACAAATGTTTTCATTATATGTTATGATAGTATTTTTCATCTGTTGATCTCTGGCATCATAAACAGAAAGCACAGTAGAGACAGCATGCATCAATTGCAAATACAGCCTTTTTTCTAGGCCAACATAACCCCACGCTGAAACCAAAGCTAAATAGCTAGTAGCAGAGTCAATGGGACCATACGTCTAGCAGTGAGTAGAGCTGGCAGAGCTATATTAACCTAGGGCTAGTGTGCCAAAAATACTTCCTTTGCATGCATGGAAAGCAAAACATCACCAATCTCTCTAGTAAAAATAGGGTTCAATCTACATGATGCCTGAAAAATTAGAGAGAAACTTAAACCTGAATTAATTAATATTAGCCTGAAGCCAAAGACAAACATACACACATTTCCCTGATTTAGATGTAAAATCTGAACAATGACTATATAAATATATACCATATAACAGACAGAACATCAGTCAGTGTTATCATAACTATAGTTACATTTATGAAATAAGGCATACTTGGCAAAATGTTGTCCTCTTGAGCAATGATTAATTGTGTGACCCAACTTGCCTGCAAGTGGCAGAAACCACATCCCACATTGCAGGGCTTAAGGGACATAACTAAGCCACTATGGCAAATGGGTCTGCTTATGGTATGGATAAAGGATGTTGTCCTCTCCCCTCCTCAAAGGAAACCAAATTGTCCTTGGTGAACATATTCAAAGGCCTATATGAATGAAATCCCCTGCCTCTCTCCAGCACTTGTTGACATTTCATAATAAATGTCAGGTAGCAGTCATCTGAAGATCTAGTGTTATTAAACTGCATGGTGCCTCAGACATTCCTTCCAGCGAGTCTATTAAAATTATATTTCGTGACAGGTTAAAGGATGGCAAATTGGAATTCCACCTTTTTCAAGCTGATGAAATGTAAATAATGAATAGGAAGCCACATATATATACTTACGTTAAATAATCCGGAGATGGAAGAGAAACAGTAGTGTTTCTAAACAGCATGCACTCCCTTAAATGAAAGGTTGTTATGAGTAAAGCACAAATCAGATTTAATATTTGAATATGTGAAAAACGTGTAAAAATCCAATGGAGAAATGCATATTTATAATTTTGCATAGGGCTTAATAATAAATATTTCCAAGAATTATAAAGCAAATAGACTATTAAGATGTTGCTCAAACACATTTAGTCATACTTGCCAACAGTTCCTTTTTTGAGGTTCTGTCCCAGCTTGCACAGGTAGCATTATGTTTAAGGTGTGTATCTCTATTAAACGTACACAGCCTAAATACCAACACATTTGAGCTCCATACATCCAGTACCTGTAGCAGGGATCTAGAGCTCAGTTTTACAGGTGTTTACAAAAGTTGGTAGCTATTTTTAAGAGCACGTAAATAATCATCAACACATTGCATACTGTGGCTAATAAAGCACAAACCACAAAGTAAATTCAAATAACAGGTGAGTTTGAATGCTTTTGTAGCAATGCACAAAAGAAAATGAATACATTTTAAACAGTAAGGAATTACATATAAATTGATTATGCTGAAGGGCTATGGTATTAACAATATCTTAATGTAGAATTGCTCCTGAAGTGGTTCACCTAAGCACAGATGTATAAAAAAATGTCTAGATAGGCAATAGGATGGCTTGTATATTTTTGGAGGCAAAAATGTGGCAATCCCAACTATGTAAGTTTTTAACTAGTTTTAATGTTATATAATATTAAGTAAATTGTCATTTATTATTAGCCATAATTTTGCATTCTACAACAAAAGATATGCTTTGACACATTTAGGTAATTCCTCAGACGTGTGCATATAAATCAGCTGACTTCTTTTATACTTTCCTCTAGTAAAAGCAAATACTTTTCAGATGAAGGTGCAATGCACTCTGTAAATGACATTTAATATTGACCTTAAAAAGCTTTTTGAATGCATGACATTTTATTCGTACAACAAAATACATTTATCTCCTGTTTTATTATTGTTTTGCTCCAAGACAATGGACTTTTCCCCCATATTCTTTATTTATTTATTTATTTTATAAAAAAAATATAGTTAGAAGATTATTCCCAGTGACATTCAACATGGCTGCAGGTTTTAAAAGACTTTGTACTTATTTTTACACAGGTCATTTATCCAACATTTACCAACTGACTCGTTTTCTAGCCAGACTTAGAACGGATTATACCTATGCTCGTATAAATAGAACAAATTAAACTGTATGTTGCATATTGACATATCAATGTTCAATTTGTGTGATATTGTGGGCATAACATGCAGAATGAAATTAATTATACAAGAGGATGTTAAAAAAAACAAACAAAAAAAAGTTATCTCCAATTCCTGGGAGGAGCAATGACAAAGTGGATTTACGCATGCACGCTCCACCAGTTGGAGAATGGGTGTTTGGCAGGTCAGACTCGGGGAGTGGAGGAACCAGATGACACTATTGGCAATCTGAGGAATCCCCTGAGATCCCTTGGTACAAAAAAAGCTTTAATGCAGAGAGAAAATGGCTCTTCTTACTTCTAGCTTCATTGTACAAGTGGCACTTTTTATTCAAAGATCGTCTTAATGCTGGGAACTGACTGCCACTGCAGGCTTCCCAAGTCCTTCAAATTAAAAGTGAGTTAAGATCCATTGGGTCCTGACAAAGCCCTGATTGTGGAGGCATAAAGCAGACACTGGTATTTTCTTCTGGTGGAAGGCAATAATTCTCTAGGCAATCTTTCTTTTGGAGCATAACTGTACTACCAGAACCTTTTGCAATTGCATTCTGCATAACCATAGAAAGATGTAGGTTCAGACTGTCAATACAAATCTCATGTTAGTGTCTGAATACAGAATCAATGATATCTATAAATGAACTGTCTGCTCCAATTAAACGGGCCACTTATTTGATTTTTCAACTTCATTGGGTATATGATTGGCATATTGAAGACTAAAATAATTGATGCTGTAAGGAACTGTTTATGTATTGTTGTTATAACTATAAAAAATTTTGTGTTGCATCGTACATTGGCAAGTGATCTTTGCTGATACTGGCAAGAGGAAAAGGTGTCTTTAAAATAACATTATTGACCTTTTAGTTAAAACCATCAATCAGGTAGGGTGTTTTGTTAGATCCAGGTGCTAGGTATCAATAATTCTTGATGAGAAAGTTTCCTGGCAAACGATCAGCGTTTTACAAGCTTTATATCTATTTAAGTATATAGAAAGACAAGAGTGCCTATGTAATGAACTGATATTTTGTGCATAGTATTTGCAAAGTTGGTTATGCATCGTATTTACAAATGTGAGTTATGTTCCTATGGAAGTGGCAAATACAACACGTTTCTAAAATAAATCTGTGTTCCTGGATTAGAGCATAGCATATTCCCGTATATTCAAACAAAATTCCTGATGGCTGGGAAAGACAATGCAGAAGTTTGGAAAGTGCCTACCCACCATGTAGTTAGCAGCTCCAACGGATATTAATTCCCTGCTCTTTAGCTCTGCAAGAGGCACCAGTAACAGGAGAGTGTGTATGCCAGTGGAAGCAATACTGTACAACTGTTTGTATCTAGTTAATTCTATACTTATAGGTTAAACAAAGTATCAACATCATTTCCTGGCTAGCTGCATACTGATGTGAGCTATGCTATACCATCTATAGCTGGCTAACTACACACTGATGGGAGCCATATACATTAATATATATATATATATATACAAGTCCAAAACGAGAAAGAAATACACTCACTCACGGGTCTTTAGTTCAAACAATGTTGGTATTTTTAGTCGATTTTCATGTAGTAACAATTAGATACATATTGACATGTGGTCGACGTTTCGGTCCGAATCACGGACCTTTATCAAGACTTCAGTCTTGGGCTATGGGCTACACGACACCTGGGCACTTTTCACCTTTTTGGATCACACCAGCTGAGTGCACCACTTCTGGACCTTATATATATATATATATATATTAAACACCAGCCTTTTTTCAAAACTTTCATTATATTAATATTCTATTAACTGTACTTTACCACTTTCAGTTTGACAAATGCAGGGTCAATAAGTTTTTTGTGGGGAAGATAAGACTGTGAATTTAAAAGAGGAATATTAAACAGAGCAGGTATAATTACAATGTGTTACTGCATTATACATTAACTACAGAGTTGTACGTTTTGTTACTGTCAGACCTATCCAATGACAAAGTTGTAAAATTTCTCTATTTAAGGAATATTTAAAATCTGCTTCAAAAAGATATTGCTCACTGAACTTCAAGACGCCTTTCCTAACTTATTTATATTACTCATAAAATATGTATTTTTCAGGTGCATTGAGGATCCATTGATCCTTTGCTATTTAGGATATATATATTTATACTTGTATAGGATCTATTTGCTTTAATTTCAAACACTGACTTGTAATTGATGCCTGTTTCTGGCCTAAACTACTCTATTTTGAAACCATTTCAGTGTTTAAAACTTTTAAACATTATATTTTTGGAACTTCTCATTTTAGTCTTATGTAACTTTTTGGAAAGATACACTACGTGGACAAAAGCATTGGGTTACCTGAACATTAAAGCAACAGGGACTTTTATGGTATCACATTCTAAACATATGGACATTAACATGCAGTCAATTCCCCTTTTGTAGCTATATGAGTTCCCACTCTTCTGGGAAAGTTTTCCACAACATTTTGGAATTTTTGTGTGGGAATTTTTGTGAATTCATCCAGTTGAGAATTTGTGGGATCAGGCACTGATGTTTGACAAGAAGGCATGGCTTGTAACCTCAATTCTAGTTCATCCCAAAGTTGTAAGATGGGGTTGAGGTCAGGGCTTTGTGCAGGTAAGTCAAGTTTTCCTACAGCAAATTCATCCAACCATGTATTACGGACCTTGCTTTGTGCACTGGAGCACAGTCAAGCTACAATAGAAAAGGGCCTTCATCAAATGGTTCCCTCAAAGTTGGAAGCATAGCATTGTCCAACATTTCTTGGTATGCTGAAAAATTAAGATTTCCCTTCACTGGAAGTAAGGGGCCCTACTCAACTCCTGAAAAAACAGCCTCATATCATTGACTGTGGAATATCTAGCAGCAATCAAATTTCTCAAACTGACTTATTGCAAAGGTGGCATCCTGTAACAGTACCACGCTTAAATTCACTGAGCTCTTCAGAATGACCCATTATTTTCACAAATGTCTGTAAATGCAGACTGCATGGCTGGGTGCTTGATTTTATACACCTGTGGCAATGGGTATGATTGAAAAACCTGATTTCAATAATTAAGTGGTGTGTGCCAATACTTTTGTACATATAGTGTGCATGAGGACCTGAACTGCGTTGATAAGTGCTTTACTAAAGAATATGTTAAAACTGAAATTCAGTTAATCCAAATAGCAATTCCATATTATTGCCACATCAACATTTTAAAATTATCGTCTTCAGGACTTTGAAAACATTTTCACAAGCTCTAAATAATCTTTTCATGTGTAAATGTCATTCTGAGAAACAATCAGACAAATATAAAATTTTAAACAGGTATACAATGTACTAACGGACCACTCCAAACTACTTTTTTCATACACATTAAATTCAAATAACCAACTATAAAAATGAATGTGTTTATTACAATTTTAATATCTGTATTCTAAATATGTTTAATTTACACACATCCTTAAGACTTGGGAAGACCAACTCGGGCTGGGTCTTAAGGAACATCAAAGTTAAGCTTGTGTTGGACATTTCAGAGGATTTGCCTGTCACTACGGCTACAGAAGGCAGGTTGTAAAAGGCTTTTGTTTGTTATAGTTATGTTTAAATAAACTTGTGGCCATGGCCTTTGTCATAATTGGTGTCATGTCTTTTTCTTTGGTGTATGGTCAAATGGGAGTGTATTTGGCATAGGCCTTGAGCAGGCATGCTCCCCTGTAGAGTGTTGAATGCATGTGACAAAAGGGAACCAAATAAACAAGGAATGGATCCCATAGCAACTACCTTTGGTGACTGACTGATTTCCTTATGAACACGTATGAATTATACTTGTGCAGGGCAGCATGTAAATGTTATGTGTTACTCCAAAAAAAATGCTGAACATACATACGGGGGTGGTCCTCTCCCCGTTTTCTGACTCATCAGTCCGTGGATGTTATGCACTTCATTTGTATCTTCCATTTTTATGATAATAAAGCACCTTATTTTAACCATCCCGGAGCGTGGAGTGCACACCTTCCTCTTGCTTTTGTGTATACATACATACACATGGAATCAAAACTAGGTGGAGTTAAAGTAAAACCGATTCAGGTTAATAGCAAAAAAATTTCTTGGATCGGCCCATAATGCTTAATAATAATTGTAATCATTTTCCATTAACTGTAGGTTCTGTAAAACGTTACTGTCTGAAATACTAGCATGCTTTCTTTCTGCCATAGAAATAATAAAAATGCTATACTCTCTAAATTAACCATGTTCAGTAAAATATCTATTATGGAATGCCAACACATTTCGAAGATACATGTATGATGTGCATAATAACTGAACTAACATGAAGCAATATTAGAGTAATTATCTAATTTGAGGTTTATAGGTTATTTTTTAAGTTTTCAGGAAAAATCTAACTACATACCAACCATAGCCACTGTGTCATGAATAATAAAATTAAATACCAAATTAGTACACTGCTAACATCAATGATACTAGTCTTTAGCTAGCAAATAATTAGCTTAGTAGGTATATTAATATAAAACATACTTACCTATATCAGGTGCCCCTGCAGCATGGCCATAGTCACGTAGATGGTGCACCTGTGCACTCACCTGGCATGCAATGGAATCCACCATGGCACAAAGCATGCTGGGTAGATACCACATCATACCAGGTCAGTGCACAGGCAAACCATCTACTTCATCAGGGACCATGCCGCAGGAGCACCAAAAATAGGCAATTCTATTTTACATTTATGTAACTACTTAACTATTAATTTGTTCACTGCAGGAGAGTATAAAATGATCAACAACACTGATCAACAATTGCATGCCATAACAATGATGAAAACTAGGCTGCCCATAAAAGAAAGAGGTGAAGAATAAAATACATCAGTGAGTAATACAAAAAAAAATCCCCAAAGCTCCAAAATGTTAAATATAAAGCTTGGTATCATGTAATCAAGATTTAAATAGCTTCAAGTGTTATTTAATTCAATAGAACCACTGAAGAGAGGAAAATAGAATTAAAAAAAAATAACAGTCTTAAGCAATACAATGCAATAAGCTTTAATTTTATCTAGTGATATGTCTGAGAATTTAAATGATTTGCAAATAAATAAGTGAAACCCCTCTGGTTTCCCACTTTATGAATTACTTTTTAATGGAACTCTTGTCTACTCCTTTGATGTAATTCACTACACAACCTGCATGTTTAGGCACTTTACTGGGATTGTACCATAGTTAAGTATATTTTATAAGCTGAAAATCCTCGCTGCAATCATTGCTAATTTTCATTCACTGCTGTCATTCCAACAACTTTGGATTTTATAGAATACCCCCTGGTCTTACGATTATTTAGCACAATGCCTAACAATTTATTTAAGCATTGAGATTTATATAGTGTATAGCATTGTTTGATATTCTGCCTTATTATTCAAGTTTGCTGAAATGTGACTTCCCAGTAGACAACATGGAGACTGTTTTGTATAACAGATGATAGCAAACATAGAAAAATAATTAATATAAATGAATATATAATTATATACCATCATGGCAGAAGTCCACCCTACACACTTTAATATAAATGATCTGCATTAGAAACATTGAACTCATTCCATGATGGGCCTAAGCTTACAAAGGTTTTAGATCGTTCTGATTATCATGTAATTAAATGATAAACAAAAATGCTTTTTTTTGCCCCCACTATCCTTGCTAGAGTCATGTAGTCCAGTAAACATATATACAAAATATATGTGAGATAACATTAAGTGGTCTTGCTATGCAAGAACACTTAATGACAAAATCTCACAATCTGTAAAAGTAAGTATCAAAGGGAGAAACGTTAATCAGTAAAAACAAGCTATTCCTAAACTACTTAAACTATAGAATTCATAAATGAATGTCAAGACCAAATCAAAATAAGACATCATCCAATAAATTTTTAATAAATATCTTGAAGTTACTAGTTCCCAATTACTGTTTTAGTCTCTGAAAACCATCATCCAAACAGTGTCCGAGAAATGGTGCTCTGTACAGAAACAACATCATCGTAAATCCCCCTGTGAGAAAACTGTACTAGTGAAGACTGTGCAATAATTGTGAATGCCAGTTATTGACTATGGTGATATGTTATAGGCACATGTGCCACAGACCTCTATCATTACACTAAATACTCTGTACGATTCACTGTGTTTTTCTGTCCTTCAGTGCTGATGCACTGCCAATCACCGATATGTTAAAATGACTTAAGTGGGTGAATTTTGACTCCAAGTGTACTCTTTTCCTAGCTTGACTAGTTCATAACCACTTCTCTGAAATACTCCACCAGTACATGAGAAGTATTCTGAACAGGTCCATCTCCAGCACTTTACTTAACCATCCCGCATTACAAAAAGGGGGTTACCACATCTTACAGAACTCGTCAAGCATGGGATAACATTTGAGAATCCACCAAATCTTCCACTAGTATAAAATCCCTGGAGATGTCTGCCTCATTTAATCTCAAACCAAAATATACCTATTTTGATTATACTAATAAAGTATTTAAGCCAGGAAATGTACAGTACAGTTATATAACCTATGTTTTTTAAGTTACTTTTGTCCATTATTCAGGGGTTGTTACTATTATCCAATTTAACGCTACTTGACCCCACATGACAGCCTTGTAAATGTATAACCATGTACTTTTTTTCTGTAGGTTTATATATGTATCCTTATAAAATATCAGCATGTATTGATACAAGTAGAGATCATACAGCATATGTTCACATGTTCAACATGGCATTGGCCTAGTGTTTCTGTGGCAAATGTTGCCCATTAATCCAGCAGAGCATTTGGTGTGGTTTTGGACAAGAAGGCCTGGCTCACAATCTACATTCCAGTTCATCACAAAAGTATTCAGTGGGGTTGAGATCAAGGCTCTGTGTGAGCCAGTCAAGTTCTCCCATGCCAAACTCATCCAACCATGTGTTTATGGACCTTGCTTTGTGCATTGTGGCACAGTCATGCTGAAATAAAATTGGCCTGTTTTTCAGGGTTTCCAGTGAAGGGAAATCTTAATGCTTCAGCATAGCAACACATTTAGGACAATGCTATGCTTCCAACTTACTGGGACTCCTCCTGTAGCACAGGCACGGAATGTTCTCGGAGTATACTGACTCAGGAACCACTTTGATAGTTTGCAAGTCTCCACAGACATCTTAGGCTTGCACTGCCAAAATCTTACAAAGTTACTTGTGTATATAATTTTACTGAGGAAGCCAAATTCCTCTTTACCAAAATATGTCATATCTCTCTTGAATTTCTGTACAAGACTCTCTCAAAGGACTTTGTATTAATAGGAAAAAGCAGACCTTGGAAAGTGCTAAAATGTGTTTAATGTTATATGGATAAAAAATGCCACATCAAATTGTTTTTGGTAGTGCTCTTTTTAAAAAATCACTACAAAATGAGTTATGGATCTTCTTATACATTGTTAAAGATCATTTCTAGTAAATGTATCTTTTCTATTATTCAGAGAGACTTCATACCCCCCACTGTGGAGTTTCTTTCCATGGCCAGATTGTCAAATGCCCCATACTGTTTCTACCTCTCTCCTTGTATTCTTAAAATGTTCAAATGAGACATATATATGTGTGTGTGTGTGTGTGTGTGTGTGTGTGTGTGTGTCTGTGTGTGTATTTCTACACACATCTCTATGGAGATTACATATACATATATACACATACATATGCACACTATTTATTAACCATAAATAATCTTTATTATAATATACTGCAGTTCCACAAATTATATAAATTCTGCAGGGGTGGTTTTTTTTCTTCTCTAATATCCAAAGGAAAAAACACACATATCTTTTATTTATAAAGCACTAAATAGACTCCTAGCCTTGAATCATCATGCACTCCTAGCTTTGAAACAACATATTCCTGTGGCATGGCAACAGATATTACAGAAAAAGAGCATCAGTATTTTCACTCAACTTGCCTAGGGTATTCATCTATTTCCATTTTATTCTCTGCAGGACGAGTTTCAGTATTTGGTTGTCCACAATAAACAATCTTGTCAAATTCCTTGTGTCAGCACAATAAATTGTGGGATTGGGGTACTTCTAATTAAGCCACTTTTTACTTGTTAAACTTGTATTATAACTGGTGCATTTAACATTCACAGGTATAAAAGTTCATGTAAAAACATAGTGTGAGGACACACTATGATGATGTCCGCTGAGAATTGGATCCGGAAGTCTCCTCTGCCCGTTCATCCTCATTATCCACTGTTCCTACATCTGATACATCGATAATACAGTGGCGTCGGAAGGACTGCTGCGATTGTTTTATTTGCTGTTTTATTAATTCTCTATGTAAGCCTCAGTATTTTAGGGGGCCATTAAAGTATACAGTTATTACATACTTCACTATATTTGGCATCTTTCATTTGTATTTATGGAATATGTCATCCCCCTGACGAATGAGCTGAGAGATTTCTTCAAAACACCTGCGCATTATAGGACCTTGAGTCCATCTACTGTTAACACTCAGAGCCGGTTATTTGGGGGTCTATACTGTGTGATTGCATTTCCATTGGGGTGGAATTACCAGTCCTCATTTCCCTATTAACAATACTACACATTGTTCTTTGTATTTCTTCTTATTTTTCATATGTCCTACTGGAAAACATTTTTATTTTGCGCAACACTTTCTCACTTTTTTATTCACTTTTCTGTGCCCTTTTGGGGGAATTGCACTAGTGTTTGCTGCATATTTTTGTTTTCCACTAAGAAAGAGTAGTGCAGAAAAAGGGAAGTTAAAGGGAGTGCAATAAATCTTCTGTAAATGTGACCTTATATAAACTATATATATATATATATATATATATATATATATATATATATATATATTTGTATATATACAAACTTATACAAGTTAGAACCTGCCAGCCTGAGTCTCCACTATTCACAGGAAGTACAAGGCAATGCTGGCTGATGGTTGAGAGGCTGCTGCCTGTCAGCTCTGGAGCTTCCCTGCTGATGTCAGCTCCCAGCTGGAGGGCTGTAAATTGCACAGGCTCTCAGCTCCCTCCCGCCTGCACACAACATTGTGTTGCCGGTTTTCTAGTAATACTGGCACCGGCTTCACATTGCAGATGTTTGAGAACTACATATGCCATGATGCACAGTCAGTTATAAGGGATATGCCAAGGTTAGTCTTCATGGTTCTAAGGCTTTGTGTTGTATTGTATTTAGGTTTAAATTTATTCCATAAATTTAAGGGACACCTAAACATTGTTTTTGCTTTGCATGTAAAAAAAAACAAGGATTGAGAATTATTTATACATTGTGTTAGCAAAACTGCAAGCAAATATATAATTACAAGAACATTGTGTTTTAAAGGGACTGGATGGTGCCTAACATGTCTCCTCCAAATGTTAATGCATATTCAAGATATTTTAGAATACATTTAAAAATATATAAAAAGATATAGATAGAAGAAATTGCACATTTGCAAGTTTGTTTTTTTTTGCAATATTCAGAAATGCCCACCTTTTACTGATTGATAAATAATACTTTGTTTTTGTTTTTCCAGCAGCAACAAATAAGAATCATTCCCATTCATTTTAATTGGTTTTCCTGTCCCTAGTGAAGTTATCTGTGCTGCTCTAGCAAGTGGCCACACATCTACAAGGCAATGATAATTAGTTATCTGTCGTTGTCGTCGTCATTGTTGTCCATCAAAACAAAAAGAGAACTAAGTCAAATAAGCCTGTTTATGTCAACTGTAAACACATTGGTACAGTATAAAACAGTACTGAGCTCATTTGCAACCAGACATTGGCCATTTGCCAGACAGTATGGCTGCTAAAAACATCAACATCATGTTTTTATTTTACCTGTTGCAAATCCCTATACACTGAGCAGCTCAATATATTTACAGAGATACAGTCACCATACAGAGAGCAGCTCAGTCTTTATACAGAGGTACAGTCACATAAATAAATGGGTCGGCTATAAGCATCTGCCAAGTTCTTTCATATGCAACCTTAAAAGCATGAATACATCTGAAACCCATCACAAGGGCTTTGAGGGAGGCATCCACTGAATACCGTATAGCGCATTGTTAATTATTTTTTTATTCTCTACAAGGTATAGGCAATATTTAGGTGATACGGTCACTTTAGCCCCCTTTAGTGACAGGACTGTTGTGAAATTGCTGTACCCTTGCTGACAATGGCTGTTTTAACATTTAATGTACCCACACATACTATATACCGTTTGTTTATTGCCATAAAAATGACTTTCTTTAGATACCATTATTTTTATGATATCATGTAATTTACTATACAAAGAGCATAAAATATAATAAGACAATACAAATAAACACTTTTTCCATTTATGACCTGAAAAATCTTTTACGCAATAACAAATGGTAAAAAAAAGACCCCCTTCAAATAGTTTCTAAATTGTGTCCCGAGTTGAGAAATATGAATGATTACATGTTTTCTGTTGTTGTTTTTCAAGTTATAGGGCAATATCCAAAAGTAGTGTTTTTTTTGTGTCCTATCGTTTTTCTCTACAGTGACCTTTTGACCATAACTCTAAACCTAACTCTTGTACTAGCCCTAATTCTAATCCTAACTCTATATATGTAAATGGAACTCTAACACTAACCGTAGGTCTGGGGTTAATAGATTTAAGGTTAGTATGCTCCTTTTTACCCCTAAATGTAATTGGATTACTACCTTGGGGAAGTGAAGCAGCAGAGTGACTAAATTGGATTCTGATCCCTTCTAACGCTCTTGCCAGATATGGGCAAGCACCATATTGGAGGACCATGCGCTTGGGGGTGCAAATTTTGGTGCTGCATGATGGTCCCACATCACATGCAATGTTATTCATATGCAAGGGCAGGCCAGATGGGTCAGAGACCTAGAACACCACTGCATTAAAGGTCATATCAATCTAGCTATGTAGCTACCATCTATGCACTCACGCTTAGTGTTCCAGTTGATAGACCCTCGTTACTGCTTTGTCTTAGCTTGCTGGTTCTTTCCTGGATAGAGTATTTCCAAGTAGTTGCAACATCGTTTGAAGACATTTCTTAGCATCCCCCACCAAATTGGGCTAAGACCAGTTGGAGTCCAGTTTGATTGTATATTTAAATGTTTTCAGTGCTGTTTATGTATATGTTTTTATGTAAAGCAAGAACTGTCCTATACATTAAAATTCCTTTGTTCTGATACATCATATTTATATTAAATGTTCAGTTGGTTTGAACTTTCATTTTAGCTTCTTTTCACTTTATAAAGGGAGAATGCAGGGGAAATGGTTTTGTAGGTCACTCCTGTTTTACTATATTCCTTGATAATAACTACATGCTGAAAACAGTTGCCTACTATGCAATGAACTGCACAAAAAAGTAGATATTCTTTTTGGTATCCATATTGCGTGTGATTTATACAGGAGACCTCATTTACTTTTAAATCTACTCACACAGGTGGACATCAATATACTACTTGCATATATTTCTATTGCACCAAGTGAGTTTATCCCCTGGGATTCTGCATTATACAGTGGAAAAGAGAAAAATCATTGAATGCATTACACTGCAGCATGGAGAGTAAGGCTGCTTTTGTACCTCAGATTACCCACTGATCTTGTGCTATATATTAATACAAGAAAAATATATGGATGCACTGAACACACGCAGTGTTAATTGCATTGCTGAAATTTTTGTATAATTTTTGTCAGCTGCACGATCTCACTGCCAAAAACAAAACGAAAACTAAAAAAAAAGTTAATAGGACGAAAACCATGACTAAAATCCATTGTAATATTCCACAATGAATGAAAACGTGACTAAAATGTTAGGGAGGGACTATTGCTTTTACCTTTTTAGACTTCCAGTACTGTTTCCCTCAGATCTCTTCTAAAGCCCCCTAACTCCATTGGCAGCTGGTTTACCTGTACCTGTCTGCCGCCTGGAACAATCCCATGCAGAGGAAGAGGATACTCCTCCATTTTAATGCTCGTTCAGCTTTCTCAAACCTTTTCTTTCTCTCACTGCTGGAGATTTAGTCAACTAACACTAGACTAAAACTGGAATAATTCAGATGACTACAATATGACTAAACAAAAATGGCATTTTGTCAAAAGACTAAAACGAAATCTAAATTTGCTGTCAAAATTAACACTGCAAAAAACAAAGTTATGGTGGGAAAACCCCTCCACTTCAGGAGGGAAATCAGGAGGCAGCAGAGGCAATATTAAACACATATCTATGCACACCAGATAAGCCAGGAGACTTTTCCCACAGAAATTCGAAGCTTGCAGTGCTACCACCACTGTAAGGCAAAGTCCTGCCGAAAAGACCCATTGTGTAATAAAATAAAAATCATTAAAAAATAACATGATAAATGAAATACATAGATATAAAATAAATGAACATAATATATATATTTTTTTATTAAAATTAAAAAATGCTTATATTAATGTAAATATGCTATAATATAGAAAATGCATTGTAAATGCATATTTTTGTGCTTCAAATATGTTCACTTTAATTCTTCTATACTTTTCAATTTCAGTTCTCCAGAAACATCCCAGTATTTGTATCTTCCCCGTATTAGAAAGATAGAGACAACAATCATCGATTGTTGGCTTCACTACTTTTTGTTCCTATTTGTTTCATACAACTCAATATACGTCAATTTCCAAAAGTGTATAATGTAATCCAATATATATATATATATATATACATATACACAAACTAAAATGTCTGCCATAAATGGATGTAGATCATTTACATCACTTCATAAAAACCTAGAATTGTCTAAATTACTGTATTTTCAACTTCCAATTAATACAATATGAACATCGAAAAAAAAGACTGCTAGTCCAACTGTCCATTTATTGCTAAGGTTGTCTGTGCTGGAACACCAGGGTTACAAAATATTAATTTTAAACAGGAATAATTACTGACATTGCAGCTGGTGGTCGATATCATACATAATATCATACTGTGGAAGTCAATGTTGTGGGCCATAGTTCTATTATGTATGAACAGTTGCTGGCCTTCTTGAAGCTTTGGTATCTGAGTTTCAATAAGAAATGATAGAGTTCAAACACCATCTGCCAGATTTTGATCTTGAGTAAGGATTCTCAGAGACAATGCAATCTTGATTTATAAAGGAAATGTTATTGTTTCAGAATATTGTATTCATCTCTCTTACATACAGGGAATACAGGTCTTATTAAAAGACAATTTATGCAAAATATAGCTATATAGCAGCAAAACATTTTTTATAGGATAGCACTTTTTGCTTTTTCATATTCCCAAAATTAAGATTGAGCCCTGCTAGTCACATAATAATGACTGGGCTAGTACACACAAACATTAGTATATCTTAAGCTATTTGAGGACTTCAACTGAAACCTGAATTTTCACTGATATTTGATTAGGTCGGCAAATTAAGGCATTTACTACTTTAACAGCATATTTTGTGATGCTTCTACAGGTTGAGTATCCCTTATCTAGAAATCCATTATCCAAAATGATCAGTTATCCAAAATAAGTTTGGTTTTTGCCACAAGTTGCAAATTTCACACTCAAGTCAGAATGCCAGCACACAATAGTTTATTCAGTGTTCAACTCCGTTAAGCTATAATATTGTCTTTCCATACATGCTCAGGTTCACCCATGCCCACATGATGCCCCACATCACAGTCAATGTGATTTATTTTCTCTCTACATTGATACTTCTGTATTTCATCAGTGCTGATGGCTTTAATATATCTTACTGGATAAGAGATACTCCACCTGTAGTACGTTTTTGTCTTTATCTTAAATAAAGTATTCCTCAGCAAACCCGAAGTGCTAGTTAATGTGTTTGACATATAAAGACTTTGACTGATCTTCTAACCTTGTGCGTTCTCTTATGATTGCCTATCTCTCAGTTGTGTAGAATGTGATCTATGCTTAATCCACGTTATTATACTTTTGCATGGCTGGTTGATCCACTTGTCCTCCACTACCCTCTATTATAAGTCGAATATGTCCCAATACTAAGGTTTAGGTGCTTTTATCTGCTTTTCCATGGGCTACCATAAATGGAATGACTCATAATAACATTGTCTCCTTTTATTTTAAACCTAAATTATATGTTATCAATTGATTAATTGTGAGCTTAGTAATATAGCAGGTTTAAAATTAGCAAATGAATGAAACTGCACAAATCAAATGTTAAAGATATACTAAACATGTTTTAACTTGTTTCTATTATAGAATGACATTTTATATTCTGGTTGGCAGTCTCCATTATTCACTGTGAAGCATGAAGGCATATCTGGTTGCCGACTGTCACTCACTTCTCATTATGATATCTAATCAATTGAGTGGCTCTAATCTGACCCTCTAGTGATTAGATGTCAAAGTGAGATTTTTAGTCAGTTGCCTTAATGTTGGTTAGCATACATCAGGCACAAATGGTAATGAGCAAGGGTTCAAGTGCCAGCAGGAGCACACAACCAAATAAGCTCTCGGTGAGAGGCAGAGCTGAATGTTAAACTGCATGTATGTGTTAAAATGCACGCTAGGTTTTACCTTCATATTACCTCAAAATGGGTTTAGAAGCTATGGCATCCCTGGAAATCCTGATTCCCCTAAAATCAAAACTGAACACCTAACTTCACTTTACCACACATTGTCCAACTTAGCATTGGAGCATATTGGTCAAGGCCACCTCAACTCTAATACGGGGATGGGACACTTCATCGCGGCTGCTTCCGCGCAGCCGCTTCACCGCCGACAGTACAGCACAAGACAGATCGTCGCTGGAGATTTCATCGCGGGACATTTCATCGCTAAAGGTAAGTATTTTACCGATTTTAGTTGGTTTAGAATTAGGGTTTAGGGGGTTAGAATTAGGTTTAGTGTTTAGTGTTAGGGGTTAATTTTACTATTAGGGGTCGGGGGTTAGTATTAGGGTTAGTATTAGGGTTTAGGGGGTTAACTTTAGTATTAGGGTTAGTATTGGGGTTTAGGGGGTTAACTTTAGTATTAGGGGTCGGGGATTAGTATTAGTGTTAGTATTAGGGGTCGGGGTTAGTATTAGGGGTCGGGGGTTAGTATTAGGGGTCGGGGGTTAGTATTAGGGTTTAGGGGGTTAGTATTAGGGTTAGTATTGGGGTTTAGGGGGTTAACTTTAGTATTAGGGTTAGTATTGGGGTTTAGGGGGTTAACTTTAGTATTAGGGGTCGGGGATTAGTATTAGTGTTAGTATTAGGGGTCGGGGTTAGTATTAGGGGTCGGGGGTTAGTATTAGGGGTCGGGGGTTAGTATTAGGGTTTAGGGGGTTAATTTTAGTGTTAGTATTGGGGTTTAGTGTTTAGTGTTACTATTGGGGGGGAATCATTTATTAGGGGGGGTTATTTTCGTTTTACTTTTAGATTTGTAAGAGCTGACAGTTCAGCGCTGAACTGTCAGCTCTTACATAGCTGCAGCCGCGGTGAAACGGCCGCGTTATACTTCATTGCTGACAGTTCAGCGTTCTAACTGCCGCGCTGAACTGTCAGCGATGAAAATGCGGCGAAGAAGTGTCCTAGACCCCTCTAATACTGCTCTTTCTTACTTTCGTCCTTTTTTTCCTTTATGTTATGAGTTTTTATTATTATTATTATTTTTCTGGCAATTGTCAGTTTTACATATTGTAAGTATTAATTGACAATTAATAATTAATTATTAATTAATTGATTAATTGATACTGTGTATTTTTAATTTGTAATGTTTACATGCTATGTGAAATTATCTCAATCTGACGTTCATTGCATTATATATTTTATATTTTTATAATTGATTTTAAGAAATGTGAAAAAAAAAAGAATTTAAAAAACCACATGCAATGTTATGCTATAAGGGAAACAAAAGATATATGACGTATTCACCATGTTATAGTTATAAATGTTAATTTTGTACTATTTACATTAAGCTAATTAATGCTTAACATTGCATGTGTAGAGAGGGCAGTTTGTTATTTTCATTATGTTTAAATACCAATTTTAAACTAACAATGCTTATCCAATAAGTGCTACGATCTGTACAGCATGGGCTATAAGCTTGGTTTTCTTTTCTTTTCTTTTTTTATATATATCGGGACCTTGTTATTGACACATGAGTTATTGGGTAGAATAAAGCTAATTAAAAGCATTTTAAATGTAAATAAATGAAATGTATGATTGAACTAAATTACAAACAGTTCATGTCAGCCTATTAATGTGTTATATTCTTTGCTTCCTCAGAAATCTTGTTAATCTGCTGGAAACATAATTAAACTGCTAATTATTTTTATAATGAACCACAATACCAGTCCAACCACCATGACAGAGAACTGTTACTAATGCAAACACACAGACCATTTAATATACTCTCTTACTTTGGTGTATGATTTGTTTCTTGTATGTACTACAAAGTGATACAAGAAACATCATGGAAGTCCATGAAACTGACTGAACATTATGGGCTCAATTATGGGCTACTTTTTTTTTTTAAATCCAAAGAAATAACATCATATTCCACAAATGAAAAGTATGTAGGTCTAGAGATTCACAGTAACAGTTAGCATGCACTTTTAATATATTCAAACAATAAACATAACTCTAGCTAGATAAGACACACACCTATAAGACAAAATACAAACACCCAAAAAAATAATAATGATTTACTACATCCTCAAACAGGTCAAGTTTAACACAACAATTCATTGCTACTTTTTTGTACATATTGAATTTGAAACATATTTATTTGAATGTGATTGTTATGCCTTTAGTTTGACAGTGATTCTGTCAGAGATGGGACCAAGTACACATATGGATAACTTCCCTGTAGCATAATTGACATTTTTTTCCCCCGCCTTCAATGCACTTGTGTGATTAATTACACAGTAATTAGTGGTGCATATATTCAAGTAGCTCAGGAGTGTAATACAAATAAGCACTTGTGTGAAAAGCAACTTTTTTGCACCTTGTGATGTCATTTTCAATATTGAAAAGATCACAACCAGCCTTCTTTGAGTTTTGTCAATATATTGGCCAAATGAGTGTGCATGGGTTTTTATACAAAAAAATATTACTAACACTGGTTGAATCAGCTGCTTTCCCATGTTGGCCCTGCCAGTTATAGATCATGGTGGTTCTATGAATTGATAGCCATCTGATTGTGATATATTGCTGCCTCCTAGCCCAATGTACATCATATAACTAGTACCATGCATTCACCACTATACACTGTGAGATATATTATTCCGCTTGCCACAGCGCCAGCGTACATTAGAAATGTTCTATATTACCTTTATCTAATGTGAGCAAGTTGTCCACCTTGGCTTTGGGTAATGTAGAACATTTTTATGGCTGGTGCTGCCGAAATGACTGATTAACTTAAAGTATCCATTATCTGAAATGCTGCTGGTCCCACGCATTTTGAATAAGGGATACTTGTATTTGTTTTGATGTCTAGTGCAGTGACAAACCTGCAATGCATTGTATGAGCCACCTGTGATTTCCCAGCAGGCCCTGAAAAAACTAAGGTATTATATAAACATCTGGATAAACGTCAGTAAGTGAAACAGGACGTTTAATGTCCCCCATCATCTTCATCAAAGTTGAGAAAGGCTCCAAATTCTGAGAATCCAGATTACTTAATTTATTGAGTTCAGAATTATTACAAATGATCACCTTCTGAATCTATTTTTGCATCAGTCAATAGATCCAAGGGTAAAAATAAGTGTTACAAAATAGTTACATATCTAAGGAAGACATTATTTTACTTATAACATTATTATATTATGGCACACAGCAAATTATGCATGGGAATTGTATTATTTTGTATTCAGTCTTACCTTCACCTTGAGTACTGAGGCAAACATCCTGGCATCTTCTGATACTCCACCCAGATATAGTTTTTTGGAAAAGACTGGTGCATGATCATTTTCATCCTGTATTTCAATGAACACCACAGCTGTATTACCTGAAGGTAAATTTTGACAAAATATAATATCTGGACATAACCAAGAAAGAAAAGCATGGGTTTAAAGTGGCATCATTTCTTAAAATAATAAAAGTTCATGTTCATTTTTTTCTATATGTATTTTTATTGAACTTTTATAATTTTAACATTGATAGTCGTAACAAACTTTTCACGTCATACAATGAAAAGAAGGAAAATATTAATATATCTACATCATTGCTATTTAGCAGTGCTTCAAAAGGTTTGAGAAGCACTGCTCTATAGATTGTTAAATAGGTACATATATACAACTATAATATTTCAGTTTTTTTTTTTTTTTTTTTAGAGACTGAAGATTTAAAACTAAAAATACAAATAAATGTTTGATATACATACATCCACTGCTAAAAATGATCTTTATATTATAATATATGGGGTTTACTTATTTCATTTTTGCTAATTATATTAATATTTAAAAAAAATAAAAAATAAAAAGAAGGGGGTGGGATGATGTAGGAAGCACTTAGATTTTAGTTCAGTCTATATATTTTGCTAAAAAAATAATAATAAAACAATTATATAGATAATTTTGTATTTTTATTTTTTTAACAAATTAATTATCACTCGTGTTATGTATGGCAAGGGAGTATTATGCTACATATGTATTATTAATATGGTAAAAAGGTATAGATAGATAGACAGACAGACAGAAAGACAAGTAAATGGATAAATAGATAGATAACTAAATAGATTACTCGAACTGAGAATGCTATCTTTATAGCTATTTCAAAAATAATGATTTTTCACTTTGGTAATGATTTAACCAAAGGTAGATGTTCTGGGGAGAATGACCTTTTTCAATCATGGCCAGTCAATCTTTCTATAGTTAGCAAAGTTTCTAAAATGTTCACTGTGATATTGATTTTACTTAAACTGGGATTTGAGCCCTATCACAGGAAACGTTTGTTAGTTTAGAATTTCACACAAATCCAGGTTTAACTAGAAGCTTTTTTGTATTTTACAAACAATGTGGTATAACAAGACATCAATTTTCTGGAAAAATGTAGTCAATGGAAATGTACCCTTTTCTTCAGAATTTGAATCAATGCGCATAAAAACTTTAGCAGATAACTTAGAACATGTTGGTTAAACTACAATAACCATTACTTTGAAGTACTAATCAGTTGTTTCACAAGAGTCCCTAACGTTTTAATTTTTACAACGACAGCCAGTAGTCTACTTTTATCAGGTATGTTTTTGAAACAACGTTTCACATTAATAAGTTATGGCTGCAATTTCATGTAAAGTAACAATTATATTGACAGCCGAAGATGTGAAAGTGATAAAATAGTCAATTAGAAGTTAATGGTTCGAGCTTAATGGTTATTCCTTAACATCTGTAAGCGTGCCTTATAATTTTTCCACAATGGGAGTAGTGCACTTATTATAATTTGAGATAGGATCAGAAGGTGAAGGTGGCTGACATACAATAGTTCTTGAACTGTAATTACCCACTCTTCTGTAATAAAACCAACAATCAAAATTCTCGACTTACTGGAATATTGTATCACCAATAATTGGTAATAGTCTCACAGGTCTTCATTCAAGCCTTTAGAAAATTACAACTATAATTTATTTAAGGCAGGCAAGGTTTACAATTGAGTCATAGAACAAGTCTGAAAGAATACATTCTGTTCCGCAGAGTAAAATTGTTGTTTAAATGTAGATATATTTAACTGTATTGATATGCATGAAGAATCCTCCCAAAAATCTGGCCAAATAATCAGGTCAGATATCACTTCTGCCCATACGAACCGTGATTTGAATGGTGCTCTTAAAATCACCATTCAAAGGATATTGATTTACTCTTAAAATATTGTAAAAATTTAAATTGTTTTATAGCTTGCCTCAATGTTAAAATATATAACGCTTATTTCACCCGTTTAGTCAATTTAATCTGTGGAATACTATTGCAAGGCACATGGTTAAAGATGATAATGATTCAACGTAAGCTTAAATGCCATTTAAATGGCCATTAAACTACTACTACTTTTCACTTGTGCTTCTAATATAGAACTAAAAGTGAAAGGTTAGTTGCCCCTAGTGTGAGGATAAACTAGCATGTTCATCTAATAGTATAGTATATGCCAATTTATCCTTGGACCGACAGATGAGCCGTGCTCTGATCCCACTGCAGGGACTTACAGCAGGATCTCACTTATCAGATGAAGCCACTCAGACTGACAAGGAAAATGTAGTCAATGCTTACACCTCCGTGCAGGCCCAACATCAGGGGGTGATGGGCGATCCTGGCGTCCTGGGCCATGTATTCCATAAACCGAAAGTCTATAAACCGAATGTCTTTCGGTTTATAGACTTTCGGTTTATGGAATACATGTAATGCTACTGGCTTTCTATAAACCGAAATAGAGTCCCCATTCATAAGAAAACCCCGAACTCCAACACGAGCATACAGTGGAATGTCCGTGTTCGGGTCCGGGGTCCAAAAACCATAATGTTCGGTACGAACCCGAACAGTGCGGTTCGGGTTCGCTCAACACTACTAAACATTCATTTTTACATGGTATATTTTTATTATTGCTTTTGGCATACCATTAATACATGATTTTGGTGTATACAAATACGTGCTAGTCATAGAAGGTTACCAAGGTTATTATTATTATTATTATTATTATTATGAAAAAGACATGTAAAAGCATGACTGCACTCAAAGTTAATTTTTACATGGATACAAAAGGATATAACATTTATTAAAAGGGGGAATAGAAAATGATGATTTACAATAGAAATTGGTCTCTGTTTCTTCACTTTGATGTGTTTATAAAGTGCCAACAATTTATGTAGCACTAACAGTTAGACCATGAACAGTGAACTATGCAGTGCTCCAAAGACATTGCTGCCTGCCAATAAGGCTGTGTCTGTGCAATCAGGGCTGCCATCAGAAATTATGGGGCCCCTACCCCTTCACTCCATTTCTCCTTTTGTGATTGCCCCTAAAACCCTTGCCCCATAACCCACATTACACACCCACAACATGCCAAATCACCCATACTGTACACCTAGGACATGCCCCAGCACCCAAATTGCACACCCAGGACATGCCATATCACCAAGACTGCACACCCAGGAAATGAATCCAGAACCTACATTGAAGACTTAGGACTTACCCCAACATTCCAAGACAAGCCTCATAACCAACACTGAACAACCAGGACATACCACATCACCCATATGGCACACCCAGGACGTGTCCCATCACTCACAGTAGGTAAAGGAGTAGTACCGAGTTAGCCATGGAAAAACAGGAAACCAGTAGGGTTAAAAAGATACCATTTATTGGCCTACTGAGAGTTTGGTTGCAAGCTTTCAAGGCCAAGGTGGTAGGTCCCTTCCTCAGGCATAAATGAGGCTAAAAACAAATTCCTGATTCCAAAACATAGTTAACAGCTTTTAAAAAAGCAAGAAAATCATAGGGTATTGAAGTAAATCAGTCAGTTCTACAGAGATCCAACAGATGGAATTGGTTTGGTCAGAACATTTCTGATCCCTCCAAATCCCTGGTTGTGGGGGCCATAAAATCATTAGACATAGTGAAGGCAAATATTACTGCTTTAGCATACCAAACATTTTGGACAATGCTATGCTTCCAACTTTCTGGGAACAGTTTGACGAAGGCCCTCTTCTATTCCAGCATGACTATACCCAAGGTCACAAGCAGGGTCCATAAAGACATAGTTGGATGAGTTTGGTGAGGAAGAACTTGACTGGCCCACAAACCAGGGCTAGAGTAGGAAACTTTACAAAAGAGTGTGAAATGCCTGCATGCATGTGTATGCCAAAAAGCAAACCCTGAAGATTAAACACTAACAGATGAACCAAAGTTAGTTGGCTGCCTGGTGTGTTGTATCATACAACCCAGCTGAATGTGTTCCCGGAGAAGCAGGTAATATTTTAAATGTGTTAAATCATCCACATGATTTTATGTGTTTAGTTAAACTGGTAATGTAGTGTAATTACAACATTTAAAATTAACGATTGCCAAAATGATGGAGTGTAACTGAGAGATTCTAATTATCTTTGCAATGAACATTCAATGTTATATGAGGATGATATGTGTGTGTGTGTGTGTGTGTGTGCAACTCCAATAAGTTTATATTCTCACACAGTCACAAGGCGTTTATTGTAAGAGGTTATTCCCTGTCAAACCAATACAATTTAATTGGTAACAGGGTTTCAAAGCTGTTACGGGCGAGGGTGTGGCCTTTTCACAGAAGTGTTTCAGAAGAGTTTGTGTTGCTACGCAATCCCATAGCAAGAGTTCAACACAGACCACCTGGAAACACTATTCCCAATTATTGCCATAGCTGCTGCCTATAAAAACCTTACATCTTCTCTTCCTCAGTGCTTAGTTAATGTTAAGCTGCCGGTTAGCATTCCTGAGCCTGCTGTTGTATACTGACTATTGCCTTCCAGTATTTTGGACCTTTTGCCAGTTTTCTTTCATTTCTGAATCTCTGCTGCCAGACCCAACCTCTGGATACCCTCCGGACCACATTCTTGGTTTTTGCCCATCTGTACCACACTATTGGATTACAAGGTACCCCGACCTCTGCATACTTCCTACGACTACGTTCCAGATTTTTCCCTTCTGTACCACGATATTGGATTACAAGGTACCCCGACCTCTGCATACCCTCCTGACCATGTTCCTGATTTTGCCCGTCTATACCACGCTATTGGATTACAAGTTGCCCGTGTGCACAGAATCAGAATTCCCTTTGTTGTCTCTTGTTGTCCAACTATTGGAACAGTGCTCATTTGAACGAGAGTGCGGTGTTTCTCCTGCATATGGACTCCACATATTGCGGTAAGAGAATTGTGGCATAACAATAAGTCCCCTTTTTCAGCCAAAACAGTCCTGTCCCTTTGAGCCATCGACTACACTAGACCTCTGAAGGTGTGCTGAGGTATATGGCATTAGCAGCAGATTCTTTAAGTCCTGTAAGTTACGAGGTAGGGCCCTATGGACCAGACGTGTTTATCCAGCACATCCTCATGCTCAACTGGATAGAGATCTTGAGAATTTGGAGGCAAAGTCGACATCTTGAACTTGTTGTTGGGTTCCTAAAACCATTGTGGACTTTATCTTTCTTAAAGAGGGCAATGCTATCAGGGAATATTGTTTGCATGGAAGGGTGTACATGGTCTGCAACAATGCTGTCAAAGTAACATCCACATGAATGACAGGATCCAAGGTTTCCCAGAAGAACATTGTGCAAAGCATCACACTGCCTCCGCCGGCTTACCACCTGTCAGTGGTCATAATGTTATGGCTGATCGGTGTGTGTATGTATGAGTGAAATGTAATAGACATGTAGAATAGACATTTGGAGAAATTAGAGAGATAGATATGTATTATTGAACAATATGTTTGATGTATAAATTTGATATAAGAACATATGATAAATTAGATGGATAAATCGATTAGACAGATAGATCGATCAAATGTGATAGATCGATTGATCGATGTGATGGGATAGACAGACATATTTATAATTGCGAAATTTAGTCGGTCATGATTGATCTCTGACAGAAATACCTACATCAAAAGAGCAAACAGGTTATACCTAAGAGCAAATGTAAAATATAGCCATGCATTTACTCTGTAACCAACAGAGTGAAATATAAAGTATTATCCTAAACTCTAATTTTGTCAAACATCTGTAATTTATTTTACAGTAAAAACGTGAAAGTCAGTGAACATGTAATTATTATCTTTTGAAAGAAAGAAATATTTTTTCACTGTATACAGTATCAGCATTTAGTTATATTTTGTTATCTAGTACAGTGTGGAAAGGGAGTTTTGTTATCGCTGCAGGGACGGATGTCAGAAGTTTAAATGCAAGAAAAGATTTAGAAGCAGATGCATCAAGTATCAAAATACACCAAAAGGCAGATTAAATCTCACACACCACACAGCCTAGAGCAAGATATCTTGTAATTTCAAACTGTGCACCTCTTTTAACATCACACACACTAGCCTGTGTGTCAATGTACTGTCATGCAATATTTTTTTTACTTACAATCAACATCATCTTCTCTTGCTAGTTTAACACTGTAGTTTGTACAGACTTATAGTATATAATTTATGGCTGTGTAGTTTGCTGCCCTTCTTCACTGCATCTCCCATCATCCCAAACCATACTTTAGGATTTATGAGGGTTGCAGTAGAATTTGTGGACTTCAATAAGTACAGAAATGCTGATTTAGTAGCCTCTCCTCCTTCCATTTGTTAGTGAGCTCACTTCAGTATTTGCTGTTGGTTCTTTCGTGACTTCCAGTCTGTTTTCCTCAATTACAGTTCTAGCCACCAGCTCAGACCTCAGCTATCCTCGACTATGATCCCAAGATGGCAGATTGCCATGACTATGTCTCCTGTCTGATACCTTTTGTATCTCGCTCCCGGAGTTATTATTTATTGCCCTTGTGTATATATTCACTGCCACTACCTTTGTTACCATCTTCAACCGTTAGGGACAGTGTTTCTATTTGCACATGCTTCCTGCTCCTGGACTCCATTTGAAGTAAGATGCAATCATCACAGGATGCTTTTATTACCTAATGCAAAGGTACTCATTTTATCTAACTGTGACACCATTAGGAATAGAACCTACAACCCCCAGGATTGAACAGATTCTACAGATTGTGCATTATCCCATTGAGTTATCTTCACCAGCTTTTTTCAAATTTTAGTACATTCTTATTCAAATAAAAATAAATATAGGATCTGAGCTATATAGTGGATGAATTATTAATTTATGTCTTTAAAAAAAAAAAAAAGCTAAATTTTAGGCTTTGAAGCCTTAATTTAGTTGCCAAGGATTTCATATTAATTCATTATTTTTTGTCATTTAATATGATTACATGAACTGAGAACAAAGAATTAATCGTCTTAAGTATTTAAAAGTTCCTTCAAATAAAATAAAGATAAATAACATTATGTAGCAGTGGAAAATGTTTTATATAGACTACTGTGTTAATCTGTTTTTAAATAAATGACCACTGTTGTGCTTAATTACCTTTCACTACACATCAGCCTAATCTGTCTGTACAGATCAGCTCAAAGAATGCGTCATGTAGAAAATATGAAAACCATTTCAAAAACTTAAAACAGTGGAGGTATGTTTCCATTAATGATGCCAAGTCCCAAATGTAGCAGAAAACTTGCATTAAACCTGCCTTATTGATGGCTGTTTAATTGACTTCTTATCTAAATTAAAAATCTAAGTCTAAGACATGTAATGTTTTTTTTTAAAAATCAGGGAAAGCAGGAGAGCAGTTGGCTGTTTTGGTCCATAGGTTTGCCATTAATGCCAAGTAACTGAGATGCAATGTTAAAGACAATTGTGGTAAATATAATAAGCTATGTTTCATTGAAAGATCAAGTGTTTCTATATTAAATAGAAATGTCAGGGGCTGACATGTTGTTTAGAATTAGTGGTCGGACGTTTCTTCATCTTTTGTCCAAGATTCTGAACAACATATCAGCACTTTGGTCAAGTTATAGAAATAGAGCTTAATAAGATATTTGTATAATTTCACTAAACTATTTATTTTAAAACATCCATGAATGATGGAATCTTATAATTAGACAGGGATATATTTTTTTTTTTGCCTACAGTGCATTAAGTGGGCTGGCAGAAGGTTTATTCACTAAACTATTTAAAAAAAAACAGACATTAATTGCCTAATTAGCCCATCTTTCTAACTCCGCTATTAATGTCTGATTTTTGCAATTCCCTTGTCAATTCCCTACGGTTGAAAGCCTCGAGAACATTATAAACCGCACTGACCAAGAAAAAGGTAAAGATGTTATAACTATGTCTATGCAATATAATATGAAATGCTACTTTTAACACAATGTTAAACATGCATTACTGATGAAGCATGTTACAAACAGCGGTTTGCTAAAAAGTTGTGCAAGCCAGTAAAAATAAAATCCTTTGCATTGCAAATTGCTCTTTATGCATGTTAGCCCAAGCAAGCAAATTAAATTGGAATACTAGCATACTATTTCATTATTTTTGCCCATTAACTTTCGTTAATTGAAATGAGGGTAAGCAGAATCTTCATAATTCACATCATCATAGCTTTAATCAGTGAAATTTACCAGTTCCCACATAAGTTATTTGATTTACATAAATTAGAATTAAATGTGATTTCAAAAATGGCCCATGATAAAGGAATCATAGAAATAAGTTGTAATTTTTACTGGTATGGAAATGGCTGAAAATTAAATATGCCCATTATGTGATTCATGAAAGAAAGAAGCAATTAAGGATATACTGATATAAATATGCCCTATTTACAACACAAGGCATATGCTGCAATGTACCCATGTCAGGAGGATAGGGTAATATAAATATAGAATGTGTCGGCAGATAAGAACCATTCGGTCCATCTAGTCTGCCCAATGTTATAAATACTTTTATTAGTCCCCAGTTCCCTATCTTATAGCTAGGATAGCCTTGTGTCTATCCCACGCATGCTTAATATCCTTGACTGTGTTTACCTCTACCACTTCTGCTGGAAGGCTATTCCATGCATCCACTACCCTCCAGTGGTGTATCTTGATTTTGTGCTGCCCTAGGCAGACAAAATCCGGGCACCCCCCTACCCAAGCTGCACACCCACGTTACACACCTAAAACATGGCCCATCATTCAGACTCACATCAAGCTCATACTCCCATCACACACACACTCCCATCACACTCAGTCACACACTCCTACTCCCATCACACTCAGTCACACACGCCTACTCCCATCACACCCACTCCGACTCCCATCACACTCAGTCACACACACTGTCTCCCATCACACACACTCTGACTCCCATCACCCTCAGTCACACACACTGTCTCCCATCACACACACTCTGACTCCCATCATACTCAGTCACACACACTGTCTCCCATCACACCCACTCCGACTCCCATCACACTCAGTCACACACATGTCTCTCATCACACACACTCTGACTCCCATCACACTTAGTCACACACATGTCTCCCATCACACTCAGTCACACACACTGTCTCCCATCACACACACTCTGACTCCCATCACACTCAGTCACACACACTGTCTCCCATCACACACACTCTGACTCCCATCACACTCAGTCACACACATGTCTCTCATCACACACACTCTGACTCCCATCACACTCAGTCACACACATGTCTCTCATCACACACACTCTGACTCCCATCACACTCAGTCACACACATGTCTCTCATCACACACACTCTGACTCCCATCACACTCAGTCACACACATGTCTCCCATCACACACACTCCTACTCCCATCACACTCAGTCACACACATGTCTCTCATCACACACACTCTGACTCCCATCACACTCAGTCACACACATGTCTCTCATCACACACACGCTGACTCCAATCACACTCAGTCACACACACTGTCTCCCATCACACTCTGACTCCCATCACACACAGTCACACACACACACACACACACACACACACACACACACACACAGTCTCCCATCAGCACTTATCAGCACTTACCTTTCCCTGGCAGGCAGGCAGCATGGTCCCTCCATGCTGCCTGTTCGGCTTCCCGGCGATTGTGCCGACAGGTCACGTGACCGGGCGCGCGTATGACGTCAGCGCGCCCGTCACGTGACTGTCGGCACTTCCGTGTCGGCACACTGCACGGGGAGCCGAACAGGCAGCACGGAGGTTTCTCTGTGCTGCCTGTTCGGCTCCCCGTGCAGTTTTGCAGGCAGAGCGGAGGTGAGAGGGGATCTTCCGATCCCTTCTCACCTCTGTCTCTGCCTGCAAGCGCGGTCTTTTTTTTTTTTTTTTTTTTAAAGGGCCGTTTTTTTTTTTTTCTTTCTTCAGTGCTGGGGGGCGCTGCCGCCCCCCAAAATTTGCCGCCCTAGGCATCCGCCTAGGATGCCTCGCGGTAAATACAGCACTGCTACCCTCTCAGTAAAGTAATACTTCCTGATATTACTTTTAAATCGTTGCCCCTCTAATTTAAGACTATGTCCTCTAGTTGTGGTAGTTTTTCTTCTTTTAAATATACTCTCTTCCTTTACTGTGTTGATTCCCTTTATGTATTTAAATGTTTCTATCATATCCCCTCTGTTATGTCTTTCCTCCAAGCTATACATGTTAATAGATGACATTCGGCAATACATACTCAAATTTTATTTTTCTATCGTACATAAATCAATGTTTTTGAAAATAAATTAAAAGCACATACACAAATGTAGTTAATTGGTTAATTTTTGTTAATACAGATTCTTACTCTTTTAATAATAGAAGACCAGTTACTCAGTATGTATAGTTACTTGAGATAGTACATACATGTGTATTTGCTGTGCACAAAAATGAGAAAAAAAGGGAGTACAAGCACTGAATAAGAAATCTCCCCACAAGGGTTAAGGATTTTCAATTAAAAGAAACCATACAAATATAAACTATATGTGAGTAAAACAACCAAAATAGTCCTAAAGTAAGCACTCAGTTCCAAGGCTTATCACTTTGATCTGACCAACAGCAGAGCTTATTACAGTGATAATGACCTATGACTTGCGACATCATATAGAGTGGGTAACCTTTGAACAGACTTTCAGTTCAGATTTAAGTAAAAAAGGGTCAGTCTAGATGTCACTAAGTGGAATCATCTGTAATATTAGACTTTATTAGTACTGTTACTGACTGATGGAAAGGTGTCATTTAAGAAAAATGGGGGGGGGATCAAGAGGATTTAACCACTTTTTATATTTGTCGACATACTGACAAAAGTAAATAATACTTACCAAGACTGTTCTCATTGCATAGAGCAAAGGGTTTACTCAGATTTACTCAGTGAATTCAAACCTCAAAGGTCCCAATCCTGCTTTGTATTGCATTATCTTCAGATAAGACCATGGAACACACTTTAACTCTGTCTTCATCACTGTTCCATGTGTTATGGTATCCCCTACTGATCAGGAGTATGCAACTGTATAACTCATAGAGGTGTTGTAGTATCCTAATTATACTCAGTATTGTACAATGTTGCGGCACATGACGGCCCACTAACACCTTTTTTTGCCAGACTTTATGTCAGACCTCTATGTAATGTATACCTCAGTTATGAATTCCATGATAATTAGTTCTCATTGAACAGTCATATGCATATATTACCACTTCTTTCTAAATTACCGTATTTGCTTGAAAATAAGGAGTTCCTGATTATAAGGTGACACCCCAAAATGAATGAAACAAGAAAATTGGTGAATATAAGGTTTAAAGGCCTAAATATGTTAAACTTCTAGGAAAGGAAAATTTTGCTAGTAAATGTTGCTTATTTTTTTTTATATATTTAATAAAAATGGAAATGGAAACAATAATTCCTTTTTTTTTTATTTATTTCACCTGCACATACAGTACTTGTCAATACACCAATATATGTTTATATCCATAAAAACCAACAATGTACCTGTTTGCAATGCAATTTGTTTCATGCATCTCATCCCCTTTTACTAACAAAGTATTAACACAAAATATAATGATCTCTGCATTTTCTAGCAAATTGGTTGAAAATTAGCTGTAGATCCCAAATGTACTGAGTAAGGATAATATTTTTGGCCAGAGATCTAGCTTAATATATTGATGATATTGTTTCATGTGAAGAGCTTTTATCATAACAATGTTGACCTATTTTTAGGCGAAAACAATATCTCTCCCAAGTGATTTTTTGTTTTTCAAATCAACTGAATATCTAGGGCATTCTGTGCTTAGGAAAGGAGATACATATATTTTTATCAAAAATCTGTTCTTAAACTTCTGAAGAAAAGCACCACTTTAAAGGCTAATGTAACTTACTTTTAGAAGCAGCCCGTAGATTAAATCTAACCACTTGCATGGAATCAGCTTGGATTCTAAGCTCATAGCTTGTAGTGTTTTCATAGTCCAGTGGCTTTGTTACGTAGATAACCCCTGTGATGTTATCAATGCCAAACATACCTACAGCAAAAATAAAAAGTGAAATAAATGAGATCCCTGACATGCATGGACACAAATAGGGAAATATTCTTCTTCTGCATGAAATACTTAGATAATTAAATCATCACTGCCTTCCTTAAAGCCTTTCAAGATATTCTAATGGTAGAAGATGATAAGGTTAATTGTCAGGTGATAAACCATGTGCTCGAAAAGCCAGGCTGAGCTTTTTCTTCCAACAAAACAATACAAATAATAAACCTTTGAGTGTTGAATGAACCTCAGTTCAGTGGGATTTCTATTCAATTAAATGTCACAACACTTCCCGAAAGAAGACGGTAACATTAATCATTTCTGGCGTGTAAGTGCAAACTGGTTTCCTTTATTTTCTATGTGAATTGCTTTTCCCTGCTGTATATTTGTTTTATCTTTCTTTTCTCTCTCCTTCCCTTCTGTCGTTACTCCAGGGATGTTTCACTAAACAATAATGGCTGTTCCAGTTTGTACGTAGCATATTTCAAACACAAATTACAAACCATGAAAAACCTAATTTCATTTATAAACATTCTTTTTTTACGCGAAGTAGAAAATTGTCATTTGAAAACTAAAGCAAGTGTCTGGTGCATCGCGAAAGGGTTAACTTTGACAAAACAAATGCATTGTAAGAAGTGGTCGACACCCAAAGCATTGCAATAAAGCAGGACACTCCATGTTGTGAATATTTTTAGTTAAAAAAATCTGAGAAATCTAAAAAAAAAACAATCTTTTTAATTAGTTTTAACAAAGACACTTACTGTACCTTGATCATTCCCTGAAACAATTGAGTACACAATGGTTTGGTTCAGTGCAGCAGCAGTTACAACAGTCACGGAAGTGCCAATTGGGGCAGTTTCACTCAATGGGGGAGGCCTGTAAACAAAAACGATATTAAAATCTATCAAGTGTGTAGCACTACCATATTCTGTAATCATTTTGTATTTTTGTTGTGTACACACCAACAAATTCAAGGTTACTTTTTAAAACAGAAACAAAACATGTCTCTCCCCAGCATTCCTGCATTAATATTGGTATATGTATGTATACTCTAGATTGTAAACAAGGGAGCAGGGCTCTCTACCCCATGTATCAGTCTGTTCTTGTTCATCTAACGTAGCATGTATTCCCCCCTCTATGCTCTGTACCTAGTGCTACATAAATTGTTGGCACTATAGAAATACAATTTATTGTAAATGTAAAATGTAATGTGTCTATGTATGTATATTTGTATTGCTCAAAATGTGAACCTCCTGGACTTGAAAATGAGACAAATTTCAATGTATTCTTCCTTGTAAAACACTTTATTAATAAATAAACAAAATCTGCAAAAATTACCACTGTAGAGAATTCATTGAGAGTGTTTTCAAACAGCTGACATATGCAATTAACAGATGTAAAACAATAATTGACACATTGAATACAAGCCTGGAAGTCAATTCAGTGGCATATTTTGCAACTTTATCAAATGCAGAGAGATATGTTGACAGATAATGTATATAGATCGATAGAAAGACCATTGTATAGAAAAACAGAAATTGCTATGCACTGGGCATTTTGAAGTGAAACCTGGTCATGCCAGCCCTATCCTTGCCATGGATATATGTGTGCGGAGACATCATATTTTTATATGTTGTATTTCTTTTGTTAAAATATGCTGTTTTATAAAATATTCAAAGGACGACCTGTGATTACTTGGAAAAAAGCTTCCATGTAATTTCACCATCTGGAGAATCGAGGCAAGTTACATTTTAAAGTGTGAGTGCCTTGACTTTTTGTATTATAATACATAATTAATATTTTAGTAGGCTGTTTTATGGTGTTCAGTATAGGAAGCATTTTTTTTTTTAAATCTACACTTCCTGCTGTCACTATGCTGCCTTTAAGTACAAGGAAAATCAGATCCCCCAGAGATAGTGCCCATCATATTATTACATTTCATTTGCCAGTACAAAAATCATACAGTGTCTCTTAACATCTGCTGCATTTATAAACCCCATACATAAATGACAGTATGCAACAGGAACATGTAAGCAGCAATATGTTTTAATTATAAAACATAGTTGAAAAAATTATATGAACAGTGCTAATGTCAGCATAATATAACTAAATTAAAAGACATTGTAAGTGATTTTTAAAAAATGTCAATGCTAAATCAAGTGGATGCATCTAGTAGATCAAGTTTATGTATCTAAAAGAAACAGTGTGCCCCCATTTTTACTGACTGGGCTATTTAATCTTCTGAGTGTGCTTTTAAAGCTCTTGTAACTTGCCTTTCCTCTTTCTGCCTCATTTTACAGCATTACTAAATGCAATTTTTTTTTAACATTTTGGCCACTCCTGCAAAGAAACACAGTGGTTTCTTCTACTGTTTACTTTTACTGACAAGCCTAATACAATTTTCTGTTCTCTTCAATAATGAATTTTTTTTTAAATCCCATATCTCCTGGTCTCCATTTAAACTGCTCTAGTCTGATAATGACTTATTTACACATTTTCGAATTTTAGAAAAGGTTATTTTTCCTAAAATCGAAAACTTTTTTTTTTTGGTGTGGTGTCACATTTCTTGTATTAACCCCATTGTGACACATGGTGCAAGCACCAAAACCACTTTTTGTTCCTGGCCACCACTCACAAGGTGATCAGTAGCGAGGTAAACAATGGCAGAGACCCAGATCAGGGACATTATAGACCCTGTGTATCCCTGCCAAAAAATTGTGAGACCTCCCGATGTCACAGAGGCATGCCCAAATCCGGACGTTTGGGCACGGCGCAATTTGGTAAAAATTGAGCAACAGCTTGCTTTGAGATCGGCTACATTTTCTCTGTCAGACTGAAGCTACTCAAAGTGGCTTCTTCTGACAGGTGGGATCCCGCTGCAAGTCCCTGCAGCAGGATCCGAGCACAGATTATTGCAAGGGGGCCAACGATAAACTGTTAAATGCAAGACATTCTATGCTGTCCTAATGTCTTTTGGGACCAGAAAAATAGGATGGTATAGAATGTCCTAGCATAGGGAAACGGTTAAACCACACCAACTGGTGATCACTATAGCCCAAACTTTAAAATACAGAAATATCTGACACCAAATCTCCATTTATGAACACTAAATATAATATGGCTTGCTTAAAAGATGGCTCCTCAACTACTTGTTTCAGAGATAATCCTAGTAGGTAGTTTAAAATACCTGTAGCCTATACCTGCAGCTATTTTGGTTTTCCAGTTTACATCAAGAATATTAAAATCCCTCATGATGATAACTTCCCCCTTCAATGTAATTTTAGTCATTTCCATGACTAGTAGATTATTTAACTCTTCTATTTGTCCAGGGGGCCTATAAATCACACCTACATGAGATAGTATAGATATGAGATAGTATACATGAGATAGTATAGACATGCATAACATGAACCAACTCCATCTGCCAGAGCAAAGGAATGATTTTGTTTGTTATCATTTAAACATTCTACTTAAAGCAGTAAGTGAAAAAAGTGTGACCTGCAGGCTAATTCTCCAGAGAAATACTGACTTTTTAGTATGGCATAATGAAGTACCATTTATACTGATGATTAGATATAATAAATAAGCAGATTTAAAATGAACCTAATGCTGCAAAGCAAACACTTACTATAATCTGTCATTGTATAATTAGACTGGCTTTTATACTTCCCATTTTTTTCACATACAGTTGCTACAGAGAAGAAAAAAAAAATATGAGTACTGAAGTTACAATATACAGTAACTAGACAAATATTTTATAAGAATGACACCGTGGATGCTCCCAAGCGCAGTATAAAATTCACCCTGGAAAACAAATGCCTTTACAATATAGCGGCTGCATGCTAAAATGTAAAAAAAAGTCATAATATTTACGCCTCGCAACTGATGGTATGGAGAATATATGGATTGCCAAGGTCCCTGTTTAAATGGTCATAATTCACAAAAGGCAAATACATTTAGCAGTGTTATATTTCAAGATACTTTCAAAAATTGTATATATATATATTTTTTTTTTTTTTTACTTTATAACAAACATAGATTATGTGTTGGAGATCATAGACAATCTCACATTCATATTTTACAAACTAAGCAGTTTATTTTTGTATATTTAGTTTAATTTAAACTTTCACTTTCACATATATTTTGTGTAAATCAGAACATCATAAATCTGTTTTACAAGCGGTAACAGATTTATTTACTTATAGACCTACAAAAATCTGCTTTGTGTGTTATTGCACCCTGTGCGGCAATAGCTGAGATTTTGGCACAGACTTTCTTAATGTATTGTGTGGTAATTTAAATTTACTTGAAATAGAATTACTGTGGTTTCTCTGTTTGCAACTAAAATTTAAATATTGCACTACTTTTATTTCCCATTAAATATAAGAGTAGTTGAACCAATTTGATGTATTAGGGTCTCACCGGAATGTTTTTACCTGGTCAAGCTGTGTGAATGCTTTGATAGCTAATTTAATGGAGTCCAGGGGACACTTTAATTAGCATCTAAATAATAAACTGCAATCTGACCAGCAACAAAATAAAATAAATCCTCATGAGAAATTAAATAAAGCAATTATTTACAAAGTAACTGCTTTGAGTAGCTCTTATCTTGGAGCATGTAAGACCTGGCATGCACTGAAAAGATTTATCAGATTATAATAAATGATAACCTAGATCAAGTGTTTTATATTTGTTTTTACCAAGATATGTCCTGATTGTATTGTTTGCATTGTTAATGTTTTGCAAGTGACACAGTTTTATTTATTTTAGCACTGGTTGAGTATCCTTTATCTCAAAAAAGTTAAAGTTGCAAATTACACACATACCTGTCACAATGCAAGAGCACAACAGTTTATTAAGCATCCAGCCCCCTTAAGCTATGAGATAGCTTTTCCATGCATCATGCCTAGATTCCCCCACACAAGCATGCCCATAAAGGGTAATACAATGGAAAGTGTGCAGGCCGGACATGCTGAAGACAAGATCCAAATGATGCCTCATACCACAGTTAAAGGGAGTTATTTGCTCTGTATAGTATTTGCATTGATACTACTGTATTTCATTAATATATCTTATTGGCAAAAAATGATCCATTATCCAAAATATGTAATGACATATAAAAAGTCAGTGACTGTATTCATGAGCCAATGCTGAGGTGCCATCTTAGTATTATAAAATGTTGGCAGGTTATACAGATGACAACTATTCACTAGTTTATAAAGCAGTCTTGAATAAATAAGTGAATATGCATGGGACAACATGTATTTTTCATAATTGAGATTTGGCGGGTTGAAGAAAATATGTATTACCTATTGCGCTATAACATGAGACCTTGTTTCTTTTTCTAGGTAAGGCCAAAGGAGCAGACTATACAGTGTAAACAGTTCATCTCTGTTGGCCAAGGTCAAGTGTTCATATAGTGATTATCCCACGCACTAAATAAATGGACAAGCGAGTTGCAAACATGAGGCACTGACATCTGAGTTGGCAATCTTATCCAACTTGACCATCTTTCCATCTCTGCTATTAATGTGAGATTTGTGCAGTTCAGTTTTTAGGAAATAGACACCACTTTGTCAGCAACTACACAACCTTTCTTTCTGGCCCACGTGTAATCTGTTTTGTGCCAGGTTGGTTGCTGGTACCGGTAGCTTCTGTGCCTAGGTAGACCCCAGAGATTGGAACTACGAAGTAAGGAATCCATCAATAGGTTTGCAAATCTGTTGTAGTACACATTCCTATTTTAAAAATTGTATGATGAAATATACTATTTTGGATGGTGTAGGTATATAATATTTTCCAAATAGTCATTATATTCATCACTAATTTCACCCTGTTGACCTTGGAAACTAAACTGTTTAAATACTCCATACTATTGTAGTGGCAAACAACATGTTTGATCTTTGTGTTAAATTTAGGATTCCACTTTCAGAACAATATCATATAAATAAATGGGAAAAAAAATGAAATCAAGATAAACCAGGACTTTTTACACAAATAAATTTAATTAAGAAATAACACTGGAGTATTTCCAGATTAACAATCTGTATAATATACATTGACTACGTTTATCAATTATATACAATTTGCTCTAATTTCTATGATATTTTATCTAATTGCAGACAAACACAGGGAAGAATAACCTTCACTTATTTATCTGTAAAATCTGAGAATAATTAGAAACATAGGACTAAGCCACTGCTATCGATTACTTTAAGCAAGAGGTAAATATCAACTTCCGACTTGGAGAACAATTATCATTGAGCACTTAATTACTTAAATTGATCACTTAACAATGGTTTTATCATGTCAGAATGCTTAAGCAAAAGAAAAAAAGAGAAAAGAAATGCACCTTGAATAGCTAGATACTTAAAGGATCGCTCCAGTCAGATACTAAACTCAAGCAAAAAAAAAAGAGCCTCCAGTATTAACTGGAGGTCAATTAGTGGTCTTCCATACAAATGCATGGGGATTCTCACTACACAATGCGTTTTCACTCAGCTAAATGTCAAAATCCTTTCCTGGCCATAGGGAGGTCCAGATGGCATCTCCACTTTAAGGTTGTATGGTATAACTCTGTTTTTTCAGAAGAAAATATCTAATGATCGCAGTACATGGAACATGTCTAATCTAGACTCAAGTGATTTACCATCATTAGCTCTCATTGAGGACAACTTCATAAAGGGAGGTATTTATTTAACAGGCCAGCATCATCCTTACAGCTCAGGAATATTCACTCTATTAGGTGTTACAGCTTTAGGCAACCTTCCCCGGCTGGGGATGCTAATTCTTACTTCATGCATGGATATATAGCTAGCGCAAAAGAAAGTATTTCCTAACATACCAAAGGAGAAAAGAACTGAAGGGGAGAGAAATCCTAGCCTATCCATTCTTTGGTTTGAATAATTGACCACATTTTTTATAGGCTACACCAAGTAACAGGGAGAAATTTAAATCACACTACACTCCTGGTTTTGTGGCACTTATAGATAGAGATCGTAAAATTCTAAGGGGTCTACAAATATTATATTTATATTTATTAATTATACATAGCTATCCATGATGCAGGAATGAGAAGCACCCAATCTGATAAACTATTGCATTGACGATTATCAACAAAGGTAAAGACATCCTAAATAAAGCAAGTGTAATTTGAGACTTCTGCTATTCATTATTATCTATTTAATATTATGACCAGACTAGAAGCAACTATTTACCACATGCAATATTGTACATTTCTTGCATAGAAAAAAGAGTCTTACTAGAAAACGATATTTCTTCTACTTTTTAGATAGGAATGAAAAAGCTGAGGTTAATGGGCAGACCAAATTAAGCCTCTGAATTGCTTGTATTGATTTTGTATATAGTATTAGTCATTCTTCTTTATCAAGTTGGTATTATTCAAAAGCACGAAAAAAAATCCTAAACTAGTAAATTAAGGAATACACCTTACTAACCCCTTACATTGATTTCTACATTAGTGTTAGTCACTGCCATCCACACTGTTTGCAATTCTCAAGTCTTGGAAAATTCATTATATAATGTGCCACCCTGAGATAAGTAGCCTTTTTCTCTGTATCTATAAAATCTGTGTTTAGCAATCTGGAAGTGACATTACAATGATATATCCCTTGGCTTTCAATACATTTCAGCCACAGATTTTTCAGCCATGGACAAGAGTGATTTAAAATGTGGAACATGTAAAGAATTAGTTCTCAAAAAATAAATGTGTATATTTAATTCAATGCACACTAGGCAAAGAGCTATTATAATAAGGACAATTTGTCTTGAGATTTTTGTCTCTCTTTTGGCTTTAACTAAACAATTTATAAAAAGCATTTCCACCTTGACACAATACCTATCCATAGGATTATAGAAGAAATAATTTCTGGGCCTCCAATATTTCTTATGGAAGGAGGGCACTTGCCTGGATGCGTACAATAATGCGTTCAATCCACAGCAGCTGGAGTAAAATGGATATCTGTGGCTGTGACACTGGACCATATGTCTGTCACGGAACCCTTAATAGGGACAGGTCTGGGTGTATTGCACCTGCTGTACAGCTTATAATTCCTCCCTGGGTTCTTCATCCTGTATCACGTTGCTATTGGGTCAGCAAGTCATATATTCATCTGAGATCCAGATTTTACTACTTTTATGGAAAAATGCATGGCCATACAGTCATACCGGAAATTGCAGTTTGGCATCTGTAGTTCGTCAATAGATTAAATAAATGTGTATGTATGTCTATAGTACTCATTTTTAAAGGGACCCTTTCACTTTAACAATACGTTTGTATTTTCTTCCAATTCTCTACTTGGAGGCCATCTGGGTCCTTAATGAACACCCAGAAGCTTGAATAGTGGGAGCAGGAATTAAATCCCCATGTTTTAAATTGAATAATTGGACACACAGGAATCCCAAGTGATTTTCTGAGATAATTTAACTTTGTATGGTGAGGGAGAAAACCAAGATTCTCCTTTTGAGTCATCTCTAGAAGGAGAATACAGGGAGGATTGGGAGCTCCAGATGTTATGAAATTATATGATGCAACCTAGGTGTCACATGTTGCACTATGGTGGGAAAATTCTTCTCCAACATACCCATGGTTACTTGTGGAAAGTGAGTAATAAATGACCTAAATCTTTGCTGCGGCTCCCAAAATCGCTCATTTTGTAAAAACAAAACAAAAAAACCACACTCAGAATGAAAGAGGCTTTTTAAGCCTGTCTGGCTGTCATACAATAATGTTTTTACTGATGGAGGGTCTGGTAAGTGCAATAACAAATATTAATTTAAAACTAGAGTATTTTGGGGGTAGTAATGTTGAAAAAAATAACATTCTATTCTTGACTTACTGCCTAAAGAATATAATCTACCAGAGAAGACATTCTATTACTGAGAGTTAGACACTATCTAAATGAAAATATAATATCCCAGCACCATGTAGAAAATCCTGAGACTTATAGAGGGAATTGGCATGATAAATTTATTTAAAAAATCCACCAATCTTGTTTCCATAATAGAGTATTTAAAAACGTGTAATTTTCTACATGTAATAGATGATATCTGACTCCAGAAAAATGAAGGTACCCTTTAACATATTTGGTGGGAATGCAAGATAATTAAAAGTATATAGGGGGATTCTTCTAAAATATTCATTCTACTCTGAGAGGGAAATACACTTAATGATAGAATCTGCATTATTACTTCTAAATCTCTCGGATTTATGACAGGTCCACAAAATCTTTATGATTCATGTTTTTATGGCAGTAAAATTGAACATAGCCCAAAACTGGTGTTCCACAAGTAAAAAAGGTCTCCGATGGAGAAATATTAAAGCATTAAGAAACGCTAAAATTTGCTCCCAAGGGCACCGGTGATCGCTCCACGGAGTGAATGCATGCGCCATATTGGAGAGCATGCACAGGATGTACCAGGAAGGTCCTGTATCAGGTAAACACAGAACATGCCTGTCACGGAAGCCTCCGTGCACTAGGCTGATGGCCAGGCTTTTACCAATAGATCATGGGCCCTGTCTGTGGATATGATAGGTCTGAAGGTACACCTGTCTTCAGTACAGCTGGACTTCTAACAGAGGTTACCCAGGACAAGCTCAACCGGGATGTCACCCAAGCCATTGCACCATTGTGTTCCCTAGTTAAGATTTTCTCCTGTCCTGTAAAGTCCAGTCTCTCAGGAGGCGTTAAGAAATGTTATTAAATTAAGAAATGTTGTTACTGTTGTAGTGTGTTAAATATCCAGTTACTGTTTAATATGTGTTAAATGTTCTCTTGTGATTATGTCACCTACCATATTGTCTCTTGTAGTCAGGATGTCTGTATCTTAAGGTAATTTTTAATTATGTTATGTCGTTACTATATTTAATTACCTGTTTTAAACAAGGTTTTCAAATTGTTTGAGGCTTACCAAGTTACAAATAGTTCCCCCTAAGTTGTCATATCTGTATATTATATCTGTATATTATATATATATATATATATATATATATATATATATATATATATATATATATATATATATATACCTGTATACTGTTTTCACAAACATTTCCTGTCCTATACTGGTGTCGTCTGGTACTTGGATTAAGTTCTGCTCTATTTGGAGGCCCTCTTTGAATTTACTTACACTGGTCCTGTGTATGAGAGCAGCTAACTACAACACTGGTTCTGTCTGGTGGCTTGAGGTGGCAATCGCAAAAAAGGAAGCAGAGTTTTGGTGGAGGTACCCAGCTGGGGTACCAGGGGGTTCCGTCACAATTCCCCTGTTATACCATGGGATTAAGAGAAGGAAAATACAAATATTGCCGCCTCATTAACTATAAGAGCAATTGGGATGGCATATAAATTTACCATTATAAAAGTCAAGAAAACACCAAAAAGCCATTAATAGCCAAGCTCTAAAAACACATCTCCCACTTGGTTATGTTTTCAACTAAGCTTTTAATACCTGATGTTTGCAGTTACCTTTAGTGAATAGTCCCTCTATGTTTGTTCCCTTTAAGTTTAATTGATCATTATTTTGTAGTATTTATTTAGCTTTGTCATGTTTAGTGTGTGTGCTCCTAGTACGTTTTCATCTTTAGCCTTCCACCTCTATCCTATTTAATGAACAACATAATTTGCAAGTGCATTTTAATATCCACATTTAAAAGCTCAAACCTTCTTTGAACTATCACTTTAATATTTGCCTTATCACAAATGTAATACTATTCTTCCTTTATCACATAGGCATTCAGTGTGTTCTCTAAGCAGGCATATAGATGCAATGTTTGCTTTGACTGTGCTTTAATCTTCTTGATATTGATTTGACAAATGAGACTTGAAGCAAAACAAATGGAAGCATGTTTTTTTCTGCTCCTGAGACTTATATTAATTTAAATAAAAAATAAAGTAATGCCAAACCACAGAGGGGAGGTCCAGACCTATTTATTGAACGCTTGAAAAACCCACCTATCTTCAACTGTCCACAAATACTGTCAATACTGCCAACTTTCTGTTTGACTTCTTTTTTTACCTCATGAGAGAATGTAAATTTAACAATAACACTACAACATTACAAAATATCGTGGATAAACAAGTAACATAGGAATTTAGGTTGAAAAAAAACACAAGTCCATCAAGTTCAACCCTTCTACCTATCATTCCAGCTTTTGATCCAAAGTGAAAAAAAAAATATTATTATTTTATTAAGAAAATAAAGTGATACATACATAAAACCTGTCACACAATACTTTGTTGAGTGATTACCACTCTACTAATAAATAAACAAGGTCAAAAAGCAAAATAAATTGATTAATTCATTAGTGATCTATATACTGAAAGTAAACTTTTAGTCATATGTACGGAGATTTCCAAGCATCTGAGTACCACTAGTGTATACATCATACATGATATCATTATATTGCACCGGCAAATTACGTTGGATTATTCTTTTTAAACACATACAACAGTTGTTCCACTTTTATCAGCATACCCTCTTGAGTCCTCACACTGTGAATGGATTTGAAAAACATTTAAAAATATGACAACATTCTTTGCATTGCAAGCATTCCCAATACTTCTAGAAGGAAATGTATTCAAGTAGTTAAAAAAATTATCCATTTGATTAAATGTGCCGTGAATGAAAAGTTGTAAGATATGTTTGATATCTTACTACACCAGAATTGCTGACAGAGCTCTTATTGGGAATTGTGACCTAAATTCTCTTCTACTGTTTCAATCCTTATTCTTTGACAGCTAAGGACATATGTAAATTTCTTCCTGGGTTTCTTAAAAATATCCTGCTGTCTTCCACGAGCATAATACAAGAATGAAAATGTGCTTCAAATCAAACAGTTATTGGGCTCAGGGTAATGAAGTATTATTATCCAGTGTATTAAAGCTTGTTGGGCTCAGTGAAATATTCTAAATAATCTTTACCTACTTGACATAATGCTACAATTTTTTGGGAGCTTCTGAACAATATACCATGTAACTACTTGAATTTGATAGGGATACAGGGATACCTAATCTTGCCTGTGACAATTGCATTCTACAAACATCATCATCAAGGCTGTTTTAAGACAATAGTGGGCACTAGGATAAGGTTTTAATTTAGTGGGCCCCATCTCTATAATCCAATCATTGTTTATAATATTGCCAAAGCAGCACAAAAAGTTAGATTTAACTAGAAAAATAAATAAATTCATAAGCTATTGCTATGTTGGCTGTGTGCTGGTTTCCTGGAATATATATTTCTGTTAAATACCCACATTGTCCACTGGATAAGAAAGTCATTGGTTTTAATACAGTTGTAAGTGAAATGGTCAAATTAACAAAGACTTGTTATGGGTACATTTTTTAGCATCATTAAGTGATTAGGGATTATATAAACTCAGTTTGTTATATTATATTGGAGTAAACAAGATACTGATATTACATAAAACAATGCCACACTCCTCCCAAAAGATACCATTGTCTTTAATACTTTAGACTGTATTCATGTTTACACACACTAAAATGTTTGGAAGAATAACTTATTATTCTACTTATGCAGCAGAAACACCACATTTATTGTACAGTAATTGTACAGTAATTAACATTTCTACTACTGTTGATTTGAATTAGCAAATGACAGAGTCCCCACATCAACTGCTATTCTCTTTGTAATTAATTGAACACATTTTTATTTATCTGGTAATATAATGAGATTCATTACAGGGACTGTGTCACCTAAACATTATTTATACCATGAATCTATAGAATAAAAACAACAATGATAAATGATCCATACTTTATGCATATATCCATACAATTCTGCTAACACAAAGGAAAAAAAAATACTTTTGTGCTGTCACCAGTTTATGACACCACCTATGACTTTATATGTAAATGAACTACTTTTTAATGGGAAATGTGCAATTTGCATAACAACCACATGCTACCATGATAAATAGATCATGTTTCATTCTCTACAAACACAATATAAGCAAGGTTTAGGTTCAAAGTGTCCATTTAACAGCATTAGCCTTTGGCATGCAGTTCCTCATTGATACTGTAGGTGGTACCAGAAGGAAAGAAAGAAAGAATGAAAGAATGAAAGACACTTAGCCTGTGTGTTTTTCTAAGACTAAATTAAATTCCAAAACCAAACAGGCAAGATGTTTTATAGATCTTTATTAAGCATAAAGATTTTTTTTCTTTTTGTTTTAGAGATAGAAAAACAAACCCTCATTTATTTACACCCCCCCCCCCCCCCCTTCTTCAGTCTTGAGAGAGAAGTGAAATTGATGGCATGTTCTGGAAAGCTAAAAATGGTCTCATTTGAAGATACTAATTTCTAGCACAATGAACCAAAGCAACGGCACAAAAATGGCTCCAAGTTAATGATGTGAAATAAAAACAAATGTAGAATGTGAGAAGTATGGGAGAAACGACAAAGGGTGTGTGTGTGGGGGGGGGGGGGGGGGCTGCAACAGTAAAAAAGAAAAGGAAACAAGGTTTTGCACTCTTGTGAGGAACTATAATGGTGACCACATAAAAGTATTTTGTGAAAATAATTGCAATTAAATCTTAAATACAGCAAGTAGATTAGTGTTAACTTTTGAGGAAGAAGGATCTAATGGCTTTTGTTTATACAATAAGTCATCTTTTGTGAGATTATGCTATTGTTCCATTGCATTTTAACAGATGTATTATAAAATCTGTCAAAGAGCATCAATGTAATATCATCTCAGCATCTGCTATTGATTCTACAGTGGCATTCACTCAGTTATCACTTAACAGAAGTGCATTAAAGGTTTCTACGACCAAAATATTTGTTACAGTGTGAATGTAGAGAATAAACGTTTATGAAACTTATTTATATGTTATATTAGCAGAATTGCAAACAAATGCTCATATTAAAAAGAACCAAAACCAAATGTGTTTTACATGTGCCATTGATTTCACTCTTTACACAGTGCCGGGTGTAGGCCTCCACTGGGACCCATATAATACCTCCAGAAAAAATGATGAATCACACAATCCAGTGGGGTGTTTATTTTCAACACAGTGGCAATGTTTCAACCCTATCGGGTCTTTGTTAATCCATCAAAGGCCAATTTGTGACAATAAATACCCCACTTGATTGACTGATTCATTGTTTTGTTTTTTTGAAGGAGGGAGGGGGTGATTTCTTCATTACATGACATCAACTTGTGGCTTCATTTGCAAATGATACATTCCAATTATAAACTGTTCATTTGCATATCAAACCACAAGTTCAAGTCATACAGGATTTGTTTGCAATTCTGCTAACATAGGTACAGAGCTTTTTTATTCTCTACATTCGCGGTAAAAAAGACCTTGTAGATGACTTTTATTCTGAAGTGTTTAGACCTTACTGAACCATGTTCTTAAACATAGTAAAATTGTGAGATCTATAAATGGCTTCAAACAAATAATTTGCCTAGCAATGTCATCATACCCATCAAGTAGTGCTACACACCATTTGTTGCTAAGCAATTACACATATTGTGAATAATAGAACTGTCCCTTGTCATTCTTCACATTAGCTATAACATTTGTGACAAAGTACAAACAGGACATAATATAGGTGTAGAGATGCATTATAAACTCAATGAAAATTTTAAGCTGTATGATGTTCCAGCATAGTTTTAGATTATAGTAACATTTACTTTGAAAGCCGAAAGTTCTCTCTTTCCCTATTATTGACACCAGAATACAGAGTTATACTGTTGCAAAAATTGATTGTTAGAATGTGGTAATTACACTATACTGTTATTGTTTACATTTACTAACTTTACACATTTATTGGTGCAAATAGGCGGTCAATTATAGCAATAATATATATATATATATATATATATATATATATATATATATATATATATATATAAGAATGGATGGCATTATAAAAAGTAGCACTTTTTTTTTACTTACCCTTTTCTACTACAGTGACCTTTTGACCCCAACCCTAATCCTTATTCTAACCCTAATCCTAATGTAAATCAAACCCTAACCCTTTTGCTAATCCTAACCCTTGATTGTAAGCCAATTTAGCCTTTTGTTTATCCTGCAATGTTGCTGATTGCCTCTATGGTCAGTCTACGAACAGCAACAGAGCAACCAAAATGATGACTCATCCTTTCCAAAGCTCTTATTCACAAGAGGGCAGCAACATATTGTAGGAGCATGCTGCTCTCCGCTATACCACCCAATCTCCATCTATGGAGTAATAGTAATTCAGCAATAAATTTCAGTGCTGCTTAATGCCTTGTAATCGAGGCATTACAGCAATACCGCCTGAACAGTGTTAGTGATCACTGATCGCTGACACCGCTCATTCCACCACATGATGTACTAGGTATGGCCCATGTTGGCATTGGAATTGCCGGCTGGATGTGCCCGACACGTCCAGTGTAGCGAAGGGGTTAATCCCCCCCCCCCTTTTTTTGTGACACTAAGACCAGGAACACATATATTTAGGTTTATTTTTCATCCCGTTCATGTGTTTTCAGATCATCCTTGTGTCCCTTTTTTATTTTTATATTGCAAATATTTTATCAGTTTTACCTATTCTTACAAAAATTTTAATCAATCACATAATACTATATATTTAGTTAAAATTCAGTCTCTTGGGATTAGGGTTCCCCGGGTCCTCATATTCAATTACATCCAGAGAATGTTTTTTCATTTCTTGACCCTTTTCTTCCTCTTGTACTCCTTACTATACTGGGCTATTCCCCCTATCCCGACCCTTAATCCTCCTTGCTGTTTCTGTGATCTCTCATTTGTGACCTCATTCATTCCCTTACACTCACCCACACTCACTGCCAAAGGCCTTCATATTCTTGTTCCTATCTTAAAAGCTCCTGATGTTTCTTCGAGAGTTAGAATCTTTTTGTGCCTCCCTTAATACTAGTTCAACTATCTATCTGTTCCTATTGTTGTTTTATTTTTGTTCTTCTTCCCCATGTCCTTAATTTGGTCATATTTAGAAGGGGTTAATTATAAGTGTATGGGTACACATTTTGTCCTAGGATAGAGTGACATAACTAACTTAATCATAGACCACAGGGAAACATATTGTGATTTATTTTTTATTTTTTTATAAATGTCATAAAAACACCAGTCAGCACCTCTAAGCGTGGCGAGTTCCATTAAATTCAGTGCCATTGAAAACAGTAGGTTTCAACTTCAGCCAATCGCTTGACTGGGAACAGGGAGGCCTTTGATCACCTGACAGAGTAAGTTAATCAAATGCCTGCTTTACAATGGATATTTATTTAATGATTTTATCTTACCCATTAAACCCTTACCCATTGAACAACAGAGGGCATTGAATACCTCTTTATTTTTCCATTTGACACAGTTTTTTTTTTTTTATTTAATAGGGGCATTGGATCTATCCGAATGTAGGAAGAAATTACATTTGTTTTTTTTAGACCAAGTGCAACTCAACCTCCCAATTCACTAGAAAGGTGAGTTTGGAAACTAGTCCAAGATTATCCACTCATGCAAGTTCTTCTGTTGGGGGCCACTTTGGCAATCTATACCTACAATTTTCCTACAAAACGTTGGATTCAAAATCTTACACTGATTACACAAATGCTATAGTTTTTTTTATTACTAGGTAATTGTATTATTGTTTATAATTAATCTTTTTTACGACAACTATGTCTTAAAGATGCTTTACTGTAACATGAGCTTAAGAAACCAAACAAGTTACAAACAAGTTACTGTATTTTCTGGCGTATAAGACCACTTTTTAACCCAGGAAAATCTTCCCAAAAGTCGGGGGTCGTCTTATACGCCGGGTGTAGTCTTTTTACTTACCTCGTTGCTGCTCTGCAGGTGCGCGCGGCTGTGAGGGAAGCGTTGTGCGCTCCCCTCCAGCCGCGCAACTTCAATAAAGTTTGTTTAAACTTTTGTTTAAAACAAACTTTATTGAAGCCGCGCGGCTGGAGGGGAGCGCACAACGCTTCCCTCACAGCCGCGCGCACCTGCAGAGCAGCAACGAGGTAAGTACTGGGAAGGGGGTAGGAGAGGGGCAAAATCTTGGCATATTAAAAGGCACAATAAAGGCATATTGAGTGGCAAAATACTGGCATATTGAGGTGCAAAATAGTGTGTCTCAGGTTAAGTGTCTATTGGTGTCACTGTGTGTGTGTAAGTGTGTCACTTTCTGTGTAAGGGTGTGTGTGTGTAAGTGTGTCACTGTGTTAGTGTAAGGGTGTTTGTGTAAATGTCACTGTAGGAGAAAATGCTCGTTGGAAGAGGGGTAGTCTTATACAGCGAGTATATCCCAAACTAAATTTTACCTGGAAAAGTTGTGGGTCGTCTTATATGCCCAGTCGTCTTATACACCGGAAAATACGGTAAATGCTTTTTCTATGCAAACTAACAGAATGATGGGGACTTTTAATACCTTTTTTATCAAGTGCCCCAAAAAAGATAAAAATTTTAAGATTCTGCAACATTCTGTTATTTTGCATCTGCATCAGTGGACTTTTCAGAAATACTTAAAATATTTTAAATGCCCTTACATTAAAACAAAGGAAATTCCTATTGGCTAATGTATACTCATTAGCTCAAGTTTTTCGTTACAGGGTTTGTTGTGAAGAAGCAATGGTAGACTGTTTTCCATCATGCTTGGGGCACAGATCATATTATCTTCAGATCCCTAACATACAAATAAGATGTTGTGTAGACATAGTGATCAAACTAAAGCTATATATCTATGCATGTCTGTTTAGCTGTTCATCTTCTTCTTATGAACTTTGAAGTTCCTTTTTAACCCCTTCAGGACAATGGTTTGGTTTGGTTTGGTTTGATGTCCATTCTGGGCAATCGCTTTTCTTGCTACTTTAGTTATGTGTGTGTTTAAATCAAATTACATCCTTGCTTTTTAAATCAATCTCCACATATTATTTTATTACGGACAGATAGGACTTCCTTTTGCGACCATTTTTTTTTTAATTTAACCCTCTTGTGTAATGTATAAAATTTAATAAACGGTGTAAAAATGGCAAAAACAAGAGTGTTTTTTTGTGTGGGAGGGGGGTTCTGGAACACAGTATATTTCTTTGTTTGAGCTGGTCTTGGCTGGCAGATTGCTGTTTAGTACCCCCAAAGGCAGGTAGAAAAAGTAACTGAGTTGTCCTAAGTATCTGAACCGTCATACTCCTTAACACTGGATCTCTTCACTGTGAGAACAGCCAGTGGTGAAGCGAGAATGTCCCAGGGGGAGTGTGTCTATTTGTGAGGATGACAGGGAGGGGGAGCAGGAATGTTGCAGGCTGCTGTAGGAGGAGATATACTATATATTATACCCCCATATCTTTTAGGGGCAGTCAGTGCATGTAGTAGCTTTGACTTTGCTCCTTGTGGTTAACACAGAAAACTAATGAGTCACCTCTGTACAAATGCTTTCCACTAATTAACATCAATACTGATTCATAGAAACAAATTGGCCTGTCACTGGCCTGTCACTTTAAGTTGGATCGTATTTGACTATAGTTTAGGCAAATATTGTGGGGTTTTTCTTAGCTAGATATCGCTAAAAGCAACTCTGTAGCAAATTATTGTTGCTGCCCACTATGTCATAGACACCCAGCAGCTTACAAAAATATTGTAGTTATAATATTGAGTTAGTCATTTTCTTAAAACAAGCTACAAACAACATTACCTCAATGCATATAACGCTGACCTCAAGGCATTATTTTTAATTCGCATATTTAGTGCAAAATTAGATGAACAAAAAAAAAAAGAACTCATTTTATTATTAACCTCTTCTGTTCTCTTTATGCAACGAGTAGATGTTCAGTACAATTGAATAATTTATCAGTGTGCATCTCCAAATTAGTATTATTGTTAATAGCATGCAGAATACAAAATGACAGTTTCAATAATTAATTTGGCACCGAGAAGGTTGTGCATTAGCGTCATTACCCAAAAGAAGCCTCCTCTCAAGGTCAACATAATATAACTGCAATATGGGGAATTATTATTTTATTAGATGCAAGAAAATGTTCATCAAAACTAAGATAAAAATCTCTCCATTATGTACGAATGTGCTGATCACAGTATTCTACAGATAAAGATAGAAAACAAACAAAATAAATCAACAAAAAGGTATTTTTAATTTTAATTTACTATTTTAAATGTCACAGTTGAAAAAAAATGCAGAATTCCATATTAGTTTTAAAAAAATATGCATTAGTTTAGTGTAAAATGTTTAAAATGTATATAGCTTATTTTAAAATTAAATTATAAATATTGTTTGTATCAACAATTTCAATCATTAGTTTAACATGAATATATCACAAATATATCATAAAACTGGTTATTATTGATACATATTAGATTAAGGTTGTTTGCCATTTACTATGTTTATTTACCAACAGCCAATAACTTGTGCATTCATCACAAAATTATAATGACAAGCCCATAAAGTGAAAAGAATTATGCAAGTATTATATAGTCTGCCTGGTAACATAAAAATAAACAACGTAACCTCTATGCTGTATAGTTAAAAAAATGTTGCACACCAGCAAAAAAAGGGTGTCTGAATTTATTACGGGTTCCAAAGTTGAGGTGTGTAGCGCAACAAGACTCTTATTCAGAAGCTGCCCCTGGTGGTTGGTTTGTTTTACAAATACAGAAACAGATATGCTCAACAAAATTCAGCGGGTATTCAGCTTTACTCACTAGCTGCTACTGAATTTGTCCTCCGAGGTCCTAAATGTCCCTGAAGCCATAGCCTGTAAATCACATTCGGTAAAACGCATGAATATCAATATGTCTCCTTCACCGGAGTCTGGCACTTGAAATGCACTCCACATGCAATAAAAAAAAAACGCCAGTGTTTTGTGAAAAATTATAAAATACAAAACACTGTGGGGGGAACACACAAAATCATGATCAAGACGTCATACTTAATCATAGGCATGTGTAAGGTGAAGTCTTGATCTTTATTGTGTTTCCCCCGCAGTGTCTTCTTTGTAATATTTCACAAACCAAGAATTTTATTACGGCAAATCCTTGGTGTAAGGCTCTTGTTCCGTGGAAGACTGGAGTTTTTCTCTTTCATTGTTTTACAAATGCCTTATAACAGAACCTGCACTGTGATAATTCACAACAATGCACATTTTACTTATAGGTATATGAAGAAGAAAACAAAATCTTACGTGTATTGATCTTGAGTAAAACGAGGAATAACAGATGGTTGCAACACTGTTATTATTACTGTTGTGCTGTTTTGTTTTATTGGGTCACCGTCATCATAAGCGATCACGACCAGCTAAAAAACAAATACAAATATATTATTGGTTATAGTTACATATTACCCTTCTTCATAATAAAGATTGTAATAAACAGCAGTCACTGAACCTCTGCTTTACAAACATTATGTTTCAATCTGCTCAAAAAATAGACTTAAGGCAAGATTTGCGGAGCCTGAATCTAAAGGTACACATTAAAAGCCTTACCATGATCATACTCTTTTCAGATCATTTCTGCAATGTTAACTTTTTCTGCTGTATAAAATGGAACTACTATAATTATTTGTTCTGTATCTGCTAACATTCTGGGAACCTGTCGTGAAAGAGTCATATGTTGTATACCCATGCTAGATTGAGCTTTAGCCTACACAGTACAGTTACTGCGTGTCTAGAGTTCACTTCTTGTATATTTAGACTATGTATATCTACATACATAGCATAAATGCAATGCTAGTTTTGCACAGGTGCATGCCATGCCAGATGGCCTCTAATTTGATGAGTCAGGACCCCAAAACATTGCCATTTCCCATCAAATCCGGCACTTATTCTATGTACATTCCTGATAAAAGCCAACAGTCATATTCTGTTTACTTTCATGCAGATAATAGTATAGGCCACATTGATTAAGTTCTTGTAAAATGTTATGGCTGGTATATTCTTTTTGTTTGGTTTGATACACTTAATAATCATTAAGTTAATTGTATATTAAGTGCATCTAGCCAAGCAAAAATAATTTGCCACAAAATTCCACTCATTTTATCCAGGTAAATTAGGGAAGTTTGGCATACTGCACAGAGAGAAGAGAAGTCTAATACACAAGGAGCATGACATATCTTTCAAATGTTTATTTGAAAGGGAGCAGACAATGTGTACACCATGCTCCAAGTAACAGTCATTGAAGTGGTTCAAAACTATTTTAATACAATCACAATGTACAATGAATCAGTGGTGGAGGGAAAGGAACCCCCTCGAAAAACTCTTCACAAGAAGTGTGCTTCAAAGACCACTTAATCACAGCTCTTATATGTATATCGTTCATCTGGGAAAAAATGCATACTAGTTAGAATGAGGTTCCAGATATAGCATGGGGCCAGGATGACTTCCAAGGATCCCTCAGGGCACCCAGCCAGCTTCCAGCACAAGATCTTGTGAATAACATCATGATCCCCCTATAATTGCGATGTTATTCTGTGGATGCCTTGCAGAAAGCTATATTGGGGTTGTGTAGTAAGTTTATTGGCCAAACTGATAAGCAATGTATTAATATCACTATATATTGTTTTACTTAAACACTAGAATGTCAAAAAGAATGATAATACTGTGAATTGACACAACTCTGCTCAGCATGTGCTATGGTTTAACATTAACATGCAATTAGATTGGCGTTATTTTAATGCCCAGACTTTAATCATTTCTTTTTTTTCTTTATGCAATGAGGCAGAGAGTTTTGTGGACTTGGATTAATTGAATAGTACAATTACTGTAAATTGTCAGGTCGTCTGTTTAACTGAAACAATTGACTTACTCAACTTTGTCCATACTGAATACTATTGATCCATTCTTGCTGTACTTGACAGCTAATCTGTTTGCGTTTTAAAATTTATATTAGCCTTTAGCCAAGTCCAAAATGTGCTTCTGCTTACTAGCATAAAAATAAAAAAAATGCTTTAGGTAGAGATTTAGAGTTTCTGTAAACGAAAATAGAGTACACTGCGCTGTGAAGGGAGTAGCAGAACAAAAACACAACCAGTGCTTCACTCCTGGTACATAAAATACACACAAAACAGTCCTATTCTTTATGACCTCGAGGATCATCTGATAACATCTGTGAATTCAAGACCCCTAGAGGGGCTCCCGAATACCTATGACACTGAGCAGGGTACTGCTCAGGAAGATGTGAGTGGAACCCTCATATATTATATGTCTTTTGGTCCACTTATTAGTCTTAATATAATATACTATATTACTTTATTTTGTGTTTGTTTTTCTTCCCCTTACATTATATACAGAGAATATTGCCTCCTATAAGGGTAAATAACAGTGTTTAGTGTTTTGGGAAGCGCACAATTTCACTTATTTGTTTTATGTGTACTTAGAGTTTCTGGTCTGAAATGTTCTGTTTAAAAGGACTTTATCACCGAAACAGCATTTGTACTGCAGCTGTAGAGAATAAAATGATTTGTATGATGACAAACAATTACATAGTTTAAAAGATAAAAATGTAAAAATGTGTTTTAAATATGTGTGTGTTGTCACTAGTTTATGACATCACAATGTGGCTTGATATTAAAGCTTTCAATGGAAAACGTGCAATTTGAAAACTGAGTCACAATGCAATGTCAGAAACAGAATACTCAATAGAACTAAGTAAAATAACACGTTTTCCTCAGCATTTGTTTTCAATTCTGTATTGAGCATCCTTTTTAGATTAGGCAAATCAATATTTAAGCTAAATAACTTACCCTGAATATGGCGCTGGGTTCTTCATTAAGATTTACCCGGGTGATAACACGCCCGGTATGTTCTTCAACATCAAATATGCTGGCACTGTATGGAAACTGGACCACATCTACTCTATAACGAACTTTACTTGCTGGTGTGCCCTAGAAGAGAGAACAATACAATATATCAGAGCTTCTCATTCTAAATCTCATGTAAAGAAGCCTGACAAAGGCTTATATTATTGGATTTTATTATCACAAAAAAACAGTTGAAGAAACAGTTGTACTTACAGCCTGCTCACACCTGTTTTGCAAGCATCATAGTACACATTTATAGACAAAGTACCAACATTCTCCTTTCCGCTGCTTGAATATAGTTGAGGTTGTTGGCTGCACATTATTTACAGCTTGCTGGGTTAATAGGGTGGAGGCTCCATTGAACCTCCTCCAACACATTAACAATGTTTTGGTAACAGTAAAGACAGCTTTGTGTTAACCACTGGGTCAAAGGTGTCCAAATGTGGTCCATTTGACTTAACTACACATATTCTCATAAATGTGTAGTTTGTTTTGAATGCAGTTTATTTAACCCCTTAGTGACAGAGTTCTATGTTGCATTTGACATGCCTTGCAGACCAGAATTCCATTATTTTTGTCATATGTTTGCTTAACTGTGATTTATTTCTTCGTGTTCAGTACACCCACACAAATTATATATCATTCTTTAAAGGACATATGGGGCTTTCTCTTGATACTATTATTTTAATCATGTGACATAATTTACTATTAAAACAAATATAAAATACGATGAAAGTATGCCAAAAACCCCCCAATTTTTTCTAAATCTGACCTGATTTTAATTTTAACACAATTAAAAAATTGTATAAAAGAACTAACATAGTAACATAGTAATTTAGGTTGAAAAAAGACACAAGTCCATCAAGTTCAACCCTTCTACCTATCATTACAGCTTTTGATCCAAAAGAAGGCAAAAAAACCCTAAGGAAGCTATTTCGAATTTTGCCTCCTGGGGGAAAAAATTCCTTCTTGACTCCAAGAGGCAATCAGATTTCTCCTTGGATCAATAAGCTCTTTTATTAATGCTTATTCTATTATTAATAGCCCTGTATGTTCTGCTTTCCTAAAAAAACATCCAAACCATTTTTAAATGCATCTATTGTGGTTGCTAGCACTACCTCTCTTGGCAGTGAGTTCCATAACTTTATTGTCCTAACCGTAAAGAATCCCTTCCTTTGCTGTCTATGAAATCTTTGCTCTTCCAGTCTGAGGGGGTGACCTCTTGTTCTTTGTACCTTTCTGTTAATGAACAGGTCACTGGAGAGCTCTTTATATTGGCCCTGCAAATATTTATATAATGTTATCATATCCCCTCTGAGACGCCTTTTTTCTAACGTATATAAATTCAATTTTTTAAGTCTCTCTTCATAACTAAGATCCTCCAAACCCCTTATTAATTTTGTAGCTCTCCTTTGCACTTTTTCTAGTTCCTTAATATCCTTTTTAAGGACTGGTGCCAACTGTCTATTAATATTTGTCCTGAGTTTTGAAATACCAATGTTTATATGTTTTTTCTTCTTCAAGTAATAGGGCAATAACCGATACTAGGGTTTTTTGGTTTCAAACCATTTTCTCCAACAGTGACCTTTTGACCCCAACCTTAACCCTAAATTTAATTCTAACCCTAAATCTACCCCCAACCCTTATTCTAACCCTAACCCACCTGTAACACTAACCCTAATTATAACCCTAAACTTAGATCTAGGGTTAGTAGATCTAGGGTTAGATTTTTCCTTTTTTTCTCTCACTGTAATGTTGCTTGACTGCCTCTAGGGGCATTCAAGCAACAGTTTCTGAGCAATGGAAGAGATTTTTTTTATCACTTCCATCGCTTTCTGCTGGGCACATTGTATTGCAGGAGCATGCACCTCTTCAATACGGCACCCGTGATCATCGGGTGGTCGCGACGCCCTGGGGTTGCAGAGATGGGTGTTGCATGATACCTCGACTGAGGCATAATTGCAACACCTTTAGAACATAGGCAGTGAAATATGATCACTGTCTATGTGAGTTTGAAAGCATACAATCACATTTGCAGTGATCGTTTGTGCGAGCGCGCAAGGGGGTGATTTGGAACAACTGTCGGCATGCAGCGTTTGTAACAATTGCCGGCATGTAGCGTTGCGTTAAGGAGTGCAATTCTACATTAAACACAGGACGTATATACATGTCCTCGCTTTGTAGAACATATATATGTCCAGATGGGTTAAGGGGTTAAACTGTATTTGGGCTGCTTTTGCATGACTGCTAAATAATCAAACATTTTTTCTATGGTTAACAAGCTATTTTTCACTATTACCTTAAGTACAAAAATTGAAAGCATCCCAAAATCTAGAACGCCCCGGCACTATATAGATAGTAGCTGAGGTTAGGTCTCACCCTGTTTATAGTGTGCCTTGATGTGAACTTAATTATGCTTTGGCGTATTCATTTAACTAAAACTGCACATTTCTATTATGTTTTTGTTTAAGGCTGAGAAGTTGGTTTTGTGTATACACTGTTTATTAATTTAAACAGTACTCTCTCACAGTTCTTTAGTAAGCTTAATGTTATACATGATTAACAGAGTTCCCAATAGTTCTGAATTTGTGGGACAAATATTTTTGGGTCCTATTCTGCAAATTCGGGTTTGTCCTGGCATTACTGTGCCTATGGTCTGCTCTTCACTGTGTATAAGCACCATTATTTTTAAACTGTGTATGTCTAGAAGACACAAGCTCAAAACTATGACATGAGCTCCAAACACCTACTATTTGTAAAAGGTAGCCTGGAGCTCAATGTGCTTGGTTACGCAGCATCACATGACATTGCACAGTGTTGCGTAACCCCACCCCATTTAGGACATCCCCACTTTTCATCATTCTGTATGTTAGCAAGTATGGGTTAGTATCAAAGCCTGTGCAAGTTTAGTGCCCCAACATTTTTATTTTCCATACTTGCCAAATAGAAGTTGCTTTTATTAAAAAAAAAAAAATCATAAAAGACCAGTATGTTTATAGAAATCCTTCTTGTATAGTTAAAAGAATATTAATGTGTTTTCAGTACTGCAGTAAACAAAGTCCTTAGAAAGCCTGTATTACCTAAAATAAATGCAAGACAAAATATCAAATTCATGTTATATGTATTATTTATAATATCCAATGACTGTGTATTGTGTATATGTAGTCAGAAACTTACAAGCCTTCAGTGGTTCACTAGCCATGGCTGAACAATAATTCCATTAAATTAAGTCTAGATCTGAAATCTATCAAGAAAAAAGAAAAAAACAGGATTTGGATAGAAACTTCAACAGTTCAAAATATTCCCACCATGGCGCTTTATTTTGCAGACATACACAGGGGATTAGGCAATGGAGAGTTAGACTTACACATTTTGTGCTACATCACATTTAATCATAGGAGTATTCTGAACTGGTGAAGTTTCCCTACGTATTGCATTTTTGTCTTTGGAAGCACTTTACAAGTCTCCCAAATGTCATGGTATGCTTGGGACAGTTCCGATTTTTGGACTCCTGGTGTCCTTCCAAGCTCTATCTCTGTCCCGTTTTTTTTGGAATAGAGGTAGAGCTCAGCAGGATATTGGGATTTGGGATGGCAATCACAGTTTCAATTTAATTCTCTGGTGTTGCTCAGAGACATTGCCAAAAACTCAAGAGTTACATCTCAGACTTTACAATCCTCAGCATGTTAAATGTGAAAACCATAAGACATTTGAAACAATGTCCTTTGGACAGACGAGACCAGAGTGGAGATGTTTGGCCATAAAGCACAAACACTTCAACTGTCAACTGTCAACCATGGTGGTGGAGGGGTGATGAGTATGGCTTGTTTTATTGCCACAGGACCTGGGAACCTTGCAGCAACAGAGTTGGCTACAAACTCCTCTGTATACCAAAGTATGCTAGAGTCAAATGTGAGGCCATCTGTACTACAGCAAAAGCTTGACTGAAATTGGGTCTAAAGACTATACTATATAGATACATACCTATGTGTGTGCATGCATTTTTATATCTATAAATATAGATATACCTTTCAAGTGGTAACATGAACAATGAGAAGGAAGTTGTTGGTTCAATAATTAAAATAAAAAATTAGACATTACCGTATCTAAGAAATCTGGGAGTTATTTGATATACAACAAATGTTAAAAATGAAAATTCATACATCTAAATCAGTAAAAATAAAATGTGGTTTATTTGCAGATGATATTATGATTCCACTTTCTAATCCTATATCCTCCCTACCAAAACTCACATCAGTTCTTCAAGAATATGGTTCAGTCTCTTACCACAAAATAAACCCATCTAAAACTCAAGCATCTCCAATACAAATCCCCAAGAAAACACTACACACACTACAAAACTCATACAAATTTGATTGGAGATCTGACTTCAATTCCTACTTGGGTATCTCCTTAACAGAAAACCCTAACAATTAATTCAAACTCAACTTATTAAAAAATGGTCGGCTTTAAAACAGGAAATATCTTCCTGGACCCCATTACATCTCTCCTGGTTGGGAGAAATTGCAGTGATAAAGATGACAACGCTTCCAAAACATTGATCATTAGTCACACCATTATGTACTTTAGAATTTTAATCAATAACCTTGATCTAAAATCTTGGAAAGAAAAAGGAATAAACATTCTTCGAGATATAGACCCAAAAGGATCAATCCTATCATTTCCAGAGCTAAAAGTCAAATTTGATGTTGAAAACACAGAACTTGCTAAATATTTACAAATTTGCCACCTACAACAATCAGACCGATACTTTCTTGACAATCGTACAAAAAATTGTTCTAAACTATATAGCTTGTGTTTCCAAACTCAACCGTTACAAAAATCGTTATCCATATGTTACAACTCTATTTTACACATAAAATGCTGGACACAGTACCTTGTATGCTAAAATGGGAAGCAGAACTCAGCACGAACAATGGACACGAGCTAGCTTATCTATCAACAAATTCACACATTGCACTAACCACATTGAGTTATCAAGAAAAATGATGTACAGGTGGTATTTAATACCAGCAAAACTGGCTCATGTGTTCAAATCCACATCAAATTTATGTTGGAGAAATTGCAGATTAAAAGGCCCAATGGCACACATATGGTGGGAACGCCCACAACTTACTAATTTCTGGAAAAATGTATATAAAAAGATTTTAGATTCTACAAATATTAGTGTTCCATATAACCCCACAAGTCGCCCTACTAAATATCTTTGCGACCACTATATCAAGGTAACACAAAATATTAATTTTCCATGTCTTAATTGCAGCCAAAACACTGATTGCCAGACAATGGAAAATTGGAAATCAACTAAAATCTCAACCTCCAAGGAATCAGAAAATGTAGTTACTCACAATAATATGATGGAAGAATTACACTATGCTTCTTCTGGAAAACTAGACACCCACAAGGCACTTACCATTCTTTGGTCCAAACCACTTATCCTCACCCACCCCATCCTCTTTTATACTATTTATAATTTCCTTTTCTTCCTTCCTTTCATTATTATACTCTTCAACCTCTAATAGGCTGTTTAAATTGTATATAAAATGCTACATACCTGTTTTTGTTCTAAATTACGAAATTTTAACAACTGCATTTTACGCTTCAATATTGTCAATGCCTACTTTGTCTTAAAGCATCTTTATACAATAAATGATAAACAAAAATATTTCCATTGTACCCTCCCCCTTCTTTTTTCTGTCCCCTTTTCTTTTGAATCATATATTAAACTAAAAAAAATAAAAAATAAATAAAAGGAAGACACTTATTCTTATACATATTCTACCAATAAAATGTTAAACTATATTCCTTTGCAATAGAAATCACTAAGCAGCCAATCAGTTTTGTCATCTAGGTATTTAGTATATGAATACATTCACTGTATACTGAGTGGTGTTATTAATAGGTACACCTAAAAAGTACCAGGAGCATCTTCTGACTCCAGAACTGTCAGGATTCTTTGTAGGATAGATTCAACAAGGTACTGGAAACATTCCATAACATTTTTTGTTTCATGCAGTATGCCCTGCCTTCAGATATTTCATCATATTGAGCACATCCTGTTCTGCCCCACAGTAGGGGGCAGTACAAAAGGCTTAGAACGACACAACCTGTTGTGGACTTAAATTAGATCCTTACTCATTGGTTAGGTTTGAGGTTTGCTTGAGTTTTCTCATACGGATATTGAATTTGTATATAGATTTTTACAGAGAAGAACACATTTAGAAATACACACATTTGCCCTTTTGCTGCGCGATGCACAGAGAAAAGGTCACACCTTCTAGATCACTAGATGTTCTGTGTGAGTAGCTAATATTTATTATTTTCTCAAGCCTGCAGCTCTGGAGAACTATTACATGTATTAGCTACTTTCGTGATGAACGTATACTTTTCCCCCTAGTTTTAGTAGCACACTCTCCTGATTGCGGAAGGCTTTTTTTTTTGCTATATTCAGAAGGCATTGTACATGTCCACATGTGCTCAATGGACAGGATGACATATCTGGCATTAAATGCAATATTTCTCTGCAACCACCTTTCGCCAGAGTTTTAAGAATTATAATTTGAGGAATCCTTATGACAGCTATCTTGTTGCCGGATGAGTAATTATTTTAAATAATTTAAAACAAACAAACATAATTGCTGTATGTTTACATGTATTATTTTCCCTACTCGATTATAGTTTTAATTCTATGATGAATAAAACTTGATGGTGCATACAAAAACATATTCAAGAAATGTTCAAGGTAATTTAATGAAACACACAGAGAGGTAAGAACAAATTAAAAAGTAGAATAAAATAAATAGACAACACTGTGAAATACTGAGAGAAAAAAAATGTGCATGATCATTGTTGAAGAAGTGTAATGCTATGATTTAAAATACTCAATGATGATGTTGTATTTAGAAAACAAAGGGTACAAACAGATGCAGCCACATGATAAGATATCTTTTTCATAATAATAATACAAACCTGTATTACATTTCATAACAGATAAAAAGCATTAAAGGGTTGAGAAAAACATAACACAATCGTGTCTATACTAAAAAGCAAGTGATGGCGAACTGATAAATGGTGGTGTAACCAACCCTCTCGGAACCAGCCCTCTAAGGGGGATTGGCAGCCAATGTCTATGTTCTGCCCACGTGCACAACTTTCCTCTTAGGCTGCCTCACTGCCTGCAAGTAATGTGAGTACAATCTGGGTGATGGATAAGTCCTGTGAGTGCAATCTATGCGCAGGGGCAAGTCACATTAGGAGAGGGGATGGACAGGAGGCTGACATTACAGCACCTTGCCAAGTGTACAAGATCACTAGGTACACCTCTGATCTTTGTTATTAATTTGTCAGTTAAATAGAATTTTTTTTATATAACACAATTTATGTACCACTTGTTACAGAGCATGCAAGGGAACTACATACTAGCCTGAGCCTTGACTCTGTGACATAGGAAATTCAAATTATTGGGAATCATCTATGAGGAGTGTCTTGTGAAATAAAGTAATACAAGTGCAGCAATCAGCATGGAAACCATGCTATTCATTCTACTTTTAGAACTTCATGTAGCAGGTAATTGTTCAGTTATGGGCCAGCTGTATCCCTCTGGTTACTGGTTGCCACTGTAGCAGGTTGTTGGCATCTCCTGGGTATGCCCAGTTGCTCAGGACTCTATAGGTGATGACACACAACAGAGGGTTACAGGTTAATGCCTGTATGTTAAATAGATTAATGGGCACCATGAATTAGTTTATTTAGTCTCATTTGGCATATTGATTTGCTGAAAAGGTCCTATTGTAGTAGCATTCTTCTCAAACTCTAACCTTCATTTCAGATTATAGTATCTGTCCTAAAGCAGGGGATCTTGGTACCACACATCTGTAGGGTGCACAACTACTCTGTAGAAAGGGGGAAGAGAACAGATTGTAAGAAGGGCTCTCAGCTTCATGTATCAGTCTGTTCTTGTTCATCTTTCTTATTATGTAGTACCCCTTTAACCTTTGTACAAAGCACCATGTGAATTGATGACACAATATAAATAAATGTTAATGTAACGTAATGTAATTTAGCGCAATAGTATTAAATGGAAAGTCTGATAAAAATTAAAAAAACATTCTGTGGGAGTCAAGTTGGGAATAGGGGAAGATCCTGAGGAAGGGCTTAAACTGTAGACAGCATTTGGGAGGGAAATTACTAAAAGCGAAACAATCCGCAGACAAATTCTAATGCATCCCCTAGTGATTGTTTCACTTTTAGAACATAGCCCCACAAATGATTGCATCAGTGTGTGTTCAGGAGTCCAGCAGTGTGACAACGGCACAAAGTGAATGCTGAAACTGGCATGAAAGTGCTGAAACTACCGTCGACAATAACATATGAAGCGGCTCATAAGAGTTTAAATGCTGTAAGCACAAACAATCAGCTCTCTGCAGCTTAAAACCGTGTAGCATGACTCCGTGTTTTGCAAATAAATCCTTCAGTGTTTAAAAGGCTCAGGGGAGCTCTTCTGAAAAAAGGCTGCATGCAGATTAATATTAAGTAATAATGCTACTAAACGGTCAGTAAGCAAATCTATAGAGCCAATGCCGCATGCAGACTTCTATAAAATAAACAAACTTAGTTTACACTGCACTAAACCAAGAGAGACAAGATCCTCAGGTACAACATCCTCTTAGGAAAATACTGTCAACAGAATAATGGAGAAAAGTAACCTCAAGTCACACACACAGCATATTCATTTTTGTTATAACATGTCACCTTGTCTCCTTAAAGTAGGAACACATTGGTTTAATATATACAAAATGCCTTTGTTCTGGAACAATAATTGGCTTCTGTCACAACTCCTAATAAAAAAATTACTATGTAATAAGAATGAACCAGAATTGTGTGAGTCAGTGTCTGAGAATGGTGGCAATAAGCAACACGAAATCAGCTAGAAATGGTCTTGCACAGTTTATATATATACCTTTATTATCCATGTTAAATGACATATTTGGAATGGCAGTTGTCTACGCTTCTAACCAAAGTTACAAAGAAGAATGTGATATATCTTTAGGGCAAAGCTAGCAAGAAGGATCAGTGGGTTAAGGTATCAAATATATAATCTGAAATGCCTATCATCCTTTTGCTATAGATACAATTAGTACATTATGTGGACTAATGGTAACATGCATTGCATGCTGGGGAATAGTAGCATCCCTGTTAGGGTGTGTTAGGCTGTGCCGGTATTTTTATATTAGGCTTAGCCTGTGGACTTTCCTCATTCACAAGTGCCTTATTTGGCATACTATCACAACTTATTACTAAGAAAAGTATGCTATCATCACATTGTTACAATTTCTAAAATGGAAGAACAGTTGCAGTTCACTTTTTTCTTCGAATCAACTGGAAATGGATTCTGTCACACAAAAACAAGGTGCAGCACGTGCATAGACCATATATAGGTAAAGTGTCCAAACAAGGACACCAGTGTCCATGACAAAGTCTATGAATGTCCATAGACGTCCATCATTAGGTTGCCCAACATAGAGTCCAATAAATGTCCACCACAACCAATGATGGTGCCTACCCCTGGCAGAGAGGTGGAGACACATATTTAAAATTATCACCAGTGACCTAACCAGTTTGTATCAAATAAAAAAAAAAAAACTATTCAAATACAATAAAAACATTTGAAAAAATTAGAGAAGTTTCTGGGATTTCCCTGTGAATATTTATCCTGGAATACAGAGTATTCATTCAATCACTTGAAGTCAAGGGCACTAGAATTGCCAGACTTTCTTGGCAAAGTCATCCAAATGGCAGCTGTCTAAACAGTAAAGCTATTTCTAGAGATAATATTTATCTTCATGAGAAAATTGTGCATCCCTACCTATGAACAAAGCCCTGCTGCAAAGATTGATAGTGTCCGTTTACTGGAATGGTAGAACAATTTTTTTTGTTTCACTGTCTGATAAAAATATACTTTTTGGTTTCCAAAAAACACAGTCCTATACATTGTAAACTGAATGTGAAATTCATCACATGATAATATATTTAAAAATGTACATGTAATTTATGTTGGTTCCATTGCAGAGAATTGCCCAGGAGTGTTAGTATTACACAGTTCAGTTTAAGTCATCATGGTCTCTTATAACAGATATTTATAACAAAGGGGCAGTTGTGACTGTTGGAAGAGCGAAAAAAGTGCAATTGTTGTGATCATCCAGATACTACTGACACTGCATTTGTTTTATACATCCTGACAATTTTTGTGCAACTGAAATTGCAACTCTGCCGCCCATGGGGTACAATTCTCTTTTTATAAAAATAAATTAACTAATGTTTAACTAATAGAGTGTTGGCATGTTAAATAAAAAACAATTTAACAAAACCATACAAATAAAATACCATATTGAACCTTTTTGGCTAGTATATCCATCAAGAGGCTGAGATTTTGTAGGACAAAACATTTCAGGTCTTTATTTTGGCAGACGAAAAAAAATATCTATCAGCACTTCAAAAATGATGCCGGGTGTAAGACTCCACCAGGTCACATATAATAACTTCAGGGGGAAAAAACTATTGATCACATAGTACTCCATTAAGTGGGGTGTTTATTATCACCAAAGTGGCGTGGCAAAATTTCAACCCTGCCAAGTCTTTGTCAAGCCATTTATTTGATCGGAAACATTTTCTCAAGACAAAGGTATTATAGGAACACACCATTTTAGTTTTATTTCTGTTTTATTTTTCTCTATTAACCCCTTCCTGACCTTAGGACGTACTATGCCATCCTGATTTTAGCGTACCTAAAAGTACATCCAGCGTTAAACAGTTCATTGCGGCTCCCCACGATGAGCTGTGCTTGGATCCGGCTGCAGGGACTTGTGGCCTCAGTCTGACAGGGAAAATATAGCCTTTCTACATTTCTCTAACTCATGCCGTGCCCGAAATTCCGGGTTTGGGCACGCCTCCGTCACGTCACACGTGATGTCCGGAGGTCTCGTGATTTTTTGGCAGGGACCCACAGGGTCTATTAAGAGTGCCATAGTGTTCCTGGCTACCCATCACCTTGTGTCATTTGGGACGCAAGCACCATGCATGACAAAGGGGCTAATCTTGTTATTATTGTTATTATTCAGAATTAAAGGTTATTGTATAGTATTGTATTGCTGATTGTAAAAAGGCACTGTTCTCCTTTTTTACAGATGATGGACTATTTGACCCTCCTGTCCCAATATTCTAAACAACACATCTGCCTCGATGGAGGGGATGGGACAATTCATCGCGGCTGCATCTGTGCAGCCGCTTCACGCCGTCTCTTCACCACGTGAGAGCTAGTCGCGGTATATATCATCGCGGGACATTTCATCACTAAAGGTGAGTTTTAATGTGTTAGAATTAAAGTGTTAGAGTGTTAGAATTAGAATTTTAGTATTGGGGTTTACGGGGTTAGAATTAGGGTTTAGGGGGTTAGAATTAGTACTTAGGGTTCAGGGTTAATTTCAGTATTAGGGTTTAGGGGTTTGATATTAGTATTAGGGTTTGGGGGTTAGTATTAGGATTTAGTGGGTTAGTATTAGGGTTCAGGAGTTAGTATTAGGGTTTAAGGGGGTAGTATTAGGGTTAGGGGGTTAATTTAGTATTAGGGTTTAGGGGGTTAGTATTAGGGTTCAGGGGTTAGTATTGGGGTTTAGGGGGTTAGTATTAGGGTTCATGAGTTAGTATTAGGGTTCAGGGGGTTAGTATTAGGGTTCAGGAGTTAGTATTAGGGTTCAGGGGTTAGTATTAGAGTTTGGGGGTTAATTTTAGTATTGGGTTTTGGGGTTAATTTTAGTATTGGGGTTTGGGGGGGCACTTTGGGGGGGGGGATTAATTTATTAGGGGGGTTATTTTATTTTAACTTGTACGTTTGTAAGAGCTGACATTTCAGCGCTGAACTGTCAGCCCTTACAAAGCCGCGATGAAGCGGCCGTGTTATCCTTCATTGCTGACAGTTCAGTGTTCTAACTGCCGCGCTGAACTGTCAGCGATGAAGCTGCCGTGCTGAACTATCCTAGACCCTCAATGGAGTCATACAAAATAAAAAAGGTTTGATAAGGTACATTTTTTTATTAACCTTGATATTAATGCATATGCACTATTTAAAATGCCTACACTTGATGCAACCTTTCAATTAAAGGTAATGTCTTTTCCCATTAACTTGTCCTTTTGCTTGCAATTCTGCTAAGACAATATATACATAATTTGCTTGCTCTTCATACAAACTGTAAATAAAATTTAGGCAACAGAGTCCCCTTAACATTTCTCAGTAAACCACATCAACAAGAATGTTATTTTCTATACACAAAGAAGCAAAAGATGTAGTTCATCATCGGTATCGCTGCAATGAATAATTAGTGTAAGGGATTTTATACCTTGTCATCTTTAATTAAATAATTTTTTTTATTTTATTTTGATTGTGAGTCTCCTTAATACACTTTTGAAAGGAAGATTCTATCTCTCCTGTAATTATTTTATAATTGCACTTAAAATGTGTTGTTGGTATAGCATCCCTGAATATGCATTACTTTTAGGAAGAGATAATAAAACAGAAAACATTTAATTAAGTTTAATTTGCCTAAAATAATTCCCCAAAAATGTCATTATGTTTAATTCATTGTCAGCATTCTTGTGTTATGTCTGTTCTATATAACTGGGCCACAAGTGGAACTGGATTTAAAAAGAACACAAATAAATGACTATGAATGTTGCATCGTTTTTGACCCTTAAAATAAGGAGGAAGACACCACTGCACCACACCACTGCAGCATGTGCAAGGCACTCACCAATAGAGTCACTCATGTATATGTTCAAAGTCTGGCCCCTTTAGGAAATACCTGTTGCACATAATGAGGTTTGCAGCATGATGTATAAATTAGGTCCAGAGTCTCCGTGCTCTGGCACTTGTGCCCATAAACATTGAACATGCACCACAAACGGATTGAAGGAGTCCCAAGTAGGATGCAAAAAACATATATTTTTTCCATTTGAAAATTGGTAAAAGTGGCTGGATGCAGGTCACAAAAAAGTGTGCTTTGATTGCTTCTAGCCTTGGGCATGGATGGCACAAGCCTAGTAAACCAGTGGCCAAAGTTAAGTCTATGGAGACAAACAGTATAGTATGTACATATTTGTTTTGCTAGCATAATGTACAGACGTCTGACTGCCTTTCTGAAGTTAGCCTTGTCAAGTACATATTTTGTATGATGGAACTTTTAGGATGTAATATTGCCGAATCTCCCTGTTGATTCTATTTTCCTCCTCAAACAAGTAAAGTATTATTTAAAAATATTTGTGAAAACACAATAACATGTACATTTATTACATTATATAGCTAACTACTTATCTGTATCAGAAATACACTATATGGACAAAAGTATTGGGACAAACGACCATTGCACCAACAAGGACTTTTAGGACATTGCCTTTGTAGCTATAATAACGTCAATGTTTCCACAACATTCTGGAGTGTTTCTGTTGGAATCTTTGGCCAGGGAGGTCAGGCACTGATGTTGGATGAAAAGACCTGGATCACAATCTCGGTTCCAGTTCTTACTAAAGGTGTTTGATGTGGTTGAGGTCAGGACTCAGTGTGGGCCAGTCCAGTTCTTCCACACCGGGGCACCTCCATGCAATTATCCCTCCTCCACCAAACTTTATAGTTGGCCCAACGCAGTCAGGCAGGTAACATTTTACTGGCATCTGCCAAACCTAGACTCCTGCATCAGACTGCCAAACAGTGAAGACTCCACAGAACACAATTCCACTATGCCAGAGATATTCATGCCAGTGGAAGTTGGGTACTCTTCCGACTGGCCTTTCAGACTACCAAACAGTGAAGACTCCACAGAACATGTTTCCACTATGCATGCTTATGGCATGCTTTACCTCAGTCGATGAGATTCTTGGCATTGTACTTGGTGCTGTGAGGCTTGCATGCATCTGCTGGATATCACTTCCAGTGGAAGGTTGGAACTCTTCAGTTTTAGAATCAGCAGCACATTGATTTTTTAAAATTCTTTTTACACACCATGCCTCTCAGCACACGGTGACCCCGTTCTTTGACTATAAGTGGTCTTGCTGATGTTCTTAAATTCTTCCACTTTCTAATAATGCCACTTGCAGTTGACCATGGAATATCTGGCAGGGATTCAATTTCACCAACTGACTTGTTACAAATACGGCATGCTATCACAGTACCACACTTGTATTCACTAATCTCTCCAGAATGACAATTTTTTTCATAAATGTTTATAAATGCAGATTACATGGCTAGGTGCTTGAGTTTCTACACCTGTGGCCATTGGTCTTACTGAAATACCTGAATTCAATAAATAAGTGGTGTGTCTTAATACTTTTGTCCATATAGTGTAGTTACTTGTATCATTTTCCTTTTTTTTTTTTATTTAACTTAATTTATGGGGTAGTGGATACTTTCAGTAAAGAGACAGCATTGTAATTAGGATTTAATTAGTAAATGCCCTATGCCTAGATTCAGTGATTTTCCATTACCACCCCTAATGTAATTAAATTGTTTTATGAATGACTGCACAAGTACTACTTCTAAGTGTCATTTTAGCTAGAAAACATACGCACCCTGCTTTCAGTGTTATGTAGCTGTTTTGTCTCTTTTGAGCCACATTTTTAGTGATATTTATTTATATTATTTATTTTAGATTATTTTAAATTCATTACTTTACCTCCTTTTGCCTCCCAGCTTATGGAGTAGTTTGTTTACACACTGCTTAACTTTATTGAGATCATTCATGCCATAACAGTGGTTGAAGGGTAAATGGGCTTGTGCAAGGCCGACAGAGATCATCGTTTTGCATGAGATCATGAGAGGGGACCTAGTTAAGATATTTTGTAAGCTTTTCATAAAGAAAGTGAAAAAATGTACACTCAGAAATCACATGGGTAATATGAAGCCAATGTGAAGTGTCTTAAGAGTTTGTAGAAGTCCTTACCCTAATTGTTAAATAAATGTTAATTATATATCACATATATATATATATATCATACATATATATATATATATCATATATATCATATATATATATATATATATATATATATATATATATATATATATATATATATATATATATATATATATATATCATACCAAGCAGCTCAGATGTAGTTGAACAATGATGCATCAGCTATAGTACCTGTTCCGATATCAGGGCTACAAGTTCAAATGCCAGCAGGGTCAACTTAGACTTTCATATTTCTGAGGTCATATGAGTACTATGTCGGGTAAGACAACACCTAATATCAACTTCCAACTTACAGCTTTTAAAGCTGTATAAATTCAGCTTTGCTATAAAAAAATTATTTTTTAATAAATTAAAACAAAACCAAAAATAAAATATCAATTAATAGCCATAAATTGCAGGCAAAACAATAATTCATAATCAGAAAGTACAAAATGCATTATTGTCACATAAGCTGTATTGGTTTTTTAATCATATGATCACTTTGAGATGAATATGTATAATTGATCTTTTTTGCACTGTTTTTTTTACATAATTGTTGATATTGTTAAGGTGGTAGTTTTCTCACAGTTTAGGTTTTCAGTTATAAATGTTGTTCTTTTTGCATATTAATTATTGATTTGCCGGAAATTTAAGTCTATATGCTTCCTTTGTGTATTATATCTAGAGGGCATTTAGGCTATGAGGCTATTTTCTATAGGGTTGCTGTAGCAGTGAGACATTCTAAGTATAATGGTTGCTAATAAAACTTCACAAGGTGGTCTTACTGTAAACAAATACAGAAACCCTTCCCACTGCTATAAATTACATTTCCATAGACATTGGCTGAAATAAGTACAAAATGGAAAGCATATATAGTTACAGATAAAATGCCAATACCATAAGTCCTAAGTGTCTCAAACGAAAGAGAAAAACTACACCAGGTTTTCTTTTCTTAGCACTGTATGAGACATGACTTCAAACTCATTATCTTACCCAGTGACTGTGTATCAATGCTGGCAAACCTATGGCATGCCAAGCCCTCAGTTGCGATCCTCTGTCCGTGCAGACATCTCCTGTGGGCAGTGATGTCAAACGTGGGTTGTGTGCTGTTGCCACAGAGGGGCATTTCACTAACTTCAAGTAAAATTAAACTTGTAAGTTCATGGCAGATCAATGAGTATGCTGATTAAGATAGAGATAGCTAGCGATCAGAAAGTGCGATCAAGACTGCAGTCCTGGATCCCGCTATCCCTTCAAACTCTACCTCTGTTTCAAAAAGAGGAACAGAGCCTCAAATCTCTGACTGTTGGGCAAAGCAAAGTAATTGGTAGGCATGCTGTTTCCTTCATAGTTTTATAAATTACTTAAAAAAAATGGGGAGATATGCGTGAATTAATGCACACTACTGTGCATAGTAATTTTGTACCAAACAAACTTACTTTCCATGTTTATTATGCAGTGTTGGCACTTTGGTTTTATACAGAAAATTGGGCATTCAGGCCCAAAAACAATTGTGATCCCTGCTGTATATCATGGCAGTGCAAGTACTTATAAATGGAAACACACTTGCCACTTTTCACAAACAATGCCTGTGGTATTTGCTGTCACACAGCTCCATATCTTGGACAGTAGAGGAGTTATATCTGAATTCTTATTTTCAGGAATAATTGTATATATTGCAATAACTCTAAACTGAAACCTATTAAAAAGGTGCAACCGGATTGAAAATAGAGGTATCAATCAATTTCATTATTTTGACATTATAGGTTCAATAAGGTTGAAGTTATTAAACCTCCACATCTGTTTATTCCAAGCACGCTTAAATTCATGGGTAGTGCTTGTGATGAAAGATATGATAAGGCAGGAAAAACCATATCTAAAAAAGTAATGGTCATTTAAAGGCAGAGAAATGAATCAAAATAATCTTATCATTTATTATCAGTGGATGCCATAGAACCAAACATTCTTGTCAGACAGATATCATTTTGACAAGATGTCATCCATAAACAAGAATAGAACCTAATTGAATAAAACATCTTTTATACACTGGAGTTTAACAGTATAACATCTAGAAAAAAAGACAGTCTGTAAAATTTCAGATTTGGGATTACATTTCAGCGTACATAAAGAAAATAGAACAATGTAGCTTATTGAAGCAATCAGTGTTAATAAAAAGGTGAAATATAACCATATAATAATCAGTTCATGTCTCTCAACCAGGAGAGATAAAACATGTAAGAGAGAAAAAAAAATCACATGTAGTGTAATATCGTCGGTATAGTTATGGAGACTAATAGCTTCTAGATATTGTACTCACAAGATTACTGTAAAAACAGACACTGCACAAGGAGTCCTAAATATACAAATGATCCCAAACAATCTCTAAACTGACCCCTCATAGAAAGGAAGTAGGACAGACAGGAAACCCTGATGAGTATATATATATAAAATGCAAAACTTTAATACAGAAAGTAGTGGGTTGCCCTTAGAATTAGACGACTCATCTAAAGAAGCAATCTATTTCAGGCTTAAAAACAACTTAAAATCCAGAGCGGCATATAACTCCATTGACTGAGAATTAACTACCTTTAACATCCTGTTCAGCTCTGCAACTGGAAGCAACACAAACTGGGACCACTAATGCTGTTGGGGTAACTCCTGTTTTATGCTTTTAATTAGCACTAGAGCTTGTTCTCTATGCATTTATTTTTGTGAGTGTATTAATAAATAATATCTTTGTACCTATTTCGCACAGTACTACACTATATGCTGTTTTCTCCTTATCGCTTTTTGTGCTTCCCATATGTCCACCCATGTCTCTGCGGAAGCCTCCAGTCTAAGATTATGAGATAGTCTACGAGTTTGTGATATTCTGTTGAGCACAAACAGACAAATCACACATAGTTGACATATCCCTGAACACAGATCATTCCAGTTCTTTTCACTGTGTGGGACAATATTAGATACAGAAATCCATATGTTTAGTTACATTCTGAATTCATAGACTCATATAGTATAGATTTCCATAGAAAAGAGAGAGACATTCATTTCTTGTTATGGTTTTATGTTAATTTTGTAAACCGCATGATCTCAAGTAAATCGTTCCAGCATATTTCGTGCACTTCAATAATCTTTTGTATTCTGGGTTATTCAAATGCTACAAATTACAGGCACTCACTTAAAATAGGATTAAAACCTTTCTACTTTACTTCCAAAAGTATTTCATTGTATTAATATAACACTAAAAGAAATGCATTAATAATTGTACATTGCAAAGACAACGGTCCTGTTCACTTTCAGTATAGTGCCCTGTAACATTTTTGCCTCTTAGAATTTACTCACGAAACACATAATTCAGGAACATTATGCATAAGGTTGATTGTAGCACTAGCAGTTCAATTACACCCCCTGCTAATAGATTGCAGCAGAATAGCTGTTTGGAGATTTTCACTTTGTAAGGAGATGGCCATAATTACCTGGCATCCATCAGTGGCATCATCCCGCTTTAATAAAGCATGAGTTCTTGGCAGTTTAAAGTACACAAAAACTTTTACTAAATACTGCTAAGAAAAACTAAAGAGAACTGGTGTTTTCATGAACACTGAAAGGTCAGATTTAAAGGATATCTTTTAGTTGAATGTCCAATCCAAAGCTGGATTTACAGTCATTGGTATTCCATAACATGTTTGACCCCTAATCAAAACAATATAAGCATAAGCTTATATGTTGGATACAGATCTGGAGGATTTTATTTTGGATTTGTTCAAATCTACAGAAAAGAGGCAATTAATTGAAACATTTACAAATGGCTGCTTTTATCCAGTTTCCATAATAGTACAACATCCTTAAATAGTGGACTTATACATTTATTTTGTCTCACCTTTGCTCAAGTGGGAGCATCCTTTGAACCTGGCAAACAATAGATATCTTTAAATTGTCTAGACAGAGTAGGGAGCGTAGAGCAGGGTGGCGGGTGGGGAGTACTGATAAGCAAGCAGGAGTCCAAAAAGGTCACAGCAATAGGGTTAGGCAAAAAAGTATTCAGTTCCAGTTCAAAAGGTTGAGCCAGGCAGCGTAGGGTCAAATAGAGGATATAACAGCAATTCGGGGGAGTCCAGGGGGAAAGCCAAGGTCGGTACACAGGAATGCAGTAATAGATTCAGTTCACAAGTAATCAAAAAGTAATGGGACTGAGAACAGATGCTACAGCTCAACAAGCAAGCACTGAAGAAAGTGAGTGTAGGGCTGCTGATCAAGGATCTCTCCCCTTTACACCTGGGGACCACCCCTGGACCATGCTATGGATAGGGAGAAGGAGTGGGGACTCTCCACCCTCTTTCCACTGCCCCTCTAGTATCCACCAATCTTGCAGCACCTCTTACGAGCAAGCCACGCCCCCTGGACCTCTGGGAAATAATTGCAGCAAATTGAGGCCGGGGATTAGGCCTACCTCAAGCTCGTGCTATTGCACAATGGTTGGAGACAGTCGTGAGGGCACCCTGGGTAAGTTAAGTGGCGTCTCTTAGACCTGACAACTTGCTTGAAAGTTGGTGCACTTATTATACTTGACAATGTTTTATGTTCTTGAAATACAATGGACATTTGTAATTGACTGGCATAATAACTAAATCTGAATATTTTATAAAGGAGTTTTTATGTTAGACTTTGGTTAACATCTGTGCACTTTGTATTTAAATAGTCTAATTTGAGTACATCTTTATTGAAGCAAGGTAGTACTCTATCAGTTGGTCAATTGTATCGTACTTTTGAAAACTGAAAGTGTGTATTCTGTATGGTGTCATTTCATAGCAACAGTGATTCTTCAGCATTTTTCAATTATAATCAATCTGCTCTGTTGTGGCTAAATTACATAAACTAAATAACCAGATATTTTCAGAGGTCAGTGTGATTGTTGTGCACATTTTTAAGATCAAAGTGTGTCAATTTTATTATTAATGTCCGCTTCAGGGTGGCTTTAGTATTTCAAACACTTTTCTAGAAAGTATGGTGACACTTATTAAATCCTTTGCAACAATAGACTTGCCAAGCACATCATGCAAAAGCATACAGTTAATCTAGCTCAGCTGGTGTCGCAATGCCTCAGAATCAAGGCATTCAGCAAACACTAAAATCTGACCACAGTATGCAAATGTGATCACTCTCTGGAGCAATCACATTTGCCTTGTTAAAAGTCATGATATCTTTCAAATATTGCACTACCCTGTTGTGAGCAAGAGCTTCGGAAGTGATCAATAAAATACATTTTTTTTTTTTTACTTTATGTGATACTGCACTTATTTACAAATATGTTTTGGCTGCTGAAGGTGGAATTGCTTCTTTATTACAATTTTATAGATATATTGTTATATCTGAAATGCTAACTAGATATGAATCACTCTGGGATTTTTTTTCAAGTAAATAGCTTTTTCTGTGATGTTATTAATTTCTTGGTAATTTATTATTCTCAACAATTGCAGCAGCCACAATCACGTAATGATGGTTTATCTTTAATTACTTTTTCTTTCATTAGGTAATCAACCATTTAAACATCACACAGTGGATTAATTATATCTTTTAAAGACCATTCACTAAGTTATTGACATCCAAAATAAAAACCATGGAGTGTTTCATTTTCTTCTTAGATAAGATAACCATATATTTGGGATCATGGTTTGAGCTTCCCTTTGTGCTTCTCATTGATCAAAGACACAGTGTTCCACTAGAAAGGATTTACATGGAGCTAAATACACTCCCAAATTGTTTGATGCCCATATCGGATACACTTTCCCATTAAAAGAATTCCTTAAAAGGACCAGTTTGTTGAGCAGTATTCGGTTTGGCATTTGCTCCTATTCTTGTGTGATGGCACAGATGCATTTCACTGTGAAGGAATACTTAGTGTGCCCATAAACATGCCTGTCTAATATCAAACATTTAATCATGAATTATGTAGGAGGTGACATTTACATTTATGAAATGGATTTACATACTAAATATCCCTCATCTTTGATAATGTTTAATCGCTTTTTGAATGCAGACATCCAATTCTATCTCCCAAAACTGCTTTTGCCACCAAAGACTGTATAGCACATACAAAATTAAACGCAGTGATCATGTTAACAATTTGTCACAATCACTAAGCAAATCACTCAGTTGATTGCCTTTCAAAACATACTGAAAATAAAATATAGGGAATTATGTAGAACCCCCACCACCACAAATGTTGAGAGCAATATATAGCAGGGATGCCCTAATTAGCAAAATATTATTGGAACAATAAAAAAGGGAAACATTAAATGATATCAGTGTATAACAAACTGGGAGCTTAGCTTAAACTAGATACAATCTTTTAAGTCTAAAGAAAAATTTCACCAATGGTCTCAGTGGAAGTCTAGAAAAATGGTGGCTTGGGTGTATCTGCCCACTGATATTACTCAAATCCCATTGCAGATATTTACCCCATTTGAACTATTATGACAATATTCATGCAACATTTGAGTATTGGGCTAGTATGTACTACCTTAACTGTTTTATAAAACACTCATTGTGAATATAGATATTTAGCATGGTTCTTGTTTGTTTTTCTGTTGATCTTGGTGGTGTAGAACAGTGTTTCTCAACTAGTAGGTCCTGACCCAAAAGTGGGTCACTGACGTGTGCTTCATCAAAAATTCTAACTTTTGATTGTTGGGAGGAACGATGATGTAGCAATGCACATTGTGTTTACCGTCTGAAGCTGAGAAGCCTACCAAGGAATGTATGGCATTTTTTCAATAGTGCTGCTGATATCTCTTCCAGTAACCCCCCCTACGAAACAGCCAAGGCTTCACTATTTTTTTTTAGGCATATAATTAAAAAATTTGCTTAAGATGGGTCAAGTTAAGGAAGTTTGGGCTTGATGCGGCAGATAGAGGGCAGTAGAAGAGGGTCAAGGCAGGCAGATGGGGTTAAAAAAAGATAGAGACAAGCCAAGGGTCAGTAGTATGGAGGATAACAGAGTGCAGAGACAAGCCAAAGGTCAGTAGCCAGGATTTCAATAAATTGCAAGGCAAGGGAACAAATACACAGGGAGCTCAAGAGCACAGTAACTAGCTTGAAAATGAGCAATCAAAGAGTAAAGAGTGCTCTGCCATTGTATAGCCTGCCAGACCTCAGGCACCTCCCACCCTCCATCAAGTAGCTGGCCATCTCTGGTTCCTTGTAGTAGAGAGGCTTATGGAGGGACCATTTTTTAACATGAGGACAGACTGATGGCTCCATTAAAATGAGTAGTGGAAGTGACCAATGATCAGGGTAAGAGCTTAGGAAGTGAGCAGTGATAAATTTCACGCACTAATGCTAGAATGCCTCTAGGGAAAGTCAGCACCATTACATTACAAAAAGCATTAGTTATGGTTTAAGGATACAATTAAGATTACAGTTAATTTATAATTAGGGTTAGTGCTAGGGTTATAGTTAGATTTAGGGTGAGGGCAATGATTAGGGTTGGGGGTCAAAATTAGAATTTGTAGATATATAAAATATTTGTTCATGTAAAAATATATTTTATAGTTAATCATATGATATGACTAAAATAATACTATCTAAAGACAGACATTATTATAAAAAACCAAACAAAAAACAATATATAATTTTTGTGGGTACCGCTGAACACAAACACAGCATAAGTGTAAAATAGCCTGCGTCCTGAGAGGTGCAACATTAAAAAACAGTCCTTCCTTAAGGGGTTACAATAGATTGTCTAACAAATATTATGTATATGAACAAAGTCTGTTTGCAACAGGTTTCTTTTTAAATTTCTCAACAGGAAAACCATTTTCAAAAACAATACTATATTTAATGAGAGATAAAAAAATAAAGGCAAAGTAAATTACAGCTTACATTAAAAATGTGAAAAAGAAAACACATTTGTTAAGTATTCACATCCTTGATTAATGACTGCAATTAAATCCTTAGGGATGGAAGTACTGATTATTAATTGTGGTAGGAAAAATTAAGCCATATAGCAATAATCAATGCAAAAAGGTCAAATGGCATATATTATATATACACATATACACACCACATGAACACAAGTATTAAAACTCCTGACCACTAAACCAACAGGGACTTTTATGACATTGCATTCTAAATACATAGACATAAATATGTAGTTGGTTACCCATTTGCAGCTATATCAGTTTCCACTTTTCTGGGAAGGCTTATTGGAGTGTTTCTGTGGGAATTTTTGCCCATTCAATCAGTGAAGTATTTGTGAGGACATGCACCGATGTTGTACACGAAGGCCTGGCTCACAATCTCAATTCCAGTTCATCCCAAAGGTGTTCGATGAGGTTAAGGTCATAGCTCTGTGCGGGTCAGTCAAGTTCTTCCACATCAAACTCATTCTACCATGTCTTTATGGACCTTACTTTGTGCTCAGGGGCACATCCATGCTGGAATAGAAAAGGGCCTTCCCCAAATGGTTCCCACAAAGTTGAAGCATAGCATAGTCCAAAATATCTTGGTATGCTGAATCAGTAGGATTAAGAGCCCAATATTCCACCACAATCATAGATTTCCATTCTGGTAGCAGATTTGTAATTATATTTTGACTGTTTTACTATAATTACTTGACCTTAATCACACTTTTTTACCTTTTCCTCTGGGTAAATAACATACTTTTCATTATAGTTAGGCAATTGAGTGGAATATTTTGATTATTTTGTTAATAAACCTCATTTGGTACACAGACCTGTCTCACTGAGGCCTATATTTTATTCTCAAGATATCTGAAGGTCAATTATTCTCCTAGATATTTTTTTCAGTAAGCCGTTTTTAATAGATTACTCAAACCCTGTGGTGGATAAAGGCGGGAAGTAACGGGGCAGTTGCTCCCTCCTCTCTGACCAGAACCAGCACTTACAAAAGGGAACAGGCTCTGGGGAGCACTGATAGCTGCCAGGATACTTTCCAGTATCTTGACAGGCTAGTTCTCCCCAGCGCCATCAAGGCAAATAGGAATCTTTGCATATACAATGTGTACAGACTCCTCTTCCTTCTGCCTTATGTCAGTCAGGGCACCTGGTCAGTATGCTGAATTTAGCACGAGGCAAACAAGGCAAGTGCCTAGGGTGACACTTTCCTTGTATGCCTCTAGGGGATGGCACACAAAAAAAAAAAACTTGCCTGCAGCACTGGGAGCTGAACAGGCAGTGCAGACAAACCTCCATGCTGCCCGTTTATCTCCCTGTTCTGTGATATGATGTGGGAAGTGCTGACAGGTCACGTGACCTGGTGTTCTGACATCAGACATGGAAGGACAGGCATATAATGGGGGTGATGGAGGCATGTGATGGGGGGTCATGGGTGTGCAACGTGGGTAGGGGGTTTGCCAAATTTTGTCTGGCTAGGGCAGCACAAAACCAAGATTCTTTCTTTGTATAAACACAAGACTTAACATTTTTTTTGTATAGAATTTAGGAGTCATATAGATAAATGCAGGAGCCAACATAGTTATTTTTAGTAACCAGGGAAATTGTATTTCTGTAACCCCAGAAATTAATTTATTATTTCAAATTAATAAAAATTAGGATCTAGCATTAGGAATTTCAGAAACCAAAGTGGTTTAAGCTATGTGACACTGTAGAAAGTGATTAGGGGCAGACACATCACTGTGGAAAGTGGAGATGTGCAGTCTTGAAGCCAATCGTGCATCATGTGATATACAATTCTGCATTGTCTATGTCATTTCTTGCTTTCTGAGGTGAAATGCAGACATTCCTTAGTCCAGAGGTGGTACAATACAGTCAAAGACAATTTCTTTCCCCCACACAAAGCCAATATTTTTCTACCATACCAGCTCTTTGTCTATCATGGATCCCATTGAAGGATTGGGCATTGCACTTTGTGCACCCCTTATTTTTCCACCCTGCCTAAGTGGTAAAAGTTTACACATGTTTTGAGAACACCTAGGCTTCTCCAACTATGGTCTGTTGTCTTGTTCACTACACTCATCACCAAAAGCTCTTAAAAAATAGGCTGTAGATTTCATAGTTTTGATAATAAAATTACACCCATCTTATTTTGAATTTAATTAAGTATTTTAGGTTTTTCTCTTTTTGCAAATAAAGTGTTAATAATTCAAATCAGCTCAGGAGTCTTACTCTGTGTAGTGCCAGTTGAGCAGTTTAATTTATTCAAGGTAAACTGAACTACAAAAGGACAATGTTATTGTTTATCACATCAAGAGTATTAAACATACACAATCTGGGGAATGATTGTACCAGGCACATATTCTAAATTGGCGTAATTTAGTAGGAAACATTGTGCTTTTCAATCATCAAATAAGATGAGCTTTATTGAAGTAAATGTTTTATATTTTACTGCACCAAATTAGTGTTGCCTGATTAGGCGTTAAATATAATAAGGAACACAATATTTACATAAGTATCACTCTTTATAGAAATGATGCACAATAAAATATTCACGTGCAGTGTTAATGTAGTGGTGACGGTTTAGCACCTGTGAAGGACAAAAAAGCTGAGAATTAATTTATTGATCTAGTTAGCAATTTTTCGTCAGTGAATCTGATGTTTTCAAGGGTAAAATAAATGACCTTTGTGCCACTCACAAGCACAGACTTATAGTCCAGCTTCCATGTTGGAAAGCTTTCTTATATTCTCTTTGTCTGACACAGAGAGATATTGGCTACAGGAGGTGCACCAGTTGAGGGAGGATCCAGGAGTAGGGAATAGTACAATGGTCCCGCGAGGTCTAAAACAGTCCCGAAAAAAGCAATGTACCATGAAGATACATGTAACGGTAGATGGGGGGATTTGTTTTCTTCCCGGGAGCCGTTAAATAAATAAAAGATATGGAACTGCAAAGATTGAATAGGGTAGGAACAAACACTGGGGGAGAAGGGGCAGGTTTAACCTTATATTTGTTCCTGCCCTACCTGACATAGCCACCAGGAATGACAATGAAATATGATGATTATTAAGTCTAGCACTGGCATCTAGCAATTGAAATAAAAATATTAACCTTGACTATATGGCAATATAGAACAAAGACTGCCATAAAGCTCTGCAACACACTGATTCAGACTCTATTGGACCCTAAAAGACTGTTTCAGGCTAAAAAAAAAAAAATGAGTTAATGGATAATACAGCTTTAACTTTAAAAACACTTATGCATTACTTAATTCGTTCATTATTTTTTAGGATTTTTCAATACCTCACTTTAAAATGAATGTTTTAAATCTTCTAGGGATTACTCCTCTCAAGTTGAATTGTGTTTAAAAGGGTATTTCCAGTATCTCATGGGAGCCGATCAGAGGACCCCCACAGATGTGAGATTGTGATCTCCAATGCACGTGCGTATGTTTCTATGGAGTAGAATACACTTCAAATATGTGTGCTGTCACTGACACACATATCCTATGCTAGAAATAACAATATGTACAATGACAGAAGTGCATTTGCATAAGTGAGCATACAGCTGCATGCTTGGAATTCTCAACTATTGCCTCAGGGTAGAGCTACTTTATTCTATGCTTTAACATGCAACATGCTCTGCTAAACACAATTTTTTACTTTTTCCCTTTGAAGGGACTTTTAACTAATCTTTCTTAAAGTTTTTATCTCAGTTGTAATAAATCTGAACAACCTATCATATTGATACATGGAAAATACAAATAGATATTTTGTGCATTCTTTATTTTATAATATTATGTAAGAGATAGCATAGAACCGTATTAACATATATGCCAACCTGTAAGATATAACCTTGCAACAATAGAGCTGCGTTTACTAGTGAAATATTCCACTCTTTCTGAGCTGCCTACTCAAAACATGAATATTGATGAAATAATGAGTCACTATAGTACTCACAATGCATCAACCCAGTGTATATTTATACATAATAAATATTTATTGAAAACTGTTTTTAATGAAGAGTTACAAAATATCAAACAAGTGACTGAATTCATTCTACACAATCAAAAAGCAATATTACTCAAGAATGATCAAGTAAATGGTTTTGTTATTTTCTTTAGAATGCATTAGTATACCTACACACATCCAAACCAGAATACCACTTCTAGTATCAACAGAACATAAGTTTACATTGTTATCTATAGTAATGTGGTTTGGAGTAGTCATATTAGTCCAGAGAAGCAGATGCAAAATAATGGAATGTTGCAAGATAATTTTTATTGGCTTAAAAGTATTTTTGAATGAAAAGCTTTCTGGAGTCCTCCTTTTAACCCCTTTGTCACGCATTCTGCTTGCATGACAGAGGATGCAAGCACCAAAACATCATGGTTTGTTTCTGGCCACCGATCACAAGGTCACACTCAAAGTGATCACACTCAAAGTGGCCTCATCTGACAGGTAGGATCCTGCTACAAGTCCCTGCAGCAAGATCTGAGCACAGCTCATCGCGGGGAGCCACGATGAGTTGTTTAATGCTGGATGTACTATGCCATCCTAGCTTCTTTTCAGTATTCTAAAATCAGGATTACATAGTACGTCCTAGTGTCGGGAAGGTGTTAATTCAAAAGCATTTCTGACCCACAAAGTAAAACACGCAGGTTAAATCTTACAAGTACATGTCATGATACAGGGGTGAAAACAATTCAACTTAGGAGGGTCGATCCCTAGTAGATGCAAAAGGTAAGTTTTAAATTCAAGTAGTGAAAAATCCTAAAAAGAATTAAACACATAATGAAGGAATTAATGTATATGTGTTTTTAAAGTGACAACAACCAGGATTAAAACAGAGCAGAGAATTCACAGATCTAGTTCATAAACAGAAAACTTAGGCGGTCATGAAAAGGCTTGAGATGCATAGACTGTAAAGATGAAGAGAGAGCAGGAAGGAAGAGATAGGAAGGAGGCATGTCAATTTGACAACCAACTGGAAAAGAATGAGCTGTGGGATAAGTGGATTAAGTTGGTGCCTCCCAATGAGCTTTAGATGTTGCAGGTAACTCGGTATAGCGGGGCGGGCAATATGCCCTTCCAGCGAATTTTGCTTTGATGTGTCCCTCCAGGGACTGCCTCGTTCGCAAATGTCTAATATTATTGTACTGTTATTCACCATGTTTCTGATCTAAAGACCTAGGTTACAAGGTCTGGATCAGATAATAGAAAATATGGTAATTATTTTGACTTTTTATGTATAAATTATTTGTATGAGCTCTTTTTCGTGAAAAAAAATATTATATTAAAAAAAATTGTTTTCAAAAAATGTGACAACCATGGTGTGATACAAAAAGCTAGATAATATTCAAGTACACATTATAGAAAGCTTTGATAATGTGCTAAGAAACTCAAATCCACATTTCGTCCTACAATCATAAAAATGTTTCATTTTGTCTCCAAATGTATTTCTTTCTCGGTTGCTTTTGAAATTTCCTCTCAGTATTTTGATTTTAAGGTCGTGATAGAATTAACTGTTTGGGTAAAGTGTTGTACAATTGGGGTACAATAGTTATTTTATTCCTGGTGGTTGATGGCAGATTCATCATTACATAACTACTCAGAAATCCAGGCAAATAGACACTTATTTAGACAAATACTCATTTATATGCATTGTGCCTGCCACAAGCAACTTAATTTCTTGAAATCATTTGTAAAAGTTGTTTTTCATGTTCCAATATGGGCAATGATTGCAAATGCAGCCCCTCAGCCCATAATGACAAGAAAAAGGCAAGTATTAAAAATGTATGAGAGCTGCTGCTGAGAGAAGCTCTTGATAATCAACTTAGATGCTCAGAGGGCTGGGTCCTTTATGAGGGTTAAAGAGTTTTCTCACTTGGGTAAAAGTATATTAATAGAAGCATTTAACTTACCGGAGGATCAAGATCTTCAGCTGTGACTGTAGCAATAACCGTGCCCTTAACGGCATCTGGAGCTACCATTCCCCAGTAGAGAGCTTTGTTAAATACAGGCGAGTAATCATTCATATCCTGAAAAATATAATTAAAAGTTTAAGTTTTGGAAGAGAAATGAGATTATGGACTCAGTACACAACAATGGTATTTTTGAAGTATGAACATTCACATCCCTTTCTATTATAAAATCCATTTACTAATGTCAGCCTCCAGCACACCCAATTCTATTAGTACAATGTAAGACTAGACCCCAAGAGAAAACACTACATTTTCAATACTTCTTTAATGTGATATGAACTGCAAGTAATTCCCCTGCACATTTCAAAATAAGGTTTCCTGACTAGTGATTCTTCATGTCACTAAAATAGTTCAAAGATAAAAAGAAAAATAAACATCAGCAAAAAATTAAGGTAATTCCAAAACATCTAAATTTTAAGGGTGGATACAAAATACAAGGAAGGCAATTCTAGTATAAAACAGCTTTAATGCCAAATCCTCGATTAACCTGCATGCTGATGAAAAATATATGTTGCAAAGAATATATCAATATTGATGGTCAAAAGTCAATACCTATCATAACAACATAACCAAAGGTATTAAGTTACATTATTATAAATGACAAATAATCATCCAGACCATATTGATATTAACACAAATTTGGGCTGAAAAATAGTCTGTATACAACTTGTATGGGAATTAATTTGCTTCTATTTAAGGGATTATATTTTCTGCTGTTGTACATCCATTATAAATACATTTTCAGTCTTAAAGGAACAATTTTAGTACTGCTTTTTAAGATAGTTTTGTTGAGTATGTTAAAATTAGCAGGATGTGTTTGGCACCGGATCAGCTATTTTTGTAGGACTTTAGAGGTCTGAATTAGCTGTTCAAAAACATTTATGCAACATCTTGCAAGCTTTATCCATTCAAAACTGGTAAATGACCATTTTAGCAAAAATAAGATACTTTTTTTTTTACTAAAATAGTTTCACGTTCATCATTGTCTTCATTGGTTTACAGGGAACATCACCATATTTCTTCAAATTAAACCTGACATTACACCTCTTGAAGAACTAGCTTAGTTCACTTCTCTGACTGATAGTTCCATTTATCTGGCTGGGGATGCAATCTACATCACTAATCCATGTCGAAAGTATCTGTATTTCTCACAAAACCCTAATGAAACTGGAGTTCAATAGCCCCCCAAATTATTTCTTGAATGTGATTCATATTTCAATCTGTCCATATACAGGTTTTCAAATAATTTATGGTAGATAAACAAAAAGCCTACATCTACCATAAACAATAGCAGGACTGGCACATCCTTCCACAAAGCTATGCAACAGGAAACACAAGCTATTGTAACCAACATTGTATCCCAATATACTAAATATCCCAGTAATTAAAGTAAATTAACAGTAAAGCTGGGAGGAGAAACAAACAAACATATAAATATAGAAAGATACAAAAAGTTCTAACTCGCATAGCTAAACATCGATAACATCAATTACACGAAGATTTTCTAAATGTAGAGTAAATGTGGAGCTCCCATCTTCGGTAAAAATGATTATAATAATAAGTACACCTGATAAATGAGTTTCAGGTTGCCTGTGATGTTAAAACTTTTCTCATCCCTATTATACACTAGCTGGCAACACTCACTTCAAACTCAAGGTTACTAAAAAGACCATATCAGACATTAATTCCTGCCTCATAACATCATTTTTTCCATTCTGGTTTTTTACAAGAAAAAAAATGCTAAAATAAAGTAATGGAACACATTAATGCATTCTCTTAACATCAGTCATTGATGGAGAGTACTCACTACAGAGACAATGAGTGCTATTTATAATTTAATAAGTATTTGAGGTGTTGGAGAGAAGGGTTGGTTTCTTGTTCATGTAGCTGGTGGTGGGTGGGTTATAACTGTAGATAAGCAACCTTTTCATTGATCTGCAACACAATTCAGTCACAAGAGTGAATGCCAGATGGGTGGTCAATACAGTGAGCATAGTTTTAATAACCAAAACATTGTATGAATCCAATAATAGATTCTCTAATCTACTGATCTGATCTACTCCAGCCACACAAAAACAAAAATAAAAACATTTTAAATGCATGTCTCAAATTTAGCTTCTGATGCATGCAGCAAATTATGTATTCATGTCTAAGGAACAGGAAGTGTGAGGGACTGATAGAGCAGACGTGAAGGTAGTGTTCTCTTTAAATCTCTAGAATTAAAGAATATAACAGCTTGATTCAACACCGCCAAAAGCAAAGTACTAAATATCCACCTGAGTCTGACCATCTGCAAACTTCTGTCCAGTTTGGAACGAGACGACAACAAAAAAACTGTGAGAGCAATGGGTTCAAGCACCATGCTAATGAGGCAGCTGTGTCTTAATTGACAATTCATTAGGATGGGATTAACCTATTGCTTCCTTGTTCAGCAAGGATAGTTTGACTGATCTGGTATTTCTGATATAATCAGCCGACCCTCTCTCACATGCTTCCAAGGGCTAGAGTCCACTAGAGATGGGTACGCCTTGACCACATAGAAAATCATTGGGATATATTAATGCACTTGTGATTAATATGCTTGGACATTCAATAATGATAATGTCACCTACCTAACAGATACTGGCAAAATACAATGGGCTAACTAAATTGTTAAAGGACCAACCTGCCTTGACAATGGGGGATGGGACTGTTCTTTGTGCAATGGCCATTTCATCGCAGAGAAGTCATCGTGGTACAGTTCATCCAGGGATCGCATACAAGGTAAGTAATATTTATATTAGGAATAGTATTAGGGGGTTAGTGTTAGTATTAGTGTTCGTATTAGGGGGTTAGTGTTAGTATTAGTGTTAGTATTAGGGGGTTAGTGTTAGTATTAGTGTTACTATTAGGGGTATTAGTATTAGGGTGGTTAGTATTAGGATTTGGGGGTTATATTTTAGGGTTTGGGGGGTTAGTATAAGGGTTTTGGGGGTTAGTATTAGGGTTTGGGGGAGTTAGTATTAAGGTTCAGGGGAGTTAGTATTAGGGTTTGAGAGATTTAGTATGGGGGTTTGGAGTAACTTTTAGGGAGGTTAATTTATTAGGGGGGGTTACTGTGTTTGTAATGCTGACAGTTCAGGGCTCAACTGTCAGCGCTTACACTGGCACAGTGAAACAGCGCCATTGCCTTTCATCACTGACAGCTCAGCACTAAAACTTCCATGCTGAACTGTCAGTGGTGAAACAGCTGCAAAGAACTGTCCTAGACACTTGAAAATGACCTTTTCCATACATAACAAAGTTAAATATTTTAATTTTTTTTTTTAATTCACTCACTCATATCAAGTTTGCAGTCTCTAATGGTTCTCCCACTCAGTTTGAAGACTGGGATCTATATATAATTCTATTTGTAATTTATGCATGCACATATTGCTCAGGATCATGTACAAAGTACACCTGTCATTTTTTTGTTCCACCAATTGTACAGATAAGGAATCGCCTCTTTTTATGCTGAACACATATGAATTATGCTTAGAGATTTTTTAGTTTCTATAAATGTTATATATCCCCTTAACTGGGGCGTTGTACCAGACAAAACCAGACACTGACATACATTGACATATACTGACATACAAACATGTAGGGGGTGGCGCCCGGTTCTCGACCGGATGTTCACTACTTATAATATGTGAGCCCTGGAGTTAAGGTGTGAAGTTTAAGTTTCAGGGTAAAAGGCCAACCATGATGACCATCTTCGATCGAATGTGTTTTGGTTTCCCTGGAGATAGGCCATATTTATTTCCATTCTGTGTTGATAGGAGACTTGGTTCTTAACCTTGTAGCCAGGTTGGTGTTTTTTCTGTTCTCCATACCCTGGACAATACCATTTTTGTCGCCATCAATATATGAATAATGAGATATCTTTTATCAAACTTTATTTTGTTGTCCATGATATGGAGAAGAGACACCTCTAAAAAGAATTTGAGGTTTACACCCAGTATATGATTTATTTCCTTATATACCTCTTTCCATAAAGCCACTACAGATTTACATTGCCACCAGATGTGTTTATGGTCCCCAATTTCCTTTTTACATCTCCAACATAGTATGGAGTTGTTTCTATTGAGTTTGTTCATGGTAATTGGGACCAAATGCCATCTGTATACTATTTTAATGTGTAGTTCAACTAAGTTGAGGCTTTTGATTACTTTTTTAATTTCTTTAATTGAGGTGTGCCACTGCCCATCATTTATTTGTTTTGAGCTATCTCTTTTGCTTAGAGATTTTTTGCTTAGAGTACATAAAATCATCCCGTATTGTAACATTTCTGGAAATGAGGGTCTCCTGACTTAAACCCCCCCAGAATGTACCTGTTATTAGATTACAACCTTCTATATAAACTGTTGCATTGCTATTGTATACACCCTGTATGTTAACATATGTCAGCAGACTATTTTAACCTCTATCTCTTCCGCTGGAAGGCTATTCCATTCATTAACTACCATCTCAGTAAAGTAATACTTCCTGATACTACTTTAAAATATTTCCTGCTTTAATTTAAGACCATAGGGTCTACTCAATAAAGAGAGAATTGAGACTGAAATTTCAAGCTTAAAGTCAAAGTAGCTAATTTGAAAAATTCTCCCATTCAGCTGCATTGGATCATTTTTCCAGCTTGGCTACATTGGTCTAAAGGTTTAAATTCCCATCTCAGTATCTTGTAATTCTTTACTGAGTAGATCCTTATGCGCTCTTGTTGTGGTAGTTTTTCTTAATTTAAATATACTCTCATTCATTACCCTGTGGATTGCCTTGTGTATTTAAATGTTTCTATCATATCACGTCTTTCCTCTAAGCTATTCCCCCAGCTTTTCAGTATAAATATGTATGTTTGTATTGCTCTAAATGTGAAACGGTGTATCATCATTTTAAACTTCGTCCCCAGAACATACTTGAAAATGAGTAAAATCTTGTATTATTATTGGTAAAACATTTTATAAATAAATAAATAAAACAATGAAGATTTGAAACATTAATACAGCTTGACCTACCAAAATACATGTAATAGTCAAATTGGCAGCAATATAAAATGTTCACTACATATTGATTGGACATTCTTGCGGGCACATATTCTTTTCATGTGTGGGTTTACAATTCTCCCTCAATCATTACATATTAATTTATCACTGCCATTCACTTCATTACCCACACTCCAAATAGTCTAAGATGGTGCAGTAACTCAAATCAGCTTTTAATTCACACATATATTTATCACTATTAGGGACTTGTCAAAATGTCTACTATTAGAGCTAACATTAGAGTATGGTAGAAACATGTCCATCAAATGAAAAAAAATACCAAGGTCACTAGAATGAAAATTATACCTTCTAAAGTAAATCACTGTTCTGATACTAAATTTCTTTCAATGTGTTTTTATTTTAGTTTATCATAAATACATACTTTAAAGCGCATACATCGCATTAAGAATTCTAACTTACAATGTACATGCATTATCAAATAGAGTTTTTTTTTCTTAAATAACTGGCTACACATATCAGATTATATGGTTTATGGACTAAAATAAATAATATATGCTGATGTTGTTTGGGGTATCCATAATGTAGCGATACCTAAAAGCTCGCTAGGATTTGTAACTCGAGACAACATTTCTATAATTCACTAGCAGCATTACAAAAAAATAGTAACTATTCAAGGGTTTATTAAAAAAAAAAAGCTAATTGTTTTATATTTGCCTTCATTATCCTGCAGTCCTTTCTCTTTGTTCTCCTCAAACTTCTATTCTAAGCAGTGATAAAATCAGAAATTTGGGAAACCGAGGAGAATAGGTAAATATTAGGAAACAGGGTGCTATATTTCAGTAGGTTTGTTAGCTGGACAGCACAGATTTGCTCTTTCATAATTATTTAATTTAAAATACTGAACATGGAATGAGAAGAGCGAGCAATCATCAGCTCTTGTGCATTATTTAATTACCCCTAACACACCACACAGCCGGGGTCTTGTATACAATGCTCATTGTTGTTAACCCTGTACTTGGCTTGACAGTGGAGGGAGTAATGTGCAGTTGGCCCACTTTTAGAGGTTCCATGGAACATCAATTTTTAAAAATCATTTCACATGTTTGTATCCTAACTTATCAAATTAATTAATTCGACAATATGGAAGCCCAGAAAGGCCATGTATTTGTTTTATATTTTTTCTGACTTATTTTCTAGAGATAAGTCAGAAAAATATTTTAAAAGTATGGCTTCTCTGGGCTTCTGTACTACATGGTTTGGCTAATTCACCTTTAAAAGACAAATATTCCTCCCTTCTCCTTGTGTTCTTATCATGTAGAAAAATTGTATGTAGGTGGATGCTGCCTGATTTGTCCTGTTGCTACAGCAGACATAAACAATGGAGAATGTGTTACTATATTCTCTGAATAGGTGACTGACAGATGCAATTAAAGCAACCTTTGCACATGCTAAAAATAAATGACAACCCATACAATTAACATTTCCTGAAAGAGTTACATTATTAAAGTTAACACAATGATATTTGTGAAAACATGATCTGCCTTAATGATTGCAATATGTGATTAATTCACATTTGTTACATATCACACATACTAAATCTATAAAATGTGACAGAGAAGATTACTGCAAAACAACTACTATATGAAGTAGTAATTGTCTGGGAGTTTGCATAAATTGTATCCAAGGAATGAGTCTTTCCCCTCCAGTGATAATTGTATCAATGGAGCGTGGTAGTACTAAAATGACAACTGTAACCTGTAGGTGAATCTTTTTTTAATTTATTTTTTTTACAAATTCCAGCTATAGAGATTAAATATATAGTCACATTAGTCATAGATGCTCTGTATACTAATATACCCCAATGATACATTATTTTTGTAGGACTTTTATTAATTGTAGTTACATCAAATTTGATGATAAAAACCGTATTTGCTCGATTATAAGACGACCCTGATTATAAGACGACCCCCCAAACTTTGTATATTCCTTTAGGAAAAAAACTAAAAGCCTGAATATAAGACTACCCTATAGGAAAAAAAAAGTTTAACTTGTATATATGTAAATTGCTTTTTAATATGTAATAAAAAATTGATATTATACAAATGTATTTCTTGTTTTTATTTCCTTGCGGCCTCTCTCCCTCCCCCCTCCAGTGTAGTCTCTCTCTCTATCTCCCCCCTCCCTCCCCTAGTCTCTCTCTCTCTATCCCCTCTCTATCTCTCTCCCCCTCTCTCTACCCCCCCCTCTCTCTCTCTCTATCCCCCCTCTCTCTCTATCCCCCCTCTCTCTCTCTATCCCCCCCCCTCTCTCTCTATCCCCCCCTCTCTCTCTCTATCCCCCCCTCTCTCTTCCCCCCCCTCTCTCTATTCCCCCCCCCTCTCTCTCTCTCTATTCCCCCCCCTCTCTCTCTATCCCCCCCTGTCTCTCACTATACATCTCCCCCCTTTCCCTGGTGGCTAGTGGGGGCAGCTGGGGGATGTCTGCACTATACGTGCAGATATCCTCCATGCTGCCCGACACCTCCGTCTATTATGACGGACAGCTGGTCCGTCATAATAGACGGAGGTGTCGGGCAGCATGGAGGATATCTGCACGTATAGTGCAGACATCCCCCAGCTGCCCGCTTTTCCCTGGTGTCTAGTGGGGCAGCAGAGGAAGTCTGCGCGATGAGCGCAGACCTCACTTGCTGCCGCCCGGCACGCTCGCCGGGACTTCTGTGACGAAAGCGGAAGTTCCCGGCTTCTTCACAGAAGCCCCGGCGGTCGTGCCGGGCGGAAGCAGGGGAGTCTGCGCTCGTTGCGCAGACATCCCCTGCTGCTAGAGAGGGGGATCCAGGTCCCCTGCAGCTCTGCTGGGGACCTGGATCCCAGTCTTATAGTCTGACCTCAATTTGAGGTCAGATTATAAGACGACCTCGAATGTAAGACGAGGGGGATTTTTCAGAGCATTTGCTCTGAAAAAAACCTCGTCTTATATTCGAGCAAATACGGTACTACATTGAAGTCAGTGGGATTGTCATGATGGCAGCCATAGCCGAAAGCTTGTCAATGTATATGTTGGATTGAATGAAGATACACACATAATATAAAAACTATTTTTACGAACCACTCTAGACAGATAGGACATAGAGTGGGGAAACACTGGTACATAAAAAAAAAAGAACCTAATTTACAATTATTGATTGAAGATGGACCTAACTAGTTGTTATGTAGGCTGTAAGTGTGTGTATATTAGGACTCTGGTATACATCAATACAAAGATGATTACTAAAATTAAATGGAAACTCAATGCTTGTTAGATTTTAATTGTGGTTTGTGTGCACTTTGGAATTTTTGTGCTTTAAAGTATTAACAATGTTTTCCTGAAAACTGACTTATCTGTCAATCAAGATTACAACATAAAAACAATCTTACAAACCTGTAGTTTGAAATGACCAATGGATTTAAGGGTGTACTTAATAAAGAGATAATGGCAGGGAATTCTCCCATTCAGTTGCAATTGAGAATTTTTCCAACTCATCTTAACTGCATCCAGAACTGCTTTAAGGCCCTATTCTGCCCCGGGCAAAGCCTTTAACAGTGTTCTCCCTCTAATAACTAGACATGTGCAAAACTAAAATTTTCGTTTCGTTTTCGTCCATTCGGACGAAAATGTTATTTATTTCGTCTAAAACGAATTTCGTTCATTAGTGCATTCGTTTCAGACGAAATTCGTTCATTATTTTCGTTTCGTTAATTTTTTTCGTTCGTTTTATAGAATACAATGTAATACTATTGGCTTTCTATAAACCGAACGAGAGCCCCATTCATAAGAAATTCTTATGAATGGGGCTCTCGTTCGGTTCATAGAAAGGCAATAGTATTACTTGTATTCTATAAGCCGAAAGTCTATAAACCGAACGACTTTCGGTTTATAGACTTTCGGCTTATGGAATACATGTAATCCTATTGCTATTCTATAAACCGAACGACTTTCGGTTTATAGAATAGCCATAGGTTTACATGTATTACATAAGCCGAAAGTCTATAAAACCGAAAGTCGTTCGGTTTATAGGCTGTCGGCATTTAACTATACAGAGACAGAGTCTCCATTCATAAAATTATGAATGGAGACTTTGTCTCCGTGTAGTAAAATGCCGACAGCCTATAAACCGAACGTTCGGTTTATAGGCTGTGGGCATTTTACTACACGGAGACAAAGTCTCCATTCATAATTTTATGAATGGAGACTCTGTCTCCGTGTAGTAAAATGCCGACAGCCTATAAACCGAACGACTTTCGGTTTATAGGCTGTCGGCTTATGGAATACATGTATTCCTATTGCTATTCTATAAACCGAAAGTCGTTCGGTTTATAGAATAGCAATAGGAATACATGTATTCCATAAGCCGACAGCCTATAAACCGAACGTTCGGTTTATAGGCTGTCGGCATTTTACTACACGGAGACAGAGTCTCCATTCATAAATTATGAATGGAGACTTTGTCTCCGTGTAGTAAAATGCCGACAGCCTATAAACCGAACGTTCGGTTTATAGGCTGTCGGCTTATGGAATACATGTATTCCTATTGCTATTCTATAAACCGAACGACTTTCGGTTTATAGAATAGCCATAGGATTACATGTATTATATAAGCCGAAAGTCTATAAACCGAAAGTCGTTCGGTTTATAGGCTGTCGGCATTTAACTATACAGAGACAGAGTCTCCATTCATAAAATTATGAATGGAGACTTTGTCTCCGTGTAGTAAAATGCCGAAAGCCTATAAACCGAACGATCCGTTTATAGACTTTCGGCTTATATAATACATGTAATCCTATGGCTATTCTATAAACCGAACGTTCGGTTTATAGAATAGCAATAGGAATACATGTATTCCATAAGCCGACAGCCTATAAACCGAACGTTCGGTTTATAGGCTGTGGGCATTTTACTACACGGAGACAAAGTCTCCATTCATAATTTTATGAATGGAGACTCTGTCTCCGTATAGTTAAATGCCGGCTTTTAACTATACGGAGACAAAGTCTCCATTTATAATTTTATGAATGGAGACTCTGTCTCCGTATAGTTAAATGCCGGTGTTCTGACAAATTTCTGGAGCAAATTCTCCTGCGCAATCGCAGGAGAATTTGCTCACTGCGCATGCGCATAAAGTTACAGCTGATAACTCAGCTGTAACTTTGTGACCACCGCGCATGCGCCAGCTGCGCAACCCACCTCCCGCCCCCTCACACCCCCTGCACACCCCTTCTTACCAGATCATCGACCACAGCGATACACAGCGCATGCGCACGCCTATCCAGCCGTTTGAGAATGTGCGCGTCCGTTGTTGTGTTCTTAAGGTGGTAAGTAACATGGGGCGTCGGGACATAAGGGGGCAAGCATCCTGGTGAGGGCTGCCTCATCTTGATGGGATTTGTGATCCTCCTGCTGCATCAATAATACAGCAGGAGGATCACAAATCCCATCAAGATGAGGCAGCCCTCACCAGGATGCTTGCCCCCTTATGTCCCGACGCCCCGTGTTACTTACCACCTTAAGAACACAACAACGGACGCGCGCATTCCCAAACGGCTGGATAGGCGTGCGCATGCGCTGTGTATCGCTGTGGTCGATGATCTGGTAAGAAGGGGTGTGCGGCGGGTGTGAGGGGGCGGGAGGTGGGTTGCGCAGCTGTCTCATGCACGGTGGTCACAAAGTTACAGCTGAGTTATCAGCTGTAACTTTATGCGCATGCGCAGTGAGCAAATTCTCCTGCGATTGCGCAGGAGAATTTGCTCCAGAAATTTGTCAGAACACCGGCTTTTAACTATACGGAGACAAAGTCTCCATTTATAATTTTATGAATGGAGACTCTGTCTCCGTATAGTTAAATGCCCACAGCTTATAAACCGAACGTTCGGTTTATAGGCTGTCGGCTTTTAACTATACGTTTGTCTCCATTCATAAATTTATGAATGGAGACTCTGTCTCCGTATAGTTAAATGCTATTGTATTCTATAAACCGACTCTATTTCGGCTTATAGAATGCAATAGTACTACGAATGGACGAATGAACGAATGATTTTCCTTTATTAACTATTCGTTCATTCGATTTAGTTAGCTTAGCATTTTCGTTCTTCGTTTTTCGGGCGAATGGACGAAAATGCAATTTTCGGACGAAAATGCATTCGTCCGAAAACGAATGCACATGTCTAGTATATATTCACATGTAAATTGCTTTTTAAATAATAAATTATGATATAAATAAAATCATGTTTTTATTTCCTTTTATGTGACAAAGCTGCCTCTCTCTTTCCCTTGCCCCCAGATTTGTCGCTCTCCCCCCCTTAGTGTTGTCTCTCTCTCACCCTCCCTTTGGCTCCCCCCTCGCTCCCCTTGTGTCTGTCTCTTCCCCCCTTCCCTCCCCTTGTTTCTCTCTGCCCCCCCCCCCCCTTGTTATTCTGTCCCCCCCTCACCTGTTTCTTGCTCCCTGGTGGCTAGTGGGGGCAGCCGGGGGATGTATGCACTATACATAATAGACGGAAGTGTCGGGCAGCATGGAGGTTGTCTGCACAATTCGTGCAGACATCCCCCAGCTGCCCGATTCTCCCTGGTGGCTAGCGAGGGAGCGGAGGATGTCTGCGCGATGAGCGAGACCTCTCCTGCTGCCGCCCGGCATGACCGCCGGGACTTCTATGATGAAGCTGGGTACTTCCGGCTTCCTCATAAAAGTCCTGGCTGTCGTTCCGGGCGGCAGCAGGAGAGGTCTCGCTCATCGCGCAGACATCCTCCGCTGCCTCGCTAGCCACCAGGGAGAATCGGGCAGCTGGGGGATGTCTGCACGAATCGTGCAGACAACCTCCATGCTGCCCGACACTTCCGTCTATTATGTATAGTGCATACATCCCCCGGCTGCCCCCACTAGCCACCAGGGAGCAAGAAACAGGTGAGGGGGGGACAGAATAACAAGGGGGGGGGGGGGCAGAGAGAAACAAGGGGAGGGAAGGGGGGAAGAGACAGACACAAGGGGAGCGAGGGGGGAGCCAAAGGGAGGGTGAGAGAGAGACAACACTAAGGGGGGGAGAGCGACAAATCTGGGGGCAAGGGAAAGAGAGAGGCAGCTTTGTCACATAAAAGGAAATAAAAACAAGATTTTTTTATATCATAATTTATTATTTAAAAAGCAATTTACATGTGAATATATACTAGACATGTGCATTCGTTTTCGGACGAATGCATTTTCGTCCGAAAATTGCATTTTCGTCCATTCGCCCGAAAAACGAAGAACGAAAATGCTAAGCTAACTAAAGCCGGATGAACGAATGGTTAATAAAGGAAAATCATTCGTTCATTCGTCCATTCGTAGTACTATTGCATTCTATAAGCCGAAATAGAGTCGGTTTATAGAATACAATAGCATTTAACTATACGGAGACAGAGTCTCCATTCATAAAATTATAAATGGAGACTTTGTCTCCGTATAGTTAAAAGCCGGCATTTAACTATACAGAGACAGAGTCTCCATTCATAAAATTATGAATGGAGACTTTGTCTCCGTATAGTTAAATGCCCACAGCCTATAAACCGAACGTTCGGTTTATAGGCTGTGGGCATTTAACTATACGGAGACAGAGTCTCCATTCATAAAATTATAAATGGAGACTTTGTCTCCGTATAGTTAAAAGCCGGCATTTAACTATACAGAGACAGAGTCTCCATTCATAAAATTATGAATGGAGACTTTGTCTCCGTATAGTTAAATGCCCACAGCCTATAAACCGAACGTTCGGTTTATAGGCTGTGGGCATTTAACTATACGGAGACAGAGTCTCCATTCATAAAATTATAAATGGAGACTTTGTCTCCGTATAGTTAAAAGCCGGCATTTAACTATACAGAGACAGAGTCTCCATTCATAAAATTATGAATGGAGACTTTGTCTCCGTGTAGTAAAATGCCCACAGCCTATAAACCGAACGTTCGGTTTATAGGCTGTCGGCTTATGGAATACATGTATTCCTATTGCTATTCTATAAACCGAACTTTCGGTTTATAGAATAGCCATAGGATTACATGTATTATATAAGCCGAAAGTCTATAAACCGATCGTTCGGTTTATAGACTTTCGGCATTTTACTACACGGAGACAAAGTCTCCATTCATAAAATTATGAATGGAGACTTTGTCTTCGTGTAGTAAAATGCCGACAGCCTATAAACCGAACGACTTTCGGTTTATAGACTTTCGGCTTATGCACTACATGTAATCCTATGGCTATTCTATAAACCGAAAGTCGTTCGGTTTATAGTTTAGCAATAGCATTACATGTATTCTATAAACCGAACGTCGTTCGTTTTAAAGACTTTCGGCTTATAGAATACTATTGGCTTTCTATAAACCGAACTAGAGTCGAGTCCCCATTCATAAGAAATTCTTATGAATGAGGAGGGACTCTAGTTAGGTTTATAGAATGCCAATAGTATTCTATAAGCCGAAAGTCTTTAAAACGAACGACGTTCGGTTTATAGAATGCATGTAATGCTATTGCTGTTCTATAAGCCGAATGTCTTTCGGCTTATAGAACAGCAATAGCATTACATGTATTCTATAAACCGAACGTCGTTTGTTTTAAAGACTTTCGGCTTATAGAATACATGCTGCTATTGGCTTTCTATAAACCGAAAGAGTCCCCATTCATACGAATAGGTCAATTGACCTATTCGTATGAATGGGAACTCAATTTCGGTTTATAGGAAGCTAATAGCATTACATGCATTCCATAAACCGAAAGTCATTCATGTCGGTTTATGGAATGTAGTACAATGCTATTGGTATTGTAAACCGACTCTATTTCGGTTTAGAATGCCAATAGCACGAATGGACGAATGGACGAATGAACGAATGATTTTCGTTTATTAACCATTCGTTCATTCGGATTTTGTTAGTTAAAATTTTCGTTATTCGTTTTTCGGACGAATGGACGAAAATGCTATTTTCGTCCGAAAATGCATTCGTCCGAAAACGAATGCACATGTCTACTAATAACCAGTTTTGATAATATTAGAAAAAGTATTCAAATGATGCAAAACATAATTTATTTTATGGAATAACAGTTTGTAAATTACATATTTGTTCCCTAACAGCTTGTCAGTGACCTTTTTGTCTGCTAACAACTTGTCCGTGACTTATTTGTCCCAAACTACTTACCAATGCCATATGTGTCCTCAAAAAACTTACTAGTATCACGTTGTCACAAAAACATTGTTAGTGGCATTTGTCATTGAACAGTTTGCTAATGCCATCTTTGGCCTACTACTACTTTGCTCCTCCACCCCAACTATTTACAGAGCACCCTGTGTGTGCCAGGGGGTGGGCACTGCCACTCTCATGGAACACAAAGGGTACATTTTTTTTTTACAGTGTGTAAATTTGTAAGGATGCATCAAGGAGGAGCCAAATGAAGGCGGGCCAACTGGCATTGTCACAGGCAGCATATGAGCACTGTTATTTGTTATCACAGCGATCATATGCCCCAGAAGAGCTCTGATACAGTCTCCCAGAAGACTGCTTCATTTCAAGGAATGAATGGGTGAATAAGTAAAAGACCACGTTATATGATTGGGATGTCTGCATATCTTTAAGGGTGCAGCCACCAATGAGACCAACACATCACAACAAACCAAAACAAGCAAAACAAAAAAAAAAAGGGTCCATCAAAGCAAAAGAAGGATATTGTAATGAATTCAGTAGTATGAATAAGAGTCTGGAAATTATATTCTAACATACCTTACATAGTAGGATAATATGTTTCTATTTGAATAGAAATACAAAAAGAAAGGGGTGAACTTTGCTTAATATGTTATTAAGCTGAAAGGGTGTACACACAGTCATAGTACACAGTCAAAAGGCTGCATGTTGTCTGACTGCTGAGCTAACCTGCCATCCTAGATATGCTATTTCTAAATCAGCCAATCATTTATTCCATTGATGCCAATTTAACAAGGACTTATTAATGGACATAATTCTAAATTACGTTTGATGGAGCTTTGTATAAAATAGAAAGGAAAAAAGAGAGAGAGAGAAATTGATATTTTCCCATGCTTACAAGCTGAGATGCAGATCTCAATAGACTAATGTTACATTTAGCTCATTGGTTGTTCCACTATAGGTTTGTAAGATGGTTAGATAATCATTGCAACACTGTATTATGGAAGACATCAAACAGAAGAATTAATGCATTCAAGTCTAACAACTTGACAGATGAATAATACCCACCTCAAGCTGCTCATTTATAAAGTAATTGGTAGTATACAATGTAGTTGATCATGAGATAGGGTACAAATAACTCCAGATAATGTGTTAGTGAATAAACATTGCATAATAACAATGCCTTTTATTCACTCCATTCTTTTTTTTCACAATGTGACTCAATCATTACACCATGCACTGCTTCTTAGCAAATAGTTCTGGATCTTGCCACAAGAAATGTACAGTGATATTATATTGTGCCTAAAGCAAAAGGGAGATGAGACAATTTGTTTTAGAAAGATGGCAGTTGAACCCAACTTTCCAATTTAAAATCATTGTTTACATTATCTCTAGTTCACACTAGTTGCAAATGGCAAGGGGAATTTCACATTCTAAAAAAGAGATGTTACAGGGCTCTAAATAAACACATTTTTTTTTCAATCAAATGGTGAAATAGTTGTTCTCTTAATTGGACTGTCTAGTTATTAAAATGAAGGTAATTTGTGCTAGTTGAAGTATATAGTTTGTGTAGTACACAGTGACAAGGAACAAAGTTTTCACAATCTTGCATAGTGGAGGCCCTCCATTGTTTTTGTGTATGTTGTATTTTTTTTTTTTTTTTTACTGTTTTACAGTCTTAGTTTCATCATTGAAATGACTAGACGTTTTCTTGCACTACTCATGTTGCACTCTACCTTATAAAACAGGAAATCCTATCCAAATTAATTGGAACTATTTCTATTGGTTCCAGTTGAAAAGTCAAAGTACGAAATAGAAGAGGAATGATAAAAAAAGAAGTGGAGAGAAAACAGCTATAAACACAAACTGTAGCTGTTCCCAAAGCTCAAAGAAAGATGTTTCTTAAGGAGACTTAAGGAGACTAAAAAGTACAATAGCTGGGATATGTTAATTGATACAGACAAACTTCAATTCATATAAAATACATTAAGCTTATATAAAATGTGAAATATCACCGGAAATCTACAGATATGTTTTTTTACAAAAAAAACACATGTGTTGATGTAGAAGTCAACAAGACAACAAAAATATAAGCAATTTGTTATGTCCATACTGCAGCAGGTCCTGATGATATACTCAGGGGACAGAAACGTCTGCATAGGGAAAGAGATTTTTGTGTCAAAACTGGATTGATGGTGTACTCAGGTTATATGAATTTCCTGGGTATGCCAATACACAGAAACCTGGGAAATAGCTGGATCTGACCTGTCTAAGTGCTAGTAAGCCATAAAAATCAGCCTGAAAGAGTGGGCATTACTCAACAGCTGCAAAACCTTACAAAGTATTATGTATTTTAAAATACTTTAATATGCATTAACTTTTGGAGGGTGCACTTTGGATACCAGATATTCCCTTTAAGGTTCAGTAGCCCTGTCAGATTCTAAATTAGAGGTCTTGGTGTTCTAGGTTTTATATCCAAGTTCCTTTTAGAAGTTGCCCACATGATCATAAATGAATATGTTGTTTGCGTCTCATTAAAGGTTTCTATTTACAGTAATTGTATAGAATATATAAGTAGGTATAGAAAATGTTTGGTTATCTAGAAGTAATTCAAAAGCAGTACAAACGGTTTAAACAAAACTTGATAAACTAAACATTTAAAAGGCTAATGAGAAAATGGTGGCCAAAGACAGTTGGAAAGCATCGACCCACTGGCCACATGTTGGAAAACCCTTGTTTAGTTCAACAGGCCAAGTCAAATTTAAACTGAAATACTTAGTCATTAACAAATAAAATCAAACAGTAGACAAAATATAAAATAAACAATCATTGCTAGCTTTTCCAGACATAACTAATCCCATGTGATGCAGAAGGAACCTTTACAGTTTAAAGAACATACACTTTACCGATGCAAGAGGTATTCTGTGTCTTTCTGTCAGTCAGCATGAAATACACAACAAAGGTAGTTATCACCATTCACAGGCGTAAAGTCAAACATATGCCCATTCAGGTGCTATACATCCCTGGCAACTTTCTGACAGTAAAAATTAACACCTGCATAGTAATGTAACATATATCTGCTCAGTGTGTGGCCAGCTGCATGTACTAAACCTTGCTCTATATCTACATCCAGCATCTTTTAGATATAGGACAAGTATGCCATGCTTTAAGCTGTCTAATGACTGTACATGTGCAAGTGGCACAAAGGGGTAACATCTCAACACAGGAGTGCACCATCCTGCCATTCTCCATACCCATGAGGGATTGTCCTGCAATGTGCTTTTTTGCACCTTTGCCTGCAAGGATCTTCTAATGACACTCTTTGACGTACTCACACTGTAACTGGTTGTTCAACAAAAGGCATTTTTTTCTTCTCAGAGCTGATATTGTAGATTATTTTACAGTACTGTCTGAATGATTTGCTGCAAAGGAATTTCTCACATCTCTGACAGTCAAGGGGTTACTGTACTTGCAGAAAATGTGCTTCTTTATTAATGTATTCTCACCGTAAGCCATTTTCCTTATTGTAACAAAGATTCTTAAATTAAGGTCATTTAGAGGGTTGAATTCCACAGATGTCACCCATTAGCCAAGTGCAGCATGGTATACAATAGTTTCCTTATTTTGGTTATATATTCACCACCTAGCATTTAATTAGTACAGTTACATATTGATTTTTCTTTTCGTCTATCAATGGCTACTTCTCAACTAATCATATTCCTGCCTGGAGAAAAAAAATCTATTTACTGCCTTACTAAGTTCAAGAACTTTGGACACTGGATTTCACTGATTTCATACCTAATGGAAGTTGGTGATGCTATTCCTCCTTCATCTAATTATAACGCATAGAAGGGCCCTGCATAAAACAGTACTTACTCTTGTGGATAGTAGTGGTACATGTATGGCTAACCTTATCACTACAATTTCACAAACAAAATGAAAACAACAGAGATGCTTTTTTAAAGCGTGTTAATAAACAAACAAAGTCACAAATCAACATCTCAACATATTTTAGAATACCCAAATGTTGTGTTGTGATGTTGCAAAGTGTGAAACCTGATTCTGTGCATGCTATCATTGTTTCTGAACATAAGAACAACATGAGTAGTGCAAGAAAAGGTCTAGTCATTTCAGTGATGAAACTAAGAATATAAACAGTAAAAATAAAAAATACAAAATACACAAAAAACAATGGATACTCAAAAGCAATTGAATAGCAATGTATACATAAACACTGCACTTAGAATGTCAAATACACTGGTAATGTTGCAAAACACTTAAAATATGACCAGAGGTCATCTTAGAAGACAGTTCAGTGTGCATCAGTAATGCACATTTTCAATATGAGCTCACAAAATGTTTTGCAATATGCCAATGATACAGCATATAAAAGGAGAACAAACCAAATGATGTAGTATGACACCTCTGTACAGATGATAAACACATCTGGTTTGGTTTCTGCTTTGCCCTGCTCATATATGTTTCAGTTCTGCTTTTCGTTCAGTACTCTGCTTTTGGTCCTTGCCTTTATTCCCTGTCCCAGTTCTCCTTAGCCCTGTACTATTCTGTTCTGTTCTATCTCAGCTTGCCTTTCTGCTATCATTCTGCTTAGCCTGCCAATCTCAGCCTGCAGTAACATGCACACTACTTTCCAATGCTATCCTCCATGACTGCTCCTTGATTTTGGCAGGGTTTCTTTGTTTTTTTCTCTGCCTTAAAGGATACAGGAACTGCTACCTCAGGGCCCTGTTATGTGGCCGAACCAACATATGGCCTCAAGCCTCCTGGGGAGTGTGATTGCCTTGCACCAGGCCCTGTTATTCCATTTATGCACACTGAAATCCTATATACCAGCAACGGGTTCCATGTCATCAGGACCCCATTCCTGAGACACACCAGGTTGTGCAACTCGGGCAATCCTGCCTCACCTGTCCGGAACATACTTCCCTTTTCATTACTTATCCTACAGCAACCACTACATACTGACTTTTAACACATACATATAATATCTATGTTCCTAGTCAGGGCCGGCCTTAAGTGTTCCGTCGCCCTGTGCGGGCTTCCCCCATGGCGCCCCCCCCCCGTCTTTCACCCCCCTATGTATGTGTCCCTTTCCTCTTCCTTGCCATGTCTGTCCCCCCCCTCCCACCTGTTCTGTCTCTCTCCCACCTCCTGTCTCTCTCTCTTCCCCCTCACTTGTTCTGTTTCTCTATCCCCCCCTCCACCTGTTCTGTCTCTCTCTCTCTCTCCCTCTGTTCTGTCTCTCTCTCTCCCCCCCCTTCCCCCTGTTCTGTCTCTCTCTCTCCCCCCTCCCCCTGTTCTGTCTCTCTCTCCCCCTGTTCTGCCTCTCACCCCCTGTTCTGTCCTTCTCTCACCCCCTGTTCTGCCTCTCTCTCCCCCTTCCCCCTGTTCTGCCTCTCACTCCCTGTTCTGTCCTTCTCTCACCCCCTGTTCTACCTCCCCCCTCCCCCTGTTCTGCCTCTCTCTCCCCTCTCCCCCTGTTCTGCCTCTCTCTCCCCCTCTCCTGCCTCTCTCTCCCCCCTCCCCCTGTTCTGCCTCTCTCTCCCCCCCTCCCCCTGTTCTGTCCTTCTCTAACCCCCTGTTCTGCCTCTCTCTCCCCCCTCCCCCTGTTCTGCCTCTAACCCCCTGTTCTGTCCTTCTCTCACCCCCTGTTCTGCCTCTCTCTCCCCCCCTCCCCCTGTTCTGCCTCTCACCCCCTGTTCTGTATCTCTCTCTCCCCCCCTCCCCCTGTTCTGCCTCTCTCTCCCCCTCCCCCTGTTCTGCCTCTCACCCCCTTTTCTGTCTCTCTCTCACCTCCTGTTGTCTCTCCCCCCCCCCCTTGCCTGCAAGTGTGGTTCAAGGGAGGGGGCGGAGCTAACCAGCTTAGTTGTGTAGCTCCGCCCCCACCCTGTAAAGCAGCTTCATAGGGAGCCACAGACAGCAATAGAAAGTGCTGCTCGGCTCCCCATACTTAATGCAGGCATGGGGAGCCGAGCAGCACCTTCTATTGCTGTCCGTGGCTCCCCGTGAAGCAGACTCTGCTCTGCTTCACAGGGTGGGGGCGGAGCTACACCACTGAGCCTGTTAGCTCCGCCCCCTCCCGGACACAGCACAGCATGCCGAGCAGAGGGCTGGTGAGGGGGGATCTTTTGATCTCCCCCATCCAGTGCTTCTACCGTTTTTTTTTTTTTGTTTTTTTTTACTTTGTTTTTTTTTCTAACTTTTTTGTTTTTTTAACGGCCGGGCAGGTGCCCCCTGGAGTGTTGCGCCCTGTGCGATCGCACAGGTCGCACACCCCTAAGGTCGGCCCTGTTCCTAGTACTGCAGGTGTTTAACAAGTTGAATTGTTAAATGAACTTCATGCATTTCTCTCTTCACATTACATATTTATACTTTTTTCTGTTTCTTCAGCATTCATTCCAGAGATAGTACAATATAACATTAGGGATAAAATGTTAAAAACACATTAACATGACTTCCATATAAGATAAAGACAAATTGAAAGTAAGGTTTTATCCCACTATTTCTAAGCTTGTATAGTGTGCCGAACAGCTAGCCACATCTATAGGAAGAAATTAAGGTTTTGATTAATAAGTTTTATCCAGTAAACAATTTCCAAACTATACCAACTGGTCTGAAATGTCAATGCAGACCTATCCAACAGGTTGATAACTCATTATGAGAGCCACTGGAGGAAGGATACCACCATCAGCATCTTCGTCATCAACCAATAAATCAAAAAAAAAAAAACTGGGTTTTAAAGCAGGAGAGCATTTGCTACAATAAAGGTGAACTACGATTGCCAAAGGCATGGTTATAATCAAATCTCTTCAAATGAAAACCAAAATGAACACAACACTGACTTGAAAACACCAAAGGGAGATATAAAAACTCAGATCCATTATTGAATTGAAACTGTACTGCTTCAAAACCAAATATTGTGGAACCAATACATCTGCATGACTTCAGGTGCAGTTTATTGGCCACAATGTATCAAACTTTACCCTTATGGGAAGATTATTATAAAGACAAGATGGACTTCATTAGCTGACACTGAACGTGCTAAATGTTTGCTTAGGAAAAAAATAATTGTTTCTGTTTGTGACAATGATCATGCAGATGAATGATGCAAACTATAACCTATTTTTAAATGTTCTTCATTTACCTTATGGTTATAAATGCTATAAATCCATGGATACCAATGCACTGCTACTTAGCCTTGTTCACTTTTCACAATGGTAAGTGTATTATGAGAAAAAAGGAAAGAGATCACCTTGTGCCCTAAGTGACAATAAGCAAATTCAAGAAATCCCCCAAATATAAAAGATACTGGCACATACAAATACTCGACAATTCTGCAGTTCAAGGGTCCAGAAAGTGTCAGTATATCCAGCAGCGCTCAGCATTTCGCCAAATCAGGTTTTCCGCGCAAACCTTGGCGACTCAATACGTATCAATATGTAAGAATTCTTATTAGAAATTAAATCATCTGGTTTTTTTACCTTTTCATTTGGAGGAATGTCTCTTCTCTTGGAATAAATTACCCAGAGTGATTCAATGTACTCCTATGTACCTTATGCAATCTTTCAATAAACACACAGTTTAATGTTTTGCCCACAGTTGTCATTTACGTTTTCTCAAGTTAAATGGACAATCACTGGGGCTCATCTGTTTTCTGAATACCATTCAATAGCAAAGGTAAACTATAATATGTTTTTACAATAATTGAATTCTAATCAACCTGAGAAAAATGGAACATTTACACAGCCGAATGTGTTATCCAGAGCAACAAGTTAAGGTACTTAAGGTTTAGACTACATTTAATTTTTAATGACTGTCTATAGAAATACACCAAACAAGGGTTAATGAAGGTCTGAAAATATAATTCTGCCTGATAAAAGCAACATAACAACCCCGGTCTTCTTTATAGCTATTTAGAAGAGAGCTGATGTTTCTGAACACATTTGCTGAAACTGTGCACAATTCATATGCAAAACAGTGTCCTATCTGTGTTCTATCCTTTGAATGTCAGATGTTTCATTTCCCTGCAGTTTGTTTTTCTCTCAGCTTTTATTCTGCTGCAACAGACATACAGGGCCTTCATAAGTATTTTCTTCAATTATGACTGGGGAAAAAAAAAAAGAACATCCACAAACAACGGCAATGACGAGCAATTATTATATGTTCTGAAAACTGTTCAATTCAAAGAGGTCAGAATAGTCAACACTAGCCTTTATAAGATGCTCACTTCTGCATTCTGACTGCATTTGTCTCTTGATTGGTGAATATGAATGAAGCCATTGATGGCAGTGGGTGAGGGTGAAGGCTTGCAACTAAAACAGCTCTGTGAATAAAAAACCAAAAAAAGGAATATAGTTTTCTATGTTTTGATAGATACGTTTCATCTGTAGCATTTCACCCCCCAAAAAATAAGGTTGCTGATTTTATTATAAAAGAGTCTAAGGTTCAGTACAGTCAATAAGACCTAATTTATAGTCAATCTTTCACCTTCGGGACTCCAATTCATATTCAACCATAGCTGCTAGGACTGGGAATAGACCCATCTCATTTAACCAAATTGTAAGTGAAATTAAATTGCTGTGCCGAGTTCTGCTTATATAGCATTATATGAAGATATTTATTTTCAAATGTGTTTAAAGGAGTAATATTTCAGCTCCTATAAACAAACAGCCAAGGAGAAAAAAATAAAAATCCGCGTAAATGTAAACTCATTGGCTTTAAGGCCAAACAAGAAATACATTTGAATTTTGCTCTAGGGAGGAGATGTCACAGGTTGCAGTCTTTTTTATGTTAGTAAATTATCCAGCATCATCTGGTGCTCTGGAAACCTCAGTTGATGTTGTAATGTCAAACTTTGTAAAAAAAAAATTTTTAGCAGTGCGAAGATCATGTATTAACAAATACAAATTATTTCCCACGTTTGTCAAATGAGAGAGCTTCAGCATCCATCCTAATTTAGCACTATGGTGCAAGCTGCATCCAAGTGTCAAGAATTGTAAAGCATAATGGTATATCCCGTCACTATATGTAGTGACTGTCAATTTTCCACATGCACATGTCACACATTCTATTCAGAAGGGTTTGTATGTATGCTTGCCTGATCGTAAAGCCCTTGGAGGTTGCTCAAGGACTAAAGATCCCCTCCTCAGTCTTGGCACCCAAGGCATCCAATATGTACATTATTATAATAATGTATATATTTGTATTAGATTGAGTTATATTTAATTATCTGTTCATGACTTCACTATAGTAATTTGCATAGTCAGAACTTTTTTTTTCTTTTTTAAATATAACATCCGTTATATTCTACTCTTTGCATCTATTCTGCATAGTAATATTTGCAAAATACAACTTATGTAATCATATTACTGTGATGTTGAGAATGTCACACTATGCACTAGCAATTAAGGCTGCAAATTGAAGAAGCAACATTTTCAGACAACCCAAAATCTACCTTACTGATGTTGGCATGAAGATAGAGAAGGCCATTAAAAAGGACTTAAGGAACAATATATTGGTAATAAATGAAACAAGTGTCACAAAAATCAAACGGAATAAACGAGATGTATTCCTGAACATGACCACAATAAACATTTGTCAAACTTTGCCTACTGACCAGCAGGCATGTCACTATCATGACTGTCATTACAGAAATCTAATGGGAAATATTGACAAAAGTTGGATAAAAGCACTGGGCAAGCAAATCTTTTAAAATTTAAATTATACCTCAAACATAAGTGAGGCAATGTTATTTTTATTTAACATGATTTACCTTGTGTCATAATCCCATCAATGCATTCTTTTATTTTCACAACACATATTGCCAAATGGGATATCTGGGGGACAGCCATTTTTTTATTTGGAGGGTTTACTACTCTTTAAAGTAAAAATGTATAGTTTGCTATACTACATAGATGAACATTTTAGAAGTATTATTAGACTATTCATGTTCCACATCAATCGCTTTGAAGGCATGCAGAAATCGTCTAATTATACATCAAGCAACTGCCAATTAATTAAGTCTGGTCATTAATAAAACAAGTGTATCGTGGAATCCTTTTTTTCCCTTACACATGTATAATTAGAGAAGAAATATATTTCTTGATTTATCGTATAGGGTCTATTGACTAAACCCCAGGTGTTAGACTGTTCAGGACTAACAGGCAGACTCATTGTTCACCCAGTATCTTTTGAGTCAAAGCAAATTGAAAAGGAACTTGTAATAGAGAGTGGAACCCAGAGGAAGAAATCTAGTCAACACATTTAGCATCAAAATTGCGAATGCCAAAGCAAGTGTTTTCTCCCAACATGGATGGAGTGATCCATTGTGGTACAAGAGAGTACTACAGATATATAACAGCCCTTCTGAATAGAAGCAGTCTTTCTTCAGGCGATGGAATAGCCATACACCTATTCTTGTAAATCTCAACAGTTTACTTCACCATTTTAAACAGCATCAGAGGTCTGACAAGTGAAGTGGGAGATGCACTTCCATGTAAGTAAGATAGAGATAGGACTCACCAAGTTTGGAGGACTTTGGCATAGTAGTGGGCTTAGCAAAATATAGCTATATGATGTGGCTAAATCTCCAATATTTTTTCATCTCAGCTAGATACTATGGGATAGTACCATAGTCATAGGATAATATGTTGTAAGGTTGCACACTGCATTTATGTTTTGAATTGTATGAATTTTGGTCAGTCCTGTGGTGCTCTATATGACATTTGCAGGTGCTGGGTTGTTGACCAAATTCTAGTTTTTGATAAGTTAACAATGTCTGTGTCTATGGAAACTTTGAAAGAGCTGTCTAGTCACCCAACACAACAAAATCTGTTTACTAAACAGTGAAATATGGTGAATTTACAATCAAGTAACTACAGTCAGGTCAAAATAGCACAGTTGGAATGTAGTGCAACATGTCAATTTAGCAAGTGTACTGGACTGATGATCTGTTTGGTGAATAGACCCTGTATCTACACTACAGCAACATAACATTTGGGTTCTGTTTTCTTAAGAATCAATATAATCAGCAGAGCCCCCATTATCTTTTAATGTGTGTAGCAAAACCTCATTTGCTATCTTGTGTTTAACCTCTCACTGGCTTTGGAGAATTTGGTTGTGCTTTATAAATAGCTAATAGTAATGATAGAAAATCCATAGTGACATTTCCTCTCGTCCCCTAACACTTCCTGCCTAGACGCTCCTTCCAAATATAAGTAATGGGGGGCATCAAAGCTCCTCACTTAATAAAGGAGTATTATTAACACCCTCTGGCAATCACAAAGTTTTAGCAAGTCATTGTTTGCAAAAGAATCCTAATTCTTAAGATATTTGTAAGTTTATGCATGTCATTGCTTCTCCAGCACAAGGTCTAATTTCAGTTTAGCTTTCCTTTTTTTCCTTTAACAGAATCCTAAATTATTAATGAGTAAAGGGAATTATATTTGTACCGTGATTATAACAGTTTGTGATGTTACAGACTGAAATGATATGTCAAAAGCCATTAAAGTGATGAAGGATATTGTGAACAAACTAACATTTCTTCTCGCCTACAGCTAGATCTCATTAATGACTATATTTTACTTCAGCAAAGTTACATTTGCATCTGAATTCGACAAATTAACATCTTTGGTTGACTCAGTATCACCACTAATGTTCCTCTGAATATCATTTAGATAATGTAAAATGCCTTTACAGAAACATTTGCTGTTTGTGCATTTGCTTCTATCAACAACACACTGTCTTCACTGTGTAGTAGCAAGAGTAAAGTGAATAATTTAATAATTTTAAGAAAAATAAATTAATGTATACAGCTATGAATAACACAGTGAAATCTACTACAGAAACATAGCTTCTGGTGGCAGATAACAACCAGTTGGGCCATCATGTCTGCTCATAATGAAGGGTATTGTTAAATTATTTAACAGTGTTAGCATTTACTACTTCCACTTAGGACTGCCACCCTTCCAAAAAATAAAAAATATTATTTTACTACTCTTTCTGCAAAATTATTTTCTCTTTGAATTTGATAAATTGTTATATTTTAAATTACACTATGTTGATAAAAGCAAATTTTCAAAGCCCTGAGCGACTAATCTGAAGTAAACCTGACCAGGATCTTTAGAGGTACATGTGCGTTTACTCTTACTTTTATCTATTCATTCTCATCGGAAGCAAAGCTTCAGAGCGGGGGCTAGACTGCTAGTATAGACTGAGACTCTAATATTTACTTAAACCAGTGGGGACCTAGCTGGGGTCTTTTTTATTGATTGTGTGTAAAAACAAGAGATTTTCTCCATGCTAGCAAGGCGTAACAAGTGATGACTGGCCACTCAGTCAGTCATGGAGGTTGCTGGTCAGAATGTAACTTTTCTTCTCGTACAAGATCCATTAGACTTTTCACTTGTGATTCAACAATAGACGTGCAAGTCAAAGCTAAAGTTTATCAGCCCCCCCCAAAAAAGCCCACAGTCATTATAATTCAAACTAAAATCAGGAAGTGATAATTTAATGCAAGTGCACCATTCTAGATGCATAATTATATGGCGTGAGTATTGGCAGGCCATGATTAAAATGTGTACCCTAAATGTTTGAGCATTTAAACTTAATGTATAATATATATTTGAGTCATGTTATAGGTCAGTGGTCACATATTAAATATAACGTATTGTCTTTGAAAAGTAAATTAAAGGATGGCTGAAGCACACATTGTCCCCTGTTTTTACTGAACAGACAGTTATAACAGTTTCCCATTAACCTTCACTGCCTCCAGTGATCCTAAAAATTCTTAACTGGTTCTGTGAACCTGTTCATGAACCAAACAGTAACATGCGTTTACATTTTTATATTAAAGTGCTCCAAAAAGTGAGATAATTGAGACCGACCTACCATCTAAAAACAAGCAAAAAATAACCTTTACGTCGCATAAAACACTGTATGTTGTGTAACTACGTATATATATTTGAAGATTGCTGAGAGACTGCAAGTGAGGAATCCAGTTCTAGTGTTCCAGCAGTCTGATTTAACTCACCTAAAAAAAGATAATTAATGGCAGGTGCTGTTAAATACTCCCCTGCACAGAAGGAGAGTAGATAGTGTTTTGCACTTTTTATTAAAAGAGACTTAGAGCAGAAAAGTAAATATATTTCTATGGGGAAGAGCAATTACTTTTGTTTTGTTTATTTTAAATATACTATGCTGTAACCTTTTGAATATTGGAGCTACAATAAAAAGGTAACTTTACCATAGTTGCCAATATCGACCATATTTCCAGGGACACATATTTGTTCCACATGCTGCAGACAGAGCATGCAAAGTGCAGCCCGGCAGTATGTAGGATGGATATACGCACAGACACAATACAACTAATTAATCGTGGTAGGTTCTATGAGATCTCCACCCTGATTAATTAATTGTATTGTGTCTGTGCGTATATCCATCCTACATACTGCCGGGCTGCACTTTGTGTGGTCTGTCTGCAGCATGTGGAACAAATATGTGTCTCTGGAAACATGACCGATGTTGGCAACTATGCTTTACCTAGACCAGCGTGTTAATTGTCTCTGAAACTCTGGAAAACTGTATGTGAAACCCTAATCCCAGGAAAGGGTACTCAAGAAAGAAGTACTTTTTGTCACAGTATATATATATACACACAGGGCCGATCCTGGGCGGGTGCACGGGGTGCACCGCGCCCAGGCGCACTGGGAGTAAAGGCGCTCCGATGAGCACCTTTCTCCCTCATTCTGGAGGTGCGGCCCGCAGGTGCGGTCACCGCACCTCCTAATCTCATTACAGCGGGTGCAAGCTCCGCCCCGTCGCGCTGTCTGATTGCCGGATGTCTGGTGACATCCGGCAAGAAGAACTGAATGACGGTGTTCTGCCTCTGCAGACACCGTCCGGAAATGTCCTCCTCCCTCCAAGGAGGGGGACCAATAGTAAGACGTGCTTTTTTTTTTTTTTTTTTTAAGAAAAGAAGTGTGTGTGTTTCAATGTGTAAGTGTGTGTTTCAATTTGTGTGTGTGAATGTATGTAAGTGTGTGTGTTTCAGTGTGAATGTGTGTTTCACTAAATGTGTGAATGTATGTGTGTGTGTTTCAGTGTGTGTGTGAATGTGTGTTTCAGTGTGTGTGTGAATGTGTGTTTCACTGTGTGTGTGTGTGTGAATGTATGTAAGTGTGTGTGTGTGAATGTGTGTTTCACTGTGTGTGTGTGTGTGAATGTATGTAAGTGTGTGTGTGTGAATGTGTGTTTCACTGTGTGTGTGTGAATGTATGTAAGTGTGTGTGTGTGAATGTGTGTTTCACTGTGTGTGTGTGTGTGAATGTGTGTTTCACTGTGTGTGTGAATGTATTTGTGTGTGTGTGTGAATGTATGTGTGTGTGTTTCAGTGTGTGTGTGTGTTTCAGTGTGTGTGTGTGTGTGAATGTATGTGTGTGTGTGTTTCAGTGTGTGTGTGAATGTGTGTTTCACTGTGTGTGTGTGTGTGTGTGTGTGTGTGTGAATGTATGTAAGTGTGTGTGTGTGTGTGAATGTGTGTTTCACTGTGTGTGTGTGTGTGTGTGAATGTGCGTTTCACTGTGTGTGTGTGTGTGTGTGTGTGAATGTGCGTTTCACTGTGTGTGTGTGTGTGTGTGTGAATGTGCGTTTCACTGTGTGTGTGTGTGTGTGTGTGAATGTGCGTTTCACTGTGTGTGTGTGTGTGTGTGTGTGAATGTGTGTTTCACTGTGTGTGTGTGTGAATGTGTTTTTCTCTGTGTGAGTCAATGTGTGTTACTGTCTGTGTAAGTGTGTGTACATAAGTGTGACTGTGTGTATTGCTCTGTGTGTGTATAAGGGTGTCTGTGTGTAATGGTGACTAAGTGCAAGCCCACCATCAGGGGTCCAGGTCACAACAGAAAAAAAAAATCCCCTGTGTTTAGCAGGTCCGCGGCTGTGTGGGAAGCGTTAAGCGCTCCCCTCCAGCCGGGGACCTGCTAAACAGAGCAGAGCAGCAAGGAGGTAAGTACTGGGGAAGGGTGCAAATAACAAGCATAACGCTGGCATTTTAAATGGCATATTGAAGGGCAAAATATTGATAGGCAAATGCACGGGATTATGAGGAGGGAGAGACATACATGTGAGTTATGAAGAGAAAGAGACAGCAGACATGGGTGTATAGAAGGAGAGACAGACATGCAGAAAAAAAGACCACCATGGGGAGCATGAGGAACAGAAAGATAGACATGGAAAAATATATGGGGTATGAAGGGAGAGATATACATGAGGGTATGAGTTGAGAGAGAGAGTTATACATGAGGGTATGAGTTGAGAGAGAGAGAGAGTTATATATGAGGGTATGAGTAGAGAGAGAGATATATGAGGGTATGAGTAGAGAGAGAGTTATATATGAGGGTATGAGTGGAGAGAGAGAGAGATACATGAGGGTATAAGTGGTGAGAAAGAGAGATACATGAGGGTATGAGTGGAGAGAGTTATACATGAGGGTATGAGTGGAGAGAGAGAGATACATGAGGGTATGAGTGGAGAGAGTTATACATGAGGGTATGAGTGGAGAGAGAGAGATACATGAGGGTATGAGTGGAGAGAGTTATACATGAGGGTATGAGTGGAGAGAGATATACATGAGGGTATGAGTGGAGAGCGAGATATACATGAGGGTATGCGTGGAGAGAGAGATACATGAGGGTATGAGGGGAGAGGGAGAAAGACATGGAGGTATGGGAAGAGAGAGACACGTGAGTGACTGACTTGGTGGAATATTATTTATTGCTCCTTGTGTACTTCTTTTCCAATGATGCTCAGCCAGACTAATGGGAGACTTTGGCTGGTTGGAAATCATGGGAACTGTAGTTAAAACTGCTAGCCTGCAAAAAGTCTCCCATGTTGCTGGCTGAGCATCATAGACATAAATAAAACCACTACACTGTTTTATGGCCAAATACATATCTTTATTTTAAAAAAAAGCTTGTGTTGGTCCTCCATCTAAAAATAAAGTTTGTGCTCTCCACAAGAATCCCCCCACCCCAATAATGAAAAATTGGTATGCCTGGAACATACATGTGTAAAGGGGAGGGGTTTATCATATAGCCACGCCCACCTGGGGGCGCCAAAAAAATCCTGCACCCAGGCGCCCGTGACCCTAGGATCGGCCCTGTATACACATACATACATACATACATACATACATACATATATATATATATATATATATATTATAGGCAGTTATATATATATCTATATATATATATATACACACACACACACATATATATATATATATATATATATATATATATATATATATATATATATATATACACACACACACATATATATATATATATATGTGTGTGTGTGTGTGTGTATATATATATATATATATATATATATATATATAAACACACAGTTATACCAGTTCAGACGTTTCTACAATTACTAAATGTATTGTTGGATTTTCGCCATTTACAGATATTATTATAATATCCATCAGTAGCAACAGTTACTAACCTAATGGGCTTGGTTGTGTGTGTACATACATATAGTATAGACTACAAAATAAAATTTGCAGCAGTACTTGAGTTGGTTATGTATGTATGACAGTTATGTTTGAGCCAACAATTAGATCTAGAAACATGCTATATAAGAGAGAAATTCCAGTGAGACATATCCTTTGTAGCTGCTAAAGGAAAAATGTAACTATTTCTTTGGGGAACTACAGTCCCATGAAATTATAAAAAAGTGCAATTTTGTGGGCATTCTAATATAAAGCATGATTTAATTCTATATAAATTGTTGTCTGAAAGCCAGGTTAAATGGGATGATAGCATTACCTATATTTAAGGACTTTCAAGATCTTGGATGCCAAAAAGATGAACTGACAGTCAGTAGTTAAAGCTTGAAAGCATCATGTGAGATCATACATATCTTCCTTTGAGTCCATATCCTTATGTTTTGCATATTTTATGCAGACACCTGAGTCACTCAGGACTCACCAAAGGTTAGAAAAGCTCAAGATATTTTCCAACGCATACCCTATGTGTGATCATCATAACAAAACATATCAGTCAAAGAAAAATATATTATATATTGTTTCACTAGCTATACCATTACTGAGAATAATACTTCCCTGTTGAAGTCAGGATTTGTCACTGATTGTTCAAAAAACCACAATTTTCTAGGGCAAATGAAGCCCAGGACACGTCCAGCTCAGTTTCCAGTATTTATTTGGTGAAAAAAAACAACAAACACCTTTCTCTTGCTTGAGCACTTACTAAACACAGCAGCAGCTATCTAATTTTGGGTGGCTTACCCACTTGCCAATAAGTCACTCTTCACAGCTAAGTATACTTTGTAGAGTAAACACTCCTCAGCTATTCTAGCTGACTTTAGAAAAATGCAGCAGGCTGATCTCTTCTTTTCACACACTGCCAGCTAATTGATCAGCCACAGGTGAGCTTTACTCAGTCCACAACTGTGGTTCCCCTGGATAGAATAGAGGCTCTGGCCTGGATTTTGAACAGCAGTTAGTGCACTGGCCCTCCCTACTCTCCGGATGCTTGGCCTCAGGGCCCTTACCATGGTTTGCCAATTACCAACAATGTACTATGTTTGCAAAACCAACTTCTTTCCCAGGGACAATATTTTAACCAGAAAAAAACCAGGCTGCTGTTTACCAAGGCACGCCTGATGTATCTTCCATCAACAATTGTACCACACTCTGTGTGATGTATTGCTGCATTATCTAACTGCACTTTTACTGTATTTATGGTATGGCTTTGTAAACTTGTATATATATTTTGTCTAATAAAAGGAATTTTGAGGAGAAAAAACTCCCACAATTGTACCACACTTCCTCTAACATATCCTCCTCTCCAGTTCATACGAAAGGGGTCGAGCGACCCTGGACATCAGTGAGTGTAACCTGGAAAGACCATCAGCATGTCCTTGTTTTTTAACCTGCCCTGTGTTCCACAGTGAAATTCAAGAATTGTAAACTCAGAAACCACCTGGTTAGCCTGGAATTTTTCTCTATGTTCTGATACATTCATAGAAGGGGTGCATGGTCTGCAATTAACCTGCATTTTCTCCCTAGCAGGTAGAATTTAACAGATTCTAATACCCACTTAATAGCCAGACACTCTTTTTTTTAAATAATATAATTTTTCTCTTGTGGGCTTAACGCCCTGCTCAAAAAGAAACCAGGATGTTCTTCACCCTGGTATTTCTGTGAAGGGACTGCCCATAAGCCCACTTCAGAAGCATCGGTCTGCACTATAAAGTCTCTGAAAATGTCTGGGGTTACAAAGACTCGTTGGTCACAGATAGTTTACGTCAGTCTTTTAAAAGCCTCTTCTACTTCGGGGCACCATTTAACCGTTACTGGACACCTTGCTTTAGTAAGGTCTGTTGGAGGCAGAGCAATGGTAGCAAAATCTGGAATGAACCTCCTATAGTAACCAGGCAAGCCTAAACACACCCCTACTTTTGTAAGTGGCTGTGACCATATTTGTATGGTTTCCACTTTAGCCTTTTGTGGTTTAACCAATCCTTTCCCAATTAAATATTTTAAATACTTCACCTTCTCTAATCATATATTCTGAAGGATTGGCAATTAAACCTGCCAAATGGATAGCATCAAGCACTGCTTGAACTTTTGGGTTGTGGGACTCCCAGTCTACACTGTGGATGACATCATCATCAAGTATGCTTCTGCATAGTGAACATGGGGTTTAAGAATTCTGTCCATCAGTCATTGGAATGTGTCAGGGGCACCATGTAGACCAAATGGCAATAAAGTGTACTGAAAAAGGCTACTGGATGTTGAAAATGCTGTTTTTTCTTTGGCACTTTCAGTCAAAAGGACTTGCCAGTGACCCTTGGTTAAGTCTAGGGTTGTTAGATAATGTGCCTTACCCAGTCTTTCTTTTAACTCGTCAACTATTGGCATTGGGTAAGCATCACATTTTGAGATTCTACTTAACTTGCGGTAGTCATTACAGAACCTCCATGTGCAATCAGGTTTTACTGATCCAGTCACTCTGGGATTCCTCAATGACTGCAAGCTTTAACATTTTTTTCAACCTCAAAGTTTATAGCCTCCATTTGGGCCTCAGGGATCGTATATGATTTGAGATTAACCCTGGTTTCCCTGGTTTTGTTACTAGGTCATGTTTGATCACATTAGAATTTCTTGGGTTTACAGAGAAAACATCCCTATTTCTTATAATTAAAAACCCTGACCTTGTGATTTCTGATGTACAGAAAGTGTCTCAGGTATGTTCTCATATGGTTCACCTATAGGAGGTTCTGAATGTTTTAAAGCAACCAAGACTTTTCTGTCCTTCCAAGGATTTAACAGATTCCGATGATACTGCTCCGGCTTTCTTCTTCCTGGTTGTCTGACTTTATAAAGGACATCCCTCACTTTCTCAATTATCATATGGTCTATGCCAAGTTGCAAGGAACTTGCTCTCTACTGTAGGGACCAGTACCAAGACTATGTCTCCAGGTTGGAACACTCTGATTCTAGTATTCCAATTATAGCTGGTTTTGTGAGCCTGCTGGACTTTCAGCATGTGTTCCCTGACAGTAGGCATAATAGTGGCTTTTCTATCCTGCATTTAAGGTATTTGCTCAATTTCACTCCTGTAAGGAGTACTCTCCTGCTTCCAGGTCTCTCTAGCTATATCCAGCATTCACCGGGGATGTCTCCCATACAGCAGTTCCAAAGGAGAGAAGCGTATGGAGGCCTGTGGAACTTCCCTAATGGAAAACATTAGATATGGCAATAAAAAGTCCCATTTTTTCCCCATCAAGTATGCATCTTATGTAGCATACTCTATGTGTCTGTACAACACTTCCTCTCACACTGTTAATAGTTTTTTTTTCAAAAATTTGATTTAGATTTGTATATTAAAGCAATCTAAAATTGGTGGATTATGCAGTTTAATAAAAAAAATACAAAAAAGTGTAGCTGGCAATAATAAGAGATGAGACAAACAAACAAAAAACATATTTCCAAGTATACAAGCATAGACTTTTAAAATATATTTGTTCTGACTGTATTATTCTTGGTAGAAGATTAATGATAACCTTAAACGAAAGTATCAGTGGTAGTTCAGCATTCTTAAAGAATATTCCATCGGCACGGCTCAATTAAAATAAATACTTTTCGGATCTAAATTCTATTTAGAGAATGAGTGGGTGCATTAATATCATGCAGAGATTCTGCTATTTTACAGATCAAACAAATTAGCTCTGCAAATTGGCTGATTGATATAGTTATATATAATGCAACTGCTAAAAAAGGAAGAGAACAAGAAGGTGATTTGCTTAACTCTAACAAAGAACATTTGTTGGAGTGTGGGTGCAGTAGAGCCCCTAAGGGCAACTCTTTAGAAAAAAAATTAGAATCTACAAATAAAAACAACGTGTAAAAATGTATGGACAAAACACATAATATGGAATCTACTTGTGACAATTCTCTCAATTTTTACTGTAGACCATTTTAATGGAGGTGTAAATATGGCCTGTAAAGAATTAAAATCATGTGACATTTAATTGGACATCATCTCCTTATCCTTACAGTACTAAATCTTTGGACATTTCCAGTCACAATATTGGATTTCAGTCCTCAAGCAGAAACCTAGAGCTACCATCAAGTTCATGTAATCATCTTAGCAAAAAAAAAACCAGTGGGGTTTATTCATTAAAGGGACTTTATCAGCCATACATTGTTTATACTGTGCATACAGAGAATACAAAAAAGGATAACAAAAATTATATATCCATCGTGGTAGCTGAACTGCAAGCACATTAAGACAAAAATGTTTTTCTCCTGTTTGTGACAGGTAAGCAAATTAGACATTTGCAAATCAAGCAAAATGGTGATGTCATAAATAGGAAACACCCCAGACACATTTAAAAGTATACTCTTAAAATGTCCTTGTAATTCTTTGTATTCACTACAATTTTGCCACAGCAACATCAGTAACGCTTATTAAACTTTATTTTTAGAAGATGGTTTGAGAAAAAAATATGAAAGGACTTTACTTTAAGTAGCACTTCAATAATAATACTTTTGCACACTATAGTGTAACTCCCTTTTAACCCTGTAATGACACATGCTATTCTTGGTACATCATGTACCTTAATGACTGTCAGAGGCGATCAATATTAAATGTCTTCAACGATCAGGGTAAGGGTTAGGATTACCTTGGGGGTCACATTGGGGGAAAATTGTTAGGGAAAAATGATACTTTAGGGTTTGGTTTTTTACCATCTGTAGATGTGTAAAATATTGTTTATTAAAAGGTTTGAAGAATTGTTTTATCATATATTTATTTCATAAGAAATGATATGATATGATAAAAATAATGGTATCTAAAGAAAACCCTTCTTAAGGTGATTAAAAAAATATATAACAAAATAAAAAAAGAAAAGGAGGAGAAATAGTACAGGGGAAAGAAAAAAATAGATAACAAATTGGAGAAAGAGAAGGAAGGGAAATAAAAAAAAAAAATCCAGAGCCTCCTAGATATATGTTTATTCACAAGCTTTTATAACCAATGTTTTCACCCAATGGAAGTATAAAGTAGCTTTCGACAAGGATGAGTGTGTTATGAAAAGTATGCTCTCCCCCAACCCCCCCCCACCCCTCCCCCCAAGACTGCTAGAATGTTGACGCTTTTGTTTTAAATGTTTTTTGTTCATAAATATGTATATGTATAAGCTCTAAATCTCAATGTGTAGACTGGTTTAATAATTAATGGGAAACCTACGAAAAGATTTAATGTATCCGACAACACTGATGACACCTGCCACAGCTAGATTTAAAAAATGCAGGTGTTGAAATGTCACTGGAGCCTACAAAAGTGAGCAAGGGTAAAAAAAACATTACTAGTACTATTGACCAATCAAACAAATTATGTTTAAAAATGTTTAGAGATACATGTAATTTCTTGCATTAAATAATATATAAAATAAATTTTTTTTAAAAAGATGAAAAATAAAATAAAAATAGAGACAAATGAACTGAATTCTAGCTCGACACTGGTGTGCGTTTAGATTTTTATATATTAAATTAAAATAGGTGCAATAGCCAGTATTTCAACAGAGATTAAATGTTCATCTCACCTGCAATTCACTGTTAGTGAAAAGACAGATTATGTTTATGCACACAATCAACCTTTCAGGAAGTATACAGTATATTATGGCCATAAATAATTGTATTATTAACAACACATTTTATTTTCAATATTTTAGAAATTCTAAATAAACACATGGGCAAAGACTATAGTAGTGTTTTAAATGATATAATACAACAGGAAAAGAGATGAAAAGTTAAATATCAATATTTTATAAAAGTGCATTTGCTGGGAATGACCTCTGAATAGTTTATTGTTATGGTTCATTGATTACATTCCACCTTCATTGCAATAAATAAACCTTTGACCACGGATATCTCATTTAGTCTTCAAGATTGTATTCTTTCCAGAGATAAAGATGTGTCTAATTAACATGCAATCAAACAAGCAACACTGTATATCATTAAGCAATGTGCTCTTGTCACGTAAATCCAAGTATGGGTCCTAAAGAACAGAAATTAAAACACATCCAGCTTTCACCATCACAGGAAAGTGGTGAAGACTTTTACAGAACATGAATTATACAATGGGTCACACAAAACATTATGTGGTCGACTAGTAGGAGTTGAGGTGATTCCATGGAAAGATGTAGGAGTTGAGGTGATTCCATGGAGAGATGTGTATCTACCCAAATAGGGAATGATAATTCAATAACACATTAAAATGAGCATAAATCACCAAAGTTCATTACCCAGCTGCAGAATACTTATTGAAAGGTCCATAAATAGTTTCAACCATATTCTAAAAAATAGAGATAAGGTTTTTGGAAATGTTACTGTAAAGGAAGGCTAAGAAATATGTGTATCCTAAAGAAATATAATGATAGAAATCTGCAGAACCTTCTGAATGGAAATAATACTTCTGAATGGAAAGAATAGAAGAGATACATCACTTTGATACAAAACAACTTAGATGCTTAGGACCAATACTTCATTCTAAATAGACACACCAGAGGGGGCGCAAGATCCTGGCACCAATTAGATTGTATAACATGTAAATAGGCTCTTTTGACTAGTGAGCATCAGGAAATAAATAAAAATAGCAATGGGATGACAGTCATTAAAAAGCTGACAAAGTATTAAAATAGCATTGCATTGTTTTATTTAAATACAAAGCACTCTCTACCATATTATTCCTCCTAAAGCTGTATCCAGCGGGATATCTAAAATAGATCTACTGTATCAGCATCTCCATCTCTATCTAGTTGGACATCTGTGAACTCTATCTATAAGTCATGAGTCATCTATGCGGGTATAATATGTTCAGGCTCCACCACAAATTGAACATGCCAAGCAGGAGTGGTCAAAATAAAATTAAAAAGAACGCTGTAGGAGATGGAAAAGTGGCAGACAAGAGCAGATCTAAAGCTTTCCAAAGTTTGAGGCAATAGTATCCGTGTTTTTGTTTTTTTTGAGGTTTGCACATGGATCGACACCGCATGATAGGACAATACAAGCTTGACACGTTTCACACACTTTAATGCTTAATTGTAAACTTCCAATAGCTTCTCAAATCTGCATTGTAATAAAACGCTCTGGATATCTTTGTGCTACCCTCAGTGAAAGCTTGGATATTAGTGCATCAAAGTTTGGTGAGCTTTAGATCTGCTTTTGTTTGGCACTTTTCCATGTGTGATCTAGCAATGCTCTTTTTGACTTATTTTCCTACATCCTTTTAGTTAAAAGGGTTAATACATTGAAAATGGGGGGAAAGGGGGGGGGGGGCACAAAAACTAAAATTCAAACATTGGTTTGTCCATCTAGAATTATAAACTAATAAACGAAACAATAAAATCCCTACATAATAGAGAGTAAATGATAAAGCAGAAGTGCATTATCAGAAGACAGAATAATTAATCAAATACATTACTGTGAAAAGCAAGCTACATTATATTTCGTCCTAAATAATATTAGTAAGTAAATATAATTCCATTAACTTTGACTTATGCATGAAGAGGTGATAACACAGTATTTAAGCATGCATACAATTCTAAACATCAACAAAAGTGCACTAATTGAAAACATGGATCTACTAACACATATAAAAATATCAGTAGAGTTAAAAGTCTTTAATCATTACTCCGATAAATTGCAATGATAACGTTTTCTTTTTACCATAATAAGAACTACTGATCTATTAGCTATCATTCAAGGCATGGATATTTTAACTGATATAACAAGTCCAATTTTTTCCCCTCTATGGTGCATCATTAAATCATATATCTGCCATAGATTAAATAAGTATGCTTTCTATGGTGCTACTTGCAGAACAGTCACAGACAGTTGCTTTATATCATCTTAAGTCATCAATGTAAAACTGTTTGCTAATGGATGAGATTTGATAAATAATAGAAAACGTCTCTTAAAGTTAAAGGACATGCTAAATAAAAAACACTGTTTTTGGAAATGTTAAAATGTATGGTTAATGCGTGTCTGGTCATTGCACATTTAAATGTCAAGTTAGTTTTACCTAAGCACTTCACTGATATAGAATGTGTAAAGAAACAAACACCATTGTCTATATAACATGTTGTATATCCCCACACCAACAAATGCTTGACAGTCACTTACTGCTTAGATTGGCTCATTACATTCCATGTGTCTACTTTTCCAACTGTTTTTAAAGCACACATTTTCCCTTTTGCAATGTCCTTGTTTAACTGTAATGTCCTATATAGTGGCCCTGAACTATATACTGTTATTTTAAGGATGTGTATAATTTATATATAACATATAATTGATCCATATAGGCGTGATAAAAAAAAATTAAGAAACACTCTTTTCTACAATTTTGCCATGGGAATATGCCATCCAAGAAAATACTAAAATAATAACACAATGAACTACTTCCAAAACAAATAACATGTTCACAGTAAATTGGCCCGGAAGTCATTGGGGATGGTGTTTTAAGAAGGCTATCTTGGGAATATGCTGATGTAGTTGTATTGTATTCTTTCTATAATATTTATATTCTATGCAACTAACATGCATTTCAGTAAAATGCTAATATACAAAAGCAATACCTTTTGAAAATCATTGGTCTTCATAATGCAAAACACATTAGCAAACGCACAAATAGTATGGATTCAGTTTTATTTGGATAAGAGGTTTCTACAAAGGTGACATGCATATTTATTAGCTTATAATTGATGTAAAGCACTCTTTTGTGAATTTGATAAATGACCATTTCACAAGAAATAAAAAGAAAGAAGAGATGTTCAAGGTTTTTTCAGTACTATAACCCTATACATAATTATGTTCATTACAAATGGTTTAAACAATTAAAATTGTAGACATTGAAGCTTGCTGCCTATAATATCAAAATGCTTAAAACCTAGGTAACGCATCAAACAAAACATCCAAATCAGAGCATTCAGAAGTGTATATTGTCAAGCGCTTGTGTTGACTTATATTTACTCAACAAATCTACTCAAATGAATTTCTTAAAACAAACTTTGTGTTGGTGTGTGAATTAAAAAGGCATCAGGGTTATGTATTAACTTGGTATTATGTAAGGTTCTGAGGATAACCATGGCTCCATTAAATATAAAGATTTCCATTCCAGACCTGGACTATTACAAAACAAGCTTGTAAAATACTGTATTTGCTTGAATATAAGACAAGGTTATCAAATAAGATAAGGCTTAGTCTTATAATCAGACTTCAAATAGAAGTCTGAATATAAGACTAGGATCCAGTTCACCCGCAGAGCTGAAGATGACTTGTATCCCCCTCATTGGCAGCAGGTGAATGTCTGTGCACTGAGCACAATCTTCCAATGCTGCCCTCATTTTTCTATGTGGACACCGATATGTGTCTGGGGCAATTTCAAGTCTCTGTGGACATGTTCAGGTGGGAGCATTGGCATGTATTTTAGTGAGCATTAGGATATCTGTGGGGGCACTGACACAAGAACTGGAATGAAGGGTGACAAAGGACAGCATTAAAAATAAGATATAAAATGTTCAATACTATTTTTATTTAAATTTGAAGAACAGTTTGCATGTAAAAGAATATATGTTAGTAAAACTTTCTTTTCCTGTAGGGTTTGCATAAAGTAAAGTAATTTTAAATTGAAATGCCCTAGGTGTGCAGTGTGGATGATGTGTGGCATGTATTTGGTGGGCAATGTTGGTTCTTGAGCAAGAACCCCTTCCTCTGAACCCTCATTGCTCCTAAAGGACTTAACACAGCACCATGCAGTACCCACAGCACTTGTCAGGCACCTATACTGCACCCACAGCACTAGGCATGCACTCATATTGCACCCACACAATTTGGCATGCCGTCATGTCAATTTGCCCCACAGAACATACCCCAGTGGACTATGTCCCACAGAACTGCCCCTGCAGAACAAGCCACAGTGTCACTTTCCCCATAGTAAATATTATTTTGCCCCATAGAATATGCCACAGCATCATCAGGGAAGAACAAAAACATTTAATGCATTTGATAGGGAGTATCCACTTAATGAATCACTAATTGAGTGAGTAAGCAGAGACACAATCTCAGTTGATTTTTTAATAGTTCTATGAGATGCTTTACAGCAGCATGTCCAGGGTAACATAGTAACATAGTAACATAGTAATTTAGGTTGAAAAAAGACACAAGTCCATCAAGTTCAACCCTTCTACCTATCATTTCAGCGTTTTGATCCAAAAGAAGGCAAAAAAACCCCTAAGGAAGCTTTTTCGAATGTTGCCTCCTAGGGGGAAAAAAATTCCTTCTTGACTCCAAAAGGGCAATCAGATTTCTCCTTGGATCAAAAAGCTCTATTATTAATGCTCATTCTATTATTAATACCCCTGTATGTTCTGCTTTTCTAAAAAAACATCCAGACCATTTTTAAATGCATCTATTGTTGTTGGTAACCACTATGAAAATATCAATAACCTGGCTCTTGGCATTTTATTGGGTTGAATTTATGGGGGTCATTATACTGGGCAATACCAATATATGTGAATTAAGATTGGATGATTTTGATCACAGGCATTTAATTTAATTGGCTGATCAAGGTCATATGGAAAGTACTCCATCTTGGGATAGACTCATGGAGGGACTTTTACACTGAAATTTACAGCATTTTTATCTTGCTTTGGAAAATATCACGATTGCCTTCAAGTTTTACATCTATTGTTTGGAGGAGGAAGTGGTGACATTGCACACCAATGAACTTTATGTTTGATATGAGTAATAAAGTTTCATTTTGTAAGTTGTAATGAATAAACGAGCATTCTAATTAACTATACATTCTTTTTCTCTCAAGACCACTATATTTCCTGTGAAAATTGGGATATAAAAATACACCAAATTATTCCGGTGATGTGCCAGCCTTTTTATTACTTTTGTGAATGTAATGTTAGAGACAATATCAACATTACATTTTAAGTTTATATATTTTTTTCTTTTCTATGTACGCCTTTCTTGTATGTTTCAAAAAATGTTTGGTGTATGTTCACATTTTAATTTTGCATAAAAACTACAACAAACCAGAATATAAGCAAAGAATACAAACAAAAACAATCCATGGAAGTCCAGGAATTTATTATTGATGAAAAAAATTATTACTGTATTTGCTCGATTATAAGACGAGGTTTTTTTCAGAGCAAACAGAGAGACAGGGGGAGGGAGGGAGGGGGGCAGAGAGACAGGGGGAGGGAGGGAGGGGGGCAGAGAGACAGGGGGAGGGGGCAGAGAGACAGGGGGGACAGAGCAGGAAGGGGGGGAGAGACAGAGGAAGGGGGGCAGAGAGAAACATGTGGGGGGAAGAGACAGGTGAGGGGGGAGTGGGGAGTGAGACAAAGCTGGGGAAAGAGAGAGGCAGAATTGGCACATAAAAAGAAATAAACACAAGAAATGCATTTTTTTTAATATAATATTTTATTAAAAAAGCTATTTACATGTGAATATATACAAGTTTACCTTTTTTCCTATAGGGTAGTCTTATATTCAGGCTTTTAGTATTTTTCCTAAAGGAATATCCAAAGTTTGGGGGTCGTCTTATAATCAGGGTCGTCTTATAATCGAGCAAATAAGGTAAATTAATGGCAACATATTTTTTTTCAACAAAAAAGAAGCCTAGTTTTTTTGTTTACCCATGTACAGGTGTTTTATTGTAGTAAACAATTTAACATGCAATTTTTACACTTAGCGTTGAAAGTGTACAGAAGACTAACTCACATAAGTGATCATTTATGAGTCTCCAGCAAACTGTGTTTACTAAGAAACAACAGTTCTCCCAGAAAAGGTGATTTTAAACATTATATTTATTCTAAGTAACCATTTCTATCTGCAATACTTCACTATAGAATCTCTCCCTTTTGTGTTTTGCCTCTTGTCCCAAGGTGAACTGTAACAGGGAGAACATTATTATTTTTATTAATTTTAGTATTCACATTTTGCCAAGTAACTGGAATTCTCTATTATCATTTGAATAATAAAGTTACAGTGTAGTTATGACGGTGAGTAGACATGGTTACAATTAAAGGTGAGAGAGTAAGAAATAAACTTCTGCCTGTATTTTGATTAATAAACATGACTGAAAATTATGAAAACATTTTTGCCTGTTGCTAGAATATGACACACTAGAATCATTTTTTTTTTTAAAGATTAGTAGTGTGTTTAGAACTATTGTCATGGTCCAGTAGAGAAAATAGAATACTAAAGATCTATGAAGGTATAGATAAAATATGTATAGCTTACTTCAATTGTGTAAACTTTGGTAAAAAACATAGATTTAATATAGAAAATCGATTTTCAGTGATCCAGTGGTATAGTCCAGTGGTTAGCAAACCAGTTCTCATAGTCCACCCAACAACCCAGGGTTTAGGGATTATCCAGTTTTGTTTAAATAAGGAATTATATAAACCTTAAGGGGCAACCAATTTATAACATCAACAGAATATTCTGATGCCAGAATGGGAGGTAGGCACTTAATCAGTGAAAAGCTGATGCATATGCATACTTACTAATAACTTTAAATATTGCAGTATACACCTTACAATTAAAGTGTGTGAAACTATCATTGATTTTTTGCATAAATGTACAAATAATATAATAACTCGCTAACCAGTGGCTTCAGCTAAAACGTTCCAACGGAACATTTTGCCAGTGATTTTCCATTGTAGATATAGATAATCTTAAAGTACTAAAAATACACAACTCTGTGCAATATGAAAAATATGTTAAATTGTAAAGCTTTTTTGAGGTCAACAAATGTATTTGATGGGAAGAATGCTCTGCAGGCATAGCTGCTGTGGCATAGCATGCTGCAAATGTATTTTTTTTTTTTTTCTTGTTAATCTATCAGTTTTCACTGGCGGAAACAAAAATCAGATTGTCAAAAACCATAAATGGATAGAGCAACATTTAAGAAAGAAAGGAAAGGAAGTACAAATACTAAAAGTGATAAAAATACATAGGTCTGCAGAAGCAATTTACTCTTTAAAAAATTACTAACAATATATTATTCTGTCAAAAATATTCTATGCACCATGATGTAGTATTTTTTTGTTTAAAGTGGCTACAATTAGTTTTCTTTTTAATTAAAATGGAATAATGAATTTCCAATAAATCAGTGCTTCCTGGCATTTTACCAAGAGCAGTGTGGGCTTGTTGCATAATTTCCCAATGACCCTTCTATGTCCATTGGAATGCTCGGAGATAATCAGTTCAAAGTAGGAACATAGAGATTGGCAGCATAGAAGAACTGAGTGACTCATCTAGTCTTCACAGTATTCTATTCTACCTGCTGAAGAACTTTTATTTGTCAACAGTTTTAGGTTCTGATTGCCTCCTGGCAGATGGTTTATTTATTTATTTTTTACAGGAACTGTCTGTAGCATAGAGCCACCTTAACAACAACAACAAAAAACCCCTCCAAACCTCTCAGAGAAGCAGAATATATTCCCCCAGCACACTTTCTATAATTCAATGTGTCCAACCTTTTAACCAATCACTCAATACTGTCAGGATACACAAACATTTGAAAGCTCTAATGATCTGATATGACATTTACCTAGAAGGGAAAAACTGATGAAGTAGTTAACAAACATTGATAAGAAACCTCAGGGTTTGAGCAAGTGTTTTTCAAGATGTTCTATGCTTGCAAACTGGGCTCTTCTTACCTCATGTGTATGTCTGTTGCTATCTGTCTAAATGAGTTTTTGTAACACTCTTTAAATGCTGTACCAAGCTATGTATATTGTTGTCCAATACCATACATAATTGATATTATGAGAAATAACAACTAGAGTCTTGCCTAATATGAAGATGTAGAATAACTTTCTGCGTGAATCGACAGATACCTTAGTAAATCTTTAATATTAAACAAAATGGAGAATAAAGCATACAAGAGGACTGGTCATCTAATGTAAGATAGTTACTTAGCACCTGCTCCATCAGACTTGACCACTAAATCAATGGACAAAATACAGATTATTTATAATGTGTGTGTCAGGGGAGAGAGAAACTCCATGGATGCTGCACACTCATCTGGAACTTAAATAGTTAACCAGTAAAACAAAACAAACAGTCCTATCCATTTTCCAGCGTTCATTTCAATCTTTCATCCATCCATATGAGCTAGGAGTTAATCGTCTAATAATATTAGCTTGCCTGATTTCCTGTTTTCCTAATCTTGCATGTTCACAAACAAATGCTATTGATTGCAATGGGGCCACCATAAAAAAACGAAAGCTTCCCCTGCTGCTGTCTTCAGGGTTTGTTGTAATAAAAACACATGAAATTAAGATCCAGGAGCTATTTTTGAATGGTAATCACATTTAAAAAGAAAGATTTTGTTCAAGTTAATTCATCAAAACTTTATCCATTCGAAAAGTGTATTTCACTGAGTGAGCAAATTAATCAAGCTGCAATAAATCAATCATTTTTATTGCATACAACAGCCCTTCATATAAAAATACACATTTCAAAATATAGCCATTTGCCTTAGGCTCCTGCAAGGCTTGAACATGAGAAAAGAAATATGGCATTATTTACACCACAAAGGTTGTTTTTTTTGTAAAATAATTGCACTTCAGTTGCTAGAGGACACAGCACAAAACACAAACTTCAAACATTTGTTAATAACATAATGCCTTACAAGAGTCTCTCTCCCTTCCTCTTTCTATATAGTTCCAGGACAAATCAATTGGATGCATGTTGCATCTTGTATCACAAAACATATTGTTATGATTTTAGAAACAGACCTGCAATGCTATTCTGCCAGTGTCAGTGTTTTGCAGCTTATCTATAAGAAAGAATCCTCCTCTTTATCCAGGTGTCCCTCCTAAATTTAGCCAATCACAGATAAATGGGGGGCTTCCAAGGCAGAGAATATCAGATGCATTGGAATTCCCCATTTACCCAATGTGCATTCCTGGACACACAGCTCTCTGAATTAAATGCTAGAAAGTGGAGTTTAAGAGGGACTAAACCTCAAGATGCTTTTAATCATACAAAAAAAACCCAGCTTCTCTCATTTGGCAGATTAGTGTCGAATCATTTATTATTGTTACCATGTTACAGAGCTGTGCCTTCCTGACATGGTAACCTGGAAGTCTAAAGGAAATAGGTATCTGTTTTGAACAAAGTTTTTGTTTGATTAAAGTTGAAGTGCATATGTTTAGTACATTTTTAGTTGAGAAAGTATTTTTTTATGTCCAAAAAAGATGCCTTATTGAATATGCATTTATATAACTATCAGCCATGTACGGTATATCTTGGCCAGTTTGATAAGAGCAGAAAAAAAAAATATATATGTCAAGCTTATTTTGTGTAGAAATTACAAATCCTTCTATTCTACTAATGTAGGTCTCATCAATAAAAGATAGGAAGTATATTGGTAATAAATTAATATATTAAGCCTCTATTACCATAAACTCATTTAGCTTTTTGGTGGTCAGAAAAGTGTCAAAACCCTTTCAATGGACAAAATGCATCAAATACACGTTATGTAAATGTACAGCTCAAATGAGTAATGTTTCCAAAGTATTGTGATGACTATGCAAGCAGATATTTAGGCTAGTGTGTACCAGTACAAATAGCACCATTTGCAAGGCTTTAATATGATCAAATCTAATAAGAGCATTTAAATGAGGACTGAGTGAATATTGGAAGCTTCAACACATAAAAAAAAAAGACTTATATCTATTTATTTCATGTTAGTATTGAAAGAGATGTAAAAAAAATAAAATAATAATCCTTACCTTAACTCTTACAGTTACAGTAGCGAGTCCTGGTGGCATGGTCCCTGTTATGTCAAATGCCTCTATAAGAAATGTGTACGCTGCCTCCATGCCAGTAAATGACTCATAATCGAGAGCTTTCAGAAGGGATAATTCTCCTGTTGAAGGCTTCATTGCAAAAAGCTGCAAAACTTCCTGGGATCTGATCCGATAAGAAACATTGGCACCAAGATCAACATCTTTTGCCTGAAACACAATAAACAGATCAATATTAAAATGAAAGCAGACAAACTTGTGTATAAAGTGAGGTTAAAGGGCAACAATAACTGAACAAGAATAATAATGATTGTTTAGAATTCAAGAGATGTTTCCAGAACAGAATTGCTTACACATAGGGCTTTTTGTTGTTATTTTTTTTTTCCATTTTGTTAGGGGTTGTTTTAATGCATTGATCAGTAAAAAAATAATAATATAAACAGTTCAGCAGATATTTATCAGAAATGTTGTCACATTAACAGTAAGTGTGGATTCTGCAATCTCTCAACTTGATTAGAATTGATTTTAGACTGTTGTATTAAACTTTTTCACTGCATAAAGGTCTGGAGGAAGTACAACTATCATCAAAATCTGTGTATTTCTATTCAGGTTACTTGAGGCTTGCCTTAACATTTTGTAGGCCATACAGGCATTGGTTTAATATAAAATAAGGTGGCATATTTTAAAGTAGTATAGACATTCTTTGTTTCCCAGTTTTTAAATCCCAAATTTATTTTCCATCCAAGCTATGCCAATCTATTGATGTCCTCTGGGAAGCACTTACATTTAGGATGGGCATATCTGAGCTGTAAACTTGGTCATCTCTGATAAATTCATAGATAATATTTTCTTTGTTGGAGGAATGCCCAGACAATGTATTAGTATACCTGAATTTGAACAGCTGGGGTATTTTATTTATGGTATGATGATAAAAGACCTCCTTGACTGGAGAAAAGGTTATGAAGTCTTAGTGATTATAAAAGCACTATTACAAAATGTATAAAGTTGAGATAGAATTGGCAGCCATGTTGTTCTCCCAGTTGCAATGGTGGGAAGTTTAACAGACCACATTTTTAAAACTAAAAGGCTATTTTATTGGAATAAAGACACACTGTTTATTTTATTATACCACAATCTCTTAATTTGTGCTCCAACTTTTATATAACATAATGAAACACATATGGATAAAAAAATCGAATGAACACAGATTCAAGTAGAACTGTGACTAATACTACATTTCTCCTGATTGGAATGATCTGTATGTATATTACATTGTCTCCCTTTGTTGTGAAAGCCATGTGGGACGGTACTGGAAAACATCTTCTCAGCTCTATTGCCATGGAGACTGTCTTACACATATTGCCTGTCCACTGTTTAATCCACATTGTAATGTGATTGTGTCTGATATGATTTCATCAGGGATTAGCACCAGCAAATGTTCATGGTGGACATTTACTGGAGTTTGAAGCAGACAATTTAATGATGTTCTATGGTCTTTCACCGATCTTTACATGGCATGGTCTCTGGTTTTCATATATATGCGAAGAAACCCTTGATTTATTATATTTTTTTGCACAGGTACCAGATCTTTTGTCCTTTATTGCCATGTTGTAAACAGTTTAGGTATGCATGAATGTATTTAATTATATTTAACTATGCCTGCACTGTAATTGCCTATACCACGTTACATCAAGAAAAGAAGTTAAAACAAATGACATAATTTGCTTTATAACTAAAAAAAAAACTGTTTTTTAACATATGCCTTTGTGTTTTGCTTTTCTTTCAAGAAAACTACTTATCTTGACATGATTACAAAACTATTTTTTTTATAAATGTACACATTTTTTTTGTATTTCTATTTTTCTTGAAACATCCTAATGATTTACAATTTCTTAAACAATTTAGAATTGCCAAAAGCTTTATGACCCCAGAGTTAGCTGAGCCACTTTTGGACCATAACAAAATATATATCTTGTTCTGTAGAGCTGTCAATCATTTTTTTTTATAGTGTCATAGTATGTGATTGTCAACGCTATTTCTCAGGAGGTTCTCTGGGAACTGGTGGTCTGCCCTCTTCCTCCCTTCATCTTCTGGGTTTGACTCGTGTCAGCTGACACCTGAGGAACTCAGAAGCAAAAGGGCAGATCAATGTAGCTAGAAGGGAGTCTACATAATTCCAAACAATCTAAAAATAGGAAAAGGTATAAAAATTACATTTTTGTTTGATGATTTGTAGTAGACTGCTCATTCGCAAGACTTTTCCAGAATATTGATATGCATGCTCAAATAAATACGATTGGTTTAGACATTAAAGTAAATATCTTAACTCATTTCAATGTATGTTTTTCCTTGGCTAACCCGCTACCATTACATGACTCTTCAAGGTTAAGTCTGGTGCCCAGAATGTAAACCAAAATGTGTGACAATTGTATATTTGATAACATTTTCACATTCACTTAGGATACTGTGAAATATTAAGTAATTCATTTTATTAATCCAACTAAAAAAATAAGGTTAGTGGGTCTTGAGGATTTCAGCCATATATCTTTCAGTTACACAAATGCTGTTGGGTGGGGTTCTAAGTCATTAGATGGCAAGTGTATCAAGTGAAGCAATATATAAGTGTAGATTACATGACTTGTCACTGCTTTAGAGCAATTCTGGTTTCTGCTTTAGCAGTTGTAAAAGGCACATCAAACCCTAAGTGTCACAGTGCCGATACCCAAGGAATACACACCACAGAAACTGTTTCACCTTAACCAACTTTACCTCTAGTTTGAGCACTGAGGCAAGTATAGTGAACAACTTCAATGATTCAAAAGTGTGTGAACACCAATTGGGCTATACAAATGATGGTCAGGAATGCCAGGATTAAAATTTATAATGATCAGTTAGCCAGCGCTAAAGGCAGTACACAAAATGGGAAGTCAGCCAGGAATGGTGCACAGAATGGGTAGTTAGAACAAAGCCAAGGTAATACAAGGATCGAGTACCAGCTATGTTAGGGTCAGTATATAGATAAATGCTAGGCAGAATAACTAGGACCACAGTAGGATGCAGGGATACTGAAATGTGGGCCATTTAAACATTGCTGCAGACCACATCCAGATCCAGAAACGGGCATAATAGACATGTGCTCTGAGACTGGCAGATCAGATTCAGAAGTGACTGGAAGAGCCCCAACAGTTAGGAACGTGGAAGAAATACATAGGCTGTGTTGTGGCTAGCATGCGAGCAGTGACCAGAGATCAGACTTCCTGAGAGGTAACAATAAGTGCACCAAATATTTGTAGGACTACATAGTCTGGTAAAGAAACAGTATGCGAATGTGATGTAGGAATGGGACTGGAGCATATATAGAAAAGCATACTCATTGACCTGTTAAGGTACTGCACAAATTAACAATAAACAAGCATATCTCCTCAGTTTCCCTAGTACTGACATGTTTACAATACCAAGACCTCTTATCGAAACATTTAAACCAAACAATTTCTATATAACTGTCTAGAACAGGATAGTAGCAGATTCATATTGTTTTGGTTTGATAATGGTCATGAGTTAATTGTACCAGCAAAAGCTTTATAAAAAAAATCTGTGCAAATAGATAAAGTACTACTGATTTGTCACTTGCATTTGCATTTATTTGTCTCCCCAGCTATGTCCTTCACAAACAAACGTAAAACATTTTCGGTAAGTAGCCACCAGGTATTAGCTAATAATATGGCTGAACATATTCAGAATGTATACAACTAACTCTTCAAATTTAAAGGGACTCTATCATCTAACCACTGTTTATATTGTGAATGCAGAGAATAAGTGAATGCATAAATTAAGAGAAAATGGTTTAAATGTGCCTGTGGTTTATACTATTTATGTCATCACCCTGTGGGTTGATATGCAAATTAAACCTTTCCATTGAAAAGTAGTTAATTTACATATCATGCCTATGGTGATGTCATAAACACAAGACACTCTTCTAAAAACACATTTCCTCTTAATGTATGCAACATTTGTGACCATTTTTTATTTTTTACATTAACATTATATTTTATTCTACTTATCATACCAATCTGGACCTCATAAAAATACCTGTCTTTTTCCATGGTATTTTTCTTCATAGTTTACTTCATTGACTTTTAATTTTCGCAATGTATATTTTGATTGCATTTTGATGATATTTCCTAGAGCTGACATTTTTAAGAAAAGTGGTAAATATTCATGAACTTCATTCAGTGATCTACATTATAGATTGCTTTTTGCTAAACTTAAATCACAACCACACACAAAACAATGTATATTGAAGAAAGATTGATGGTGAGTAATCTAAACTGGTGCCAAACTGGAGTTATAACACCTCAGAACATTTAAATTAGATTTACTTTAGATTAAACTGGATTTTGCAGTGCATGGGTATTTGCTGATTGTAGCCAACTTTAGGTGGAATTGTGCTATAAATGTACATATATCAGCTAAATCTAGTAAAAGTCAGAGATCAACAGTATGCTAGGAAAAATAAAAGCCAGATACAACATACAAAGGTCAATGTTTTTAAAAGTAAACATGTTACTTAAGTTTTTTGTCAGTGCAAGCTAAGATGTCTTCATCATTACTTTATCTTAATTAGCTTCTGTCAGTGATATATTTAGAGGAGGGGGACCTATTCAACTGTTTTCTATACTTCTTAGTATACACCACTGGTGCAAGCCAGTGGGAGAAATCCATCTCCAAATAAGCTAAACATTGAAACAGAAAGCAGCACGGAGCACCTCAATGATATGTTAGAATTAATATTCTATTGCAACATTATTAGAAAGTTACAATTACCACAAGAGGAAGTCTACTGTTGTTCACATGTTTTTGATAGGGAATTCGAACAATTAAGTGCCCCTGAGCAAGGTAGCTAATGTGAACAGCAGTAGCCTCCTCGTGTGATTTGTGGAACTATTTAATGAAACTGCATTCATTTATTACTTTTACCTTATTTTGGAGAACTACCAACTGCTATTTGTGTTAATAAACTGCAAAGACAGTACTCATTACAATCATCCTGGGAGCATTATATAGTATTTTCTCTTCGGTGGTTATAGATTTGTGTCCTGAAATAGTGCAGGGATAGATAGTGTCTGCATAAGTACACCACTGTCCATGGCCAGGTCAGTGAAGGTCCATAGAACATTTTTAAATTGCCCATCACAAAGGTTAGTAAATGTCCATAATGTGGTATGTTGATTCCTCCGAACGCTCATAAGTCTGCCGATTGCTATCCCACAAGATATATGAAGTAGTTATTTAGTAGTGAAAGAACAAACAGAGAGCACAGAGTCATGTTTGATTTTGAGAAACTTAAGTGAAAATGTAACATTTGGAAATGTTATGCAACAAATTTGGAAATGTTATGCAACATGTTTTTTTTTTCTCCAGCTAAGTGACATGACCTACACACACGGTTTAGAGTTGGACAACTGTGTGTTATGATGTTAACATCAGAGACTCTTACAAGTAGATATTTTATTTTACTTGGTTCAGGGGCACATCAAGGTACGTGGCCAATTCCTTGTCTGTATTTTAAATACTGAAATTTCAAATCCTGATACTCCAGAAATAGAACACTATTACCCAACTCTTTTACTGTAACTCCTTTGATTCAACGCTTGAGGTTAACCGCCTAAACAGGTAATATAGGCCTTGTTTTATTTTTTATTATGCAAAATGTAGAAAATTCATATACTGGTGATATATAATTCCATTTATCACCATAAGAAGACAGTAAAAAAGAAAGGATAATTCAAGATACAGATCTGCAACATATACACGCACAAATCTACACAAATAATACTCATACCATGGAATTCCAGACCAACCCAGATGTAACCCAGACTTTCACACTCCAACAAGGTCATGAACCACACTACTCAACATGTTATACTAACAGATATCTCCTTAACCATCTAACCAATATCCTTTACATGTTTCTTTCATTTGATTTTTATATAAATAACCCTTTTCCATTTGACACTGATTTCATATTTGGTTTACAACTTCCTCGCTCCCAATATACCCTGCTAAAGCCATCTCCTGGCAATAACAGTCTTCAAAGCAAGAAAGGAGTGTATTACCAACATCCTAACTTTTACTGTCAACATTTCAAGATCTAGATGAAGAAGTGCCCTTTGAGCAGTGGGGGGTACAAGGACATTTAAGAAGCTTGATGGACAAGGCCTTAATACACCAGCCAGATTGCTTACCTTCATCCTACCAGAATTCTATTTAACAAAATCCTGACTTCAAAGTGTACTTACAGGTTTCAAGGTACTGTTCCTCCCAGACAACCTCTAAACAGTTCCAAAAACATTGTTCTTTCCTATATAGTACTGTGAATGTGATTTAATGCCATTTTATGTCATCAAAATTCCTGATTTAGCTACAAAAATGCTAAATTGTGTTACAAGAGGAATAGCAAAAAAGAAAGTGATATTTACATAATAATGTATATTTTGTTGCAACTCACCTGTACACGTAAAAAAACTGTACCTGGAATCATATTTTCGGGTACAGATACAGCATATGAAGCATTTGAGAATACAGGGCTGTTGTCATCAATGTCTAAAACCTTAATAGCCAGTGTTATTGTAGATCGTCTTGGATCTGCTGCTCCATCTGTAGCTTCAACCAAAAGTTCATAATTATCTCTGGTTTCTCTGTCTAACTTTACAGATGTGTATATGCTGCCATTGGATGTGATACGGAAAATATTGTTCAAGTTTGCCAAGCTGTAACGGACCTGACCATTGACTCCAGCATCAGGATCTGTTGCCTATAAATAAATAAAATAAAATTGATGTAAACAAGTATCACGTTTTTGGAACACTAATGATATAGGGTTACGATAGATAAGACAATTATTTTGGATATATCTAAAAAATAAAAACTGAAAGTTCCATTAGTGCATCAGAATATTTTTTCTATGTATATAACTAACGGATGGCACTGTGCAATTTACTTTATGATGTGCTTCATGGCATGAGCGCTGACAGTGTGATGATGTAACTTATTTTGCTTATAAATTGCATTACATTATCACTTACCATTGATACTCTCTAACATGATTTAATAACATCTAAGCCGTGTAACCTGTCTCCATGCAATCCTGCACCATAGAGATTTTGACATTCTTCAGACTTTATAATGAGATATGGGACACTTTGGGAGCATTGTCAATAAAGACTAAGGTAATGCAGGTTAATGAGAACAGCTTAACAAGATCACCTGTCCAGAAAAAAAAGCCAGACATTTCCAGCTTTACTGAGTCCATATTTGACAAGAGTTAATACACAATAGTAATTTAATGCCAGTAAATGTCATGCATATCTCAGTACATTACTTATTTTGACAATGTGATTAGGTGGTAACAGAGCTTCTACTTCTGATAAAGTCTACAATATTTTAAACCCATTAAAGATCTATAACAGTCAGTAAGGCCTCTTTCTGTTCCGACATCAACTCTCCATCTCATGTAGCATCGGAAAGGTTCTGTACAGCTGCTATTGTTTAGTAAGCAGGACATTCCATGCAGGCACAAGGTTTTTAAGGACACAATTGTAATGACAGGAGGAAATGTCAGTGGTCTTTATGCACTAGCTAGCAAGTTGCTTGAACTAATCTTCTAGCAGGTTAAAAAAAGTGCTCAAAACACAAAAGAAAAAAGGTGATGCCCACCAATGCTTATATATAATCATATTAAATAACAATATAATAAAGTAAACATATATTATAAATATAAATACAATTGTATGTAAATGAATATAACATGTTTTGCATCCATCCCCTATATGAAAATAGGAATAACTAGGACAATACTAAATAACACACAGAAGGGTGCACTTGTATATCATAATGGTGCTATAAAAATCAGGATTCTCCCTTCTTGGAGTAAGCTTATTCCATTGCATTTTGGGAGACCTTGGACCAGGTCACTGCTTCTTTCAGGGTTATTATTCCACATGCCACTATAAGTGTACAGAAGTGCAATATATACACACACATATATATATATATATATATATATATATATATATATATATATAATGCACTTCAGTACACTTATAGTGACATGTGGAATAATGTATGTGTATATATATATATATATATATACATACATACATATACACACACACACACATATATATTGCATTGTTTAGTATCTATTTTATCTCTTATTGTCCATTTAAATATGTATTAACTGTAGTGTTACACCATTGCTATATACAAGTGTGCCTCTCTGTTGTTTATAGAAGGGTCTACTCAATAAAGAGAAAATTGCAAGGAACTGAGATGTGAATGTTACACTTGAGGCAAATGTAGCTGAGTTGGAAAAATCCTCCAATGCAGCTGAATAATTTTTCCAACCCAGATATTTTGACCTTACAGTTGAAATTACTGTCTCAATTCCCTGCAATTCTCACTTTATTGGTTAGACCCGTTAGTATTCTTCTTCTAGCAAGCACAAAATAAATGCCAGTCACATACTGTGCTTGACATCATGAAGTATATTATGAAGTAACAGTAGATACTTTAAAAAAGGGGTTTTGCAATTTACCGTTAGAGGTTGTTGTGCTTCTGTTAGACTCATACAATCAAGGACTTATCAAGTGTAACTAGGGTTGCCACCTTTTCTTCAAAAAAATACCCGCCATGCTACCACCTCCATAGACTTAACATTGGGGTTAAGCCAATATTTTACCAGCTATAGCTCTACTTAACTGACTTCAGAGTAACCTATTATATTGATTTGTTATCACAGACACATTGCAGAGGAAAAGGTTTTACAACAGCTAGTAATGCTACATCAGTAAATGCACCAGTTCAACATTCCACACCAACATCAAGTGCTCCTGATGTAGTTGGTCTGACAGATATTATTTATAGAGTAAATGTGAAGCGATCAATTGAAAGGATCATTACAGAAATGATTTGGGGCCTGTGCTGTCTCCTACTCATTACATAACCTGGTGACATCATATGACATCATACTCTTCAATAATTGAGTAAAACTGAAATGTATTGTAATATGCAAAATGCAATATGTAATATGTAAAATACATTTACTTTTAATGTACAGTTTTTAATTTACAGTCTCCTGTAGTTTTACACTGAAAATAAATTCACAGGGCCTATAAATTCAGTGAAATTAAATAAGCAGTGCCTGTATGTTAAAGATAAAAGAAAGTTAATATTTATGCAAATATATCTTCTTCAACTTGTAATGGAGTAAAAAAAAAAACTCTATTTAAGAACATAGCAACACTTTCAATACCTGAAAGAAATACATCTCATCCTCCTCAGTGTGTACTGACATTCTAAACAATAATTGTCTTCCCTGTTTATACTGTATGCACTTCTAAAACCAAATATGTGAACATTTTCAATTATATTCTGGAACAGCACATACATGCTAAACCTTCCTCAACAAATGAAAAATTTGTCAGGATCAAAAGATTGTTTGCTTTCCTTTAAAAAAAAAGTCTTGAGCAAATGAACATTACAAATAGCACATTATAATGCACTCAACTCCAACCTTCCTGTGACCTGATATTAGAAATGAACAGGCTGACTCTTTACATAAAGAGATTTCCAAATATATTCGCATACAGGTCTGAAGCAGTGCTCATCCTTTATAATGCCTCAGTTTTCTAACCTGTAAATTAAGTCTTTACAAGTCAGTAGTTTTTTTTATTCATAAAAAGAAAAGTAACACTATAAAACAAGGGAGGAGATATGGGAAAATGGCCAATGTACTGAAAACATTTCACTGGTTGCATTAGTATCCAATCCATTGAAATGGCAGAACCAAGCACATTTTAGATTGGGGGTTATAACAGAATTTATGTATAAAGGAGGTGTGTACAGAGATAGTGCCTGCTAGTGGCAATGTATAGGCTACTATAGCAAATGTATAACACAAAATGCTGATCAATGTTATGGAGTTTGTGCTTTGTATTCTGCCCTCAAACTCCCTGTTTGCTTTGGTTCGCTAAGAACCTCCTATGTATGCAGAATAAGCCACCATTGGAATCACCACCACCTGATGAGTGGCTGTGATTCCAACCGCGCAAACGATAGTGTTGGGATGTGTAAAAAAGGCACCATCCCCATTATACATAACAAATAACGGTTGCACTCACTGCTAACTTGCTGACACTTTTGTGTGGGGATATTTATGCATAATCTACGTTGTAAGTGTGCAAACTCTTCATATTTAGTTTGCTGATGGGGTTAACCAGTATGAGCAACATTTGTTGCATTTTACATTAAGCTTGTTATGGAGAGCGACCCTCGTTATTCACCTGTCAAAATAAAGTAGCTTAACATTAACATTTTTTATTTTTGAAACTCTTTGTATTTATATAAGTTGCTAGAGAAGCCAATATGTCTGTTTTTTTAGATAATACTTTATAGACATGTTAAGCTGAATGTAACTATCTCAGATGTAATTTGTCAGCATCAAATGTTAAACCCCTAAAGGGACTGTATCACCTAATCATTGTATTCAATGTGAGATTAGAGAATAATGTTTGTAACGGCAGGCAAATGTCCAATTAGGATAAACGTGCTTTAAATGTGTCTGTGGGGTCTCCTACTTATGACATCACCTGTTGCTTGATATGCAAATGAAATGTTATTCTATGGGAAATTTGTATATCAAGCAACAGGGGATGTCATAAGCATGAGACTCCACACACGCATTTTAAGTACATTTTTCTCTTAACTTGGGCATTTTCATGCAATTCACAATGTAATTTCAATATTTTCAATTTTTTTTTATTCACATTATAAGCAATGTTTTGGTGATACAGTCCCTGTTATGGTGCTTTTGTTCTTAAAAAAGCACTAAAGGTTATTTTTAACTTTTGCTTCACCAATAGAAGCAAAATATCCTATGCTACTGTTCCAAACTAAACCTGTTGCGTATCTTTGTAACTGAGCCAGAGTTCATCGGACACCATTCAGCCATTCAAAATGGGGGCTTGCCCTGCGCATTTGATAAGGTCTGCTTAGCTGACAGGGAAGCAGCATGGCAGAAGGGAAATGGGCATGTACCTTAAAAAGTACATACCAGTTTATTTCATAATAGTGCCACTGATTTTTTCACTTTTGCTTCTATGTTGGAAGCACACGTGAAAAAACAAAAGTTTAGTGGTTTTTTAAGGACCTTAAGTTCCAAAAGGAGATTTTGTCAGGAGCTGGGGTTACTGTGGCAGATACCAAGTCAGGGTTTTTTCAGACCCTCTGGATCCCCACTGAAATATCACAAGTCATTGAAACGTCACTCTTGAGCGTCAGTTACACTCCCCCTGATGGAGGGGATCCACTGCAAGGATATTGATCATGTTGCCAGTTTCTTTAAATGGTGCTTCAAAGTGAATCACAGAATAAACTCAAGTACACTGTACGCTTGCTTCACATGTTTACATACATAAATCAAATGCAAATATTCTGCAGGAAAACTAAACATAAATGTGGGCTTATCAGTAAACTGTCAGGAAGTTTCAACTGATGTTTAATTTCCAGCTAAGGTGTTCTGTGTGAGATGCAATAATGAAACCATTTATCTTCTTAGAAATCAATTTAAACTTCATTAAATTGTTATAAGTAAATTCACACATTTCTTTCTACCTCCTGTAGTACATCATAGTTATGTACAGTAATGGCTGCATTTCTATAATGATATGTCAAAGGACTGCAAGTCTATGTAATCAATGGGTTCCTATGACACTGTGATTTGTATTTACTTACATCTCTAATTATTTCTCTTGGGAGACATTTTTGTAAGTTAAAGGGCCACTCACACATATAAATGCATGTGTTGGAAAATAAATCACAATGTAATAACTATGTATCCATGTTCTGTATATATAAGCTGCTGAGATGGCTCAGTGCCTGGTCAATCACTGGGTTTAAATTATAGCCCACATGCCACTACACCTCAGCAATTCCTGCCCCAATAATGCCGGTGAAACAGTAATGGTTAAAGACAAAACTTTCACAGAGGGGAGCATGAGAACTTCTGTAGGCAAAAGTCTCCTGTGCTCCACCTCTCACTGGTTTCATTGAATACTAAGGCCTCTGTGGTATTATTTGCAATTTAGAGAAGAGCTGTATTTTTTTGAGTTAAAATAATTGCATTCAAATATATTAAAAACATTTACAACATTCCAAACATAAACTATTGCCCCTTTAACATAATCTTTGTTATTTTCTGTCATTGATCCAAATATGGTCCTAAGTCTTTATAGTCTATTTTCTCTCACAATTCTTCCCATCAATTTATATCATAGAACACATCAACTGGATTCCTTTTTCATAAGTTACATTACATTAACATTTATTTATCTAGCACTATCAATTTACTTAATACTTGGTACAGAGTTGAAAATTGGTCTTGTAAATCTCTTCCTGCTCTACAGCTAGATGGCTTTAGTGCAAGCTATCTTCTTCATCTAAAAAGTGCTATATTTTGTACCTTGGAGACTCTGTACAATATTATTTGTATGTATATCTAAGTCTGAAGACCAGCTTAGGCAAAAGGCTGCTTCTTTGGTCTTCTCTGAGGCATCAGGATCTACTAGTCACAGTCATACTCTGAAGTCTTGATCCAACTGCATTCATGTTTTTTTCTTTTGGTTAAAAAATAGCTGAACAGATGAAGTACCCATGGTAATGAAAAAACAAAAAAAGTGGACTACTGTTTTGAAATAGTAGTTAAAATATTGCTATCAATAAGTATGTTAAAATGTTTCAACACAATCCAGATGTACAATCCCTAAAGCTAAAATACTTCCGGCTCCTTTATTCGATTGCAAATGTTTATGTAATTATTTTGAAACAAAAGTAATACAACTGGATGTGAATTCTGGAGCTTCCAGCTATACATGCCCTTCTTGATTCCAGATGCTTTCCACAAATGTGTGCTTAGTAAAACTATCTAGCCATTAAAGGGAAATAACATTTTAAAAATGATGTCTAAAATGTTTAAAAAAGTATCATGTAGAGTACCTCAGATGTACTATACATGATACACATGGTAAAGAATAAGTATAAAAATCAGACCTGGAAACGATTTTCACAAGCCCAGTATTGTATTTAAACAGAATGGCACACAGATATATAGACAAAACCGAAAACCATAAAATAAATATAAATAAATAAACATATGTAGCACTGTGTTTTACATTAAAGAAAAGTTAAAACTCCACTTTAGCAAGCTTGAAATGGATAGTCTAGGCACCAAAGTCACTTTTGTTCAAGTTGAAGTCTATTGCCCATGTATTTTATCAATTTAAATTATTTTACATTAATTAAAAGACATAACATTCCATTAATATCAGAATTATGAATGTATACAAATAAGGCATGCAACAATATTTAAAAAAAACAACACAAATATAAAAAGGAAAAAAACACAAAATTATCTTTTAATAATAGTGTTTATTTCTATCTTCTTTTTCTCTTTTTTTTTATTTCCCTTTGCTCTTTTTCATTTTTTTTTTCTCTTCCCTCTCCTTCTTCTCTTCTTCATCCAGGGAGTATGGGATTGTTGGGCATGCATCTCATTTATGTATAACTGTCTCTCTCTGGACATCTGTCTACAGTTTGGTATCTCTTTGTACATATTTATTTTGGTATAAAAATGCCAATACCACTGTTTTTGTCTGTGTAACTGTCTAACTGTCTTTCTGTGTCTAAATGTGTCTGTGTATATCTGTCTGCATCTCTGTGTCTGACCATCACTTTCTGTATGGCTGTGTGTCAATCTCTCTTTCTCTGTATGTCTGTCTGTCACACTCTCTGTCTGTCTGCATTTCATTTATGGATAGGATGGCTTGCTAACCATTGGCAATTAAGGTATACATGCAAGCATACATGGTGTACAACATCATGGGAACATTCCACCCTAACATAGACATAGGACTACAGGTTCACAAAGGCAGGAGAGCTTCCATTTCTTATACAGAAATGAAGATGGTTAACCTAGGAACTACAGATGTTTTGGAGCTACATATCCCATGAAGATCAATCACTCATTAGACTAAGCATCATGGGATATGTGATTCTTAAACATCTGTAGTGCCAAGATTAGCTATCACTGGTGTAGATACAAAGCTAGCCAGTCACAGTACATTGGTACTGTATAGCCTTTTCCAGCATTTAATTAGCCAGCCACATCCACTTGTACATTAAAGCTATTGTCAGCAAATAGTTTGCCAGATGGTGTTACAGCATAGTTATTGTTAACCTATAGACCGCCATAGATGGTAGCGTAGAATAATTATTCTCAGTCTAAAGTCTGGCAAAAGGAAATGTGGCATAACACACAAACAGTGGTATAGAAGTATGTATAGTTCAAACATAAAGTACTGAAGAAACAATGATATTTTGTTAGCTTTTTGTCATTTATTTTAAATATATAATAAATCCACTGATACTGTTAGTTTGTTAATATACTAAAAAAAACTAAATGGTTGACCAATGACTTCTGATTCTTTAAACAAGAATAGCAAGAAGAATAAAAAATGGTGGCTGGAAGGAAAGCTTTCTTTTCTTAAGAATACCTTGGGGTATAGTTTCCATTTTTAGTAAGAGTCAAAAGAATAGAAATAGAGTACCCACTCTAGCAGCAAGAGTGAAAAGAGCATAAAAGAAAGTTTCCATTTTTAGTTAGGGTCAGTGTACCAATCATTAAAGTGAGATATGCTTTTAAAATTATTTTTGAAATGTCAACTTAAAATCACCTAACTCCTGAAAGGTGTGATTGTTTTTGATTAGTAATCCAAAAGAACAATTGAAATAGAGTACCCACTCTACCAGCAAGAGTGAAAAGAGCTGAAAGAAAGGATGATTTTTAAGATTTTCGTCGTCAAGAGTTGAAAGACTAGTCTGCTGATTTAAGAGTCAGTAATCAGGCTCATAGTGCGTGACTTAACAACTGTACTTATTCCTTTTCTTGTCTGACTAGGAACATGGCTATCCAATAAATAATACGTTGATGTTTCTTAAACACTGGTCTTAAACTTTTTGAAGCAGTATCTTAAAACATTAATGGTCAGTAATTCAATAAGTTGAAGAGAGCAGTTAAAGTACCGCTAACCTTTACACATGCAGACTCTTAAAGTGAGTCTGTCAACCTAAACATTGCTTCTACTGTGAATGTAGAGAATAACAAATTCAATTATTAAATATTATCTATGCATTGTGTTAGCAGAATTACAAACAAATGCATAAACCAAGAGAAAATGTACTTGAAATGTGTCTTCTGTAACTTACCGTATTTGCTCCATTATAAGACAAGGTTTTTTTCAGATTATAAGACATGGATCCAGGTCCCCAGCAGAGCTGCAGGGGACCTGGATCCCCCTCTCTAGCAGCAGGGGAACTCTGCGCAATGAGCGCAGACTCCCCTGCTTCCGCCCGGCACGACGCCGGGTCTTCTGTGAAGAAGCCGGATACTTCCGCTTTCGTCACAGAAGTCCCGGCGAGCGTGCCGGGCGGCAGCAGGGGAGGTCTGCGCTCATCGCGCAGCCATCCTCTGCTGCCCCACTAGGCACCAGGGAGAATCAGGCAGCTGGGGGATGTCTGCACGATACGTGCAGATATCCTCCATGCTGCCCGACACGGCAGACTATTATGACGGACAGCTGTCCGTCATAATAGACTGCCGTGTCGGGCAGCATGGAGGATGTCTGCAAGTATCGTGCAGACATCCCCCGGCTGCCCCCACTAGCCACCAGGGATCAAGGTAAGGGGAAGGGAGGGAGGGGGGGCAGAGAGACAGGGGGAGGGAGGGAGGGGGACAGAGAGACAGGGGGAGGGAGGGAGGGGGACAGAGAGACAGGGGGGACAGAGAGACAGGGGGGAGGGAGGGGGCAGAGACAGAGTCAAGGGGAGGGAGGGGGTTAAGAGACAGAGACAAGGGGAGGGAGGGGGTTAAGAGACAGAGACAAGGGGAGGGAAGGGGTTAAGAGACAGACAAGGGGAGGGAAGGGGTTAAGAGACAGAGACAAGGGGAGGGAAGGGGTTAAGAGACAGACAAGGGGAGGGAAGGGGTTAAGAGACAGAGACAAGGGGAGGGAAGGGGTTAAGAGACAGGCAAGGAGAGGGGGGAGAGAGAGAAAAATGGGGGCAAGGGAAAGAGAAAGGCAGCATTGGCACATAAAAAGAAATAAAAACTAGAAATACATTTATTGATATCATACTTTTTTATTAAAAAAGCAATTTACATGTGAATATATACAAGTTGAACGTTTTTCCTATAGGGTAGTCTTATATTCAGGCTTTTAGTTTTTTTCCTAAAGGAATATCCAAAGTTTGGGGGGTCGTCTTATAATCAGGGTCGTCTTATAATCGAGCAAATACGGTAATATGCAAATGAAAAGATTTTCAATGCTAAATGTGTAATTAACATATACAACTACAAGAAGATGTCATAAGCAGGAGATACCACAGATACATTTAAAACACATTGCCAATCCATACATAAACGTTTGAGTTTTGGCAATAAGAAAGAATGAAAAGATTGGTGGTAAATGGGAAGTTCTCAAAGTGACACATGGAGTACCTCAGGGATCTGATGACACAAAAGTAAGTATGGTAATACAGTGTGAACTAGATGTGTGCAATAGGATTCGGAAAAATTGGGCAACGGGGCAGATACATAGCAAATGAGATTCAATGTAGACAAATGTATAATTATGCATTTTTAGTATAAATAATAGAAATTAAACAAATAGATTTTGGGAGTAATTGTAGACAATACACTTAGAAGTAGTACACAGTGACTGTTGGCAGCTGCAAAGTTGTATTAAAAGGGGTATTGACTCACGGGAGTAAGATATTATTTTGCCTTTTTTACAGGTCCCCCTTGATTATGCAGTCCAATTCTGGGCACTTTTTAAAAAAAAAAAAATACATTATAGAACTAGAGAAAGTCCAGGGGAGTGCTACAAAATTAATAAGGAGAATGAAAGGTTTAAGTAATGAATAAAGGCTGGAAAACCTAAATTTGTACATGCTCGAGAAATGGTGAGGGGATATGATAATGTTGTATAAATATGTACAGGGCTCATACAAAGGGTTTTCTCAAGGAGATGATGTCTATGACAGCTGAAGGGATTTTCTTTACAGTAAGGAAGATAAATGTATGGAATTCACTACATGAAGTTGTAGTTCTAGCAAATACGTTAGATACCATTAAAAGCGGCCTGTATTATTTTTTAATGAGCCAGAGCATAGAGGGCTATGCATGTTAGTATAGGAATTAATATTTATTTCATGCTTATTGATCCAAACAGAAATCTGATTGCCATTTGGAGCCAAGAAGGAATTTTTTTCTCCACTGAAAGCAGAATTTTGCTGAATAAACGGGTTTTAATTTTCCTTCTTTTGGATGAACTTGGAAAAGGGTTGAACTTGATAGAATCAAGGCTTTTTCAACCTAAACTACTACATAACTACATAACAATTTTCTTCTCAGGGTTTGTTCAATAAAAAGAGAATTGCAGGGAATTGAGACAGGTATTTCCAACATAAGACCAAAGTAATTGGAAAAACTCTCCCATTCATAATAAGTTATTATTAAGTAGACCCTTTAATTTAGGTCTTTGCTTTTAATTCTGCAAAAACAATGTAGAGACATGTTTTATGCATTTTACTGTCTAAAGTCACAGCATTATCAATGTGCTGGTGCATAAGTCTATGCCAAGTGAATCGGTTTCTGTTATTTCCAGGATACTACATAATGTTTCCGAGAAGAATTATTGCTTAGATAGGAGGCTATTTAATGTCTAGTATGTACTTCACTGTGTTTCTTTCTCTTCTGAGCCTCTAGTGAAAGCTACGTTCCCCTACTCCTCACTGGAGCATTTGTGTGGCATTTAGTTTGAAGGAATTTCTTCAGTACATTGTGAAAAGCAAAGCCCTATTCTGTGTCGATGTCAAGCCAGGCTCAGGTGAATTTAAATGAAAATAACAATGCAGCAGCTGTGTTTCAATTCAACAATAGTAAATAAAATCTGCCATTGAACGACCGAAAGAAGAAAGATCAAAATCAAATAAGAATAAAGATAAAGAATACATTTTAAACAATAGTTGTTGGTGATATAAAAATGAAATAAAACTACAGTTCTTAAGGTTCGTGACCAACAACAACAAAAAGTCACAATTCAAAAAAATTGATATAACACATTTACAAGTGTGCTCATTGAACACACAAATAAAGCAAAATGAAGCATTGATTGATTTGAAATCCCTACAAGATTATGTTTATTTTGATCTTTGAAACTTTTTAAAACTAGTATCTTAAAACATTAAGGATCGCTAATGCAAAGGTTATATGACAAATGATGTCCCAGGCATGATTTTGGGTGGGGGCAAGCCAGGAACACCCGGAAAAAAAGGCCATCTGAGCTCGCAATAGACAGGCTGTCTCAGCTGTTGCAGTGAGGATTTCGATAAGTCTAGGGGCTTCTCACAATCCATTGCCAACCCCCAAATTTTGAGGTTGGATGGGGTGAGCTGATCATAGTTGCCTTAACAGTTAGGCAGACCATGAATTTTAGTATTTATTAACGTGACCATTGTAAAAATAAATCACATTGATCACGAACAATAAATGACACTCAGTGTTTTGTTAACACTGAATGTCAAAAATATCCCTCTCTCACTGATACACTTTGATCATGTGCAAGGGAGAGAGATAACAGAGATATTCTGTGTCTCAGAAAAAAAAAGTTATCAAAAAACACTTTTTTTTACATTTTTATAGTCTTTATCACATTTTTTACAGATATTATCAAGTCTCAAAAAAATTGTCTCAAAATAAAGATATATCTGTCCTTAAAGAAATGCACTTTTATTTAAACCCACTATCAAAGTAATAAAGGTGAGAAATGACTCTTGTCCCAAATTAACATTAAAAATAATGTCCTAAAAGGTTTTATGGACAAAATATGCTTCTCTTTGAAAAACAAAGACATTTATAAGTGACTCCATAATTTTGAGGGTAGTGGGTGGTGATTCTGTGATTCAGAACAAATATCAGTGTTACAATATCACTATTGGTAATTTTGGAAAATAAATGGTTTGGAAATAGCAATGTGCTAGTTGCAAAAAAGACCAAAAACCTTTTTTTTTCTTTCAAAAACAAGGGGTATTCCCAGACAAATATTTGAATCTTTTTATCAGGTTTTACATTAGCTTTTGTAGATAAGTGAAAGTAAATGTCACGCATGCGTGGATCCCCAAAGTGTTTATTTACGAATTTAATTGATGTTCGATGGGAAAATCGTGATTCTTAGAGGAAATGTCAGAACACCAGGACAAATGCAAATTTGAATGGACAGGAAAAAAACATTACTGTCCTGCCAAATCAAGGACTGTTGGCAACTATGGCTAAACACTGCAAGGTAGGCAACCACCATAAATAATTGTTAAATAAAGCTATCAATAAAATATTCTAAAAACCTTTAGAGTCCAAACTTTTAATTTACCAACTCAGCACCGTAAAATTCCTGGATTATTACCTTTAGGCCACAAAAAGCGTCTAGTGTATAACAGAACAGTAAATGTCTAAGATAGTGAGCCAAAATATAAATACTAGCATTCTCATTAAAAGAAAGTAGTGTCCTTGTAGGATTGAACAATTGGGATTCAATATTAATTTGAAACACTAGTGCCAAGAAAGAAAAAAAAGTTCTGAACAATTTTAGAAAAAAACAAATTGTGCTGAACATTACTTTATATGCAAGTCAGAATAAATTATGCAAAACAAATATAAAATATGCAAGTTAATTCTTGCAAGACCTATCATAATTTGAACTAGAACCTGAATATCATTTAGTCTGATGTTATGCCCGTAGGGAAATTTACTATTTGTGCTTCAACTACAATACCCTGCAGAGCACTGCTGAACAAAGATTTCAAATGCCCCAGCAGCAGAAATGATATCTGACACATTGGTTCACTTATGGGAGAACACCGACAGAGCCATATTGAACAAAAAATAACATAATACCATTTTCATAATTCAGATGTGTAATGAATGTGAGATATTTGTCTCATAAAATTTATATACATGTAGCTGTTAATTGAAAACATTACGAAGAATACAAAATATGAATGGTATAGACGTTCTATTTGTGCACTAAAATATTCTGCTACTTTTAATCAAATCTTGTATCCACTCGTGTGCACATTTTTAATTAATAATTAAGTGTGATTATGGTGCTAGTATAACATGGATGACTAAGGCATAAGTACAATTTTTCTTTAGTCCTGCCAGTCCCACTGATAGAACTGATAGAACATTTCATGAAGTAGATTGACAGTTGAATGTTGGTGGAAGGATTCATGAAAATGATTTGTATCAGGCAGCTGTTGGAAGACTACATTTCCCTTGCCTGCCTCTTAGTTGGAAGATTGTTATGGGAGATGCAGTATAGCAGTAGCTGGAGTGCCTGGGAAGTATTTTGACTCACCTGACCTAAGGCAATGAAAACTCCTATAGCTGCCCTTATGGTAGCTGTTATAGTGATGGCATTTTTATCCTAACCATTTGCTTACATGAGAGATATTTTCAGTATTTTAGTATTAAAGTACTTGTGATTTAGACATTGTAATTACACATTAAATGTGGAATTTCTCAATTAATATTGTAAGGTCTCATTATATGAGTTATTTATTCTCTCAAACACTACCTGAGGCTGTTAAAATATGCCTCAAAATGGCACATCAGAATAGCTGTGTTATTCCACTTATTTTCTGTTTTCAAAAAACTATTGTTGGCAAAGGTAGTTGTTTGGTGCATGGTTATTTCATAATGGATTACAAATTGGTCACGGTCTGAAAGGTCTTTTCAAAGAGATAAAGCAAAAAAAGTTGGTACAAAATGTAACTTGTAGAACCAGTCAAGGAGAGAGTTCAGTACATGTCAATTTAGAAAAGACAGCACATCATAGTGAAGTCTTTTAGTGTTAAAATGCCCTGTGTCATATTCTAAGTGAATGCACTTACAAACATAAACGAGATGAGTTCATCAAATGTTCCTTAGCAGACTTTCTTATTTCGGGTTTATCTTAGAGAAAGCATGGAAAAAACAAACATTACATAAACAAATAAAAAATGATTTGATGTGAACAAACATTAACTCTTACTATGGTTTCCACCTGGTATTTTACTGGCAGGCTGGAAAAAATGTACTTCAACCCAAGAATCCAGAGGAGTCCTTGGGGTAACATAGCCATTGCTAGGGTTGCCACCTTTTCTTTAAAAAAAAAAAAAAAAAATAACGGCTATGCTATTACCTTCATAGACTTAATATTTGCCTCAAGCCAATTTTCTACGGGCCTGACCACTCTTGTCCACAGCCAGTTAGCCACGTAGATGGAGCCCTCTTTGTCTCATGTGTTATATGATTGTTTCTATCTTGCTCTCTCTGAAATAATTGAAATTAGGGCATGCACTTTTTCAAGGTTCACCCTGGGGTCCATACACAAAAACAGCACAGCTCAGACCAAAACTAGTCAAGCTGAGAAAATGTTGTGACCAAGCTATAACTACCGGATTGTTTACTATTCAATTGTCAATTCACCAATATTCATGGTTTAGTGAATAGACCCCACTACATTGTAGAATAAATCAAAGCAATTGTTTTGGTGACTTTAGTAGAAAAAGACAAAAATGGTAAGAAATGTTGCATTTATTGTTTCAAACAGAACATTTTGAGCTTTGTTTGGATTCCATATACATACATATATGTATTCTAGAATTTAGAATTAAAAATGCATAGAAAAGTAGGAACATTTTCCCAATAATATTCTACACAACTTGTGCAACACTAACCCTTTTATCCCAACTGTCTAAATAAAAAAAATAAAAACCAAGGCTCATAAAAACAAAATTATGATCAGTAGCATGTACTGGCCAGATCCAGGCCTGCAAGGGTTAACTGTAGTTAATTTAATAAATTGCAAATAAATATCATATTAAAAAACTTGATTGCAAAGATAATAGAAGAATCAAATGAGTGCCATAAAGTAGGAAGAGCACTGATAATAGTAATAAACTGTGCACTAAACAGGAACTAATTGGGGATTTTTTTGTTTTGTTTTTTACAGGTCTGCCACTCTCAGTCAGTACTTCACAATCAGTATCTGAAGTACAGAGAGAGTGAGTTGTGTTTAAAAACATGGACTTTGCATTGAGATTGCATGTGATTACTGTGATAGGGTCTAGGAATACTGCCTCTCTGCAATGTAGACTCCTGGACACACTGTACAAGCTGGGAGGTGGTGTGTTCCATTTTTACTGCACAACGAGTTAACTTGTCATAAGGGGTGTGAAAGAGTTAAAGCTTCCAGCATAATCTGCTTTTAACAGTATCAATATCATTTTATTAATTCCCACAGCTCCTAAACAAAGAGATCACAAGAAATAATAGAAATTCACAGAATTTCAACTGGGGTATAGAACAACTCAACAGAGAGAAACTGAATGTGACATCATATATTTATTGGATTCAATAGGAGTGCTTTTTACTCTCTCTCGTCTTTATTTCTTCTCCTCTGATACTGAAAGACAGACATATTCCACCAGCCATTAACTATCTGCTGTAGGAATCTGTTATAATCACAAACAAATATATACCGTATTGACTTACAGCAAGCTTTCAGTTGCTGTATCTTTTGGCTGTCTATGCACTGACAAATAAATAACCTTTTTCCAAAATATTATTATTAAAGGACAATTGTAAGCAAAAGATACAGTATGTGGAACTGGATCAAGTGTAGATGTTTTAAAAGGAAATACTTTAATGAAAAACATACATATATAAGTTGTGCTTAGATATATGATTTCCCATATATATGCTCAGAACATTGGATCTGATCTGTCTGTATAATATCCAATATTGCATTTATTGAAAGGGAAGACTTGAAGACCAATCTAAAGTAGATACTATAAAGAAATAAAGCAAAGAGACTGACTGGGCAGGTTCATGAGTGCTGGTATAACAGACACTGGAAGTTCTCCAAAGGTATGCTTTCCATACAAACACATCTTTGTGTTTGTGTAATATTCCTGCTTGTGAGTGTGAAAAATTAAGAAAAAAAGTACTTTACATGGGTCTATGACCGTGATGGCACTCATAGACTTCCGACATGGCACTCAGCATGTGCCTACGGTATCAAATTCTGTACAGTCTTATATTATAACATTTGCTGGGTATGGATGGCCCAACAAATGTTATAATATAAGACTGACATTTTGGCATATTAGACAGTTATGTGATCATTTTTTGCTTGAACTGGTGGAAGAATGGAAGGAGAGCAAGAATGAGCAGGTGGCTGAGTAGAAAAATGTCAGACATGAGAGGGCACTTTGAGATCTTCATTTTCTTCCTGAAGAAGACTAGGCACTCAAGTTAAAAAATGTTCACACACAACTGGTCTATGATGTCTCCTGTTTACAACACCACCTTGTAACTCAATATGACAATTACATATGTCTCATGACAAGTAGTTTGTTTGTATTATCAAGCCACAAGGGATGTCATAAACTGGACAAAGTACAGACACATTTACACCCCAATGTTATGTTAATTGATGCATTTTCATGCAATTCTGTCTACACAATATACAAATCATATTTATTTATTTCCATGGACAGTATAAACAAAGTTTGGGTGATGGAGTGCCTTTAAGAATGTGTGCATTCATAAAGGTTTGGTATTTTCTAGGAATTTTTATTGAATGAATGTAAAAATAAAATAGCTTGCAAAATCATCCGGAGACCAACCTACCGGGACTCAAGAGATTGATCCTGCAATAAAGGCAAATGGGATTACAAAATCCTATTTACATGTCTAGTCTCTTTCTAAAATGTTATTTATTCCATTGCTGACTTCATTCATAATTGAATGTATCATTATTCTTGGAAAGAAAGTTATCATGCTGCTTAGTTTCTGTTTTTAATCTCCCTTGAATAATCAAAAATTAATAGGTCACCTAGACATCATTTAGACAACAGATAAATAGTGTGTGCCAGCTACAAAGCCGTTCCCATCATACCCAACATACTGCCAAAGAAATACATATTATAAATAGGAGCTGCACATCAGTATATAGAAAAATACAAAATACTTTATTCATAAACACATATAAAAACACAAAATAAACAAAGAATCAGATCAAAACCAATATCCATAGATCATTACTGCATCAATAAAGAATAGCAATAAAAAGCCTAATAGCATCAGAAAAATATGCAATCAAATGTATAAAGTGGAGACAAGGGTGTATAGATACTAGAATGATATATTTTCTGAAAAAGGTTGTTAGAAGAAACGTAGGGGTGTCCTTCTGGTATCTATACACTCTTATCTCACCCTTTGTATTTTTCTATCTACTGGCATGCTACACATCTTTATAATATTTATTCTCTCTTGAAAACATAAAAACATCTTTATGTAGAACATCACTGTGCATACAATGATAAGCAACCATACAAAATGACTAACTAGATTCAAGAAACAAAAGCGTAGTTGCCTTTTAAGCAAAGGTTTAATATCTTAAGTGTTACTAGTTCCCTCACCTTTGCAGATGTATAGCTTTTAGGCTTCTTTACCCCCTGCCACTGTAGGTTAAATAACAAACTCCTTTCAGGCAAATTAGTCTTGTTCTGTTAATCCAATGATTTAGCAGCTACTCCTAATTTGATTGACATTTGTCTGAGGGTGTAAAGTACATCACAAGCCTACCCAATTTATTACTTCATGGCACTGAATAATCCATGTGTGCATTCTATTACAAACAACTTACATCCAAGGAGTAACAGCTTTTGCAGGCAAACACATTTGTATACAAAATAATCTCTTCACATTAGGTCAAGTTCAACTTTTATATTTGCCTAAATGTTAATCTAAATTAATCTTGCTTTCTGGTAACATGGGACCTTCGCCGTTTTACAAGTACTTCTGGTGTCAGTTAGTTGTTTCCTCTGATATAGGAACTTATTCATTTATTTGGTGCCTGCCCATCAATTTTGACTTTTGGTTTGGTTTTCTGTAAGGAATTATACAAGTGACAGAGCTGTTTAAGTAATGTTTCAATAATAGGTATATCTGTAATTAGCATCATGTTGCTGAAACTATGTAAATGAGCAATTCAGTAACTAATTAAGTTGTGTTTTTGTTAGGAGATATTTAAAGGAATAAATTATTCTTTGTCTACATTTATAGTAACCTCTGCAAATTAACAATAGTTATCTGCACATTTCCTTTGAACTTTTTTTCATTTGAAACTTTATGCACAATTAAAACCCATTAAATCTTTATAGCAGAGACAAATGCATTCAGTGTATTTGAAATACGGTAAGTTGTTTGTAAACTGTGTCATTTATCAGAGAGAATATGACTGTTGGCAAGCAGTCTAAAGTAATTAAGTAATATTTTCAATTTCCAATCTAACTTTTTTGTAAGTAATGTCAGGAAATGCCAACACATGTTGAGATGACATTAAGTCAAATTCAGTTTAGCCTGGTCACAGCAGACATGATTCTAGGTCACCACAACATTCAATGTTAATGTATTCATCAATCATGCACAAAAGTTGGACTGTTATAAAAGCTGTCAGTTTTCAGAGATTTTTTGGGGTCAATTCTTTCACAGGGTCTAATTGTTTAGTGGTTATGTGAGACAATAAAAGTTTTAAAGCACATAACATATTGTCTCTTCTGTCTGTGATTTGTAAATCATTTTGTTACCTTGGTCAACATACAGTAAAAAGAATGCTTTTAATATGCATAATCTTGATACTTTTACTTGGAAGTAGTTTGTTTGTTTTTTATCTCTAATTTCTTGCTAGGCATTTGCATATGTTTTATATTATGAATTTGTCCTGCTGTAATTGGGTCTGCAGTTCTTCTCACCTATACAGAAGCATGTTTTTTTTTTGTTTGAAACACTTTTGATAATAATTCGACTCAACATACTTTGGCACATTACACTGACAGCAGAATACAAGATGTCATTACTGAACAGGTGCTGACCTTGGAATGAGGAAGTTGACCCTGCCCGAATTCAAACCTAAAACCCTGAGGTTTGAACAGTTACTACTTTCTGAGCATCTACCAGCTAAGCTATCTCAGTGGATGGTTCCAAGTACATATTATTAAAAATTCAACAAAAGGAGTTACACCTAAGGTGCAATATATAAAGAGAAAAATGGCACACTTAATCTTGTAGACAATTCAATCAGGATATATGTGTTTACACAAAATAAACACACATAGTGCAATAGGTTGTATGCAGTTGAGGCCATTTGTAAATCTTAGCTTATCTGAAGAATTTGGATTGGAAGATTCTTCACAATGGAAATCATAGCATTTTGGCTAGCCAATATGCGCAGGTCACTCCGAACATGTCCAGAATGAAGGTACCATATAATACATTTTGTTCTAAATAAAGCATTTTATTTTTATCTCTACAATTTCAGTCTTAAACCCAACTAAATCCTTAGTTTTGAGTGGCTGTTGTATTTTATAACTGAACAGCCACAGTGTTTTTCTAAATATTTTTTATGGACCAAGGGTAGACTCGAAGAATACTTCTATATATCACCTACTTTGGTATCAATAACATAGCACCCTAACTTCCTTATGCTTTGTAACATACAGTTCGCCCACATTTTAGCTGGAGAACTGAATAGAAAAGAATTAAAGTAGACACATATTAAACACATATATATATTAATATACAATTGTAATTTATTAATGATATCCATTATAAAAGTATATTTACATTAACAAAAGCATTTTCAATGAAACTTATTTTATATTATTTACTTTATTTTTATGTATTTCATTAATAAATCTTATTTTTACATTTTAATTTTAACAGATTTTAATTTTATTATACATTGGGCCATTTATCATTGATTTCTATAGGACGACTTTGGTTATACTCTTAATAGCCAAGCTGCCCCCAAAATGGCCCCAAAATAAGTTGTAGTTCTCCCTGTAGAAGTCTGTGGGGAAAATCAAGGCTAACACTATGTTTCTGTGCATTTCGCTGCAATTAGTGTTGTGTGATATAAGAATTGAATCGACTGTGATATCCAAATTGTGGACATATTTGGAGGCACATCAGGGCTACCTGAGTAGCTTGAATTTCAGGTCCGGATGTGCCACCGATGTGCCCGAATATGTCTGCAATTCAGAGGCACTTTTATTGCACTCACAAATTTGCAAAATCAGTCAGGCTCATCGAATATAACTTTTTCATCTTTGCTATGGATACCAGCACATAGATATCCTCTCTCCAGATACATGTAGAGGCATTAAGAAAACACGTACAGTATAACTCTGTGTTATTAACATGTATTATTGCACTCATGCAGGGATTTTGAAATTCAGTCAAAATCATCAAATATAAATTAAAATACGAATAAGTCCTGCCAGGACGAAACGCATAAGGTGGTTCAATCGAATATGGGCTTCTGTGTACTACTTTTTATTATTTTGATACAATAAATGCTACGTTTTAAGGATCTGGTGTATTCCCTCATTTCCTGAACACTGGGCTATTGTTTTTCAGTTTTTTCTATCTACTGATACACATTCAGGTTGGGGACCCTCAGCCCAGCCTTATTTTCTGTTCCAGTGCACCCCATGCTTCTTTGTTATATTGCAACACTAAGCCTAGAGAAAAATCTAAGTAAGTCAATATATATATATATATATATATATATATATATATATATATATATACACACTTTTTTTTCTTAATGTAATGTTGCAGACTGCAGCCATATTGAAAGTGATAAGGCGATTGCACATCAACTCGATTTCAGTGCTGCTGGATGCCTTGACATTAAAGCAACACTGGCAATGCATAGAAAGCCAGGCACTTCCTCTGTTGGCATGGGAGTCTCTCCCTGGATGTGCCTGACACTTACTTTGTCACAAAGGAAAATATTCGACTGATTTAACACATTTGAAAGAATTGCACTAGATTTAGTAGAAATCTGCTCACAGTTCATTAGGTTTCTGAACTGGGAAATGTAAAAGTCTCACAAAAGCATAGCTCCCCGGCATACTGTGACATATGAAGTAGAACTTTATTATGACTGTAGGTCTGATATTCACAAGGACAAGATCCCTTACTTATAAAACTATGGGAAACTGAAGCTGGATAAGTCCAATAGAGGCACACTTTAAAACATTGTAATACTGAGGCAGAACAGGTAACAGACTGGAACTAAGGCAGGACAAGTAACTGAGACTGGATCAAAGACAGGACTGGTAACTGTGACCAAACTGAGACAGGACTGGTAGCTCTCAGAGCAGGACATGGGCCTATGATAACTGTCATGTTCAGGTATGAGGCTGGAACTGCTGTGCAGACTCGATATAGGTCTTTTGTAACGGACCCCAGCAACAAAACAGAATATTATGCCTGAAGGAATTCTACCCTATGCTTGAGCCGCAGGTTTCATTCCCCCAGGACTTTTGCACTCTGAACTATTACCAGGATACCGAAACTAAACTCTACAAACAGGAAGCTGGATACGGAATACAGGAACAAGGCGAAGGTACAGAGGCTCAGGCAGAAGAATAGTCAGACAAAGATCAGGGATGGCAGCAAACAAACGTAGCCAGGATGGGCAAACAGGTCAGGACAGGTGGCAAAACAGACAAGGTAAGGGCTAGCAAGAGTCGGCAACAGATAATCAGAGGTAGAATACACGGGGCACTATCAGGGAGCAACCAAAGCAATGCAAAGGCACTGATTACTATAAGCTGCTGGTTTAAATAGGGAATTGCTGAGGATAACGAGGCAGCTGACAACAGGAGTAGAATGGCCACACTACAATAGCGGCCACTAGAGGCTGAAGAGAAAACAGCCACAAACCCAGAATGACCATGACACCAGTAGAGTTACTGGAGGCAGTAAATGCAAGTGCAAACATCTGAAGAATGTTTTTGCTTCCCGGGAATCCTGATTACTAAAACAAGAGATTGGTTTTGGATTGTTTACCCATGATGACCAATAGAAATTCAGGAAAATTATCACGTGATGTCATAACCATCTTTTTCTTGTTTCAAAATCATGGCTTTATATATCAATTCATGGATGTAAGTCTCTTCTGATTAAATATATTATATGCTACTCTTCAGTTTTCTTAACTAAGTTACATGGAGACATTAATGTCCTCTCATTCCTTCTTCTTGTCCATCACATTTCAGTTCCATTTCAGTCACTAAATTAATATTGTATAATACATAATGTCTATATTTTTATTTTACAGTAGTCTTTCACACCACACAATGTTTTCTTCTTCTGCATACCTTATAATAGTAGAGTTGGTTCTCTGAGACACTTAACAGCTTTCTTGATTTAGTCCATGTTGTAGTTATAAAAGTACAAAATGCCTATTTTGTAATGACACTGAATGTATTGCTTGGTAACCCAAAGTAAGTCTGCCTAGAGAAAACCCTAATTATAAGAGATGCAGATAAATCTTTAGTTTTATTTTCCTATTTTAATAAACACAGTTGTCTTTTATTGGTGTGCCTTCTGTCTGGATGTTTTATGATGTAATATGATAAACATAGATATTTTGTTTTTACCTTCTTTTTTATTATATTGTCCTAGGGATATCAAGTAAAAATCTGGTATTGTATAAATATGTATATATTTTAATAACTTTTTTTGGCATATAAAAGTATCACAATGAAAATGATTGTGTAAACATATTTTCTTTCAGAAAGAAAATCATATTGACAGAAAAATATAACTGTGTGCCTTAAAAATACCAAAGGACCTTACCTTGTTTTATTTTTATAATTAGGTACTAAATAAGCCAGGAAATCCATCATGAATAAAACCATATATAAACATGGAGACATTTGATTTTATTAACTGAAATCTTGTTCAACTTTTAGAGGCCATAATTATTGTACCAGTTTTTTTGTTTGTTTGTTTTACAAAATTCGATATTTGGAGCATTAATCATCTAAAACGAATACTTGTGATAATAAATATGACTTTAGGTATACATGTTATATCTAAACATAAATAAATAAGCCACAGAGTATTTGTTAAGGATATAAGCTGAGTGGGGCAGTGTATAGAGTCAAGCTGGTTCAAGGTGGCAAATGGTACCCGTCAGGGCTGTCCATTGAAACATAGAAACATAGAATGTGTCGGCAGATAAGAACCATTGGGTCCATCTAGTCTGCCCAATTTTTTTTTTTTGGAGTACTTTTATTAGTCCCCCGTTCCCGGTCTTATAGCTAGGATAGCCTTGTGTCTATCCCACGCATGCTTAAAATCCTTGACTGTGTTTACCTCTACCACTTCTTCTGGCAGGCTATTCCATACATCCACTACCCTCTCAGTAAAGTAATACTTCCTGATATTACTTTTAAATCGTTGCCCCTCTAATTTAAGACTATGTCCTCTAGTTGTGGTAGTTTTTCTTCTTTTAAATATACTCTCTTCCTTTACTGTGTTGATTCCCTTTATGTATTTAAATGTTTCTATCATATCCCCCCTGTTACGTCTTTCCTCCAAGCTATACATGTTAAGATGCTTTAACCTTTCCTGGTAAGTTTTATCCTTCAACCCATGAACCAGTTTAGTAGCCCTTCTCTGAACTCTCTCCAAAGTATCAATATCCTTCTGGAGATACGGTCTCCAGTACTGCGTACAATACTCCAAGTGAGGTCTCACCAGTGCTCTGTACAATGGCATGAGCACTTCCCTCTTCCTACTGCTAATACCTCTCCCTATGCAACCAAGCATTCTGCTAGCATTTCCTGCTGCTCTATTGCATTGCCTACCTACCTTCAAGTCCTCTGAAATTATTACTCCTAAATCCCTTTCCTCAGATGTTGAGGTTAGGACTGTACCAAATAGTCTATATTCTGCTTTTGGGTTTTTACGCCCAAGGTGCATAATCTTGCACTTGTCCACATTAAATGCCAGTTGCCACTGCTCTGACCATTTTTCTAGTTTATCCAAATCATTTGCAATTTGGCTTATCCCTCCATGAATATCAACCCTGCTGCAAATCTTTGTATCATCAGCAAAAAGACATACTTTGCCAACAAGACCTTCTGCAATATCGCTAATAAAAATATTAAAGAGAATGGGTCCAAAAACAGATCCCTGAGGTACCCCACTAGTAACAAGCCCTTGCATCGAATATACCCCATTGACTACAACCCTATATACATTGGCTCCACTTTTGTATATATTAACGCTTAAATCATTCGCGATAAGAATTAGACAGAATGATTCTATTGCTGGGGTGAGGATCGGAGATTCCGAGTTCAAGTTATGCCTTTATGCAGATGATGTGGTGATTACTCTGACGAATCCGATGGTCTCGATGAAGGCTTTTTTAGAAGAAGTAGATAGCTACTCAAAAGTTACAAACTATAAATTAAATCTTACTAAAACAAGAACTATTATGTCGAATTTAGACACGGAAGAAAGGAAACTAATAATGGAGACATATCCCTTGGAGTGGACGCAAAATGGGATAATACATCTGGGCATACAGCTATCAACTAATATTCAGGAGGTGATGGATAAAAATGTTGATTTACTATTTCAAGATACACAACTTAAATTAAGTAAAGCTTGGCGTTATAAAGAAATTTCCTGGTTACAATGTAATTAGGTCATATGTGTTGCCAAAATGGATCTATTTGTTCAGAATGTTGCCTCTGAGCATCCCTAAATTTAGGCTCCAGATGGTTCAGAAAATATTTATGAGTTATGTGTGGAATGGGAAGAAGCCCAGAATTGGTAAAATCTATTTAATGAAACATTCACGGGACGGGGGTACAGGTGTACCGGATATTGTAACAAACTATGGAATAAAGTCTTGGGAACTGTGGAAACAATGTTAGAAATAAAGTTACAAAAAACAAAAGAAGTTGCTCTTTTTCATATAGTACCACTGTCTCTGACTTTCCAAAAGAAATATCTCCTAATTCATGTCATGTCAGAGGGTTGTAGTCAATGGGGTATATTCGATGCAAGGTCTTGTTACTAGTGGGGTACCTCAGGGATCTGTTCTTGGACCCATTCTCTTTAATATTTTTATTAGCGATATTGCAGAAGGTCTTGTTGGCAAAGTATGTCTTTTTGCCGATGATACAAAGATTTGCAGCAGGGTTGATATTCATGGAGGGATAAGCCAAATGGCAAATGATTTAGCTAAACTAGAAAAATGGTCAGAGCAGTGGCAACTGGCATTTAATGTGGACAAGTGCAAGATTATGCACCTTGGGCGTAAAAACCCAAAAGCAGAATATAGACTATTTGGTACTGTCCTAACCTCAACATCTGAGGAAAGGGATTTAGGAGTAATAATTTCAGAGGACTTGAAGGTAGGTAGGCAATGCAATAGAGCAGCAGGAAATGCTAGCAGAATGCTTGGTTGCATAGGGAGAGGTATTAGCAGTAGGAAGAGGGAAGTGCTCATGCCATTGTACAGAGCACTGGCGAGACCTCATTTGGAGTATTGTACGCAGTACTGGAGACCGTATCTCCAGAAGGATATTGATAATTTGGAGAGAGTTCAGAGAAGGGCTACTAAAATGGTTCATGGGTTGAAGGATAAAACTTACCAGGAAAGGTTAAAGCATCTTAACATGTATAGCTTGGAGGAAAGACGTAACAGGGGGGGATATGATAGAAACATTTAAATAAATAAAGGGAATCAACACAGTAAAGGAAGAGAGTATATTTAAAAGAAGAAAAACTGGGCAAATTTGTATTGTATGTAACCGTAATTGTATAATGTTATATATAAAATTAAAATAAAAGAATTGTAAGAAAAAAGGGGAGAAAAAGGAAGGGAAAAAAAAAAATAAAAAAAAAATAAAAGGATATAAGCTGAAATAAAAATGCATGCTTCAAATAATTGGATTACTTGAATTATGTAGAGTTGGACTACTTTCTTTTTCTAAAACTCACCAAATAAATTGGTTCAAAAAAGTTTTGCATATCTTTCTATATTCCAAAAAGTGAGGTGTGCTTCTCTATCACATTACAGGAAGTACCAAAGCATATCTTTTTTTTTTTTTCTAACACTTAAGTCAGGTAAACCATAGAGAACTCAAAATATTCTCAGATATAACAGAATATCTAATAAAATGTTGTCTGAACATGGCAGAAAAAAATACAACTTAAATGTATTGCACTTGCATGTGGTAGAGCAGATCAGTTCTCTGCAATTAAATTTAAAGACATTTAACAACCTCTCTCAGGCACCCAGACATAAGTATGAAATATGTGTGAAATATGAATATAATTAAAAATAACAGTAACACTGTTTAACCTGAGTGTACACTGACATGATGAATAAAAATAAAAGTCAGTATAATACACTGTGATCATTAAACAGCATGTGACAAGAGGACTATGTTTTATTAATGTAATTAATTCCGATTATTTTATGTGTATTTACTGTATATGTAGTTAAGACTAATGTCTATGGGATAATTTCTGTTTAATGTATTTGAAAGCATCTATCAATACTGATAAGGTTCCACTGCAAAGTGTTGGCAGAATCAGTTTTATTTAATTTTTTTGCCAAAAGATAAATTTAAATTAACCTTCATGAAGTTAATGTATGTATGCATAATTTGTTCTAGAGGACTGTGTGTCTGTCTTTTCTAGTTTTAAAAGTCACTAACGTTTAAATTACTTGGTATTCAATAATGTGGATAATATGATTTCAAGCAAAATTAATCTGTTGCCCTTTGCCCTTACCAGAAATTAGCAAGTAATTTGTTTGCAAGCTCATATTTTTACTCTAGTTCAACAATTTTTCTTGCACTGAAATTTGCTTTAAAAAGCAGAAGGCACGGCTAGAAGTAAAAGGACAACTGTACCAACAAATTAACTTGTGTTTAGTTGAAAGATTGCATCAAGTGTAGGAATTGTACATAGCAATGTTTTAATAAAAGTTAGGTGTATTAAGACAAAATCTTCAGATAATGGAACTTTTCAATAGATAATTTTGAGAGAACCATGAAACCTAAATTGAAAGAAAGGACGTACTGCTACCATTCTGCACTTTAAAGACGGGAGGGTGGAAGGAGGAAGAAAGGAAAGAGAAAGGTGAAATTAGATGAAACTGCCACCCATCGGTATTTTATCTATTCACTCCCTATATGTGCTATAGAGACTCCCTGTACTCTCTCCCTCCCTCCCTAATGTTATATAATATATTATATTTTAAGTGTTTGTATGATGTGTATTGTCTTTTTATATATGGAAAAATAAAAGGTTAATAATTTTTAAAAAAAAAGACAAAATCTGTATATACTAACATTCCATAGGATTCAGTTTATATGAGTGTTAAAATCTCCAGTGTTATAAGGGGAGATAGTAAAAGTGGATATTAGAATTTCATGTGATGTTGCGTGACCCAGGAGATTGAGCTTCAGCCTCCATGGTGTCCAAAGCTCATTTCTTAGAGACAGACATAGTTGAAATGCAAACCTACTAGTGCAAAGCATGGTATATAGATGGCAATAGTGCCAAGACCAACCTGAATTTGACAAGGCAGGACTTCAAAAAAATGGGACAGGCAGCAACTATGGTAAGGAAGAAAAGTGGATAAGGACCTACCAAACAAAAGGACAAGTGACGTGAAGAACTCGAAGGAAAAAATATGGACTATATAAGTATAGATTAAAAAAATCATATTTACTTTGCATTGTATTCCATTCAATTTGATTTACTTTCCATTGTATTCCATTCAATTTGTTTTACTTTCCATTGTATTCCATTCAATTTGTTTTACTTTACATTTTTCCATAAGTTGAAAATAAGTTGTTAAACAAAAAATATTACAATGGTTTATTTTGTCTTCTCCGCATTTTAATAAACCGTATGTGTATGCCCAATACATTTGTCTGATCTATTACATGTATTTAGCTATTTTAAAGAAAGTAGTTGCATGCAGGCAGTGATGCATAAATGTTTTTGAAATTAAGCTATCACAGTTAACAAGATTACATCTGGAGAACAACCAAATATAATAAGTAGAAGAAAATGAAAACATTGAGACAAGTAATCATCTCTGAGTTCAAGACTCTTCAAATATTGTGATAATTCCATAAAAGCTAGTTAATCCATAATTTGAAAATGGTTGTAAAATAATTAAACAGTTGCCTTAAGTATAAACCCCAAGGTAGAATACAGCTTAGGTCATGAACAATTATTTTGTGCAATTAAGTATCCACAACAGGGAGCAGTTACTTAATGCAAATCTGCATGCAAAGATGCTCAGAGAGCAAAAATAATTTAATTGCAATAGAAATATTTCTAAAATATAATGTTTCTGTAGTTGTCACTACAACATCTTGAAAAGAAGTATGTAATTAATTTATTACAGATTATATTTCACCGTGACCTAGAAACATGTCAGTTTGCGACTATCTACATTTAAATATTTCAGTGGCCATAAAACAGGTGTATGTTTCTAATAAATCTGCAGCAATCACAAGCCAAGAAAATTATTTTTGAAGTAGTATCTTAATATATCTTCAAATATTAATAGATTAATCCTATCTGAAAAGAAGAACTGGGCAAATAAATTCGTAGTAATGAAGACATTTTAAAAATAAATATGCATTTGTTTGTTTCAGGTTTTGCCTTTGCTTTTTTGCAATACTTAATGTAAAAACATTCCTTTTGGAAACTTACTCCTGAGAAATTATACAACTCACTATGACACTGGTAGATAAAAAAAAAAGATTCTCAGCATCTTCTGTGATCCAAGCAATGCTCATTCAACTGTTATGCCTCTCCATTCAAAACATCAAAACAAGTTAGTAGCTTCTGCATGAAGCTGTAATCATGAACGCATTACATGGTGCATCTGCAAGGATCCTTTTGCAAGTAAGCAAAAGGAGAGAGAAATGATAGAGCAGGAACCTTACACCAAAGGAATAACTTCATACATTTGTTTGCATTTTTCAAAAATAGATGACAAACAATATATTTAAGAAATATTTATAAATACATGAGGTGTTGTAGTTCATATTACATTAAATATTTTTAAATTAGATGGTGATGGCATTAAAAAAGTTAGGCATTTCCATTTAATATAAATATTAAATCAGAATCTCATACATGCATTTAATGTATCCAGCACTTTTTCTTCTATTGATATGTACCAGTTACTTTTTTTCCCCTATGGCAAATAAAGCTGACTTTGATAATAACTTTGTGTCTTACACAAAAACTCACTATAAATTAATCTTGCAAATATATGTAAATTATATTCACTTGGAAATAAAAGCCTCTTGCTTCAGAGCTATGCATCTTAATAATTACTGTGGCAGAAACAGAGACTTTATGAAATTTGGGAAACTACAAAATCATTTTCAGCAATCTGCCAAATTACTATGAAATGCAAATTCTCCCCAAAACAAGACAATATATTCATCATTGTTGCTCAAGAACTAGGTAATTATACAAAAAAGAGAGAAGATGAAATGTTTCTTAGTTTGAAAAAAGGATAATTGTAGTACATGTACTTTTTGTAATGAGTCACAATTAATTATTCCTTCTTTTTACAACTTTTGAAGCACCACTATGCTAGTAAGGCTTAGTTGTTATATATACCTAAAGTCTTAGAAGAAAGTCACCTTGATAAAGATTTACATAGAACAGTTTTGACATTTTAAAATAGTTGACCCATTTAACTTGCAAACAATAGACGAGTCACATAAGACATGCTTTTTAAATATTTCTCTCCTACTGCAAAAAATAAAATATGGGAAAAAAATTACCAATTTCATTTGAGCTTTTTAATATATTTCATAAAATGAACTCAAACCAAATTGTCTCCTGAGGGTAAACTATGGTATACATGTTATCAGGAAATGTTTGAGTAATGAGATTGTGATATTTGAGGTATTCATGTATTTGCTCTCCTCCTGTTAGAATCTGTTGCTGTTGACCAACCTTATTATTTATTTTTTTAGCAAGATTATTTTTCTAGATTGTCCTTTACGTAACCAGAATGAGTGCCATGTTGAATACGTTACGCCTCTAAAACCCCAAAACAGAGCATCATAAAACTTATTTTCTCTCTACTTCTTACCTTTGTCTAGAAATTCAAAATCTCTGACTAATAACAGATTGGGGGAAGAAGTTATTCCAGACTCTGATAACAGACTGGGAGGATGTATAATCAATTAGTCTGTAAAGTGGCACATTCTCAAACAACCAAGACCTTTGTTTTTGACTACAGCTAGTAATAGAACCCAGTGTTCACAAAGGTTTGAGACCACTGACATACAGAAAATGATAAGTGATTATAAAAATTAAACATGTATTCATAGACACATTTGTTTATACCACAGTAAGAATAATCATTTATATTATACGGTCATAAAATATAAGGAATTTAAAAAAGTTAGATATTAATCACCTTATATTAATATTGGTAACTGGTGTTTCAATGTGAAACATATTGTGTAATATGTGGTGTTGTTCATACTAACCATTCTCTTTATATCTACAAAAGTGTTTTCATCAATGTTTTTAAAGTTCTGAATGAGATCACTAACAATTATTTTTCCTATATAGAGGTTATTTAGTGCATTGTCCAATTATAATTTATATTCAGTTTTAGAGACTAAGTCTGAAGACTAGTCATCCAAATGCTTTGTAGTTATGATACTGTTAGTGACAAATGGGTAATATAGATTTTAGCTTATTACTTCAAAACCGTCACAAATTTTAATTAACCATCTTTGGTGGACATTAATTAAGATCAAATTTTAGTCAAGAGCTCCACCTGGTGGCATAAAAGATGAAATTCAGGATCACATGGTGTAGATCTCAACAAATTAAAATATTTGTATCACATGGTGATACAAATATAAAATATATATGAGGTGATCCTCATATAAAATATCTAAAAAATATCATTTATATGAGGTGATCCTCATATAAAATACAGGATCACATGGTGTAGATCTCAACAAATTAATCTCCACTCCCTTATTCCCGATTGGGTGAAAAGTTAAGTGTAACTGAGATAAGGAATTCTTTATAATAAGTTGCACAAGAATTATTGAGAGACTCGAGACACAATGGGACAAATAAATTATCTGAGGGCAGAGCTGAGGTTTAGTTGGTCTTAGCTATTTTGTGTATTCAATATGATTTTTTATATATGCAGGAACAAATTTAATCATTAGAAAGTAGAGCAAGGGGTCACAGTGTCACAGAGTAAACCTTTCAATTTTCTTTTAAAGATATAAAAACAAGGGGTCTTTCATCATTTGAACAGAAGGCAGAAGTTGCCTTTTACAAAGACTAGAGATATAATCACACAGTGTAATAATAAAAAAATTCTACAAACAGCAGCCTGACTCATATTAACAAACAACTGAAAGTTAAACTAATGTTAACATTCCTTAATTTTCACATTTTAAAAACAAAACTATACTAAAAGCACAGTTATAATAAAAGTTCACACATGCTTGCACACATCTAGTTAATTTGGAAGCTTGATTGTCCAGAACAAATTGGGAAACCAGAAAGGCTTTTTATTATCCATATTAAAAAGGCTATTTCTTTCTTGATGATTTTGATAATAAACATATGCATTTCCCCTGCTGTTGCTTTTATTGGGACAAAGCCAATGCAATTTTGTACATGCAGTATGAGGGTAACAGGTTGGTCTCAAAATTGCTGGTAATATGTCATCTCAAATCAAATGGATATATTTTGGTTGCTTGTTTACACTTATTGACTAATAAATTATTAAAGGGACTTTAGCTCCACAATGTGTCTTTTGAAATATGTATGCATCTCATTTTGATCATATGGCATTACACTTTTCCACTGCATGGAACCCCTTGCTCAGCTATTCCTTTAGATACACTGTTTTCACTTGATCCTAAATCAATAATTCAGTCAGACATTTGTTTGTTTATATTTAATCTCATCACATGTGCCTATTTATAATTTAATATTTTTGGAGTGCTACACAATAGCCTAATATATATTTAAATGCAGTGTGTATGCATTTAGTTTTGTAATGAGTAGACGCACAAATACAGCACATAAAGATAAGTTATATTATCATGTATGTCATTCATTTGTTATGTCTATATAAAAGTGTATACAAATAAATGTTTATAATAAAGGTAATATGTTGCTTAACACTGCTCTGTAGTATTTATGCTCTACATTATCAATTTTAAAAACTATACACCAACTGAATTGTATCTTAAAGGGACTGTGTCACCTAAACATTGTTTTTTACTTTGATTATAGAGAATAAAACAAATGTAAAGCCAATTGCAAGCCAATGCTTAAATTAGGAGAAACAATTGGTTTAAATGTGTTTGTGATATCACTAGTTTATGACATCAACTGTGGTTTTAATGAAAAAATGTGTGTTTATATTTGTATATATTAATGAACACATATTTCTTTTAATCTATATATACACACATATTTGTACTTCCGGGGTGCAATGTAACTGACTTGCTTCTTGTCTACAACACTGATGGATTGCAAAGATAAAGAGAATAACATGTAACCTATGTGCGGCTACCAGAGTAATTGTGTACGATTGTAAAATAATTCAAGGCCTGTTTTGTGCATCTCTTTTACTTGCTATTGTTTTGTCGTATGCATATTTTCTTCATTTGCTTTATCATTTATTATGCGTGATCCCATATTCTGTTCCTATTTACAGAATCGTATTAGAATGTCTATTCATTGTGGACTCCGTAAACCAGCTATGAAATTAGAACAGCTTGGCATCTCATTCATCTGTTCATTTTACAGATTGACTGCTAATGTAAAATTAAGAAAGAACTTGAATCTGGTCCAAGTTCTCCTTCTACACAGCTTCTGTTCTTTTAAAAGTCATTATCTTGTTTCCAGCAACCACATGACTAATGAGATCCTTATTGCAATTACAACATTCTAATGTATACATCTTGTGGAGCAAAAATACAATCAGCAAAAGAAACACGGCAATACAAACAAATAACACAGCTTTAGGAAAACTAAGTATATTCAAACCTAAACACATATCTAATTTCAGTAATAATGGGTAACTAGTTTGGACACCATTCTCATAAATGTACAACTGCAAAGTGTGTTAAACCCAATATCCATACACAGATAAATTCATAAAGGGACTCTGCAAACCTAACATTGCTTAAACTCTAGAGAATGTAGTAAATAAAGAATGTCAATAATTTCCTATACACTGTGTTGTATGCCTAAATTATGAGAAAATGTGTTTTAAATGTTTCTGTGGAGTCTCCTGTTTATGACATCACCTTGTGGCTTCATACACAAATGACACTGTTCCAATTGAACGTTTTCTAATTTGCATATTAAGCCACAAGTGATAGCATAAGCAGGGGACACCACATACAGATTTAAACAAATATATATTTTATGCATCTGCATGCAATTTTACTAACGCAATGTACAGATCATTTGTCACCATTTGTTATTCTATACATCCACAGTATACGTAATGTTAAGATTGATAGAGTCCCTTTAACTATTGTTGAGCAACTATCAACATTTAGTGTTACTTAGGTTACTCAATTCATGACTCAAATAATTAAGGAATAATTGAAAGTTAACATTCAGTGGTATAACATCTGACAGGGACTTTGTCACCTAAACATTGTCTAATCTGTAAATGTAAAGAAAAGAAAAAAACGTAAAAAGGATTCTGTTAGCAGAATTGCACACAACTGCATAAATTAAGAGACAAATGTGTCTTAAATGTTTATGTGGAGTCTCTTGTTTATGACATCACCTGTTATAGATTACCTTCAGTTGGGCAACATCATTATACAACCTCATATGCAATTTTTAAAAATATTTAATTTATAACTGAAAGAGCTATTTTGGTTATAGCACAACACAGCGTTGTGCAAATATGATACACCATAAATTTTAACCCCTTTGAGACACTGTATGGATTAGGTCTTTCTAGGCAGCCACCCTATGTGTTTCGTCCGAGTGGGACCTACGATTATGCCCCACTCAGAAGAAACGTATAAGGTGGCTTTACCAAATATGGGCTTCTATGTACTGTTTTTATTTATTTTTGTTGAAGTACATGTTTAGTTTAATGGATCCTACATAAAGAACTTCATTATTCCTGCACAATGGGCTACTTCATTTCCAGAACATAAAAAAATGCTACTTTTGGTTAATTCCCTACAATTTGCAAAAAAACAACATAAAAACATATAATATGGAATATTTATAAGCTCAGAGCCAAATTTAGAAATTATATAAAAAGGTTTTTTTTACTGTTTTTAACTGTAAAAGATGATTCAAGTCAAAGCTAGAAAAACTGTTTTTTTTTTAAACATATTTTATGATTTGTTTGCAGTAAACGAGAAAGAAGAAAATTAAAGCTAAACACAAACACTGCAAAAAAAAAAAAGTTAAAACAGCACAAAGGGTAAGACACGGCGAAAAAATAAAATCAGGTCAATAAGGGGTTAAATGTTTATGTTTACAGGCAGACCTGTCAGTACTTTCATATATACAGTGGTGTATCTTGATTTTGTGCTGCCCTAGGCAGACAAAATCCGGGCACCCCCCTACCCAAGCTGCACACCCACGTTACACACCTAAGGCATGCCCCATCATTCAGACTCACATCAAGCTCACACTCCCATCACACTCAGTCACACACTCCTACTCCCATCACGCACACTCCGACTCCCATCACACTCAGTCACACACACTGTCTCCCATCACACACACTCTGACTCTCATCACACTCAGTCTCCCATCACACACAGTCACACACAGTCTCCCATCACACACACAGTCTCCCATCACACACACTCTGACTCCCATCACACTCAGTCACACACACTGTCTCCCATCACACACACTCTGACTCCCATCACACTCAGTCACACACACACACACAGTCTCCCATCAGGACTTACCTTTCCCTGGTGGCAGGCAGCATGGTCCCTCCATGCTGTTCGGCTTCCCGGCGATTGTGCCGACAGGTCACGTGACCGGGCGCGCGTATGACGTCAGCGCGCCCGTCACGTGACTGTCGGGACTTCCGTGTCGGCACACTGCACGGGGAGCCAAACAGGCAGCACGGAGGTTTCTCTGTGCTGCCTGTTCGGCTCCCCGTGCAGCCTGGCAGGCAGAGCGTTGGTGAGGGGGGTTCTTCTAAAGATTTGTTCACAAACAATGTTATGCAATAGTTTGCCATGTTTCATAACATGTAAATTTGCAACAATGCATAAGTATTCTATTCAATGCAGATATCAAAAGTCTTATTGCAATTAATGGTAACCTATCCTAAAATACCACTATACAATGCCCCTTATCACGGAATGTGTATATTTGTACTGTTGAAGACTAACTTATATTTTTACAATGCTTTGTAGTCAATTTGTAAAGGGTAAAAGAGTTGGCGGAATCATGTCTAAGCTGAGAAATGATTAATATATCATAACATCACTAGAACTGTTTATGTATCTAAACTCCATGATAGCTGCCTTGACCTGCAAGCAATTTGTTCCTGTCCATCAAAAAAATCAACAACATTTTTTAATGTTTGAATTCTACTCTGTTTAGTCACTATTGTGGGAGGTTACTATGGTTACATCATGAATGCTATAGAAATATTCAGTATTTAAAATGGCTTTTTTTTATTCTCAGTGAAAAGTAGCATTTAAAAACATATGAAGAAAAAAAATAACAAAAAAGAAAGGGTATACAATCATCATGAATTGAGGCATAAATGTGTCCAAAATTGCAACAAACAACCTTTTAAGAGTAAAGGTGAAAAAGAAATAAAAAAGTAGTTACATGTTCTAAGAATATGGAACAAATGACATGGCCACCTCATTTATTCTATGTCTATAAAATAAGATGAATCTAAAAAAGAATACATCATTTAAACTACTGTACTTTGGGAATACAACAGTTACAACCTTAAGCGATTTTCTACGGGGACACACTATGCATTGGGGTGAAACAACTACTGTACATAAAGCTACTACATTCACATTTCCAAAACTGATTGCACATTTTTGCAGACATTATCCAGTTGGGGATGATAAACAATAAAAATATCAGTTTACCATTAAAAATGTTATTGCATCATATCTAAACAAATACATAATATAATATAATGCATAACAAAGTATTTATATTCCTTGGCACAAAATATCTGTTATTGGTTATTTTTTTTAGAAAGTGGAAACTCTAAGTGTTATGACTCTGTATACCATATTTGCACATTCTAATTACGGCTGCTTTTCACAGTTAGCAAACAGAGTAGCTATGGAGCGTTTCACATTTATTGATGCCACTATTTAGTGACAGAGGATGACCAACAGAGCTAAGTTTTCCCATTGTTTTATCAGTAAGAATCAGGTATAGCTACTACTGCAAACCATCAAACCATCATTTTACTGTAGTCTATGTGAATCCACTACTTTCCTTTTCTGGTTCAGTAATGACTAACCTTTGACTAGCTAGTGCAGTGCTCCTTGAAGTTGCTCCCAACCAATTCCAGCAGTTGACAAACAGTTGGGTTACCACATCTACATGTCTCCCTCTCTGTGTGTGCGTATAGATATATATATATATGTTATTGTCTGTTGATATTGACAGCTGACAGATGTTTTATATAGACAATTTAACTCTTACACTGTTTCCAACTGAATACAAGTAATCAATATTTTCCCCCCAATATTATTACTGATGACTGTTATGGACATGAACAATTCGTAATATTTTGACATTATATTTGTGCTTTTATGACCATAATTCACTAAGTTATAGACTATTAGTTTAGCCAGAAGCATCAGTTTTCAGCAACTGGAACTTAAACGAAATTTACTCTAGCTGGTCTTCAGAGTAAACGTGGCAAGCTAGGGTTTCCAGTTGTAGGCTTGGGTGCTAGGGATGAGCTTGAATATGTGAATCTAGGAGGGGCTTGTATCTTTTAGAATCTTATGGAGTTAGTTTGGATGACAGGCATAGAGTGATGTGGAGGAAGATGTAACCACCAGCCAGCCTGTCTGAGGCATAAAATCTAGCCAGGCTTCAGTGCGGTGCGTGGGGCCAGGAATGTTCTTCAGACACAGAAACCAATTTGATTAACAGAGGTGCAGATTTTGGAGCAACTCATCATCATTATTGACAAAAATTATCTGGGGCTAATAATATACATCTATATATACATTTATTTTTACTCTTATACTTTAGTTTAATTTTTTTTAAATTCACAAATCCTTTGCTAGTCCCATTGCTTTATCATAGAACGTGTGCCTTTTTTTATTAGTAAAGATAATCATCTAGTTAATAGTACAAGTGCTTAGCGGAATTCTATTTTAGTTTTGTTAAAATTAACCTCTTAGTGACAGTACTGTTCTGAAATATTTGTACCCTGCGTGGCTGTTTTGACATTTCTGCTGTGTTTGTGTTTAGCTGTAATTTTCCTCCTTCTCATTTAATGTACCCACACAAATTATATGTTGTTTTTATCGTCATAAGAAGGGCTTTCATTAGATACAATTTTGTTCATCATATCTTATAATTTACTACAATAAAATACAAAAAAACACTTTTTCATGGTAGTTGCCGGTCAGAGGATAAACTGGCATGTACTATCAAAAGTAATATTATATACTGGTTTTATCCCCCCAAAAAGGGATTTCTTTAGTTGCTATTATTATTGTGTTCATATCATATAATGTGCTATAGAAAATAATAAAATATGATTAAAACATTGAAAAATAAACTCCAGTTTTTATAATTTGATGGGGGGGGGGGGGGGAGGGGGTGTTTCTGCAAGTCATAGGGTTTTTGTTTCCTAGCCATTTTCTCCTACAATGGTCTTTTGACCCCACTCATTGTGTAATGTTGCAAATTATTCATTTTTTTTCTACTAAAAGCTGAAAGTAAAAAAAAAAAATGCTCAGAAACAAAAATCATCAATGAATAATAAACCCATTTTTAAACATGTCACAATATTTACCTCTAAATCAGGGGTGTTGTAGCTTTCATTTCATAGGTGTAACCTTGGTTTCGCTTTCTTGTACTGTTTCTTAGAGCAAATCACAGCCCAAGCATTGGGACTTCTAATGTACATGCATGCAATGAACCTTTTTCAGTTGTGCATCTGACACAACTAAACATTGTACCAATAATAATAAGAAGAATTATAACACGTTAGCTATAAATATATACATATAAATATTAATATATCTATGAACATCTATGAACACTAAATAGCAAGCCCTCCTAAGACATAAATATGTATAAAGGGTATATGCTAAGCTACAAGCCTCTATACTAAATCCTTGGTGTATTTGGTTTGATTTGAACAGTCAGTATATTCAATATTTGTTAAATAAACTCTTCTGAGGAGAGATCTCATGAGCTGAATTGGGGATTTATTTGTCACTTGGAGGAAATGATTGCCAAAAATTTCTGTACTAGAGTTTAACACTGTCAACCAGTGACAGTACATTGACTTTAAAATGTAGTGCAAATCCTGTGAGGCAGTGCCGTTATGTTTAAGTATCTGTTTCTAAGTAAATATACAGCATACTAAAATTCAGTTCTTTAATTATCAAATATGCATAATCTGATCTGAAACCCTCGATAATTCCCACTTTAAACTTACCTTCAGAAACATCATATCCTGTTTAGCACTATTTTTCTATTCTTGTTATTGTTTCAGAGAAAGTTTGAATGTTAGTACAGAGTTGCTTTAAATCATTATCTTAACTGCTTGGCGCTTACCTGATTACATTTCACTCCTTCATTTAGCTGCCAAGATAGATCAGCTTTTACCAAGTATAAATGCATTAAAATAATAAAACAGGCACATCCATAGAGCAAATCTTTAGTATTGTTATGGGCATTGTTCTTTTATATGGGAAACAAATGTTAGTTGTAAAAGTCTTACTTGGACTATAGCACTATAGCATTATTAAATGGGACCCAGGGAAATTTGGTCAGCCCCATGTCACATTTACTAATTGGGGGGAAGGGAATTTTTGGCTAACCAACTGCCATATTTATTTAGTTAGTGGGCCCCATTTGTTATTTAGATGGTGGCCCCTGTTTATTTAGCAGGAATGCCTGGGGCATTTTTCCATCCCATGTACTAATAGAGAGCTGGGGTCACATGTTTGGACCCAGTTATATTGTTTTTTGCAAGTCCCTGGCCCAGTATTCTTTTTATTTGGGGGGCGCTAGGGGAAGTTAGGGGACAGGGGATGACTATTACACCCCCTAGTCACATATAATTAAATTAACACTTGCATGGGGAATTGTGGTGTTATCTAAAAAAATGTCATTATTATCTTATTGCTGAACTATAGTGCTTTAATGCACATTAGTTCTAAACGGTCAGTTTACATTGAATACCACATTATGCCATTAGGAATAAAATGTAGTACAAAAACATTAGGTTTTGCCGGAGTTAACGGCTGGCATTGAATCTACTCCATTGCATGTCCAGATGCACATTGAGTCCCAAAATGTCGGGATGTGCTCAGTTCAATATTCATATTAAAGTGCTTCAGTAATCCTAAATGCTTTTTATTTAAATCAGTTTAAAACAATATTACTAATAAACGAAAACTCTATTAACTAAACAATAGTAACTTCTCAGTACTGAAACAATTCACATGCAGAATTGCATAGTAAATTTGTTGAGAGGTGTGTGTGGGTGTATTCATTAAAAGTAATCTGACAAGTGAACTGTACAAATCACTCATTAATGTCACAGTTAGAAAAACAGTTAAGTTGAAGATTGTTTCCAACTCACCTTTTCACCTCCCATAGATAGTAGGTGAATTAATAAAAATGCAATAGGAATACTCAAAGTAGCTAATATGTCCACTGTGCTGCCCAAAATGTCAGGGCATACAAATATCTCATTTTACAATGACATGATACAATAAATAAAAAATGTCATATGTTATCATTTTTAACAGACAGTAATAAGTGTGTATTAAAGAGAGCATTTAATAAGATAAATATACAAATAAAAGACAACACATAAAGTAAAGGTGAAGGAAAAGAGACTGGTAAGGTTATATAGTACATATTCATTTAACTACTTTAGCTACTACATTAAAAAAATACTTCACTATGTGCCCATTTTAAAAGTTCTATACAATGATGCAAATATATTTTCAGGTGACATAGCCACTTTTAAATGCTTTGAGCACAGTAATTTTATCACAGTACACTCACTTTGACTTGTCCCACAAAAGCATTGACTTCTTCCTCTTGGACTGAAAGATTTCTTGGCAAGTAGAGATCAAACACCGGGTCATTGTCATTCACATCCGTCACCACGACATTAACAGTAGCAGTCGATGTCTGTAAAAAAGAATGCTTGTTTTAGATATTGAAGTGCATATGTCATGGAATGGATGAATTGTGATGTATGCTGTTTACATTTCTTAGTAAAGTGTACTTTATTTGTTTACACATGAGTGCTCAAAGCCTTTCAAGTAGCCTTGATTAAAAATCTGTCAAACACCAATTCATTCAAAACTCTAAAGCACTTGACAGATGTTCTAAGAACAGTGGAAAGTAGTCAGGAACTTCTGAGGTACATCAAAATACAAAGAAGTATTTATTTATTATTGGAGGAACCAATACACGTTCAGTAAATTAATATTTTCTGATATTACTTTACATTTTTTGCCCCTCTAATTTAAGACTATGTTCTCTTGTTGTGATAATTTTTTTTCTTTTAAATATACTCTCCTCCTTTGCTGTGTTGTTTTTATGGATTTAAATGTTCCTATCATATCCCGCCTGTATCGTCTTTCCTCCAAGCTATACATGTTAAGATCTTTTAACCTTTCTTGGTTAGTTTTATCCTTCAACACATGAACCAGTTTAGCAGCCCTTCTCTGAACTCTCTCCAAACTATCAATATCCTTCTGGAGGATTAGTCTACTACAAAGTACAATACTTCAAATGAGTTCTCTGTTGAATGGCATGAGCACTTCCTTCTTTCTACTGCTAATACCGCTCCATATACAGCCAAGCTTTCTGCTAGCATTTCCTGCTGCTCTATTACATTGTCTACCTACCTTTACATGTACTGAATGAATTACTCCTAAATATCCTTCCTCAGATGTTAATATTTGGACTGTATCAAATATTCTATACTCTCCAAAATTTTGTGCAAAGCCTTCCCAGAAGAGTGGAAGCTGTTATAGCTGCAAAGGGGGGACCAGCTACATATTAATGTAATGTCATAAAAGTTCCTGTTGATGTCATGTTCAAGTGTCCCAACATGTTTGTCCATATAGTGTAAGTGTGAATAGTATGTCTTTCTGGTGTGAAGTGCTACCTACTATATATAGATCGTAGATAAAATGTTCAAATTCATTAAACAATTGGGTAAAAATAATAATAATATTAATTCAAAAAGGAGATTAAAATGCAAATAACTATTGTGTTTTATATATTCATGCAAAGCTAATTTGTATTCATTTTAAGGAACTTTTCCTGAGGTTTGCTTAGGTTTCCCAATAAAAGACAGCCCAGAAAAACAGAAAGAATATAGTTGTGTTCACTATGTACTTACTGAAGCAATGACAAAGTTCCACAAGTTACACTGAAACCAAGTTCTGAGGTTAGCACATAACTTGGGGTAGGCAGAACCTATAGACTTAGGATAATGTTAAAAAAACAAGGGTATTCTTAACACTCAATAAAATGGTTTCACAATGACTAGTTTTCTTTTTTATTTATCTTTTTTTTTCTAAATAGAAACAAATTCACATTTTTTTCTATGTCCAGTGATTAGGCCCAAGTACATTGGATATAGCACGATATGTGCTAGCAAATGTTTTGCCTTAGATGCACATACTGTTTGAGTGGCAAGTACATTTGTATTTAAAGAGTTTATGTTTATATCAGGCACAACACTAACCATCCACATGCTGTTAATATAGAGGTATAAATTACTGTATTCACCATGCCATTGTATTATACAGCAAATCATTCAATCAGGAGCAAAATGTGTTTATACATATAATGTGACCAAAATCTCTTTTTTTCATCTAAGACCAGTTTTTTTATGTACTATTGGGAACAACTTGAGTTTTAAGGTTTAACCTGTTTTGTGAGTTCGCTGATTCTATGTATTTTGTAAATGACAACTACATTGTAGATTGTTTGCAAATGTAAAATAAAATTGTATTCTCCAAAGCCTTCTACAAGAATAAAAGTAGAACACATAGGGACGTAACTGCTAAACTATGAATTCTGGTAAATTGACAATGTAACTGCAAAATGAAACCCAAAAACAAACCAGGATGAGAAAGCTTCCTGCTCAAATATTCTTGCCAGTTGCCAAGTAAATCTATCTAGAAAAACACATATATGTGTATATAAATTATATATATATATATATATATATATATATATATATATATATATATATATATATATATATATATACATATAAGCCCAAAGATGGAGCACTCAGCATTTCTGGATCAAAAATGGAAACTTAGGCTGGGTGCTGTGTCGCCAACAGATAGATATCCAAACACATCAATGTATGAAAAAAACCACGCACTCACAGAACTTTAAATAAAGATACTTGTTGATATATATATATACACACACGTGTGTGGTTCCTGTGTAACTAGTGCAGGCTTGCCTGGCATGTCTATAAGGGTGGATATGATCCCAAAATGGTGATGCCCTTCCTTTTGAGCCCATGGGTGGGCAGAAAAGCATAGCAATAGGGGGCCTTGACTGGGTTGGGCATAGGGTTAATGTTCAGGAAGCTGGTATTGGTTATAGGTTTATAGGGGGGTGGACTTTGGCCATATATATTGGGTTATCTGCCATTTTAGAGATCATTTTGTAAAAAGATTCACATACCTCCTACCCATTCCTTGTTTTTAGGTGACTGTCACAACCAGGTGGAGCTTACAAGGGGAGTCAGACTAGGGAGAGTTTGTTTATGTGTTTAAATATGTTTACAAGTTGGTAAGTGATGTGGTTGGTGGTTCTGAGCAGGTTGGTAGCTTAAACCGTGTGGGAGGGGCATCTCAGTACGCCCCTCCTTTGTATTAATGCTGTTCATGTTATATTTTATAAAGAGGTGGCCATGTTTATTTATTTTCTCAACAAATTGTATCTGTCATTATTGGGGGGGGGGGGGGGGGTTATGGGAACATTATCCCGAACATTGACTATACCCTAGTCAAGTAGGTTTTATCCTATAGGGCAGATTACTTTAGCATTGTCCACTCTCAGTAAGAAGTGGCTTCCATTTCTTTGCTCCAGCAAGATAGATAGAAAATACATATAGTTCTCATGCATAATAATATTTATTTACTGTTCATGCATTTTTCTTTGAACAGATCTAGAGACTCAGAGGCGGGCCCTAGTCGTAAGGTCTCACTGTGATTCTTTTGTGAACATGAAATAAACGTTTAAAATGCGAAGGACACTTGTATTCTTATGTGTTATCACCTATGAAGGTTTTTGATTGGGGATTACATGCAATGAAACACATTTGTGTCTCCGACAGAAGTTTAATGTCAGTACGGGAAATGCAACTCTCAACTGGTTGAAATCATTTTGTTCACAAATTGCAGCAAGCTGAGATCAATTTTTTTTCATGTTATATCCTGCTGGCTACTTCAGAGGAACGAAACAACTGCTCTTCAAAGAGATTTTACTTCTCCATTAAATGTTAATTTTCCTGTTATCAACAATAGAATTATGCTACTCAGGATCAGATTCTTGTGTTTCCATGTGTAGCATCAAACACCTAATCAGGGTGTTACACATGCAAAATAAACAGATATTCAACTAACATCTTTAAAAAGCAGTAAACTTTACCATGAACAGCATATCTCTGCATTTAAAGGGGGAAACTATCCAGAATTGAAATTTTAAAAGATAATGTTGTATTTCAGTTAAAGGGACTTCATACCTAATCATTATTATTGCTGGAAATGTAGAGAATAAATACCGTATTTGCTCGATTATAAGACGATCCTGATTATAAGACGACCCCCCAAACTTTGGATATTCCATTAGGAAAAAAACTAAAAGCCTGAATATAAGACTACCCTATAGGAAAAAAGTTCAACTTGTATATATTCATATGTAAATTGCTTTTTTTATAAAAAATTATGATATCAAAAAATGTATTTCTAGTTTTTATTTCTTTTTATGTGCCAATGCTGCCTTTCTCTTTCCCTTGCCCCCATTTTTCTCTCTCTCCCCCCTCCCCTTGTCTGTCTCTTAACACCCTCACTCCCCTTGTCTCTGTCTCTTAACCCCTTCCCTCCCCTTGTCTCTGTCTCTTAACCCCCTCACTCCCCTTGTCTCTGTCTCTTAACCCCTTCCCTCCCCTTGTCTCTGTCTCTTAACCCCCTCACTCCCCTTGTCTGTCTCTTAACCCCTTCCCTCCCCTTGTCTCTGTCTCTTAACCCCCTCACTCCCCTTGTCTCTTAACCCCTTCCCTCCCCTTGTCTCTGTCTCTTAACCCCCTCCCTCCCCTTGACTCTGTCTCTGCCCCCCTCCCTCCCCCCTGTCTCTCTGTCCACCTTGTCTCTCTGTCCCCCTCCCTCCCTCCCTCCCCCTGTCTCTCTGCCCCCCCCCCTCCCTCTGCTGGGGACCTGGATCCATGTCTTATAATCTGACCTCAATTTGAGGTCAGATTATAAGAGACCTCGATTATAAGACGAGGGGTAGTTTTCAGATTTTTTTTTCGAGCAAATACGGTATTTATGCATTACACAGAATGCAAGCAAACATACAGATAAGAAAAGCAAAGTGTTTAATTGTGTCTGTGCTGTATCATGACCTGGTGATATACACCTATTAACTTCTTTTATGTTTTTTTTTTCTTTTCTTAATATTGAATACAAAGTCAGCAGGTGATGTCATAAACAGGAGACACCATATATTCATTAGAAACACAATCTATGCGTTTGTAGATGCTGTTACCTAGGATACTGAAGGTGATGTAGTCTGGGGAAAGGTGATGTTAAAAAATGTTGATATATTTTGTATGTGTGCTCACGTGAGGTGACATTTCAAAACAGGTTTATGGCATGTAAGTAGAGAATGTGGATATGTTTCTACTGTGTGTAACTATAGAGAAGTTTAATTTAGAGATGTCAACATTATTTATTTTTAAACAAGATTTGATGTCGGATACATGATCAAGAAATACAAATCTAGACTTTAAAAAAAAACCTGTTTAAGATTTCAAATGGTGCCTGGCTTTGAGCTCATGTATAATTGCCTAACAAGGTACTCAGTACCACACTAAGGGGCCTATTCACTAAAAAGTGAGTTGCATGTGAGCTACGATGAGATAAATATCTCATCTCACCAACTGAGCAATACTTTGTGCAGGGACAAACCTGGTGAGTTTCTTCCACTAAGCAAACTCTCCAAGATTGTGCCAACACAATGCAATATAGCTAAATTGGTGAGATTAAATGTGTATCTCACTTCAGCTCACCTGCCACTCAACTTTTAATATATATGTGTTGGTTGGTATACTTAATCAAAAATCCAAAGCTGAATGAGCATTACTAATTTTGTGACACTGGATTAGAAAACAAAGTTTGCAAACATGCAAAATTTCCCAGATCTTGCCCAAATTAATTCTGCATTGTGCTATGTATAAAGTTCACTAACATGGTCCCTTACAAGAGGAAGGTGCATGCAGCAGTAAAACCAAATCATGTGCAGTAAGCATTCTCTGGTTTCTGGGACACTGGAGAATGCAAACAGGACCATGGAATTGTGGTCCTGACTCACACTGTCCCACTGAGCTCTACCTCTGTCCCGAAAAGCGGGACAGAGGTAGAGCGTGGAGGGACAGAGCTCCCAAATTGGTACAGTCTCACGCAAAGCGGGACTGTTGGGAGGTATGCATGATAGCTTAACATATCATGGAGGCCTCCAGATCAGCAGCTGTAATCAAACCTCACATGATAGCTTAGCGTACCATGGAGAGCTCTGAATCAGTAGCTGAACAGAAACATAACTGAAGCATTTAATGTGCTCCTCTAGATATTTTACTTCACCTGCTGCTCTTGCCACCTGCACTGCAAATGTAAACTGTGTTGTTTGCAATATTTGGTGCAATTAGAAATGAATATATTTATATTGTATTGTATACTAAAATATGCCTTCAGACATAGAGCAGCAGGAAATGCTAGCAGAATTCTTGGTTGCATAGGGAGAGGTATTCGCAGTAGGAAGAGGGAAGTGCTCATGCCATTGTACAGAGCACTGGTGAGACCTCACTTGGAGTATTGTAAGCAATACTGGAGACCGTATCTCCAGAAGGATATTGATACTTTGGAGAAAGTGCAGAGAAGGGCTACTAAACTGGTTCATGGGTTGAAGGATAAAACTTACCAGGAAAGCTTAAAACATCTTAACATGTATAGCTTGGAGGAAAGACGTAACAGGGGGGATATGATAGAAACATTTAAATACATAAAGGGAATCAACACAGTAAAGGAAGAGAGTATATATAAAAGAAGAAAAACTACCACAACTAGAGGACATAGTCTTAAATTAGTGGGGCAACGATTTAAAAGTAATATCAGGAAGTATTACTTTACTGAGAGGGTAGTGGATGTATGGAATAGCCTTCCAGCAGAAGTGGTAGAGGTAAACACAGTCAAGGATTTTAAGCATGCGTGGGATAGACACAAGTCTATCCTAGCTATAAGACCGGGAACGGGGGACTAATAAAAGTACTCAAACAAAAATTGGGCAGACTAGATGGACCGAATGGTTCTTATCTGCCGACACATTCTATGTTTCTATGTTTCTATACATTTACTTTTGCTGTCCTTGTGTCAAATTGTATAGATGTACTTCAAACAGTATTTTAAATATAAACTTTAACACAACATAAATCACCCAATGTTCTTATTTTACAGTGTAACATTGGGGTCATGTTTAAATACTCCCGCACTGCAAATTGTCAGGACAGTTCTGAAAAGGTGCAATCACCATTTGTTATGTATAATGGCGATTGTGCCTTTTTTATAAATGCCGACACTGGAAAGGGACCTCCTCTAAACACTGTTTGGTGAAGCTTCCCTGACACTAACAAGGCACAACATCTGAAATGATGAATTGCACAGATAGAATAAATGCATACAGATAAAGACATTGATAGCACAATGTATGGATTAAGGTTTATGTTTCTCTAAATGTTCTCTCAAGGAATTTCATCAATATCTCTAGTTCTCCACAAAAGACAAAGTAGAGAATAGAGAATTGTTTTTAAATGTTAAAATAGAACATTGAGAAGTATAATAAAATATGGGGTACTGGCATTTTAAAATGCAAGGGTAGAGAAGAATTGGTAGAGAGTATCGGCTGTTGGATTTTGCATACTTTCTTGGAAGCCAGGTCCATGGAGGGTCAATATATAAATGTTGAGTTAGTGGAGCAGTGTGCAAAGTAGTAGTAGAAACATAGAAACATAGAATGTGTCGGCAGATAAGAACCATTCGGTCCATTTAGTCTGCCCAATTTTTTTTTTTTTTAGTACTTTTATTAGTCCCCCGTTCCCGGTCTTATAGCTAGGATAGCCTTGTGTCTATCCCACGCATGCTTAAAATCCTTGACTGTGTTTACCTCTACCACTTCTGCTGGCAGGCTATTCCATACATCCACTACCCTCTCAGTAAAGTAATACTTCCTGATATTACTTTTAAATCGTTGCCCCTCTAATTTAAGACTATGTCCTCTAGTTGTGGTAGTTTTTCTTCTTTTAAATATACTCTCTTCCTTTACTGTGTTGATTCCCTTTATGTATTTAAATGTTTCTATCATATCCCCCCTGTTACGTCTTTCCTCCAAGCTATACATGTTAAGATGCTTTAACCTTTCCTGGTAAGTTTTATCCTTCAACCCATGAACCAGTTTAGTAGCCCTTCTCTGAACTCTCTCCAAAGTATCAATATCCTTCTGGAGATACGGTCTCCAGTACTGCGTACAATACCCCAAGTGAGGTCTCACCAGTGCTCTGTACAATGGCATGAGCACTTCCCTCTTCCTAGTGCAGGCAGTCCACAGCTATTCTCCAGAGTAATACTAAAGATATGGATAGTTTATTGTGCCAGAGATGGAGAAACGGGTATTCTTAATTAATACACCTTAAGCAAAAAATGATAGAGATTCTGGCATAGATCTGTTTGATGCAAGCATTTTGCTCACTAAACTTAACTAATTAATTTAACTTTTTTTATGAACATTGCTATTAATGTATGTTCATGTCTACCAACCCTTATTATGCTATAAACATCAACCGGTCACAAACAATACATCTTTACACTCATTCTATGAACTGTATTAACTTTGTTTTAGCAGTTTTTAAACAATTTTTAGTAGTACATTTTGTGGAGGTACAGTCAGTAGGAAAAATATTCATTCTTTAATAATGATAATACAAATCCTGCTTTGTTTCATTTAGTTTAATTTTTGGTTTCATTATTTCACCAGTTCCTACGAATTTGTTTCTGGAGTAAAAAATACAGGTTTTATTACATCAGTCAGATTTTTTTCCATATTATGTTTTTTTTTCCTGGTGAATTAAGACTTTTAGAAATGGCATGACATACTTGAACAGTTTTTAGCTTCCAGTGATATACCATGACATGTGCAAAATGTGGTGCCTAAAAAAATATGCAATGTAATTGGAAATGTGCTGTAAGCAGTCAGGCAAGTCCACAGAGAACAGACAAGAACACCAAGGTTTCAAAGAGTAATAAGAACCTTTGAGGTTTCAAAGCAGACTACTGATCCATGTAGGATTCATTTTTTTCTCAAAGACTTCCACAATTAATAAAGGTGTCACCCAATCATAAATTAGAACAGGAACAGTTGTACTGAAAGCAAGTATCACATCGAAATTAATTGTACTGCGTATGAATTTAGGATTCAAACTCTTTTGCAAAGGAATGTAAAAAGGATGATCACGTCCCTAAAACAAAGCTGGTACAGCAGCAATAATAAAGTAGGGAAACCTCTTTCGAACAAGTTAAAAAATGTCTCAAAAACTAACACTATTAAAGAAATTATTGAGGGAGTTAAAACTCACTTGTCCCCCGCCCAAATTGGTAGTGCTTTTGCTAGATATTATGCTTCTCTTTACAATATCAATACGGCCAACCCTACAATAGGGGAAATTCAATCCTTTCTCTTGAAGTGTCGTCTCCCCAAAATCGATGGTGAAAAATTAGCCAGTTTAAATCAACCAATAAATAAAGTAGAAATACTGGAAGCTATAAAAAACATGAAAAACGGTAAGGCTCCAGGCCCTGACGGTTTTACGGCTCAATTTTACAAACACTTAGAAGTAACCATTTCTCCTCTGTTAGAAAAACTCTTTAACGAAATAGTTAATACAAAAAAGTTTGATAGAGGACTATTGCAGGCATCAATCTCCCCCATCCCGAAACCGGGAAAAGATCCCAAATATACATGTAATTACCGCCCGATCTCCCTCATAAACATGGACATTAAAATATTCTCCAAAATATTGGCTAAAAGACTAACCGTGGTGATACCGGATTTGATACACCACGACCAGTCTGGGTTTATAGGGGGTAGATCGGGCGGCGATAATATCAGGAAATTAATGAACATTTTCCAACAAATTGAAGAACATAAACTCCAGGCGGTAATTCTCTCTGTCGACGCGGAAAAAGCTTTTGACAGAGTTAGCTGGATATATCTTTCCGAAACTTTGGAGGCTTTCGGGATGCGGGGATTATTTAAAGACTTAATCATGGCTCTATACTCAGAGCCCACAGCAAGGGTACAAGGGTCAGGCATGTGCTCAGATTGGTTCGATATAGGGAATGGGACAAGGCAGGGCTGCCCGTTGGCACCTCTGCTGTACATTCTCTCTGTGGAACCCCTGGCAAGTAGGGTGTCAGGTTCTTCCCCGCAGCAGCTCCCCTGAGTACAACCTCTCTCCCAGCCGAGATCCGTCACACGCGCTTGCCAGCGCGTCCACGTCATCACGTGACCTGTCTCCATGGAGGCGCGCGCCCGATGACGTCACGCACGTCGCATACCCGCGAGGCGCGGAAGATTTAAAAGCCAGAATCACTAAGCAAACAGTGCTTGGTGATTCTCGTGTATTCGATAGCCTAGCGTTTCCTCATATTTGATTGTTACTGAACCTGGATTTCCTGACTACCCTTCTGCCTGCCTGTGCCCTTTGATACCTGGACTGTTTCTCGTCATTCTTATTCTCTGGTAACCTGACCCCGGCTTGTCTCTCGTTTTTGCTACCTCTCTATTGCCCCTGATCTTGGACTGTTATCGTTTTGCTTATTGTCAGTGTGGATTACAACTGCTGCAAGTTCCTGCATTTAACCCCTGTCAGTGTGGATTACAACTGCTGCAAGTTCCTGCATTTAACCCCTGTCAGTGAAGATTACAACTGTTGCAAGTTCCTGCATTTAACCCCTGTCAATAAAAATATCTGTATTGTACCATCCTGCATTTTTGGTCTTCATCCAGTATAACTCTCCTCACATAATCACCAAGCCCCTTCTCATATCATGGAGACCGCGGGACTAACCGACGCTATTGCTGCTCTCACTCAACAATTAGTCACTCTCAACCAGTCGGTACAAGACCTACAGACAGGACAAGCTAACCTACAACAACAGATACAACACCTACAAGGTAATGCCCCTGAACCCGCAGTGGCGGCGCATGCACCTCCTCCAACCCCTATTTTTCTGGAAGGGGCTATCACATCTGAACCACAAGTTGTCTTACCAGAGAAATTCACCGGCGATAGACAGAAGTATCGTACTTTCATCACATCTTGCCAGATCCTGTTTAACCTTCGTCCTCGTACGTATGCCTCTGACTATGTGAGGGTACATACCGTAATCTCGCTTCTCCTGGACGAACCACAACTATGGGCCCACCATCTCCTCCACACCAACAGTCCGGTCCTTGACACTTGGGGTTCTTTCCGACAAGCATTAGACTCTTTATACGAAGATCCCTTCAGAGTCACTTCAGCTACTAATGCCATTCGTGCTCTGAGACAAGGCCGTCGACCGGTGGAGGAATTTATAACTGAATTCCGCAGACTTGCATTAGAGACCACTTGGAACGAATCGGCACTCCTAGACCAGTTCCGTCTGGGACTATCCGATGGCCTTAAGGACGAATTAGCTCGTGTTGGCATACCTTCCTCCTTGGATGACCTTACCCGTTTAGTCACCCAGATAGACCGCAGGCTACGCGAACGAAGAGCAGAACGGTCCAACACCCCTAACTCTGCGGAATCATCTTACAGCCCACCACTATACGAGTCCAGAACCCCAATCCCCCAAAACACAGAGGAGCCTATGCAGATTGGACTAGTCCGAGGTCCCCTCTCTACAGAAGAGAAGACCAGACGTAGAAACCTGAATCTCTGTCTGTACTGCGGTAAACCAGGACATATGTACAAGGAATGCCGTGCCCGTAAACGACTCACAGATGGTAAGAAAACTTCCTCCTCTCATGAGAATAATACGGTATCAGCTACAGACAAGACCCCTCATCTTTCCATTCCTCTTTCCTTACAGTGGACTAAAGGTCCTATTCCCATGATGGCGATGGTGGATTCCGGAGCCAGCGGTTGCTTCATCGACACTGATCTGGTCAAGGCCATCGCAATTCCTACCCGTAAGAAGAAATCACCCATGCACATCCAACTGGTAGATGGGAGTCCTTTGAAAACTGGTCCCATTACACATGAAACCATCCCTCTGGTCATGACGATTGGTGAAGGACATAGGGAGATCATTCAATTCGACATCGTACCAGCGCCTATATTCTCTATCATACTGGGACTTCCATGGCTTCGGTTACACAATCCCATCATCAACTGGGGATCCGGCATACTTACATTTACCTCTAATCTTTGCATCAACAAGTGCCTGTTTAAAAACATTGCGTGTTTTACTTCTGAGTCAAAATCACTCCCTACTCTACCTTCAGCCTACTCTCAATTTCAGGATGTGTTTGAGAAAAAGAAGGCAGACTCACTCCCTCCTCACCGGAATTATGACTGCCCAATTGATCTTCTTCCAGGAGCACCCATTCCTTTTGGAAGGATCTACCCCCTCGCTGAACCCGAACTCACTGCACTGAAAGACTATATAGAAGACAACCTAGCCAAAGGTTTTATAAGACCTTCCACCTCTCCTGCGGGTGCGGGTATTTTCTTTGTCAAAAAGAAGGATGGTGGATTGCGTCCCTGTATAGATTACAGAGAACTTAATAATATTACTACGAAGAATCGTTACCCACTACCCCTCATTTCGGAATTATTGGATCATCTCCGCACAGCACAATTCTTCACGAAAATCGATCTGCGAGGAGCGTATAACCTAGTGCGTATCAGGAAGGGGGATGAGTGGAAAACGGCCTTCAGATCACGTTATGGACATTATGAGTACAAAGTTATGCCATTTGGACTTTGCAACGCACCAGCTACTTTTCAACATTTTGTCAATGACATCTTTCGAGATATTCTGGACCACTTTGTGATCATCTACCTTGATGATATTCTCATCTACTCCCCATCATTAGAGACACACAGACAACACGTACATACAGTTCTCAACCGCCTGAGACAACATCAGCTATACGCTAAACTGGAGAAATGTGAATTTGAGAGTAAATCAGTGGAATTCCTGGGTTTCATTTTGTCTCCAAATAACATCCAGATGGACCCCAAGAAGATTACTGCAATACGAGACTGGCCGACACCCTCTGATAAGAAGAGTGTACAGAGGTTTGTGGGTTTCGCAAATTTTTATAGGAAATTCATCAGAAACTTTTCTAAGGTCATACAACCTATTACCGCCTTGACTTCCAAGAACCGATTGTTTTTCTGGACTAAAACAGCACAGGAGGCTTTCAATACTCTGAAGACTTGTTTTACCACAGCTCCTATTCTAATCCTTCCAGATCCTTCCAGCGCCTTTACACTTGAGGTGGACGCATCCGATTCAGCAGTTGGTGCGATCCTTTCCCAGAGGCACAAGGAGGATGGAAAATTACACCCTGTGGCCTTCTTCTCCAGGACTCTGTCACCGGCAGAGAGAAACTACAATATAGGTGAGAGAGAACTACTGGCGATAAAACTTGCATTAGAGGAGTGGAGACACCTATTGGAGGGTGCCCTTTTCCCTGTGACCGTCTTTACGGACCACAAAAACCTGGAGTATCTACGTACCGCTAGGAGACTACAACCTAGACAAGCCAGATGGGCACTCTTCTTCACACGCTTCAACCTCCATATCACGTATCGTCCAGGATCCCGTAATTTGAAAGCCGATGCTTTATCACGTATGACTGAACCCGAAGAGCCTCAAGGTGAGAGATCGAGTACCATACTTCAATCTGAACACTTCTTGAACGCCACACAATCAATTTGGGAGGCTCTCCGTAATCATCCTTCGACCCCTAGGGTACCCCATCCTGACCAATTGACACACCGTCAAGGACTATATTTTTACCAAGACAAAGCATACGTTCCCCCTGAGGTCCGTTTACAAGTCCTCCAATACTTTCATGATTCCCCTACAGCGGGGCACGGCGGTGTCCGACAGACCAAAGATCTTATTACCAGAACTTTTTGGTGGCCTGACCTACAAGAGGATGTCACGAGATTTGTTGCTTCCTGTGATACTTGCGCCCGTGCGAAAGAAAGACACCAAAAACCCTCAGGTCTTCTTCAGCCTTTGCCGATACCCGCTAGACCCTGGAGTGATGTCTCCGTGGACTTCATTACAGATCTACCCCGATCCCAACGATACAATACACTGATGGTCGCTGTAGACCGCTTTACCAAGATGGCACACTTCATTCCGTATACTCACCTACCCTCGGCTACAGAAACTGCGGACCTCTTCATAAGAGAAGTTTTTAGATTGCATGGTCTACCCGAAAACTTAGTGTCGGACCGGGGGACTCAATTCACCTCTCATTTCTGGAGGGCTTTCTGTACGGAATTACATATCCATCGTTCTCTCACTACGGCTTTTCATCCCCAAAGTAACGGTCAGACGGAGCGCACCAATCAAACTCTGGAACAATACCTACGCTGCTTCACCACGCATCTTCAAGATGACTGGAGCAAGTATTTGCCGCTGGCGGAATTCGCTTATAACAATCATATCCACAGCTCAACGGGAAAGTCCCCATTTTTTCTCAACTATGGCTTTCACCCTTCAATGCTCCCTGGGTCCCCTATCCCAAGCACCGTTCCCTCCGCTTCTGTTCACATACGTAATATCACCCGCACATTTGCCTTACTCCGTGATACTCTTCTCCACTCTCAACAACGATACAAAGCCTTCGCAGACAGACATCGTTCGGATGCTCCTGTGTACAAACCGGGCGACAAGGTGTGGCTATCCACCAAACACCTAAAACTCTCCTGTCCCACGAAGAAACTGGGTCCCCGATTCCTTGGTCCTTTCCCCATCATCGAGGTTATATCTCCTCTGGTCATGAGACTACGCTTACCTGCATCTATGAGGATCCACCCGGTGTTTCACGTCTCCTTGCTCAAACCGTGGGTGGCTAACCTTTTTCCAGGGAGACAGGGGTCTCCCCCAGATCCGGTTTTGGTCGATGGTATGGAGGAGTATGAAGTGGAAGAGGTGCTTGATTCTCGCCTTCATCGTGGTCGGCTTCAATATCTCATACACTGGAAAGGATATGGGGAGAGCGACAGATCTTGGGAACCGGCTGTACTTGTTCACGCTGATGAGTTGGTCCATGCCTTTCATGATCGTCATCCCAATCGTCCTGGCCAGTGGCGAGCCCGGAGGTCTCGCTTTGGGAGGGGGAACTGTCAGGTTCTTCCCCGCAGCAGCTCCCCTGAGTACAACCTCTCTCCCAGCCGAGATCCGTCACACGCGCTTGCCAGCGCGTCCACGTCATCACGTGACCTGTCTCCATGGAGGCGCGCGCCCGATGACGTCACGCACGTCGCATACCCGCGAGGCGCGGAAGATTTAAAAGCCAGAATCACTAAGCAAACAGTGCTTGGTGATTCTCGTGTATTCGATAGCCTAGCGTTTCCTCATATTTGATTGTTACTGAACCTGGATTTCCTGACTACCCTTCTGCCTGCCTGTGCCCTTTGATACCTGGACTGTTTCTCGTCATTCTTATTCTCTGGTAACCTGACCCCGGCTTGTCTCTCGTTTTTGCTACCTCTCTATTGCCCCTGATCTTGGACTGTTATCGTTTTGCTTATTGTCAGTGTGGTTTACAACTGCTGCAAGTTCCTGCATTTAACCCCTGTCAGTGTGGATTACAACTGCTGCAAGTTCCTGCATTTAACCCCTGTCAGTGAAGATTACAACTGTTGCAAGTTCCTGCATTTAACCCCTGTCAATAAAAATATCTGTATTGTACCATCCTGCATTTTTGGTCTTCATCCAGTATAACTCTCCTCACATAGGGTCAGGCAGTCGAAGAGAATTTCGGGTATCCATATGGGAGCAAGCGAACAGAGGATCACCCTGTTTGCGGACGATATTCTATATACAGTATCAGATCCTATTCAATCAATTCCAGCTATATTTGAAATTATTAAAGAATACAGTATATACTCAAATTATAAAATCAACATGAAAAAAACACAAGTGATTACCTGCAATCTTCCCCCATATCAGAAAGAAACCCTAAAGAAGTCATACAATTTTAACTGGGAAAAAAATACTATATTATATTTGGGCATTCAGATTTGCGGTAACATTAAATTATGGATAGAGAGAAATTACTCTAGTTTAATACAGGAAGTTGAGGGACTGATAACAAGGTGGAGAAGATTTCCTATCTCTTGGATGGGAAGAATCAATGTCATTAGAGCATATATTGTCCCGAAACTTGATTATCTGTTCCATATGATCCCCCTACGGGTTCCGTATAAAATGCTCCACTCATTTCACAAGCTTTTTTCGTCCTATATATGGGGCGAGAAAAAACCTCGAATAGCATTAAAAATTATGTCCTCAAATATCTCGGAAGGAGGCCTCTCCTTTCCCAATGTATTTAACCTACATGACTCAGCTCAGTTTTCACACTGTTTGCGATGGGGCACCCCTAATGCAGATAAGAAAGCATGGTTTTTACAGGAAAAACATGATTTAAATAATATCGATCCAATTTCCATTTTTTGGCTAGAAAAAAAAACATTTAAAAAACTAAAATGTAATAATTTTATAATAAATCAGATCTATGAATCTATAAGTCCAATTAAAAAAGAGCTATATGGGACTAACTCTTTAACAGGATCCACACCCTTAGCAGCTTTAAAACATATAATTCAAAATATAGATCTACAACAATGGGTCAAAAAGGATATCAAATATATCCGAGATATATACGAAAAAACCGAGGTAGCCCCCTTTATCCAACTACAATTAAAATATGGGCTGAGAAATACCGATATTTTTACTTACCTTCGTTTAAGATCCTTTTTGACAAAAGTCCCAATTATGCAAAAGGGACCCTTAGACCATCTATTAATTGGCTCCCAAACGAAAACAACGGCTAAAATCAGGAATATACTAAATAAATCAAAGATCATGGGGAAAATGTCTACCATCGCTAAATGGGAAGATGAACTGGGTATCCAGTTTCCATTAACACAATGGCAAAAAGTATTTGAAATAGTAAGAAAACAAATACATTGCGTAAATATTCAAGAGACCTTTGTAAAACTTATCCATAGGTGGTACATGGTCCCAGTGAGGGTATGTAAATTCCAACCGTTAACAACCAACCAATGCTGGCGCTGTAGACAACACCTAGGCACATTAAAACACATCTGGTGGGATTGCGCAGCCCTGGATACCCTAAAAAAACAAATATTGGTAACCTTTGAGACTCTGGGGATACCTATAACCAACCTCACACCGGCGGGTTTCCTCTTCCACCTGGACTTTCCTAAAATATCCAAAACACATCTGGCCTTGGCTATTCATGTACTCATGGCGGTTAAGCTATGTATAGCCCGGCGATGGAAGAGTGAAAGCCCACCAACAATGGAAGAAGTAAATTCGCAAATAAATTACCAAGCCACAATGGAGAGGGTATCCTTCCAGGGAGACGATAACACCCAGACGTATAGTGATACCTGGAGCATATGGTGGAACAGGGAGTGAGGAGAACCCCTGTGAGCATTTAGTGGAGCTATTAGATCTGACGCCTATCTAAAATACCTTGATTGCCGGGCTCTCCCCCCCCCTCCCTCCCTCCTCCCCCCGTCCTCTCTCAATCTCCTTATACCCATTCTGACCTCAAAACTAGTCAATTGACTCAGGAGTAGACCGCGTTGGGTCAGGGCGGGGTGGTCCCTCAGATAGCAAGCAGTGGTTGTAAAATTGTGGTTGTAAAATTGTATGTTATTTGTAGTATGTTATATGAGAATAAGTCTGTCATCATTGTCTATATGTGAATTACTATTATAAGAATATTTGGTAAAAAAAAAATAAAAAAAAAATAAAGGGCTCTAATCAAAAAAAAAAAAAAAAGAATTTAGGATTTGTTTTCTAATCTGCCATATACACTAACAGACTAGAACATATAAAGAGTAGTAGGAAAAAAACATAACAATAGCAGGACAGCATTGTCAGTTCACACATTTTGTATCATGGCACTGATCCACGTAACGGGAAAATCAGCTTCCTGCATGCCAACGTGGATGGAGAGAAGTGCATTATAATGTGCAAGGTGTGGAGTATGTTATGTTTGCTAGTTTTGAGCATTCAAGCAAAGCACAATAATGATAAGAACACTTCTAATCATTACTCTAATTTAGTACTAAAAAAGAAATAAGTAAATAAGCCATATTCAACTTGTCAGTTAAACTTTAAGTCCACAAAATAAGAGAACTGAATTGAAAATACTTACATTCTAACTTTTAAACTTGGCCTCTAGTAGACAGAGGCCCTTAAATTGTATGGATCATACTACTTGGACCTTTAATTTCCAGTGTGAAACTGATGCCTGTACTTCATGAATCACCAGTGTTATTTTGCAATTAATATTTATTAATACTGTATTTGTGTGGAATGCATAATTATATTTATTCTTCTTGTCTATCTGCTGGAGGTTTTTGGTTTGTGGTAAGACATAGGCCCATGTTGAGAACACTGCTAGAAGAATCATGCTAGAGCTCTCCTTTAATGCCACAGGTGCTTAGTCATTCAATTGCAGTCTAACACCAGGATAAACTTACTTTTATCTTTGCATGGAAAAGTATAATGAAGCAAGAACTTATAATTGAAGAGATAAGGCAACCTTGAACACAAATGTACTTCACAGAACTTAGTTTTCATTATAATTGGAACCTCCCACAGATACTTCATGATGAAAACAAAATCACACTACTTGATATTCCAATTTAGCGTTATGCTTAGATTTATGGATTTGTTTCTAACAAACTAATTACACATTTCATCCAGTAGTGTTTTTTAATGATGTGTAGAGAGGTTAAATGGGTTCTGTATACTATTGCTCTCTGTGATTTCCAGTAAAAGATGTGGCAAACTATATGATAACCTACATTTCTGTTTTGTGCTTGGAATTATCTTTCCTTTTAATTAATTCATTACAATTGGGATAATAAAAAGGGGGGGGGGACAGAGTTTAGGCAAGGTAATGAGAGGTGGCTTGCTATTATATACATAAAGTCATTTTTAAATTGCTGCCAGTTTGCATACATTTAAAGTGAATGTTTCAAACCATTGCTTACTAAATACGGAACACAATACTGCATTGCCACACTTAGATAATTACTGAACAAGATAACAATAATAAAAGGAAGACAATCAGTGCTGTAACCAACATTTGATGGGGCATGAAGCAGAAAGGTTTCTATCTTTATGTGTGTACATACATATAAGGGACAGTGTAGCACAAACACCTACTAGTAATATTGAGAGCCTGATATGGAGTAGGGACACTGTAGCTTTCAGAGCAGCTTTAATCCTCCTTTGAATGTTGCATTCACATCTTGAACTGTGTAGTGATATATTACATCATTTGTCATGAAGAACAACTTCCAGTGTCTGTGAGATGAAGGATGTAAAATTTGCCCTTTGCGCACCAGGGCTTCCCATAAATGTTCAATGATGTTTATATATAGTGATTACAGAGATCCTTGAGTTTATCCTGGCATTCATGAACCCATTCTTGAATGCACTGCCATCCTGGGATATGGGAATAGTGTTTACAAGATAGGTTGTACCTGGTCTTGTAATGCAGCCTCATATTCCTTGGCCATTATTCAAACCTGTAAATTAAACATTGGTCCTAATGACTCCCACAAGATTGTTGTCCATTCCTTTGCCAAACACAATCATGGTTGATAGTTGGCAGAAGGCATTATAGGTTGATGAGTTCCTTTGTCTTCCTCCAAACATAAACCTTGAAACCATAAACCTCCCCACCGACTGGAGTGAAAAGTGACGGGTTGTATCATATTACTTTTTTCCGTTGTTCAGGGCTCTAGAATTCCTGTTGCTTGGATAAAGATTTACACCTCTGAATGTTTTGCATTCTCTTTGTGGATGCAGGTTATCCATTTTTGGCAACAATTGCTTCTTTCATACTATACCTCTAGACACATTAACTCCTCAGTAATGAAAGATGGACCAATAAAAGTACATTAGAAGTATTCTGACATGGTATATCCTTCTCATTTTTGTTGACAGAGTCCTGTAACAATCAGGACATTTTATACTTGCTATTAAAGGACCAGCCATTGGAACTATATTGCATTACTCATTAAGGGGTTTACCAATTCATTTGCAGTTCAGTCACTGACAATTTTGCCTGCTAGTTGTATCATGCTGAAATGATAATTAATAGTCAATTTAATATGAAATTTTAGTTCCCAAAACAGATTGGATTTGCCAATTGTTGTCACAGAACCATTGGAACTTAAACGCAATGTACTGTTATAATCAAGATATTATGTTATTTCCCTCTGGAGCTTACCAAACATCCAGAGGGACATCCATCAGGCATCCAGAAAGTCCAGAGGATGAGATCCTTGTGGACTACTCTATTCCCTGACCCTTGCTTGGATTGACTACTTTGTTTTGATTACCACCTGCCTTGTCCTTTTGGACTGTTCCTGGCCACGCTCTTGAATTAACCTTTTTAATTTCCACTCTAATGCTTTCACACCTTCCTGGGTGTTCTACCTGTCTATATCTGTGGACCCCTTGGCAAGGGTGCCTGGAAAGCTCTAGCATCCCCTATCACTCTCTCTCAAAAACCTACACTGACATATTAGTCTTACTTTCATTAAATGAGATATTCAGTGTAAGTAAAATAAAAAAGAACACATAAAAAATGCAATAAACATGTAATACATCCACTTTACTTTTCAGTTTGCAGATAGTACACATAACGTTAATGCAAATATACCTCATTAAAGCAAGCATTTAAAAGAACAATGTTGGTTTTCTTCTAAACATCTGATGGCACATGATTTCAGGGCTATAAAAATATAAATGAAGTCTTAAAGTTTAAGTACTGAAAATGTAAATTAATAAAGGATATACTTTACTTTTATGGGATGTTTTGCAATTATTTTCCCAACTCAGCTTACTGCTTTGACTCCTTTTTAATTATAACAATATATATTTTTAAAATTATGATGACTGTTGGCAGTATGGCATTTTATTTAATCAATTTTTTAGGAGTAAAATGCATGCTATATGAAGTAATATGATGATCCAATATAAAGTAAAAATAAATATTACTGAGCTATTATGATCAATGAATTAAAAGGTGACTGCTTATAATACACTGGTATTTAACTTTGAATATCCATAGGTCACAAAATGTGACACTTATGTGTGTTACCAGTTTTAGTGAGATAGATTGATTCCTGAGACACTGTTTGGAATTCAAATGTAATTTAAATGTAATGTTTCTAGATAAAAAAGCAAGGACTTTAACCTAACACATCCTAATAGTTTTAATTATATTTATTTAGAATTTTTTTTTTACCAGGAATAATACATTGAGATGTATCTTGTTTTCAAATACGTCTTAGGGACCAAGTCCAGAAAGGTATTACATAGTGTCACATTTACAGCAAAAAAATAAATAAAAAAATACATGCAGACCTTCATGCATATTTATAGAGGAAAGTTGGAGAGAGGACATACAAAGTATACAAATAAACAGAGAAAAGAACAATGTACAGTATGTATAGAAGGTTGCAATTTAATATCAAGTAATTTCTGTCTTTAGAAGTTGATAGACATTCATATTTAATGATATTCATGGATTTTAGAGGAGTGGATGATTTCACAGAATTTAGGAAGCTTTTCCACATCTGAAGAGCAAAGAAAGTGAACGCAGATCAACCTAGTTCCTTTCTGAAGTGAAACAGCTAGTAAGGGGCTGGTTCTGGAAATGAGATTGAAGGACGCGTGGAAACTAAGATCGGATAAAGAGGGATTTTTCCCAATAATTGGTTGTGCATTAAGCAAGCTAGGAGGAGAGTGCACCTGGAGGCAAGCATGCCAAAGTAACTCTTTTAACATATTGCAGTAATGTGTTATAATCACACTGGATGGCAAATTGACACAGCCATTGTTAAGAGTACAAAATGTACTGAGATAGAGAAGTGTAAACTACATCCCTTTAGTCTATGACTGGCACTAACATTTGCTGCACAGATTTGTTCCTGTACAAAAGACTCAATCCCAAGATATAGCTTTGAGGATAGCTTGTCAATATAGAGACCAAAAGACAAATTGGAATCTAGCCACATATCAAGATACTCAAAAGAATTTACTTGGGTCATGTCGTTTTATCCTCCTCGCATAAATTATGGTGTTATCAGAATACATATGCACATTTTTAATATTGCCCACCAAGGGTAGATCATTTATAAATAATGAAAACAGCTCCTTGAGGTACTTCACACATAATCAGCAACGTAAGCGGAGCATTGTTGGCAATGTACATGTTACATTCTATCATATTGGAATGAAATTTACTAGTGATATCCTCATTTATGGTCAAGCATTTAAGTGTGTTTCAAATCAAAGTTTGCAGGGTGTTTAGCCTGGGGTGATATTGGGGATCGGGTCAACAATAGAAAGAGTGCTGCAATCATCATTTTTGTGTTATGTGATCAGAGAAGTGGCAAATTCACTAAATAGTTATTGAATTCATTTGCTATTGCCATAGATGTATGTAGAAGTTCATTATGTGTTTTAGTTTGGTGGTTTTGGGGGAGGGGGTCATTCTTGTTTTTAATGATACTCCAAAAGTTGTTAGGATTGACTAGATTTCAATTCAGCTGGTCAATGAAATAATTTGTCATGGCAGGTTGGATTTGCTTTTTGTATGTGTTGTGGAAGTGTCGAAAAGCTGCTTGATCTTACTCTGTGCCAGTTTGCTTAAACTTTGACCAGAAGCATTCCTAAAATGGAATAACTCCTGGAGGTCAGCTGTAAACTCCTGGAGGACAGCTGAGACCCAGGGTAGATAGGCACCCCTTACACTCACCCTAAAAAATAGGCCATGCTTATCACAAAACAGCATGAATTCAGAGAATTTAGAAATAATCAGTTGCAGAGTCTAGATCAGGTATCGTGTTTAACCTGCTCCACAGACTCACAGAATTGCTTAATTCACTTGGAAAAGCTTGGAGATTAAACTTTCCTAAAACATCTTATAGAAATTACTTCATGAGCTGGTGTTATGAGCCCAATAATAGTGCAGACATCACTTAGTATGCTCATTGCAAGGAACCAAGAAATCCTTCAGAGGGTGGACAACCCATATGTGGGAAATGTACAATTGGAAGTATTCTGTCTTGTTCACTCCAATATCTTTTTTTTATTTTTGTATTGTTGTTAAGTCTGCCAAATTAGTGAAATGAATATTTCTTATAGCTAAAATACACCTGGAATTGTCTGATCAAACTTACGCTAAGCACTTCTTCATTGAAGGCATCAAAGAAATCCAAAGAAGCCAACCTTATGGCCTCCAGCACAACAATGTGAGTAGGTCATGGGCTGATCATCTACATTTACCTTGGTCATATCAACAATACGTTATAGTCATATATACCATATGTTTTGAGTCTCATTGAATTTTAAGCTGGAACAATCATAAAGTGAGATAAAACGACTCCATTGTATGGTATAATGAAACTGGTATCAGTATAAAGGCTGAATATGACCTTTGTAGGTTTTCTATTTCACAAAATTATCGTGTTCTTTTGGAGCACCACTTAAAAATAATACAATGCCTTCAAGGCTGCTCATGCTTGTATTCAAATGTGCTTATATGCTTTGTGTGCCACGTAATTTGGAATTACAATATTTCTATTTCTTTTCGGTTCTATACAAATATACACCTTTATAGGGTGACAAAAAAAGCCCTGGTTTAAAATCCCTGTAGTCAACATTTTATTAAAATGGTTGAAAGTTCCTGTAGGGTCCTCTGGTTCATAGTAAGCAGAGTTTTCTGTTTTCTGTCTAAGGAAGATTATGTGGAAAGTTAGTGCACAATTTAATCACTCCACATTTATTTCAGCAATTAGCCAAGTCAAATGTGTTTTGTTAAAAAGAATTAAAAAAAAAATACTGTAAAGCCAGCTCAATCAAGAAACAAATCATTGTTAACCTGAATGTATTCCAGTTTTTTTTTTTTTTTTTTATCCAATGGTGAAGAATATTTTTAGCAGGAAAACAAAACACTGTTAACAAAACAAGATATGCATTCATAAATGAGTGCATTTTAGATATACAGACAGATGCATTATATGATGACTATACAGATACATAGGGTGTTATTTATACCAACTGCCGCACATGAAAGTTTTGTTAAGTAAAAAAAACAAAAAACAACAATCACCCATTGCACATTTTTTAAATTAAATATGGCCTCTCCCATGTTTGGGAAATAGCGCCTTTCACCAAAATGGGCTTGCTAGAGGTTTGAACCTTTTCTCACTAAGAGCTTGCACTGTTGTTCCTAAACTGGAGTATGTTGGCATTCCCTGGGGATTTCTCTTTTTTTACTGCAATTTTGGTGGATCTATATAGGGTCTGAGATGTTACAGCACCCAGAGGATGGACTTATCTACACTTATATTGGAGTTGGCACCTATTTGTATTTTTTTGCTAGAGGTTGACAACCACTTTTTAGCACCTAATTTGTTTGTAAATGGGTAGCACCAGTACTAAATATGGTGAAGGTACCTGAAAGAGCGAGACCGGCATATGATATCACCACTATTTGGTATTAGTTCTGTATATTTTATACATAACGTATTTTGAATAAACATGTTTTCAAAAGAAGCCAATAATCTCCGTTTCCGTTTGCTACCCCTACCTTTGTTGGTATCCCGTTTCATGTCTGCTTTGGTTGAGAAGCAATATAATTATGTCAATTAAAATATTTACAATTTACGGTAATGAAATGGCAGCTGGCATGATGTGTGAATATCAAGGACATCATAAAACCATGTGTTTAATAATGATGTGTAGTTGTTAAACAAAAGGGCAAACTCTGTGAAGCGTGACATTGCATTAAAAACAAGTTGGGATATTTCAGGTCACAGGAACCCAACACATAAAAACATGTTACGGTTCAGTTCTTGCCAAATGAAACACTCACTGATTTATGTTTTCACAAAAAGACCTGAAAACAACAGCTATTAAAAACACTAAAGTTTCAAACACAAACTCTACTGACATGCATATAGCAATGCATGTCACATAACACCTGTTCTCCACTCCCTGCATTCGCTTCAAATTAAATGGCAAAAATATTTTAAAATTGACCTGCTGACCTTCAAAGTCTTGAACAATCGAGGACCACAGTACCTGGAAGAATTCCTGAAATTCCCTAAATTCCATCTTGCCCACTTTAGTCAGCCAACAGATCCATAAATAAAGACAAACTCAGGTTTCCGGGCATTCTGATATGCTGTATGCAAATACTGGAACTCTTTACCGCACTCAATCGGAGAGGCTCCCCAAAAAAGTGCTAATAATATTATTTTGATTTATAGTTCTAATAAGTATTTATGCAGGAAGAGTACATTCAGATATTCTCTGGCTTTAAGTACATCCTAGAGATTTTGTTTTATTCCAGAATCCAGGGGATGTTACTATTACCCAATTTAATAGCACTCATTTTATCTACCTTGTAAGGATAAAGGGCTGAGTAAACTCTGTCTGGAATTGAAACTGCACCACTGAGAGTTAAAAGATTGTACAGGTGATGCAATGACCCACCTATAGATATAATAGCTGACCAGAGACAGCTCTATACTTTGTGAGGCTTTAGGTGAAACTTGAACATGAGACACTCACTGACACAGCACCGCCACTGCACCCATTTAGCACCTACAAGTACTTGGCAACTGCACCAATACTACACCCACAAGTAGTTAGCCTTGTTCCATCTCTGCCCAAACAACATGCCAGTGTCATATTTGATCCCATACAGCTTCCCAGTGCATCTTATCCCCAAACAACTTATTACTGCCATCTCTGACCTTCAACAGCTTTTCAAATGCCATATCTTTGCCCAAGAAGCTCATCAGGGCCATCATTGTCCTTAAGCAACCTGTCAATGTCATATTTGTGCCAAAACATCTTATCAGTGCCATATTTGTGCCCTTGCATCTAATCAATGCCATCAGTGTCCCCAAACAGGTAATCACTGCTATCATTGTCCTTAAACATGACACTGTCCCCAAATAGCTTGGCAGGGCCATATATGTCCCCAAACAGCTTATTACACACACTCAGCCAGCACACACTTATTCATATACACATTCACTCACAGACACACTATGTGAGTGAGTCAGTGCATTTAAGACCTGTCACATATTTAGTATATATGTTAAGATATATAAGCTTCCATATCCATATGTGCATAAAACACACATATGGAATTTATTGAGGCAATTTTGTTATGAGAAAAAATAAATATTAACAAGAATACCAGTCAATGCTTGTCTTATTTTAAATATATTAAATTAAAATGCATTGATTCAAAGCCATCAGAGATATGAACATACTGTATGGATCCCATTATTGGAATAACCAACCAAATATTTAATTCCAGTTGAGAAAAAGCTCTACACAAAACAAGAAAAACTATTTTTTTATATTCCAACTTGAAAAAGGTAAAACACAACCTTTGTTAAACTCTGCATTAAGACACTATAAAAGTATAATTTATTTACAACAAAGTGATAAGTGATAACAGAAAGGTATGCATAAAACGTGCTTTGGGATAAGCAAGTGGTACCGAAAATAATGATTAAAATCAATATCTCCTACAATTTCTTTTAATATGGTGGAAATTGGAAACCATTAAAGCAGCATTGCTGTTTAGGTATTACTGAGTGATTTATTTTTAAGATTGATATTTGCTGTTACAACAGGGTATGGTAGTATTCTGGGGTCTCTGATGAAATATTATTGAGAAAATTACCCATGTAAAAATAGGATTTATATATATATATATATATATATATATATATATATATTCAGTTACAATAGGATCCCAGATAATGATACTATACATGTCCTCTTAGAAGCAGGTGAAGAATGTAAGCTGATGATTCTAAATATTACTATGTAGCCAATATACAGGTTCCTGCCCAGTGTGTTGAATTCTCTTTAACTGACCACAATAGAGGAGCAGAAATTAAAATTACAAGGATTAGTCAAGCACAAGTACAGAGCCAGACAAATTTCTAGGGTTACGCCCTTTAGATATTCCTTCTGACTTATAAGTAAGCTAATTTCTGTTCTCTAAAAGTCTCAACAAAATGCACAAATCTCTACTGCAAAATAAGATATGCAAATAACACATGCAAGCACAGATTTATTAAGACTGTCAGGGTTGCAACTAAGAGGGCATTTTGTAAGTAAACTGCAAAAGCTCATGGATTGTTCTGTAAATTCTAAAGACAGACTCACTTTTAGCCAACCATTATATCTAATATAGATTTAATTTAAACCAAAGGTAAAGTTAGATTAAGTTGTTTCTCAGTTGTGGATCATTTGTCTTTGATCACTGAAGGATTTTAAAGTATTGATGCATAAATTTCTGGATTAAGAACATTAACACAGCTCAATTAAGTATTTGACTAAAATCAGGGATTACATATTGCATTACTGTAAGGCATTTAATAAAAGGAACCAATTCACATGATCAGCACTATATATGAATGTGTGTGTGTGTGTGTATATATATATATATATATATATATATATATAAATATATATATATATGTTTGATTTTCAATCCTGAGCTCAAATAGGTCATGCATGTGTTGATAGACAGATATATCTCATTTCAAAGTACAAATGTGTGAAGGTCCATATAACATTATTAAATTATCTGTCACAAAACCGGTCATAAATAATTTTGGTAGCCAGTCCTGCCCTGTTGTCTTGGAGAATCTGATATATTTGCTGGCTTATGCTTGACTGGATTGAGATTTGGTGAATTTGGAGGCCAAGTCAAGACCTTGAACTTGTTGTGTTCCTCAAACCATTCCTGAACCATTTTTGCTTTGTGGGTAGGTGGTACGTGTCAAAGTAACATCCACATGAATGGCAGGACCCAAAGTTTCCCAGCAGAATATTGCTCAAAGCATCACACTGCCTCCACTAGCTTGCCACCTGTCAGTTGTCAGATTGTTATGGCTGATCAGTGTATATACATTTACATGCAAATGTGTCATTTTAATTGAGTTTACAATAATATATTACCACACATAAAACTAATATCTATCTATCACACATAAAAGGGTGAGGGGCTATGGACTATGTACTGATAAATGAGGACAGACTGTAAAATATTTATTTATATGTTGCCTTGAATAGTTGGCATGAAATAGCATTTTTAAGACCAATAAAACACTTTGTGTTATTCTGTACATTCACCAGCCCATTTACATAACAGAAAAGAAAACAGTTAAACATACAGAATAGGCATAACATATCCCAGAAGTGCAGGAGTGGTGCATATAGTGCAAACTCTCAACGTTTGTCGGGCATTAGTATTGTAAACTGGCTCACACTGTGACAATATGTGCCACTTTTATACATAACCCATGTATTATTTAAAATATAGACTAGTGTGAATTAAAAGACACATCAAGAAAACATATTTAGTATAGTGATCTTAAAACAAACCAAATGCTATACCTATTCAAAATGCAACAGAGATTAGCCATCAGTAACAATACTTCATTTAAGAGATGTGTTTTTATATCTAGTAATTATTTTGAGATTTAGATACTCTGATAATCTGTAAATAAATGTCACGACTGGGAAGAATGTGGTGTTGTTAATCTAAATCACAAAGCATTGTTATGCATAGAAAGCAACCACACAAGTTCTCACCCCAGCTGGTCTGCCATCCGAAGCTGTTACTATCAGAATGTAACGATCTGTACTTTCCCTGTCCAGTATCTTGGCCAAAACCAAAAGTCCAGAGCTGTAAAAGACAAAGAAAGGAACATATAGCCACATCATAATAATGTTTGTTTATTTTTCTTAGTTGATAAGCATATATTGGTTTTCTAATAAGGAAAAGCTTTTATAATTCATTAAATGTACATTATGCAACCTGTTCTATAATAACTAAAAATACAACTTACTGTGGACAAGTTAAAACATGACTGTAGAAAACAAATTATGATTAATTCAAATATTGCATCAAGTGTAGATGTTTTAAATCTAAATGATTTAACAAAATAATTCAAAATACATTTATTGAGCCCTCTTTGCTCTGTAAAGTTCTATTAGGGCATGGACATGTTGTTTGGCATCTTGGTTCTTGGATGCAATCTTTCAATTAAAATAAGTATATTTTTGTCTACGGTTGTCATTTAAGGGTCTAATACATTCTTCTAGATAGCCCATCCATTTAGTTAAAGGACAACTTAACTCCTATACATAAGCACAAGTTAAAAATGTAGTGCCCCTAGTCTGAGGATAAACTGGCATGTACTTGTGATAGTACCTGCCAGATTATCCTCTGACCGGCAAGTACCATGTTTCCCTAGGAAGCAGGCAGCTCAGCCAGGTAGGCGACTGTCTCTCTCTGCTAGTGGAAAGACAAATCGTATTCAAAAGGAATCAACAGAGGGGGCACTAATTAATTCCCCTTTATTGAAAACAAGGGTCTCTTTCTGCTGGTGCAGAGATAATCCTCATCTCTGTGCAGACCCAGCACTAGCCACTTGACCAGCTACTGCCTCAAATCTGAGGAAGAGCCAAGAGCAAACCCATGTGTATCTGTAAAGATTTACTTCAGAGCAGTGTACTCTCTTTTTTTTTAACCCTTTCTTTCTTTTTGGGAAGTAAGGGTTACACAGATATGTGTCTTTGTAATTAGGAATAATACTTTATGTTTGATGTACTTTCAGCTCACGTCATTATATTTAACCTTACTAACAGTATTGAGCAATTTGCCATTGATTACAGGAAGCAGCAACATTACTTAATTAAATGATTTTTTTTACAATAGAAGGGAATTAATTCATGAATAACAAAAGATGAATGCTGATTTTCTTTAAATCAGTGGGTGGAATTTTTACATCCAGTACACAAGATAGATTTCATGTATTAGGGTACATCAACACTAATGAGGTGCTCAGGGCTATGCTCTCTCTCTTTAGCACCCATGTGCTGAGCTATTTGTGCCTAAGTGCTCTGTCTTTGTGAGTGTCTGCTTTAGTGATATACAAAGCTCTTGAATGGGGAAGAGGTAGGAGCCACATAATTAGCAAAAATCTGAAAAGCCACTGCACAATTACTGTACTATTCAAAATAAAATTAGTCATCTTGGATAAGATAAGATCTATATTCTTCTTACTGCTTACAACTAACAATATGCAATACTTATGTTCATTATTTTATAATTAGTGTCTGTGTATACAAATAGCTAATAGCAATAACAATGGGAGAATGCGATGTCTTTAGTGTTATATGTAAATAACACGCATCAACATGTAATTTTGAATACATTTTTTTAATTAGGTTTATCTATATATAGTAAATATTGCAGTACTAACCTCCCAATTGCCTGAAAAGTCTATAACCAAAACCAATGACATTTTAGGAAGTAGATAGAACCTGGTCAAGGGAGGCTGCAGTGAAACCTTACTGGATCCACCCTGACTTTAATGTGTTGCCATGGAGGCCGAGCAATAACCTATCAGAACCAGAGGTGCTTAGGAAACCTGTAGTGGCTACATGACTATGTTAACAAACTGATACTTTCTGTACAAACCAATTATGCTTCAGCATGTATTAGCTTCATATCTCTGTTTCTGTAATTGTATTTATTATGGACTAATAAAGTAATTTTGCTACATTTGGGCAACAGGGCTACTTATTTCCAGAGTTGCTGACGTTGAGTGCTATAGTGTTGTTTTCGTCTAAAGGACACACACACAGCCGAAACACAGACTTCAGACATCTGCTATTAGAACTGAGTGAGCTGGAGATCAAACTTGTGGGGTCATGCTACGTTGCATTATATTATTCTGTGTCCAGTAACCCCAAACACTGTAGGCCCAGCCCCCTTTGTGTCTCAGAAGTCAATGCCACCAAGCAGGGATTCAATTTCACTGAATAATAAATCCTCAAACTTGCGGGGTCATGCAACGTTGTGTGACATCATTCAGCATCATGTAACCACCCAAAGAAATTGTAGGCCAAGCCCCCTTTGTATTTCAGGAATCATTGCCATCAAAGTTGACAAGCAGTGTGCACATTCATTGTCAGTGAATTAAGAACCCATAATTCCCAGTGGTTTGAAAAACATAGAAACACACAGCTGGCTGTGTCTGGAAGGATCAGCTGCCTATTGGACTTTCTTTTTTCATGCAACTCATTCATTGTGGACTAGATTGTTTGATTTTTAATTGCTTTAAATTCAACTATTCACACATTTGCTATCAGGAGATTAAGCTGTTTTCAGATAACTCCTTTTATTACAAGAACCTAAAACACACACTAATGAGATGAATATCCGTTCCTTACCCACTGACCCAGCATAATGCCATGCTACACCTAACAGGAGACTAGAATTGGATCATAGCAAATGCTAATCTGAATATCACACAGAAGGTAGCAAAATGTGACAGTTATCAGCTTAATTGCAAATCCCTGTGATGGTAAAAAAATAAAAAAACATTAGTACTATTTTTGGTGTCAGTCCTTACAGTGCCTATTAGCTATTATCCTGGTTCAGAATAAAGATGATGTTTCAAAGTTATTGTGACTGCTTTGAAAATATGCTCTTTTCTTTACAAAGCAAAAATGGATTTCCATATCCTACATAGGTCAAACAATCTGATGCATAATAGGTGTTTTTCCTTACTAGCTGCATCTGCAAGCAGTGCTTGTGTAAATTGTAGGTTAACTTCATATTGTATCTTTATAGCCTGTTTCTTAGACACAGCAATCTAAGTACAGATCAACATGATTTGTACACTAAAGGATACTGATTTGTATTTACAAAGTGTTATAGGAGTTTGGAAAAAGTACTAAATTTTGAAACAAGAAATATTTCCAGCTTTAAAATATGCATTTCAATGTAACAATAGATCTTTCATGATATTGGCATGCATAGAATTGGTAGCTTTGTTCTAGAACCAGCTGGCAGAAAAGTAGTATGAATAATGTACTTACACAATAAAAGTTTTAAAACTTTTATTATACAAAACTACTGTAAAATAGATTTACAGTTAAAGGGACTGCCACCTAAATATTCCTTGTGCTGTGAATGTTAAAAATAAAAATTATGAAAAATAATCTATACATTGTGTTAACACAATTAAAAGCAAATGCACACATTAATAGAAAATGAACAAAACTCATCGGCCATCATTTTTTTTAATATGCATTACAATTATGCATTACAATTAATAATGCACACCGTCCAGCTTTGCATGGGACAGTCCTTATTATGGGGGTCTGTCTGGTTGCTCTCTACCTCTGTCTTGATTTTTGGGACAGAGGTAGAGTTTGGTTGGACAGCAGGATTCAGAACCACACTCCTGCAGTCCTGATCTGATTCCCCAGTGTATGGGACACAGAGGAAGGTGTACTAGGGCTGACACTTGAGCTCTCCAGCTCCACCTCCCAAAGATCTGATTTTCTGGGGGCAGAAATTGGGAGGTATGTAAATATCTATTTTGGGTAAGGGATTATAAAATGTGCCTTTGCACCAGCACCTATGTCATCCTCTGCACCCCCATAGACTCCTGCGTTCCTAAGTAAGTCAGAGATAGTATAAAGTGTATATGCTGGAGGTACATCCATATCTCTCAGGCTTCTATTAGTGCACAGCTGGTCAGGAGGTATTTGCTCAACCAACCCTATTGTCATGATATGGCGGTGCTATGCTGCTATTGCATACAATTCAGCAAAATGCAAGAACACAGGAGAAGAAAAAAATCTGGTATTTTTTTTCATAATTAAACAAAAAAAATGGATGTTGTGACAGCTACCAGAAACCAGATAACCTTAAACAGTCAATGAAACTAATTTAAAAATATGAATTGTATTTAAAAAAAAATGCTTATATTCAAACATAGTTTATAACAATAAACTAGCTAAAATTATACAGGGCTGTCTGCAAGTCACTGTTATGTTGATAGGGAAGTTTATTAGCAAATTAAATCTTCAGAAATGTGAATAATTTTGAAAAGGGATTAGCTTACCTTACAGAAAGATTAAATACTCTCTGAGGATCTCCGTTTTGAATCAAATATGTAATTGGATCTCCTTCTCTATCAGTGGCCTGCAAGAAATAAAACATCTGTAATGATGCATACATGTTTTACAATGCAATATAGTTCACTATCCTAAATGAATACATGAAACCACAAAAAGTATGATTTAAAACTGATTAATATAAAAGGTTAAAAGGCAGGTTCAAATCTACCTTAAAGGACAACTGTTGCAAAAAATTAAGTTATATGTAATTGAAAGATTGCATCATGATTATGCAGTTTAAATTGAAATGCTTCGATGAAAGAATACAAATAATACCTTACTGGGCCTCTCTGCTCCATATCACTATCATTGGGCAGACATGTTGGTTAGATTCTTGGATCAGATGCATGAAGATCTGACCTAAGATGTCTGCCTCCTGATAGAGCTACATGAAGGGCTCAATAACTATATACAACTTTATGCAGTAGACATTGCTTACCTAGATTTCAGTAAGGCTTTTGACACTGTCGCACATAGAAGGCTTATCAATAAACTGAAATCTTTGAGTTTGGATTTCAATATTGTTGAATGGATTAGACAATGGCTGAGTGACAGGCAACAGAGGGTTGTAGTCAATGGGGTACCGTATTTGCTCGATTATAAGACGACCCTGATTATAAGACGACCCCCCAAACTTTGTATATCCCTTTAGGAAAAAAACTAAAAGCCTGAATATAAGACTACCCTATAGGAAAAAAAAAAGTTTAACTTGTATATATGTAAATTGCTTTTTAATATTTAATAAAAAATTGATATTATACAAATGCATTTCTTGTTTTTATTTCCTTGCGGCCTCTCCCCCCCAGCGTAGTCTCTCTCTCTATCTCCCCCCTCTCTCCCCTAGTCTCTATCTCCCCCCTCCCTCCCCTAGTCTCTCTCTCTCTATCTCCCCCCTTCCTCCCATAGTCTCTCTCTCTCTCTCTCTATCTCCCCCGTCCCTCCCCTAGTCTCTCTCTCTCTCTATCTCCCCCCTCCCTCCCCTAGTCTCTCTCTCTCTCTATCTCCCCCCTCCCTCCCCTAGTCTCTCTCTCTCTATCTCCCCCCTCCCTCCCCTAGTCTCTCTCTCTCTATCTCCCCCCTCCATCCCCTAGTCTCTCTCTCTTTATCTCCCCCCTCCCTCCCCTAGTCTCTCTCTCTTTATCTCCCCCCTCCCTCCCCTAGTCTCTCTCTATCTCCCCCCTTTCCCTGGTGGCTAGTGGGGGTAGCTGGGGGATGTCTGCACGATACGTGCAGACATCCTCCATGCTGCCCGACACCTCCATCTATTATGACGGACAGCTGGTCCGTCATAATAGACGGAGGTGTCGGGCAGCATGGAGGATGTCTGCACGTATCGTGCAGACATCCCCCAGCTGCCCGCTTTTCCCTGGTGGCTAGTGGGGCAGCAGAGGATGTCTGCGTGATGAGCGCAGACCTCCCCTGCTGCCACCAAGCACGCTCGCCGGGACTTCTGTGACGAAAGCGGAAGTACCCGGCTTCTTCACAGAAGCCCCGGCAGTCGTGCCGGGCGGAAGCAGGGGAGTCTGCGCTCATTGCGCAGACATCCCCTGCTGCTAGAGAGGGGGATCCAGGTCCCCTGCAGCTCTGCTGGGGACCTGGATCCCTGTCTTATAATCTGACCTCAATTTGAGGTCAGATTATAAGACGACCTCGAATGTAAGACGAGGGGGATTTTTCAGAGCATTTGCTCTGAAAAAAACCTTCTCTTATATTCGAGCAAATACGGTATATTCGATGCAAGCTCTTGTTACTAGTGGGGTACCTCAGGGATCTGTTCTTGGACACCTTCTCTTTAATATTTTTATTAGCGATATTGCAGAAGGTCTTGTTGGCAAAGTATGTCTTTTTGCTGATGATACAAAGATTTGCAGCAGGGTTGATATTCATGGAGGGATAAGCCAAATGGCAAATGATTTAGCTAAACTAGAAAAATGGTCAGAGCAGTGGCAACTGACATTTAATGTGGACAAGTGCAAGATTATGCACCTTGGGCGTAAAAACCCAAAAGCAGAATATAGACTATTTGGTACAGTCCTAACCTCAACATCTGAGGAAAGGGATTTAGGAGTTATAATTTCAGAGGACTTGAAGGTAGGTAGGCAATGCAATAGAGCAGCAGGAAATGCTAGCAGAATGCTTGGTTGCATAGGGAGAGGTATTAGCAGTAGGAAGAGGGAAGTGCTCATGCCATTGTACAGAGCACTGGTGAGTATTGTACGCAGTACTGGAGACCGTATCTCCAGAAGGATATTGATACTTTGGAGAGAGTTCAGAGAAGGGCTACTAAACTGGTTCATGGGTTGAAGGATAAAACTTACCAGGAAAGGTTAAAGCATCTAAACATGTATAGCTTGGAGGAAAGACGTAACAGGGGGGATATGATAGAAACATTTAAATACATAAAGAGAAATAAACACAGTAAAGGAAGAGAGTGTATTACTTTACTGAGAGGGTTGTGGATGTATGGAATAGCCTTCCAGCAGGAGTGGTAGAGGTAAACACAGTCAAGTATTTTAAGCATGCGTGAGATAGACACAAGGCTATCCTAGCTATAAGACCGGGAACGGGGGACTAATAAAAGTACTCAAAAAAAATTTGGGCAGACTAGATGGACCGAATGGTTCTTATCTGCCGACACATTCTATGTTTCTATGTTTCTATTTGTATTCTTTAATTAAAGCATTTCTATTTAAAAATGCCTACACTTGTTCAATATTTCAGTTAAACATGAAAGTCGTTGCTGACCGTGGTCCTTTAATCAGAGGCCACATTGAAGCCTTAACTGACAGCTTTCCAAATTATGCCATTTTTGTCTGATAAGCAATCACCATACATGTGTTAACTTGGCAGAGAAAGTTAGAGGGATATCAGGAACACATAACTATTATCCTATTATGCCAAGCTTTTTTATTTTCTCTCTAACAAAATGCACCAAACAAACAGTCATTTCCCACTTCCTTACCATTCATGGCATGAGAAGTAATGCTAATCTCTGGTGGTGTGAATAGAGGCAGGATGCTAGGATGTCATACTCAACATTCTGCACCCACTTACAGCCGAGCAGCTCAACATATTTTCTTCTGGTTTCAAATTTTCCTTCTACAGTTCCATAAAGCAAGCTAAACCAACCAACATATAAATAATTTACACAGAATACCATAACAATATATCAAATATCTCTAACTTGAAAGAAATTGTTTTATAAAAAGAAGATAAATCCACCCTACTTTATGCATGTCTTTGGTTGGTTATAACATATAATCATCACTGTGTTTTAAAAATAGCATCTGTTTCCATGCTGTTGTGACAGTATATGTTTGGTGTATAGCTTCACCAGAGTTGGGGAGGCTGGCAATGTATATTCTCCATTAGAGAACATCAAAGAGTCCTTTTAACTTTTGTCGAGGAAATTCTAGTATAATATAATAAGTGTCATTTCTTTCCCTCTCTTATATTGTCAAAACAAAATTGGACAGAAACAGCTTACCATCTGCATAATTAAAGTACTCTTGCAAACAAAGGAATTGTAAAAGCTTGTCATTGAATGCATGTCAATGTCAGTTTTATAGAAATACTCAGCTAAAAGTTAAAGTCTTGTTATATTTCCTATGTAATGAGTGCTTGTAAAATGCAATTAAACTAGCAGCATTTTTATGAGTGGATTATAAGTGGAGCCTCTATACACAGTATTTCTAAAGGTGCATGTGGACAGTTACGAGACGTGTGATAGTTAGTATACATGACCATGACACCTTTCTCTACTTAGTTTCCACTATGGAATTTTTCAGTTCTCTTTCCTTAGACATTGCACTTGCTCCCCATGGAGAGTGCACTCTTATGACACAATTTTCAGAAAGAAAGCGTCATACACAATTCATTGTACAGACTAAATGCAAACTCAGAATTGACTCCCAACTCTATACTTCTTCTGTATGAAAAAATTGAAGGATGTTTAGCTGCATTTAAACTGGGTTTATTTATTTGGTTTATTGGTAACTCTTGGCAGGTTTTACCCACCATATTGAGTTCAATATTACGACTTGCAAAGTTTAAGCTGGACTTGGTATGAATTTGAACCCTGCTGCCCAACAAACCCTGGCAATCCCCTTGGAAAAAAAGGGACTTTCCTTTTAAAAAAGGGTAAAGTTCTCAACTATGTTTTATGTTAAAATGTCTCTTGTGAAGTCTTTAGTCTCAAGGTAATAAAATAGACTCTCCATAATCTGCACCTCATATGGATGATCTTCAATCAATATTAACATCTAAATGAAAAAAAACTCAGAGGTACCTCCTCCTAGTACAGGCAATATTTAATAGGAATAATAAAGAATATAAAATATTCCAAATTTTACTCACATTATTAAAATCGCTTTAATGCAAACATACCAGTGCTCCTACTCTGAGGAATTAGGTAGATAAGATTTTACTATTTACTGAATTACCATACATCTCCTAAAATAAATAGTACCACAATAGCTAGCACAGCTACATGTTAAAATACACCAAAAAGGTTGTGCAGATTTAAAAACATGTAGAAAAGAAGATACATTGTTGAAACCTATGGAACAAGGTTATTTTTTAAGGCTTATTGGATTAGCTAATCATGAGAACTAACCAAGAAGTTACTTTGTCCACTGGAACTGGAAAAGGACAAGATGTGTAAAGGAAAAATGCATTGATGTATCCTGTCCCAGTTCTGGTAGCTGACAGGTATTTGAAGTAAAATCACATATTCTGACCAGAGAAGAGCTTGCACATGGACAGTCTTGAGAAAGTCAGAAGCAGGGCCGGCCTTAGGGGTGTGCGACCTGTGCGAGCTCACAGGGCGCAACACCCCAGGGGGCGCCGCCCGCCATCTTAAAAAAAAAAAGTAAAAAAAAAAAAAAAAGTTTTAAAAGAAAAAAAGCTGGTAGTGGCACTGGCTGGGGGAGATCAAAAGATCCCCCCTCACCTGCCCTCTGCTCGGCATGCTCTGCTGTGTCGGGGAGGGAGCGGAGCTAACCGGCTGAGCGGTGTAGCTCCGCCCCCACCCTGTGAAGCAGAGAAGCTCCTGCTTCACGGGGAGCTGCAGGCAGCAAAAGAAAGTGCTGCTCGGCTCCTGCATTAAGCATGGGGAGCCGAGCAGCACTTTCTTTTGCTGCCCACAGCTCCCCGTGAAGCAGACGCTGCTCTGCTTCACAGGGTGGGGGCGGAGCTACACCGCTCAGCCAGTTAGCACCGCCCCCTTCCCTGATCAACATTTGCAGGGAGGGGGGGGGGGAGAGGCAGACTGAACAGGGGGAGGGGGAGAGAGAGAGACAGACAGAACAGGGGGAGAGAGAGACAGACAGAACAGGGGGAGGGGGAGAGAGACAGACAGACAGAATAGGGGGAGGGGGAGAGAGAGACAGACAGAACAGGGGGAGGGGGAGAGAGAGACAGACAGAACAAGGAGAGAGAGTCAGACAGAACAAGGGGAGGGGGAGAGAGAGAGAGAGAGACAGAACAGGGGGGAGTGAGAGACAGAACAGGGGGAGAGAGAGACAGAACAGGAGGAGGGGGAGAGAGACAGACAGAACAGGGGGAGAGAGAGACAGAACAGGAGGAGGGGGAGAGAGAGAGACAGAACAGGGGGAGAGAGACAGAGAACACGGGTGTCTGGGGGGGGGAGAGACAGAACACGGGTGTCTGGGGGGGAGAGACAACGGGGGGGGGACAGAACAGGGGGGGGGGACAGAACAGGGGGAGGAGAGACAGAACAGGGGGAGGGGGGAGAGAGACAGAACACGGGGGTCTGGGGGGGAAAGACAGAACAGGGGAGGAGGGGAGAGGGAGAGAGAGAAAACAGGTATGGGGGAGTTAGAGCGAGACAGACGTGGCAAGGAAGAGGGAAGGGACACATACATGGGGGGCGCCACGGGGGAAGCCCGCACAGGGCACTGGGACACTTAAGGCCGGCCCTGGTCAGAAGCAAGAGCCACCAAACGCATTGACGCATTTATATAATAGTTCAGGAAATCTGGCGGAAATGAGGTCACTGAGTGGTTAGCTATATATCGCCATACCAGAATTTCTATCTGCTTTATCACAGAGTTCTCAGACTGGGGGTATTGATGAGTTTCCATAAAAGAGATTGTGATTTTACGTAGCCATTTATATCCATATATTATTCATATTAAATATTATTTTCACTAGGATAAGGCACCTCTGTGTTTTTTTTAGATCATGCATTATACCGTATTTTATTGAATATAAGACAAGATTTTTTTCAGAGCAAATGCTCTGAAAAAGACCCCTCGTCTTATCCCCCTCGCTGCTGCCCGGCACGTTCCGTCCGGACTTCTAGGATGAAGCCGGGACCTTCCTCTAGGTCAACGTAGGCTCTTTGAGCTTCACTAAGCAGAAAAGGTGCAACTATGCTGGCCTATTGAGTGTGAGGCCAATTGCTCTCTGATTGCAGTTCGCTTCCACATTTTCTTGCGGCGTCATCTCATGCAGATACTGATTTGCACAGATTGGTTTTGAACGGCTGCTCTGCTCATCTGTGGTAGCTTGTGAGAGGTGTTGAACAATTTCCTTCAGGACAGTCCTATGCTTCTAATACAGCCCCCATTTGAGCAGTTATCAGCCGGTTGGTTTCTTGTTGCATGCAGTAAGGCCTTTAAAATATCCTCACTGATGATACAGGGTTCCAAACAGTAAATATCTCACTTCTGACACCACATTTGGTAGGGTGGCCGCTCCTTTGACAACAAACTCCAAGCACAAGCATTCAGATAAAAGTGACATGACCTTTTGACCTAGTCTTTCCCTTGCTGACAAGGGCTGTTTTGACATTTCTGGGATGTTTGTGTTTAGCTGTCATTTTCTTTTCTCTCACTTGCTGTACCCACACAAAATGTATGTTGTTTTTATCACCATAAGAAGGGCTTTCATTATGTACCAATATGTTCATCATATCTTACTACAAGAAAATCATAAAATATGATGAAAAAAATGTAAAAAACACTTTTTCTAAATTTGACCTATAAAATAATTTACACAAATACAATCATTAAAAAAGACCCCAGCTAAATAGTTTCTTAATTTTGTCCCCAGTTCAGAAATATGCTTGTTTGCATGTATTTCTGCAGTTTTCTGCAAGTTATAGGGCAAAACCCATAAAATAGTGGGGGGTTTTCTACAGTGACCCCAACCCGTACCCTAAATTTAACCCTAACGCTTACCCTTAATTTATTCTAATTATTATTTAATTATAACCCAGTCCCTTATGCTAACCCTAATTTAATTGTTAATCCAGTTCCCAGTTACAAACAATATGATATCACAGACTTTTACACAGGTTTTCAAGCAATACATTTTTCTGGCAGAGTCTCAGGGCCTCAGGCTTATCCGACTCCTCTCTCCCTGTTATTAGACTCCCCTCTGCTTTCAGAGGCTGACCTTTAAGCATTGCATTCCAGGTCAATTAACTTCGCCTGAAAAAGCTGCACCTATTAACCCTTTCATGCTGGGAATAGAGAGTGCTCCAATCTGCTGCTTACATAGAAAACTTCTCTAACTCTGCCACAAGACATATATATGATGGTATGGTATGTTTTAGCTATGGAAACATACTTCTCAGAAGAGTGACAAAACAGTTTATTTTTAACATTTTAACATTTTCTATTTTCTTTATGTATGTAGAAAGCTTAAGAACACTTCTAATCATTTACTCTATAACAATCAGCATGTTTTGTGAAATGTGGCATACCTGCAAATTTAAAAGGACTGCCCCAATCCTCATAGCTTCACTGATTTCAAGGCTATACATCAACTGGGCAAAGCGTGGAGGGCTTTGGTTATTTGGTGGTAAAACTTCAATGTAAACCGTGGTGATGGAACTCCTGTAATTAACCAGAAAAACTTATATGCAAGGCAAATGACAAACAAATATCAGCAACTTAATCAATGTGACAGATAAAGTAGAATTTATTTTAGACAGAAATGTATTTAATAGTGGATCTACAATTTGTAATATCATTTAAAGATGCTTTATTATACATAATTATCCTTTTAGTTAACATGAATATATATGGAATTAATTTGAATGTATCTCATTGTAAAATAGACAGAAATAATTAAATAAATAAAACTCTGCTACTTTGGCCTTGTTTGAAATTGCTTTGTCAATTCCCTGAAATTTCATGTTTTAATAAATAAAGACTTATGTTAAAATCCCATTATAGAACCAACATTAGCCATAAAAATACAACTAAATATATATTAAGATTTTTGTCTACACAGTACATGTAGTGGGTTATTCACTAAAAGGAGAGTTGCAGGTGAGTTGAGGTGAGATAAGGTGAGTTGAGGTGACATGCACATTTCATCTCACCAATAAACCTGGTGAATTTCTCCTGCTAAGAAGGTGAAACTAGCAACTAAATAATCAAACAAAACGATGTAGTTATATTTCTTTTATTTTATTCACTCTTGACAGGGCATTCGTTTTCCCCACATAAATACTATATCTGATGCGGATTATAACTATTCTTTAACATTCTGACGATACCTTTCTCGCCAGCAGTGTTCCGTGTAGCTCCGCCTAACTCTGCCCACCCTTCCTACAGCATCATTCTGATAGACGGATACACCTTCCGTCTCAGCCAATCTACGGCTCGTATCCTCCCACTTGATTTTCATTGGCTGTACAGACTCAAGCCAATTACACAGCATCTCTATTTAAACGCTTCATATGTTCAGTCCCGTTTATGCCCCTGACAAAGCCGCCACGGCAAAACGCGCGTCGGGCGTTTTTTCTTTTCTTTTCATTTTTTCTATTTGTTCATATCCTGCCCTAATTTATTCCTACATTGCCTACCTGTCATTGTGTGGCTTTATTATCTGTGCATCCCCCGCTTTTCACATTCTCTCTATATTGTGATTTACCACTAGAACAGGAATTATGTGACATTGAGACTAGGGTAGGGATACCCATTACTCTCCATCATTGTTATCCACTCTTTCTACATACTTTATACTTTGGAGCTGTATGGGATACTATATATCTTATAAGCTGCAAACTTCCTATAGAAAGGTGTTTATTATAGGGCATTTATTCTATTTATTTATTTAATTTAATTATTTAAGTGTTTTTCTTTATCTATTCACTTGTGGTTTTTTTGGTTAATATTATTTATTATTTACTATTCTTATTTATTATATTTTTTTGAGAGTGGTATGATATATGATTCTAATATATCTTACTTACCTTACCGTTTTCTTCATTATATTTACTATTGTATGTGTGTGTGTGTGTGTGTGTGTGTGTGTGTGTGTGTGTGAACCATCTACTAGGGTTTAATACACCTGTGCCTGTCTATCGATATATATATATATATATATTTTCTGCCTGAGGCACACTCTTGTCTCTCATGCTGCTGGTGGTTTTCCACCTTCTTTTTTAATATATAACAAAATAAAATTGTTGTTTTAAGTGTTTTTTCTCTTTGCCTAATATTTACATTTCGGGTTACCCCCGGCCATTTATAATATGTATCTTTACTTTGTATTATAGTATTGTCAGTTATTTATTGATTTATTCTTAACCTTTGAAAGTTTAACTTCTCCAGAGTAAACCCATTGTGCATCTTAACACCTTAGTGACAAGACATTTTGACCTTGACTTTCCCTTGGTGACAAGGGCTGTTTTTACATTTCTGGGGTGTTTGTGTTTAGCTGTAATTTTCTTTTTTCTCACATACTGTACCCACACAAATTATATGTTGTTTTTATCGTCATAAGAAGGGCTTTCATTAGATACCATTTTGTTCATCATATCTTATAATTTACTACAATAAAATACAAAAAAAACACTTTTTCATGGTAGTTGCCGGTCAGAGGATAAACTGGCATGTACTATCAAAAGTATATGCAAGTGCATCCTCACACTAGAAAAAACTGATTTTTTTAACTTGTGCTTCTAGATTAAAAGCACAAGTGAAAAATAAAGTTTAGTAATCCTTTAAGAGATATATATATGCATTTGTACATTGTATTTATTAAATAATAGAATATGTGTTTTAGTTCCTGTTTTTCCTCTTTTATATTAAAAAAATATCTAATTTACAGAATTCCTAATCTCTTAGCATAACTACATTTACATCTCTCCGAATGGCTGAAAAGAGTCCTTACGGATCTGTTTTTAAAATGTTTAATACCCATAATTTAATATTATGTCCAGGGGCCCAAGAAGTGGTTGAAAATAAGCAGAATAGGATACGTATAAAAAAATATGTATGGAAAAAAGTTCACATTACTTGAGTTTACCTTATTCTTTTTAACATCCAAATCATAAGTGACAGGACAAATGTGTTTGCTAATGAAATACTATTTTGTATAGTTTATGTTTTGGAATATTATATCTTACCGTCTCTGAGCTGCAGGTGCATTGTCAGATGCCTTTACAGTTAATGCATAGGACTCCCCGACAGACAAAGTGATTCCAGGAGTAATTGTGATGACCCCAGTTCTGCCATTAATAACAAACTGTCCCTGAGATCCAGCTAAGATTTCATACGTGATCTGCCCATTAATTCCTTCATCGGCATCGACAGCTGTGAGCTGGAGATTAAAATGAACAAAAAATATTAATACACAGATATATTGTTAATGCATAATTTAGTTAATCTGCGTTGCTGAAAATTCAACTTTTTGATTAAACCCATATGCATCTCCTACTAAACATATATACTGTTAAATGTTATAATATAATATGTATTTTAACCAGCACTTAGAAGTTAGAATATACCAGTGCCATTAAATGGGGGAAAAAACACGCTGATGAAAAACTAATTCTCTAGAGAATGTTCTTCTAAGAACCTTCGTTGTAATAAGCAGCTTTCACTTCCTTAGTGAGTCTCTTTTGTCTCAACTTCTAGTCTTATTATAAGGGTTTTAAAATTAACTTGCATTTGTCGGTTTTTGGTGGTGTGAAGGTAACATAATGTGAAGAGAAATTCACAGGAGAATTAGAAGCTGTTAAAAAAAAAAAGAAATTAGGCAAAGGAACAATTCAAATTTGACTTTGAGAAGCATTTTAAGTGTATGTCTCTGATATCATTTGCTATTCTCTATATTATCTGTGAAATAAGGATCTGTAATAAATAATCCAGGGTTATCATATCAGTTTCACAACTTTATGATGTCCTCAAAATATACAGACGTGAACACAGATTTATTATCCAATGGTTTCCACATCTTAATGTTATTATTGTATTACATTTTTATCAAAACATAACAGATTATTTTTGTTACATTTTAAAATAGAGGCTATTTCATAAAAATGTTTATTTTTTATTTTTTTACTCGAGTGCACTTTTATGCTATGAATAGGTTTGGTACTTTTCCTTCAAAGAATTCATATTAATGGCAAGTAATTTTTTACTGGCCAAGGCTAGATGTGTATGGGAGGTGTTTAATGTTTAAAAGAGATGACCAATTCAGATCTAAAAACCCAGTCCAGCCTTAACTGTATTAACATTAAGTCCATTACATTACAGTCAATAATTTATTCAATGTGTATTACAGAAGTTAAAGGATGTTTCAAAACCAAATTAGACAAACACAGACTAAGGTAGGGAAAGCCTTGGCAACTCGGGTGCCAAATACCTCCTCAAACTATACAATTTTAGTTAATAGATCTATTTAAGAATGCTCAAGCAGGACATCAACAAGCTTATATTACTAGATAGAATAGGAAAACTCAGTATGTTTGGATTTATTTCAAACCAAGTGATGTTGAAACATTGATAGAGTCTTTTTCAAGTAGATACCAATATGGCACATCTTTTTCCTGTTTTTAGATGTAATGAGTGCCAATGTATAATTTAGCCATCATTCCTCTACAAAAACATTGGTTAAATGGGACACTAACCCTCTAGCAATAATTTACTGACTCACCAATTTATCAAGTAATAGAATTGCTGCCAAAATCCAAAGTGCATTAATATAAAATCAAATTTCTCCAAGGTCTAGAATGAAATGAAAACTAATCTAGCACAGTTGTGATTTCTGCATTCAATGTATCACATTAAGTAGGTGCCAAATTACAGAAAGGTACGGATACCTGCTTTCTGAATCCTTCATGTTTAAATACTTGTTCTGTTGCAATTATTTATTTAAAAATAAGGTAATGGTGACACATTTTCGCAGAAAGGACAAAACAGAGGATTGGGCCAAGATCAGCAGCTTCCTCTTCTGCTCATGCAGGTGAACGAAGATGTTGGAAATTAATTTCAAATCTCAAGCAGGATAAAGACATAAGAGGTTTGATTCTAGATTATGAGCAAGTCAGGCTTCACATGAATATGAAGACTATGTGGCATCTATTCCCTGGGGACATGCACTCTCTTCATCTAAAGAGTGAGATCCAGTGGTCAAATTTTCTATTGCGTGTTTCTTTATGCTTGTAGCTTGACTGATCAGTGTTCTGAAGTAACAGTAATTAACAGCCTTGTTATTATTTATTCATGCATATGTTGAATGAATGAATGCATACACTTGCGATGGTTAAATAATGAATGCTTACTTAAATAAGTATTGCTGTGATTTTTAAGGGAGATAACATGGGAAAAATGTAGAGAAGACAGCAAAAAGCCCACTGATATACATAGTTCAATAGTAGACGACAGCTTGGATAATGTCCTCTACATTTGTTTTTACAGAAAGGAGAAAAACGTTCTGTAAAAATAGATTATTTTAATATGAAAAAAAACCTTCTGTGAAAATCTAAGCTTAGTCTTTATTACAAGGTCCAAAATTCTGAAACTCAGTGGATGTGGTTTCAACCCTATAAGAAGATCATCAGAAGTGAAACAATTTCATTAAATGGAATCCATATGCATAATGCAATGTTACACTGCAGAAATAAATGTCCTTCATATCATAATGACCAAATGCTCTGAAAACTGCCACTGATTCTTCCTTAGGTTATTTTGCTGGTAGTCACAATGAGAAGTAGGCATTGGTTTTTTTTTAAAAGTATACTAAGCTTTATTTTTCATGTGTGCTTCTAATATAGAGTGAAAAGTGTAGTTGTCCATAGTGTGAGGCTAAACTTTTAATAGTATTTGCCAGTTTATCCTCTGACTGACAGCTGTCACGCTTCCATGAAATCAGTAGGTCAGGCGGGCAAAGAATCTGGTGCTTTTTGAAAAATAAATGAAGACAACCATAGTGTAATATAGTGAGTTTGTATAAACCAAATACATTGAAAATAAACTCACAAACATATAAACATCTTAAAAATAGCCCAATTTACTGCAAAAGGCTTTAATGCATCTGAAATGGATAAAAACAGGGACACATAGGACAGAATCTTTGGATGAAATAGTTTGATCCCCCACTCAGGATGACTTTTGAGATCCAAGGTATAAATAGAACGAAAGCATAAGATGGCCTAAATGGCCAACAGTCAGCCAGTCTTAAGGAAGTGGCATGGAGGTGTAAATCAGGTGAACCACGTCCATTAATTAAAATACAGGATGCAATACTCACATCAAGTTGATAGAGATACCAGAGATTTAGACCAGTGCTTCCTATATCTTTCCTCAAGGATCCCAATGGTCCAGAATTCAGGGAATACCTAGCTGTTTTTAAATGAAGATTATTTAGAACACCTGGTGTGGTTCCCTAACAATTAGGGAACCATACCAGGTGTTCTACATATTAATATTTAAACACAGCTGGGTAAAAAAATACATATTTTTATATATTTGACTCAAGCCCTACCCAGCGATAACTACTACAGGTGCAGCAGCACTGATTTTATAGACACTATGGATATACATTTTCTTGTCATTTAGCCACTTCCTATGCTCTTCCAATTGAATAAATGATGTTGACTTTGAGTGACCTTGCTGTTGTACACAGTAGGCTCTCTTAACAGTGCAACATATTGTCTGATGACATCACTAGAGAAACAGGTAATTCCATTCATTTGAATGAAATTATTCTCATTGGTTCCTGCAGCAAAAAAAAAAGAAAATTATTTTTACTCAACTAGTGAGGGCAGTCCTGGTTTCTTGCAAACTGCTGTAATTTCACAATTACATCTAGCTATACGTATTTTATTATTTAAGCATTGCAACATGTAAAACATGCATTTTAAAGTACTTTGAAATCACATTAATATGCATTAACATTTGGAAGATGCATTTTGGGCACTAGACAGCCCCTTTAAGGTCAAAGTAGCTAAGTTGGTTAAATTGTCTCATTCAGCTGCATTGGAGAATTTTTCCAACACGGCAACTTGGGCCAAGTTTGAAATACCCATCACAGTTCACTGCAATTTTATCTTTATTGAGTAGACCCTTAAGTTTCCATTTCCTTCCAAAACTATTTGCTCAAATAATATAAATAAATCTTCTTTTTCAGATGTCTATACAGTTTTAGAAAATGTAATCCCATCATGGTAAGTTTCAGCCTCCTTGGTTTAAAATTACTATAAAAGTTCCTTTGCTCATTAGTTATATTATTTTCTATAACTATTTATTTTTTATCATAAAACATCTTTCTGACCACAGCTGAGATTCCAAAAGTATGTTTTTTTATTTTCTTATTCTGAACATGCATACTGGGTTTAATGTAATGCCCTATACTTTAGTAGTGTATTTTAGTTACCTTTAAGAGTTATATTATTTGCTAAATTGAAGGAAAAAAGCTTGCCCTGGTGTACAACATACCAACCCAATATAAATTCACAGAGGTTGGACTGTTGAAAATGCATTTTTATTATTTATTCTATTATAAAAGTTGATTCTTACACTCTTGAAAATGGAGTAGTTTCAAAATCTGAAACAGCTGAATCTTTTCAGAAACTCTAGCTGTGACTTCTAGGTACACTTGTACAAAGTCAAGTGTATGATTAAACAATTATATCAAACAGGTGCTAATGATCATCAGTTTAAAATGTTGAAACACAATTAGATTAAATAACTTGAAGCCAACTGGACTCAAATCAGATTTTGATCTTTCTAACTTCATTTAATAGGTCTTAAATATTTGTATATACACTTAGTTATATGGATGAAAGGATGTGTGTAATATTATACTATTTTTTAAATTACTAATACAGATGACATGTTTATATATATATATATTATATTTCTCTACTTTTCTATATCAAATATATTTTTATAAAATGTATGTTTTTTTTATCAATATATCATATCATTATGCACTTGAATTATACACTCATTTTTTATTATTTTTGAGGTGTACATTTTACTTACTTTTGGTTACATTCACATTTATTAAACTGGGACATATTCAAGAAATAATCAGGATTACAAGCATGTTTATATATGTATACTGTTACATTGCTTGCTTTCTCAAGGGTTAAATTAGCTGAAACATAATGTAGCGTCTAAGCTCTTTTAAAGAAGCACAAATAACAGGCAATGTTGTAGACTCAGTGGTCGGCCAAGGAAATGAAGTGCAGCATATTAAAGACACATCATGCTTGCTTCCCTTCACAATCATAAAATGTCAAGTAGCACCTTCAACTTAAAATTGTCAGAAAACAGTGGGACCGTTGGACACCCATCTATTGTCCAAAGAAATCTGGTCAGAAGTGGTCTGCATGTAAGACTCAAAAAGCCATACCACTGATATGGAAATAAGAACAAGTGACTCAACTATGCACAAAGCACAGCAATTGAAGTGCATCCAAATGGCAGCATGTGCTCTGGACTGGTGACTCACAATTGGAAATATTTGGTTGTAGCAGAAGTCAATGTGTTCTCTAAAGGACTGCAGAGTGGTACAAGAATGAGTGTCTGTAGACAACTGTGATGCATGGTGGAGGTTCCTTGCAATTTTGGGAGATCTGGGGGGGATCCGGAAACCAGTCAGTATCTGGTGTGCCCACCAAGTGCCTCACACAGTGAAAGTTGATCAGGTTGTTGATTGTGGCCTGTGGAATGTTGGCCCACTCCTCTACAATGGCTGTGCGAAGTTGCTGGATATTGGCAGGACCTAGAACACGCTGTTGTATATGCCAATCCAGAGCATCCCAAACATGCTCAATGGGTGACATGTCCGGTGAGTATGCTGGCATTGTGTACAAATCCTTGCAACATGGGGCCGTGCATTATCATGTTGCAACATGAGGTGATGGTCGTCGATAAATGGCACAATAATGGGCCTCAGTATCTCATCACAGTATCTCTGTGCATTTAAAATGCCGTCAATAAAATGCACCTGTGTTCGTTGTCCATAATATAACCCCACTGCCACTATGGGCCACTCGATCTACAACGTTCGTCCTGCACAGTGAAAACTCGGGAATGAATGTGAGCATTTGCCCACTCAAGTCGGTTGCGATGATGAACTGCAGTAAGGTCGAGACCCTGATGAGCATGACAAGCATGCAGATGAGCTTCCCTTAGATGGTTTCTGACTGTGCAGAAATTCTTTGGTTATGCAAACTGATTGTTGCAGCAGCTGTCTCAAGACGATCTTGGAGGTGTCGATATGTGGAGGTCCTGGGCTGGTGTGGTTACACGTGGTCTGCGGTTGTGAGGCCAGTTGGATGTACTGCCAAATTCTCTGTAACATCTTTGGAGACGGCTAATGGTAGAGAAATGAACATTCAATTCATGGGCAATAGCTCTGGTGGACATTCCTGCAGTCAGCATGCCAATTGCACACTCCCTCAAAACTTGCGACATCTGTGGCATTGTGCTGTGTGATAAAACGGCACATTTTAGAGTGGCCTTTTATTGTGGTCAGCCTAAGGCAAACCTTTGCAATAATCATGCTGTCTAATCAGCATCTTGATATGCCACACCTGTGAGGTGGATGGATTATCTCTGCAAAGGAGAAGTGCTCACGAACACAGATTTAGACAGATTTGTGAACAATATTTGAGAGAAATAGGCCTTTTGTGTACATAGAAAAAGTCTTAGATCTTTGCGTTCAGCTCATGAAAATTGGGGGGAAAACGTGTTGCATTTATTATTTTATTCAGTGTACATTATTTTTTAAGTCTGTATCAATAAATGATAAAAAAAAAAATCCCTATTTGTTGGTTAATTCATCAAGGGAAGTTGGTAACTTTTGCATATTGAAATTTTAAAAGCAAAAACTCAAGGAAGGTTACACTATGCAATAACATGGTAAAGCTTTAATTATTGTGGATAGCACTGGCAAAACATAAATAACAACTCCTCCATCATGTTCCCACATAAAATTGTAATGTTCACCCCTCACACGTTTTGCATCAAAGACCAGAGCTCTCACAAAATGTGTTATGGTCCTACTAAATGTGGGATGTCTGACAATCTTAATGGGAACCTAACCACTAAAATGAAGGAACCGTTTTCATTAACTATAAGATAATGTGTAGGAACAGATACAAAACAAAGCATCTTTAAAAAACAAAATGATAGTCATAAAAATAAAAAAAGACTCAGATGATGACTCCAAATACAAGATACTAGAGTATTCTAACATCCGCAAATATATTTAGAAACACCTACAAAGGAAAAACAGAAAGAACTTAAAGCATGTTTTCACATCATTTAATACCAAGTGTGAAATGCATAAAATTGCATCTCACAATGTTCAGAACTTTTTTGTAATACAGCAGCATAAAAGCTTTATTTAATTTCTGCTTTTAATACAATCTAGAAGTTATATTGTGAAAAAAGAGCACATTGATGGCTAGATATAGCTATTAAATTCCTAAAACCAGCTAAACACTTGCAATTCGATACAATTAAATAGAATGTATTCATAAAGCACTATAATACTCAATAGCTATTCAGTTTAATATTTAGAGTACTTAAGTCAGTAACTCAAAGTAGGTAACTGATGTGCATAGTTTACTATAATAAAAACGAAAGTTTAAGGAATTAATAACACTGTGCCCACAGCCTTATGGCTAAATTGCCAACCCTGTTTTGGTGTAAGAATATAATGTTTAAAAGAACTATAGAATTTATATCATTTGGGCACTATTTTCAAGCATAGTTATTCTTCTGAAAAGTAAACATTCATGTTCTGGTGCACTCTATAAACATGAATGTATAATATAAAATTAGTATTTAAAATAATAGTAGAGCATCACAACAAATAAATCAAACACATCATCACAAGTCTAAATGTATTCATGGTATGATATGGTATGCTTACTAGGGGTAACCTATTTGCTATACATGTTTATAGTTATACTTTGAAGAGATTTTTCTTACAGATTTTCCAGATGGATACAAGGTAATCTTGATGTTTTTATACAGTTTATGGAATTACGACTCCACTAGTCTTGAAAGAGTGATCAGACACCTTACCAGACATTTGTTAAAAATGTCAAAGCAATACTCCTTTCTGAGATAAATCATTATATAAAACATTGTCTCATGTGTGAAAGGTCAGTTGGTTAGTGTCACGGAAGCCTCCATGCCCTGGGTTCTTGGAGAGAACTGAGGGCCTGTCTGCTCCCTATAGATTACGGGCCTTGGCCTGGGACAGTGGTTACAGGGGGCAATTTAGACTGCTTTCCCCCCTGGTACAGGTTATGCTGTGTTACCCCAAGTACTAGGGAGTCTGAAGACTGTTGAGCCTGGATAAAGATTTGAAGTTCCTGCAATTTGTTGGGGTATAAGGAGATCAAATCAACATTGCCTGCACCAGCATTCCTTCACCCCAAAACCTAGCTGCAGATGACATCCTGACACAGCAAAAGAAGACTTTGTTGTAATGTTTGCTTCTGTGTGAAGGAGTATGCTTAAAATGTTATGTGCAATGTTCATTTCAACGTGTGATTTTAACTAATTATGTTTGTTATTATCACATTTTGATGTGTATATCAGCCAATGTATTTCACAAAAAAGTAGTTCCTGCTTTGACTCCATGCACTGGTCTTGCCTGGTGAAGTAGAGCAGCTGCCTACAACACTAGTTCTGTCTGGTGGCTTGGGGTCATATCACAGCAAGGAAGCAGAGTACCAGGGAATCCATCACAGTTAGTATACCAAGAGTAGATCCCATTCAGTCCCCAGGTTTGCAAGTTCTATTGTTACAAGGGGTTTCCCCTTACAAGACTTACAAGGTCGATAAAATGAGTACCATTTACGTAAACATCTTGAGGATATTGGGACATACTTAAAAAATAGAATGTATTCATATAGAACTATAAAACTAAATAGCTATTCAGTTTAATATTTAGAGTACTTAAGTCAGTATCTCAAAAGTAGGTTACTGATGTGCAAGTTCTATCGTTACAAGGGGTTTCCCAGTCTTACAAGGTCAATAAAATGAGTACCATTTACCCTAAACATCTTGGGGATATTGGGACATACTTACATATAAAGAGAAATCCCAAATGCATTGTTACTGGTTAAATTATCTGAAAAAACACCCACTCCCCCCACATTGTTTCAGAAAACAATTGATTAAACAAGACTTGTACACCATACAGTTCCCTGTATTGGAAATTAGTACATTTAAAGCTATATGGTACCTGGTTTGACCTCAGTCTGTCTTATTTTGCCCCTTTATTTTCTACACAGGCCAGGATTTAAGGTAGGGTGAAAGTGTTTTTAAAACACACACCACATACCCATGTACTCTCTAATTTTAAAGAACAGAGATGTGTGCATGCTCAATAGTTCTGTTCATTTTAGCGTGCATGGTAGTGCAGGCACTCATCCTCACAAGCCAAGAACCTGGCATCCCATGTTCCTGGAAGACACAAGTTGGGATGTATGCTGCATTATTGTAGTATGTGGCTCGTTTGCAATCATATTGGGCAGACTAGATGGGCCAAATGGTTCTTATCTGCTGACAAATTCTATGTTTCAATGTTTCTATTACTGTCCTGTATAAAGAATCTTTTACATGTATCCCAAATAAAAGGAAACATCCTGTGGTCTGTTCACTAAAAGGTTAGTTGGAGGTGAGTTGAGGTGAAACAAGTATTTCATTTTAATTGTAGGGGGAAAAAAATTCCACACATCATATATCATTTGTCAGATTGTGCATTACATTTCCTTTCCATATATGTGCTGGTAAGTGGGGTGTTTTTTTAGCATAAAGTTTACTTTCTAATGGTGAACATTATGTGGTCTATTAACTAAAAGGTGACTTATAGATGAGATAAACATCTCAACTATACATTGTGCAGGGCCAAATATGGTAACCTTTTTTTCTGTTCACCATGAATCATGTATAGTTAAAAACTATCACTTGTTAACAATGTATTATGTTTCGCTTTAGAAGTAACTCTCTAGGTATGTTCATGCACAATGCACAGTAACATTGTGAGATAAAATAGAATGTGTCAGCAAATAAGAGCCATTCGGTCCATGTAGTCTGGCCAATTTTCCAAATCATTTTATTTTTTCCTGACCTTACCTTATATATAGGTTGTAGCCTAATGCCTATCCACACATGATTAAACTCCTCTACTGTTAACCTCTACCACTTAATAATGTAAATCTCTACTCACCTGCAAATAAACTTTTAGTAAATAGACCGCCTAGTTACTCTACTTTACACCTCTGTTATAAGTCCATAAATAAGTTATTGAAATGTGAGTGGGTTGCCATGCCATCTTAACATTAACTTATACTAATAAATATGGGCACTTCACACAGCATCAATTCAGCACTTTATTTTAATATCTATAGCACTGTATCTGATGTTGCTAGATTACCATCAAAAGAGGTCAAACATGTAAAACTCAATGGTATGAATGATGCAGCACTCAAGTTATAAAAAATAATATCTCTATGAAACGCTGCACCGGATGGCAGCTTATAAAAAGACATTGACAGGTACTGTGAACAGTACTAAACCCAATGCAGAGGAAGGTGAATTGAAATCCTGCAGTGTTCCGATTGTATACATATAAAAATCCAATTATTAGAAGCAGGTACACACATGCAAACTCGAGACACTTCCATGGTAATTATACAGTGTCTGGTTGAAATAATGTACCTTGAAACTTGCTTTATTTGTATGTTACTTTGTTTGTTACCAACATAATATATATATTGTTATGTATATATTCTAACATAACACTTTATTTAATACATTATTCACTAAGCCTGAGTGATGTAAGCATATATTATTATTGTATTAATATAATGTTTGTTGGCTTTTAGACTGTTACATGCACATTCCCAGTTTGATTGTTTAAGTAGTTTCAAGTTTACAGTAATTAGAACACAAAGGTGACAATGGAACAAAATACTAACAAAAGACAATATGAAAAATTCAACTATGCCTATAATTAGCATATCAAGGGCAAAGTCCATTAAATCTGAATATGGATTAGCCAACCATTTATGTTCAAGGACATGCTTAAAAGGAAACAATGACAATACCAGCAAATCTTGAATTTAAGTGATTATACTTCCACCTCCATAGACATGATTCATATGTTTATAAAGATGACTTGTTTATATTTGACAGATAATCAAGAGGATAACAATCCTAAAACAATGTCACATATACAGTTTATATATCCAATAATAAAGAAATATGATTATTACAGTTTATATATATATACGACTGTTAAGATCGTATTCAATGTTTATTTATTATGCTGTTTAGCTTTAGTATAACTAATCTTAATGAACAATCAATTGGAACAATGAAGTTATATAATAAGTTAAAATAATTGAAATCCAGATGGGCAATTATCATAAAGAATTGATGAGAAAGATTAGGGATCAATTAATTGAAGGGGAAAACAGAGTATTGAGCCAATTTAGAAGGAGTTGGTATTATAAAGGAAACAAGGTGGATAACTTAAGGTCCATCAAATGAAAGAAAGCAAAATACACATTGCAGTATAAAGATATTAAAATGAAGTAACACTAATTCCTGAAAATATATGATTAGTGTTTAAGGCTTACTATTAGCAGCTCTATAATCTCCCAAAATAATTAATTTATTCCCCCCCCCCCCCATTAAGAGCTATGTATTTAACATATATTTTCCTAGAATTAGTAAGGCACAACTAATGTTATTCAATAGGCCATGCGCAGAAGAGGAAGTACTGTTCAGTATAGAAAGGCTTAGATTAAACAAGACTCCCGGCTCGGATTCATTTAACAACCTGTTAAAGTTATTTAAAGATAATATTAAAAAAAGAGATTTAACAGGGGTTTTAACCTAAATGTTATGGGTGAGGCCAAAAGAGCTAATATTGGAACTATGCCAAAGGAAGGCAAGGGCCCAGAATTGATTATCAACTACCACCGTATCTTGCTTTTGATTACAAATATTAAGGATTATTCTTCATTACTGGCCAAAAGACTTAAGCAGATAATCCCATCAATAATCCATCCAGACCAGGTTGGTTCTGTCCCTGGAAGGTATTTGACCAACACTATTAGAAGTAGTGAGATCAAAAGAGATTCCCCACCCTACCATGCCACTTGGTACTGGGAAGGCTTTCAACAGGGTTGGGTGTTTTTTTTTTTTTTTTTAGAGCAGTTATAAATGGTTTTGGTCTCCAAGGCAGAATATTTGATTAAATAAGAACCATTTATACTGTTCCAATGGCAAAGGTGGGGGCGTTAGCTTTCATTGGTTCAGTCTGGCAAACAGAACCAGGCAGGGATGTCCACTGTTCACATGTCTCAGGCTACAGACTAAATGAGCATATAACAATAGTTTTACCAAATAATATATATTCTAATTTGATGAGTTTTCTGTGGTAAAAATATTAGTTTGTCTGGGAGGTACAATCCATAGAATATTTGGGAACAATTATAGGTTTGGATCCATTTAACATGTAAATGTAAACATTCTTTCCTTACTTACCCGGTCCATCAAGCAACTTAAACACTGGGAAATTTTCCAGGTGCATCAAAACATATTTACAAATCTATATTTTGCCCAAATGGTTATACATGTTCTGTATAATCCCTTTAGCTGTAAGAAACTAGACTGAGTTTGAAATATCTTTGACTGAAGCTGGGTTTAGCAATGCCAGATATTCAGGTGTACTTTAAAGCCAGCTCCCTGACACATGCATTGGTTACTCAAAAAGAGTCTTTTAGGGTGGCCAGCAGGTATGCAGTGGAACAAGATATGACCAAACGGACGAGTGTGGATAATATATTTTGAGTTACAGCAAGAGAGGATCCCCATTCAATAATACTTCTGAAAAGTGTCAATACTTGGAATACATTTTTAAAAAGCTAAAAATTAAAGAACATAGTACTGGGGGTGGGGGGGGGGGGGAGGTGTCTTACCACTGAAGTTTTTAGCCTCACATACTAAGGACATAAACCATTTAAACAAATTATTATTATTTCTCCTATCTGGGTGATTTTTAATTAACAGGTGAATAGTAACTGGGCATCAGCTCTGGATGGGCAGAGAAAATACAGGCAAAATGACTCCACCGAGTGCTGGTGCCACTTCTACTGTGTATTCAGCAACACAATGAGTAAATCCAAGAAAAAAAGACGTTTGGGCACTCACGCTCTTCAGAATGCTGTCATTAGAGGAAAGGTGAGTGATGCTAACACTTGAACTGTTTTCTGGAATTCAGCAGACTTTGTAAATAACGGTGTGTTTTCAGCACTTAACAGTAGCAAAAAAAGGTGACAGCAGAGCTCACTAAACATCCTATCAAATCAGTTACTACCAAAACAATTACTGAGAAATCCATAGATCTGGATATTGTGGGAGAGCCACACTTGTCAAACATCATCTGTTAAAGAACAATGGTGTAAGAACTGGACAACTGACCAATGAAAAAAAGGTTGTTTACTAAGATAAATCCTCATTCACATTTTGTCCGACTACCAGTCAAGTTTATGTATGAACTCAGCCAAACAAAATCTTTGATCTTGACTGTCTGATCCCGTCAGTGAAACATGGTGATAGGTCAATGATAATTTGGCCAGCAATTGCCTAGGTTGCAACTAGCATCACTCAGGTAATTGGAGACATTGTTGTTTGCAGAATGGCCTAAAATAACAGTATCTGTGCTCAAAAGTTATATGAATCTATTCTCCCCCAATCAAAGCTGTTATGACCACCAAAGTTGAATTGGTTGCATACTAACAATATGCATCTTTAAAAAAAAGTATGCTTGCATTATTTTGTTCAAGCCCTGTTATATTATACATTTACACACATGCACAAAATATATATTTACATATTGACCAAAATGACTAATCTAAAGGCATGATAGATGGGTAAACATTTATTCGAAACCCACAATTTGTATTTTAAGCTATCGTTCATCTTTTTTTCTTACCTTTAGAAATCAAACTCAATCTTAATTAACACTTGTAATAAGACTGAACAGATGCCACAACATATGCCTAATCTTAGCGTGACAATAGTTTAAACTCCAGAGATCCTATTGAATAACACATATCACATTCACCTGTCATCCATACAATTTTTCATATTGGGTGTCAATATTTCAACCCTGTGCATTAAATCACAATTATGGAATGAGAAGTGCAATTTCTTGGAAAATGCATAATTATATGTCTGTCAGAAAATAAATATGTCACTTTATCATTGCTGTTACTTTTACAATGCAAAATCATTCAAAATAAAAGCGTAATAGTAAAGAAAAAATCCTGTACGGAAAACTTATTTTTTAAAAAGCATTTGTTTCTGACATATGGCAGAGCTTTATTTTTGTAGAAGTTGGACAAGAAGATGCCAAAAAGTGCCCCTGCTCTCTTTTGGGTAAATAGCACTCAATTTACTAAACAGCATTTTGTATTGCATAAAAAGCAAAATAGATGGAAAGTTTTATCCTAAAATATACTTGGCATGCTATTGCCTTGACAGACTTAATAATGACTTTAAGATTTTTTTTTACGGGCTGAGTGGTAACACTATGTTTGTCTGAAGTAACTCCTCACAGCTCATTGGGAGACAACATGGTGGTAACTTAAAAAAACATACACAAGCTGGGCACATTTAATGTAACCCTATATTGTTCTGTTTGCCATTAGTGCCAAACATAGAATTTTAGCCTGGAATTGTTCTTTGTACTTAACCACCTCTTTTGCCTTTAAGACATACTTAGAGGTAGAATTCTATGACAACCATAGAATTGTAAACCATTGTAGTAGGCTCTACACTCTTCTAAACTCGGATTGAATTGAGATACTTGAGAGTCTCCCACTCAGGTACATCAAGCATGATTAAATGACAATGGTCAGCAAAAAATTAAGTTCTGTTATAATGTAAGCATTTTTAATAAAAAAATATTTAATGAAAGAACACAACTCCGTCAGTGGGCGGTGTTACACTATGGGAAATTGCAGGCCGTATTTTGATTTATACAACTTTAATTAATGTGATATCAAAAGTGTGTATGTGTTGGAATGAATGGAAAGGGCCTTTGTATGGGATACTCTAGGAAAGGGAGGGGACATAGAGATAGCAGTCTTTATGGCTCTAGTGGCTCCAGAGAACTGTTTGACACAAAAGGCCATATTTGTATGTTTGTCATATCAGGGATACAATCTGTAACTTGTTTGTGCATATATGGTAAAGACCCCAGGGGGTGAGAGGTGTGTCTTGTGTAACCACAGAGATAGATGACAAACAAGACCAGAAAATCCCACATGACCCCATGTGATTCTATGAAAGCTATTGGTATAATTATGGGGAGATCTTGAGTAGAGAGCAGAGAAAGGAAGGCTAAGAATGGAAGATTAACAGAAAATATATCTCAATACAGGTAGCTCATGTCTTGCATGATTCATATTTGTAATTATAAATTGTATATATGTATATATATATAAGTTGTTATTGTATATCTTTAAAAATGGGAAATGTATTGTAAATGTTATTGTTTTATGGTGCAGAATGTCTAAGTAAACTAATTTCATTATAACCATTGCTGTGGAGTCTCGATAGTCTGTTGCTGTATCAGTACATTAATTTTGCTGGATTTTGGTTAAAGCAGGAGACATCAGATTGAAAACTCATATGCTACAAAGTAATATAGGGTTGTGTACATAAAGAAGCCAGAGAGTATATCTATCAGTGCATGTCTCGTGCATGCAGCCATAGATTTACTTTCCTGGATAAGGCTAGTTATTGTACCTAGACAAATACATAGGCTTTCGGTGACTATATATAAATACATATCTGGATGATATTTGATGTGTAAGTATATGTATACATTGCAGGATACGTTGTAGTCTCAAGCACATAACACACATTCATAGCCCATACACCATTACATCTCTAGTTTTAAAAGTTAAGAGCGGATATGTTCTTTAAGAATCCTGGATCAGATGGGTCAGCTGTAGGAAGACATCTGACCCAAAATGTTTGTCCTCTGAATGTGCTATACAAATAGAGGGAGCTCAATAAGGCACTTTATTTGTATTATTTCGTTAAAGCATTTCTATTTTAAATGGCAGCATTTTTGATGCAATCTTTCAATGAAGCAAAACATATTTGTAAGCCCACTTATATGTTAAGCCCACTTATTTGTTAATGCTTTGTCTGACTGTAGAGATATGAATGACTAGGGGACTGAGTAGTATTTACTTGTGTTAGCAAAATGACCTGTGACTATCAAATGTGTCTTTGGTTTTGTGACCTCATATTGCTGCAGTCTATGGGGGTGGGAAAATAATTCAGCATTTATGTTATAATACATAAATGTTTATTCATACAGCATAACACTCTGCTTTTATGGACATAAAGACATGGCTTCTAAAGACTGTTCCTTAAGGAATACATATGTAAATACAATTCCATTTTCTGTATGTGAATTGATGGCATTTTGCGTTTAGAATACAGATTACTATTAAAAGTAGATGTCAGGCATATGTAATAAGTCTATTGAATAATTGTCACTTAGCAGGTTTCACTTCAATTAAATAGATTTTAAAAACAACTGCTTGCTTAATAGAAAGTGAAAATAGAACTACTGCAGACTTAAATATGAGTACCTGGCAAATGTCAAGTATTGAACCACAATCTGACAAACAGTGGGTGGTACAAGAATCAAGAAGGGTACAAGAAGGGTGTGAAGAATCATGCAAAAAAAAGAGACGTGAAATATTTCGTCTCAGGAAAAGCCTTTTTGTGAATTACTAAAGTTGTCTTCTCATAATCCAATCATTGTTTTTAGCAGGTATTATTAGGTGAGAGGTATAAATGTGTTGCACTCAGTAATAGTGTAATCTCTCTGTGCACAAAAGTCAGGAGTTTACTCCTACCTGGGCTAAACCCAAACATCCAGGCTGCTCTGGCACAACCCAAGTAATAAAAAAGACTACTTGGAAATGTAGCAGAGATTACTCTTAAAGTGGTCAACGCTTAATGTCAAATCCACCCACAGTTCCGGGGGGCTGCTCTGAGAATTAAGCATCAAAGCTGGAGGCTCCAGGGTAAATCTCCCAAGCTCCATGACATACATCTCCATAATCTGAAAACACTTTTGGGTCAGCAGAATGTCATTCATATGCAAATCCTCATTCATGTTCAGAAGGTAGCATGTTTTGGTATTCCATGTTTCCTTTTAGCTTGTTTTGTTTACTTATACATATTTTTATTTAACTTTTTACCACAGGAAATGTTTAGCTGTTTTGTAATGTTGTTGTTTCTTCTTCCAGTTACGCTTTCAGGTATGTGTTTTATCCTGCTTCCTATCGAAGATCCGCAGTGTGCTCTTTGATTGATCATCTTTTGAACACTTCTCTGATATTTGGGTGTGCTATCCTGATTTTGCCTATTCCATTTGTGTGACACCAGCAGAACATCAATATAACTATGCACGTTACAACATTGAAAAATCCATGTCCACTAATTCTAAATAGAATGAAGAACTATTCTAGATGTGGGTTTTTATGTAGTTATAACATTTATTTCTGCAGCTAAATTAAAAAAGTGAGCAACACATTACAGTAAAAATGCAAAATACCTTTCTAGTATACAAAGGTTTTGCACAATGAGGTTTGGTATTGACTTTTAGTACGGGATGGTCTATGGAACATCACATATTTGTTATCATTGTAAAAATGCAGCAAATAATGAACCTAAAAAACAATATTATTTTCCCACAATTAATATATCACTCCTGACAAAATCTGTGTATGGACTGTTAGTGAACCAACACATACATTTTCATATAATGTGTGACTTACTTTGATGACGCTATCTGCAGGCGTCATGTCCGTGTAGATTTTGACATTGTAGGAAATATTGGAGAATGTTGGAGAGTTATCATTTGCATCGATCACCAGAATGGTTACCATGATTGGAGCACTTTCTTGGGTTCCATCTGAAGCTATAACCTATTGTGCCAAAAAGGAGTAAAAAAAAATGATGTAATTTGATGTGGTACTTTTTCAATAATTAGAAGTATGAGATGAATTGCTGAAGTTTAAAAAAAATGCAATATATTCATAAAACACTTCTGCAAATCACTACTTTTATTAACTGGCTGGCATGTGCAGTGACTTCATAAATGTGCTTATCCTTCATCTCAGGAGTTCCCAATTTTTTTTTTAATAAAGTGGGTCACAAAACCAGACGTACATTGATGTGTATTGAGTTGCATTAATATTTATAGGAACAATGACTCCTAAGACTACTATCAATGACTAGGAAGTAAACCACAATACAGGTTGAGTATCCCTTATCCAAAATGCTTGGGACCAGCAACATTTTGGATAACTGATTACTTTTGATTGACGGATCATTACGACATCACCAGGCCTATAAATGGTCTACATTACCTACATCGAATGTGAGCAATTTGCTTTGATCTCCAATATAAGATAAAGGCTTCAATACTGACCAGATTCTGATTTGAATTTGGCCTAAAGAGACATTTCTTAAATTCTTGTGTCTCAAACAGTTCTAGCCAACTTGAATAAGACATGAATGAAATGTAATGGGATAAACATGTTCTAACTATTAGATATTTTTCCATATGCTGCTGTCTTATTTCCCATATAACTAGGTTGGTCAGTGCACAAAATGTAAATGGTTCAGAGGGGTCAAACTTAGCAAGACTTCTTACCAACGTCATTTATTCAGAATGCAGGACTCATTAAAGTAGCTGAAACTAACATGAATTGTGTTTTTCTACCACAGTAGAAAAATAAATTATGATTTTTATATATTTTTGTCCAACCCAATAAAATGTGTTTTTAATAAACATGTTGTTTTAACTAGCAGTGGGACATAAAAGATGGCTTACAAATAAAGCATAACAATTAAAATAATACAATAAGTATATGGGAACTGGTATATTAAAATGTCCAAGCCATGGTAATTTGTTCAGGATCTCTGAATATGTTGTTATTTGTGTTATGTGTGGGTTCTTTGGAGCAGCCGACACAATAAATATAAATTAACAGTGTATGCTGAAATACAACAAAGAATATGTATTTAAATTATGAATTTGAGACTTACGGGACATCTGTTAAACTCAGTTCCCAAACACATATTTTTGTTTTGGAAAAATATTTCTTCTGTCATTGCACATTAATAACTTTGTGATGCAGACACGTCCATGCATTTGATAAGCTGATTTCATAAGGAATTAGCCTAAAGCACTCTCGGAGACAAAGCTTTTCTGTGCATGATAGTATGTTTATTAACAATATGTTTTACCACATATATATTTTTGGGGGCTTCTTTTCATTTTCTATATCTTCATAATATTTATTTATTCTACATTCTATAGATATTTGAAATACAATTATAATGGCACTGAAAATGGTTTTCTAAACAAAATTCATTGCATTTATAATATATTTAGTTAACAATAATTCTAACTATCATTTTTTAATATTCTTATTAACTGCTTATATAATGTGTTTGACATGATAATATTCTCACTGAAGTAAGGGGATTTTGAATTTGTCATTACAATGATTTAGGCATAATAATATGGAACAAAATAGATATTGTCTTGCATTTTAGGAAGAATGTAAGTAGAATTAAAAGGCAGAATGAACTTGGAATCTAAGAAGCCTAATGAAGGGGAAGGGAAAAAATGATCAATGACGAATGCACAAGAAGGTCAACAGATAAAAACAGAATGTAAAAGAAGACAATGAATGAATTGAAATCTAGAAAACAGCATTACTAAAGAGTCACAAACTAACTTCCCAATTATCACACAAGTAAAATAATAATAAACATTGTCTTATCGGTTTGGTTTCTAAACATGAATCCAAAGTCTATGACAAACAAAGCAGATGAACATGAAAAAGTGATGATTGGCATGATAAAAAATACTTATTGATGTAACCTCTATATATTTAATGTTCACTCACAGTAAGATCTGCCACCATAATACAGGAATATCAGTATACATATTTAGATCTGTATAATTTGTATATTAAACTGTAATGCTACAGATAATTTTTTTTTTTGTATTACTGTTGTTCTACCCAACACTAAATATTCCAACAATGGAAATGTGAAGCAAAGTGTCACTTAAAATACAATTTCACAGAAAATGTCTATGCACTATTTTTGCCATATTTTGCATACTTTATTGAGGAGAAATGCAGGCCTGAAAATTCTTTTGTGTTCCTGCTAAATTTAAGTTAAGAGTAGTTCTTGAAAACTGAAGGCACAAATGAATAGTGAAAACCATTTTATTAAGTCGCGACTTGCATATATTTGTTCCAAGCATGTTCATTAATTTTAAAAGCTCATGTCCCTCTCCAGTTTTCAAAGGGAAAGTATGCCATATACCTACTGAAAAAAGGCTTTATAATGTATTTCAAAAGTGGCTCTTGAAATTATTGAAACCTCTTGAGCCTTTAATTTATCTAGGGTCAATTTGATGGCAAATATTCGTTAAAAGGTACTTTAAGACTCAAGTTTTCTGATTTATTTTGGTACTCCTGACTTTTATGCCGTACTCCAAAGTTAAAAAGGTACTAAACCCAAAAAGCAGTTGAAACCAGGCAGAAGACCATATCTATCTGATTAGAACTGTTTTTTGAATGGTGCTCTCATATGATGGAGAAAGTTAATTGCTCTGCACACAACCTCCTTGTTGTGCATGTCGGTCAGCCAAATGTAACTCCTTACAGACAGGTGTGTTCAGCATGTCACACACCAACATACCAATCAGCGCTATCATGTCTTGCAGCTGCAGATCTGTTGCATGGCAATATCGAAATCTTAATGTATCATAATGAGATAGAAGAAGGCTTCTGCCTAATAAAAAGATGGCTATTGGTGTAAATAAGAATATATCATACTCTGGTCGGAAAAATAGTAGGTTGTAAGTATATACAAATTGATACACAAATAGTGGAGAGATATATTAAAGAGACCAATACTTACTGAAAATGTATAAATTTGCTGACGTTCTCTGTCAACTGGCTGAAGTAAAGTGAGGTAGCGGGTTATTCCAGATGGTGTCACCGAGAAAACTGCACTGTAGTCAGTTAAGTAAAAGTACAGCAGTGGGTCCTTTGTCTTTGAAAACAAACCGAGAATATTTCTTGATCAACAACAAAATACATAGTCCTAGCTTTACATCATACAACTCTTCACAGCTGCAATATTTTTATATACAAACTTTACATATGTATGGCTACCTAGAAATATGAAAGTTTTTTGTTTTTTTTTACATAAACTACAAGGATTATTTAATAAGCAGTATAAATACTACAACATTCTAAAATCACATGCAGTTGTGTTTGTAAATAGGTAGATACACACCAATACCGACATGCAACATTGATATAGCACGGAAAAATGTAATGTAGATCAAGGCGATTACACTGTTTCTTTTTTGTTAAATGTTCAGCTCACCATTTATAAAACTTGTGTCATCTCTTAAAAGTAAGATAAACCTATACAGACCTTAATTAAAACCAAGGAGCTACAGTGGGACAAAACATATTCATTTGAAGGCAGGACATGGATAGGACTGGTCAGAATGGTGACACAGGAAGAGGAATTGGACATGCATAGCATAGGCTAGAGTGGACTGGGTCTCTCTTTTTGCTAATTAAAGAGTGCCATGCACTGTTAGACCAAGAGCTTTCAGAATGATATACAGGGCAACGTTCCAGCTTTTGGAATGAGTCTAAAAGCACTAAAAAAAAAAAAATCAAAATACACAGTATCTCAATTTAACCATCACCTTCAGCTGGTAGAATGTGAATATTAATTTCAATACTGAAGAAACACATGTCCTACAATGGACACCAGAACATTAACTAATCTGAGCAATCCATAGCATAAGGAAGCCTTTCCATGCACTTATGAATCAAAAAGTATTCCTATTTTAAAACCATATTAACAACTGGAAAATATTAAAAATTTTGACAGGTGACAAAAGCTTTGAGGAGATAAAAAAGAAATTAAAAAAAGATACAAAAAAATATATGTTTTCATAGTAGCAGTTTGATTTATTTAGCTAAAACATATTAAGCAATTAAACACATTATTATGCACTGTTATCTACATAAAAGGTTTAATTTGAAAATAAATAAAATAAAAATAGTCAAAATCTATTGTATATTTACTGCCATGGTAAAACTATTGTTGAAGTTAAATGTGAAACAATTTATTGTATTACAGTACATACTTTTTTATCAAAATATTCTACTGAAGCAGATCCAGTTATAAAGCAAACACAATGTCTAATATTTAGGAAGCAAAATATTACAAATTAAAGCACTACTGAAATATCATGGTAATTAATAAAAGTGTCACTTTCCAAATATAATATGTTTGCAATAATATCTCTATACTTGGGGGTTTATTCTATATGCTGCTATATGTGGTCTGAAATTGGGTCAGATCGGATGAAAACTGGAATTTCAGTTTTTCAGCTATTCAATATGGCTGAGATCAGTCCAAAATCAGCAGCATTGGGATAAAGTTGACGTTAAGCATAGGATTCCCCTTATTTTAAAAGCACCAATTACATAGTAGAGCTGAATTAGAAAATAATTTCCAAAGTTTGGCCATTTCAATTATACATCAATTTTTTGGAGTACTGAAATATAAAGGGCCTAAAAGTACAGTAAAAAATATATTTAAGTGGTTATTTGATATGAAGACTACTAGAGATATGCTCTAATAGCATATTTGATTAAAACATTCACGATTGGAATATTTCAAAAATATCAAGGAACCTATCAAATTTCATGTCATGCATCAAAACACATATATATCACATCCGCTAGTTAGTTTTTATACACAATGACATAATAGCTTCTCCTCAGTGCATGGCTCATCATCATGAATGTCACTGTACGTTGACAACCCTATAGCTAACCATTTTGGGTACACATATTATACAGGTACCTACTGAATATGATTATACCATGAAAATGTTGTCTGCCTCTTATGTTTCCTCAGTCACACATTTCCCCTCCTGCATATGAGGTTGCTAAAGCTGGATTAATTAATTGCCTGATGTCTTCCCTCTTCTCTTATTGATGTCTTCCCTCATCACTTGTTGATGTTTTACCTTTGTCTACTCAAAGCTCATAGAGAACAGCACTATTCCCCTTTACATCCCTTCCAAAGATATTACTTTAGCTTCAGCTATACCCCTCCACCTATGGACCTCAGCACCTATGTAGTTACAGGTATGTAGGAGTGTGTATACATTATTTATTTATTTAATTCCTGCTAATTTTTGCAGGAGCAATACATAGAGATGTGTCTTGGTTTCAAGTATGTCTGGTTGATTTTATATATATATATATATATATAATTGCATTAATAAAACATCTATTGATGAAGAACAATACCAGTGATGTCATGTCAGTTCTATGGTGGGATCACATCACTGTGTATTAGTCATTAATCACTATCAACAGCTGTTAGGAAACTTGTACCCTCCCCATGCTGCATTGATAAGCACTGTTATCATGTACACTACACTTTGAAGTGTGTGTGTGTGTGTGTGTGTGTGTGTAGGGGGGGAGCAAGTTTTTCAGTGGAGGAGAACAACTGTATGATAGGAATAATGAGACAAGTGTTTCCGGACTCCTAACAATCCATTACAGACACATTTTCAGTGTCGAGGAATGTTCTACTAATATTCCTCAACACCAGTTGGTTGTCAGCTGATTGCAACAATAATTTGTATCAATTGGTTGTTTTGGGAGATTTTTTGTTCTATCTCCGAAACCTTCAATAGGATATAATGAGGTGTTTGAGGCTACAACTTCAGTTTGGCTCTATTCTGAGGGAGATCAATCGTATCATGTTGTCAAGCTCGGGAAGGTGGCTACTTCGGAGGGTGGATAACTGAGGCCCAAAGGATAAAGGAATACACACAGCTCAGTAGATCCAGTAAGAAAAATCCTTTATAACAATCCAGAGTTGGGGCAGGCAGAGTAAAGGCAAAACGGGTAACAATCCAGAGTCGGGGCAAGGTACGAGCAGGGAAATCAGTAGACAAGCCGGGGTCAAATAGCCAAGGAAATCAGTTAGAATCAATATGGATATCCACAAGTGAGAACCAGGGGCTGGACAGAGCTATGAACAGCTTGACAACCAAGCATTGATTGAAGGTATTGCTGGGTTTATATAGGGCAGGAGGACCAAAACCCCTCCCACCCGTTGAGTGACACCTTAGCTCCTCCTACTTGCTGGTACTCTATGATGAAGGTTTCCAGCCTTCTCCCCTGCCTCTCCCACATCCAACAATGAGTTTGCAGCAGATGGAATTAGGCCACGCCCCTTTTACAGCCCACGATTCGCGGTGTCTGTGCTACTAGAGGCCGGGGATGCGCCTAGTGCATCGGGGAGCATTCATCCAGTGAGCAGAGGAGGACTGGGGAGCTGCAGGATCAGGTAACAGCCCCCTGGCTGGTGGCAGAGTGGGTCTCAGACCCTGACACCTGTCTGGATTTCGGCTATATTCAGAGGAATTTCGGTGATACCTTAATGATCGGATTTCAAGGGCCATTGGGATCACCATGCTCCAAATCTACCCAAAGTTCAGAGCTCAGATTTTCAGTATGAAAATTGGAGATACCTGAATAAACCTCTAAATATATGTTTCTTAAAATGAAATTTGAAATTAATCGGCACAAGTGAGTAAACTGTGTACAGAATCCAAAGGTTAAAATTTTATGCCAGCAGTAATCCACAGAAATATTTGTTTTTTTTTTAAAAAAAAAGAGCATAGCTGACATCAGTGGTGTATCTTGGTTTTGTGCTGCCCAAAGCAGACAAATTTTAGGCACCCCCCCCCCTACCCACGATACACACCCACGACATGACCCATAACCCACGTTGCACACCAAGGACATGCCCCATCACCCCATTTACATGCCTCTATCACCCCATTACATACACATTGCCAATATTATTTGCCCAAAATATTCCCCAGCTAATTTGCCCAATAATATGCCAGTATCGTTTGCCATTAATATGCCCCAGCCAATTTGCCCAATAATATGCAAGTATTATTTGCCATTAATAAGTCACAGCCAATTTCCCCAATAATATGCCAGTGTTATTCTGCTATTTACCGGTAATATGCCCTAGCCAATTTGCCCAATAATATGCCAGTGTTATTCTGCTATTTACCGGTAATATGCCCTAGCCAATTTGCCCAATATTAAGCCAGTATTATTTGCCATTTAATATGCCCCTGCCAATTTGCCCAATAATATGCCAGTGTTTTTTGCCATTTAATATGCCCCTGCCAATTTGCCCAATAATATGCCAGTGTTATTTGCCATTTAATATGCCCCTGCCAATTTGCCCAATAATATGCCAGTGTTATTTGCATTAAATATGCCCTTGCCAATTTGCCCAATAATATGCCAGTGTTATTTGCATTTAATATGCCCTTGCTAATTTGCCCAATAATATGCCAGTGTTATTTTCCATTTAATATGCCCCTGCTAATTTGTCCAATAATATGCCAGTGTTATTTGCCATTTAATATGCCCCTGCCAATTTGCCCAATAATATGTTAGTGTTATTTGCCATTTAATATGCCCCTGCTAATTTGCCCAATAATATGCCAGTGTTATGTGCCATTTAATATGCCCCTGCCAATTTGCCCAATAATATGCCAGTTTTATTTGCCATTTAATATGCCCCAGCCAATTTGCCCAATAATATGCCAGTGTTATTTGCCATTTAATATGCCCCAGCCAATTTGCCCAATAATATGCCAGTGTTATTTGCCATTTAATATGCCCCTGCCAATTTGCCCAATAATATGCCAGTGTTATTTGCATTTAATATGCCCTTGCTAATTTGCCCAATAATATGCCAGTGTTATTTTCCATTTAATATGCCCCTGCTAATTTGTCCAATAATATGCCAGTGTTATTTGCCATTTAATATGCCCCTGCCAATTTGCCCAATAATATGTTAGTGTTATTTGCCATTTAATATGCCCCTGCTAATTTGCCCAATAATATGCCAGTGTTATGTGCCATTTAATATGCCCCTGCCAATTTGCCCAATAATATGCCAGTTTTATTTGCCATTTAATATGCCCCAGCCAATTTGCTCAATAATATGCCAGTGTTATTTGCCATTTAATATGCCCCTGCCAATTTGCCCAAATCCGCTTCTCCCCAACACTTACCTTTCCCTGGTGGTTAGTGGCAGGCAGCATGGTCTCCTCCATGCAGCCTGTTCGGCTCCCAGGCGGTTGTGCCGACAGGTCACGTGACCCGGCGAGCGTATGACGTCAGCGCGCCGGTCACGTGACTGTAGGCACTTCCATGTCACACTGCACGGGAAGCCGAACAGGCAGCACGGAGGTTTCTCTGTGCTGCCTGTTCGGCTCCTTGCGCAGCCTGCCGGCAGGCAGAGGTAATGGGGGGGGATCTTCCAATCCCCTCTCACCTCCGTCTCTGCCTGCAAGCACGGTCTTTTTCAAAATTTTATTTAAAGGGGCGGATTTATTTTTTTAATTTTTTTTTTTCAGTGCTGGGGGGCGCTGCCGCCCCCCAACATTTGCTGCCCTAGGCATCCGCCTAGGATGCCTCGCGGTAAATACAGCACTGGCTGACATATATCTGCATAGTTTTACATGTTTATTTCTAATGTATCACCATTTTTGTAAGAGATTAAATATTTAGGTATACTATGTTTGCGTTTTGTTTTGTATGTATGTTAGCGCTGACTTCAAACTACTCCATATCTGCTTTTTCTCTCTACTGGCTTCGGGAACAGCCTTTTGAAGTTAGCAGCAGCTAGTCTTTTGTCCTGTATATTTGTTTATCTATCCCCTCCCCCCTTTTCCCCCTCTTTCTCTGTTTTCCTGTGGTGCAGGCTCATTTTCAATTTTCCCTTCCTAATGCCATTTTAAAAAAGCTATTATTTTTTTTAACTGTCTCCTTCAATCTATCTACCATAGTGTTTACCACAATAAACTCTATTTATGCTATTGCAGTTTATTATAAGAATTGTGTTTATTTTGTAGATGATTGTGCTAAACTATATATATGTACAATGTGTTGCACATAACATATTCTGCTTACATATTGCTACTCACAGCACCAGTTTGATCACATACCTCTGCCCTTACCTGCTACCTAATAAACTAGATGCTACATTTTCTACCGTTAAGATAGACCACACAGTAACATTTAAAGGAGCCCCATCCCATTAATACTGTCTGTACTTAATCATTGATAACCATATTTTTATAAAAATGGAATTCATTAGACCTATAATACATATATGTAAATGACACCTGTCACATTGAAAGTGGTTCATCTGCATATCATGCAACAAATAAAAGTCATATACAGGAGACCCCTTAGACACACCATTTTTCTCAGTTTTTGCCATTTTACTAAAACAATGAATGGATAATTGTGTTTATTATTATTACTACCTATATGCAGTGTTATCAGAGTTTAGATGGCAGAGTTCCTTTAAGTGCTAATCATATTCTGCTATTCACCATATTGTAGCTAGACTACATTCAGTTTTCTCAGAAGCACTAACCCCTACTTTGAGTAAAGTGGGTATTCATTACTCATCCCATCCCATTGAGACTTTGAGCTCTACCAGGTAGCACTCTCTTTGCCATTAAGCTTGTAGCACATGTGCATGCCTTGTTTGCTTGAATGATATAGCTTATAAATAAATAATGCTTGTAAACTGGAAAGAGTTCTAAAGGTCATGTTCAATACACAGGAAGTTCAAATTATTTAATATTGCATTAAACACAGTTATAAACATAAAAAAGTATGTAGATATAATAGTAAAAACTTAATATTAATGCTAGTGAGTAAAGAAAATCCAATAAATAGAACAAGACCTTTGTGCTATTGACAAAGTTTGATGGGTTTTTTTTTTACTTAGTAGCATTAATATTTTTTTGCCAGCTTTCTATTTAATCTGTCTAACAGACATAAAATCTAAACAAATAGAATGAGCTCCAGATGTCTGGTATCTGTACCGGGTAGCCTGGAGCTCAATGCTGTGGGGTCCAGCTATGAAGCCGAATGTCACACAGAATCATGCAACTCCACACCTTTAGGTTCCACCATGTTACGTCTGAGGACTGCCAAAGACAAAGTTACAAATAATGTAATTAAAAATCCCTCACGGGATGAATGGGCTACTCCTTGTGGGTGGAGAAATATGAACTTCTGACAGCTGCAGTATAAATAATGCATAAAAAGAAGCAGACATAAAGGCAAACAGATAAAAAAAAGAAGATAGAAAAACATACCACATTTAAAATAGTACATTAATACAATTGGCATGCTTGTTTCCTACACAAAATAGTAAAAAGAAATTGCAAAACATTAAACTGAAAGCCATGCAAGTTTAATGAAAAACCAAAACAATCACACAAACAAAGAAAAAAAAAAACATCAAACAAAAACAAAATCACACTTTCATACATACTGGAATAGCGCCTGGAGCAAGCTAAAAGGCACAAATAAAGTCTGAACATTAAAATGTAAACCGACACATGATCAATATGAAGACAAGAACAAAACAAGGGACACCAATAATTTCACATTATGCCAACATGCAGTAGGCTCACAGTGCAAACTTTTTGTTTTGTCAGGATTTAGACTAAGATTTAAATGTAATTTTGCCCTTTATACCTCTTAAACTTGAATCTCAATTGCCTGTCTATATTTAACTGTATATACAATAGCCATAGACAATGAAGTCTTTTTGCTACTATATAGATGTATTGGAAACATCCTACAGATAATTGGTCAGTTAAATATATGGTTTATTACCAGCAACAGATATTGGTTTGCTTTGGTAGCATACATTGCCTCTATTCTGCTTTTTCCACCCATACACCCTCACGGTTTCTGGAATCTTTCTTTATAATCATTAAGATTTTATATTATATCACACTATGTTAGAAAGCAAGTATTTTAATTTCCCCAAGAGTCCCAGTCATGACTCTTGGGGATGACGACTGGTGACAGAAGTCATTTGTGCTACCTGTTTAATTTTCAGTTCAGCTAGTAGTTCTGTTGCAGTTTTTTGGATAGAATGGGCCGTGACACATAGTGGTGTGTCAGTCACCATAATGGAACCAATACCAGACTTCCCATAACTATAGAGTTGTATTGAGAAGTTGAATGTTTATGTGTGTGATGATAGTGACATCTGCATGTGTATTGGTAGTGTACCAACTGTAAAACCCATTCCATCTTTAGTGTTGCAGATTCAATTCCCAATAGGGCTGATTAGGCCAACTTACCCCATCATCCTAAATAAAATGAGTTGGGCAATAGTAACACCCCAAGGATATTGTTGAAAATTAGAATATTTTACAGTATAACATTACTATCTAAATACTTTGGTTAATATTATTATTAACACTTAGAACTAAGAAGCCTATATTCTTATCTGCTCAATTATGCAAAAGTGATACAGTACATAAAATGACCATTACTAAAAATTATAATGTTTATCTCTCTCAATGTCCATCGTAGCTTACACTGTGCTTATTATTACTTCAGAACATTTCAGAATAATGAAAAAGTGCAGTTCTGCTATAAGTTTCCTAGCACATTATTGTTCTCATGTACATAAGAATTACATTTAACAAGGCTAGCAGCATTTCCAATGTATTTGCAACAAAGCCATGAGCTCTCAAGTAGAAATATTTAATGAATCAACCAGCTACAAATGTACATTCTATTGACTAAGCATGCACTGTAAAGTACTGTCTGTGAAGAACGGATACACTATTATTACCTTTGTGTACATTAAAATACCATTAAACATGTGACTTTGATGCCTTTATGTAGATTCTATAGACCTATTGCAAAAATGTGTGGGATTTAGACAAAGGAAAACATTTTTTGCATATATAAATTACCTAGTACGTCTGTAGAATAATTGAAGAATGCAACAATAAAAATGTTATATACAGAATTTACAATATTTAATAATTCTGTGGTGTTTTCCAGTAGGTAGAGAAACAGGTAAAATGGTGGCATATAAGAACCATTCAACCCATCTAGTCTGTCCTCCACATTTGTTTGTTTTCCCCAGTTTATTAGTCTCTGGTCTTATCCTATATCTAGGATAGCCCAATGCCTATCCAATGCATACTTAAACTCCTTCACTGTATTAATAATATCAACCATTTCTTTACTTTGTGATATTACATGTACCCCTCTCATTTAAGACAATGGGGTTGATGTATAAAGATGTTCTGTCAGACACACTCTCTGCCACTCCTAATCTGGTGTTAAAAAGTCACAAAATAAGATTAAAAAGACATATGTTGAGAATACAAATTTACATATTGACAATACAAAGTTGAAGTTGTGACCCTTCATATGGATAAGAAACATTACATACAGCTGCAAGAGCAAACACGTGACTATTTATACATAACCCCCTATGTCTTATTTTTGTGGTAATATTTCTTCTTTAATATAACCTTTTTTACCATGTTGATTCCCTCTATGTATTTACATCTTTCCATCATATCACAGGTGGGACCATTATAAAACAATACAGTATAATGCAGTTCAGCTTATAATGTGATGGGGTGACTGTTCTCAAACTTCCTTTTGTATTACAGAGGAATTCCTTCATATATATTGGAATTGCAAATAAATTCTGGGTAACCAGAGGAAGTACACAAATATCTGTGACATTTTAGTCAGCTATTTCCAGGTATTCACAAAAATGTAACATTAATAAACACACAGCATTCTACACTCACACACTCATTATTGCATACAGTTCGCTATCTTAAAGTCGGGCTTAGATATTTTTTAGCAGTCCTAAAATGCTATTGAACATGTTAAATGGATGTCTGATCAATTTTGGGAAACTGTTTGTGATTGGGTCAAATAGATTAGCTTGCGCCAAGTAGAATTGCTCACTTGAAGTTTCTTTGCAGTCATAACAATGGAATTGAATGGTTTGCTCAAACAACACAATGTAAACTAGTTTGTCAGTGCTATTCAGCATTTCAGCAAACAGTTTGCTTAGCAGTCATTGTGATAACACAGGGTAATCACTTTCCTGATGCTCATATAGACCTTGAGAGAGAGGTTGACTCTTACTATTTAATCTCTGAATTCTCACATGATAATGTTTTACCCTTATGGCATTTGTGTATGTGGTAAAACAAACTCAGCACTGGCAGAAGAATAATGTAGCCATAAGGCAGCTATATTTCCATAGCTTCCAGTGAAGGGTCAAAGAGAATAAATTCACAGATGGATTCAGTTACAGATCTGTTGATAACAAAATATATGCAGGATATACAATGATACAAACTGTGTACATTTTAGACTGTGTGTCAAAGAGATACCCAAGACATTGAGTTGTGTTGCTTAACTGTGTTATGCAATATTTATGCTCTACATTACCACTTTTAAAAACTATACACCAACAAGAATGTACCTTACAAGGACTGCATCACACAACCATTGTGAATAACTGTGAATGTTATTGTGAATAACTGTGAATGTTATTGTGAATAACTGTGAATGTTATTGTGAATAACTGTGAATGTTATTGTGAATAACTGTGAATGTAGAGAATAAAAAATGATTGAACATTATCTACACATTGTGTTGGCAAAATTGCAAGTGCCTAAACTAGCAGCAAGTGTTTTAAATGTGTCTGTGAAGTATCCTGTTTATGACATAACCTTTGGCTTGGTATGCAAATTAACTGTTTTTTATTGGAAATTTTTAATTTGCATACCAAGCCACATGTGGCGTCATAAACTGGAGACTCCACAGACCCATTTAAAAGACATTCTTCTCCTAATGTAGGCTTGTGTCTTCAATTTTGCCAACCAAATGTATAAATCAATTATCCTCGGATCACAAGTAGAGGTTACCAGCAGCCATAAACGATACGAGAATTCCAGACTACACGTTTTGTTGAGCAAATCTCAACTTCATCAGGGAACTCACAAAGAAAACAACTCCTATACTAATTCATAAAAAACTGCTGCTCTAAATATTTATATGTTGCCCATTAACCTTTATTTGACGATATCTAATGTCAACTATACAGTAGGATTTGCATATTTCCTAGAAAAAAATATGTAAAAGGGCACATTTACATTAAATCTGAATAGATCTTGTAGATAGTGCTATCATCAGCATAATAGCAAATTTATGTCCATTTACTAACCCACTGCCCAATGGAATTAGTCATGGGTTTTCATTTGCATCACACTATGTATGGTTTTCACAACTGTTTTTCTGTTTAAGATTTATATTAGCTAAGTGCAAAAAAAATGACACTTTTATATCGTATTATCACTAGATTGTTTTATTGTTTGTTCCTGCAATCAGCAGACTAATTAATTTTATCCTACAAAAGAAAACATAATGGAAAACATACATAGGGGGCATGTAAAGACATGGTGCACACGAAGATTGCACCTAATACTGGCACAACCGGCGTGTGTGCCAATTTATCTCTTATAGGCTATACGAGATTCAAGGTGCTGTTCAATCTACAAATTAATGACGAGACGTGTTTCACTATATAAAGTAAAGAAAAATAAACTAACTCCTACTATCTCCTAAAAACCATAAAACGTTAAATGTACTATTGCATGCACTAGTAAAAGCTTAAATTAACCGTGAGATGCAGACTACAAATGAATAGCTCATATCTGAAAAGTTTATTTTACTTCTTTCTGTTATCTCCTAATAACCTTAATTAACTTAACATTTGATCATCAGTCTAGATTTTAGCTCCATGACACACATGCTAAATCCAAATTCTTTATCCATGAATGTTATACATAGTTATATCTATTTTCCATCTATTTTCTCTACACAATGAACAAAGAAAGCTGAATGATACTTCTTGTTCAATTACATACTCGTTTCCTTTGGATTTTATGCTTTTATTTCAGTATCTCCAATTTCTTGAATCTTCTTGTTGCACATGGTGCAATATGCTGGTACTGTATAAACAAACTTATATTACTTGCATTTGAGTGAGACAGTTGTTCTGTAAACCATGCCTTCCAACATCCTGGGGCTTGATCTTGGTGCTGAACAGAAAGATTAAATTGCAGCCTGTCTGGTACACGTACTAGAGCTCACTTCTGAAGTATTTATATTATGTATGTCTCATTAACATACCTAACTTTAACACTGAAACATAGAATGTGCAGACAGATAAGAGCCATTTGGCCCATCCAGTCTGCCCAGTTTCCTACTTATTAGTTCCTGGTCTTACGTCCAGCTTCCTCAGGATGTTGGATGTTCCTTCCAATGTTTACAAGTGCATCCAAAGTGCACCTGGACACTTTTGATTTTATGTTTCCTGAGTAAGTTGGATGTCTCCAGCAAAATGTGTTGAATTCAATACTGCTGCCTATTTGGATTTAAGGGAGTCAAAACTATATGACCATCCGATGCCAGTCTGACCCAATGTATATGTGAGATGCTCTATCACACACTTGCAGTGTGCCTCATCAGCTTGTAGGTGTACCCATACTGCGTGATTTACTATGTTTTATGGATACCATGCCATTGGCTTTTAAATATTTTGTATACAGTATATTAGATAAGAAATTTTAAACAGTCTATCATGAGCGGAGATTTGTCTTTCATTTATGTTTATGGGCGCTATATAGGAAGATTTTCCATGAGTGCACAGCCTTTACTGTATCACACTATACTGATTTTCTCCTTTTCATATATCTGCGCTTCCATTCCTTTGTATATTGCATGTAATGAGTACCAGAGGAGAACTCTTCTGGGGAGCTGCCATCTTATAGGAGAATGTTATTTTACCTTTTATTCATCCACTGTTTTACATGTGAAGTCTGATGCCACTTTGTGCTTTTTGAATGTTCAATGTTAGCAGGTATGTACAGTGGACTAATGATTGTGATTCAATACTAGTTATTTTAGGAAAATGTAGAACAGGTTAGTTAGTGTATGATATTAGGGAAGGAGGGATAACATACCTATTGCACAGCTAGAAGTGCTTTCTACATATGTTTTGAGTTGTTTGCATATACATGCAGTTTGGATATTAAATGCTGGAATAGATTGTTACAAGCCATGTAATCCAATTAAGTATACAGACTGTAAGGATATTGGATTGTGCCTGGAGTCATGTAATCATGAGTAACAGGCAATTATTTATAAAATATTTGACACCTATTTTATGTTTTCAATTTCTTTTCATGTTAAAAAGTACATTTGATGAGTTTAATCTGTTTTATTGCTGCTACATATTAAAACATCAAAATAAGTTAGTCTTACAACAAGAATGTGTTTTGTTATTGGACTTTACATTACTGCAATAAATTCAGGACTGCGGATTTAAAATGGAAGTGGTAAATTAGCGGCAGTAAGGCGCGAGGACAGTTTTTCATTGCATGGTGTTATTTGTTGCTCCCATGGCAACATGCTCAGCAGCTTGGCTCTATGAGGTATATTTCATGCTGCCATAAATAAAGCCTAAATTTCAGAACAGTAAATTAGACGCTTTCTTACTGTACATTTTGGAACATATTTAATTGTATATTTTGATCTTATGTGAAATATGGGCCATACACTGGTTGTGTTGTTATGAAAAAATACAAGATGAAGTTGCAGTTAGTATGCTAATGTCTGTGTTGGTTAATATTATGTATGAAATTGAATACATTTTCTGATAATATGACATACCATATATAACATAAATATGATCTAAATAGTTATTTAGGTGAAAGAACACTCAAATGCATCAAATGTAATATGATTCATTAGGAAACAGAAAAAATGTTGGTGCACTAAGCTTGTAAACTGGTTCAAATACTTAGCACACCAACATTAATGTTCACTTGTCAACAGGCTCAAATAATCCTATTTTACTACATACTGCATAGCGCACCAACAATTAAGGACTAACCTACTTTTTTAACTCTTGCTTGGTTTAAAAAAAAAAAAAAAAAACACTCTCCCTCCTTCCTCAAGTAAACCCAACATGTATCTTTTCAGAAAACCTTGCTATAACATTAATGTTGACTTTCTAAAGCCTCGAATACTAATAATATTATTTTACTGTAGAGTTGGCTCACCAACATTTTTTTCAAGTGTTCGCTGCTCTTTGTTTGGTTACAGCTTTCTGTCCAGAGATTAATTTGGAGGAGGATTAATTGAAAATGCTTCTATTCCCACTATGTGGTGAGGGTAGGGCCTGGCATGATGTGTGCCATAATGTGGTATATGAGCTTAATTATGGTTTGACTAACTAATATCCAAACCTCTCTTTTATATTATTTGTATACATTTGTTTCTAACTTTGTAATGAAGAGGAACACTTTTTTTTATTGGATATTAATACTGTTCTAAATAGCTTTTATTACCATTATCAATAGCTTTTAATATCAAGTATCACATATTTCATAGAAGAAAAATAATTCAGTTATAGCACAAAATAAATAGAAGATTATCTGTTTACAATCTGCAAGAGTATTAGTGCAAAAAATAAAATAAAATAAATGAAACTCTCAATTCTTTGTAAACTCACCTCTTCAACATCTTTATCGAGGGCAATGAATGGTAATGGAGCAGTCAAGTTTTGATTTTCAGAGATGGATGTTCCCACAGGTGAAGACTCCAATATGTAGCCTTGATATGTTGTAAATGTAAAGTAGGGCGCTTGATTGTTCAAATCTATTATGTCGATATGAAGGCTAGCGAACGCTGGAAGCGGGTGACCATTGTCTTGCTCTGCCTATAAAACAAACATTTGTGTTACATAACATGCCACCCTCTGTTCCTACAATTATACATCTATTCACATCAAGAGCTTTTCTGTATAGAGCAAATGCATTAACTTTTCTGCTTCTTGATCTCAACCTCATCCACTTTATGGATAAAAGTATTGGGAAACACCAATTAATTATTAATTTCAGGTGTTTTTTATCAGACCCATTGCCACAGGTGTATAAAATCAAGCATCTAGCCATGCAGTCTGCATTTACAGCCATTTGTGAAAAAAATGGATCATTCTGAAGAGCTCAGTGAATTCAAGCGTGGTACTGTGATACAATGTCCCCTTTGCAATAAGTCAGTTTGTGAAATTTCAGCCCTGCTGGATATTCCATGGTGAGTTGTAAGTGGTATTATTGGAAAGTGGAAGCATTTAGGAACAGCAGTAACTCATTCTTGAAGCAGAAGACCACGTAAAGTCACGGAGCGGGGTCACTGAGTGCTGAGGTGTATGTCACCAGTGCTCTGCTGATTCCATAGCTGCAGAATTCCTAACTACCACTGACATTAATATCAGCACAAAAATTGTGCAGAAGGAGCTTCAGGGAATGGATTTCCATGGCCGAGCAGTTGCATGCTCAAGCCTCAAGTACAATGCTAAGTGTCAGATAGAGTGGTATAAAGCATGCCCCCACTGGACTCTGGAGCAATGGAAACATGTCCTGTGGAGAATGTTACTTACTGACTACATTGTGATAACTGTAAAGTTTGGAAGTAATAATAGTATGGTGCTGTTTTCCAGGACTTGGGCTAGGCCTCCTACTTCCAGTGAAGAATAATCCTAATGCTTTAGCATTTTGGACAATGCTATGTTTTCTTCTTTGTGGGAACATTTTGAGAAAGGCCCTTTTGTATTCCATCATGACTGTGCCCCAGTGCGCAAAGCAAAGTCTGTAAAGGCAAGGTTGGATGAGTTTGGTGTGGAAAAAAATTGACTGGTCCGCACAGAGCACTGACCTCAAACACAATGAACACCTTTGGAATGAACTGTAACAGAGATTTCAAGCTAGGCCTTCTCACCCAACACTCTACTGGATGGATGAGCAATAATCTTGTGGAAAGCCTTGCCAAAAGAGTGGAAGCTTTTATAGGAGGGGCCCAGTGCATATTAATTTATAATGCATTGTCATAAAATTCCCTATTGTTGTAATGGTCAGGAGTAGTGTTGAGCGAACCCGAACCGCACTGTTCAGGTTAGTACTGAACTTTACGTTTTTTAGACCCCGGACCCTAACACGGACATTTCACTGTATGGAGGTAGGGGGTGTTGGAGTTCGGGGTTCGGCGATTACATTGTATGTAATTCTATTGGCTTTCTATAAACCGAAATAGTAAACTATAAACTGAACGACATTCGGTTTATAGACTTTCGGTTTATGGAATAGCAATAGCATTACATGTATTCTATAAACCGAAAGTCGTTCGGTTTATAGACTTTCGGCTTATGGAATACATGAAATGCTATTGGCTTTGCACCATAGGAGATCATGGATATCCTATCTTAGATTCTAGAGTGTTCAGTTGTGGACTTTTCCCATATGTAGGGTTTTAGTTAGGCATGTGGCACTTTTGGTCCAGGTTTGCTTGTTAACGTATCTATCCATAAATAATGCTACCTCTCTTGCTAAAATAAACAAATTAGAAAACAAAGCAGGGGAAGCACTGAAGGCAGTGATTGGTAAGTGACTTGAATTTATGGCACCTGAAATGTTATCTGCATGGACACTAAGAAATGGCAACCAACAAGTGAAATGCTTTCTTGATTCTTATTGTTTGGAAAAGGAGTAAGAGCAAGAAGGGAAATGGGAGAGTGGAGGGAGAGAAGATATGGGAGAAAAAACAAGGAGAACCCGTGTAAAGGAGAAAAAGAAAGATTTTGTGAGGTAAAAAATAACTAAAACATAATTTTTTTTTGAAGTATCACCAACGAAGAAGACCGCAAGGAGTAAAGAAAATGAGATGTAGCTGCTGACGGAGATGGAGCACATAGGGTTGCTCACTATTCTGAACACTGTCGACAGAAAGTGTTTTAAATATGCAAAAAGTGAATTGCAGGATATATTTTTTAAAGGGACAGTTCCATCTGGATTATTGTCTATGTGTTGTAAAGGTTAGTAATATGTGACATACACTTTTTCATTTAAAAAAAAAAAATATTTCTGTTGTAAGTTGAAAGCACTACTCAGAATGCTAACTTTAATAAACACATATTTTTTGCGAAAATAGTTAAAGTCATATATATATATTGCAGCCCAAGGCAAGTAGCCCCCTCCCCATGATAAATGGGGATAGGAGCCCCCAATATAATAAGTTAGGCCCCCATACAATAATATAATTACCCCCATGGTTTGAAGGCTGTCCAATTTTTTTAAGTGGATTGAATTCTCAATTTTTTCAAAGGACTATTTAAATGACCTAAATTCGTCTTCTTTCACCAATTTTTGGTTATTTTTTGAGGATTTCGGCCCATATTGAGTAGGGGAAGTCCATACGATTCATAGGACTGAAAATTAGCGGAAATTGCGTAATTCGGCTACTTTGACCGATCAGGCCCCATATTGGGATAGATCAATCTCCATATTGGGCTAGATCAATCTATATTGAGTCAAAATGTTGTATTTAGTTTCCATTGTTTTTATCAATCTTTATTATCAGGAGATGGAGGGGGCAGGTAGACCATTTCATGGTTTTCACTATTTTGGATGTGAGAGGAGACCCAGTAAATGTTTCAATAATATTTGTATTTAAAGTATAATCTGCATGTAGCATTACATTTCCACTATACACAACATTTTATAAAGAAGGTATTTATAAGAAATGTAAAAAACAACAGTTATAAAACATGGCAGCACAGAACAGATGTGGGTCAGCAACATGATTTTAACAATGTATAGACTATATAACTAGAGAGATAAAGTCAAAAGGAACAGCAGAGGTTAAAAGGGGGCAATTGATGTGGCAACAAATGGAATATTTTTGGTGCATCTCTATGGACTTTATTCATGAATTGCAGGGAATTGAGAAGAGAATTGCAAACTGAAGGCCAAAGTAGCGGAATTGGAAACATTCTCCAATTTAGCGATCTTATGTTGGTTTTAATATTGCAATTCTCTTCTCAATTCCCTACAATGCCAGCTTTTATGAATAAAGCAAACCAGGCAGAATAGCAAACATCTTCACAAAATGTGAAATTAATTTAATGGATTTAATTGAAGAAAATAAAGAACTGAAGCACATAAGTACATCATAAAGTATATAATAAATTTAAACTATATTTCTATATTATATATATATACATATATACACACACACACTTTCAATAATTGCTCTAAGGCAATTTTCCTAAAAGCCTTAGGTTAACACAGGGATGAAATAATATTTTCATGCTGCCTGGGTTTCATACTGTTTCCTCATCATATTTTCAGAACATTCACCTGCAATACAGCTGCCTACCTGCAGTCACAAAAGTCATTTACTATTAATTAAGGTCAGTTGTGCGCCGTGTTTGCTGTGCCATATCACAATGAGCTGCTTGCTAGAAACAATTCCTGTCAACTACAAACATGCAGATTGCTGTAGAATCCAATTTATATAAACGAGAAAAGAAGAGGCAGATGGTAAGAAAAGGAAAAGTCCAGTTTTACAAACAAACCACTAACATCTAAAGGGCTTCCAAATATCAGTCACAATCGTTATATATGATATACAGGTCTTCTCTGAGAGTAATTACATGGGTCGCGAACTGTATTAGCAATAGTGGTAACACTTCATTGTAGAAAAATATTTAATCTTTATTATATTTTTATTTTCAACACACAAATGTATCATTTTATGTTTAGCTGACTTTGTTTAAATGACCACTTATGAGACAGTTTATGCCTCTATATATCAGAGAGATAGGTGTGTGGGATAAATGGATAGATAGATCAAATTTAAAATGTAAGTCCCTCTTTTTACTCATACTGTTTATTCTAACTTGGGTGGATGTCATTCTCCTGCAGGTAGCCTTCTCTACATCTGAATTATGAGCTATCCATTTTTTGGGGGGATTCTAGCAGTCCAAATTGCAAGAATAGCATTCATCTGGTTTAGCAAAATGAATTAATAATCTATTCCCAAATAAGCATTCAGTACTGAGAAGGAGATAACCAGCATGCACCATTGGGGCAACATAAAATATACCCTCAAAGAAACATTACAATTTATTTCACACAGATAAATGGCAAGCAATATTGCTTGTTCCTAGTCACCATCCTCATAGACCAGACTGTAATGAGTTAAGCTCACTTGGCCTGCTCCAATTAAACTGTCTGTACTCCACATGTGCTAAGATATTCCCTTCATTTATCCATGCTTTCACAGCCCCAACGTCCTCCAGATTCCTTTCTCCACCATAGTCCACAAGCAGCAGAGAAGAGCACTATCTTATAAAAGCATATAATAAAATGTATGCAGCACAAAAATGCACTCACATAACATATGCTCAAAAAGCCTCATGTGGAAAGAACATGCATGGGTTCAATGGCTCAATGCTTGAAATCTCAGATTCTGCTTAAAGTAGAAGTACAACTGAGTCTTGTTAGCCAAATGTCACAAAAACAGTAATAGCGATGAGGGGAGATAACAATGTGGCCGGCTCACTGCTGTAAACACAATGCCTCAATGATCAGTGAAAAAACAGACGTATTAAATGTGACCACATCAGAACACCAATGCTAGCAAGCTGTGAAGATGTGTGGTTCCGTCCAAACCTTTCTCTAGTCTGTCATCATAGTAGTATGGAACACACTAGAGGGGAAATGAGCAAAGAGAGTAGCTGACAATTTGTTCTGTTCCAAGGACTTAAGAATGGTCCACCATGGCAAAGAATCACGTTGAAGTTCTATCCCCCCCCCCCCCCCCTCATTCATGTGACTACTGATTACTTAAGAGGGACTATGACAAAGATTTACTGCATAACACAAATGGGGAGAATTGCATAATGAATATATCCTATCATTTGTCCTTTTGAGACTGAATGGTCCTTTATGTTAGAGGAAAAAACTTGGCTAGATTTAGAAAATAGTAACTTTTTCAGACCTACACAAACATACTCACCAAGATGTGTAACTGTTTAGCAAAATCCACTATCATACTTCTTCCTTTAATAGACTACATTTTGACCCTTGCACTTAAAAAAAATAACAGGTTTAAGATACAGATCTTTCCCATCGTGCACATATTACCATTTTGATTGCAGGAGATTCTGATATTCCATCCAAGGAAATTTAGAAATACTGCAGATTGCTTCGGGCATTCCTACAAGGTGATTATGGGTCACCGTGTATCTGAAGCACAGAGCTTGCTACTATTCTATGACTGTTCAGTACAAAGTTTATGATTATTATTTCCATAGCAGATTGAATGAGGCTTGTCTCCTGTTATTGGGACTGTGTAGGGTGCTTATGATATGCGCTATAGATTCAGGTGAAGATTTGATGATTCTGTGACCTACGCTTTGGAAATGTATTGTGAATGAAGATTTCATTTTCCTGTCAGTTATTGCTGTCTTCATGTAGAGGGAAAAATGAACACTGGTCTGTTTTGCAATCTGAAAACAGTGATTGATTTTGTGCAGCATATTGCTTGTATGAAGTGACTGTAAGTAACCTTGGAAGTTTTTACGGGAGGTGTACTTTTCATTCATTGCTTTGCTCCGTGTCCCCTTTCTTTAGTGGCTCTACAACTGAAAACCCGTACAATTCACTGAATTAAATAACAGCAAATAAACTAATGAGTACGAAAACATGTTCACTCTTATATGAATAATTCATTCATAACAATAGACACATGATTATAGATTTCCTTACACAAATAGATCCACTTATATCTAATATAATTGTTGTGCCTTCCTCTGGAGCTGTGCAGAATGCTTGAATTCAGTAGTATAAAAACTATTACCCCGAGTTTTTAAAAATAAAAGTTATTAAATCTGGATATTGATCTAGCTGTGTACAGGCCTAAGTATGGATTGGGCCTACGGATAAACGACAGAGTTCAATGAAAACAACATTTCTTTATTTGGAAGAAACCTGCAACTTTATTGTGTCACGTTTCAACTTTTGGGGTGAGATTCTATTGAAGTCAGTGAAGACATAACTTTGCTGTACGGTAATTCTTATCAAGAACCAAGACAATCTTTAGGTGTACAAATCTAGTATAATGAACAGACACCCATAAATTTTATATGCACAGAACAACATAATGAAAATAGAAAGTATTCTGCCACACAACCAGTCTGAACAGTGGTTAATTTAGAGGAATAGTGACCATCATTAAATGTTGAATACCATATTTTCTTGAATTTATATTATATTCTTGTATTTGAGGTTTGTCTTATAATCAGACCTCAAATCGAGGTCTGACTATAAGACTGGGTCCCCCTGCAGCTCTGCGGGGGACCTGGATCCCCCTCGCGCGATGTGTGTAGACATCCTCCAGCTGCCCCCACTGGACACCAGGGAGACAGGGGCAGCATGGAGGAGGGTTAAGTCTAAGGGGGGAGGGTTAAGTCTGGGGGTGAAGGAAAAACAGCAGCAGCAGCATTGGCAAAATAAGGGAGCAGCATTGGCAAAATGGGGGAGCAGCATTGGCACTTGGCAAAATGAGGAAGCAGCATTGGCTCAGTCCTGGGAGGCAGATGGTTGTGTGGGGGGATGCATTGGCTAAGTCGGGGGGAAGATTGGCAAATAAAATTAAATAAAGTAATTTTTATTACTTATGAAAAAGCAGTCTGCATGTGAATATTTACATTAAAACGTATTTCCCATTGGGTATTTTTTTCCTAAATGAATATTCAAAATTTGGGGGTCTTCTAATAATCAGGGTCATCTTATATTCTAACAAATAGTGTATGTCTGCCTTAAACGCACCAAACACACAATAGATGTGCAGGCAATGAAGAAAATACTGAATTGAAGGTATGTGCCCACAAACTACTAAAGTTATTTCACTTCATGTCCTGGCAACCAGTTCAGTACAGATACAGTTTGCGTGAAAGGGATAGATTTAAAATCAGTTTTTTTTGACATGTTGAAGATATTGCAGGTTATTTACTGCTTGAATTACTGAAGATGTTCCTTTATTATTTATTTGGCTATTGGCTATTATGATTTATTTGGCTTTATTTATCTATATTGGTTAGTCCATGATACATGGCCTGCTTTGTCAGTTTTATTGTTCTGGGATTGTGCCATGTGGACTAAGCAGAGTTTTCCCTTAACAGGAAACCCCTGCTTCTCAAAGTGTCATGAGCTGGAAGTGACCCACCCACAACTTATACATTACCACTTTATTATAATTTGTAATTGTTATTTTTAATGGCAAGCTGAATGTGCTGATTGTGTTCAAAGTACAATTTGTACCTTATTATTGGAGTATTTAGTTTCACAACCTATTAATTTACTCATTCTGCAGGGTACACATGTGATGCTGCCCAGACCTACACCATACATCCACTATAGTGCATTGAGGGCTTTACTGTATCCCCTCCCTGCCACAAACAAAACAAATGATGCCTGAAAAATAATGAGGTCTCTGCAGTGTGCACTTTAGCAAATCGCTGTTTCCTCAACCTGGTAGCATTGCTTACCAGCATATAGGAGTGGAAAACCAACATCCTACCTCTGCCAGAAATATGGCTGCTCACATGATGATTTCTGCATTATGTATGGCTCTTCTTTTACTTCTTTCACTTTACTATCTATGCATATCTATATTTACATGTTTTACAACAGATACATAGTTGCTTTTGGAATGCTTCAGTGATGACTGTTTAATGATAAACTCAATACAAATAGTATTCAAATTAAAGCAATTCTAAAAAATAAAAAAAATGTAACAAAGAGATTAAAAAAATTATACCATTTAGCTATTTTAGTCACAGCACCTGCTTACAAAATCATCCACACTTTCCCTAAAAAAATGTAAGTAGAATGTTTGGCAGCCATTGAGAAGTGGGAAGTCTAACAGAATATTTAAAAATTACATGTGTAGGGTCCTGTGATAGCAAATATCTCAAACATCAATTTGACAATGATAGCTAAATGAATTAAACGTCGGGAAAACAGAAGCCTGGCTAATTGATGTTGTAGTACTATTATGAATCTAAATGTTGAAGAACACAATTACACCCCCTGCATAATGAAGTCAAGGCAGTTAATGCAATGCTTATGCCAGGGGCGGCAGCTGCACTGGCAGACTTGTATATGGGAGAGATGTTTCAAAGCCCTACATCAACTCTATGCAAACAAAAATGATAATATAAAAATAAATTATTGCATAATGTTATACTGTGCAATTCACAACATTTGCCATAGACAGTGTATATAAATTTTAATGTGAAGGAAACAGTTGCAGATTTTACTTTATATTTTGGTATATGAGTATTAGATGTTCAAATGCAAACATTTTTTATATGTAAAAGAATATAAAATGTATGCAATAAACAAAACATAAATGTTAAAACTCCTTTTGAAACACCAAGTGGCATTGTTGAACTTGAATTATTGGAAAAAAATAATCTTTTTATACAGCTTCAGGAAAACAGAAACAAAATTAAAAACCTTCTCCACTGTGGATGCTAACTAATATATTTTCAAGGTCAGATGAGAAATACACGAGGAGCATTACAAACACAGTTATAGCACCATTTCATTTACTGGCCAAAGTACATATTTTGCTGTATTTTATCTGAGGCATTCTAGCCAAGTGCCTTGGGAGGCCCTTGGAAAAGGGATGGCCAACAATGCTGCCCTTTATAACAAAAACTTGCCAGAAGAGGCACTGATTAAACAATTTCTCCTCACCAGGCTCTCTGTGGGTGAGCAGGCAGTATGATGTCTGTGCACTGCCAACGTACACAGACATCCTCTCACTCTGCTTCTGTCACTACCCTCACAAGTTCTGAGGTCAGAGCTTCAGGAGTTATGTGACCTGCTGGTGCTCAGACTTCAGACCACAAGGGGTGCACGAGAGGCAGCATGGTAGTATGTTTCCAAGCATGGGCAGTACACAGACACCCAGTTTCCTAACACTAAACACAAAGTGGCTGGAAAGCTGTGTATGCTGGCTGGGTTGAGTATCTGGTGTGCAATGTTGGTGATGGCAAATGCCCTGGGGTGCTGGGGTAAATCCTGGGTCTGATGGACCATCAGATCCTGTTGTGATGGAACATGTCTTGGGTGTGCAATGTGGGTGATGGTGCATGTTCTTGGTGTGCAATGTGGGTGCTGGGACGTGTACTGTGGGTCAAAGTGGTATCAGTCTGGGTTAAGTACGTGGTGTACAATGTTATTGCTGGAGCATACTGGGTATGCAAGGTTGTACTGTGGTAAGGGATGTAGGGACATTAATGAAATCATTGTAGGAGAAATGGAGTGGGGATGGTGAAAGCCCAAATCATTTCTTCTGTAAGGGCCCCCACAATTTTTAATGGATTTAAATACCCGCTTGGACACCCCCTCGAGTTTAACCACAGGCACATCACACAAAAATGCATCCTTAGTGACACATGATGTGCCTGGCACATCATGCACTAAAAAGAGCAAAGAAAGCAACCATAGGTCGCTTTCTTTACTCTTTCGGTGGTGCTACAATGCCTCAATGAAGAAGGATTGTGCAACACTAAAAATGGCAGTGCCAGCTAAGCACATCTGTGCTTTGGAAGCACTGCCTGTATAGGCAGCACTTTCCTTCTACTGCCAAGAGCATCTGAAGTTATTTTTTTCACTTCCATTGCTCTAGGGGGCGCTGTTCTATGCCAGCACAACAGATCAGTGTGATCAGTAACAGCTGATCAGTGGCAAAGGCAGTTTGTTGATTGCTCAGATGAGCATCACCATTCGCCTGATCAGATTAATATTGGTAAATATTGATCTGACCCATCTGGATCTGCCTCCCTCTCCTCACTTGAGCTTTAGTGAGGAAGAGAGACAGCTCTGTATAATGTAAGTTTTTAATTGTAATAAATTAAATAAAATGTTACAAAATTATGAGAACCAAGGGTGTTTATAAAAGTCCTAATGTTTGTATAGTATTCCCTGTGTGTTAACCCCTTCCTTGACACTGATCACTGCCCAGGAGCACATTTTTTTCTTGTCTGTGCATTGTTAGGGGTTACTTTTTTGTACAGTACTATAAAGGCTCTTATAAGAGCTATTAAATCCCTTTCTTTGCTCTACATGTCAAAATTCCAAGTTGGAAAACCAAAAAGTGCACCTCTCAAATGTGGCCTATTAACCCCCAAACAAGCTGAAAAACCTATGCATGAGTGGTATCCCTGTATCAGGAGATGTTACTGAACACATATTGGGGTGTTTTTTGCCAGTGATACATACCAAAATCTGTGATTTCATGTCTGAAGTACAATGTATGTGAAAAAAACCAAGAAAATTACTACCACAAATTTTGACAAAGGCTGGTGGTAGAATTAGTGCATGGGAAATGGTAAAAGCCTATGGTGTCTACTTTTAAAAAATATATGGGTTGATGGGGTAAAATACACTGGCTGGCTTCAAAAATGTCCCAAATGGGACATGGGCACAGGTTGTCTGCATGCCAAAATTCCATGTTGGAAAACCAAAAACTGCACCTACCAAATGCCTTTTAATCCCCAAACAAGCTGACAAGCCTATGCATTGGTGGTATCCCTGTACTCAGGAGAAATAGAATCTATTTAGCAGGTTTTTTTCATTTGCTTTTGAAGATGAGGAGAAGAAGTTTCAAATAAAATCAGGAATTTTGTGTGTCTTTTTTTTCCACCATATTTTACTAATTTTTTATATTATATTATAGGATATGATCAAAATGATGGCATCCAGAGATAGCCCTTCTTGACCGGATAAAAAAAAAGTATAATTTGGGGTACAGCAAATGACAAAGAAGAAAATTACTGCTAAACACAAACAGCACAGAAATGTTAAAATAGCCATTGTCCAGAAGAGCCAAAAATGTTTCAAAGGGTCTATCCTTAATGGGTTAAAAGGCTATTGAGCCAGACAGTGACAGACCCTTATGAAGTTTACTATCATGCTGTATTTTTCAAAATATGGTTCTATTTATCCACCTTTTCTCATTGTAGAATTAAAATACAAAATGTGGATTAATAGATCCATTTATTAAAGCAGCAAGGTGAACAAATGTAGTTGTGCTTAGGCAGCAGAAAAACAGAATACACCACTGAGTACATATGAAGAAGTCTTGGAAGATTGTGAGCACAATTCTTAACTAATAATAAATGACCAAATACAACCATTTAATTTGTCCCCAGTAACAAACTTTCCACTGTATAACACTAAAGCAGAGATTTGTAAACTACTTCACTGGATGCTCAAGCAAAAATGCACTGTAGTAAAGCCTGCAAGTAAAGATTCTCACAATAGATTGATAGAGTCATATAAACATGCATACCATATACTTGCAAAACAAAGTAACCACAGTGTAATTTGAAATTAATAATAAGTAACTGTAGAATAAGAACGACAAGGCTATATAAAACAAGAATGTTCCACCTTAGGCTGTGAAAGACCCAACACATTAATAATTGTTGTTTCAACAGCCAGTATACAATCATGTCAACCACTTAAAACAAAGAATATGTCCAGATGGATACAGAGAAGAGCATGTAAAAAGAACTGTACTTGGTGCCTTAATAACCTTCTTCTGCTTTCATCTGGTTACAAGATCTCATATAAGGAGATGATTCACAAAGGTCTACTTTCTATTAACACAGCAGAGCAGACCTAGCTCACCTGAACTTCAATGAATTTGTGGTTACAAGACAAATGTCAAAAGATAATAGTTTTTTTTGTCAACCACTCGACAGAATGTGTACCTTCATCATCTAATGTAGGTTTAAACATAGTGCTGTGCTGGCCCATCAAAGTAGAAAAAAGTAATAATGGAGGAGGATAGTGTGTACGGATCGTACAAGTTGGCTAGAACTGTACTCTGGTCATATCACTGTACTGAATAAAGCAAGAAAAAGAATTATAACATATATTTATAACATATTTTAAATTGCTCCATTTTTATCTATACTACTTTTATTCCTTAACAATTAATACTACTGTGTTATATATTCAAGAAATAAAGAATATATAAAGCAATATCTCAGAAACTATAAAGCTGATGTGGTTAAGAAAAACTTTTTCAGAAAACATAGAAACTCTTTTTCACACTTTGACGTCTTCATTGGAGCCAGTTCTGTGCTGCCTGTTGAATTAAGTTAATTCAGAATACACAGCAGTCTATCCTACATAACAGCATTTCATACCTTGCAGTTCAATGTTAATAATCATGAATACAAATGCATTTATTATTTGTTTTTTTTTTAAATGTTATTCTATACTAAAAGAAATTAATCCATAAACATAGGCCATGTAAAAGGGTTCCCCTAAATCTTGTCTTTTATCCTGGTCTAATGTTGAAACAAACAACATACTTTCAAATCCTCAGCACGTTCTGTGCTACAGTACCAGCATCTTTTGTCGGTCTCAATGTCAGCTTACTAGTGTCATACTTCCCAGTTGTTTATGAGCGTTTACATATGCATTTACATTTCTTCCTGCTCGAACTGTTCACATGACCATTACCATTCTCATGCATTTTCACATTTTTCATACGACTTTCCATTCACAAACAGTTTGCTCCCTCCCATCTTATATGATTGACACACAGAGACACAAGAAGGGGTGACCTACAATCACTAAACATCTCAGTGAAGCACCAACTTCATAAAATTATTTCTCCCTAGTCCCCATATATAAAAAAATAATTGTTTGGGTTTACTCCCTTTATAAAGGGTAAAGCAGTATATAGACAAATACACGTTCAACTATATGAATACTAGATTCATTACGAAGTGGAAGCAAAAGTTAAAAAGACATTACCACTTTTCTGCAGGTTTGGGTTACATTAGATTTTGTTAATCGTACAGCAACTCATGTAGGTGTGATTTATAGACCCCCTGGACAAGTAGATGAGTTGGATAATGTACTGGTTAAGGAAATAGCTAACATGACTATAAAGCAGTGGTCATTTCGTTGAAGAAAATCTTTTGTCATCGTTTTTCGTCAGCTGCATATTTTCAGTGATGAAAACAAAACAATAGCTAAAAAAAAACTAAGACTTATCTTCATGTAAAAAATTTATTCTTGAATGATAAGTATTAACTGTTAGCAACATTTTATTAGCTTTTAATATATGATCAAATAAAACCAGATGGTTATCTATAGACTTTAATGTATATATCATGCCGCTCTGTACCAGAGACAACATTTCTAGATGGAAATGGATATTTTAGAGAGGTTCATAGCTTACAAGATAAACAGAATTACAATAGAGTATCAATAAAATTACACTGTGAAATAAATAATCAAAACATTGGGTTGCTATGCTAAACATATATAAACACAAATTGCACAGTGAAATGAATGTATACTGAAGTATTTAAAATAGTTTCCACGATGTGCAGCTCCACAGATAATGAAGTTGATTAAAGTGTTTTCCTTGTAGTTGGGATCCTCCCTTTGTCAGGCTATGCTTGCTGGAGAGATCCATTTTGTCCTAAGTCTTCTCTTCATGTGTTTGTTGGCAATTGTAATTTATTATTTGATATGCAGGATGTTGCTTAACACTATTCCTGTTTAATAATTATACGAAGATATGACATTACACTTTTTTAATACTCCTTTCTTTCCTAATTACTGCACATTTTTGTGTCCCTTATTTGACCATTACTGTCAAATTTCTTGTATGTTTTAGACCATCTCTCTCACTTTGTCCCTACCTCCTTTCTTCATAATTGTCTTACCTTTTTCCCTGTTTGTAATCAATACATATTTCAAACATACTATCCACTAATATATAGTGGCTAAATGTATCATGTACACCAGCCTTTGAACTAGGTTTCTACTTATTGTATTAAAAGAATTACAACAAACCTCAAACAAGATTTTAACAGTGATAACAATACAATACACGTTACGTGAGTTAAAACTATATTTTTTCATAAAACTGGTAATAAAAATATATATAGACACAATAATATGGGTCTTTCCTCATGTTGCATGGAACACTTGGTTGCAGAATAGATTGAGCGATCTCTCCATTTCAAGTATGGCCTGGCTGATTGTCAGATCAGTCATACTGATGGGTATTCTTGGACTTAAACAAAGATATAATTAACTCCTGACCTCACCGATGCCCAAAATGAGTGTAATTTCTTAACACCTCGGTCACATAATATAAAAGAGCATTAAGGAAGAGAGAAAATTGCTAGTACGTGATAATAGTATATTATGATATAAAATTGTTTTCAGCATCTCTACAAATGATTTTATCTTCATCTGTCATACACTCAAAAATATACTGTAAGTTATAAAGGACAATTAGAGTCACCTTTCACCCACTTAATAATGCATAATAATACATATATTAAATGAAAAGTCTTTTTTTTTAATGGATAAAATACATTTCCCCTACTCAGCAGCACTATCTTTTGCAATCAGGTGCTGTTGGTGGAATGGCAAGTAATGTGGGGGAAATATCGAAAGGATGGCAGTTGAAATAGAATGGGGGCAGACCATTTGTTCTGTAAGGGGCTCTAAAATTTCTAATTGTAACCCTGACTGTGACCTTCCTTCTGTAATGATGATATTCCAAGAACATCTTATGAGAAAGGTCTCTAAGTATTAAACATTGTAAAGTGTGCATATGGATCTGGATCAGCTGAACTCTAGTGCAGCATTACTACAGTGCCATTTGGTTTCTAGTGCTGGCGACATTTCCTATTCTACTGTTTGGGAACTTCAGTTCCCATTACACTCTGATAGCACCTTTTCTGGTGACAAATAACTTACTGTCACCAGAACTTAGCTTGATACAGTCACATCCTATCTGTGACATCTTTGGTAATGCAAATATCAATTCTGCCATCAAAGTTGAAGGCATCTTAGGTTATAACACCCACATATAATTAGATGTATGCACTGTACTGCATATTTTACCCCTAATTATTATTACAAGACATAGTCATGTCACATTGAATAGATGGTTAACCACTGCAAATAACTGCACTTGTACAGTAATAATTTTTCAGTGTTCTGAACACCGTGGATAACGATCAGAATAAGGACAGTCCTGTGAAAAAAGGTGCGTGGGGGGGGGGGGGGTGGGGGCTGTACAATATTTGTTTTCATAACTATTTTTCCAAAAAACATATACATTAATCTGTATATGTGGGTGTGCACAGAGATCAAAGGGAAATCGTTTCTGCTGAAAAACATGTAATACTAATCCTCAGTGAATATATTTACCTTATAAAACAAACAATGTCTTGGACCATTGAGTGTTTCCACTTGTTGTACCATGATTTGCAGTTACCGTAGATCCATAGCTAGAATACTACATAATGCTAGAAAAAAATAGTTTTTCTGGCAATAAAAATAATGAATTGCTTTAAACTAGAAGCCTTTAAAAGCATTTCACGCTAGTGCTACTATCAACCATAAATTATAGCAGCTTTAAATTAACACTTAGGGAGTACATTATTGACTTTAATATAAATAATTGTCTCCATGTCTTACCATTACAACCTCCTTCACATGTTCTATTTCTGGTTTTATTGCCAACTTATAAGACTTTACTGTACATTGTTAAATTATTAATGTTTCTTTTAACTTGTGTTTATTCAAGCTTCCACCAGAACTTACTCCTACCATTCTACTGATAAACTTTTCCTCCAATAGCTTACAGTCTATCATAGGCACCTGGTCTGTTATTCTTATCAGTTATGTAAGACACTTTTGTTTAAGCATGTCAAGGCATTGTCAAGGCTTTGAAATAACATATAATTGGTGAGTATAAAGTATTTGGCCATTAGCCCAAGAATCCATTTCTGAAAAGCATTTTACAATTCATATATTGGTATCTAGAGAGTAGCAAAACGTTCTTATTGTATTAGATCTCATCCAAACAAAGGTAGAAGGAGCTGTTTGTTCTTGCATATGAAGCCATTTAATCTTCTCTCAGAAGATGACATGGCAGTTAAGGCTTGCTTTAATGAGGGTAAGTGATAGATTGCTTCTCTTGGAGATATAACTTCTTCAGTGGGATAAAGGTAACCTAGCTGTATAGTGCATAGTTGGCAACAGTCCCATATGTGCCAGGACAGTCTTGTTTGGGTACTGTCCCATCAAATGTGATTCTGTCCCGGCATTAATACTGCCTATGTCCAGTAGATTGCACAGTGAACATGCTAAAGACACACACAGCCTAAGACACACACAGCCTAAACTTAAGGAAATGAGCTCCAGATGGAGTTCAATCTCCTGAGTTCAAGTCATGCAGCATCATGTGAAGCTGCCCAAAGAAACTTGTCTAGTATGAATGGTAACATAAAAAGCATATAGGGGGGTCATTTCATGTAGCACTGAATTGACAAGGGCGCTCTAAATGTTAATCTCACCTGCAACTCACCTCTTAGTGAATAGGCCCTCACTGTCTGTTATCAAATATAGGTATAGATATATTATCCCAATTGTAGAAACATTTTGACCATATTCATTATTTTGTTGTGGGGCACATTAATTCAGTGGTACAATTCAAGCTGCTATATAGAGCTCCAATTGCAGAGAGATAGAACATAGAGGAGATAGAGCAGAGGGGGAAGCACACCACTCTGCCAAGCCAATCAGAAGAGGGACTTGTTCAGCACAGGGGTGGAGTGATAGCCTGCAGCCCTATGAAAACCCAACAAACCAATCCAACAGTGCTCCAGTGTTCCATAAATTTGGTTCATGTGGTTCTTCAGTCTCCACTTTCCACTGTCTTATTTACATTATCCAAATTTGACCTCTGGACTTGCTTTTGGATTACTTGTCTCGTCTTTACCCTTGACCTCTGCTTGGAATACTCATGTTTGATTGATTGATTTATTGATTGATTGCCACCTTCCTTGGATTGTTCCTTACTATAGTTTTGCTTATTCCATTTGACTTTTGAACTTCGTACTTCCACCTTCATCTACGTGCTTACCACCTGGTAAGGGTACTCGGCAAGAAATAGCATCCCCTGCTTCAACACTCCTATGCCAACCCTGACATGGTCCAAAATGTTTTCAAAAAATATCCCAATTATCAATTATTTTTTCAAATCTGCTATTTTGACTTATATTCAGCATTCTCCTTGTCAATTTAACATGCAATTCTTCAAATACTATCTGAAGAACTTTAATCAATTTCAGGTAAAATCACCAAACTGCAGTATAATTCAGTGAAATTGGAGACTAGTGGAATAGGGGGGTTTCGATGCTTTCTCGAAATAAATGTCTCAACTTTATTGCAAATTGGATTGACCCAAATTAACAGTGCACATTTGGGTATTTAACTGAAATGCACACAAACTGTGCTATAGAGAATAGCCGAATTAAGACTTTTCTTGCATTCAGGTATTATACATGAACTGGGTAAATTTGGTAGCATTTCAGTGCTCCATAAATAGACCTCATACTTCTTTTTATCTTGTATATAGTGTTACTTTTATTTATTTCAAAATATAGGTGACAATTGTACTTTACAAATAAATGGATTTAGCTTTTGATTGTTTTTTGTTTTTTGGTAATCTGTTGAGACCACTTCAAACACAACATATAATTCATTGACTTGTATTGCTCACTGTATAGTTAAAGGTAAAAGAAAATATCATTCCAGTACTCAAAATAGCAAGGTCGTTATTTACTAAACTTTTGAAATCTTTGTAATTGATAACCTGTCAACATTAATAGTGGCCATGTTTCACCCAACCATGGCATTTATGTAAGATGATGCTGGTTACAAAAAGTAATTTTATTTTACTCTTCTATTTGACCTATAGGTCACTTTTATCATTATAGCCTAGAACAGGCACAAAGATGACTGGGCATTTCTTAGAATTTGTATTGATTTATTTTCCAGTTCCAGCAATAAGCATAACTAAATATATATATAGTTTTGCTCTCATTGCAGCTTTCGATTCACTGTTTAACAATAAGGGAGCATCTCCCATGGAAGGGGCCACGTATCTGGGGCAGCACGATAACAGACTTGACCTGTATCTTCCAAACCGACAAATATGCAGCACATTCCAATAGATCACAGTTATACAAGTGTAAAATGTATTTAAATAGTCTGTTGTGCTCTCATCCATAACACTTCATATACTATGTTATGAGAAGGGCAGCAACATTGCTGGCACATAATAGAGTAGAAAGAATTGTGAAATGTGGCAGACGTGTAAAGAACTAGAGAGAAATTCTGAGAAATGATTAAAAACTAAGGGTCAACAGATGCTTAACAGTAGATCATTCTTGCAAGGAAGTAGCAGCTGGCTAGAATCTAATTACACACTGCTTGTAATAACTGCATCATTAACCAATTAATTGCTACATGTTTGTATTAAAAGCTCCCTTCAAGCAGCATATGTTATTTCAGTCCCTCCACCCTTGTAAATTGCTTAGAAAGAAAACAATCCCAAGGTCACGGCATATCCAACAAAAAATAAAAGGTTTTAGTATAGCATCAAAAGTGTTCCTAGAATTGCCATAAGCTGTCAATGTGCTAGTATGAACTAGTTACTTAATAATGGATATGTATGTTTCTTTATGTGTACAAATCTTAAACCCAAACAGAAAAATGACATTTTAAATTAATAATTTCAGAATCATATTTCACAAAATTGTAATACAGTATTAACCATTTGACTGTAAGAGGGTTATTCATGATTAGAGTTGAGAGGACACCTGGATGTTCGGGTTCGGCGGGTTCGGCCGAACTCCGAAAAAAAGTCCGGGTTCGAACTTGACCCCGAACCTGAACCTAATAATCATTTTTTCCCAAAATGTTCACCTTGTATATGTATTTTTAATACTAAATTATAGATTATTTTTATATATAGGGTATCAAAAGAAAGCTCTAACTGTCCTTTAAAAAACAACATATAACTTGTATGGGTGCGTTAAATGACATAGAGGAAAATTACGTTTCAACAAACACATATTAAAAATTGAAAAATCGCTCTGGTCACTGGCCCAGAAAAACCCTAGTCCTGAAGGGGTTAAGTACATGTTTGCTCTCCTTACTGTTTTAAGTTAGCTTAACATGTTTTTTATTGTAATTGATTGGATATTTAATTTACATAGAATCCTGTGTTTGTTTAATGATATGTTCCCAGATGCTCATTTTATCTTTGCATAATTCCAGTTTGTTTTTACTTACTTGCCCCCTGGAGTCGGTTGTGTCCCCTCCTCTCCCCGCTTCATTCCTCTGTATGATTGTTCTCTAATTTACCCCTTTTGCAGAGTTTGTCCATCTCCCACCCACTTGCATCTGTCACGCATGCGCATTGTCATTTATGGTGGCCATCTTGGTGTAGTCCACCTTGTATAGGCCGTCGTGCATTAGGCCCGTGAAAGCCATTTTTTCATAGCCTACGCTAGCTTCCACTGTGCGCACATGATGCTCTTAATGGTGGTCATTTATTAGGTACAGGGGTGTGAGACTTATTTACTTGTACGACTTGTTGCTTATGAGGCAAGTGGACATAAACTTTAACTGCACCTGTCCTGGATGGTAGACATCCTTCATGTGCTGGGGTTCCTTATCAACTGAGAAAAGTCATGTTTTTCCCTGTTTCAGACAAAGGAATTTCTCCTTCCAAGGTCCAAGGTGAAATCCATTCAGAAGGATATCAGTAAGGTTTTACTTTTACCTCAGATTACTATTCAGCACTTGGCTTGAGTCATAAGCTTATTGTTGGCCTCCATCCAGGCCATATTCCCAGGACCTCTTCACTACAGACAACTTCAGCAACTGAAGATACGATCCCTGCAAACCAGCCTGACCTACGATCATTCGATACCCCTTTGTTTCTCTGAGATGTTCGTTTCATGATAAGATCGTGGACTTGTTTTTTTCGGTTCAGATGTTTTTATTGTTGAACATACTTTTTTCACACAAAGAAAGAGGAAGTGTTTGTTTTGATTATGGACTTTATAGGGGAGGGGAGGGAATGAAGTTATGGAATGTGTTCTCATTGGTTACATTTTTTATGCATTTCTTTGCTGCAGAGGGAAAATAAAGAAAGTGATAAGCAAAATACTCGCCTCTGTGTCTTTATATATCATGACTTTACTTCATAATTTATTAGTAAATCTAGGAATTTGATGTATTAGTAAATAAATCCCCATATGTAATCAAATAAATAAAAATATGACTATTTAATTTAAATACATAAAAAACATAATCATAATAAGAAAACTCAGCTGCTTGCAACTATTTTCACTAAAGTGACCATTTACTAAAAAGCAACTGTAACAATAGCTAGCTCCTGGTGAACACATTATTCCTCTTCACTTACTTGTTAGAAAGAAAAGCCATTTTATCTTTCACATTATTAAACACATGCATAATATGTTCAGAGAAATGGCATAACATTAATTTTCTTTACGTCATATATAACAAATCATAAATGTTCCCTATTCTACAAAAAAAATGGCAAATATAATATTAAAAAGGCTTTATTTTTCAAGTAAAAAAGGAATCATTAAAACAGCAGTCATATGGTGCATTTACATGGGGGATAAATGGTGTATGTTATAAGCACGAACCCTGCCGTAGCAAAATGGAAACCCTTCCTGGGAGAAGCTGGCATATAGTCTAAATGCAGTGCACTTTAAGTCATTAATGCATGCTGCTTACATTCTGCTATAGTAATTGGGAAAAGCATGAATTGCATTATTAAAAAAATAATTTGCTGTATTTCAGCTATTTCAAAAAGGTATGTCTACTATTTCACAGTTACTAAAACTATAATCTTTTATCAGGAGAACAATAAAACAACGTAATAGTGAACAATAGATACATTAGACAACCTATTTTTGATACTGTGCACAAAGTGTTATTAAAAATACAGAAAATGACTTCCAGCTTAATGAAAATATATTTTTAATAATGAACTGTAGGGTTTTACAAGGACATGTCAATTGTAAGGAGTATCTCTTAAGTAATGAATAATAACCCATGTGAGGTTGAACTGACAATTGCTTGCTTTATTCTCAGGAACAGACACTTAGTCAGTGCTTCCTGATGACAATCCCGAGGACCCTATTTAATGTTAATTTGGCAATGGACAGACCTCTGGTCATTGGGCCCCTAGACATTTCTCAGGGTATTCTGCTTTAGTTGGCAGCACAGTGCCTGATTTCCATCCCTGTACCCCCATTCTCATGTCTACATAAATTGTTGGCGCTATATAAATAAATGTCTAAGCAGTCGGCCTGACCATCTGGATTGACGGGCCAATTCGTGTTTGTGACCCCTGAGACCATGTTAATTACGCCACTAGTTCATGACTAAATGTCACTTCCTTTTCGGCACAAATACTGGGACATTTTTGTTTTGAAAGAGTTTTTCAGGACACTGGGGCATCGAAAACTGGGATGTCTGGTCACCCTGTGTATTACACTCTACTCAAGTCACTTCTCTGAGTGCAGAGGGGGAACAAAAAAAAACCCATTTAAATTAGAGATTCATTCACTAGAAACCGATTTTCAAGCCAAATGGTGGCGGTTAACATATTAACCCTTAAAGCTTTCAAAAGGGAAAAGTGTAAATAGAACCATTTGGGCACCAAAACATAATTTCCGTTTATATTATTTAGACATACCACTATAATTATTGTATTGATTAATCTCTATTAGCCATATCCATGTTCTTGGGAGTGAAAATACATTGTCTGTCTTGTTCTTGATTCAGACTACAAAAATCAATAATTTCTAAACAACAGTCAATAACTGGCAAACCTATTTCCTCTGTGACAACATTTTTATGTTAACAGTGTTGATTTTATTTTTATTTTATATGAAAAATGCACACTTATGAAAGATAAACAGGCCTCTTGGAATTTACTGATAGAAATGTTAAACAGTTCATTTTTGCCATCCTTGAAATTCAAATTGCCTGACTGTCTCAAGGGGAGAATTCTCTAACATAACAGGACACCCATTATTTGGTTATGTAGAATTTCTGCCGTTTTACTGATAGAAATATTCTTGTAACAGAGAAGAAAGGCATGTATAGTCTTTATTCTTCCTGCACATTTCTAAGTGCCTTTTAAGTGTCTGATTTCTCATACATTGGCTGCGCCAGCACAGTGAGCACCAGCACAACTAGGAAGTAGTTAAGAAGTAGAGGTGGTACATACTCCCGAATATGTCGGGAGTCTGATTTATTCAAAGGTGCACATGCTGAAAGCTCCACTATTTGGCACTATCTGCATGTGCACCATGGTTATACATAACCCCAAAATGTTTCAGAAATGCTGAAAAAATGCTGAGTAAGCTGCAGTGAAACTGTTGATAACTGATATGATCTAAAGCTGGTTGCTAAGGATTCCTTTAAAAAAATCTTATTTAGTATTTTCAATAAGCATCAAAGTCATGTGGAACATTGGGAAACTTTCATATTTCAATGTGTTCTGGATATTGAGATGGAATACTAAAATGCTATAATGTATGTTTAAAAAATATATATATATTAATGTGGAACACACTTAAAGGGACACTACCACAAACATAAGATTAACTAGATCACATGTGCATTTAAAACAAACACATATATATGTCACATGCCACTGTTTGTTTATTCTATGTTTAAATTATTTGCATATAAAAGTAAAAATAAAAATCTCCAGCATCCATTTTGAGAACTTTACTCATGATGCAACATTCTCCAAAATATTCCAGCAAGTCTCATATTACAACTGTGGCCGAATCCATGTGGCCGAATCCAGCATGATGATGTCATAAGATACACCCCTTCTCTCTTACTGGCTCCTGTGTATCATAGTGGGCAGGACTAGGTGGCTGTGTATAACTTTTTTTTTACCTGCCTTCCGCCCCTTGTGATGTAATTGTTACATTACCCTCCCATTCAATGCAAGTCTATGATCAGAATTCTGACTTATAGAATGCATTCTGTGTCCCCAGACTATTTTTTACAAAATGGTGACACCAAGACACATGTGTTTAGTAAAATATTTCATAAAATAAACTCACATAAAATAAACAGACATATCTGGAATCAATAATGCAAAAAAAATAAAAACTTTCATTTTTCATAATAAAGTAATAAAATAATTTGTTGTTGGTCATTTGGGATGTAGCTTGAGATTTAAGTTGAAGCTTCAAAGAGTGATGAGTGAAAATGGTTCATTAGACATATTTGGTACCTATACAAACTAGCATCTTCAGTCAGGGAAGAATACAGAACTATTCCAGAGGATGTGTGTTACAGGGTACAACTGTACACTTCTATGTCCACATATAGGAGGAAATACAACAAACAAGTATGATACATTTCTAAACAAAAATGATTAAAAGAAACCAACAACATAATGACTTGGATTCTATGTCACCCTGAAAATTAACAGTTCCAAGACATGTAACCTAATCTATTGCTTTAGTAACAGTGAAATTCAAATAAAATTATTCTAACAAAAATATGATGCATTAAAGCACTAGTTTTTGCAGTTAGGCAATAACAGCATTGTGACTGAACTGCTGTTATTCCCTATTTCCCTGTTAAAATTCAGCTAGGAAACTGGTGGTGGAATAGCCACCTCCGGTCCCCTAGCGTCCCCCCTTAAAAAAAAAAAAAAAAATCATCAGAAAATTAAAACCTTTCTATTATATTTTAATTTCACATACATTTCCAGTTACTAAGTTACCTTTCCATTGTTCTGAAGAACTGTGTATTTTTATTATGCAATTTCAAGCAATGTGAGTGAGCAAGTTGCTTTTTAGATATTGTGTTACTGCAGCTCCCATTCAGTTTAACTGAGCATCTGAGGAGTTGTAATTGCACAATGGACAGCTAGCAATTTTATGTCCATCAGAGCTAACAGTTTGCCATTGACCACTAACTTGTTTGTTGCTTTACTCAGTCCCATTTTAAATCCAGGTAATATCATAAATAAACATTTGATTGCAGTATGCAACCTCACTATATGCTGATGCTGAAGGAAACAACATGTGTATCCAGGTTTTGATGTACATTTTTTTTTTTTTTTTTATCAAACTGTGGTAAAAGGAAATTGTTTAAAGATTTGAATCTAGAAAAAATGATAAAACCTAAGGGAATATGACATGTGATGTATTTTAATAGTACAGTGGCATCAGTTGACCCTGGCTGGATGTATCCATATCATAGTGCTACACCACAAAGCCATTATAAAAGCAGGTGGCATGCCATTATTCTTGTAGATTGATACTGTATCTTATTATACTCTTGACTGCACAAAAAACATAGTAATTCTTATCTAATAAAACCCATCATTAATATTTCAAAGTGTTATTAAGGAAGATAGAACATCTCTGGACATGTATAATTGATTTTTCTTTCTTAATTCACACAGTGTATTGTCATGTTCAGTCAGACTGGTATTATTGGGTCTGCGAGCTGGGTTCTCTACCTCTAGTACCAGTCTGTTTCTAGTTTGTCTAACTTAGTATGTAGTTCCCTTCTATGCTCTGTACCTAGCATTACGTAAATTGTTGACGCTAAATAAATGCATGGTAATGTAATGTAATGTCTGCTTTTACCAAATGAGGGGACATATTTTTTGCACCATATCATAAAATGAATATGTCGAATTACATTTCTTGTGTAGAAAAATATCATTTAACAAGTCACTTGCAATTCCAAACAGTTAAATTCTGACACTAAGGGTGATTGGCCACCGGTCTACTCTCTAACCTGAATCAATGGGCTAGGGCTCCACCACTTTTCAATCTAAATCAGTCAGTATGTAGGCTAGGCAGTCATCTTCCTCGGATGAGGTTCCAGCTGGGATCAGTAGGGCAGTATAGAAAGCTTTGAGGTCAGGCTCCCTATTAAGGCCTTCCACGCAGACCGCACAAGGGACTGCACAGTGTGAGAGGTAAGTCCCTTGATATCGCCAATTGCACAACCTTTACCTCCCCTCTGAATATCTGGATATGTGGTAGAGAAGGGGCTATAAAAGGCCAATGGAAACTGTATAAACATGTATTCTGGCCCAACAACTGCAGTTTGCTTCTCGCTATCAATCTGTGTACCTTGTCTGTCATCCCTGTCTATTTGTATATCTCTGATGAAGTTGTACTATGCACCATCAAATAGTTTTTTGCCCCCTGGCCAAAAAGCCCTCCCCTGTTTGTCACTCTGTAGAACTACACGTCATATGACCATTAAAGAGAATGCTTTCTGTTTTTAGAATTCCCCTTTCTATTAATAACGCAAGGGCTCTGAACAATACAACAATAAATCAGACATTGGAATAGTTATAATGACACACACACAAGGGTAAAGAAAGTAGAGCCCTCACAGAGTCTCAAAGTCAATTAAAAAACAATAACTTAATTTATGTTATTTATGTTTTCAATTTCTAAGTGGATAAAAAGATAATTTTACAAGCCATTTGCTATTCTGATCACTTAAATCAATACACTACACTTTACACCACAATGTAATCTAGGAGTCTTCACCACAGTTGTTTGTCTGTCTCTTGAGCTACACTTCACACTGTGTCTTCTGGTTGTATTATGAGCACTAAAGAATTCTTTCTGTTCCTAGAATTTCCCATTCTATTAATAATGCAGGGGCTCTGAACTCTGTGTTTGCCAGTATCTTTAAATCATAATAAATCGGATAACAGAATAGTAATAATGGCACACACAAGCGGACATAGCCCATCCACAAGGATGCACAGAACAAAGCCCTAGAAGAGTCTCACAGTCAAATAAAAAACAATAACATACTATATGTTATTTATGTCCTTGAGCAAGGCTTTATGTGGAAAGGGGTTAAAGCATTAGTGCCAATAGTAATAATGGCACACACAAGCAGACATAGCCCATCCACAAGGATGCACAGAACAAAGCCCTAGAAAAGTCTCACAGTCAATTAAAAACCAATATAATACTATATGTTATTTATGTCCTTGAGCAAGGCTTTATGTGGAAAGGGGTTAAAGCATTAGTGGCTAATAATAATAATAAATAATTATGTTATTTTGTAATCCCGAGCTGATGGATTCATATCTGTTAACACATTATTGACCCCCACATATTCACTTTAAACTATATATATATATATATGTCCCTTAAGTCATGTACTCTGCAGTCGAAATCAAGGATAACTCCACATATTTGGGGGCAGTAAATCAACTGGAAGATGGTCAGCAAAAAGATACATAAGATTTGTGAGAGCAAAGTAGGAATGTGGCATGAGACCGTTTTGCTTCATCTTGATGTTCAGTCCTGGCCATGAGACAAAAAGAGCTCTAATTCATATTCTCACTGCAGCCAAATTACCTATGGCAAAAAACTGAAAGTCAACCTAAATTCCAAATTCCAAATGGGAAAAGGGATTGGTCATCAGTTCTTGGTCAGGTACTCTCACAGTGACAACTTGAATAAATGGTTTGAAAAGATTCAGGGAGATATAGATAATTAAGCACTTGATGTTTTATGCCTATATGTTGGGATGATTTGATGCCTGTTATTCCTGGTCTATCTTTTCTATATTGTATTTAATAAAAAAAAAAAAATCAAATGTAAATATTTAAAAAGTCATGTAAGTGTTGTAGCTTAAATGTGTGCATACAGAGCTTTGTTCACTCTGTACTTCTCATCTCATGGGATCAAACAATGCCACGTGACTCCGCCCTCTTTTGGCTCTGCCTCCATCACATACCAGGTTTTTTTTATAAGTCACAATTTAAGGTAAGAAGATAGAAAACTTGCAAAACCAACAAAACATTTACAACAATTACTGTTTTTATAACAAAATGTAACACAGGGCTCCATCAATAAAATGAATATTTAAAAATAAATACATAATGAATACATAGGGCATTCGTTATCTTCAGAAAGCTAATGAAAGTAATTGATATGCAACCGGGAAATTAGAAATATTACCTTAATGACTAAATCAAACTTCTGATGTAAATCTCTATTTATTGGCTTCAGGAGTGAGAGCATTGCAGTAGTAATGTTCATCCGAAAATATTCTGTATAATCCTCAGGAGTCCCTAAGAAAAAAAAGACAATGTGTTTTGAACATCTAATTGACAGAACAAGAACAATCATTGTTTATAGCATAGAGCCTCATACGTTATGTTGCTCTCGTTCAGTTCTGATAGAGGTAATAAATGCACCAATTTAGCACATTGGTAATAAAAAATGCAAGGTAGCACAGATGTAGAACAAGATAATATGATCAGGGACTGACTTTTTTTTTATGTGGCACTGACAATTCAATACTGTTTCTGCTTTTAATAACTTACCAAACATTTACTTTATAATAGACAGAGCTTTATACAATTTACAAGAGGCAAAGATAATTCTCAGAGACAAGATATTAAATATTTAAAATAGTGTCACCAAGATTCCACGATGGAGAATTAATAAAACACAAATTGCAGAGAGCTGAATTTCACTTTGAAATTATGCAATAACTGGTACAAATAAGAATGTCATTACATAATGGCAAGGCAAAAAATACTGTAAAATGTGTCTACAATAACAAAAAAATGTAATAGAAATCGCCTGATGTTCTGTGTGGCATTCTTTTCTTTGTTTTTGATTTGGATGGCTTAGAAATGAAGCTATAGGCTTAAATTAAATAATATTGCCGTGATCTATGTTTGTCTTACATGTTTGATGGCTATGAAGCAGGCATGTTTCATGATGTCTTTTTGTCTATCCCCCAATTCCTTTTTATTGTGTGATTTAACAAACCCACTATTTTAAAAATAGGACAGCAGGATGTGACAAATGTTCAAAGGCCAGTTTTTATTTCAGGTCCTATTATCTGGAAGTGCATAATACATTATACAGATATCTGCTCAAATTGAGAAAAGCTTATCTACGCTAATATATATATATATATATATATATATATATATATATATATATATATATATATATATATTACTATTACTATAAGTATAAACATAATAGAACTTTGTAACATTCTAGAGTGAAGAACCATGAATCAAAAATGATTGAAAACTGCACTAGATTTTAGAAAATATTCAGTACATTGTGTCTCAGTGAATAGTGTGTGCTTGAATATTAATGAAGACTTATTCATATCAATCATTTGCTTTGTTATCTAAATGAATGTCTTCAAATGGAGATACTTCCATTACAATTACATTTCATGTACTGCAAAATGTATGTTATCTGCTCAGAACTAGAACACATATAAATAGAGATTTATTAATAGCTTTTTATCATATGATGCATATGATATTTTTTTGATAACTCCGGTTGTTACTGGATAGGCACACTAAAATGTAGGGGCTATATATAAAAAAACATCCCACTGTGAAATTTGCTGGGAGTCTGCTTTACACATTGACGCACATGCTGATTCCACCAGTATTTGGCATTTGTGCCATATTTATACATGTCCCTCATCCTGTGCAACTAGATAGATTAACACAAATCAGGCTCTTTTAAGCGCCTTTTTTTAATGCATAAGTTGTGCTGGCGCAATGAGGGCCTACACAACCTAAATTTACTCATTCAGCGTAGATATCACAGACTTACAAAATTTGTCAGCTTTATACATTGATGCACATGCTGATTGCACCAGTATTTGGCATGTGTGCCATATTTATACATGTCCCTCATGTACACGTACATGTATACATACACTGTATAGTAGCAACTGTTTCTGTACCATTCTGTGTATGGTGACATTTGTTTTAAGTTTTTGTATATGAAAAAGATATAGATTGAAAAAGAAAAAAAAAATCTTCACAAAACTACATGGGATTCTGAGAATAAGAGATTTGCTCTTTCATCTTCAGAGAGCAAATGCTTTAGATGTTTGATGGAACAGATATGTTTTGTGGGGCATGTATTAGGATCTGAAGTTTTTGTCCTAGAAGTTTTATCCATAGGAGATGAATATTGTAGAAGAATTCATGCATCAATCTGTTTGGCAGAAACAGAGTACTTTGTTGTCTGAAAACACTTTTCACCTTTGTGATATGTTATTCCCTTTATTATTGGAACAGATTATATGATTTGTTTATCAAAGGCAACTAAAGTGATACACGGTTGGATTTATCAAGAAAACCAACAGCCTTACAAAATGCATAGCTTGGGCAAGAGTAGAGACAAGAAGTGCATGTGTGTGTATATGTATACATATATATAAAACACACACCAACCAGACATTATGACCACCTGCCTAATTTTGTAGGACCACTTTTTGCACCAAAGCAGCCCAGACCGATCGAGGAATGGACTTCAATAGACCTATTAAGGTGTACTGTGGGATCTGGAACCAAGCAGCAGATCATTTAAGTTCTATAAGTTGCGAGGTGGGGCCTCCATGGATCGGACTTGTTTTTCCAGGACATCCCCCAGATGCTCGATTGAATTGAGATCTGGGGAATTTGGAGGACAAGCTCACACCTTGAACTCCATGTTGTGTTCGTTACACCACTTCTGAACCATTTTGGCCTTGTGGCAGGCACATTATTCTGATAGGCCAATACCATCAGGGAACACTGTTTCCATGAAAGGGTGCACATGGTCTGCAATAATGCTCAGGTAGGTGGTACGTGTCAAAGTAACATCCACATGAATGGCAGCACCCAAGGTTTCCTAGCAGAACATTGCACTGTCAATGGTTATGATGTTATAACTAATCAGTGTATATATATTTATATATATACATATATATACATATATATATATATATATATATATACATATATATATTCACATTTATAAGCCCATAAAGAAAAGAGGCACTCATGGGTTGTTTAAATATCATACAACTTTGTGGGGTTTATTCACCAAATAAAGAATATACTTTTCAGTCCACAGTGTAAACCAACAGTGACAACACGTAAATATGTATACATAACCACATCCTTATAATTACCAACACATGTGAGGTGACCCACACACCAAATATATGAACAAGTACAAAATATAACTAAATACGTGTCCCTGCTGACTATGGTATGTTGGGAAGACAGGGCTGACTCTGAGGAAGAGGATCCTGGGGACATCAAAACAGCGGTCTGGGAAAAGGGAATAAAAAATTCCCACAGAAACAATCCAAAATCATTTGGAGAGACTTCCCAGAATAGTGGAAGCTGTGATAGCTGCACAGGGGGACCTGCTACATATTAATGTCTAGGTATTTAGAATGTAAAGTCATAAAGTCCCAGTTGGTGTAATGTCCAGGTGTCTCAATACTTTTATACATATCTAGATGCCAAACTAATCTTATTGATTTTTTCTATTGGGTGACTACTATGACAGATCAGGGTGGTGCTGTAGACATTCTTTTATTAGTTTTCAGTAAGGCTTTTCATACTTAGGATGCTTATCAATAAACTGTAACCTTTGAGTTTCAGTATTGTTGAATGTGACAGGCAACAGAGGGTTGGAGTCAATGCAGTTTATTCAATGAAAGGTCTTGTTAGTAGTGGGGTACATCGGAGATCGGTACTTGGATCCATTCTCTTTATTATTTTTATTAGTGATATTGCAGAAGGTCTTGTTATGACTTTTGCCGATGATAGAACAATTTGCAACAAGGTTGATGGTCCTGGAGAGATAAGCCAAATGGCAAATGATTTAGCTAAACTAGAAAAAACTAGACCTCACTTGGAGTATTGTATGCAGTACAGGGACTGTATCTCCAGGAGGATATTAATACTTTGGAGAAAGTCCAGAAGGGATACTAAACTGTGTCATGGGTTGAAGGATAAAACTTACTAGGAAAGCTTAAAGCATCTTAACATGTATAGCTTGGAGGAAAGACGTAACAGGGGGGATATGATAGAAACATTTAAATACATGAAGGGAATCAACACAGTAAAGGAGGAGAGTATATTTAAAAGAAAAAATAACTACCACAACTAGAGGACACAATCAGTCTTAAATTAGAGGGGCAAAGATTTAAAAGTAATATCAGGAAGTATTACTTTACTGAGAGGGTAGTGGATGTATGGAAAGCCTTCTAGTGGAAGTGGTGGAGATAAACACAGTGAAGGACTTTAAGCATGCATGGGATAGGCATAAGGCTATCCTAGATATAAGATAGGAACCAGAACTAACAAAAGTATTTTAAACATTGGGCAGATTAGATGAACCGAATGGTTCTTATCTGCCAACACATTATATGTCTCTATGTTTTTATATTTATACAATCTCTCTCTACTATATATATATGTATATAGTAGAGCTTCACCTGTATAATGCAGGCTTGTCATGGCCATATTCGCTATCAGTTATCAGTTGTTTAACCTACCAAACATACAGGAAATGTTTGGACACCAAGTTTTACATAGCTGGTATAATAGATTACACACTCATTATGATTTAAATAATTTCTTATTCTCTCTCTCTCTCTCTCTCTCTCTCTCTCAGTCTTTATATATATATATAACTTTAATCTTTTTCGAAGTAATACACAGTTTGAGAAGTAGCAAGATAAGACAAACAGATTAGTTTATACTAACCAATAAGAATAGAGTAGAGGATTCCAGGTCGTTCAGAAAGTGGTAGAATATTCCGGTCTTGATCTATAGCTTGAATAGGTGGCGTCACATTGATTGGATTTACTCTTGTCTGGAAAAAAAGAAAATAAAAGCTAAAGTAAAAATATAAAAACATAAAAAAAGGATATAAAGTAAAATATACATCTTGGTATCTATCATACATACCTCCTAACTGTAACACATTGCGCGGGAGAGACCCTCGGTCCCGCTGCACTCTAGATCTCTCCCGCTTTCCGGGACAGAGCTAGAGCTCAGAGGGACAGCAGGACACCAGAGAATGCTTACTGGGCATGCACAGCATTGTGCGCATGACCAGTAGCAATTCTTGCTTCAGAAGCCGGGATCAAAAAAGAGCGACAGTGTTACCGCATATGAGTGGTAGCACTGACACCCCGCTCTCCAGACTGTGCCCCCGTTGTCCCGCCCCTTCCCAGACACTTCTTATATTTTTTCCAGTTTTGATGAGCCATATTTATTACATCTCACTGGGGTCAGTTTAACATTTCAATGGGTCCTTAATGTATGAAACTTCAGGTTATTTGAACATGACCCATGATTTAATATCTAACTAAAGATCAGAAACTTGTGCTAGCATGTGAATAACATGCCCTGTATATTCATTACAGGTTAAACAACTAATTTGCCACAACCATGGAGCACCTGACTTATTTACTGTGTTTGTATTTATTTTACTTTTCTTTTTCCCTACACCCACACTTCCTACCAACTGGAAAAGTTATATGCCTTATATAGTGATGTACAGATAATGGTTGCATCCACCACAGCCCCACATCCATGTTTCATATGCACTGTGGGACGAGTTACAGCTTGCTGCATAAAAATAGAATACATAATAAAGTATGTAAGTAGATCATTACTAAACAATCTGCTCATCTCAGAAAAATTAACAGATTTTTATTCCACACAAATCTTCAGTGTACAGTACTAGCACTACTCCACAGGATTCTGTGTAACAATTTGAAACAGGGTCAACAATGATTGCCTTTGTGCCTCGGTACCCCCTTTACACATGGACCACTTGAAGCACATTTTCCAAGATGACCTGCCAGGCAAAGTCCAGGACACAAGTGCCAGTAAACTCGCTCATGAACAGCTCAGTTTCATCGTTAATGGTCAGTGTGAGGTTGTTTTCTGAGAATACATCAAATGCATCTCTTATGTTTTTCTACGTCAAGTCAACATTGTAGCCTACATATAATAATTTTGTGTTAAAATATCTACACATTTTGATCACATTAAAAATTGAGTGCATCTTTTTTTTGTGAATGAACCACAACCATATACCTATACGCACAATAAAACTACTTTTATGGTACATAAAAATAACAAAATATAAAATGATCAATTTCAAATAGCTTTTGTAAAAAATGGCTTTATTAATACCATTTTATTTGGGATACAGTGCCCAAATATCAGACTGTCTGAATCAAAACGTTACATCTGACTATCCTAGTGATCACAGATTCCACAGTACATGTTATTGATGGTAACTTTTATAGCATTCTGTCTGTTGTACTTTGGTAAATTATCAAGATATCCCACTTATGTTTGTACAAAACAGCTTAAACGGTTTTCCATCTTTTGCTAGCGACAGCTGTGATACACACATACAGAGTCAGCAATATCAAGGGAATTTGAACTTGAGGGCAGTTAATATAGGCAATTTATTATTTTGACTGTGGTCGTAGACAATACACATCAATAAGAAGAAGGTGTTCCGAAAAACAGCTCAGAGGTAAAATAAAAGGTGAATTTATAGCGATGTATATTGGGATCCCCAAGTTTAATCTCTTCACTGTAAGTGGCTATAAATAGGACAGCTAATGAAAGTATATTAAGAACAATATGAAGTACAAGAGTGAATCAACTTTTCTATATGGCCTGCTGATAAAAATTGCATTTTACACCTCAATTTTTTAATCAAAAAGTGTTTACTGTACATCTGGCAAAATGAAAATGAATAGCACAAGGATAATCCAGTGGCCTTGCAATTATTAATCAACAACATCTTAACCTTTGTTGATCTAAAGTGGCAAATATTATGGATTGTACAATACTGAAATTCACTGGTTTCTATATGATATACAAATGTCTGTCTATCAATCTTGAGGGGAAAGTTGGGTATGTCCCAGGTACTAACCAATATAAGATTACTTTATTAGGAAGATGGTGAATTCAGTGAGTAGCCTTCTAGCAGAAGTGGTAGAGGTTAATAGTGGAGTAGGCATAAGGTTTTCTGGAACTAATGATAAGGGTTAAATGAGGTATGTGTATTTTGTAGCAGGTAGAAATATGAGCAGACTAAATGGCCTGAATGGTTCTTGTATGCTGACAATTTTTATGTTTAAATTGGCTTTGTTATGAGTCACTAATAGATACAAAAGATACAAATCCCATGCCTCTTGCCCAGAGTAAACTGCATGTGTATCTATAAAATTATATATGTGTAGCTATGCAAAGTTTCGGCTGATTTGGATGCTGGCTGACTGGGGTCTTTAGGGTTCTATGGTCTGTCTCTGCTACTGCAGCATTGCGGATGACAGCAAGAGAATAGTACATGGCATGTACTTTAAAATGTGCATATCAGTTTATACTTATACTGATGCCACCAGAGCTGGCCAAGACATTGTGCTGCCTGGGGGGGATTATAAAATGCTATCCCTCCGCAGCACCTCATCATGCCCCCCGCTTAAAAAAAAAAAAAAACTTGCACCAAAACATGAGGCTCTCAAAAAATTGTTGTATTTCACTTGAGCCAGCCTGAAAAGTAAAAAAGAAAAGTAAATCATTATTATGTCCAGGACTTTGCTCCAACACCCAGATGTGCACTCAGGACTTTGCCCCAACACCCAGATTTGCACTCAGAACTTTGCCCCAGCATCAGGATTTACTATCAGAATTTTGCCCCAACACCCACCTTGAACTCAGGACTTTGCCCCAACACCCACCTTGCACTAAGGACTTTACCCAACACCCACCTTGCACTCAGGACCTTGCCTCAACACCAACCTTGCATTCAGGACCTTGTCCAGACACCCACCTTGCAGTCAGGACCTTGCCTCAACACCAACCTTGCATTCAGGACCTTGCCTCAACACCAACCTTGCATTCAGGACCTTGCCCAGACACCCATCTTGCAGTCAGGACCTTGCCCCATAATAATTTATTGGTATAAACTTGCTTCAAGGCTTTCATTAGGACGCAATGCAACAAGAAATTGTAACCTCAAAAGGAACCTGCCAGGATAAGACGCTCACGTCATTAGAGCCACTTCCAAGTGTAGTCATTATTACAATGTTTATTTTAAAAGCATTCATAAATTACACAGTGCTGTACAATAAAGGAAGATTGCAAAAGAATAGAGATGAAATAAATATGCATATGAAAGGAAATGCGGACCCTACACGCCTGTCTTGTGGCCTCTAAGCTGTAGTGATAGTTGGATGGTTTTATCTGATCTGTGGATTTAATCTTATATATGAAGTGCTGCTGCAGTGGAAGGTGGAAGCTTAAACATAATGAGAGGTGAAAGATCAGGATGAGTTCAGAAACGAGGAGAAAAGTAGGACAGGCCTCTAGGATGGTAGGTATATGACATGCTGCTGCAGTGACAGTTGAATGGTCATGACTCTCCTTTGGCTTCTAACCTGGTATATGCTTCATGATATTACGGAAATATATTTTACTCTTTTTATATAAATAGTATTTACAGTGGTAATATAGAGCACAGCAAATTATTTGTCCTGCGCAATTTATGAACAAATACATTTAGAAAAACCTGTTCTATATTTGCTTCTGGTGTTTCTCATTTATGAGATTGGCTTGTGACACCATATGCAAATTAGACATTTTCTTTACATTCTCTTATTTGCAGTAATCAGAATATGTTGTCTCATATCATTATTTACTTTTACAAAGCACCATCATAGACCATAGTGCTGCATAACAAGGAAAACAAAAACACAGATCTGGGAATTAGATCCATTGAAACAAAAAGTGAGCTTATGGCACATTAAACAGATACTCATGGGATAACCTAATATTTAACATGGTTATTCCTTGAAGTTTCTTTTCTTTTCTTTTTTTTCATTTAACAAATACAATCAATATAATTCAAAATTAACAGAACACATTTAAGATTAATCAACAATTCCTTTCTACAATAATCTGAGTCTAATGTACATGTAGTTCCTTAAAACCTTAGATATTTGGATTCAGATTTATTTTATGGACATGTTTGCCTGGCTGTACATCACCAGATGAAATCAATTACTTGTATTTACTTTCTCAACCTAAAATCTCTTTCTCAGAGAACAGAATGGTGTCCTTTCACTGAGCGTTTGCTTTGATATAAATATAAATCCTCTTTGAAACCTCGTACACATATCTGATATTGAAGAGGGGTAAAACATTTTATTTTCATGTTTCATATAAAACACAACTTCAGGTCTTCATTGGCCATAATCTAAAACATTTAAACTCACTAACAACTATTGGAGAGTAAACCAAAATTAGGGTTTTAATAATACCCAGTTTAAAAAAATAGCAAAACTGTTTGTGGCATCACTAGTTTTACCATGCAATCTAGTTAACGGTTATAAAACAAATTCTGTTCGTAATATGGGGTGGTTCTACTTTATTATCATAATTTTATTGCACAAACCAGAGTGAAAAATAAGAGTTAAAATAAATAGAGCAAAATGTAGACATCCCCATAAATCATTCTCTACCTCCTAGCAGGTTGTCAAGCTTGGCAATAAGGCTGCTAAAGGGATTCACTTCTGTTTCTATCTTAATTTATCATAGTACCTCCTGTTAAAAGGAAAATATCACCTTATTAGAACTTTTGTTAAATAAATGCATGACATGTCCCAGGGATTGAAATGAAGGGTGTTCAGGCTGTAGCGTGCATTTTTTCCCCTTGCATGTCACCTTGTAGTATCTGAACCAGAGCCACTATGAAAAAGAGATACAGTTATCAACATGTTTCTACAGAGCATTTAAGAGAGAATGCTATATAGACATTGACTTTGGGACTTCCTGAAACAACAGACAATGCTCTGTGATTGACAGGAATAACTATAGTTAAAGTACAGGCAAATGTGCTTTCATGGCCTGATTGTAAAGATGTACACAGTCCCTGCATTCCTGTCTGACAGGGTTTAGTTATTGAGCTTATGATGCAAGTAGTGGTATGAAGAGTATTAATTTGGCAACTTGTTAATGGAAATACTAAAAAGTGAACTGTGGCAAAAAGGACAAGGGAACTGCAAAACTTAGAAATTTAGAGACAAATTGGAAAACGTCTCCAACTTGCCTTTTCTTTCCAACACTACATCTAGGGTTTGGGTTAGTGTTAACATTAGTGAGTACGATAAAAGAGAAAGAAGAAATTTACAGCTAAACACAAACATTGCAGATAAGATAAAACCCCCCATGTCACAAGGGAAAGACATGGCCAAAAAGTGATGTCTCTAAGCTAATCTTCAAATTTCTAAAGATATAAAAACTAAGACAGCGATACGCAGTGCCACTTGATATTAATAAAGGCAAAGGATAGATTACAGATGTAGCCATTCGGTGCCTGTCCATGCTGTCCTTCTTTTATTTTTAAAATCATCTGTTACATCCCTAATTTATTTCTAAATCATTTTTGGCATTGGTGCCTTCAATTTTAATTTGTGTGTCAACTCAATATCTGTCAAAGTTGTACTATGCCAATATATCTGCAAGGAAATGAAAGGGTGCAGAGCTAAATCATTCAATCATCCAGTGGAATTATAGCCGAATACAAGGCACTATAATATATAGAGCTAAATAAGTCAAGGTTAAGTTTAAGAACCTAATCGTTCTTGCTTTAATCACCTTTCCTGCCCAGCGATATATATTTTTAACATAATTTGGCAGATGTATAATTGGCAATTCGAGCTGTAAATTAGTTTTCAGCAGAAGACAAAATACTTCAAACAAATTACTGTATTTTCTGGCGTATAAGACTACTTTTTAACCCAGGAAAATCTTCCCAAAAGTCGGGGGTCGTCTTATACGCCGAGTGTAATCTTTTTACTTACCTCGTTGCTGTTCTGCAGGTGCGCGCGGCTGTGAGTGAAGCGTTGTGTGCTCCCCTCCAGCCGCGCAACTTCAATAACGTTTGTTTAAACTTTTTTTTAAAACAAACTTTATTGAAGCCGCACGGCTGGAGGGGAGCGCACCACGCTCCCAACACAGCCGCGCGCACCTGCAGAGCTGCAACGAGGTAAGTACTGGGAAGGGGGTAGGAGAGGGGCAAAATCCTGGCATATTGGAGGGGCAAAATATTGGCATATTAAATGGCACAATAAAGGCATATTGAGTGGCAAAATAGTGTGTCTCAGGTTATGTGTCTATTGGTGTCACTGCGTGTGTGTAAGTGTCTCACTTTCTGTGTAAGGGTGTGTGTGTAAGTGTGTCACTGTGTTAGTGTAAGGGTGTGTGTGTGTAAATGTCACTGTAGGAGAAAATGCTCGTTGGAAGAGGGGTAGTCTTATACGGCGAGTATATGCCAAACTCTAAATTTTAACTGGAAAAGTTGGGGGTCGTCTTATATGCCCAGTCGTCTTATACACCGGAAAATACGGTAGCAAACATCAATTTTAACAATATAAATATTTTTTTTTTAAATCAAACCAAATCAGCACCAGTTGCCATATTCTAAAACTGCCTATTGGTGGAGTGACCGACCAGCCATGACAACATATAATACAATTGAAACTGTTCTGCCCATGAACCCACATGCATAGTACCTTTTGGAGCTATTGGCAGCTGTTTACTTAAAGTGAGGTGCTTGTGAGTTGGGGTGAGATCAACATTTCTTTAATATTTAATTAAACTATGCTTTATTCTGGGCCAGTTGAACTTTTTTAACAAGAAGGTTTTTTCTTTTAGAATGCATTGTTAAAAAGCCACTACGCTTTATTTTCACATGTGCTTCTAATACAGAAGCACATGTGAAATGCTTATTAGCCCTAGTATGAGAATAAACTGTATTTTTTTCAGGTACCAACAACCATGATGCTTCCATGGGAAATTGAGGCTGTCTAGGTAAGGTCGCCTCTGCTAGTGGCATGTGAAATTTAAGGTATCTTTCTGCATTAGCAAAGAGTGACCACCAGACAAAACAGACCTTAGAAGGAAACGGTGAGCCGCCCCCCACTGATTGGCCGAGTGAGCGCTGATACTGTCAGTGTGTGGCTGTATCCAGATTAGGTAATGTAACTGGAAGGATACAAGTTGGGTTTACTTCAGAACAGTGGCACAGAATATTTACCTTTTGCTTCTATTGGTGAAGCAAAAGTTAAAAATAACCTGTAGTACCAATTTTTCACTGCACTTCTTCAGCTACAATTTTCAAGTACCTAAAAGTACTAAACCACGGAACAAGTGCAGCTCTGTAGTGATGCTTTGATTTCACACAATAAAGAGATATGTATTTTAGAATGAATGAAACCCACAGAATGTTTTAAATGTTAACTTTTAGGTGGAGATTTTTATAGGCAGTCACATTTTCCAGCTACAGCACCTTGGGAACATGTCAATGCTGACTAATTAGAAGTCGGCAAGTGATGCTGTCAACTGGTCTTGACAAGAGAGCAAGGAATTTTAAGATTGTGTATCATTCATTTCATCTTAAAGTAATCGTTAACACATTCACAAAGTCAAACTAGAGAATGCAGAAGGAATTAATCAAGAGGTTCCAGAAATACACAGAGTTTATTTTGTGTAGCATGTTGATGACAAATTAGATTCCGATTTAGGGAGGATACTCTTTCAAGAGAAGCCATCATTAGTCCTGAAAAGTACAAGATTATTCATGCATTGCGAAATCTTTAGTTAAAGATTAGTTGTTCTTCCTTTTGAGTAATTAGTGTATAGAGTTCTTGGGTACAAATACAAACATCTGTACTGTTAAAAACAAGATTTGTTAAACAACAAGATTACTTTTAAGAAAGACAAATGTACTAATAGCACTGAAATGACAGTTGATACCAGCCCACTACTATTGTTATACTATATATATATTTATATATAGTCGCATTAATTGTTAATATTTCATCTAGTTTTCCACAATGTTGACAATGTATGCAATTGGGTATATCAAAGAGGGGACCTGGCAAGGGAACTGCAAAAATAAGGCATTTATTAAAACACGTTGAAGAGAGTGATTGTCTTAAATACCAACATAAGTCTTCACAGTTCAAGTGTGGAATGCACTGCCAAGAAAAGTTGTTTTTGAAGACATCTATATGTTTATAAAACTATAACATGCTTATCAGGCAATGCAACACCTATAGGGCTGTATCAACTGAAAGTAGATTAGGTTACATTGATCCATGAAGAATTTAGCTGCATTTTGGATGCATATGGGCGGCGATGGCACTGTTGAGGAGGCCACACCCAGAAGACTTTAAAACCTTCAGACTTCCTAATGATGGTGCTCAGAAATTGTTTGGATGTTGTGTTGTACTCAGTAAGTACCTGAGCTCTGTTATTTCCAGTTCTTTTTATATCCGATTCTTGGTTGCTGACCCTGCTAATGACCATATTGGAGGAGTATACTGCTCTCCAATTTTTTATTTCATGGGAAATAAAAAGTTGTGTAATAGTATACAGTACCATGGGGGGGGGGGGGGGGTGGAAGCCGAAATTGTTTGGTGTTTATAGAATATGAGGTGGGGAGAGCTCCAATATGTTATACATTTGTCTATAGTGATTAAGTGATTGAGAGGGCTTTAAAACAAAATGTGTGCATTGACAGGGTTAGCAATGTCCAAACTCAATTATTAGATGAAAGGAAGGACAGGCAACTATTGTATAAAAATAGAGTAACACCTTTAGCATTTAGATGGTTAAATATATTTTTTGTCATGCAAACTGGTAGAAAATAGCGTAAGTGGTCCTGCAAACAACAAACAACAGAGCCAGTTTGGCCTCACATCATTTTTATCTCATAAGCCACAACAGTAATGCATTCAACTGCAAAAGAGCAGCTTATAAAAAAAAAATGTATAACCATGATTCAAAGCTAGGCATAGACAGATTGTTTTTGTTTAGCCTTGAAGTTCTGCAGAGGTCCCCTGGAAAATCAAAGGGCTGCATAGATGGTCTGGTGAGCTCTGAAGCTCAAACTGCCTAGAAGCAATTTTAAATCATGGTTTTATAGTTTAACTCCTGTGATACAGATGAAAGAGTGGCTGTGCTGTGTTAGAAATACAAACTGTTTATTGATAAATTGCTTCTGTTTAAATGGAGAATAGTTGATATTTGAGGAGGGAAGAAAAAAAAAATATTTTACACCAGTACTTTTAAGTTATTTCTACTTAACAGTGTTGTTCATGTGGCAACTACACCAGCAGAAAATATAGGATAGTAGGATTCAGGAGGAAAAGCTGATTTAAATTGGAGTGAAATTACTCCAAATGATGGCATATTTCTGAATATTTGGAAAATAAATCATTTTGTAGTAAATTTTGCTTTGGATTATTTACAATAGTACAGTGGCGGAACAAGATTGTAGGCCGGACCCATACATAAATGTTTCTGGAGCCTGGGGTTCGGCAATGGCTTTACAATTAAAAAGTATGGGAAGAATTTTTCTTATCCTTTGTTCTTTGCTGTATGCCATTTATATTAATAGGCTAACTTAGTTATTTAGAAGTCATTTTGGCCCAATTATTGTTGTCAAGAACTTCTATAGGTTTTATTTAGATGACTAATTCTGACTATTTGTAGTTTGCTTATGACTGTTTTGTGAGCATTTTAATATAGTGAGGCCATAAGAAACACTCCAAAACTCTTAGTTCTTACCTCAGTTTGTTTGGTTACAGATTGCTGATCAAGCATCAATTAGGAAGAGGTTTATTTATATCTCTGAGATTTCAAAAAGGGTTTGGCAGCAGTGTATTGCTTCGTGCTCCCACAAGCTACTAAGTGATTGTAGGTGCTTGCCCCATGTGAGCTGCTATGATGTTCTGGTAAGATTAATTATCCATAAAACACTGTTTGCTGATATAAGTCATTTCAATTATCTTTCAACGCTTGCTTATTTGCCAACATCCTGGGACTAAGTTCCAGGAATCGGGCAAGCAGAACCAAACAAGGCAGAGTCATGTAACACCTCTTGAGGTTATGCAATGTCTATGACCCAAACAAGATTAAGCTTCAGCATCCCAAATTAAAAGTACAATGCATAGGCTGTAGTAATTATGGGACAGGACCCTCACAACATGAGAAATCCAGGACTATTGGCAAGTATGCAGTTGGCACCAATTTAAGAGGGGATTTGCTTACTAAAATGTGTAAGCCAGCAAAATTGTGATTGCTACAAAAAACAAACAAACATTCTTATTCACAGATACTGTCTAAGTCCGTGCACAGGTGCCACAAGTGGAACTTGGAGACCTCCGAACAGGCATTTGGTATGTTTCTACTCCACTGGTTCTCAACCTGTATAACCTCAGGACCTGTAATTGTCCTTGGTCATTAAGTCATTACAAAAAATAATTTAATTTCCAAAAAAAACAAAATTATAATTTATTCCATAAATATTCCACTTTTGCGTGCACTGATCAAAACATGAAACAAACAAAAAAACTGGATTTTTTCACAAAATTAGTCGTACAATAATCACAGTTCAATCTCATTAAAGTGCTATTTAGCTAAAATCCCAATAAAAAGCTATTGAAATATATGAGACTAATTAGAAATAATTGGGAAGCTGGGGATGTTTTTTATCTTGAAAAGTCTTGAGTGATGGTAAACAAAGCAACTCTAAGGATGTGCTCAATGTCCATTCTGTTGCTATATTTTATCGTCAGATGGACCAGATCTGAGAAACCACTCACAAGTTAGGCCCTTGACGAAGCGCCAGTTCCTAGACTTCACTGCCTCACTGACTCATTTATTGATGCAATCAGCTGTGGCGTTCTGCTCACATTAAAACGCTTATGCACAGACAGTTCGTGGAGTTCTGCTTTTCATGTTATTGCATGAAGGTGACCCTCTACCCCTCTTTTTCTACTACTTTATGGTACATTGCACACTCACTGACGTCTGTCTGCCACATCAAGCCCAAACTTCCCTTGACAAATTTTAGGAACATTTCAACATGTTATCCTTAAAGTAAATGGTGACGCCTCTGCTGTTTCCTAATCTTAGGGGTATTAAGGAAAGAGATATAAGCAGCACTATTAAAACAATACATTCCTTGGCAGGCTACTCAGATTGTAAGCGCAGTGTGTGTCATCGTTCATCCCCCCAATCAAAAGTTAGACTTTTAGATGTATTGGAAGCATGCATCTGCAACCCACTTCACACCAGTTTGCAACTCACTTTTGGGTTAGGACCCACCAGTTGAGGAACACTGGTCTACACTATTAGCATACATGATGGAGGACCGGGTAAATGTTATGATCTAATACTGACAATTTGAAGATATTTTGCACTTTAGAGCACAGTTTTCACTTGATCTCATTTGTGAAAGAGAAATTAGAGGAAGGGAAGGAGAGAAAGAATGAGCAGGGTGGCTGATATTGATGGGCAGAACAATGCCTGAAATTAGATGGTATTTGGGGGGCTTCTTGCAGAATATTCTCCATCACTGATGTTAGATAGATTTCAGAGTGATAGGGCTATGAAAATGACTAATAATCTAATATATATATATTAACATTACTAATTGTGGACTAGCTGTAGAGAGAGGGTTAACTCTCAATAGAGCCTTTAGTCACCTGCTTTGCCCAAATAAACAAAAATGTAAAAAAAATGACTGAAATAGCTGTTCAACACTAATGTGATTCTGGTCCTTTTATCCTCCTACTGAAATGTGTGGGGATTTTGGAAAATAAATAAAAAACAATGTGACTCATCTCCCTTCAGTGTTTACAAGTGTAATCAAACACAGTCACAGTGTGCACTTTTATTTTTAAACTGTGTATTATTATTTTCTTATCTCCTCAATTTATTGTGGAGTTGAGTGGCCATGCAGCTAACAGTGATTTAATCTACTGTTTTTGATCACCATCAAACATATAAATAAGAGATTAATTTCCACTTTCATTTGCAAAGGGTTAATGTAAAACATTCGGTGCCACCCTTGTATATGGTTGCCAGCTGGCCGGTATTTTACCGGCAGGCCGGTAAAAAATTGGCATCAGGCCAATGTTAAGTCTATAGAGACAGTACCAAGGCCGGTATTTGTTTGAAGAAAAGGTGGTAACACTACCCTTGTACCAAAAAGGGTTAATTAATAACTGGAATTTGGGGTTAAATCAAGGCAAATAATAACAAAGTTATTGAAATCTACCTCAGAAAGATGAAGGGTTGTACACTTTCTACAGATAGTGTATTAGCATCCTGAGATATCTCAGGTATCTTAGATGTGCCCACCACTAACCAGCTTTTGCTGTTGATGTATCATGATAATGATGGTTGTGAGTATCCATGTTTCTGATATCAAGCAGTAGTTTTTCTGATATTTGTATTATATTGCTCTCAGCGGAAGCAGCCCTGTTATGTTAAAGTATATAGGCATTCTCTGCATATTTACAAAAAGAAACATGCACATAGAACTGCTGCCCTGAGCTGAGATCTGTCTTGCTCTCTGGGAAAGAGGTAGAGCTCAGCAGGACAGCAGGATTCAGCACCCCAATCCAACACTCATGATCTCTTTCTTCAGTGTCAGTGACACTGTATTGATGCCTGTTTGAGTGACATGCACTGACACTTAATTTCCCAAGCTCTGCCCCCGGCATGATATGAATGTGGCTGCCATCACATCCCAGATTTTAAAAGCTAAAAAAAGTTTATTTATTTTGCTCTTTAAGTTTCAAAAAGTCCTTTAGGTTAAGATACATAACCAGCTTTAAAGTTACTGTAAGTTTGGACTTTTGTCTAATAAAATATTTCAGTAATGGCATTAGAACTGATGAATGATTTTGGACATAGCATATTATGTGTCACTTCAACTGATGTCTATATCCAGCTGAAAGAATTAAAGTTTTACTGGTAGGTCATTCAGTATTTTATGTAACTGGACAATAACAATGTGAATATGAATTATTTTACAGGCAATGAAAAGCATTTTCTGTTCTGGAAAGGATAGTCAAGAAGCTGAAATTATCTTTTTGGTTAAAGTGCCGCACTATGATATGAGAAATATGCTTAAAGCAAAATGCTGATAAGGCTCCATTGTGTAACCATCTTTGCTAAATGTCAACCATTTTAAGACCTATGAATGATTTCCATTGGCATTTAAACATTCAATACATTTAGTTTCTACAATGGCAGTTTAATCTCCCTCTTATTTTTTTAAAGTGTATCTATGCCTACAGAACTGTGTTATTTTGCATGATTGCCACTCTGAACAAAGACAAACATTATTCTGGCCTTTTAAATATTCTGTGTAATATATAAATAATCTAATGCAGGGGGATTTAATATTTGTACTCAATAATTCTCAGCCTATGTCTTCCAGCATCATACTTTCTCTCTATTTACTGTCAGCATATGTGAAGAGTAGAATCATCAAAAACAGTGATTTCTCTCCCGAGTAGGTTACATCCTATAGAGACGGCTATTTGACCTTTTGTCCATTCTCGCTGAGAGGGATCCCACTTCTTTGTTAGTCTCTGTGAGTTATTTGGGGTATGCCCAGGTGTGGGTCCCTGGCTCACTGCACCTAGAGGGATACCAGCCATCCCACACTGACGAGGCCAATGAAGGCAGAAACTTTAATCTGTGGTTGCTGTGTTCCTCGTGCAGAGGAGACCTGCCAGGCAATTTTGATCTGAACTACCTTTATGGGTGGGACCAGTCTGATCTGCTAATGGAGAGGTTTCCTCTGTAATGGTGCAAGGAAGCAAAAAACGGTGATTCCTCTCCCAAATAGGTTATATCATATGGGGACAGCTATTTCAGCTTTTGCCCATTCCCCACATCCCACATTTGTCTCAATGAGTTTTTGGGGTATGCCCAGACATTAACTAATTTATTTTGCAGTGAGCACCATGATTTTTTTGCCCATGTCATAATTTTTTTGGTGTTCTGGCTTCCATCATCCCAAAAAAGACTTTGGACCCTTCCTTCTTGTGGGAAAGGCCACAGCTGCACTTTGGGTGGTGCCATCCAGTAATGATGAAGATCACATGTTGTGGCAAGACATACGTGCAAATCAGGGTACCCTCAGAAGACCTTGCTTCTGAGATGAGAACCTTATTCTTCTCTATGACCTACTAGCAAGGATGTGATGGGAAGAACGCCAACCATCTTGCTTGGTCACACACCATAGCCTTCAGAAAGAAAATATTGTGCTTGATTGTTTATCAGCTAGAACCTTGGCATACAGAGACAGTGGTTTCTAAAAGCATCTGTGCACACTTGCCTTTTTTGTCTTTCATAAATAACCTTGTGGGATGACAATAATATCCAAAGCAGTATAGTTTTGTGCACCTGTTTTCTGTTTGCTGATTTATGTCCAGTGAAATGCTGAGAACAAAAGGACATATATGTATAGCACAGAAAAGGAAACTGTTTTTAAGTACTGGTTTAAATCCACACTATTAACATTGAAACCATATATTGTAAAGCAGAAAAGGATTGAAGGCATGTAAAGAACATTCACTGCTATATTAAAACGCCCCCCAGGGAAGATGGGTGGAAATATATACACTCTTTAATTTACAAAAGGATATAAAAAAAATAGGCTCATATAAAATTATGTGTGACAAGCAAGAGCAATCTGTATGTGCCAGCAGTTCTATACAGAGGACATGACAACACAAACGCAATAGATGTGCAACCCACACTGGAAATATAGAACAGTATACTGCTTTAAGGTGTAGGTGCAACTGCTATATACTGACTTAAATTTGTGTTTGATGTGTATTCCCCAGAGGGAGGTGTACAGCTAATCTGACATGGGCACATTATATTTACTGTGATATCAATACTAATGTACAGTATGTTTTACCTTAAAATACTGTACCCTGTTAGTGTAAACAAGCACTACCATTAGCTTTCTTTTCTTTTGACATATGATTATTAAAGGGCTTGTGTACTCTATGTCACCAGAAAACTAGACAATTTAATGTGAAAGGCTCTAAATGTTGCATTAACAGACTTGCACTGAAAAGAGCTGTGTGCGGGTCTCTGCTCATGCTTAACGGCATCAATGAATAGCTAACGTTATATACAATGACATCTACGGAAAGAGCATGTTGAAGATGTCAGGCACTACCTTGGAACTAGCTATTATTTTGGGTATAAGCTGCATGCACATAAACACATAACACACACAATTACAGTCAGTGTGTGACAATGGTAAAGTGACAGTCTAGCCCTGAAACTCACTTTAGTGCAAGATGAAGATTACTGCTTGTATAGTGCACAGGGGTTTTATTCTAGTGTGATTTGATGCAGGCATTCTGCATACATCAAATTTTTAATATTTGACTCAAGCCTTCCCCAGTGATTACTCAGCCTGTTTACTGCAGGTGTTGCAGCACCGATTATATAGACACTGAGCATATACAGTTTTGTTTCATTTAGTCACTTCCTGTGCTGCTGGAATAGGATACATTGTGTGGACTGTGATAAACTTGCTCTTGTACACAGTAGGATATCTTAATAGTGCAATACATTGTCTGATGACATCAGAGAGACAGGAAATTCCATTAATTTGAAGAAAATTATTCTCATTGGTTCCTGCAGCAAAAAAATAAACAATAAAGGACATTGACTTTTACATCGCTAGTGTGGGCAGTCCTGGCTTCCTGCAAACTATTGTAATTTCACAATTTCATCTAGCTGTAAGTATTTTATATTTTAAGTAATGCAAAATGTAAAATGTGCATTTTTAAGTGTTTTGACTGTTGTTCAGATTCTGCCCCTTTTAAAGAATCCCTGAAGTAAACATCCTACTCATTGGTATTTACCCTACATAACCAAGAATATCTTTTAAACATAACATGATAAAATAATAATTTAAAAAGTGAATAACGCAGCATAACAGGACAAATCTAGTACATGCTTTAAATTTCGACAATACTTTCTCTTTAAGTGGGTTGATGATTTAGTTGGTGTAGGAAAAAAAGTAATTTAACTGTGTTATCCATTTGCATAGCTGTTAAGGTTGAAAGGAGATACAAGTCTATCAAGTCTACCCTCTCCCAGGATGCCATAGTTTAATTAAAAATAACAAAAGCCCCTTGTCATGTTTGTATTTCTAAGATCTGTACAAACCACATACATCAGACCATAACACTATAAATGGAAAGACTGCAAATTAGAAATTGCATAACACCAAAACACATAACTATCATGCAGACTCTGCTGTCAAAAAGTAAATAAACTGAAATAAAATGTGAAAATAATTTAAGACACTTTATTGACAAGCTTTTTGTTCCTGGTTACAACAGTTTCAAATAAAAATTAGTTACCAGCAAATCTGATATATATATTTTTTTTATATCTTGACATTTTCAATGACAGCAAAAAATAGACTTCTAAACTTATACATAATTTAGAAAATTAAAGGATAATTCATATCAGGAAAATAAAACACAAAAGAAGACACAGATTAAATGAATTGTGGCAGCAAAAGCGAGAATGCACCAGAAAATAATCATTTGCTTATCAAAGGCGACTATTTTGACATTACTGGAGGAGTCTCTACTGTTAAAAGGCCTTCAATACAAAAGCACTGCTTTTATTAAGTTATCCCATTCAACAGCTGACAAGTGTGCCTGTTTAAGCTGTCACACTTTTCATCGCATATTATATTCAATATTATACCACTTGGCTATTTCCCAGAATCTCTAGCCCAACAAATTATGGCTATTCATACAGTATCCTGGCATCTGATTCCCAAGTGCAATATGTTAAAAGCGTTTTCAACACAATAACAGAGGTAGAGGATGAACAACGATGAGGTTCTGGCAGTAAAAAGGTCAAAAACAGTTTCAAAACAATATAATGTGTCTATGCACAAAAACGATAGCATCTTGATTTCCTCCATTATACTGTTGTATGAAACCAGTATTGCAAGTGCAGAGTAATACGTATCTAAGCAATCTAAGCAACCTCTGAAATCTGCAGATCCCCAAACTGTTCTGATTTGCATGGGACAGTTCCGATCTGGGGTGTCTGTTCTGCCAAGCTCTACTTATGTCCTGCTTGCCAGGACAGAGGTAGAGCTCAGTGGGACAGCAGAGACAGTCTAGTCTTGTGGTCCTGATCTCATTCTCTGGTGTTTGGGACACTGGAGAATGTCTGTTACACATGTGCAGCATTGTGCACATATGCAGTAGTCCTGACAGGTTAATAAATGAATAAATCGTGAAGTGAAGAATGCGCACTCAGGAATCCAAGTTGAAAAATAGGTGATGTTTATTTGCAGAAATTAAGGTACATGTGAAACAGCACAAATGGGGTGGAAAACTTTTGTAAAGACAAAAGAAATGTAAAGACAGGTTACATGATAGCACATACTCTGTAGCACTGACACTTGACCTCTCAAGCTCCACCCCTCGGAGTCTTGATTCACAGGGTGGGGGAAATGTCAGCAGATATGACTGTGTGTTCTACTCTAAAGAGTCAAAGTTGTTTTTGCTTTATAAATTTATTAGTACACTTCTAAGATGTTTTTGAGTGATATTTGAAACAATGTCTAATAAAAGTATGTTTTATTAAGGATTCATGTTGCTATTATCCAGAATCATAAATCTAATAATACACATGGAAACATTATTGTTGTATGTTGGAAAAGTACATTTTTCAATATATTTTAAAAAAAACAATAGACAAACTGTAAAACACACATTTACCCTGTTTTAGTATGATGTTGGAGATATTTGTGTTGCAGTGTTTATCCTGCACATCTTTGTATTGTATTATCATATGTTGACTTACAGGAAATATTTTCACCTTTGAAAACGATTGTTTTATTAGTCTGAATGCATAATGATTTTTCAATGGCAAATGCCAAATTTATAATGATGAAGTACTGCAGATCCTAGCAGAATGCAGTAACTAACAGGTTGAGGAATATAAATACCAGGTCCCTTCATATACAATGAACAAAAGGAGAAAAAATGGGAGCCTGCTTATGGGGTCTGTATAGAAGGTCAATATACTGAGCATATTGCCCCCTGACCTCCTTGCCAACCCTTTCCTGTACTATGTTAAAATAGGCTGCTCTTTAATGAAATGTATTTAACTTCTTAGTACTGTGAAAGGAAACTTGAGGAAAGTACAATTTTTTCAGTTTTTTTTAATGATAATATCAAAACATACATACAACATACATGTGTTGTCCCACTTCCGTATTATAATTTTATCTTGCTACTATGTCCTTGTTTTGAATACAATTTATACCTTTCTTTCTCTATTTCTTCCACTGCTATACATCCCATTTTACCTTAGCTCTGAGTCCTTTTATCCTCAAGAAGGCATACATCATGCACTTGACGTCAATGTCAAGTCTATGGAGGGGATTTTTTTTTAATAAAAGGGTGAAACCCTACACTTCCAGCACCTGGGAGGGTTTTTGTTTCTCAGGGTGGGAACAATAAACATATACAAAGTAGTTTGTAGATTCTGTGATATAAAAATATATTAATTAAAAACGGATTATTTTTTTAAATTTTTATAAGTATAAGCAGATTTACGGATTAGCTCTAATTAAACACGTTGATCAATAAAGAGATCACTTTGGGATTCAAGATTAACAAGAGTATACATCTCATAACTCACTTCCCATTATTCTTAATAAGAAGCATACCATTTAATCTGTAACCATCCACACCAATATATAATGATAGTGACTTTTAATTAAATATTTGATACATAAATACTTACAGTGAGGCAGGGGTACACTACAAATAAATACATTACATCCATTTTATCAATCGTTTTAGTGATGCTGTGATGCATTACTATGAAATAGAATTGTCACTGATACATTTCAAATGTATAGCAAAATATCTAAAAAAAGAAAACTTAGACCTGATAGCCAAAACTCATGAATACTAATTTATCTGCATCTTTTACCACACAATTACTGTTCTGTGGAAGACATCCATATCTGAATGTAAAATAAACCATTAACATTCACCATGAAGTGCTCAGTTCAGAACAATATATTTTTTATGTATTATCATTAAATTTGCCATATTTTGTAGACTTTCACAAAGCCTAGCATGGCATAAGAAAAATTGCAGACATTTTTTTAATGTAGACTTTTTATTTTATTATTCTGAAATACAGCACCATCTGTAACATTTAGACTGTAGATAAACAAATATCTCCCTTCACCAAATACACAATGCCTTTTAAAAAAAAAAACAATAAGACATGCACATGCAGCCAAACAATGTGAACTAGTAACAGTTGAGCTTTAGAAGTAATATGTATGCAAAATAATGTATTAATAAAGCATTACATTTAGATACATGAAATTGTCTGTATATAATAGTAAGTTATTCATTGCGATTAATTTAGGCAGCACACACAAAAATAAATAAGGGAATCCATTACCTAAACATTGTTTGTATCATGAATGTGAGGAATAAAAATGGTTTATTTGTTGGTTTAGCAAAAATTGTATGTTACTGCAGGTTAATATACAAATGAACTACTTTCAGGGAGGGGGGTGTCCTGCTGTTGATAAAGATGGCTGCAACGACTGCAATCTATTGACATCAGCAGCCATGTGCAGGAATAAAAAAGCCCCCAGGAGAGCCTGAGACCCCAGGTGGCAGAGGACGCCATACATCTGCATCCTTAAGGGAATATTTCCGCACAGGACACATACCTGCTAACGAGGACCCCTTTCAGCTCTCTAGTGGAAGCCAGAAGACAGGCTAGGGCTTCTGCAAATGTACATTTCTACCCATCTATTATGGGTGACTCTGCTGGTGAAATGTGGGTAGCTCAGAGACCAGTGCCTAGGTCCCATTTCTTTACTCCCTCATCACCAATAGGGACTCCTGGCACAGGCTGTATATAGTACCCCACTACTGTGATTACTGCTGCAATGACACTGGTTGCCTCATTCATTCTGTTATGATTGATGTTGACCCTACTCTAGGATGCAGGACATTGTTGCACTGTTGACACTATTGCATTGGTGGCATTTGCTGTGGTTCTATTTTCTATAATGTTTATACAACAGAACCTTGGCGCTGGGAAGGCTGACCTCCTTGGATTTGAAGTTTAAATTAGTCTTTCCCACTCACAGTTTACTCTAATGGAGGCTTTATGTCCATTGTGTCAGGTCTAAGTTAACAGCGGCACCCACCCTCATTCCACTGGCTCCCTGGAAATATTGTTGGGTCCTTGATACTCTTAGATAGTGTCCTTTTTGTTTAAGACACTGGAGTTCATCTACCCTCCAATAGACACCTATGGATTGTTTATTTTGACTTAATCCCTGTCCCTCCCCTCCTTCTTCCAGGATACGGTTCCCCCACTCCCGTCCCTAATCCTACACTTTGCCCTTCCCTCTCGCTGCCCCCTATTCCCCCTTCCTCCCCAAGACTCCGCCCCAACAATATCATGACTAACACTGGACAACGCATGAAATACCAACCTGTGGAATTAAAAATCCTCTCCCAATGAATACCAAGGGCTTGAATATCCCCAAGGAGTGTTCACACTTGCATCGTGACCTTACATTTCATAGGGCCAAACTCTCTAACTCTGATTTCCCTTTGGGATTTTATAGCAAAGTTCCCAATGCCAAAGTTAAAGGAACAGTGATACTTTTCTCTAAAGCATATACCATTTATGGAGACCGCCCATATTAAAGATCGGGATGGTAGGTAAGTGTTTGTGAAGGACTCTACTGCTGAACAGATGTACACGTGTGCCAATGTTTATCTCCAAAACATCCTCCAACACAAAGGTCTAGCTATAGCCCTTGAGGCTCTGCATCTGTTCCTAAAGGGATTTTTAATTTTGGGGGAGATTTTAATATTGCATTATAACCCCACATTGACACATCCAATGGCCACTAGCGCTCACCCTCACACAATGCAAAAATTATTATAGAAAAAACTCCACAACGTACAACTAGTTGACATATGGGGGGCTCTGAATCCCACATACAGAGACTATAGTTTTTTCTCCTCCCCACATAATTCCTACTCTCGTATTGACTATATGATTGTCCCCTACTATCATCTTCATTTGTTGCTCCAGGTATATGGTTCAATCACATGGTCTGACCACTCAACCCTCATAATCTCGATCAAATCCATATTATCAAACCCGGCCCATGATACCTGGAGGTTGAATTAATCTATCCTTTCCAATGTGGTGCTGAGAGATTCCACTTTGAACCACCTTACAGACTACTTTACACATAACCTTACTCCATATGTCCTTCTGACTACAATCTGGGAGGCCCATAAATGCACGGAACGCTGTCACTTAATATGCCACTGCTCTATCTAGAAAAAGCAACAATCAGCCACTTTGGCCTGCCTTTACTCTCAAATCTCTGCCCTGGAAACATACCACAAAACTTCCCTGGCCAGTGCAGAATTTCTCAAATTGACACTACTGAGACAAGAGCTGCACTCTATCCTTAATCTTAAAGCCCACTGGTCATTCACCAAACTCAAGGCTCTATATTACAAGCATGGTGACAAGCCTGGTAAATATTTAGCCAGAACCTTACATGCACAATGTAAGCAATTCTATATACCTAAGATTCGAGATAAGTAGGGCACACCCCTCCACCTTCTATTGAAGATCTTTTAGAGTTTGTGTCCTACTATTCCCAACTGTATAATCTCATCCCCTCTATGACACCAGACATGAATGCCCAGATATATTCGGGTACCAAATGATACTTAAATAGTCACCTCCACCATAAACTATCCACTGAGGACGCTGACATGCTTGAAAGTCCGATCAAAGTTCAGGAAGTAGCGTGGGCACTTAAGAACATGAATTCAGGTAAATGCCCTAGCCCGGATGGCCTCCCAGTATCCTGTTATAAGAAATTCTAAGATGTACTCATCCCCCATTTTGTACAGACCATTAATGACCTCATTACAGGGTCACACATACACCTACACACTCTCTCTGCAACAATGTCCCTGATCACCAAAGAGGGTCGAGATCCTGAGATGTGTGACAATTTTTGCCCAGTCTCTTTGCTCAATGCGGACATTAAATTGTTTTCAGAGGACTTAACTTGATGCACCACGCAAGATTATCAAATACTGGCACAATCCTCCTATTGACGGAAAAGGCCTTCGACAGGTTGGATTGGCATGTTAGAAGTTATGAGACAGATGGGGTTCAGCCCCACTATTCTTGTGAATGTGATCCCAATGTTCCCAACCCTATCTGATCCATTTCCAATACCCAATGGGATGAGACAAGGCTTCTATCTCTATCCCCTGCTATTTGTACTCTCTTTAGAGCCTTTATTGGATGCCATTCGTCAGAACACAGATGTTACTGGACTGGAGATTGCCGGTACCCAACACAAAGTCCTGGGTTATGCCGATGATTTATTGTTTCCTTTGACTAACCCCCAGATCTCTATCCCAATTCTGTTGAGAATTTAAAACCTACGGGGCCCTGACTAACTTGAAAATCAATTTTTAAAAAAATCTGAGATCCTGAATGTTAATTTACCTTGCCAACTAGCCCATACAGTAGTTCAGTACTTCTCCTTCAGTGGTGCAAAGATAAAATCAAGTATTTAGGAATCTGGCTATCCATCTCCCTTTTAACTACTCACATCTTCCTCTCAATTCTAACTGATATACAAAAGGACTTTCGTTCCTGGTCTCCCCAGCATATTTCGTGGACAGGGAGGATTAACGCAATAAAAATGAATACCCTTCCATGCCTACTTTATCTATGTCAAATGATCCCTATTAAAATTCTACCAGCATTTTTTGTTTCTCTATGATCCCTGTTTATCCATTTCATATGGGCTCAGAAGGCACCCCAACTGAAACTGGACCTTTTAACACAACAAAAACTCAAAAGGGGGACATGGCCTCCCTGTATCCACACTTACTACAGATCTAGTCATTTACTTATAATTTTGGAGTGGACCCACAGTACTCCCCAAAAACTTTGGATACAAATTGGACAGGCTATCCACTTCCCTCTAGCTGCAATACCATGGATCTCACCCTCTAGGGCTAGAGCTGATGCCAAAAAACACCCTTTTATTTCTGCTTCGCTACATGTCCTTCATGATTGTTACCATCCTCTCAATATTACTACTTATCCCTCCCCCTAACCCAGGTTTGTCCACCAGATCTTTCCTTTGCCCATTGGATGGGGGCCCTCACTGACTTGCTGGCTTTTGAACCGATGGGAACACTAGGCCCCTCTAAGACTTAATACCTGACAGACCACACACATTAATGGATCGCTTTCAGTACTTACAACTCACTAACTTCCTACAGTCGATCCCGGGTAAACATCAACTCCACAGAACGATGACCCCATTAGAGGAACATTGCACCATAACAGTCTACCAAGACATGCAACATAGCTATTATATAAAACTTTACAAGGTAGAACCATGAGTCCCCTCCAGGCATTTCTGTCCTGTGTTGTCTATCCCTCAGTGGGAAAAACAATTCCTTTTGCTCATAAAATTTAATTGCAAAACAAAACCCAAGAAATGTAATTTAAATTCTTATCTCAAATGTACAGGACCCCATCTGTTTTATATGCTGAAGATGTGGAGCTTCCCCAGGCCACATGTTGCACAATTGGTGGGAATGCCCTCTGGGAAATCCACAAAACACTACACACCTTCACAGATCACCTGCCCCCATTCTCACCAGTGGCGATTCTGCAACACCATACCCATCCTGATCAGCCAATATAAAAAATTGGTGCAGCAAAGGCGCTCATCCCACTACATTGGGGTGAACCTTCTCTCCCCTTCTATGAGGGAATCGATTCAGGCTGTGAAACTAACCTGCCTTTTCTTATTAGTGTACTGATGCTGGGGATTTTGTACAGCTGTGGATGGGGGCAAGTGTAGTTATGATGCACTGCAAGTGTTAACTTCCCATTTTCCTTTACTTAGTATGCATGCATTCAGTAGTGTTATTTTTTGGTGCTAATGAAACAGAAAATTATGTCCATGAACTAAAATGTCAAGAGTTCGCCAGTATATTAATTCTGTTCACCCAGTGTTTGAACAAACACATCTAACAAAATACTTAATTACACAGCTTTTGTGTCTGATTTACATTCAGTTATTTTCTGTTAATAACTATGAATTATACTATTGTTATTTTTATAATTAAATCTAAATGCAGGCATTGTATGTCGACAATTAGCAATTAACACATATGTTTACAATACTAATGCCATCAGAGTCAAATGTGTATTTCAATTATTTTTGTCTGTATAAAAAACATCCATTTTGTAAAGGTTCAAAATAATAATCTAACAGACCACTGTTCAACTTTATATAATATAGAGGGGATTCATGATGCCAGGGTCTAGGAAAGTTCTTCACGGTCAGTTCACTGCAGCAGTTATAGCGCTGACAGTTCAGCACAGCTGTTTCGACACTGAACTGTCAGCACCAAACACTAACCACCAATAAAGCCACTGACTACAGCCCAGTCAGTGAAAAAGGGGGATAAAACATTTTTTAGATACATAAATGAGAAAAAGAAAGTAAAACAAGGATTAGTTAAATTAAAAACAAAAGAAGGATGCTATGTAGAAGAGGATAAAGGCTTAGCAGACTGCCTTAATGAATATTTTTGTTCAGTTTTTACAAATGAAAATGAGGGTAAGGGACCTCATTTATGGAAAAAGACTAATGAGTCTTTTGATGCATGTAAGTTTACAGAGGAAGAGGTTTTACTTCAGCTGTCTAAAGTAAAGACAAATAAGTCCATGGGACCTGATGGGATATATCCAAAGTTATTAAAAGAACTTAGTGATGTACTAGCAAAACCGTTAACAGATTTATTTAACCAATCATTGTTAACCGGAGTAGTTCCAGAAGATTGGAAATTAGCTAATGTTGTGCCCATTCACAAGAAAGGTAGTAGGGAGGAGGCGGGCAACTATAGACCAGTAAGTCTTACTTCAGTAGTGGGGAAAATAATGGAAACCTTGTTAAAGAATAGGATTGTTGAACATCTAAAGTCGCTTGGATTTCAAGATCAGAGACAGCATGGGTTTACTTCAGGGAGATCATGCCAAACTAATCTTATTGATTTCTTTGATTGGGTGACTAAATTAATAGATCAGGGTGGTGCAGTAGACATTGCTTACCTAGATTTCAGTAAGGCTTTTGACACTGTCGCACATAGAAGGCTTATCAATAAACTGAAATCTTTGAGTTTGGATTTCAATATTGTTGAATGGATTAGACAATGGCTGAGTGACAGGCAACAGAGAGTTGTAGTCAATGGGGTATATTCGATGCAAGGTCTTGTTACTAGTCGGGTACCTCAGGGATCTGTACTTGGACCCATTCTCTTTAATATTTTTATTAGCGATATTGCAGAAGGTCTTGTTGGCAAAGTATGTATTTTTTCTGATGATACAAAGATTTGCAGCAGGGTTGATATTCATGGAGGGATAAGCCAAATGGCAAATGATTTAGCTAAACTAGAAAAATGGTCAGAGCAGTGGCAACTGACATTTAATGTGGACAAGTGCAAGATTATGCACCTTGGGCGTAAAAACCCAAAAGCAGAATATAGACTATTTGGTACAGTCCTTACCTCAACATCTGAGGAAAGGGATTTAGGAGTAATAATTTCAGAGGACTTGAAGATAGGTAGGCAATGCAATAGAGCAGCAGGAAATGCTAGCAGAATGCTTGGTTGCATAGGGAGAGGTATTAGCAGTAGGAAGAGGGAAGTGCTCATGCCATTGTACTGAGCACTGGTGAGACCTCACTTGGAGTATTGTACGCAGTACTGGAGACCGTATCTCCAGAAGGATATTGATACTTTGGAGAGAGTTCAGAGAAGGGCTACTAAACTGGTTCTTGGGTTGAAGGATAAAACTTACCAGGAAAGGTTAAAGCATCTAAACATGTATAGCTTGGAGGAAAGACGTAACAGGGGGGATATGATAGAAACATTTAAATACATAAAGGGAATCAACACAGTAAAGGAAGAGAGTATATTTAAAAGAAGAAAAACTACCACAAGCAGAGGACATAGTCTTAAATTAGAGGGGCAACGATTTAAAAGTAATATCAGGAAGTATTACTTTACTGAGAGGGTAGTGGATGTATGGAATAGCCTTCCAGCAGGAGTGGTAGAGGTAAACACAGTCAATGATTTTAAGCATGCATGGGATAGACACAAGGCTATCCTAGCTATAAGACCGGGAACGGGGGACTAATAAAAGTACTCAAAAAACAAAATTGGGCAGACTAGATGGACCGAATGGTTCTTATCTGCCGACACATTCTATGTTTCTATGTTTCTATAAAGTAACCACTTTTACCCTAATAGTAACCCCTAACCTCAGCTTCCAAACCAACCTTTTTAATAACCTTGAACGAATACTCTTATACTAACCCACTGAGAACCCACATAGAGAAATATAAAAAATAACTTATACATGTTTTAATATATCATTTTTTTACACATAATATAAAAGAACAGCCAGGTAGTTTGCATAGACAACATTTTATTTTGTGCACTTTTTTCACCCTACGTGTAATAATGTTTGTTGTCAAAAACAGTTAAGGATTGTGAAAGTACATAGTAGATGCAGCAAAGATTAGGGATGGGGGAAAAAAGGCTCTTATTGTTTTCAGATTGATTAAATAAGTGTCTCCAGAGACCTGTTATAGAAAGCTCTGTTTTCTAAGCTTTGTTTCATTTCTAAATAAACCATTTCATGATTCCCGTTGAGCACATAAGAAACAATTGCTTGAGAAAGCGTGAAGGACTTCAAAAGACAGTTGAAATTGATAACAGCAAATTAAGCAACTAGTGGATGACTCGAAACTACATGTAAAATGTTGTTATTATATATGTTTAAGCACTTAAGTAATGTTTTCATATTGAAGAAGATTCATATGTAAAGGGTTCAGTTTGTTTTTCTACAAGTGAAATGTTAAATTAGTTGGCTAACATAAGCAGCATTCACTAGTTAACATGACCAAGATTTGGCTGTCATTCATTGGTAAAACAGTCAGGAACGGTGCCAAAATGTGTTATAATTACTTATACATAACTCCAGAGGACTTACAGTTCAATCTAGAAATACCTATTTCAAAATAGAGAATCTAGACAATGACTGGCTAGTCCAAAAAGCAGACCTTGATTATGAACGGGTATTCCTAATATATTTGGCACCCGGGGGAGAAGCATTTATTTTAAACCAGCTTCCTTTATACCTCCTCCATGCCTTCTTTTTTAAATGAATTAAGTGGGAAGCACTTTAGAGATATATTTTGCCACCCTTTCTTGCTAGTGTTTCAATCTTTCATCTTTCTTGCTAGTGTTTTCCTATTAATCTGTAGTATACCAAAAATGGTGTGCCAGAGACATACATGTTGTCACATAGCTTCCCTAAGTACACAGTGCACCAAAGACAAACACACAGTGTTGCATAACTTCCCCATATACAACGTGTGCCAAAGATACATACAATATGCTGTATAACTTCCTCATATCTCAGCAAAACAGTAACAGTAGATACAAATGGAATAAAATTAACATACACTCCTTGCTCTCTTTTGAGCACTTGCTAGACAACACAATTCCTGTGTAATGTTCCTTTGCTTTTCCCACTTACCAACAAGATACAGCAGATTCCAGAATGAAAATAACTTTTGGAGAATGTACTCCACAGTACCTTAGTTCTTCTAGCTGGCTTCAAAAAATAGTGAACAAACTTTATCAGGCTTAACATTTTCAACTCTGCCTCCTAGCTGATCAGATACAGGTGAGCTCCAATTATCATATTTGCTTAAATATAAGACAAGAATTTTTTTCAGAGCAAAAGTCCCCTTGTCTTATATTCAAGGTCTGCCTATAATCAGACCTCAAATAGATAGGATAAAGGATAGGATAAAGGGCAAATGATATAGAACACAGTGAAATGCAATTTGAGGACTGGATTTAGGGTTGCCACCTCAGTAATTTTTTGCCTTAAGGACATATTAATGTTTTCTCTCTCACATACTGCCCCCACACAAATTATATGTTGTTTTTATCGCCATAAGAAGGACTTTCATTAGAGACCATTATTTTCATCATATCTTATGATTTACTACAAAAAAAATCATAAAATATGGTGAAAAATAAAAAAAAAACACTTTTTCTTACTTTGACCTAAAAATATAATTTACAATAATACAATCATTAAAAAAGACCCCATCTAAATGGTTTTTACATTTTGTCCGGAGTTCAGAAAAAATCTTATTTCCACGTTTTTCTGCAGTTTTTTGCAGGTTATAGGGCAAACACCAAAAATAGTTATTCTTATTATAATTTAATTGTAACACTATATCTTAAGCTAACCCTAATTTAATTGTAACCCTAACCCTAGATTTTAGCTAATTAAGTTTTTTTATTGAAATGTTACTGACTGACTCTAGGGTCAGTCTAGCAATAGCATCAGAGCGACGGAAGTGATTTTTTTTTCACTTAAGACACTACCCACAAAAGGGCAGCAGGCATATTGAGGAGTATGCTCCATGGAGAGATCGTGGGTGCCCCAGATTAAAAATGTTAGTACTGTATAATGACTTGCTCCACCACAGGATGTGCCAGGAACGTCCTTTATTGCAAAGGGGTTAAAATATAAAAATCTTACAGCAGTGTGCAAGAAGCCAGGACTGCCCACGCTAGCTGAGTAAAAGTCAATTTACTGCTTTCTTTTTTTTGTTTTTCTGCAGGAACCAATGAGAATAGTTTCAATTACATTAATGGAATGTCCTGTTTCTCTAGTGCTGTCATCAGATAATGTGTTACACTGTTAAGAGATCCTACTGTGTACAAGTGCAAGGTCATTTAGAGTCCACACAATGTATTGAATTCCAACAGCACAGGAAATGACAAAACTTTATATGCTCAGTGACTATTTAATCAGTGCTGCCGCACTTGTTGTATACATGCATAGTAATCACTGGGGGAGGGCTTGAGTGAAATATTAACAAATGTGATCCAAAATGCCTAAATCAAATCACACTGAAAAAAAACCTGTGCACTTTACAAGCAGTAAACTTCAACATACACCAAAGAGAGTTTGGGGATTCATAGCATATATTGTTGCTCATCACCCTATAGTTTCTTTTTTTTTGTGTACATTCATTCACTTTAACAATTTGGGTGAGTTGAGGTGAGTTAAAATGAGATGAAAATATCATCTCACTATTTTAACAATGTATTGTGTAGGTACAAACCTGGCGAGTTGCTCCCGCTAAGCAATCTCACCAGATTTGTCACTGTACAATGTACAGATAAATTGTTGAGATTAAATGTTCATCTCACCTCAACTCACATTTTACTTAACAGACCCCCACTGACTTCGCAATAAACTGAACCTTGGCTTATGCAAAACAGCCAAAGAAAAAAATATATTGCTATGTGTTTCTGGCAAACATTTGCAGAACATATTTCAATAATGTATACTATTTTCATAGTATAACACTTTCTACATACATCAAGGCAAAAATAATGAAATCTCTTACGTTGGTGTTTTCCTTCTAGATTGTTCAGGATTCTCACACAAGAAATAATAACAATAATACTGCAAACAGAACTGCCGTCAGATGAATTTACTTTTAGCCGTACTGATACAGCCACCCCATCAACATATAACCTTGACCTCTGTCAGACTATAGGGCTATACAAGAAAAACTAGCATACACCACAGGACAATTTAATACATACACCATGACTATATTGTGAGTAAGGTGGCATTAAGGTTTTCTGCAACATCATAAAAAGGAAATGTACTACATAATAATCAAGCTATTTCCTACTTTTAGGCTTTTAAGGCAGAGCCTGCTGACATTTGTTATGAATATATTCCATACCAAACTATACTGACTGTGATTATTCTACGGCTGTCTGTGTAGAAATGTCAAACCTCTGGATCTTGGCACCTGGTAAAAGCACTGTGAGAAATTTAAAAAGGAGCCTGTTGCCTAAACAGTGGTTACAGTTTGAATGTGGTGAAAACAGAAAAAAAAAAATGGATAGGGATCTGATTTATGTATTGTACAAAATGACTTATATACAGAAATAAATAATAGTCTGATAAATACATTTTATATCATTTTTTTTTTCACGTACATGGGGTTTCTTAGCATGTTTTGCAACACTGCAAACACTAATCAATTATACAAGTGCTGTTCATGTTTGATGGTTTTTGGTATTCATACCCGTTTTATATGGTGGTGGTGTATGTATTTTAAGCACTGCGTTTTAATGTGAAAAATAAACAGAAAAAAAAATCAGAAAGATAAGGATATATTGCTGATTTTGTTATTGTGATCACCATTATCATCAGTCCATCGCACTTTTTATCAACAATTATCCAAAGATGCCAGTCTCCAAGTTTACAAGTAGCCAATGTTGATTGATTGATTGATTGTTTAGGAACCATATCAATCCAAAATACACTTTTGTGCTTCTAAAAGGCTTGTTTAATTCAACAATGACAAAAGAATGTCATTCCGTAACACAATGCGAACTGGTTGGGTGGTGGTTGGCACATCTTCCAAAAGACACATGCCAGTGAGGTACCAGCAGATAAGTTATGTGATTGGAATCATCGGTCACTGGGCATGGTAGAAATATTATTTGCTACTGAATGTGCTAATTGACATTGAAATGCAAGTCAGACCTCAATATGCCAGCAACACCTTATGTCTGTGACAGCTACTTAACTATGGTTCAAGTTCTTTGTTGTCATTGGTATAGGAGTAAATCCCAAAGTAGTAGACTTGACTCCTATATTGCGATGTACATATTGAGAACAAGTTAGAGCGCTGCATATATTTTGTTGTATCTTTAACATAATTAATTGACAGTAAGGATCTGTTTTAGAGCATTAATGTCATGGGAGTTTATTATATTTATTACCTTGGAATATATTTTTATTAAAAAAAACTATCTTTCCTGCATTAATGACCAGTGCTCACACCATTTATATGTATTGTACTTGTGCTTTTACCTCTCTTGAGCAAAAGGGAACTTGCTTTCTGGTAGTTGTTTGCAGCGATTAACCATTCTTACTATAACTTCCTCTATTTTTCTCTTTAGTCCTATTCTGCACTTATACCGAGTTTTTGATTCCAAGCATTTGAAACAGTTGAGTTTGATAGAGAAAGGTTGAAATGAATAATGCCAGCAGTTTCTCAGAAAGCCATTGTGTCTCCTGTTTACTCCCTCATAGAAGTCACTGAATTTAGAGATCCCTGTAGAATTATTTTCACTGTAAAACTTCAGGAGAACTGTAATTTACTTTAAAGTAAAAAATAAGTACATTTCACATATCGTAAAACAATCTACAACATACAAAAAGATAAGCTAGCTGGAACATCCTTTTAAAGACACCACAAGACCCCAAACATAAAGAAATGATTACAAACAGCCTGTAAACAATGCAAACGTTCAATAATCCTGCTAAGAGTAAAGATAATTAGAAAGTAAAGGTCCTATGGTTTTTCTTTGGGGGGTATGTTTAGGTATTTTTGGTCTTTTCACAATAGGTTAAACTGCTGTAGTGCAGGCTGGAACAGATAATGAGGTTGCTAGGTAGAATTAACTAAAAAGTCCCTCATTGTCATTCAATACAAAACACTATTTAAAAATAAATGTAAAGTATACTGAATGTTTGTCTGAAATGCACTCAACTATGCTTAAAGCGATGCTTTTACCAATATCATAAAGAAAGAAAATTACTCATGGCATTGTGCGCGACACCTTAAAATGGATAAGACTGAAAAAACACACACTCAAAACAATCTCGTGCTGCATTAAAACAATATGAAGTGCAAATAAAATACTTGTCGAAAACGTTAAAACGAAACGGCACTGCATTAAACTCAAAATGAATTGCAAATGGAACTATTGTTGAAAGCATTAAAATAAATTGAAAAATTATCTAATTTAGGTTTCAACAATGGAAAAGGGAACAAAAAGAGAAAGCATGACAGCAGTTTGCACTTTATCACGATAAAAATAAATAAAGGAAGAAAAACATCTATACCTGGGATGTCCACATTTTTTTCTTATGTGGCCACATAAATGTGTATAAAATATTGCTAGCCATAGACAAATGTGTGTATTTAGCAGCAATACAAAAGCAGTCTTGAAACTTAAACTGAATAAAACTACCCATTTTTAGGGTTAATGAAATATGTGTAGATATGTATCGACATACCATCAGATACCATGCTAGAAGATGCCAATAGCACCCTCATCACAATAGTTGTCTACACTATCAAGAAGAACAGCATAACAAAAAAAATTCCAATGGAAATGTTATCCTTAGATGTGGAAAAAGCATTTCACCGTTTAAACTGGCATTTCTTGGAGCAATCGCTTGGTAGTTTTGGGTTACAGGGTCGATTTAAAGATTATCTTATGATGCTATATGCCGAACCGTAATCAAGAATAAAAGGTAAGGGATTCCTGTCAGAAGAGTTCAGGATAGCTAACAGAACCAGACAGGGGTGTCCCCTGTCTACTCACCTGTATACCCTTACGCTAGATCCGCTGGCAATATCCATACGGAATAACAAAAATATCTGAGGAATAGGGAATACAGATCAGGGGGCCAAGATTTGTCTGAATGCAGATGATGTCCTAATTACAGTAGGTGATCCATTAACATTCTTAAAGGAACTAAGCAAATAAATTAAAGCGTATAGCGAAGTCGCGAACTATAGGTTAAATGTGAACAAAACAATGGGTCTGCTGTTCTGTACCCCACAAGAAGAAAGGAATAGGATCATATTGTTGTTTGGTTTTAATTGGGTTAAAGCAATTCTGTACCATGGAATCAGAATATGCAAAGATCCCAATAATCTAGATCAATGCTAGACTATTAGTGAGGTAGCTGAAGGTAGATCTCATTATCTGGTCTATAGGTAGGGAAAGCAAAAAGGAACCTGAAAAAGGATTACGTTCAATGGTAATTAAGGATCTATTAAAGGGATGGATTCAATTTAAGAAGAAAAATAAAACAATACCATGTTATGTAAGAGTGCATATACAAGCAATAGCAGTAAACACTGAAAATATCTCACTCAATGATTGTGCACAAAAGGGTATTTTAATGATAAGGGACCTTCAAAGGTAACATTTTCAAAACATTTGAAAAACTGAGTTTGGATTGTTGCCGAGTAGTATCTTTAAGTACCTGAGAGTCAAAAACGTTTTCCAGAAATATACCCAGGAGTCACAGATATTAGAAAACCTGAAGAACTTGATTGGGGCAAGTAGTCAGAGACATTTTTTTGGTTAAATTCACTAAATTCCTAAACACAACTAGAATAAAAGACACATATGGGGGGGAATCACCAAATGGGTAGGGGATTTAAACAGAGAGACATCAAGGGAGGAATGGAATGAAACCCTGGAGGTGGAATTTAAGCGTGTGCACTGCTTGAGCCTTAGAGAAATACAATATAAGATAAGAAATCGCTGCTATTTGGTCCCAAGTCTATTAGCAAGAATGTCAAATAATAAGAGTAATAAATGCTGGAGATGTGGGGTAGAAAATGGGAACTTACTGCACATATTTTGGAGCTGTAAGATTATTGTGGATTATTGGAGGTGGATTTTTGTAAAAGTGATTTGTGGTATAGAGTTACAGATGGGTCCAGATAGGGCATTACTTAAACTGGGAATTAAAAAGTTGAAGGTGGAGCTTACACCAATAGTGATAGCAAAGCTTATACTGACAAAAAATTGGAGATCATCCTTACCAATATGCAAAAGCAAATTTTTGAATCAGCTATGATTACACTGTAGTATGGAAAGGGACATTGCAGGGCAAAACTAGAGTGGTAAATCTACCTATGATAATTATTTGGATCAGAAAATTGGACAAGATGTAGTTATAACTGGATATGGTCAGGATGGTCAGAAAGGTAGGTGTATAGTTTATTATGTTTGTCTATTCATGTGTTACTGGGTGCGTTTGTGCAGGGGACTGGACACAACTGGCTTTGTTAATTTTATGTATTGACGGGATTGTACAAATTTAAACTATGTATTTAGTGAAATATTTGATGTAGAAGAACCTGATTGTGTTAATAAGATAAAAGATATTGATAAAATAAAAAAATAAGAAGAACATCAATGCATACCCAATGAAACAGGAGGTTGGAGGCTAAGCTCAAGACAACTCAGAGAGAAGTTAGTCAGCTGGTATAATTACCGAAGGGCGTGGAGACTTCGCTACTAAAGACTGCTGAACAATGGCTCACGGCACAGAAAACACTAGAGAGGCCAAAGAGAACCATCCAAGACACCAGTGCAAAGTGGCTGCAGGACCTGAGAACAGACCAAAGCAATCCCCCCCCCCTCTCCCACACACACAAAAGCAATCACTCTTACAGTAGCAGACATCCACACCTTCTGGATAAAGAATCATACCTGGCAGCACATATGAATCACCTGCTAGCAGAAGGCTAACACCCAGACCTACTAATACAAACCACAAGCACCATCCAACTACCGGCCTATAATATATTATATATATTTATGTATTTGTTTTTAATTGATATATATATATATATATATATATCACACATAAATAAATTGTTTCAAGGACAACTGTCAAAAGAGTAGAGATAAAGGCATGTATTGAGTCCTCTTTGCTTGTATTTAAGGGGGCAGACATCTTGGGCCAGGTATTCTTTCATCTGATCTAAGATGTCAGCCCCCTGTTAGAGAGCAAAGAGAGCTCATTAATAGTTGTTCTTGAATACATACATACATACATACATACATACATACATACTGTTGTAATATTATATTCTGTGCTTTACCACCATAGTATTCACTTTTTATATTCAGGTATTCCCTTTCCTTAAAATGACTGTTACCAGCAGTGGAAGGGTTACTTTCAAACAAAGGATGTGTTTGTTTGTGTCCTCCACAGTAAGTAGTTCAGTTTGGGGTCTGAAAGGTGTGGCTCTAGGAGGGGCTTGTAAATGTTGCTAAGGTTATTCAGGTAGCTAGACACTCTGGCAAATATACAGGAAGAGGGAAGATGTGACCATCATCGCCCCAGCCTGCAGGCCCAAATCCAGCTAGGCAATGTGGTGTATTTAGTGTTGCCACCTGGCCGGTATTTTACCGGCAGGCCGGTAAAAAATTGGCTTCAAGCCAATGTTAAGTCTATGGAGACAGTACCTAGGCCGGTATTTATTTGAAGAAAAGGTGGCAACCCTAGGTGTATTAGACCCAGTAAAACCATGATCCAGAGGCTGATCAACCCAGACATGCAGATGCAGCTACAAAGATTACCTGGGGAATATGTATAAACTTACTGTATCAATTTTATGTTTTTATACTGTAGGTTAGACTTCACTCAGATAAACCCATTTGCTAGGTGCTTAGCTTGGTATACAACATGTATATTGTTAAGATAATTGTTTAATCAGCATTGTTGATAAACTTGTTTTATGAAATTATTTTTATCTAAGCAGCAGCAGTGTGTTTGAGTGATTTGTCAATTTGGGAATTATCTGCTTGGGATATAATTCCTAATATAAATTGGTTGGCTTTGGGGTATTATTTAGTTGCATGCAATTTTAATAACTATATAAGTGTTTAAGTTTAACAGAGCAGTTATAATGAAATTCATTGCGCCATATTAATTCATCCAAAACCACAACACATACATACATACATACATGCGTTGATACAAAGATATATAAAATAGAGCTAGATAAACAATATTACAGTTGAGGATTATTTTAGAAGTGTGCAGTACAAAAGCAGACTGAGGAAAATGTATGCAAAGATACATCATTGCATGTTGTGTAAAAGCAATTATAGCAAATTGATGTTTGGGGCATTCTTTTCATTTAATTAAAATATAAAAGCAATTGTGTAAGTAATGTTGATGCTGTCGGTTCTGAGTATTTTGTTACTCATAGATCATACTCACCATGAAGCAATGAATGGGAATTGTTTAAAGCATGGGGTTTAAAAATATTAGCAAACCACCTTAATGGAATTGAAAACAATCACCAATAAAGGTGATCCATTACCAAGTCTATTTTCTGTATTCAGTAGCCAACATACTACATCTATAATGTGAAAACATGCTTTTTATTCAGCAGTAGGGAATAGATTGTGTTTTTCCATCCCTTTATTTTGCAAAGTAGGATGTTGAAGAAAATTGTTCATCTGAAGATAAGCATCCAATAAAACAGAATTGTTATTTTATATGCTTCTTCTTGAGAAAAGAGTATTCTTGAGTGACAGGCAGAGTGAGAGATATAGTTTATCAATCTCATTATGCTTGATGTCTGAAAGATACATTGTTTCAAAATATTATAATAATACAAAATGTATTTTTTTTTTAATGGATTCATGCTTGAGTTCTGGGGTTTCCCACATTGGTGTAGAATAAAAATGAATAATCTAGATTGTCTGTAATAAAAAAAATACACAACGTACATATCAACAACAATAGGCAAGTATTATATTTGTATATCATGTTGGTATATAACTTCCATAGAGTAATACAATGCATAACGTTAGGAGCCAGCAGAATGGATTTTAGGAGCCATGGCTCCCTTGCTCCTAGGATTTCACAAGCACTGATATACACATACATATCATTTGTACATATATGTTCTAAAAAAAAAATATATATTCTAAAATGTTTTCAATAACTTTCAAGCCCTATAATTCCTAACAATAGTTCAGAGGAACCGTTTAAATGACAAATACAATTAATGACTACTTGAGCTTGGACTATCACACTACCCAAGTGTTCCAATTTAGTACACACATTTAGACACATAATATAGTGTTAGATAAAAAAATATTACTTTAAGGATTATTTAAGGAGTGTGAACTGCAGGAGTAAGCTGAACAAAATGTATGCAAAGAATGTATATTGTATACACACAGTTGTATCAACTGCTCCTCCAAAAAACTAATGGGAGGTATGAGTACTGTCAGTGGTGGCACATTACGCATCTTCCTAAAGCCACACAACGCCTAACCAATAAGAGAGAATTAAAGGGGCTGTATCACCTGAATATTGTTTTTACTGTGCATGTAGGGTATAATAATGATTGAAAATGATCTGTAAATTGTGTTAGCAAAATTGAAAGTAAATGCCTAAATTAGGAGGAAAATGTGTTAGTTTCCCATTTATGACATCACCTGTGCCATGGTACGCACACCATGCCAAAGGTGATTTCATATGCCACAGCCACATTTAAAGTTCAGGCATTTATTTGCAATTTTGCTAACACAATGTATAGATCAATTTAAATCACTTTTGATGTTCTTTGTGAACTGTAAAAACATTGTTTAGGTGATACAGTCCCTTTAAGGAAAGAGGGCCAATATATAATGCAGTCGCTTAGGGCCCACAAAAACCTAGAACCACTCCGATTACTGAAATAATGTAATTCAGAGAACAAAGGAATTTTTTAGAGACATTAGAAAGCAAGACAGCGGTGCTATTTCCTTGAATGCTCCCATGGTCAGGGATAGAAAAGTGTGGTTTATATAGTGTAATACATTTAATATCCAGTACATCAGCAATCAATTAAAAGTTACCCATATCTGAGCATGATAACTTTGTAAAAAAGGAAATGATGTGGGCATGTAACTTAAAATACAGCAAGAGGATCTATGTGTAATTCAATTTGGAAGCTGGATAAGGAGTTATTTTAGATTTATAGAAAAACAAATTGTTATCAGAACTCTGCTTTGAAGAGTGTTATGGTTTAAGTCAAAGTAACATTAGATTTTATGCTCGAAGATGTGCAGTCAGATGTTATACTCTTGTCATCGAAAATCCATCAGAACACAGTTTATATAACCTGCACAAAGGTTAAATGTGGAGATGTACTGGTTGTCTGCAGAAAATCAGGTCAACTTTTAACACCGAGCATTTTCTGTAAACTCTCTATCCATCAAAAACCAGCATGCAATCAAAATCTGTTACATTTTCATGCACATGCACTGTATTCGGTATACCTAGGAAAAAATGTACGTACTGCGATATTACTAATATGTTCAGTGCTTTATCTTACATATTTAAGCAGGTAGATTAGCTACAAGGTATACTACATTAATGCAATTATAGTGGAGGCTAACAAAACAGGAAAGATGTATGAGCTAGCCCAAACTTACATTTTAAAAACAGTCACTTTCATCATTATCGGTTGGAATTTTTTTTGTTTTCATTTCCTGCAGAAGGCATCATTGTCGACCTTATTTGCCTATGCCTACCTAGAATCCCTTGCGGCATTGTGGTGATAGAACTGGTGATCTCACTTGTCTGGTATTTGCAGATATATGTTTAAAGCAACATTGAACCTTGAAGGAACCAAGAGTTAAACAAAACATGTGACGGGACATTTAAGTAAACCCCACGTGTATCTTAATATCACATGCGAGACAAAGCAGTTCCTGGCACAGCCAATCAGAACAAAGGCTTGCCCCGCTCTGACTGCTGAATGTGAGGGTCTCTCGCTTCTAGCCCAGACAGAGCCCCTAGTAAAGGTCCCCCCCTGCTGATCCCATGCAAAAACGAGGGGCTCTCTTTGCTAGCAGAGTAAGCCAGTTGCCGACCAGAGTGTTGCCTGCTTCATATGGAAGCATGGAAGCTGTCGGTCAGAGGATAAACTAGCGTGTACTATCACAAGTACACGCCAGTTTATCCTCACATTAGGAACAACTAAAATTTCACTTGTGCTTCTATATTAGAAACACAAGTGAAACATAGGGTTTAGTGTTCCTTTAATAATGTCTCTGCTATGCACTACTTTATTTATAAAGTGTTTCAACAGCAAGAATACATTGATTTATCTCCTGTTGAAGTTTTAAGAAATAAAAACAGGCATACAACCAAAATACCAGAAATATTTTATTATGTTAATCAGTTAAAAAAAAAGTCTGTAATACTCTGAATACATTTTGTTGTTTATACAATGTAATATGATAAGCATCAATATTCATTTCTTTTTGTGTCTGTCTTATAGTCAATAAAACTTTGCTTTAAAATAAACAAAGCCTTGCACAGATCCAGTGGGTCTGTAAAATGGAGGAAGGATACTACAGGAAAAATGGTCAATTAGAGAAATACGGTGAAATTTGGAATCAATGGATCAGAACAGGCGATGAAGGCAGAAGTACTATGGGGTATTAGTAGTATATCAGGGAGAGTAGATCTCAAGGAGTTGAAAAAAAACAAGATTGATTGATAAAATTGTACATTAGTTAACAGAAAACAAACAAGTAAAATATCCTGTATCTGTAAGATCAACACCATAGGCAAATGTTTACATGTATTTTATAAATGCAGAGAATTGTTGATATATGTTGTATGTATGTAGGCATGTATGATTCAGATATATTTTATGATAAGTCCATGTATGTCACTGTTTATATTTACGTTTGTAAATTTTGACATATTAATAAAAAAAAACACAACCAAACAGGTACACATCCAGAAACAATCCATTTTAACAATCTTCTGTCTATATTCTTAAATGCTTACATAGAAACAAAGTTTGTGACGGCCATTAGGAAACAATTGCCCCATCTAGTCTGACCATAAGGATAATCTCAGATGTATTTGGTTTTCAGGCTAGCATTATTCACATTCCAGGTCATCTCAAATTAATTTCCAGGGTGCTGCATCACTGTTAGTAAACTGTTATTCAATAGATGTTCTATCATTAAGCCAACCAGAATAATTTCTATTTTAGAAGCTGTACCATGGCTGTGCGAGACATCATGTATCAAAAGGGCCTTGCATGGTAACAACAACTCATGATTAATGAAAGCTACAAACAAGAATATGCAAACCACAAAAACATTTTGAATTCTGTTTGTCATTAGGGAACCAAAATGCTGTACAAGTCTTCTTTATTATAAATATACCATCACCACAGCCAGACTAAAGCTGACTGACCTGCCTGATGCATTTCACATCTACTGTGCTTAGTCTGTGTTTATGATTTAAGTACAATATTGAAAAACGTGTTAAGTGTGTCAGTCGGCTTTAGATGTTGGTATATTTATAAGAAAGAAGACTTGAACAAAATGTAGATTATTGGTTCCTTTTTTGACGGTGAACAGCGGACATATTGCACTTTATTTCAAACTGATAAGTAGGATACTTGGGTTGAGTGTTCCTTATTTCTCCTGTGGATTCTGTTAAGTTAATTGGGCTGACTATCATTTGTTGCCAGTGTGGACTGCCCTGTGGCTCGGCACTCTGATGTAATAGTTCATTAGCAAACTTCTCATAGGTGTAAATGCAGAGATAACGCACGCAATGATTTGAAAGGTGGCTCAATCTACCATATGAACTAATTTAAAATTGTGCCCTGTACAGTTACCAACATTAAAATAAACATAGTATTATTATTTTATGATTATATCAGAATTTAAAATAAAAAGGCTCTTTGAGCATTAATCATGAAGTAGGGAATTGACTGGAGTTTCAAACTTAAGTCCAAAGTATCCAATTTGGAAACATTCTCCCATTGAGCAGCATTGGATATTGTTCCCAACTTGGCTACATTGGCCTTAGACTTGCAATTGCCTTGTCAATGCCCTCTTTCATGAATAAAGCCCATGGTGTTTTATGGATTTTATGGATTGACAAACCAAACAAAATTCAAACCAAATTTCTGATGTTGTGCCTGCAAGAGTATTGCCAAAGCATATAAATTGCACTAACAAATGAAAAAAATGTGATACCATAAACCATGTACAATAAAAACAACAACATGTATTCATATGGAAGCCAAAGGAACATATAAAATACACAATGCTGCAGGAAATATGCATATTTATTAAGCATTAACTGCCATGCACAAGTATTTAAACACTATCAAATAGAATATATTATTATTTTATAGACAAAATAGTACAATACCGGAAATAAAATCCCAGTGGCCCTTAAGTTACTGATGAACTACAAATACCATAATTCTGCATAAATCACATCTTTAATATTTGAAGCCTTCCCCCAGTGAGTACTCTGCATGTTTACTGCAAGTGTGGCAGCACTGATTATATAGATACAGTGCATATAAAGTTTTGTTTCGTTTAGTCACTTCCTGTGCTGCTGGAATAGAACACATTATGTGGAAGGTAATAAGCTTACTCTTGTACACAGTAGGAACTCTTAACAGTCCCGCACCCCCCCCCCCCTACTCTCCCCCTTTGCTTCTTTTAGGGTATAACTGGTCAAGGACCAAGGCATAATTTGGTACTTTTTCTGCAATCTATTTGTATGTACGATGCATGAATAACAGGAAGATATGAACCACATAGAATCCCTATATAGAAATATTTAATGCGATAAATGTATTCGTATTTTTGTATTGTCAACTTTATACTTTTTCAATAAAAAAAAAGGATCTCTTAACAGTGCAACACATTGTCTGATGACATCACTAAAGAGGCAGGAAATTCCATTATTTTTCTCATTGGTTCCTGAAGCAAATAAAGGAGGAAGAATTTACTTTTACTCAGCTAATGTGGGCAGTCCTGGTTTCTTGCAAACTGCTGTAACTTCACAATTTCATCTAGCTGTTAGTATTTTAAATTTGAAGCATTTGCAAAATGTAAAACATACATTTTAAAGTATATTTAAAGCACATTCATTTGCAATAACATTAGGAATATGCATTTTGGGCACCAGACAGTCCCTTTCATTTTTATCACCCACACTAGGGAATAATAAGGTTGCCGGTGTCTCTACAAAAAACATACTGGCCATTGCCAGTATTAACGTTGGTCTCAAGTCAAGTGTTTATTGGCCTGCTAGTGGAATACCCACTGAAGGATAACTTTGTCTGTCTATAGTTTATGCACAATACTTTAAATACCTTTGGATGCAGAACAATGGACATTACTGACTGATTATACAGATTTCTTTTTTTATTGAACATTATCCTAAATGTTAGCATCCCATAGATCAAAACAAGACAAGTTTGGTGTCATTTTTAGAAAGGGCTGGATTTCTCAAGTGCACAATGTAGAAGGGCATTTTTATAGGAAACCTATTCAAAATGTGGGTGTTTTAGGGGTTTGGCGGATGGGAAATATATTTTGTCCCATCTATATTTGTATAAAACTTGACCTCTACAATTTTTCAGCTACTTTTAGCATGTTCCCTATTCACAAAATCGTATTCTTTTTATTTTATTTTTTTCATGTAGTAAACCAGAAGACATATTGGTTTTGCACCTGGTAAGGAAACTAAGCCCTGAAAATACACATTGGTACATCAAGTTATAAACACATGTTTTATCAGTTCTCACACAGCTCTATTATAAAATTAAAATAATCTGTTACAAACAACTTACTGGATCACTAAGCTCCGGCAGACTGGCTCTGTATGTTAAAGGACGACAGTCACGGGTATTGTTCACAAGATTGCATGGAAGAAATGCTGGTCCAAGATCATCGCCATCAAGAACATCAACGGTTAGAGTGGTCGTACTCGTTCTTCGCTCATTGGGATTAGGTGCACGATCCTGCAGATATTATTGTATACATCAGAAAATTGTATAGTGGTGCTTCAATATCTTTGGTGATGCAATAAAGTTAAATCATCAACTTTCCATTTTTTTCAACCTTAACTACTATGTACCTAAATGCTTTGATATTTTTTGTAAATACCAGTGTCAGTAGGTGCAGAGATGAACCACTACTGAAAACTATGCCAGAGACCCATTAATGCCTTGAAGAAACCTATGTATGGAGTCCTTTATGGCATATGCATCCCTGAAGATCTGAGCAGGTCTTGGTAACTATACATGTATCTTGTAAGGGGTCAGACCAGAAAGCAGTTAGAATTTTAAATAGTTTCACAACAGACTATGTACACATTAATGTTTTCTATTCTCAATGTGTCTTTTAACTCCTAATACAGAAGCACACACATTATTTCAACAATAGGTCTGTTTACTACGTGTGAGCAATGACATCTACTATAGAAGCTACTGTAAATGCCATTTTCCAAAAACCTACAACCTTTATTTTGAGGTCCTCTTCTTTTTAATTTGTTTATTAATGATCTCCCAGAGGGCATAGGGAGCCATGTCTCAGTTTTTGCCAATGACACAAAATTAAATAGGGTAGAGGAGGGCTACACAATTAATAAGGGGTATGGAAAGTTTTAGTTATGAATAAATGCTGGAAAAGTTACATTTGTACACACTAGAGAAATGGCGTCTTAGAGGGGATATGATAATGTTATATAAATATATACAGGGCCCATACAAAGGGCTTACCTGTTCATTAACAGAACAGAACGAAAGACATTTACACTACTACAGGGAAAGGGATTTTTTACAGTAAGGACAATTAACATATGGAATTCACTGCCTCAAGAAGTGGTTCTAGCAAGTACGTTAGATGCCTTTAAAAGTAGCCTGGATACTTTTTTAATGAGCCGGAGCATAGAGGGCTATGCATGTTAGTAAAGACATTAATGTTTATTTATTGCTTGTTGATCCAAAGAGAAATCTGACTGCCATTTGGAGAAGGCATCTTTTTCCCCACTGAAAGCATAATTTGAAATTGCTGAAAAGGGGTTTTATTGAACTTGATGGACACAAGTCTTTTTTCAACCTAAACAACCATGTAACTGTATATGGAACTATGGAACTATGTCAATCTAAAGAATACAGGATTTACTTTAAAGGGACACTAAACTCTGATATAGAAGCACAAGTGAAAAAGGCAGTGCCCCTAGTATGAAGATAAACTGGCATGTACTTTTGATAGCACATGCCAGGCTATCCTCTGAATCCTGAACATAGCTTTAATCATAAAATGTTATTCCAGAATATTTGAAAAGAATTACAGAGTTAGAAAGATCTCTAATTTTGGGGTAGAATTGCCCTTTTCAAAAGGATCACTTTCACGAAATTAGTATTTTCTATCCCATTAATCATTAAAACAAAAAAAGACATAACTAACAAAAGATGTTTTGAAAATGTATTTGGAAAAACAAAAGAAACCAAATAGTTATTGCAAATGTCCAACAAACCAAACTAAATTTTGTTTTCAATCTACCCATATGGAAAGACTATAAACACAGCAGTTATGTACTGTTACACTGCTGGATCTCATACTTAACAACATACAAACAATAATAATGACCAACTATTTAGGCCTGGCTTGGCACTGCAGGCACTACTCTACATCCCGGCACCAGTAATCCCTGACCAACACACTACTAATCTCTACCATCTGCACATTAAACCTTGCACCCACTGAAATACACAGGGGCAAACTCATGTGATTGCACTTCCTCAATGACTAATGTAAAGACTTTTGTCAAAAGAACTTTGGATACCTGCAAAATGTTTCCACCAAGCACATACAATGAAATGCAGTTTAGAATAACACACCACATGTATCTATCTCCGTATAGACAATATCTACTGGGTATACCACCTACAGACTTATCTCCTAAATGTCATATACCAGGTTTGACAGTTTCTGAGAATGTCCACCAATAAATAACTTCTGGGTTTCTATCCAATGTTTCTTAACCCAGTTAAGTATTCGTAATTATAAAATTGCCTTTGTACAGAGCACTGGAGAGACCTCACTTGGAGTATTGTACTGAGTACTGGAGAACGTATCTCAAGAAGGATATTGAAACTTTGCAGAAAGTTTTGAGAAGGGCTACTAAATTGGTTAATAGGTCAAAGGGTAAAACCTACCAAGAAAGAGTAAAGCATCTTAACATGTATAGCTTGGAGGAAAGATGTAACAGAGAATATTATATAGACATTTAAATACACAAAAGGAATCAACACAATGAAGGAGGAGAGTATATTTAAAAAAAGAAAAACAACAACAACAAGAGGGTAGTGGAATAGCTTTCCAGTGGAAGTAGTAGAGGTAGTGAAGGAGGTTAACCAGAGTGACAGAGTGCTATGCTGCATTTGATATACCTTGAAGACCAGAATGCCATTACTTTTGTCATATGTGTGCTGAACTGTGAATTTCTTTCTTTGTGTTCAGTCCACCCACACAAATTATATATAATTTTTTAAAGGACGGATAAAATATGATGAAAATATGCCATAAAAAACATTTTTTCTACCTTTGACCTGATTTTTTTTTAAAAACAATTACAAATGGTAAAAAAGACCCCATATTTATATTTCTAATATTTGTCCTAAGTTTAGAAATACCAATGTTTCCATGTTTGTCTATGTTTTATTTCAAGTAACAGGGCAATGATCAATATTAGTGTTTTTTTGTTTCCTAACCATTTTCTGCTAGTGACCTTTTGACCCCAACCCTAAATTTACCCTAACCCTAAATCTACCCCCACCCCTTAATCTAATCCTGTACTAACTCAAACCCCCCTGTAACCCTAATTGTAACCCTAACCCTAGATCTAGGGTTGGTAGATCTAGATCTAGGGTTAGTGGTTTCCTTTTATTTATTTATTTTTATCTTTTATTTTTTTCTAACTGTCATGTTGCTGACTTCCTCTTGGGGCAGTCAAGCAAACAATTTCAGAGCAATGGAAGAGAGCAATGGAAAAGATTTTTTTGTATTACTTCCGTCGCTCTCTGCTGGGTACAGTGCACTGGAGGAGCATGCTCCTGATCCGAAGCAGTCTCTGAGAATGCCTTCTGAAAACGCCTTCACCCCCCCCCCCCCCCACACGCATACGATCACCGCAAATGTGATCGTATGAGTTTTTAACACACATAGGCAGTGATCAGCTTTCCCTGCCTATGTGTTCAAAGTGTTGCAATGATGCCGTGATCGAGGCATCATGCAACACCTTGTCTGCCCCCGAGGGCAGAAAGATCACCTGGTGATCGCGGGTGCTGTATTGGAGGAGCATGCTCCTCCAATACACCGTACCCAGCAGAGAGCGACAGAAGTAATACAAAAAGCCTTGTTAGTAAGGTGTTAAAAAGATAATGTAGGTAATACATTTAGATGAGTGTCATGAAGATAATGCTAGGACAATGACTACAGAATAACAATGCCCTTCCTTGACAAGGATCTTTCAACAAAACCTTGAGAAGTCACTGGCAATAACATTTTAGAAACTGAAAGGGATGCTACTCAAATAAGATAACTGCTGGATAACAGCAAGAAAATCTCAAGAAGACAAACCTACTTGTATAAGAATGGAAAGTAGATGTGATAGCTTTTATACAGTTGTAATGTGTATCGCACCACATTATGGAAAATAACCTTCTGAGCACTTAAAATGCAATATCCTCTTATTAGGCAGCAAGCTATTTACAGTTAGAATTTTTTTCCCTTGAAAGAGTTTGTCAAGTATATGAGGAAAAATAGCCAAGGTTTATTGCCCAACCCCTGGTGCACAGTACAGTGGGATTTTCCTATTTTTTTTTTTTTTCAAACTAAGCTTTATTCAGGTTGAGCATCACGGTAAATTTAGCGAACAATTGCTGGACCGTCAAAGTAGTTTTGGCCTACTTTTCATATAATCCTAAGCCATAATGCTGGCTGAACATCATGGCAAAAGCAGTCAACTAATGCTTTAGTGTTGATTATTCTCACTGTTGTAAACTACATTTCTCATCATTCGCTTTACCTCTGTCAGTCTATGGCAGGTGTGCATAATGGGTAGTCCTCGACAACTGGACTGAATGCTAATCTCTGGCATTCCAGCTATTACATCTTGTGGACTACATCTATAAAAGATCTTCAGCCAGCAGTATGTTAACAAAAGAGAGAATACCGATTGTACTGGAGTCACTGGTCCCAACCACTAACATAATATTTTAAATCAGTAATCAGCCAAGTGATTTATGATGGTAACCTGGACTGCACCACATTAACCCCTGAACATCAATCACAGCAATCATATGTCTGACATGACAAAGCCAGTCAGTTTTATCTGGCCATCATGCATGTACAAGTTGGGCATTTTGTATAAAGGGGTTAAGGAAAATCAACCAAATCTTACGTTTGCCCTATTTGTGTAATTCTAGACCAAGGGGAAACCTACAGTAATACTCTTCATCCAAAATGCAGAGAGGAATATCAGAATGCATTTCAACTGCTTTCCTGGAATATTTCATGTGACCTGGCCCCTAATTAACTAACGTCTAATTCCATATATGCAATACCCTTCACTACTTACTAATTTCATTGTAATCATACTCTAACAGTTGCTGCTCATTTGTGATTAGCAACTGACAAAATAAGACACTGTGTATTGCAACAATAGCATCAAAAAAACAAATGTTGTTTTCCTGTTGACCTCCTTTATATATAAGATTACTTCCATCCATCTAGAAGCATCACTGTAAATGTAAATTCCCAAAGCAGAAATGAGAATTGCAGTATGATATTTTGTTTACAATGAGGTTAGATCCATTGCACACAAAACAGAGGATTTGAACTATTAATTTAATGAGTTAAGGAGCATAACATTTATGTTTTCAACAACTCTCAAGTAAATCTGATTTTGAAAACCTGATTCTTAATGGTTTCAGGATATTTGTGGAATTTACGTATTTTCCATCTTTTGAAAATGCCAGTAACATGACCAAAATAAAATTACAGTGAGATCTGTTGTTTTTATCTGCTATCTTGTTTTTCCAGTAGAATTGAAGTTGATAACATACCATAGGTATGAAAGTATATAACCTAGACAAGCCAGGACATTTGTGCATAATGCCTTACTACAGAAGTTACGGAACTTGCTAATTTCTAATGCATTACCATCATTTGTTGGTTTGGCATTATTTGTACATAATGCCATCAAAATAAAATTTGCAGTTGCATTTTAAAATATTAATTTCTAAATAAATGTTAGCTAGTGGCCCAAGAATAGCAATGTTTCAGCAAGGTTTAGAAGATTTTGTACATCTGTCGTACATTATTAAGAATTGTATTCTGTCTGTCATTTCCTCGGCTTTAAAACAGTTTCTAAATGCTTCTGGCATGTCTTACCCTTTGCTTTTGACCCTTTGGCAGTTCCATGCCCTGGCTGACCTCTGGCAATGTTTCCTAATTGGCTACATATTAGTCCTAATTACACTCAGTTTATAGGTTTCTGTTCATCTCACAGATATGTATTTTGTATAAAAGTGAAATATTTGTTAAGGGAGATAATTTCTAAATATATATAAATAATCTTTTTCTCAACCTCTTTGGGTGGTATGTGTCTTCCTCAACCTTAGGTGCTCTACCAGAGGTCTGGGAGTCTGAGCGTTCTGCACAGTATCTTAGCTTTTCCTAGCACTGCACTCTTCTGGACACAGTGCTCCGATTGTTGTTCCTGGGACCACTGTTCAGGATGTCTTTCCTGGATTTCAGGGCTCCTTTCACTACTGGGACCACTTTGGCCTTCCCTTTCCATATCCTTTCAATATCATCTTTTAGGCACTGGTACTTCTCCAGCTTCCTGATTTTGAAGTCACATGGCACCACTATATCTATCACCATTGCGATCTTCTGGTCCTTCTGTAGAGAAGCCACTGAGCCAGTCCAACAAATAGTGGCAGGGTGTAAGATACTCACAGGAAAAGCATACATTGAATGGCACAAGTTAAAGTTAATAAATATTGGGTTTATAAGCATACAAACGTAATAAAAATATATAAAATAAAATATTATTAGTAATAATAATAACAACCATGAGAAGGTTTCTGATGGTTTCTGAAATAAACCATCACATGACCACTGAAAGCCAATCTGAAGAAGATGAAGATGATCATGTGAGTGGCACTGATTAGACTGTGATTAGATAGTATATTGTACACCACAGATGAAAAGAGACTATATTATGGACTGTGGTGACAAATATACTAATTATAGGATGCGGTGGAGATTGGATAAAGGGGGAGGTTTCAGGAGTATATTGTTAGTGTCTTGTGTTAGATTTTAGTGTCACTTGTTGATACCCTGAGGAAGCCAGGAGTACACAAAATGCGTTGGGTGGCAGGTCGCATCATTTTATTGTTTTGCTATATCTTAATTTTGATGCGGGTACCAGTCTTTTTTTTTTTTTAGCACATCATTTGGCATCCCTCGATGGCCACAGTTTATTCTATTATTCCATCTCTCTTCCATCTTAAGGTGCTGATCTTTATAGGTAAACCTTTTGTATTAAGCACTGTTAGTGAATACATTTTATAAATTACACTTTGATTTTAATAGCTGTGCAGAGTCAAACTATGTTTTCTCCTTCCGGCTCTCATATGTGCACCCTGGTCTGAGAAAAAAGTCTTGTCCTCAATCATATTCTGCTTTACAGTGAGCTGTAAAATTTTCCATTTTTACTACTATATGCATTTTGGTACTGAGGAGTCCTTACAGAGTTCACATTTATAAGGAGAGTATTTTTCCTTTTCATTCAGATTTTTTTGTATATATAGGACACAATGTTTCTTTTTTTTTCCCAGCATGCACCTAGCTTACAGGGATGGTCCTCCTTTATTTAAAATCAGAACTGTATTCTGATTGGCTACTTGGTGTTTTCCAAAATTTCTCATTACTAAATCCTTACCTGAGAAACTAATAGCACCTTTCTTTGTGATATAACAGATATAGTTAAAGTAAAATAAGGATGCCTCATAACCTTTACATATGTTATATTTTATATATGTTATATTTTATAAACTGGCTTTAATATATTTTAAAATGACAGTAAAATATTACTGTTTCTCTAGCAGTTGTGTGTGAATATAAATGGCAAATAAACATCCAATCATCAAATTTTTTTTTTTTTTTTAAGAGGATGCAATAAATCATCTAGTTGAAAAAGCTGTAGCATAAAAGGTCAATAATTAATCTTAGCCGAGACAAAATAACAGAACAATGGAAAAAATACCCATAGGAAGTATTTTAACATACCAATCCATAAACAAATTCTTAGAACTTAAACTTGAAAGTGCTTAACAACTTCACTGGAGGAAGTTATAATTCATCATCCGCTAATCTCCCTTCTTATCCTTTGCATAAATATGTAATATACTTTAAGGTGATTTTTTTCCACACTGTACACTGTACTTCCCATGTAGCTAGTTATATGTAGGGAAGTTGAGTGGAATTATCTAAGCTTCACTAAAATGACAATTCAACTTGTTTCTTCTTCTTGGGCTTCTCTTATAGTGCTCAAGTGAATAATATAGTGCCCCTAGTATGAGGATAAACTGGACTATACTTTTAATAGTACATGCCAGTTATCCTCTGACCAGCAGCTGCCATGCTTCCCTGCGAAGCAGACAGCCTAGTCATGTAGGCGACTGCACTGACACAGATAGAAACTTTTTTTTCATGGGATCAAGAGGAGCCTTAATTAGGTCAGGTCCGCTCTGATGATCCTATGTAAAAAAGGAGGGTCTCTCTTTGCACTCACAGAGAGAGAGAGAGACCATGCTCCATGCAAGCCCCAATCAGATGATAGGGTATGAGCCCCCCACTCGGATTGGCTATGTGCACATTCACACTGTCAGCATGTGCCATCCTCCTGACTGGCTTTGCCTCAGCTCTATAGGAGAGCCAAGAGTATACCAGTATTTATCTCTAAAGGAGAGCTGGACACATTTTTGTTTTACCCTTGCTTCGCCCAAGGAAGATACAAAGGTAGGAGATCCACAAATAAATAGACAGTCCAGCAAAATGAGTATTAAAGAGTGTCTGCAACACACATCCACAATGCATTTCACCACTGCAGACTCTTTCTAGGTGGCAAGCACACAGTGGTGAAACACGTTGCGCATGTGGATGTGTGTTGCAGACTTAAAGGGACACTAAACTTTTTTTTCACTTATGCTTCTAATATAGAAGCACAAGTGAAAAGTCCATTGCCCCTAGCATATTGATATTACACGCCAGTTTATCCTCTGACTGACAGCTGCCATGCTTCCATAGGAAACAGGCAGCAGTCTGGTCGGTGACTGTCTCTCTCTGCTAGTGCAGATCGTTTTTGTATGAGATCAGCAGGGTGGACCTTAACTAGGTTCCTTTATGGAAGCAAGGGTTAAACAAAGTTTAATTTCCCTTTAATATCCTAGATCTTCTATGTAAGATCCTTATTGCACCAATACATTTGTTTGTTCAATTATCTTTCTGAATGGTATCCCCTGTTCCTTGAAGGGGCTTTGTTGTGAAAAACCAACCATTTCCTAGGACGCTGTGTGGATACACTGGATTTCCAATAAGGATATTAACCATAGATGTGCCACTTTACTAGTAGCATGTGTGAGAGCATTTTATATTTATTAATATACTCATTTGAATACAAACAAATTATATGTTTACTCTGTTCTCTTTTAATTGTATGTACTATAATTCGGAGATATGATGGATTATTATCACTAAGAAGATTCCTTCAATATTGACTCCATGTAATTATAGCATTTCATTATGTTTACCTTTACTGTATGCACGGATACACTTAAGCACACTTTGAATGCACTTTTTCTTTATTTTTGATTATTTAAAATTAAAATATCATCTTAAACTGCATTGTACCCCATAATCAAAGAATGACATAAATCTTAAAGTCATATTATGAGCAGAATGTTTTAAGTACAATAGATTTCAAGAAATATGTTCTTCAGAGAAAAATCCATGGTCGCCGATTGTAGCTACACTGTATCTATGAAGTGCTTCAAACATCCTTAAATCTATCAGAATAGATTTTTTTCACAGAATTGTGTAGAATATAAAGAGCAGCGCTGGTGTCAGAAATAATGCGTATTCTCTCAGAATACACACATATATTTCTAGACAGTAATTACAAGTCATATATTGCTAAAGTGAAAATTAGAAATAGTGTATTTTGGACTTAAATGAGATTGGGGTTTCAAATGGCTTTAATAAAAGTAAAGCACTCTTCAGCACAGGGTTTTAATTAGTACGATATAACTACGGGATTCCAAATCATACAGTGTTTCCTATCAATGAGCCTGGCTGGAGAAATCAAAAGTCTGCATGAACATGGAGAGATTACAGGATTTATTATTCCAAATTTAATGCTGGGCACTATGCTCCCACCAAATGCAAGTCCATGGCAATAGATATCTAATGCATGCCAGCTCCATAACAATGATTTAGATGTAGATTTTGTAGGGTCGCATTTCCACTCCAGAAGTGAACTGCAAAAATCAGACATTAATAATTGAATTGGAAAGATCAATTCCCTTCAGCATCATACATATTTCAGTCACCTATTTTATCACTGAGGAATTGACACAATGATGATACACAAGAATAAAATCTAACCAGCTCATAATTTCTAAATCTGAGTGTCAAGAAAAAAAATAAAAATTGGAAAGATAGACAAGTTGGATACTTTTTTCCAACTCGACTACCAATGTCTGATTTTCATTCATTTGTGAGGTCACTTTTTAGTTGATTTTGGAGTAGTAAATGAGGCCTTTCCAAAGAATAATCATGGATTTAAGAATTTGAACAAGGTGGCAAATGTTTCCCAGAGTTTGAAAAATGATCTAAGAGCCACAAACAACATGTGTCCTACCTTAAGTAATGGATTTCATGTTACTCATGGTTGCTGCCTGTGGTAAGGAACAGCTATGCACAGATTAGATTTTCATTGTTCTTTAACAAATACAATTTGAAATTTAAGATCCTTTTACATGAACTTGATACTCTGTTATATACTGGAGTCATAGTTGTGTGGTTTTTTTTTTTCATTATCACAAGGGGATGCCATTTAGAATGGAACACAATCATACTTAAAGAACAATATATATATATATATTATATTAACACAGCTATAAAAAATAGGCAGGGCATTCTTTTAGCTTCAACTATGTCTAAAGGGAGGAGTTCTGGTCCCCCTATTTATATTGATTTGCAATACTTTATGGCATATATGGACAACATTTCTTTTTTATGACTGAGCATCTCAAGATTGTGCTCAATTCTATTTTTTCGCTTGTTTTTGGGTAACCCACTCCCTGTGGAAAAAGGTTTATATGGATGAAAAAGATACAAGATGCTCTTCATCCATGGCAATAATACTTGCCTTCCAATTTAATAATGGAACTGGGGTAAAGGAAATACAAGAGAATGTGACTCACTTATTTGTCGTCTTCCTGAGCTCACCAAATCAATCACAATGAGAGCTATCTACTAAAAAGATGAGTTGCAGGTAAATTGAAAATGTAATCTCACTGACTCAACTAAACAATGTGCAGTCTAAAACCTCGTAAGCATCTCCTGCTAGAAGAGCTCAACTGGCCATGGATACTTTATAATTAAATCTTTAAAAAAATCTCACCTTTTCACACCGTACATTATGCAGGGTGAACTGTGATGTTGCAGAAGAAACTCATCCGATTTGTCCGTGCATAATACATAATTAAGTTGGTGTGATAAAATGTTCATCTCACCTTAAATCTCCTGAAAATCACTTTTTAGAAAATATACCCCAATGGCTTCACACAATGGTTAACTACTTTTTCTATCAACACATCTAAAGCTATAGAAAAAACATTAAGATAACATTTACTTACGTTTGCTTGGACAATGACAAAATATCGCATTTTGTCTTCATAATTCAACCTGCGGCGCAAAACAACAGCTCCGGACAACGTCAGAGGAATGTGAAAGGTCTGATTGGATGTCTAGGAAAAGTAAAAGCACAGACAATTATGATCATGCTAAATTCGATGCCATATAGATAAATACTCTTTGTGTCAAATACTTCAACATGTCAAGTAATCTTGTGTTTAATAAAGATAAGATATGATAAGATGTGTTTATGTTTTTGTGCAAAAATGCATGGTATGCAATGTGTACAATAACTGCTCAGTGAATTCCGTGCAATTACATTTCAATAAAATTGAGTAAAATAACAGGAGGTTATTCTGTTAATTAAATTAAGTTGAATGGTTGTATGTTTTGTGAATATGGTTTGGAAATTACTTGAAAGGTATCACTATGACTGATTGATTAAAATAAAATTTGTCTGTGGCTATTTTCTACCCCATAATTGGTTGTAGTCTCTCAGTTTGTTAGTTTGGCAAATCATGTCCATCAAAAGTTATGCCTGACACGTCTAGCTACCATACACAATAAACAATGGGTTTCAAATCGATAAGGCTATATTTACACAAATATTACTCAGTACACAAATTATTAAGAATATATTTGATATGAATGCAATGTCCAAAAGAAGAAAACATTTATTTGAGTTCTGAATATATATAATTTCATACTACAACACTGTAACTCTGACATATCATAGGTACATAAATGTATAGCAACTTGTAGAACAATGGCCAAGACCTCATTGTATTGTGTTGTCGGAGTTTAACAATAATTAACTCCAGTGAGTACATTGACTTATTTGGATGATTAACTAATTTTTTTATGTTTTGGTTAAAATATATATAAATTATCTAGCATGGCAAAAGCTTAGCTCTAGGACACTTACTTTTCCCAATGTCTATCTGTGGGGTCTCCCAGCCCCCTACCTAACTAGTGATAGCTTTTAAGTAGTGTTGAGCGAACCCGAACCGCACTGTTCGGGTTCGTACCGAACATTACGGTGTTCGTACCCCGGACCCGAACACGGACATTTCACTGTATGTCCGTGTTGGAGTTCGGGGTTCGGCTATAAACCGAAAGTCTATAAACCGAAAGACATTCAGTTTATAGACTTTCGGTTTATAGAATAGCAATAGCATTACATGTATTCTATAAACCAAAAGTCTATAAACCGAAAGACATTCGGTTTATAGACTTTTGGTTTATAGAATACATGTAATGCTATTGCTATTCTATAAACCGAAAGTCTATAAACTGAATGTCTTTCGGTTTATAGACTTTCGGTTTATAGCCGAACCCCGAACTCCAACACGGACATACAGAGTACATTTAATGCTATTGCTATTCTATAAAAAGAAAGTCTATAAACAGAATGTCTTTTTCGGTTTATAGACTTTCGGCTTATAGAATACATGTAATACTATTGGCTTTCTATAAACCGAACTAGAGTCCCCATTCATAAGAAATTCTTAAGAATGGGGACTCTATTTCGGTTTATAGAAAAACAATAGTATTACATGTATTACATAAGCCGAAAGTCGGGTCCCCATTGACTTCAATGGGGTTCGGGGTCAAGTTTGACACTCGAACCCAGACTTTTTTCCGAAGTTCGGCCGAACCCGCCGAACCCGAACATCCAGGTGTCCGCTCCACACTACTTTTAAGCAAAACATGATAGAAAGGTAAATTAGACAGTGAATACATTAGCCAAATAGAGACAGTGTAATAAAGGTTTTACAATTTCAGTATAGCTTACACTTTACAAAAATGTTAATCCGCTACCAATTGGTTCTTTCTTTCTTACATGTGTGTCGTTTCACACTCCTCCGTGACTTCACCGTTCGGTGCTTCCACCGGACAAAACTTGAATTTTCGAATGAAGTAAGAATCGATGAAGATTCATAGGAAAAAATTAAGCAGACAGCGACGATATAGCTGAAATAGGTGCTTTAATCCATAAATAGAAGGACAGCCTCACCGCCACTATCCTCCTACCCGGTGTTACACAGATGCCTACGCGTTTCGCGCCCAAACGAGGCACTTTCTCAAGGCTTGCCCTCAAGGGGTGTGCCTAGCCTTTTAAAGTGCAAATAACAATAGGTGATTGAACAATAACAAACATATACAAAATAACTCATTTAGGAGCTGTTAAAAACAAATAAATCTATATACATGGAGAAATGGACTGACAATAAGATTAGGAACATCCAGCAGACATGAGAATAAGTACAGACATTACACTGGTCATATGGGCAGATAGTCACCATTGCATCTGGGAATAAAATAAAAAGGAGGAAAAAAAAAGAAGAGAAATAAAAAATAAAACAATTATTAATTAAATTTCACAGGTGCGATGGAAATGACTAGCTGTCCAGACGAGTACCCCCGGTGTCACCAAACAAAATAGAGTAAACCTCCAGATACAAATATTGAAGATATTATAATTGGAAAGGGTTCCTACAGAGGCTGTCCTTCTATTTATGGATTAAAGCACCTATTTCAGCTATATCGTCGCTGTCTGCGTAATTGTTTCCTCTGGATCTTCATCGATTCCTTTCTTCATTCGAAAATTCATTTCTATGATTATGTAACTTATTCTTGGGGATACTCTTGTACTATTTAGCATATGTCAGGCCTTTGCCATTATCTATATCACTGAGATAACAAAAAACATAGATTGAGGTATGTTTTAGTCTTCTTCACATGTATCATTGAAATAAAGATATGCTATGGTACAATATGTATGAATATTAGAAGACATGGTTTGCAGCATTGAAATACCTGACTTTTTTCCTTTGTTCAAAGAAACATTTCATACACATTAAATGTGAACTGATGCTGTTTGTCACTTGGTTACCCTGCCCTTCCATTCTTTATGTTCCCTACCACAAGAATGCTTCTGACAGCAAGAATAAAGCCTTGAAGTGAAATATAGAAAACTCAACAAATAATAGAATCTAAATCCTTGGCTTATACTGCTTAATATGCACAACATTCTGAATTCAGAGGATGAATCATTAATGCCACCATACCAGCTTCAATATACATAGACTATAGCTTCTATTAAATAGGAAATATTTTAAAGTTTACATTTGAAATTATAATGGTAATCTGGGCAAGCTTCTGCTTTCCTCCATGGTTATCCACTCTCACTACCCTCAACCCAAATGTGGTAACCAAAGGGTGTAGCAGAGTCAAAGATAGACGTGGTATGTGGTTCAAGGCAGGGAGAAAAGTCTCAATAACACCGTTACCTGTGCACCAAAATAATTTTGTGTATTGTCCTGTAACAATTGGAATCTTTATTGGAGTCATTTTCTTTAGTTATAACTTTTTTTTTTATACAGTAAATCCTTTTAAACTGGGTTAGTACCAACAGTGAAACCATTAATCAGAAAATAGTGAAAACATCAAGCCTTTTATTACATGTGGATCATTTTCAGATCCATTTGCATTGTAATTATTTATTTTAAAGTTGTTCTTGCAATCATGCACCACTATGTTTACTTCTTGGTCTTTTTCTAAATTTCCACTAAATCCATAAGAAGTGGTGAGGCATTTATGAACTTTATCTCAGCATAAATAAGTATGATGGGTAATATGTTTGGGAGAAATGTCTCTGTAATAACAGATTTTTTTTATTTTTTATTATTTCATACTACTAAAAGTAAATATTAGAAAATGGTCTGTTATGTTGACAGGATCAAGAGTGTATGAGAAGGAACAGAACACAAGTGGGAACAAGAACATCATTTTAGTATTGAAAAAGTAATGATTACAGATGAAAGGACATTTTTATTCAGGTCGCAAAAAAACTCTTGAGTCGTGACCTTTTCACCTCTGTTGTGATGCAAGGAGTGTCCAAAGTGCCTGACACACATATTAAACATTGGAAAAACTATATGTTTTCTTTTCCTCCCCTCTTACTTATGGTCAAATATAAATATTTCCAAAAATTAAGGTATTTTGTTTGATATTTTGACCATCTCCAATTATGCTTATTTTAATTTCTGAAACTGAAGGTGAAAGAGTCTTAGTATTAAATTGCTATCACTGTACTATTAGTAAAGAATTCCTGCATTATTTGGGATTTTCCACTAAACTACATAAAGTACATGTAATGAAAAAAGTAAATGGAAGCATATTTGCCATCATCAGAATCAATAAAACAAGTGAATGAATGAGAGTCTATGTACAGTAGTAACAACTGCTTCCCTTCAGTGACTTAGCTGACAGCCATAAAAAAAACCTATCACAAAAATTAAACCTGTCAAAGGATTTTGTAAAGTAGGTCTTGTGATTGCTAGTAGAACTATTTGAGGTACATATTTCAGGTTTGAATTAGGGAGCTAAGTTATTATGTATTTGTTCTGTTAATACATATTGGATGTCCATGAGCTATCAATTAACCACCAGTAAAAAAAAATTGGATGCCAGTAAACTTTTTAACAAAGTACCAATAAAATGTTAGCTTCACCTGTTGGTAATAACACTTGCTTCCTGATTTAAGTACAACAGAAATAGCAGATTTTGACCACTGCAGGGAATGGATTGATAACCAATACTCAGGCAATGTTAAGAAATATATCAAATTGACATAACCTATTCAAATAAATGCAACAAGTAAAAGTACCTTTTCTAACATTTACAAATACTTTTCATAAGGAATTACATAAACTATTTGTGGGGGATGGGTACAGCAAAACCCTTAGTGTTGTCTGACTTAAACGTATTATCACAATTATATAAATTATTTTATACCCTTGCCCACATTTTCTCAAGCCCACTACTTTACAAGTGGGTGTATAAAATGCCTGACATTTGCTAACCAAGTGCACATGTAAGACCCAACATGTCAAAGGTAAATACCCTGCTGTAACAATCATATGGAGACCGCCTGGGGGTAAGAGTGAAATGGTGTTGATTCCAAACTGAACCATAAACATTTTAGTCAATCATGCTCTTAGATTCATAATCATAGTTAAACCCTAAAGGAAAACTATTTTTTAACCCTTGATTCCTTAGAGGAAGTTTTGATCTGCTGTTCTAATTTAAAAGTGACAGTCTCTCTCTGCATTAGCAAGACAACAAGACAAGGCTGTCTGCTTTCCAGGGAAGCTGTCAGTCACAGGATAACCTGGCATGTGCTAGAAAAAGTGCAAACCAGTTTATCCTTATACTAGGGGCACTGCAACTTATATTAGTTAATGTCCCTTTAAGGACAAGATTTTTTTGTTATTTTGTTATTAACTGTAATTTCTCTTTTTCTAATTTAGTGTACTCAAAGTTGTGGGGTTTTTTTGAAAGCACATTTGTTTACATTTCTTCCATTCTGAAAAGTAACCCTTTGTTTCTAATTTAATTATTTGTGCTGATGACAAAACATATTTGGGTTAACAAGCAGCATCTGAGGAACTGAAGAAGCACGTACACCCTCTGCATAGGTGTTATCCATTGTGCGCATATACGGAATGTTTCGACTTTTATGGCCTGCTTCTCTGGCTCCAACAACTGACTTGCATGTATAATGTATTCAATTGCCTGCCCTTTTGTCTCTAGATCTCTCTCTAGCAAATACCAAATTGATTTCTGTGGCTCAATAAACAAAGAATTTTTCTACAGGAATCCCACAAGTGCTCTTACTGCCTCAATTTTTGCTCTGTCAGATGCAAGATCTATAAAACTTCTCTTTTCCCAATAAATCGTCTCACTCTTGGGGTACGTAATTTTAACGCTATGACTGGAAGACAAAATGTGAGTATAACATCTTTACCCACAGGACTGGAAAGTAGTGGAATGTGAAGGTCTGCTGATGCTAGATTGGCAGTTTTCTTCAGCTGTTTTTCTTCAAACTAACCATGGACAAACATTTCTGGAGGACTAAAGTTTGTTCTCCTCACATGAAGTAATATTACCTACTTGCCAATATCTGTAACTTGCCTGTGCCTAATATTGAGCATGTTTATTTGCATATGGGATATCCGCATGAACAACAATGCTACAATGCAATTTATATAGTATCTGTTTAGGTGCATTTTCTTAGCTCCCAACATGTTTCCAGGTATACATATGTGTTTCATATTTCCAGGGACACACGTGTTCCACATGCTGCAGAAAGAGGATGCAAAGTGTACCCCAGCGCTTTGAAGGATAAACACAGACAGAATCCAAATCATTATTCAGTATTCATAAGACCTGCCATGATTAATTCTACATACAGTGTAGAGCTGCACTTTGCATGTTCTTTCTGCTCCATGTGAAATACATATGTGTCCCTGTAAATATGGGTGATGCCGGCAACTGTGCATTCTTTAACATGGCAAAAAGCTGATAACCAAATGTATTAAGAAATTTAAAAAAAATAATAATAAAAAAAAAAGAAAAAAAAAAAAAAATATATATATATATATATATATATATATATATAGATATAACAGGTAACCACTGTCCAAAAAGGCTATCATTTAAAAAAAAAAATCATTATAAAGTTCTGCAAGAATTGTACTCAACTAAGGTTTATCAAAGTCGTTATAACTTAACATGTCTGTCTTCTTGCAGGCTTTTTAGTACAGTGTAATAGTCTGCAGAAATTGGAGTAGAATCAATGCCAGCTATTAACTCAGGCATAATTGTTAGTTATGATGGTGTAATTGATAAACAGGACCAGGGGCTTCCCACTTGCCCCTGAATCACCCTGTTCAATATAAAGTGGTAAATGAATTGGCAAAAAATGTTGCAGTTGCAATTTTCATTATGTTCTCTTCAGAATTTTTTTTAATGTATCCGTGCATATTGATATAAAAAAAAGAAACACTTTAAATGATATATTTTTAGTAGATATCACTGGTATACTTACAGTATCATTGGAATTATATTGTATCACATATTCTATCTGCCCATTTGGACCATCATCGATGTCTGTAGCACCATTGTCACCTGAGAATTCAGTAAAGATTGTGGTTCCAACTGGGGTCATCTGCAATAAAATACATAAAAAAGTATCCTGTATTACTACTGAATCAACAATTATTGATAGGTGGCACTGTGCCTTTAAACTGTGCAAAAATACATCCATTTTATAGCCATGAAAGATATGTTCATTCAAAAGTAATAACTATACAAACAATACAATATCTTTCTGAAGGCAAAAACTTTTCTTTTTCCCCCTCAAGATATAAGTTTAGATCTGGCTCTTTTAAAATACAATATCTAGAATAAAGTAAGGATTGTTGTGGTATTTATGAGTTTAATGAAGTTTCTGTCACAGGCATGGCTGTTCCCAGAAGTTTGGGTATGGTGAATTTTAGCAAAATGTTGCTGTAACTCTTTTTCAGCATCGGCCACATTTTTCATGAATGATCAAAGCCACTCAAAGTGGGATACGCTGTTACAGGAAAATTGTTCCTGTTTTCCTGTTAGCTGTTACAGGAAAATTGTAACAAAAAAAAGAACTAATGTTGATTGGAAAGATTGATTCACATACAGTTTGCATAGAAATGCTTAAATGAAAGAGTTTAAATAATGTACCTTTTTAAACTGTCTTTGCTATGTTTAGCTCTAACAGGGGGAAGACATGTTGTTTAGAAATTTGGATCAGATCAGTCAGCTCTTCCTTCATCGAAGGCAAGGTGAATGAAGAACTGTCCTAAGATTCTAAACAACATGTCCGCTCCCTATTAGAGCAAAGAGGGCTCAATAAGGTACATTATTTATATTTTTTCATTAAAACATTCCTATTTGAAATTTCTACATTCAAGGCAATCTTTTAATTAAACCGTACATATGGTTTTGATACAGTTGTCCTTCAAGTTGTGGATGTTCTATGCTGACCTACATGTGTTTTGGGCACCTGGGAATTAAGATGGCATAGAACGTCCTACCATCATGAAGGGGTTAAATGTTGTTGGTAAATTCAGTGAATAACTTAACACGATAGCTGTATAGTTTGAAAAAGAAAACAAAACAAATAAACAAACAACAACAAAAAACACCAAAATGACAAAGGTTTTAATGTGAAAATAAGATGTGTTTTAGATATATTTTGGTCCTTACCAAATATAGCACTTAAATTGGTAAAACAAAAATTCAAAATACAGTAATTAATTAAAAGGTTGGACAGTGTATTATGGAAGTTAAAACAGCTGCCTCAGCAGAGCTGCAGAGCTGAATGTAAAAATGCATGTATCTGTAAAGATACTGATGGGTTTATATATGAGAAGGTAATGGTAAAAAAAAATAAAAGAAGAGTTTTATGGCAGTTTAAGTTAGGACTCCGGGTCTTTCAGAGCCTCTCTTTCCCCTCTGCGACCAGGCTTTCACTCTCATGTTGCAATATTCATCACTAATAAGGTATATAACAGATTGAGAACAAAACAGTTCAATAAAATTCAGCAGTACCACAGTGTTCTAAATGTTGGTTTAATAATCTGTGTTTCATTGTTTTCTGTTAGGCAGGGACCCTGCAGTAATAATGGATGTTATTTAATATTATTTAAGACCCACATGGAGCAGTGGTATTTGTTTGTAGTTATTGTTTTGCTTAAAAGACTTTGTGATAAATGCTAATTGTGCAAAACCACATTTTTACATTAAAATACTCAAGTCAATTATACAAAATACAGTTGTTTATGAACATAATGTCTACCTGCCTTTTCGGGGGAAACCCAGGTAAGAGGGTATTAAAATATGTACATGAATTACATGGATGTTGTTTTCTGCATTTACTGTCTTCTTTGCCTTATGTATTTCAGTAAATGTACAATGAAAAAAGACTACATGCGAATGTACACTATTATGTGAGCTACACATTCTCCATTCAATTAGCTGGTAAACGAAGTTTCAAATGCACAGGGCAGAACCATACAGATTACTGTGCATATCAGACCTTGACATTCCAAAGCAACTCTAGGCAGTGGAGTGGAGCAGAAACCAGCAAAAGCTATTTGGTATAACAGTTGGAAGTCATAGGAAAAACTATTATGTTTTGAAGACAGGCTATGAAATCTAAACTCAGAATACAATGAGTATGAGAAGCAGAGGGGAAAAAAATATTCTCATTCTGATAACTTTCAGGAAAAGGGATTGTTGGTTTAATAAACATTATTGTAATTTCATTGCCAAGTGGCTATATAATTTGCTACATCTCTGTAACACATCTATAAAGACGGCAGAACTTTGAAAGTTACAAAACATAGGATATGATCAGAATAATGGTATCTAAATTAAGCGCTTCTTATGCCGATAAAATATATAATATGTGTGGGTACATTAAATAAGAATGAGAAAAATTACAGCTAAACACAAACACTGTAGAAGTGTAAAACAGCCATTGTTACAAACGGTACGGCATGGTCAAAATACTTGTGTCACCAAGGAGTTACGGTAAATCTTATGGGATTTTTTATTTTTATACAGTGTAAAGGGTATTTTAAAGTTTATTATGGTCAATAGAGTCTGTGTTATACTATACTATTCCTTCAAAACAATGTTGCTCTGGATGTTAATCCCAATACAAGTTATTATGTTTTTTATTAGTTTGTTTCTTTAGCTTCCATTAGACATGTGCAAAACGAAAATTTTCGTTTCGTTTTCGTTCATTCGGACGAAAATGATATTTATTTTGTCTAAAACGAATTTTGTTCATAACTACATTCGTTTCGGTCGAAATTTGTTTAACATTTTAGTTTTGTTACATTCGTTTCGTTTGAACTAATAAATGAATTGACTTAAACATAAACCGAAAATCTATAAACCGAACAACGTTCGGTTTATAGACTTTCGTCATTTGGAATGCATGTAATAGTACTATTGGCTTTCTCTACACAGATAAAATTTATGAATGGAGACTCTGTCTCTGTGTAGAGAAAGCCAATAGTACTATTACATGCATTCTAAATGACGAAAGTCTATAAACCGAACAACCTTCGGTTTATAGGCTGTCGGCTTATGGAATACATGTAATCCTATTGCTATTCTATAAACCGAAAGTCTATAAACCGAAGGTTGTTCGGTTTATAGACTTTCGGCTTATAGAACAGCAATAGCATTACATGTAATCTATAAGCAGAAAGTCTATAAACCGAACGTTCGGTTTATAGACTTTCGGCTTATGCAGTACATGGAATACTATTGGCTTTGTAAACCGAACTAGAGTGCCCATTCATAAGAATTTCTTATGAATGGGGACTCTAGTTCGGTTTATAGAAAGCCAATAGCATTACATGCATTCCATAAACCGAAAGTCGTTCATGTCGGTTTATGGAATGTAATGTAATGCTATTGGTATTCTATAAACCGACTCTATTTCGGTTTATAATGCCAATAGCACGAATGAACGAATGATTTTCGTTTATTAACCATTCGTTCATTCGGCTTTCGTTAGTTAACATTTTCATTATTCGTTATTCCGACGAGTGAACGAAAATGCTATTTTCGTCCGAAAATGCATTTGTCCGAAAACGAATGCACATGTCTAGCTTCCATTATGTCTCAGTTTAAAGCGTCCTCGTTCCTGAGCTTGGGCATCCTTTTTTTTAGCTTTATTGTATCCAATATTCAAGCACTTGGGCTACCAATGGAGCATAGCATTACTGTCATTTTTCCTGCTTGTACTTTTTTTTTTAAAGCAGTTTGCTCTATCCAACTTCAATTATATTTTTATCTGCTGATAGCTCTGTCCATTTTTTTAAAACATGAAGAGATATGAAAGTGTCCACACAAGAATACCAATGTCTGCGGCAAGGCATATGAAGGACCACAGATTACTATATCATTATGTTGTCAGTCACAAAGTCAGGTAAATATGTCTTAATTTATGTTTATAATATGTGCTTCTCAAGTCAAAGGAACTACAAATTGAAATCTTGAAGACATAATATAATTAAATGTATTTCTCATTAAAAAAAAATGTGTATAAACAATGTATATGAATAGAGTTTTTTGGAAAAAATAGAAATATGCAGTATTGGTTAGAATTGATTTGACATGCAGGTAGGGAAAATGTAGACAACTGTTTTTGCAAGATTTTTTTTTACCTCATATTTTACTTGCAAACGGAAAAGTCGCCTGGTGTTGCTTTGTTAAAAAAATATCCTCTTTCGATTTTCAATTTATTTGTTAATATATTATAAATATAGAATACATTTATCAGTCTCAAACCTAGCCTGGAAAGGAAACTAAAATCCCATCTGTCTCACAGCATATTCTTAGCAAGATGAATTAGGAAAGGTAAATTGGAATCATATTCAGACTGTCAAACAACAAATTGTGGAAGACCACTAACTAAAATGAGCAGATGGTAATAGAAGACACTCATATTGCGATATATCATCAAATGACATTTACATTTGTTGCATTAATGACAAAGCATCAGCTAAATAGTGAGCTAAGGTTTTGTAGTCAGGTGTGTTATAAATATTCTTACATCATTTGAAATTAATTAGCATAATTAGTTAAAATCCATTGAGAAATGAATGCACATCTACAAAAATCGATAAAGGTCCCATGTGGTGTTACACTAGCTTGTGCTTCCTCTATAATCAAGATGAGGTGGTGCTTTACAGATGTCCTCAAACTCTCTGCATGTGGGGATGCATGCTGTCTTTAAAGGAAAGCAATCACCATTCTTCAGTTTTTTGGGTTTTATTTAAAATCAATATTGAATACAAAGTAATTGTATCATAACATTGCTAAAATCACTTGCAGGTATTTTTGTGGATCAGGGGAAGGAAACAATAGCAAAGGAGAAACACATACTTCAAAAGGAGAATGGTACAGGTGTTGAAACACTATATTCTCTTGGATGTTGAGATCCAGATTACAGATTAGATGTAGATATTCCACATAAGAAATTGTTATAAAACATCACGTAAAAAATTTCAGCCAGGATGAGGGCCACACCAGCACCATCAAGGGTTAAATCCAGCTATTAGAATGGGAGTTAAACTCCAGTGTACTAAGGTAAAATAAAACAGTAGAAACTGATTTTACCAAGCAATCACAAAATTAATTGCATACAACCATATCCTTGATCTTAAGAGAATAAGTGTTTTTGATATGTGGAGTAATGTGCTTAAAATGCTATATTTCTGAATGTCACACTCCAATCAAGAACTCATGTTTTCATCCCGTGTCTTTGAAGACCACCTAAATAAATGTTACGTTACCGAGAAGAAAATAAATATGTAATAGTAAAATAACATGATAGTTATAATGTAAGTAGCTGTATTAACATCTGAAGTGTTACAGCATTACATCTGCAGTGTGTTCAATATGTTGGCATAATCCTAATTGTTGGACAACTTCACTTCTCCAACTGTCCAGCAAATCTTATGTCACTAGTGAGAAAATGAATGGAAACCTTAAAGGATTGAATTGTTGGATATTTTTTGGGCTGGGTAAATAAAATAATAGGTCAGGGCAGTGTAGTATACATAGTTTATATAGATGTCAATAAGGTTTATGACACAAACCCACATAGAAGGATGGTTCATGAATTGATCTTTGGATCTGGATTCTAGAAATAATGGAATCAATTACAAAGTTGCCGAGTTACTGACAAAGAATTATAGTTAATGGAAGAAGATCTTGTCATAAGAGGGGTACCTAAGGAATCTGTATTTTCATTAGTGATATTACAGAAGGTCTTGAAAGTGAGTCAAGATCTTTTTTTACTGATGTCATAAAAAATAGTGAACAGGGCAGATGTTCCTAGAATAAGCCAAAATACAAATTGGATACATGGTAAAAAAAAAAAAAAAAGGCTTATGGCAACTCGGGTATAAAGGGCACTTTAAATTTTGTTTCTAATATTTTATACTTTAATATTTATACTAAAATATTGTAAGTAATGAAATAAATGTAAAATGCACAGTTTTCCTTTAAAAACTGAAAATAATTTCATAGGGGCTCAAAATTCAATGATGTCCTATAAGGAGGGCTTGGAAAAATAGGCAAGACTGCCACTAGGGCAACAGTAATATAACTATTACACTTTCTATGCATTTTTAGCAAGCAAAGTTTTAAGGGATAAATATATTATATTGTATGCACTTGTAACTGCAACATCTATGGAAAAGAACATAACGGTAATTATTTCCATAAATTACACTGAAATAATCTGCCTTTCACTTCCATTTTTAGAACTCTATTTCTACATAAGATTCAGTGTGCAATGTGCTGTTTAGAAAAATGGACTGTTCAGAAGTATATATTCTTAGTTTTTTGAACCAGAATTCTGATGATTTTATATTCCTATATTATGAAAATGGGATGGAGCCCAATTTGAGGCAATTTCCATTGCTATTACAGCTTTTGCAAGTCAGGTTCTGAAAAATGCTGCTGGAGAATACAACAGAAAGTAAACTATAAAATACAAACAAAATAACTCTTATCAACTCTTCAAAAGTAATGGCCAGTCTTGTGATCCGAAAGTACAGAATCATATGACCTCAGCTGTTTGCTGAATGTGTCCTTGGAGATACACTTCATTCTGTAGTTTTAACGCATAACTTTTTCAGGTCAGGTTTTGAAAATCTATCTCTTCAAAATTACCAGCCAGCACAGGCTGAAGCTGTTCTTTTAATTTAAAGACAGACCATCCACTTAGAAAATAAAAGAGCCAACTTTCAAATGTCAGAGATAAAATACATTATGGCACATAGCCAGTGTGAATTATTATTATTAAAATGTACTTATGAAATATCAAAACACATTGGTTTCATTTACTTAAAGCAAAGAAAAGTAAAATATTTATCTTTTCAGCTTTTTAATATAACTCTTCGTATCTCCAAAAATCTGCACATAAATTATAATAGTCTTTGCTGTTGTAACAGACCTGCCTACCTCTCCAAGTCATCCTCATTGAATGTTATGAATTTAGAGGATGGATGAATTTAGAGGCCCTTTGTGAAATTACTTTCAATGTAAAACATGAAAACTCTAAATTATTATTATTAAAATAATGAGGCATGTCAGTGGGGTGCAATGTGGGTGATGGGGAATGTCATTAGGGTGCAATGTGGGTGAGACATCATGGGGTGCTGAGTTGTGTCCTGGTTCTGCAATGTGGGTGGAAGTGGGGGTGCCTAAAGTCAGTCTGCCTAGGGCAGCACAAAACCTAAATACTTCCCTGACTCTTTGTAAACTCATAAGTAGTCAAATTTGTAAAAAGAACAAGAAATATATATATATATATATATATATATATATATATATAAAACACACTCTTCTTAAATTACTGTTCATATGAAATAGACTGCAAACCCTCAACGAGCATATTTCTTTTTTTTTTTTTTACCGGGAGAATATCCGTGCCTTTTGAAGTTACCAGAGAACACCTTTCAGTGGGGTTGAGCAGTGCATAGAAAATGAGTTTCCATCTTCTGCCTATGAATTGCATGTGATAAATGTCCTTGTTGAACCACTGGGATACCAGTGGATGAAAAGTGAATAAAAAGTATCACAAAAAAGGTCAAAAGATGAGGCACACTTGTGTAAATAAATTATGATTTAAAATTTCAAGACAATTTTGCCCAACAAATAACTATAACACCACACAAATACTTAATCAAACAAGGTAATTCATATTTCAAAATCCTCTCCTTATCAGGAGAAGTCAAAAGAAACAAACTCAGCTCCCCACTAGTAATCTAACAATTTTTTTTTTTTAAAAAGCCTAGGTTACAAGAAAACAATTGATCAATTCTTCTCTTGAAGCACTTTCATTTTTCAATCCCCCTGTATCTGTAATCTCCTCCAACATCTACTCCTTCATCCCATGCTTTGCTGAGCAATATTTCCTTGTGGTTGTTTCACCAATGCAATCTCACAATGGAACCACATCTATTTTTGCTACGTTTAAATTCATGCTGTCTGACATTATTTAATTCACATATCTTCAAATGGGAAATTATAGGCAATGCCTTGAATTCTCAATTCACTCTATATTAAAAACCCCATTTTAAAAACATTTATATTTTCATTTTGTTCAGGTTTGTCTGACCTTATTATGTTACTTGTCCATTGTACAGACATTCGGAACATGGTGGTTCTTGGAAAAGAAAAAATATATATATAAAAAATAATAATGGGCAAAAAAAAAAGAAGTTTCCATTATTTTGCCTTTTCTTCTACACATTCTGCACTCCTTTTGGGGTTTCTTTTTTGTGGTGGTCTGTGAGATGCCAATTTTGCTGCTTAGCAAAGCTGCAGTACGGATGGGAAGCAAAATGTAGCATCCCCAAGAAAGATGTCCAAGTACTGGATGGGGTAAAACCTGCCACATCCACCTTTATTCCTGGAGTGGCTGTAAAAGGTGGAATAATTGGTGAGGTTCGGTTTGGGGGAATCCATACCTCACTATCACCTGCAGTTGGGGTAGGTGAATATCGTATGGCTCTGACCTGCATAAAAATGTGACATAGTGTCAGTGGCACTAGAAACAGAGTCAGATGCCAAAATGGCATAAGCTTCTTCTGCAATATAACACCTCTGTATTATAAAATCAATCAATATAAAAGTAAGTAAATTACTAACTAACTAAAATTACTAATGCACACAATTCTAACTGAACATTTTGGGGTCAGGGAAAACTATCTACTAACTACTACTAACAATCTAATCTAACAAAAACATTGTTTTTATTTTTTCAACTACCCACCACCCAATACCCCTAAAACACCCACACTGTAGAACAAATAAAATTAAAAATGTTAACCTCGTAGGGTTCACAAGATGGATCAAAAATAAAAAAAAAAACAATAAAAGGAAATTCAATCAACAAAAATAATCAAAGTATAAAAGAATAATAAGAAAACAATAAATGAAAAAAGGAAATACATAAGAAAATACTAAATAACCATTTTAAAATACTCAGTGACACAGTATCTCTCCTTCTCTCAGTCTGACACAAAATCAATGTCTGTCAGAGAGGAAAAGAGGGAGGACTATGACAACTAGTGTTCATAAAACACTGAATTTTTATTTATGGCATGGTGATTGGTTACCAAAAAATATTGGTTGATCCTGCTCTGCCTAATTTCCAAGGCAATTAGGATCAACCCACCCTATCAGTCTCCATGAATTTGGGGGCAGATCGCACAGGATTGAACAAGCCCCCATGGCTTGCAAAAACTCTACTGCTGAGTCTATTGCTAGGATAGGACAGCCTATCCTAGCAATCTCAGCACTTTCATTGGGCATGTCACTGGGACATGTATGCATCATGCATACAGAAATGCCCCTCAGCCAATAATATTAAAATTAGGGGGTGTGATTGACAGACTAGCAATTTGCATTACTAGCCTGTGATTTAAAAACTCCGACCACTGTGATTGGCTGCCACAGCAAACGGTTAGTGAATAGACCCATACTTGTAAAAAAAAATCATACTGTACAAACTAATTCTGTCTAACAAAGACATACTTAAGTCTGAGCATTTGTTTGAATAATAACAAATTAATACAGCCATGGCTTTTACTTAGAATTTAAAAAAAATCAGATTAGCATTTGAGATTTGTTTCACAAGCATTTCCCTGCTATCTTGAATTAATTTAAAAGTACAATTCATATATAATATTGAAAGAAGGTTTTTGTATACACATTTTTAGTACTAAAAATGTATTTCATTATTTTGCGAGATACAGATCGGGAGTCAGATTCCACTACAAAAACATATTATAACATTGAAACAATAATTATGGAATGCAAAGACTTAGTGACTTAATATGTTTTATACTCTAATGTAGAGTGTCACATGTTTACAACGAATATACATAATTTAGTCTCAGGGTATTTAAAATGAGTGATGTTTGCCATTTATAATTTGGACACCTGAGTTAAGTTAATTTTATTATGCAATATATTAGAATACAGCAAGTTTATTAACGATAATAAATTACTTAATCAAGAAAAACCCATTAGGAAAACTCAGTTGGGAGGGAAATCTATTAGTTTGTCACTGTCAAATGCTTGTTTTACAGTGGATATTCTATAATGAGCACACACTTTCAGTTAAAAAAAAAAGTTTAAGTTGGAAAGAACTAAGCATGGCAAAAAAGATTAACTAGTCTATTAAGTGTACTCTAGATATATAATCATTATATATGCACTGGACAAGTATTAGAGACCAAGCCTTGAGCAGAATTTATTAACTGTGTGGGTATTTATTCCTTTTTATACGTGGATAGGTATGGAAGTGTAAACATTATTAAAACCATAAAAAATATATATATTTTTTTAAGAATGACTATTCAAACATAATTAGGGAAAAAAATAAAAGACAACATGTAGAGAATGAGACCCTTTTCAACTTCCCTGCTCAGACAGCCATCACCAAACATCAAGTTAATGAGTTTGGCTACTGGAAATGACAACTGGTAAGTGTGTTCTTTGGGAATACAGAGCTTATCTAGAGTAAACATGTTCATAAAGCTAAGGCTACTTTTTTTTTTAAAGGTAAAACTGACAGTCAATAAAAAACCGGCTGTGTGGGATGTATTTATGATCCAGCATACAAATCTATATAGTAAGTGAAAGGCAGACAGACAGATGGGTAGATAGACAGACCAACTGATCTAGCTATAGACATATCCATCTGTCTAATATATATATGTAGAGATGTCGCGAATAGTTCGCCGGCGAATAGTTCCCGGCAAACATTGCGTGTTCGCGTTAGCCGCGGTCAGCGAACAATTGCGATGTTTGGTCCGCCCCCTATTCTTTATCATTGAGTAAACTTTGACCTGACCCTGTACCCTGAACCAAACGTTTACTATTGGCTTTCACTACACGGAGACAGAGTCTCCATTCATAAATTTATGAATGGAGACTCTGTCTCCGTGTAGTGAAAGCCAATAGTACTACTATTACATTCATTACAAATTTTGCCATGGATACCCCTCTGGCATGCCACAGTCCAGGTGTTAGTCCCCTTGAAAAAACTTTTCCATCACTATTGATGTGGCCAGAAAGAGTCCCTGTGGGTTTTTAAATTCTCCTGCCCATTGAAGTCTATGGCGGTTCGAGGGGTTCGCCCGTTCGCGAACATTTGCGGAAATTCGCGTTCGCTGAAGGAACTTTTATGTTCACGACATCACTATATATATATATATATATATATATATATATATATATATATATAATATATATATATATATATCCATTGATAGACAAACATAAACAGATACATTGAGAAATACAGTCACTAAAAAATAAATATGTTATCAATTGTTGTTGGAGTACAAACCACAGGGCTGTCCATGTAGCCTTTCAAGGGGATAATTTTTCTTATAACTGTAGATCCATGTTTGTAATGCTGTGTCTCATGAGCTATATTTAAAATAATTAATGGTCAGCATCCTTGTAGATAAGAATACACAATTGTTCTTTGCTGTCAAACATTTAATACTTAAACTATCTGTTTGTTAATGTATAATAAATGGAACATGATAGGTTAAATAAATATTAAGACTAATATTAGATTTTATTTTTTTTAAGCCTATTCATAATAAAATAGTGGGTCTAGTTCATATGTGTCTTACATGTACTTTGTTGCACTCCAACATATTTTTTCAATACATATAAATTATTTAATGGTAATCAGCTTGTGCTTGTTCTTATAACAAGCTCTGACTGGGACATTCTATATTATTTGTACATGAGCAAAATTATAGCACGTTTTCAAATTATTCAGTCTTTTTACATCTAATTTACATGAACGATAGTCATACTGAGGTATACTAAGGTAAAAAGGTGATAAATAATAGTTCTGAAACAACTTTGGTTTCCTGTTAAGTAGACTAATTGCTTACGTTTGATTCTTTTCTATTTTGCAACCCTAGTAATGCAGACATTCAACGTGGTTCTGCACATTTTCTTTCCTGGGTAATCTTACTTCTGTCTGTATTACATTTACTTATTATTTTTTATTTTTAAGGATCCCTGCCTAAAATCTGCATGTTCTATTTTGAACCATCGTCCCAGGTGGAATACTGTCCTGCATAGGTCTCTGAGCAGCCACAGGTTTTGATAGATACATCACTAGACTAATTTCCTGCCAAGCAATGGAGCTGCAGGTTTCTGCCTTTCTGGCCTGTTCATGAGTGCCAATCATGTCACACATAGCTTCCTCAACACCACTGAACAAAGGGACCAACATTAAGGGGTTAGCCTCCCAAAAAGGGATATATTGGATTTCAGTTTATGCAAAATAATTAGTATGAAACCAGATGCGTCACAAAGGTTGGTGTCACCCAGGGCGATAACTCATGGTGTCACCCCCCCGGAATTCCTCCAATACCATGCCAAACAGATTTCTTAGTAATGCCAGTCAGATGGCTCACAAAATATGCCACATACAGGAGCCCCACAAATTATGTCACAAACAGGAGCCCATTAAATATGTCATACACAGAAGCCCCATAACTATGCCACACACAAGAGACCAATAAATGATGCCATACCAGTGACATACCAGTGACCATAAATTATACCTCACATCAGAACCCAATTAATTATGCCACATACAGGAGCCCCGTTAATCATGCCACACATACAGGAGCCTCTTAATTATGCCACCAGAGAGCCCCATAGTTATGCCACACACACAACACCAACACACAAGTGCCCAATAATTATACCACACAAAAGAGCCCCTTAATTATGCCACACATGGAACCCCCATTAATTATGCCACACACAGGAGCCCCGCGAGGTGACAATTGTACAATTCTAAAACAAGTTGCATTTATACTATTTGAACTTTTTAATATTATATTCAACTATTTTCATATGTAATAAAAATGTTATGGAAAATTTGCATTCCTTGTTTTTATTCCCTTCCTCTGCACCCACATTGCACCTAAAGGACTTAACACAGCACCATACAGTACTGTATGTTCCATTTTGCCATCAATAAGCCACAGCCAATTTGCCCAATAATATGCCAGTATTATTTTGCCATTAATAAGCCACAGACAATTTTCCCAATAATATGCCAGTATTATTTTGCCATTTAATATGCCACAATTTGCCCAATAATATGCCAGTATTATTTGCCATTAATATGCCACAGCCAATTTGCCAAATAATATGCCAGTATTATTTTGCCATTGATAAGCCACAGCCAATTTGACCAATAATATGCCATTATTATTTTGCCATTTAATATATGCCAGTATTATTTTACCATTTACTATATGCCAGTATTATTTTGCCATTTAATATGCCAGTATTATATTTACATTAAATATGCCAGTATTATTTTTCCATTTAATATGCGAGTATCATTTTGCCATTTACAATGCCAGTATTATTTTGACATTTAATATATCCCAGTGTTCTTTTGCCATTAATATGCCAGCGTTATTGTGCTCATTGTATAGCACCCCCCTTCCCTAATACTCACCTCCTGGCTGCTCTGTGTCCTGGTCGTCTCCTACATGCAGTCTTCCCTCCTACATGTACGAGGGAAACACAGCCACAGGATATGACGTAAGGTCATATCCTGTGTCAATGATTTTTTTTTAACTTTATTTTTCCGGCTGCCGGATCTAGCGGATGAACTGCCAGCAAGTAAAAAAAAAAAAGTTTGGCAGAGCTATGACTGCTGGGGGTGTCACTCGGTGCAGTCCACACACCTTTGGGGATGCCACTGTATGAAACTATATCAGAGTTGGGGTGGCTTGGTTATCTATTCTTGACTCGGGCTCAGCAGGATATACCTTTTAATTAATGCTTTGTAATTTTTCAAAGTTGTTACATTTTTTGTATAAAAAGACTGTTCATTTCTTCATTAACATTCACCTTAAGAAAGTTGGTGAAAGCGAAAGCACAGTCTTCTGAAGGACTAGAGCACTGTTTCCTTTTGGACAGTTACCTGCTCTCTGCTTCCACCGACTACTGGTGTGGACTCAAGCTTCAAACAAGAGCATCTGTTTTGTTTGTATTTATCATATTTACTGTTTTATCGTGTATATTAAATTAATGAGTATTTGTGGACTTTAACCCTGTTTTGTCATTATTGTGGTGGCTCCGATACTACACGCCTTTGCTTTGCTCCACGCTATTATCTGGAGCCTATTTTTAGAGTGATACCTTTTTCTCACTATTTATACTCAGTGTTTTTATATATTGCAGTATTCGTCTTCTTTTTTGTTTTCTGTTTTTTAAGATATTTTATTGCCTATTTTCTGCAATTAAAGCAATCATATGGTAATTTTTTTATACATATTTTTACAGTAAGTGCACTTTTATTGTAGCACATTTGGTGCTTTTGGTTTTGTGGGTCACTCTTTGCATAGGGTTCTTCCTTGTTTTTTTTTTCCACTCAGAAAGAACTAGATATCTTACTCTCCTGCATTACTGACTCTTGATTTGGTTTTGTGTACCATTTTGTACTCCACTGCATTCACTAAAACAAAACACATTAAGCATGTCGACCATGATCAATTAATTGTTTCAAGGTCGAGGTGTCATCAGGATATACACAGACTATACCATTCCAACACAACCAGTCGCTGATTGGGACGCACTAATGAATATCACAAGGCAAAACATTGTATACAACCATTAATAAAATCTATAGCCATTGAGCATGATCCACGAAGAAAAGTTAGTATGTGGGTTATTTAAAATAATAAAAAATCCAGCATATCATAACAAAGGATTACAGCAAAAGAACATTTTGTCTGAAAAAAAAAAAAGTTCATAGCAATATTCAAAATAATGAGTATTCAGAGCATTCAATGTCATTACAGTAAGACTTGCTCCCCCCCTTTATGCTTACAAATTAGATAATTGCATTGTTCCTTTGAGGAAATCATGGTCATGTACAGTAGCGGAATAGAATAGAGACAAAATGTATATGAAATTCCAGGGTTATTTTGTACATTTTCATAAGAAGTTACATTTTCAGTTTATTTCCAACTAGCACAGTTGTGTTTGTGATGTTAAATGATTGAACATAAAAAAGAAGCTGGCTTCTTTACTTCAAGGTTATAAAATTATTAACATTATGAAAATAGATTTCCAAGAAGTATATACATAGCGTACTGTCAAACCTTGAGTACTTGTTACCATTTGCCCTTTCTGGGCACACTGTTATTCAACCTATTCACAAATGTGGTGAATGAGGAATGAAATTAGTCATATCATGCCAAAATTAAGAAATTGGGTTGTTCAATTAAATAACAAAAACAACTACACACTAACACATTTATACAAAACATGTATATTTTGACTATTTGTTTATATGTAGCAAAGATATGTGTTTCAGCATACTGGTTTATTCAGCTGTGAAATGTGAGGGGACATTGGTGGTGATTTATACTCTCTTACTGCAGGCCAGCCCACCAGTGAAGTTAAAATGGGATTATGATTCTGCTCACTTAAAGCGACTGCCAACCCCAGGTGTTTATGTAAAGTTTCACTTTTGGGTCTAACCACTAATTTTGGAATTGTCCCTGCACAATGTATAGTTAAATTAGTGAGAATAAAAGTTCATCTCACCTGCAACTAACCTTTTAGTGATTATCCCCCTTTCCAAACAAAGTACCTGGCTTATTTATTTATTTTTACACAGTTCCACTTTTAAAAATTAATTATTCTTGGCTCCCTTACAGTTTGACTTCAAAGATTGACATATATATATATATATATAAATATATATATATATATATATATATAAATATATATATATATATATATATATATATATATATATATATATATATATATATATAATTCAGCTTAGTGGCAAACCTATGTTGAATATAATTTCATACCTGGGTATTCAGCAGTATCTAACCATGTAGAGTGTAAGGGGGCACTCTAGTATGGGCAGCCTGTGCTAGTATAAATAGGCAGAAGGAACAGATCTTGGCCGATTCCCCAAGGTTTTTAGCAAGTATGTGTGTGAATGAGTGGCAGAATGTGTGTGTGAGAAACAGAGGCTAGCACGTATGTTTGTGAGTGGTAGAATGTGTGTGTATGATAGACAGCGATGCACATATGTTTGTGAGTGAGTGGCAGAATGTGTGTGTGTGTGTGTGAGAGAGACAGAGTTGCATATTTGTGAGTGACAGGCTGATTATGGGTATGTGAGATAGACAGACGTGCACGTATATTTGTGAGTGAGTGGCTGAATGTTTGTGAGAGAGAAGTCAAACATGTTTCAGTGTGTTTATATATTTCATATTTGTTTGTATGGTATTAAATCATCAACTAATGTATTAAAACACACCTAATGTACTTAATCCTTTCACTGATACCATTGTTTTTTATATTCACATTTTTGTCATAATCTGTTGCTTAAAGAACTTAGAAGGTCTTTCAACTGTGTCTCCAGGATCAAAAAGACTTTGAAAAAATAAATTCAGCACTGAAGTGTTGTCAAGTGTAATCATAGCATTCTCAAGACCTAACGCAAAATATAAATCCACAGGAAAAACAGTTGTTGAAGATGTTTGCCAGGTCTCTGGGTTCAGATAAACTTCTAGTCCTATCCTCAAGTACTTTTGATCATATCATGTAGCTACAACATTTCAAGGCACCTTAGTCTATTATCAGGTAAAATATCCAGCTTAAAGAGGCTCAGCCTTTCTAATTTGGCGTAAGCTGTTGTAAGCTTTTTCTAATGTGAAGATAACTTCTCACATCAATCACATCAATGTTTTCTTAGAAAGACAGATGTACCCTGAGTTTGACCTAAACTGATGAATTACACTCAAGGTAGTTTGAAGATATGGTGCAAGCAGTAAAAAGGTTGGTGTCTCTGTAGATTAAGAGATATATTAAATCTTGTACAATTCAGTACAACAAAATAAACCTGACAATGATGTCAAATGAAACTAGAAATACAAGCCACAGATGAGAGAATGAATAATAAAATAAAATAAACCTTTTGTTGAAAGACATTGCTATGTAATACTGGTAATCTTGAATAATATGAGAAATGTAGAGGACATATTGTGTCAGTACACACAGCTGTATCAAATTACTGTTTTTTAGTTTGAATACACATAGGGGGCTATTCAATAAAACTGTACGGACTGCTGAAATCTGAAAGTGACCTGCAAAAATCCAGCATTAGTGGCTAGCTGGAACAATTCAAACTTTTTTAATGTCTGATTTTTGTAGTTCACTTGTCAGTATAGGTAAAAACAACAACTTCAATTCTGGGGTAGATATAACATAACTGCATTACACATATATTGTTTATGTAATATTTATAATATTGGCTTAATATTTTAAAGTATTATATGCAAAAATAACCTAAATAACATACTGATTCCTAAGATTTCATGCAGTTTAAATAATTCTAGGCTAAAACTTTAAAGTCAGATTAAGTGAAAGCTGTAAATGTTCATAATAGGCTTACCTCGTTTACAGTTGTGTAGTAGCGTTGTTTTTGGAAACGAGGTGGGTTGTCATTTTTGTCCCTCACTACTATGCGAACTTCATGGAAAATGACAATTCCGACCTTTTTATTAATGCACTGGACTTGGACAACAATAGACTGGATGGATAACGGTGGCTGTAAGGAAAAAAACAAATGTTTTTGTTTTAACATGATATATTGTTACATCTATAACATTGATAATGCAATCTCAAAGTTGGTCAACAGCTGGCCAATGGATTGATTTTTCGATTTAGACAAGGAAGGTATTTTCCTGGCACAGCATCATTTTAAAACCAGCATGGTCTATCAAAGGAGTGAGGTGTAACATTAGATCTATCCACTTTTAAATCACTACAAATAAAGTTTTTTTTTTTTTAAATATCCCAATTTATGCATGTCCCATCAACATGTAACCTGTAGGCCATCTACAAACCATTTAAATTGTATATTGCCCAGTCTTTCTGCCTTAGACAGGGACTTAAATCTGACCCTGGCCAGAATAACAGGACGTCCATGACAGTAGTGGGATTCAAAAATGTTAGCAACCATTTCTGTTTGTACATGAATTCAATTCCGCAGCAGTAAATCTATAACCTATGTATAGGAAGCCTATTTGCTATACTAAATGCAGAATATTTATATATGAAGCCAATCTGCAGCAGTAAATTCATAGATGTGGCATATGAGGCCAATCTGCATCAGCAAATGCATAATATTTGTATATGAAGCCTATCTGGAGCAGTATATGCATCATTTTGAATATGAAGCCAATCAACAGCAGTACAAACACAATTATCAGGGTTTGGTCTCAAGTCTATGTGTCCTGCTTGCTGCATGAGAGCCCCAGACACTGGTTCAGTGAACTTGTAAAATTGTCACTACAGGTTCACCCAAACCAGTGCGAACCGGCTGAATCCATCTACTGTACGTAACCAACAGTCTTCAAAGGCAGATTTCTTAGTTAGCATTGCCAGGATCATGTTTTTTATTTGTTTTTGATCTTCTCGTTCTGCAGCTTATATCGGAACCTGGCCAGTAGAACAAGATGCTTTTGACCCATTGTTTTCATTGACATATTTCTTCTTTAGCATTGCCAGGACCTTTATCTGCATCTTAAGTTACTTTTGTCATAGTAATCATGTAACATCCTTTATAAATTGTGCTGTTAGCTACCATGCCACTGTTCTATGTTCCAAACTTAGAAATCTTAACAAAATATAAAGAGTATCAAAACAATCTTTAACAACATTGAAATGTTCTTAAATTTTATATTTCTAAAATTAATCACTTTCTGCTTCCATACCAGTCACGCATACGGTATATCGATTATCAGCAGGTATTCCAGAAATTTAAACATATAACTTTCATGTAAACATATGAATTTTGGGAGATCATCTATGAATATCTGATTCCATATCAACACACAACATACATTATTTAATTAAATATTAAGTTGTGATAGTTTACATGCAAATGATCATGTACTCTACCTTTTGATTGGTACCATACATGTACAGCCATACCTTATACATATGTAACTGGTTTAGATTTTTTTTTTTTTTTAAAGTGTTCAGGAACATAAATTTGTTTTTGTTTTATGTCAATGTTTATTTTAAATTACATTATATACTTTTTTTTTTTTTTTTAAATATCCTTCTCTTCTCCGACCATTAACCCAAATTGGATCCATCTAGGGATGTTAAATATGTATATTTGATGGAGGGGGGGAGAGGTTTGTATACAAATACATGTAGGCATTCCATATGAATCTATGTAAAAGCTTTTGCACTAGCATGCTGTTTTTTTTAAGATTTAAGCTGGATGGGAAATTTCCAAGCAGACACACGCTCATTCAACTAGCAAATACCTCCATGTCTTTTTGTCTTATTTGGAGTTCAGTGATTGATGGGCCGGATCAGTTGTGGGGTTTCACTCGTAAATTAGTGACCACCTGCACGTTTGCATTCCCTTGTATCATTAATACATACTTTGATTGGCTCTCAGGAAATACTGGAGATGCATCAAGTAGGGTTGATGATAATGTTACATTTATGGCACCCTCATCATCTTGGTTTCTCCCCTTTTCTGGTAGTGGTGACGGTGTGGTATTTTTCTACCAATAATCCCTCTGATGATGAAACCACTAAGAAAAAGTGGTTCTCTGTATTTGCAGTGTTTTCCCTATTGTTTTCATAATTCGCTAATGCCTAAAACATATTCCTTATAGGAATCAGATTCTGATTATCACGTATGGAAGGGTTACGGTTAAGAGAATTGGGTTGATTCCATTAATAAAAATCATGGTTAGAAGGGTTCCTCTGGTATCTTAGAGTCTGGGTGCCCCCTCTCTATCTCTGCCTTTATTGTGATTTGTCATTATTAAACAAAGATAGTATTTGTATTTTATATATGATTTTTGTTTACTTATCTTTTATAAATCTAGAATAAGTAAGATATGTATTGTATTCAGAAGTGTTCAATATAAGTATATATATATGGGTTTGTCTGCCTACTTCTATCTATGTGTGTTTGAATATACATCCTTTTTTTATATTGATGTAAACTGTTTGACTATTGGATGTATATTGAATATGAAAGTGGAACGTCACCTATCGACATGCACTGGCAATTCATTAATTGAACCAAAGGTGGAAAAAGAAGTTGGCATGCACCAGATGAGGCCTGATTGGGTGAAATGCTTATTGAGTGCTGACGTCATCAAGCCCACCTGGAAGCACTGAGCAGGGGTATATTCTGTGATGAGCAAGCTACCTATTCTTAGGTAAGCATACTGCACTATTTGTTTATTAAAATACTGTGAATTCTGGACAGTCTGGTTGAATTTATCCAAATTCATTCGAACCAGTTCAAATGCACATGATTTCACCTGAGTCTGTCAGAATTTGTGAATGTTTGACAGAGAAGAATTGCATGTTCTATTAACTCCTGTGGTTCACCCATGAGTAAAAAAGTTTGAGCAAACTGGATTGCTCATACATTTGTGAGTGTGGTCATTACGGGGGGGACAATAAATAACAATAATAGTATTATATTCTGTGACTCAGATATGCTATGATCCTTGCTTTTGTTTCTCTCTCTCTCTTTTTTTTCAGTTGTCTGAGGATCCTCAGCATTCTAAATATGAGTATACTATCTGTATTTGTATGTATAACATATTTATTGTTACACATTCAGCACAGATTTGTGTTTGCACAAGAGGTTGTGTTAAGTGTTTGCTGCACTTTTTTAATATTTGAGCAACTTTCGTACCAGTTAATAGTGTTTTTGCACACTAACACAATTAAGTTTTAATTTTGAACATTTTTGCTCATATTGCACTTAAAGTTATAGTCCATTATAGTGCCAGAACATCACAGATTTTTTTTCTGTACTGAGCAGCTATGAAAAGCAGAGCCAAAGACACAAAGGCCATTTTGATTATATATTATATACATTCTACAATTCTTTTTTTTGCAAACATTAATAGTAGAAACCAATATTTTAGATAATTGGGTCTTTAACAGCACTTACAAAGTTTTTACTTTGTATCTTTGGAATAAAATAACATTTATGACATACAGTCCTTGAATTGTAGAGCTGGCCGTGAACTAGGCACACATTTTCCCAAACCTGTCGCTTATTTTCTCTGAAAAGCTACTACTGATAGATTTATGATAAAATTCTGCCACAGAACTAAACGATTTTAATACATTATGGTGTGATCTATGTAGCATCGGAAGACATACTTTTATTCCTCTTTAAATAGCTTTCTAAAATGATAATACTACACGAGTGTAAATGTATTTAAGTAAAGGCATGTAGCAATGTACATAATATTATAATTAACTATTTTTTTTTTTTACTATGTGTAGGCAACCCTTTGCTGTGGTAAGAATAGATTTAAGTGCAAGGCGCTACCAGAAATATAGGTGATATTAAGTTATGCAGCTCACTTCCCGGTGGAAAAAAAATGAGTGGAACTTCAATTTCCACTAAGAACAAATAGATACAGTGTACAGGTGGTGCGCAACAGAGTAATACAATTATTTTTGGTGCAGAAAACAAGAAGTATTCTGTGCTTAAAACGTTTTTTAAAAACATACTCGAAAGAGGGCAAGATTAGTTTGACTGAAGATCTCAATTTACTTTGCTGTGCCAAAGTAAAAAAAGTTCCTTGGTGTGACGGCAGTACATTCTAAGAGGAACGAATGGTTAAGAAAGTTAATATATGTCGGGGCGGGGCCGATCCTAGGGTCATGGATGCCTGGGTGCAAGATTATTTTTTTTGCCGCCCCCCTTGTGGGCATGGCTATATTACCAACTCTGCCCCTTTACAAATCACCATTCTAGATATGCCCATTGCTATGGAAATGCACGCAATATTATTAAATAACTTTAGATGTTACTCTAAAAATAAAAACGTTGCTTGTTATTGGGAAAACAAGAGACACTGCTCAAGATTTGGCTAACCGTAAGCTAGCTTTTCTAAGCCTGGTCACCATCTACACAGGTTCAGGGTATGACTGAGACTAAAAGTCAGCTATGGAAATGGTTGTATACAAGCCCCACAGCATTGCATCATCATAGCAGCCTCCCGAGCATTTCACCATATTATATTGTTCAGAATAGAGAAAACTATAAGTTGTTAAAGCACATTTAAACAGCAGTTTCTGGTGCAAAGTGGTAAAAGTGGAGCAATCAAGAGGATGCAGTCCAGCCCTGCTCAAGACAAATTAAGAGTATAAATGATTGTAATTAAAATGCTCCATAGATAAAAAAATATATATATATCTGTCACAATTCCAAGAACAGATCGGTTAGTGATACGCGTCCTAATAATTAATTAATTTTAAGGCAGTAAAAGTGATGTAAATCTCCGTTGTAGTCAGATTAGAAGAGTTACACTAATAAATTATTGCAGCAAAATTCGAAATCAGATGGCACAGCCACTGAGATAAGCAAGAAAGTATTGCAGTTAGAAAGCAACTTCTGCAGTACCAACAATGGGGGTCATGTATAAACAAGGATCAACCACAAATCGTGCCAAATACTGGTTCAATCGCCGTGTGGACCAATGTATAAAGAAGACTCCTGACAAATTTAGGGAGTCTGCGTTATATACGCCAAATTGTTTTAGGGAAACTTCGCCAGGTCCCACTCCCACACTGCAAAGATTTTGGAGTTTTAAAAAAGGGCAATCACCGTTATTCATAACAAATGATGAATGCACTATTCTTTAAAACTCCCAACACTTTGCAGTGCTGGATTTTTTATACATGGCCCCCATTATGTTAAAAAAAAAATAATCGGATCCCATTAGATGCAGGGCTCTGGACAGGTGGGACGCGGAGCTAAACATTAATATCCCTACCGACCAGTGGTATCGTGCCGCTTCCGATACTAGGAAAGCAGTTAAGGGGTATAACCTGATTGAATTATTTTTTAGAATCGCATTACGCTGGTACTGGGTTACTCAGAAATTGTTTAAAATCCATTCGAATAACTCCAGTTTGTGCTGGCAACGTAAACGCGCGGAGGGAACCTATACCCATATATGGTGGGGATGCATCTCACTTAAGCCCCTCATAGATAAGATTTCCCACATTTTTAGGCTTATCTTCCACTCTCAGTATATTCTACTTCCTCAAGCCTTCCTTCTGCACACAGATCTAAAACTCCTGAAACCATCTAAATGATTCCTAGCTACTCATATCCTTCTAGCCTGTAAGTTGCAAATAGCGAGACACTGGAGAAGATCAGAAATTCCCTCATGGGACTGTATAAAAACTCAAATTAACTACCAAATGGAAGCAGAAGCTTCGGTTGACCCCTTGGGCAAAATATCCCCAAAATCTTTGGAGATATGGTCCCCCTGGACCAACTACTTAACAGAGAACCCTGAGAGTTAACTGAACGAGAAATACTTTTAACATTACTTACCACGTACCCCCGGCCCATCACCCCAGTTTGCAACCTCTCTCCCTTATCCCTTTACACCACCTCCTTCTTTCTTGTTTTTTTTTTCTTTTCTTTTTTCTCTTTTTCTCTGTTTTTTTCTTTTTTTTTTTGTTCTGTTTTTTTTTCTGTGTTCGACCGATTTTTTCTTTAAAAACTCAATTCAAGAATAAGACTGACCATAGCTCTCGTGATTGTCTATAACATATTTCCATGTTGTTATTCCTTGTGTGTTATAAATGAAAGTTTGCTATGAACTAGAGACATAAGGATGATCAAAGAGAAATAAATAAATAAAAAAGTTAACATGGGACTCATAATCCCAATACTATAACTGATCTGAATGTCAAGAAAAGAAAAAAAAAAAATCTTTTTATGAAAAACTTTCAGAAATTGTGATTTGTGTGAATTTCTTTCACTTCCTTATTGCACAAAAAGTTAACGGCTGACAGCATACCACTAAATAGGGCATGGAGTTATTTATGAAAGTCAAATCTGAAGCAGTTCTAGAAGTGGAGCTATCACTATCACTATGAACTACTATTCAAATATTTGAACATCCAGCAAGTGACTGGAAAAAACAAGCTGGAGCTTAAACTTATCCATCAAATATATGTTCTTGTGCACCAGGAAGCATAATTATTGCTGCATACTCCTCTTAAGTGCCAATTAAGTGACACATATAATTTAACACCTTGGAAAAGCTCATTACTTCCAAGCAAATACATTCATTCAAAGGCACATCGTGTAGAAACAGTCACAGCTGGGTATCATATATGTCATCCTTTCTGCTTTATCCTGCCTTAAGAAAACTTAAGGATCTACTGAATAAAGTTTGAAATTGAGAAAGAAATTTTAAAACTTAAGGCCATACAATAGTGGCTCTGCAGTTGATTATATGTCTGGATCTATAATGAGACCTGACGTGTTTCACCACTAGACAGCAGCTTCTTCAGATGTACAAATGAAGTGATGTATGTAAAGCCAAGTCTTTCCAGATGTTATAGTATAATTAACCCTTTGGTAAAAATGAATGACATTTACAACTTGTGTCATGTCTCTTCATCTTCATCACATTTCATTAGATGTGTTTTTATTCCATTGTATATATGTTCTCTATGGCATTATACAGAGTCTTTGCCATTTACATTGCCTAACTCAGGATAGTGTTATCAATATACCCTTTTTGTGCCCCACAATTACTTCTATACATGTTAAATGAATTATCAGTTGCACTTATTATTTAGTGTCAGCATTGTGGGCTGTTGGTCTTCGCACTGTTCTGTAGATCTGTAACTTTAACTTGGCTGATATTTGGTGCCTATTGTATGTTGCAGTATTAATCATGCCACTTACAATGTTGATGTTAACTGGACTCTGATCGTGATTCTTTTTTGTATTTCTTGGGGAAGTTTGATTCCAGATATTAAGTGTTGGTTCACTCATCAATTTCTCACTACAGCATATCCTTGCACTTCCCTGGTGTTGAGTATACACATTATCTTCTTTGTATTGATAATGCATGAGTGGACCTTTAAGAGTTTTAAGATTTGATTCTTAAACTGTAACAATGTTAAAATTGGTTATATATTTTTTCTTTTTGTACTACATTTTGTTTAGCAACTTAACTTTTATGAGGATAACAATTTCCTGTGTCCAAATCAAGATATATCCTGTTATTATTTTCACAGGTTGAGCATATTGTTCAATTGGTAATATCCACATTTGATGATTTGCCTGGTCTTTTTTAATCCTCAGCCATAAATGTATTAGACTTTGATTATTACATTTATTTTATTTTCGGCATGTAAAATATTTGTGAATGTATACTTTTTCTTTTGTAAAGTAATTATCAATCTGTTTAAAAATGTGTTGGTAAAAAAGAATTACAACACTAGTATTTTTTTAAAGAACAGTGAATATAGTACAATAAAGAACAGTGAATCCTTGATCAACAGATAATATTAATTTGTATTAACAAACAATTAATGGAATAAAGATTAAATATCTCTTAAGAGCAAATTCAGATTTATTACATGAAGCTTAAGAGAACTTGGCTGGAAAATAATGCTATTTTAATTGATACAGTCATCTTTTACTTGCACTTGCCATTTAACACTTTTACATTTTTAAAAACTAAAGCCATGTATTAGCTGTGGATGGTAAATAATAGTCATTTACTAACAGATGGTACACTTAAAAATTGGCAGAGCATTCATGGAAAATTAGTAGTGATGCTATATTCCCAAATTGTAATCATTCATTAAGTTATTTTAGCTTCAGGGCTTTATTTAGACATGGCATAGGACTGGCATAAGAAGAAAGCATTTTTCAGGGAAGTAGAAAATAGTTGTTTAACATTGTTGCAGAAAATCCTAAAAATAAATGACAGAAAACGTGCATGGACCAAACCCATTTACCAGTTCATTATTATAACAAATCTGAAGATATTCAATATATTTCTGTTATATTGATGGCTCTATTACATGTTCTCTCAAGTGTGATCTAATGTGTATCAGGAACCTTAAATTAGCAATTTTAAGAATATAATAATCAAAAGCTGAGATGCTTCTTTTCAGTGTTGGCCTTGGTGCATAAACGATTCTGAGTATCTGTCATGGCCCCCCTTAAAAAGACAGGCATGGGTACATTGCACCTGCCGCACCTTGTATTGTTCTGCCCCTACTTCTTTTAATATAGTCCCATGCATTTTCTTAATTGGATCAACACTACAAACATGATAAAGGAACAATCCCACTTTAAAATTACCTTCCTTTTTTCAAGCATATTAAAGTTCATTAATTAAAAAAATCTATGTTTGTTTTAACATTTGGAGATCTGTATTCATAAAATGTTTATTTTATTCACAAATATCAGGTTATCAACGGCTGATCCTCCTACTGAGCTCTCCAGCATTTAGCTGGAGACCTTGAGAAAAAAAAATACAAAATTTAAAGATTTTCAAATATGCAACAAGGAAAATATCCCAACCATACTTTAAACCCCTCCTTCACCAAACTTTAGAGTTGGCATAATGCAGTAAAGCAGGTGATCTTCACCTGGCATCCACCAAACCCTGACTCCAGAGAGCATGTTTCAACTGCTCTAGTATCCAGTGAAAGCATGCTACTACTCAATCCAACGCTTGGTATTGTACTAGGTGATGTGAGACTTGCATGCTGCTACTCGGGCATAAACACCATGACTCTCCTGCCGCACCGTTTTTGTGCTGATATTAATGCCAGTAGATGTTTGAAACTCTTCAGCTATGGAATCAGCAGAGCATTGGCAACATTTACGTACCATGTGTCTCAAAACTCTGTGACAGCGCTCTGTGACTTTACATGATCTTCTGCTTTGTGGCCGAGTTGCTGCTATTCCATAACACTGCCTATTTCCAATCATGCCACTTACAATTGAGGGTGGAATATCTAGCATGGATGACATTTCACAAACTGACTTGCAAAGGTGGCATCCTATCACAGTACCACACTTGAATTTACAGAGCCTTACAGAACTAAGATATTTTTTTTCACAAATGTTTGTAAATGCAGACTGCATTGATTTTATACACCTCTGGCAATAGGTCTAATTGAAACACCTGAATTCAATAATTAAGTGGTTACAGGTTACAGATAGGGTTGCCAGATCAAATTGCTGGTACATAGGCCTCAGTTACATCTCCACCTGGTCCTTCTACCCTGTTGTAACAAAAATAGTAGTAGTAACTATTTGGAGGACTGTAAGACTTGCAGCCTTCCAATATGTAAGACTCACAGCCCTCCCATAGTTTCCTAGGTCCAACTCCCATCCTGCTGGATATGTCAAAATATTTTCATTGTTACAATATTTTATGTCCTAATTATTTTTTAAATCTCTTTTTTCTACATTTTATATTTGCAATTTAATTATAAAGATCACCAAATGAAAACCAATATAATATAATACAAATATATGGGTTTACATCATTTGTTTAAGTATAAATATTTTGGTACACATTTTTCATATTTGTACTTTTTGTGCTACACTTACACTTTGGTTTTTGGAAACATAGTTTTTGTGAGTGTAATACTTTTCTGCTTTGAATGCATTACTATATAATTTGCCAGATACTTTTTCTAGCTGTATAAAACATATGTACATTGAATGCCTTGTTATTAAGATATTTAATAAGCATATTTATTTATTTTTTAGTTATTGCTGTCTGCACTTCCATCCTATTAAAGAAAAAAAGACTGGGATGAGCAGAAGATAGTGGCCACTAGTAATAAAATGTATATTAAATAAAGGCCCTGCAGCTCGTACAAAAACAGGCACCAACTCCTGTTTGAAATGAGCAGGGAGAAAAAACAAGCGCAAAAGAGTCTAGACACGATGGGGGGCATGTATAAACACGGCGCACACGCAGATTGTGCCAAATACTGAAGCAATCGACATGTGCACCAATGTATAAAGCAGACTCATGGGAATGTGCACTGTCTACGCCGAATGCGTAGATTTAGGTTGTGTATGTGCTCATTGCACCAGCGAAGCCTTTGTATAAAAAAAATTAGGTGTTGAATCAGCATTGAAAAGTGTCGGGAGTTCTAAAAAACACAATCGTCATTATGCATAACAAACCATAATTGTTTTTTTTTTAAATTTTGTTATAAAACTCCCGACACTTTGCAGTGTGGGAGTTTTTACACGTATCCCCCTATAACACAAATATAGTTAGATAACAAATACCCATCAATGTATGAAAATAAATAAAGTGCTGGTTAAATAAAGGGCAATGTCTTCCAAAATGTGTCTTCCAAAAAGAGTCTATTCAGCCACTACCAATCAATGTATAATATCATTAATTCACCATAAACACACACTGAAATGTATTCACTCTGATACATGCATAAAAATCAATATCATTCAGTGAATGGTGCAAAAAATAAAGCTAAGGGGTGTGATAATAAGGAACCCTAGAGCAGCCTCTCCCTTGGATGTATCGTCCTGAAGGCTCTCCCTTAGTTGTATCGTCCTGAAGGGGAAAGCTGCTGAGACCGGTGTCAAGTCAGTGACTATATCTTCCCCAGGATGCTGGTCTCAGTAGAGAGACTTTGAAAAGTGAGAATGAAGGGGCTGGTAGCATACTGTGATCAAAGCCAGGGCAGTCCTCTACCCACTGAAGAGGGAGGCAGGTATCGACCCCTCTGCTTCCAAGTGCAGCCTTCACAAAGGCTTCCAAGTAATAAGCTCAATGCTGACAGATCCTAAGACTCTGGTGCAGGAATGGACACACCAGTATAGGAGTGGAACAGGAATGAACATGTATCTGAAAACAGCACAGGTTTTTACATACAGACAATGTGACATCAACTAAGGGAAGGCACAGGGGAAACTAATTAACACATGGCAAGCCTCAAACAATAGAGACAAATTTTAAACAGGTTATTAGATACAGTTGGATATAACATAATCACACCTTCAAATACAGACACTTAATGAACACAACATAACAGCGCTTCTGCTGGGACTGCCAGACTGGACACTGTTGGAGTGTTTTGGTCAGGTTCAGGGACATTGAGAATGCGTGTTCAGAGGCCAGCAGTACTCTGCCCTGATGCCAGCACCTCTGCTGGGTTTGAGATAGTGGAGACCGCAGTCCCATCCACTTCCCCAGAAACTTCTTTCTGTTGGTTGGTGAGGGAAACCAACTGCATCCCCTTCCAGTCTAACATCCTCAGACATTGGATCTATCAAGTCCACATGATCCTTTGAGGCCAGCGCTTCTGCTGGAACTGTTCCTGTGGAGACCGCTGTCCCATCCACTGCCACAGTCTCTGTGTCAGGCTGTTGACCGCAGTCAAACAGTTGTGATATTGGATCTGAACCAGATGCCCAGCATTCCTTCGACTCGGGTGGCCGATGCTTTGGTGCTGGCTATTGCTTCTACTTCAAGGCAATAGAGCAGCACCATCAGAGGGATTTTTGCCATTGTTGAACAGAGTTCCCAGGCTGGTTGTGCCTGATACATCCATTGTCATGAAGGGGTTAATTCACAGTACCATGGGGAAAATTACTCAATACAGAGAGAATTGCGTGGAACTGAGACATGAATTTCAAACTTAAGGCCAAACTAACTGTTGGAAATGTTCTCCTATTCAGCTGCATTGCAGTTTTTTTCTAACTCGGCTACACTTGACTAAACTTTGAAATTCCATTCTTAATTCCCTGCAATTCTCTCCTTATTGAGTAAATCATTTAATCTTGTCATTCAGAGTAAAAAAAATATTACTTATCAAGAACCCTAGCTTTCTACTGAGATCAGGATAGAATGGATCTAGGAGCAACGAACCTCCTTTGGATAACTTGCCATTTGCTAGCTTGTACCTTCACGAGTCTACAAAACGGTGTCATTATTCAGTGACATTTACTGAATACCAACAAATGCCAATTCAACTGATGTTTGAAGTTCAGATTTAATCTAAACATTACCCAAGAAACATTTCTGTAAGACTTAAAGCAATCTTAGGCAATGTATGATACATCACTAATGTGCCTCCTCGCATGACGCTTTGTGTATCAGAAGGTTTTACGTGTGCATTTGAAAGAAAATGTAATGTATGCATTCATATTCACTTGCTACAAACCCTCAAGTTTCACAGGGCAGTAAATTGAATGGAAAAAGCATGTCTTAATATGTTAAAATTTAGTTTGAAGTGTAACAGCCTGTATATGAAAAGAAAACACAACTATAACTATAAAAATGCAGTGTTGGTAATTGACATGTTATAAATTCACGTAGGTTCAAAATAAGATTTTCATTTTACACTACTGTTGTTCTTTAGACCATGAATTTCTAATCTTCAATTGTGTAGATTGTAACCACATGGAAATTCTATTATTTCCCAGAATCTATTAACATTTTTTTTGTTTGTTTTAATCATAAATTGATCCTAGTGTGACAATCCTTTAATTAAAACAACATCCACAAATTAGGTTATGCTGTCATGTGGAGAACCAAAGTTAAAAGTCCCAGATCTACATTTGGACCAGACACTCCACTTTGAGCTCACAGTATAGAGCAATTAGAAAAAAGATCGACCACACCAAACTGGATTCATCCTGACAGCATAACCTAATGTGGATTCTCCACATGACAGGATAACCTTATTTGTGGATGTTGTTTTCTCACCAAACCCTGCAAATTCTGTGAGGCATTTGGGGATATGTGTGATGAGTTTATCCAGGATTTGCTACAGTGTTGACATCAACTAGCCAAACCAACAAGCTCTTGAAATCTGCATTGTGAGCCCAACCCACAAGCCAGGTAAGTACTATTCAGATGGACTATAATCGGTCTGCTGGAGATCAAGTCCATGGCTCAGACATACCAGAGTGTGAGTGTGGTGAGACTGCCAGGTTACACAGTGTGTGTTTTTTTTTTCTCATTTTGCCAGGTTATGACCTTCTATATACTTTACACTGAGGTTTGCAGATAGCATGGTACCATGTTTTTGTCTTTATCTGATACACACATTTACAGTAAACATCACTAAGCCAGTGCGACTAGGACAGTTAATCACGGCTGTTTCCCTGCTGACAGTTATGTGGGGCAGTTTCAATGCTGAACTGTCAGCTGTGAAACGCAACACGGACCATTCCTCATGGCAATGTAAGCACTGACAGTTCAGGGCTGGACTGTCAGCGCTTACAATCAGAGTAACCCCCCCATATAAATTAATCCCCCCTAAAAGTTACCCCTCCCCAACCTTAATACTAACCCCCCGAACTCTAATACTAACACTAACCCTTAATACTAACACTAACCCCTAATTCTAACACTAAGCCCTAACACTAATCATACTCACTTTGTATGTGATCCCATAATGAACTGTCCCATGATGAAGTATCTGCGATAACCTCTCGCACGATGAACTGGCCATCGCACAACAGGTCGCGTTGAAACGGCTGCACTGAAGCAGCCGCGAAGAACCATCCCATCCCCAAGTCTGTAACTGTAGCATGTATCACTTTATTGCTTAGGTAAAGATAAGGTTATCTGTTAAAAATAAGATGATCTAAACTGAGCAATGAAGATGCACACGTTAGAAACAATTCTAGAATGGAATATTCAGATTATTGTCAGCGTCACAATAAATTGGTTAGATCTCTTAATAACTTAAGCTTACATGAAGCAAAAGTGATGAAGTATGAAACTTTAATAGAAGCAAGAGATGAAAATAATAAAAACTTTAAGACTTACATCCCTGTCCAAGACACGTCCTGTACTATTGAGATATAACCGCTGAGTTATTGGATCCAGAATCACCCAGTAATCCACGTTATCCTTCAGAGAGATTTCTATAGTTGGTTCAGGACCGCCCGCTGTTCCTTTTATCTGCATATTGTCCACAATAATTGTGCCTGTTAAAACAGAATCAGCATAAGGTATCAAGAGTCATCTTTTATTTCCGTTAAAAAAAATCATAATGGAAACATTGACATTTTATATACTGTTAAATAATTGTATGATTTAAACATTGATCTCACAATGAAGACATTGATCTTCATATGTGCACAGACATAGCCATTTTTCATCACCAAAAATCAGAAATCAGCACAAAAATGGATTAAAGAAGAGTGCTGTAAAATAGTATTAACTTTTCTGTAGCTCTTGTTACTAGAATCTAGAAATACTAATAATGATCTGCATAGTTTCTAATATTTTTGATTCATATTCTGAACATAAGAAAGATATCCACTTACATTGATAATAACACAAGAAAATATACTGCAGGGTAGATATATAACAAAAAGTATACAATAGCACCCATTAGTGATGCAACAATGTATAATGCAAGCTCCAAACAATTCTGCACTTCTGGGTTTCTCAGGGCTCTGAGCATTGGTCAAATGTATAAATAATCAGGTGCAATATTCCACACACAAAAGTGTTGGTATGTAAAAAAAAAAAAAAAAAAAAAAAAAGGGGCAAAATCACTGTTGTACACAAGACACAGTCATTGTCTGTTTCTTTTTTAATTTTATTTATAGATTATGTCTTAGTAATAACAAATATAACGTAGGCGCCTTTGTGTGATATCAAGCAAAATTCTACCAGGAAAAATCTAGCTATATCTGAGCAAATAACACAAAAGTACTGGTTAAACATTTAAAGTTACAAATCTTTATAAGACCAGTAGAAAAGCTCCACACGAGTGAGCATGGGGACAAATCAACGAATATGCAGCCATATGCAGTTTTTGTTTTCTGTATCACAGTACCTCGCTTGAATTCACAGAGCTCTTCATAAGGACCCATTTTCACAAATGTTTGTAAATGCTGACTGCATGGCTAGGTGCATGATTTAATACACCAGTGGGTTTGATGGAAAGAGGTGTGTTTTTTACATGCTGAATTGCTTAAAATATAAAATTCTTACAGCTAGATGAAATTGAAAGAGGCCAGGACAGCCCGCACTAGCTTACTAAAATTTGCTGCAGGAGCCATTGAGAATAAATTCATTCAAATTAATGGGATTTCCTGTCTCTCTTGTGATGTCATCATATATTGCACTAATAAGAGATCCTACTGTGTACAAGAGCAAGTGTATCACAGTCCCCTAAATGTATTCTATTCCAGGAGCACAGGAAGTGACTAAATGAAACAAAACATCATATTCTCAGTGTATATATAATCAGTGCTACTGCACCTGCATTAAACATGCAGAGTAAGGACAGAGTCAAATATGAAAAATGGGACTTATGCAGAATTCCTGCATCAAATCACACTGAAAAAAAAGCCTACACACTATACAAGCAGTAATCCTCATTTTGAACCAAAGTGAGTTTGGGGAGTAGACTGCCCCTTTAATATCGGGTCTGGTCTCAGATGTTTTATACACATATATTTATATTATTGGAGAATGAGTTTGATGTTGTAGAATGTGTTGCTCGATTTGTATTCTGCAACAATGACAAATAGTTTACAAAGCAATAGCTTTAGCAGCAACCCAGTATACTTTCAGGGTTAATGACTTAAGGCATCCTAGCATATCCAATGCAGAGTTAGATAATTACTATGATGCAAGTCTTTCCCGTTGTTTTTAAACTCTGTACTATATTCAAATATGTTTTTTTTCCTTCAAAATTCATAAATTTCCCAAAAGACAATACATAATGTTCTTGCTAAATCGGTTTACGGGTCTCATATTCTGAATAAATGAGAATACGTTTACAATTTTTCAATTTCTAAAATCCCAGTATGAATTTAGAGGTTTGCTTCTGCTTTTTAAAAAGGTCCAATTTATACATTTCACATTAATACTGTGCTTGGTACTTCCAGATAAATTGGTACACACAGGAGCTTAATCTTGACCAGAATATATAATAAAACAGTTCCAGGGTTAAATTTTTGGATATGTTGCTATATCTTTTATAGATGCTATTTAATCATTGGAGTCCTGGCAACTTTTTAGCTGGGGAAAAAAATTGAGTGACCCGTAGTACAACTTCACCAGCCCACCTATGATCAGAGATAGACAGGAAAGACAGATATACTGACAGATAAGGTGCACAGATGGCTAGATAATTAGATAGAAAGTTAGAAAGTGCTATGAACTAAAACATTGTACCCCCATTCAATATAGTTTTATTAAAGTTATAGTGCAGAAAAAGGAAAACAGACACACCTCATTTTGATGTGTTCAGCTAATTTCCTCACTGTTAGTTTCTTTTGGCTCTTCTATAGTGATTAGTGGTGTTAAGAGAGCGATAGGTCTTTTCTTCTTTCGGGCTGTGCAGCCATGGGTTGCCACATCTTGGGCTGGGATATGAATTTATTTGGTCTGATTAGTTCTGTGCATCAAGTTACTGACACTCAAGATAGACCTGCAGCTCAACTGAATGAGAGGGCATCTAGTTGTGCACCTACCATTGCCTCACCTCCTCAATTGTGTGAGGTCATTACCACAATTGCCTCAACTCCTCAACTGTGTGAGGTCATTGACTTAGTTGCCTCACCCCCTCAATTGTGTGAGGTCATTGACTCAGTTGCCTCACCCACATAGCTACTGTGCATGTAATGGTAGTTGTTTGTAAAAAAAAAAAAAAAAATACTTTTCCCTCAGAGTAAGACTGTTAACGTTTTTCCCCAGACACACCTAGTCAATTCTAAAACTTACTAATAATTATATCTCCTTTGTAGTTCTCAAATATTTCTTCTCATATAGTCTGACAATCTGCACGCTTATGCATATTGTGGTCTGTTTAGTAAACCGTCCATTGGTGTGAACTGATAAGGGATACATCAATGGACATGGGTTTCTGGAAAGGTTGATCTTGACGGACTCAATGTCTTTTGTGTATATAATTATGAACAGTAAAAATTAGACTTTAATAGTTTTTCTGGAAACAATAACAAAAGTGCATATCTTTGTTAGTCCGCTATGAATGCTGGAGTTGTATTGATCCCTTGTCAGTTTAGCACAGTCAGGGGCGGGCTGGGCCGGGGGGCAGGGTGGCAATTGCCCCCCAGTCCGCCCTAAGCTATATAAAACACGGCCGCTGGGCCAGTGTTTAAAAAAAAAAAAAAAAAAAAAAACGCGCTTGCAGGCAGAGACTGAGAAGGGATCGGAAGATCCCCTCTCACCTCCGCTCTGCCTGCAAAGCTGCACGGGGAGCCAAACAGGCAGCACAGAGAAACCTCCGTGCTGCCTGTTCGGCTCCCTGTGTAGTCTGACACGGAAGTGCCGACAGTCATGTGATCGGCGCTGACGTCAGAAGCGCGCCGATCACGTGACCTGTCGGCACAACCGCCGGGAGGCCGAACAGGCAGCATGGAGGGACCATGCTGCCTGCCACCAGGGAAGTCCTCCTGCCACTAGCCACCAGGGAAGTCCTGCCACTAGCCACCAGGGAAAAAGGTAAGGGGGGGGTGGGCAAAAAACACTGGCATATTTTTGGGCAAATTGGCTGGGGAATATTACATGGCAAATAAGACTGGCATATTATTGGGCAAATTGGCTGGGGAATATTACATGGCAAATAAGACTGGCATATTATTGGGCAAATTGGCTGGGGAATTTTACATGGCAAATAAGACTGGCATATTATTGGGCAAAATGGCTGGGGCATATTACATGACAAATAAGACTGGCATTTTATTGGGAAAATTGGCTGGGGAATATTACATGGCAAATAAGACTGGCATATTATTGGGCAAATTGGCTGGGGCATATTACATGGCAAATAAGACTGGCATATTATTGGGCAAATTGGCTGGGGAATATTACATGGCAAATAACACTGGCATATTATTGGGCAAATTGGCTGGGGAATATTACATGGCAAATAAGACTGGCATATTATTGGGCAAATTGGCTGGGGAATATTAAATGGCAGAATAACACTGGCATATTATTGGACAAATCGTCTGGGGAATATTAAATGGCAGAATAACACTGGCATATTATTGGGCAAAATGGCTGTGGAATATTAAATGGCAATTAACACTGGCATATTGGGCAAATTAGCAGGGGCATATTAAATTGCAGATAACCTTGGAATATTATTGGGCAAATTTACTGAGTCATATTAAATTGCAGAATAACACTGGTATTATGGGACAAATTGGCTGTGGAATATTAATGGCAAATAATATTGGAAATGTGTATGTAATGGGGTGATGGAGGCATGTAAATGTGGTGATGGGGCATGTCCTGGTGTGCAACATGGGTTATTGGTCATGTCGTAGGTGTGCAACGTGGGTAGGGGGGGGGGGTGCCCAAATTTTGGGATATTGGGTGTCTAAATCCTGGCATATTGAGGGGCATAATCCTGGCATATTGAGGGGGAAATCCTGGCATATTGAGGGGGCATCATCTTGGCATATTGAGGGGAAAATCCTGGCATATTGGGTGTCTAAATCCTGGTATATTGAGGGGCATAATCCTGGCATATTCCTGGCATATTGAGGGGCATAATCCTGGCATATTTAGGGGAAAATCCTGGCATTTTGAGGGGGCATCATCTTGGCATATTGAGGAGAAAATCCTGGCATATTGTGGGGCATAATCCTGGCATATTGAGAAGCATAATCCTGGCATATTGAGGGGCATAATCCTGGCATACTGAGGGGCATAATCCTGGCATTTTGTAAGGGAAAATTCTAGCATATTAAATGGCAAATCCTGGCATATTGTGGGGGAAAATCCTGGCAATATTCGTTATAAAACAAGGAAAAGATGGCCGTGGATGGGGAGGCGATTCGATGATGCAATGGGCCACTTGACTGGATTTGCCCCCCAGGCCTAAGGCTGCCAGCCCTCCCCTGAGCACAGTCCACTGTTAGGTGAATATGCCTCATAGTTCAGTGAGAAAAACAAATGTATTTAACTATACAGGTAATTAATAACATTGGTCTGGAACTTAGCAAAACTATAATCACTCAAGTTCCTATGTGGCTTAGTTCAATATGTAAATAATATTATAATATTGACAAAATCTCTGGAAACCAAATCACTATTATACATAATCTAATATAACTTGACTTTACAACACTGATATTTATAGGGCACTAAATCTGAGACCAATCTAATTATGCATGCTGTCAATAAGGAACATGTTCAAGTACTTATTGAAGTAATTACAAAAAATCTTATTATGTGCTTATCTTATTTGGTTAATATTTTCTTGCACTTTCCCATCTGCATATTTCTATGTATTCTTCTCAGCTTAATAAATACACAAAGGAACATGCTAGTCATGCTGCATAGACAGGTGTTTGTGTGCATTCCTTCTGATTAATACAATCCTAGCTGTTAAGAGGAGATGGCCAAGGATAATTAGCGTACCTTCAGGCCATATCTGAATTAGCGGGTCTATTACATATTCTATATTTGCACATACACACATTTGCATATAGTAAAACACATACACAGTTTGTCATTGCTTGTAAATTAGTTACAATGTTTTCTGGTAGTTACCAATCTTGTGACCCAGAAGGTTTACATTTGTACTAAGACTATGGTTGGAGAGTAACATTCTTCCCCTCTTTAGGTTCTGAGTTCAAGTTTAAAGGGACTAACTGGGTGAGGAGCACACCCTTTTCATTACAGATATTAACTTCTGCTTAATGATAATCAATTATATGAGCCAATAAAGTTACATTGGTCTTGCCAAAATGATGGTGACTCCGTTGGTAAGTGCCCTGACTGCAGAGCCTGTTAAAACCTCAAGTGACAGATTTGAATCCCAGCAGGGTCAACCTCAGCTCTTAATCTTTCAGAGGTAGATAAATAAGTAGCATCAATTGGGTAATAATAACATCTATTATTCAAGCTGTCAATTCAGTTAATTCCAAGAGTGCATTGAGGAAGGAGCTATTTAAATACTAGTTGTTGTTATTATTTAACAAATTTAATTCTGGTGCCATGCATATACATTTGACATATTTAGTAGAATAGGATTCAAAAAATATATGTACCTAATAAAAGCATCAAATTAAAATAATAACCTGTAGCCTATATCTTTTGTTTTAAATAATCCATGTGTTTAGCAGTATATTTGAAGATCTACCTGTCTCAGAAGTGTAAACTTGTGTAATAAACAATGAAAAAACTTTTTACTATTCGTTTTAGAAATCACATCAAACTAGAATAGTTCTGCATTGAATCTGCATACCCTTTGTAGACCATCTGTAGCACAAGTAGTAACTAGTGATGTTATTCTGTTACCTACAAACATAGTTGCAAAATCAATTTCTTCCCAAGCCGTTCTCCAATATTACTAAATGCCTTTGCAAATAAGAAGTCTACGGTTTCTAAATAGAAACACAAGGTGACAGTTGTTCTCCCCATCAGCTGGTGCAAGATGGCATCTTCCCAAACAGCAATACAATTTGCCAGACTCTATGATCTGTCAGTGTAATTTCTCCCAAGCAGAAACGATGGACACTTAGTAAAACACTTGTCCAAAGATAAATGTTAAATGTGTGATGTACCACACAGTTAAAACAATAAAAGGAACAGAAGGCTGAGTTTAGAAACAATCTGTCACATTTCCACTATGTATCCAACATGAGCAAGTGCTCAAATACAGCATTAATGGACAGCTATCACAAATCCATATGCTAGATATTAAACACAGTAATCAGCAGTAATATGCTGCATCCTTGGGTCTCTTGCCAGTTAAGTATTTTATAGCTCACGTCTACAATTATAGCTTCAGCAGACCATGTTGGCTGTTTCTCAGTCATACTTTTGTCTTCAAATTTTTTCAGGGAAGTCAGAACAGAAAAATCAAAGTTTAATGGCATAGTTAGTTTCTACAATCCGCATCTAAAAGACTCTTAGCAGTGAAACTTACTTGCTCACTGACTCTGCAAATTGTACATGAAGCACACTTTAAATTGCCAAATTCAATTCATAGCCATTTAAATTAGATTATTCACACATATTTGAATACTAGTCAGTTAAATGTGATTGTTATAGATCTATAAAATAAGTTAAACCTAGGTATTCTACCATCATACAAAGAATGGATCTTTAGTGTTCAATGGCAATCACTAAAGTTTCTCTAAATATGAAACAATGCAAAGTTAAAAAAAAAAAAAATTTGATTAAAGAACTCACATTATTGACTATAGTGCAATATGTCTCACCATTGAACAAAGATAAAATAATTCAGGTTTACTCAAACCAGTCTTTGATTAATCTATATAAACCAATCAACCATAACATTATGACCACCAGCCTAAAATGGCATAGGTTCCCTTCTGACGCATAGTGTCATGGACTCTACTAGACCTTTGAAGGTGTGCTGTGCTATCTGGCACCAAGGACTTATCAGCAGTCCTGAAAGTTGTGAGGTGGGGCCTCCATGAATCGGACTTGTTTGTCCAGCACATTCTGCAGATGCTCGATTGGATTGAGATCTGGAGAATTAGGAGGTCACTTCAACACCTTGACATCATTGTTGTGTTCCTTAAACAAATCCTGAGCAATTTTTGTTTTGTGGCAAGGCGCATTATCCTGCTTAAAAAGACCAATGCCATCTGGGAATACCATTTCCATGACAGCAACAATGCTTAGGTAGGTGGTACGTGTCAAAGTAACATCTACATGAAAGGACCCAAGGTAATTCAGGTCTGGTAATAAGGAATGCTTTTATTAGCAACCATCGATGAGAGGGGCATGTATACATAATGCTAAAGCTTAGGGGAGCAAATAGCTCAAAATTGTAAGCAACTATTAAAAAAAAATATTGATTAATGTTCAATAATACAATCACAAATAAGCAAACTACAATACAGTACTAATAAGCAACCTGCATGTAGGCTTAGAATGATCAATGTGTTCACATGCAACCAGTCTGATCCCACTGAATAATTTAGGACTTAGGTCTTATATCAAAGAATGAGATTTTCTGGAAGCCAGTGTTTATGTAAATATCAAAACATGAGGAATTTTGAGATATAAAGGCTTAGATTGTAATTTTCTGTACGCCTCTTTAACAATAAATTACTTTTCTCATTACTGAACTGATAAGAAATCCATCATTTTACTTCCGTTTAGGAGATTAAAGAGATACCGACTGAGTACGGTTTATTCAACATAATTTAAAATGTACAATACTTTTAAAGCATAGATTTCAATCTTGGCATAAGTTCTATGAATTACATATTAGTTTTAACCAAAATGAATAATTTAACTCACAACACTACATCCCAATAAGAAAGCTGCTCCAAAAATCCAATGTTGACAGTTCTACAGTACACTATCCTGGCACACAATAAATTGTAAATCTCATAATGCAATGTAGCAGTTTAAGATTTAATAATTGAAATGTTGCCATTTTGTCAACTTTACAAAGCCCCATTAAACATCTGTATCTGAAAAGAAAAACATAAAAGATTTGTTTTATATCATTACAGTGTTACTTTATTCTGTCCAGGTATGGTATTCGGTATGAAGCTATGTGGTAATATCTGGGAATAATGATGTTATCTTACACTGGCATAACAGAAACAGTACAGACCTTTACAGTACAGTACTGTACAGAAACAGTAAAGACCTTTACATACCTTCTCAGAGTAGGAAACGGATATTCACACAGCTGGCCACACGTGCTGAAGAGTTAGCATTCACACACAAATCACCCATTTCATGTAAGATAGCATGTATTTATATACTCTAATTCCAGAGTACTGCTATGGTAAGTCTGAACATGTTGTTGAAAGTGGGATGTTGATTGATCCACTTCTGTTCGTAACAGGGTATAAAAATATTGCACTTTTGTAGCTACTAAGAAATAGACACAGAAATAGACTGGATTATGTGAGTGGTGTTAATCTCTCAGTATCTATTTCTGGGCATCTACAAGAGAACACATTTTTAGTTTATCCCCCATGAACACAACAGTTTCATAAAATGGCCTATGGGGCACTGAGGTTGACTATTAATTCAAAATATGGGTTCCACATACATAATGACTTTCGTAATACTCTGTTTTAGGGAAAGCTAAAAGAAACAGTCAAAAATAGAAAAAAAGAAAACACATTGCAATGAGGTTCAATGTTGCTTTTCAGTCCTGTAGTTTACCATTTCCAAAATAATATACATAGCAAATCAACAGCCAACAGAAAAAAATGTCCTGGGAAAAGCAAAAATAGGGGGGGAATGTATAAACACACATGCAGACTGTGCAAGAGACTGGCGTAATTGGTGTGTGCGCCAAATGCATTTAGTTTCTGTCAGTGTTCATTGCACCGGCACAGCCTATGTATAAAAAAATCAGGTGCTAAAAAGTGCCTGATTTGTGTGGGGAAACAAAAAATGTCAATTTCCAACACTGCAAAGTGTCGGGAGTTATAAACAAGTGCAAATGCCATTATACCAAACAAACAGTCATTGTGCCTTTTTTTTTTTATAAAACTCCTGACACTATGCAGGAGTTTTTAAACATATCCCCAAAGTAGCTATTAAGTAGTTCCTTTAAGTATTTACAATGTTATAACAGCTTAGTGAGGTGCCTTTAGCAACAGCAGCATTACAATAGGAGCTGCAAATGCCCTCTCTGCAACTCCTTTCTCTGTGTGAGCCCTATTTCCCTCAGTCTGCTTGACGTCATTGTAGAAGGAAATGTGTATTGAAGCTATGATGTTATGTAGGGACCCTTCTTCATTATCAAGAAGCACCATACAACAAAATACAACTTCCCGCTACTTTTCAAAGGATCACCAAAGGACTGTTCCCTTCCACTGTGAAAGACAGTGGAAGAGATTTTTTACTGTAAGGACAATTAAGATGGAATTCACAGCCTGAAGAAGTGGTCCTAGCAAATACCATTGTTGCCTTTAAAAGCGGCCTTGATACTTTATATGAGCAAGAGAATAGAGGGCTATGCATATTAGTATATGCATTAATATATATTTAGTGCTTGTTGATCCAAGGAGAAATCTGATTGCCATTTGGAGTCAAGAAGGATTTTTTTTTTTTTTCACCACTGAAAGCAGAATTCTAAATTGCTGAAGGGTTTTTATTTGCCTTCTTTTGGATCAACAGCAGTAAACATGGCATAGGAAAAGGGTTTAACTTGATGTACGCAAGTCTTTTTTCAATCTAAACTACTATGTAACTATGAGTTGAGCAATAGGGCTCAAACAGAAGACAGTGGTGGGACATTCAGGAATGCCCCCAATACAACCCTGTTGACCACTGTTGAAACATTATAGATTCCATTTTGGAGTCGATTTAAGTAAAGCAGAAAAACATCAATAAAAAAGTATTTCCATTTGTCCGAATACTGAATATGGGAAAAAAAAACAAAAGCCGAATAAACAAATGCAAAATTAACTAAATGAATGTGTCCATTCGTTCATTTGGATGCCGGCATTTGCACAAACCATGCAGCCATTCTGATTTGTCAAATTAATTTGGCTTAACTTGACTCTGAAACTGGCTGGCTGATGACTCTAAAATGTGGAAATTGTCCATTCGGCAATTTGCCTCAATTTTGCCTTAATTTCACTTTAAGTTGTTGTATTTATAATGCTATTAGAAATGCATTACAATACATACAAGAACTTCAGCAGAAATTAAGGTAAAATTGAGGAAAATTGCCAAATGGATGAAGGAATTTACTTAGGCTAAGTTTCCAATCATCCGAATGGAAATAACAAAACAAAAATAAACAATTTTTATACGAAACACATTCATCGATAGATGAAATTTGGTTCGGACTAAAGAAATTCTAATAAAAATATCAAAAGGAACCTTGAAATGTACCTTGTCTCCAGATATACATTGGTACCTTGTTATCTGACAGAACAACTCATCCTGTAGACAGCTCTAAATGAGAAGCATGGAAACATTCAAATGAATATATCAGTGTTTAGAAAACCTTTCTATATGCTGTAAATTATGTAAAACAATGTTTCACTTGATTTTTCACATCCTAGTTAAGAAGATAGCCCTGCAACCAGCATAAATATTGACTAAGTGAATCTATTTATAGAAATACATTAACAAAAAATACTTATTTAGTTTCAGTGAGCAAGTAATTTACTCACATAGAAGCTTACAGTTTTTATCATTATGAGGGACAACTTATTATTCCTGATGGACCAGCATGATTGTAGTTCGTTTGTTCAAATAAAAATAAAATCCTTTGACTCAAAAATGTATTTCTGGGAACAGTGCTATTGTCATGATCAATTGTGCATGATTTCACAAATAGGCAATTTTACTGACAAAAGCCTATTTATTTTCACTTTTCACATTTCACACAGAAATTCCATGGCATAATTTAAAGATCTGAGATTTATGCATTTTGGAGATACAACAGATAAAAAGGAAAAATTAAACAACTTATTATTTTCCAATACATTACAGACATTGCTTTGTTTTATTGGAGTAATACATGTTAATTTAATTCTCGCATGAATTTCCTGTTTTGCAATCAACACAAAGGACTTTCTTTTACAAGTTCTATATTCCATGACATGAATAAAAAAAGAAAGATAACATTTTTTACAAGTTCCTACACTTACTATAGGCCGCTACAACGCACTTATGGGGCTTTTCAATAAAAGATAAGTTGCTAGTGAGTTGAGGTGAGATGAGCATTTCCTTGCACCATATAGCTATATAATGTGCAGGGAAAAACATGATGAGGTTTCCTGCTAACAAAATTCACCAGATTTGTCCCTGCACAATGTATAGCTAAATTAGTGAGATGGATTGTTCATCTCACCTCAACTCACCTGATCTCATCTGCAACTCAACTTTTAATAAATAGCCTCTTTTATGATCATTCATTATAATTTCATACAGAAAAAAAGAAAAAGGAGGAAGTCAAACGTGTTCCATTAAATTTGCTTTAATTAAGAGGTGAGTAAAAATACAAATTTGGGTGCTGCATTGGATGTGATATATTTAGACATTGCTAAGGCATTTGATACAGTTTCACACAAAAAGGTTACTGATTAAAATGACTGACATAGACTTAGGGCCAAAGGTTAGTTTGTGGATTGGCAATTGGTTGAACGATAGAATGCAAAGGGTGGTTGTAAATGGGAAGTTATCAAATTGGACTGATGTGATAAAGTGAAGTACTTCAGGGTTCTGTCTTGGGTACTCTTATTTTTAATTTGTTTATTAATGATCTCCCAGAGGGCATAGTGTGTCATTTCTCAGTGTTTTCTAATGACACAAAATTAAGTAGGGTAATCCAGTCTGAACTAGATGTATCTTTGCTGCAAGAGGATTTGGACAAATTGAGTAATTGAGCAGAAAAATGTGAATTCAATGTATAGAAAAGTGTAAAATTATGCATTTTGGGTACAATAATAAAAATGCAACTTATAGCTTAAATGGTGTTTCCCTGAGGAAATCTTTTAATGAAAAAGATTTGTGAGTAGTTGTAGACAATAGACTTAGCAGTAGTGCACAGTGTCATCTGGCAGCTGTAAAGGCCTATAAGATATTGGGGTGTATTAAAAGGCCTATTGACTCATGGGAGGAATATATTATTCTGCCTTTTTAATGGTCCATGGTAAGACCTCACCTTGAATATGCGGTTCAATTCTGGGCACCTTTTAAAAAAAAAAAAAAAAATTTAAAAATCATACAATCAAGTGATCCAAGGGGGGGAGTGTTATGGCAATATGAGATAAAATGGACACTTGCTTGTTTTAACAGTTAAAATGGTGCTTAGAAGACAGAGACATTTCCTTACACAATACAACAATAATATTTATTTAGTGCTTGTTGATGTTGATCCAAGGTGAAATCTGATTGCCTTTTAGAGTCAAAAAGGAATTTTGTTCCCCACTAAAAGAAGAATTCTAAATTTCTGGAGGGGTTTTTATTTGCCTTCTTTTGGATCAACAGCAGTAGACATGGGATAGGAAAAAGGTTAGAACTTGATGTATGCAAGTCTTTTTTCAACCTAAACTACTGTGTAACTATATATATATATATATATATATATATATATATATATATATATATATATATACACAAGAAAAATAATGTTATGTTATCGGCTGGTATAATGGTGTTATGCTATGGGGCTGGTACAATGATGTCATGCTATGGGGCTGGTATACAATTATTTCCATGGCTGGTTTTTATCCCCAGTCCGGCCCTGTCAGTATGTATATAGGAAGGTCAACTGTTTTGTTACTAAAAGATCTGTATTGGCTATTTGTATTTCTCATGTGAATGTTTCATTCCTAATTACTAATAAGAAGTTATGCCTGCTTTAGTAAATACACTTACCCATAAGTCTTTTAATAAAGGGATTCCATAGAGTCATATTTTTGATTAATAACATTTTTTATAGTCAACTTTAGTTACTCAATAATTCCTTGAGCTTTACTGTGTTTATGACTGCCAGATTAAAGGAACATCTAACGATTTGCAATAACACGAGACTCATGTAAGAATGACCTCAGCAACTGATAAATAATGTTAAAATTCCGTGATGAGCATCCCTGCAATATTTCCTATTGTGCCCTTTAAATACTCTTCAAGTAATGAAAGAATCAGGGAAACAGATAGTGGGATGGAAAAAACCCTATTCAAAATGAATCATTTAATAGCTATTAAAAACGAGAAGGTCAAACAACAGAGAAGAAAAAAAATACATGAAAAATTAAGATAATATTTCATTATTTTATCCAGAAAACATTTAGTTAATGTGACATTTAAGTTACATATGCTCTTATTTGCCAATATTTTAAATGTCCCTCTAGAGTCACCAATAAAAGAATATATCTGTAGCTGGGCTACAGTGACTAATAAACTCATAACTTCCACTCCTTGATGTAGGTATAGTTTTAAACATCTGATTCATTTTTCCCAAAGATGCCACATTCAAGTAATTCATCAATGTTGACCTACTATAATGTATTATATTTGTTCTGTGCATGTATGCATACTGCCAGGCTAAACGTTGCCGCAATTGTGGAAACTGCCTTGGAAACATGGCTCTATGTTGGCAACCATGAAATAGGTGTTATAGGGCCTTGTTTGTATGGCATTTTTAATTCATTATTTTTTAGGTTTTTCAAAATGACCGTAAAATACAGCAAACATGTTTAAAAAAATGTATTAAAAATATATAACATGTACAGAAAAAAATAAATTATATAAACATATAGTGAGTATATACATCTGTGTGTGTGGGTATATATATATAAATAACATAGAATGTGTCGGCAGGTAAGAATCATTCGGTCCATCTAGTCTGCCCAATTCTCTAAGTACTTTTATTAGTCACTGGCCCTATCTTATATCTAAGAAAGCCTTGTGCCTATCCCACGCATGCTTAAACTCCATGACTGTGTTTACCTCCACCACTTCAGCTGGAAGGCTATTCCATACATCCACTACCCTTTCAGTAAATAATACTTCCTAATATTACTTTTAAATATTTGCCCCTCTAATTTAAGACTATGTCCTCTAGTTGTCTTAGTTCATCTTCTTTTAAATATACTCTCTTCCTTTACTGTGTTGATTCCCTTTAAGTGTTTAAATGTTTCTATCATATCCCCCACTGTTACATCTTTTATCCAAGCTATACATGTTAAGATGCTTTAACCTTTTCCTGGTAAAAAAAATTTCCTTCAACCCATGAACCAGTTTAGTAGCCCTTTTCTGAACCTTCTCCAAAGTATCAATATCCTTCTGGAGATATGGTCTCCAGTACTGAGTACAATACTGCAAGTGAGGTCTCATCAGTGCTCTGTACAATGGCATGAGCACTTCCCTCTTTCTACTGTTAATACATCTCCCTATGCAACCAAGCATTTTGATAGCATTTCCTGCTGCTCTTTTGCATTGCCTACCTACCTTTGATACAAAGAAATCCTTGCTATCGACAAACCCATAACACTTACAGATCTTGTGACCACAGGGATTACATACCCAAGGTCTCGAGCTATGTATTTTGGGGTTTAGGATAGCTAAGCATACTTTGAGAAACATTATTGCCTAGTGTGCAAGCCTTTTTACATATAAATTGGATACCAGTGTCAATAATCTTGGACCTTAACAGAGGCAAATGTTTTTTAGAACCCGATTAGCTATGCTCTCCTGTTTATCCAAATCTTGCTTAGTTCTATAAGATTGTATTACTTTTAGGTTAATATTAATGTTTATTCCAAGATAATCCTTAGTATCCCTTGACCACTCCCATTTATAAGACTTTTTTTTTATTTAGTTATTTGAGATGCATTCACATTAGCCATTAAGATTTTTTGTCTTATTAATATTAATAAGTCTGTATCCAAAGTATATTCAATTACTTCCAACACCAAGTAAATTGATTTATTATCGTTGGTTAAAGTTGCTGATGATCATCAGCATAGAGGGACATTTTATGCCGACTCATATCAGCCTCTATTCCCTTAATCCCATGGTTTTGTCTAATTAAAGCTGCCAATGGTTTCAATGGTTAGAATGCACAAGAGAGGGGCCAGAAGAGAACTTGGTCTTTTAGTGAAAAAGACTTCTATGCCTGCTATTTCAAGACCGAGACAAGAAATCGCCAGGTCTTTCTGTCAAAGGCAGATTGAATATCATGAACATTTATAGAATTTATTACATCAGTATATTAAAAACCCAATAATGTATGTGTTCACATACATTATGCTCTTATAAGAATAAATCAATGACAAGAAAAAAAATCTTTATACATAAGTTGCGCAGTGAAGTAGCAATCCTGAAGTTCAGAACAGGCGCTTGTGGTACAGTTTCCCCAAACTTGTCAGGATCTGCACTATACATGAGTGCAAAAAAGAATGGTTCCTGTATTATTCACTATTCCTGTTTTAAATAATCGCCATTGTTCACGTACAGAAACAGAACTATTTTGTGCAAAAAATCATTACATGATGGGGAAAATAATTATTTTCTACTGCAATTAATCTCCCAGTGCTAAACCTTTTGTGGTGATGGTTGGTGGTCGATTTCACATTGAAAAGGTAATTTGGGGATTTTCCAAATAAAAATAGCTATTTTGTGCCCCTCATTTTTTTCTATATATGGTTCTATTTTATTATATATATATATATATATATATATATATATATAACTAATATTTTGTTGACAGAGGGGAATCATGGGAAATTATGTCAACTTGCCTCCAGAAATCTTTTGGGATGAGGCTTCATGGATGTATACTGAGAATGTGCTAGAGTGGCTAATTACTTAGCTTGGCAGTAACCACTAACTTGCTCAGTCAGCAAAAGTTTGACAAGTCACAAAAGATACCAGACCTAATAAACAGATACAGTCCAACTCTGGTTCCATATAAACTATGTTCAAAAACCCAACATATCAGGATCAAAGGCTTGTGATGTACATCATTGGGTTAAGAAGTAGCAGTTTGCTAGCCTCCAGCTCTAGGATAAAAATTCTCACCATTCTTAGCAAGGCAATTATATGCACAAAAAGGACAATGGTTCTGACATTTGTAGCTTGAAAAAATATCCAGAAAATAAAAGGTTCATAATACAGGCCTTTGGAAGAAAATTAATTGGGCAACTGAAGTAAAACTGTGATACAATTTGCATTAGCTTCCAGGCACAGATCAGGGCATGGAATACAAGACAAAAGTCAAGAAAACATCACTAACAATTTTGTATTATAGGAAAACTGCTGTCAATATAAACTGAGATTGTCTGAAACTACATTACTGTCAGGACAAATGACATATGTTTGATCGAATCCCCCCGCAAAGCCTTCCTTGCGAAACTGCTGCAATGATCAGAACTTCACCACATCTAGTGTCACTACACGGTGTAACTCTGAGGATCTTAACAAGGGGAGGCTGAGAATCCAATTAGCCATGATGATTTATCCAATCTTAACTTTCTAAAGATCCATAGGAACCCAACAGTTACACAATGTGGCATACATATATATATATATATATATATATATTTTTTTTTATTATTTTTTTTTTTTATTTATTTTTTTACTACTGGTGCAAACCTTTTCCAGCGATCTCCCACTGCTCTTCTTGGTCTTCTTATAGACTTAAGCTATAAATACTTGAAACACTTTATTAGTATACTTTTTAACCAATATGTTAAAATGAATCCTGAAACAGATCAGCTATATAATAAAGTTTGCTTTAGCACTACTGAAATCTAATTTCCCTTCATCTCAAGGGAGAGCATTTTATATTATAAATATGAAACCTAATGTATTCAGAGATCACCAAATATTCCATAATGCCAGAGTATGTTTTCAGTTTTCAGTTTAGAATTATGCATTGTATTTTTAAAGACACAGTATTTGTACATTCTGTATAGGTAAATCTACCCTGATTAAATCGTATTCAAGTTTAGTAGGCTTATCTAACAGGCAAATGATGAGACCTACGGAACCCAAATTGTAATGAGGAGCAAAAGTATCCCTGAAGATTTCCTACTATATATAACCCTGCAATTATAAACATTATGCCAAGTTCTACTGAAATATAAATAATACATTAAGTGTGGGATAAATTATACACCAACATAATGCAAACATACTTCTGAAACAACATGACATTGAATATGTATTAAATACAGCAAGCATTCATAAAAACAATAACTCCTGTAAACGGCAAGCTGAAATGATTACATTTTCATGTAGAGTAAATGAGTTACAGAAATTATCACACTTACATTTTTGCTGATACTACAAACTGTTTATGCATAAACTGGAGGGATTATATTAAAGCTTGATGCTAACTTGGATCCTAATTTGACATTAGTGAGAATAATATCAGAGATGAAAGTATAATAAATTGTATTGCTTCTATCCCAGAGAAGGAAATAATTTAATATCATTTTTGTTTAATGCATCTAGCCAATGCATTACTATTTTGCCAAGTCTCTCATATATACTGTTTTAAACCACTTGCAAGTGACTAGTGGATTACCAAATTATATCAAGGGAACTCATTGCAAATGCTACTTAAAAATCATATTTTCTGATATTTTTAGAGAGGGTGCAGGGTAAGGGTAAGAAAATAGATATTGAAAAACAGTGTGAAACAAGAAAGAAGAAATATCCTTCATCAGGATAAATGGAATCTTGATTGGTCCTACAAAGGGTGCTTGTCAGTACTTTAAGGGCAGTGACAAACTGCTTCTCTCGCTGCAAGTGGTGTGTCTAGGTAATACAGAACACTCTGTAAGCACTCATTCTTTAATTAATATGTTCTTTTCAAATGGAAGTTGGACGAAGATGCTGCTGTACTGTGGATGGGGAAGGAGGATCCTATTGGTGCCACCCCTTCATGAAACAGCTTTGTGGGGGTACTGTAACACTAAGGCAGCTCCAAGGCACTGTGAGGGTAGTGTGACAATTTGGCAAGTCTTTGGGGCGTATATACACAGAAGGACCTTAATAATTCAAATCAGTGTTAAACACTGCAGTAGATGGTGCTAGGAAATAATGTGGTGCTTCTAAGAAGCCACGTGTACTGTACTAACCTGCATACAGGTTTTTTTTCCATTTTTGTCACAAAATACCAGCTTTCCAATTGTCTTCATATACTTAAAACTGGCTTAAAGCCATTGCCAGCTGTATGGCAACCCATATGCCTATGAGGAAGAAAATCTTTTTTTTTTTGTCTATTCACTGACTGCAAGGAATAGATGCATAGATGCTGTGCAGCAAAACAAAACGGGACCAAGGAGGGGCGAGAGAGAGACGGAGGTGAACGCTGCAGACAACATGCCAGTCCCGATGTAGAGACCCGCTAACTTCAAGACTCTAAAATACGCCGCTACAACCCCCTACTAAGGAGGAATAATTTTCACTATTGAGCGCATGTTCCCACCTCACTCCGGGAGACACGTACCTTGCATGGTCTAGCCCAGTGGGGAACAGCAAGAGGAGAATGGAATACTGAGTAGACCTGAGAGAACCAGCGATGGGGGAATCCTACTCATAGGAATACAGGTGCTCCCTACCGTATAAACGAGCGGTATACATTCTACCCTGGTGGGAAGATAGTGGGTAAGCTGGAGGAGCTCTCAAAGAACCCCGGTAAGAATGTTCCACATTTCTTCTTAAACTCATTGGGTAAAAGGAGCGGTATTGCTAGGCTTGTCCCCAGTAAAAGAGGCTAGATCCGTAATGTAAATCTGCATCAAACCTGAGGATTTCATTCCTTAATTTATGTTGAGGAACTAACCCTATAAAAGAGACCCCCCGTAAACCTGTTAGGAATAAGGCTATAGGGATTCAAATATAATGGCATCAAAAAAAGCAGAAGGTAAATCCCAGAAGAAAAGGGAAGACAAAATGGACAAAAGGAGGGAGAAAGATAAGGACAAGAAACTTGCATCTATATTTTCCCCCATGTCTAAATCTATAACTGTAGAAACACAAGATATTGCTGAAAGCTCCCTAATCCAGGTGGAAACTGATTGCCTGAAACCCCAGATGGATACATCAGGGGATTCTGAGCCTCAGGAATCCACCTTTGACTCATTAAAAAGTTATCTGGATAAACATTTTGCTCGAATCCATGAGGAAATGGCAAATAATACAAAGGAAATCACAGAGGAAGTAAAACGACTAGAGCAAAAAATAGAGCAAAGTGAGTCTAAACTGGAGGAATTACAGCAAGATCAAAAAAAAAACAGACGACACTATACAGCGTTTAACAAAAAGAATCAAAAACTTAGAAGAAAATGTACAAAATATGGAAGACAGAGATAGAAGGATTAATCTCCGATTTAGAGGGGTCCCAGAGGAGATTACTCAGTATAAATTGGATGAGTACTTTAGAGATCTATGCAATACCCTGGAACTGGGCCCTCAATGTCAAGACCTTTGCTTTGAACGAATTCATAGAATTCCAAGACCAAGGGGAATCTCTGAATCCATTCCAAGAGATGTAATAATCAGATTTCACTCATATAGAATGAGGGAGGGAATAGTTCGGGCTTTTAGGGAGACTTCGGAGCTACCAAGGAAGTTTCAGCATATAAAATGTTTCCCAGATCTGTCCAGGGGTACACGTTTAACCAGGAAAACGTATCAAGAAGTTACAAAAATTCTAAGGGAAAAGAGCATTAAGTACAAGTGGGGCTTCCCAGTAAAATTAATAATAATACATGAGAATTCCTCGGTGGCTTTCGACTCCCCTGAGGGAGCTATGGATTGGATTCGGAGCAAGGTTACAGGGGATTGGTCTGTTTCTACATCTACATAGGTTATTTAATACAAAGATGTAAAAGCCTCTCCCCCCCTTTCCCTTTTTTTTTTTTTTTTCCACACACACTCACATTACAATTACATTACACTAGCCACTACTCAATAGTTATCAATATCGATATTATCTACACTGTCACCATTTTAATTAGTTTAGGGAATCTTTTTTTTTTTTTTTCCCTTTCTCACTCGCTTTCACACACACTCACATCACAATTACATTACACTAGCCACCACTTAATAGTTATCGATATTGATATTATCTACACTGTCACCATTTTAATCAGTTTAGGGAATCCCTTTTTTTTTTTTTTTTTTTTTTTCTTTCCCTCTCTCACTCGCTTTCACACACACTCACATCACAATTACATTACACTAGCCACTACTTAATAGTTATCGATATTGATATTATCTACACTGTCACCATTTCAATTAGTTTAGGGAATCCCTTTTTTTTTTTTTTCTCTCTCTCACTTGCTTTCACACACACTCATATCACAATCACATTACACTAGGCATTACTCAATTGATATTGGAATATTTACACTCTCACCACATTTTGATTGGTTTTTTTTTTTTTTTCTCTTCTTTTGTCCTTTGGGGGAAGGAGGAAAGGTCAATGGAGGATAGATAATGCCATACCAAATGAAGATGTCGTAAACAGAGGATGGCAGAGAGGGGGAAATGGGAATAGTGGGAGAAAGGGGGAAAAGAAACAGGGTTATAGCGGCAGTGAGAAATGATTTTTCAGCTGGGTATCGGGAAGGGATAAGATTGAAGATTAAATCACCCCTGTATCTCTCTAGTGAGCTCTATGGATAGAGCAATATGGTGTTCGAGGGTAAAGTGGGGAAGGACACAGAGGAAAGAGAAGCGCAGGGCGGGGCCCAGCAAATTCTCAACCGGGGGTGCGGGACCCACCGGAGAAAGAATAGTATTTCGATAATTATAGGGAATACTTTTATGTTGTTTGTTGTTTTTATGTCTGTCTGGCGACCATGGGGGGTGAGGGAGGAAGGAGAGGAGGGATGAGGGGGATTAAGATTGTATCATTGAATACCCAGGGCCTTAACACAAACTACAAAAGATCTGTTCTCATTAAGATGCTCCGAGAGGAAAAAATAAATGTGGCTCTGCTGCAGGAAACGCATTGGAGGAAGGGGGATGGGATTGACTTTATAAAAAATAGATACCCATTAGTCATTTCGGCAAATTTAGAGGGGAAAAAAAAACGTGGTGTGACAATTTGTTTTAGTCTAGATCTGGAGGTGGAGATCATTCACCAGGAAGTGGATGAGGAGGCACGTTACATAATCCTGGTATGTAGGATGGAGGGAACCATCTATACCTTGGTGAATCTTTATGCCCCCAATACTCTCCAGATGCGTTTCTGGAGTAAGTTGCTTAGGAAATTAGATAAGATAAAACAAGGGATCGTGATTTGTGCTGGAGATTTCAATTGTATATTAAATGTGGAATTAGACAAAAAGAATCAGAGAGGGAAACAAGTAGATAAAAGATTGAAATATTTAGCATCTCAATTCCAAAAACTAAACGAGAAGTCGGGCCTTTCGGATATATGGAGACTATTTCATCCAGAAGAGAGGGGATATACATGTTATTCGGGAGCTTTTTGCTCTTATTCAAGAATTGATATGGTCTTGGGAGGCCTACAACTTATAAATAGAGTACATAAAATTGAAATAAAAGACACTTTATGGTCAGATCATAATAGTATAGTATTGACCCTGAAGGATAATAATTTAAAAGGGCACCCCCTGACATGGCGAATAAAAGAACATATACTAAATAAGAAAACGAGAGTTTGAGGGGCGTGGCCAGCAAGCCGAATGGAGTAGACGCATCTCGCTAGAGCTCCCGCCACTAAACTCCTTTATCAACGACTGTGGACACAGATATACCTCAAAAAGACATGGGAAAGAACGGGAAAAAACAGCCCCCACCTCCGGGGTCAACTAGAAAACCCAAACTCCCTGCAGGTAATACGTTATCAACTTACCTTATCCCGGCGAAAACCGCGACACAGCATCCCGCCAAGATGGCGACGGAAGAGCGGGAACCCACCTCTGATTCTGACTCCGACTCCTCTACCTCTATTCAACCTGGAGACAGAGGTGAGAATGAAACTATGGTGGCGATGGGAATAAGCGACCTCAAAAACGACTTGCAGTTCTTTACCAATGAACTCAAGAAAGACTTTAACACAGCGGTCGACCAAATAAGAGAAGCCATCCGCAGTGAGCTCTCAGAGTTGAAAAGTGAGTTGAAAGACCACAATACCAGGATATCAACCGTGGAAGGAGAAGTCCAAGCCATAAGGGTAACGGTCTCCTCACTATCGCAACAACTCAAAGCCCAACGATCCCTGACCACACAACTGTCACATCAACTACTAGATGTAGACAACAGGGGCCGCAGACAGAACCTGAGGATACGCGGGGTCCCTGAAACACAGGGAAAAGAAGACGTATTACAAACCACACTAAACATTTTTCATATGATCCTCGGAAGTGAAAATCAGACCAACATACTGATTGACCGAGCTCACAGAGCTCTCAGGCCAAAAACGACTGGACCTGGCGCCCCAAGAGATATTATAACCAGGCTTCATTCTTACACCACAAAAGAATCCATACTCAGGGAAGCAAGAAAACAGAAGCAGATCCAATTCAACGGTGCAGACATTATGATACTCCCAGACATCGCCTGGGGTACATTGCAACTCCGAAAGCACCTTCGACCGATGACAGACCTCCTGAGAGAAAATAACATACAATTCAGATGGGGATTCCCACTATCTATATCAGTGAGACGAGATGGTGCGTTAATCCACCTTCACCACCCAGACGATCTAGAACAATTCTGTACGGCCCTGAACCTGCAAGCCCCGAAAATGGAGGACTGGACGAACTACGCACTGGGATATGCCAACAACATACACAATGGATGGATACCCCGTCCGCAGAGAAAACGCCGCCGTCGCCTACCTATAGGATCCCGGGACCACCCACACCACGAGGAGGAACGAGAAGAACCCCCAATATGACTCAATAACTGAACAATGCACCCCACCGGTGCCGGACTATGCCCTTCGAACCCCTGTTCGAATAATCCCACCAGAGATTTGACCTTAAGACTTCGAACCAAACTAGTAGACCGCGAAACCACGTTCCAACCATCTTGACTATGCGCTCTTTACTATGAGAACTACGGCAAGACTCTTTCCACACACGGGACCCTCAGATCCTCTAAAGGACCGTCGCGGCAGATGAAGAGCCAACAACCAGTCCCTAAGGACTTGAACATCCAGCTTTTTGCACCCCCAGGACATGGTCCGACCCGGTGGCAACTACTATAACTGATTTAACTGTTTAATAAGTTACTGTTGATGTTACTATTACTACAATTTAATCTACCCATTTCTGTGGTCCACAACCACGACATACACCACCCAAGTTAATGCATAGAGGTGGCGGGAGATAGCAACCATGCGGATTGCACCCCACTTGATGGCCACTCACACCCCTTTAAAGCTTTATGTCCATGTACATCAGGGAGCTCCTCACCCGGTGTCCCACCGAGTGATCCGACCTCCCTTAGACATACTAGCTCTATCCCTATATGAGAGGGCACAGCTGCCCACAATGTTGCTGAACACTTCTAAGCAACGCCACCTTAACCCCACCTTACCTACCCCCCTCACACGCTCCCCCCTCACCCCCATAGGAACAGGACACATCCAACACGAATGCATACATTCCGACCTAGTACTCATCCCATGGTTTCATAAAACACACACAACTGATCATGATGGCAAACCACCTTAAAGACCGTAAACCACATCTCAAATTCCTAACCATTAACGCGAAAGGCTTGAATTCTCCAATGAAGAGAGCCCACTTATTTAGGGAATTGAGATCTGGAAAAGCAGATGTGGGCTTTGTCCAGGAGACTCATTTTTGTCGCAATAAAGTGCCACATTGTTTTGATTATACATATACCAAGGCCTTCTATTCACATTCCCCATTTAACAAATCCAAAGGTGTAGCAATTTTCCTATCTAAACACTTCCCCTTCAATGTCACAGATAAATGGTCTGATAACGATGGTAGGGCATTGTTTGTTAAAGGTACTCTAGGCGGTGACAAGATAACACTTGCATCCATCTATGTTCCCAATGTTAACCAACATTTTTTTCTCCGCTCTATCCTTAAAGAATTAGACAATTTCGCAGAAGGCATGGTGATATTAGGGGGAGACCTTAATCTGGCTCTGAATCCTGAACTTGACTCCTCGACCAAGACGTCTCCAGTCCAAAAGCACAAACTGAAACAGGTACAAAAGGCATTACACCACTCACAACTGGCAGATGGATGGAGAATAGTACATCCCCTAACCAGAGATTACACATTTTACTCACACCCGCATCACAAATATACAAGACTAGATTACATTTTTATATCCCACAGACACCTTAATCTTTTACACAATTCTGACATCTCAAACATTACATGGAGTGACCACGCTCCAGTTTCACTCACAATTACTCACCCATCTCTATGCACGAAACCCCACAACTGGAGAATTAATGAGTCCCTACTCCGTGACCCAACCCATGTAGAAGCCCTAAAAGACACCCTGACACACTATTTCGAGGAAAATATGACACCTGACGTCTCACCTCAGATAATTTGGGAAGCGCATAAGGCGGTTATACGGGGCCACTTCATTAAGATCGGGGCATACCTCAAGAAATTACACACCCGCACATTAACCTCCTTACTTCACCAAATTCACCATCTGGAAACCCAACACAAATCCTCCATGTCCCCCACCACTTATATCGAACTGACCAAGCTAAGAATGGAACTGAATTCGCTATGCAACACACAGACTCTGACGACTGCCAGAAAACTTAAAACCTCTTCTCTCTTATACAGAAATAAACCAGGCAAACATTTGGCCAAAGCTCTCAGACAAAAACATATGGCCACTTTCATACCAAACATTAAAGATACCCATGGCAAGACCAAACATTCCACACCAGATATCGCAAAGGTCTTCCAAGAATACTATTCAGGCCTATACAACATCAAACAACCAGGAGGATCACCCCTCCATCCCTCGACCTACCAGAAAATTAGGACCTACTTAGATAAACACATACACAAGGAGATTCCAACACATATGACACAGATACTAGAAGCCCCAATCACTGAGGGGGAACTATCAGAAGCTCTTAAAAGCACCCCTGTTGGAAAAAGCCCAGGTCCAGACGGATTAACTACACTATATTACAAAGTCTTTAAAGACATCCTCCTAAAACCTTTAGTCAAAGTCTGCAACGCTTTAGCCTCCGGAGAAACCCTCCCAACCCAGTCACAAGAAGCACACATCACTTTAATTCACAAACCAGGAAGGGACCCAGGACTATGTAGCAACTACAGACCAATTTCTTTACTAAACGTCGACGTTAAATTACTGGCAAAAGTACTGAGCTCCAGACTAAACCAGGCCCTCCCCCATCTCATACATAGAGATCAGGTTGGATTTGTACCTCACAGAGAGGCCAGGGACAACACAGTGAGGACAATAAATCTCATACACCACGCGACCGCACAGGGCATTCCCCTGATTCTCTTGTCCACCGATGCGGAAAAAGCCTTTGACAGGGTGAGTTGGGATTTCCTAAGAGCTGTCCTGAGAAAGGTGGGGGTCGGAGACACCATGTTCAATTTAATAGGTGCCCTATACCACGCCCCGACGGCACGGATACGGGTAAATGGCGCTCTATCAGACCAGCTCACCCTGTCAAATGGCACGCGTCAGGGATGCCCTCTCTCCCCACTTCTATTTGTCCTCACGTTAGAACCTCTCCTAAATGCCATACGACACAACCCCTCTATACATGGACTCACCATAGGCCCACACACACACAAAATAGCTGCTTTCGCAGACGACGTACTACTAACAGTCACACAGCCCAATATATCACTACCTAACATTCTAAAGGAGTTCCAGACCTATAGTGAACTATCCTACTTCAAACTAAACACGACCAAATCCGAGGCCCTGAATATATCCGTCCCCCAACAAGACATTCTTACCCTTCACCAATCCTTTAAGTTTAAATGGGTACCTACCAAACTCAAATATCTGGGGATCTTTCTCACAACGCAACTAGGCTCACTACTCAACCTCAACCACCAGGCGCTGCTGCGCAATATTAAAGAGGACCTACACAAATGGTCATCCAGACATATCTCATGGTTCGGCAGAGTAGCGACAATCAAAATGAATATCCTACCCAGACTTCTATATTTAATACAGACGCTCCCCATAGCAATCACCAAGCAATTTTTTAAAGATTTAAAATCTATGATCACCAGATTTATATGGAATTCCAAAACACCACGCCTAAAGTATGATTATCTGATTAGACCCAAGAACAAAGGCGGACTAGGGCTGCCGGACGTTGAATTGTACTACCAAGCCACGATCTTAGCCAGAGTTGTCGAGTGGACCCGTCCTGCACATAAACTATGGGTCTCGGTAGAGCACAACTCCCTAATAGTACCTATTCCAATAGCAGGATGGGTAGCACCTAAACAAACCATAACCTATGACGAACAACATCCTACTATCCCTTCCACCCTGACAGTATGGAAAGGGTTATCAATCAAACGAGGTCTTCTTAGCATCCCATCACCTCTTATTTCCCTCTCCCACAACACGGATTTTCTCCCAGGATATTCTGGAAAAGCACTTGAACCCTTATTACCAACACCCACACCGTTCCCTAGACTAGGACATTTCCTAAATGATGACAAATCCCTTAAATCGCGGGCAGAATTACAAACCCCCAACCAACCACCCATCCCTATATGGACTTACACTCAATTACATCACTACTTCCACACTTTACCCCCTCATGAGGAGGGTGATAGAACTGTAACCACCTTCGAATCCCTGTGCCTATCCAGAGATACCCCTACAAGACTGATCTCATCCATCCAATCTATCCTCACAAACATGCTTCCCAATACTAAACCGCACTTTATAAAATATTGGGAAAACGACTGTGGAATCATCTTCACCGAACAGCAGTGGGAAAAGATGGCAATATTAACTCACAAATGCTCCCCCTCTGTCAGAACACAAGAAAACGCATACAAACTCCTGACCCGATGGTACAAAGTCCCTTCGACTTTACACCAGATATTCCCTAACACACCTGACGTATGCTGGCGTTGTAACGCTCATAGGGGTACATTCTTACACATATGGTGGGAATGCCCATCAATAAAACAATTCTGGTCTACGATAGCCCACATAATTGATACAAACTCAGACCTACAAATCCCATTCACACCCCAAGCATTTCTCCTACACCACAACGCTCATTCCATTACTACTTATAAGCGCTCACTTACTATTAAGCTACTCAACGCAGCTAAAACGGTGATACCCAAATTTTGGAAAAGCAAATACACTCCTACAATAAGAGACTGGATCGACTCGGTCGAGGAGTTGAGGAAGATGGAAGAGCTATTAACAGGAACGTCAGATAAAGGGCTTGAAAATATCCACCACTGGCTCCCCTGGCTCCAGTTTGTGGAATCAGAAGAATGTAAATCACATATAGATAGATAGATAGAAATGAGTAATCAGGACCCACCTGGACCTAAGCTAAGACATATACCGATAATACAGCGTTGAAGCCAACACAAGCTACATTACACCTAAAAATTTAAAGGCGACGCAGTAGCTTAATGAATATAATACACCCGATAATTATTGACAGGCGAGAAGCAGAAGGAGGAATCTATCTCACACCTCTCCTAACCAGATGAAGCATAACCTTCACTAATTAGCATAACCATGCATAATTATTTTGTATACTCTGACTGTAAATGTAAGGATGTAACACTGTTATCTGACTGTATTGAAACCTGTTACATGTGTCCCCACCCCAATCCCCCTCCCCACCCCGGACCCCTCACCCCTCCTATCATATCGATTGTTAAAAACAGTTCTCTGAACTGTGAAATTAATAAAAATATTTCAAACAAAAAAAAAAAAAAGAAAACGAATTTACAAAAGCTTGAAAAAATGATAGATGTCTTCTTTAAGGAAAATTATACAGAAGAGGTAGAAGACTCCACAGTGTGGTGTGCTTTTAAAGCCACAATGCGGGGCTACCTCATAAAAATCGAAGTGGAAGAACGTAAGAAGAAAGGGGAAGGGCTGTCACAACTATATATAAAGTATTATGAAATAGTCAAGCAAAACAAATTATCACCAACTAGAGAGAATACCAAGCTTATTAGTGATATAAAAGGAAAAATAAAAGATCTTCAGATGGAAGAAATAAATAAAAATTTGGAGTATTTAAAAGCTTCCTATTATTACAAAGGAAATAAGGCAAATAAACTGCTTACAAATAAGGTTAAAGGGAAACAGATTAAGAAACGTATAAATAGTATTAAATACAATAACGAAGTAAAGATGACACCGGAAGAGATAGGGTTAGCTTTTAATGATTTTTATGGGAAATTATATAATTTACCAAAACAACATCTAGAAGATCAAATAGATAACTTCCTTTCGGTCACTAACCTACCAAAGATTACAGAACTGCAAAGGACACAGCTGAATGTTCCATTCTTGGAGAAAGAGGTAGGAGAAGCGATTGCAAGATTGAAACAAAATAAAGCCCCGGGCCCTGATGGCTTCGGGAATACTTTTTATAGAGCAATGAGAAGTAATCTGATAACCCCCCTGACTCGGACATTTAATAGCTGTATTAATAAGTCTAAAATTCCAGAAGAAATGCTCAGAGCGAACATAGCTCCAATATATAAACAGGGAAAGGATGCCCAGAATGTAACAAATTATCGTCCGATTGCTTTACTAAATGTAGACTTAAAAATATACTCGTCAATCTTGGCTCGTAGACTATCAGGGATGATGTCAAGTCTGATACATAGAGATCAGACTGGTTTCATTATGGGCAGGACCTCAGAAGATAATTTGAGGAAAGTTATAGATATTCTGGACTCGGCTCAGGAGACAAGGACCCCCATCCTGCTGCTATCTTTAGATGCAGAGAAAGCATTTGATAGAGTAGGATGGGGGTATATGGAAAAAAGTCTAAGAGCTTTCGGATTTATGGGAAGATTCTTGGAAGCAGTTATGCTGCTCTATACTAACCCCTCAGCTAGAACGATAGGGCCGGGAATTTCCTCGAACTGGTTCCGTATATCCAACGGAACGAGGCAGGGATGCCCTTTGTCCCCCCTCCTCTATGCCCTAGCCTTGGAGCCATTAGCAAAGAGAATAAGAGATGACCAGGCAATAAAGGGCTGCCGTAGGGAGAATATAGAGCAAAAAATAAGCTTATATGCGGACGATCTACTTTTGACGTTAGAAGACCCTGATAACTCACTGGAATCGGTTCTCCGCTTAATTGAGGAATATAGCGAAATCTCTAATTATAAACTGAATATCAACAAAACGGTTGCTATGGCGATTGGGATAGAGGTGGGGGAACTTGGGTATCTGGAAAAAAAATATGACTTCATTTGGTCCCATGGGGAAATAGAATATTTGGGAATAAAGTTATGTCCCGACCCAGGTAAAATAATAGAAACTAATTTTCTACCTTTAATTAGAGATATGAATAGTACCCTTAAGAGATTGAAATATAGTGAAATATCATGGATGGGACGCATCAACACCATTAAGGCTTACATATTACCTAAATGGTTATACTTATTTAGACTAATACCCCTAATGATTCCAATATATTGGCTTAAAATGGTACAAAGGGCATTTTCAAATTTTGTATGGCAAGGTAGAAGGCCCAGGATGTCTTTAGAGGTTCTGGGAAGAACTAAATTGAAGGGGGGAGTTGCTATGCCTATTATCTTGGACTACTATAGGGCAAATATGCTGAGACACATAGTGAATACACAATCCGAGGAGAAGATACAGGAAGGATGGTATCAACTAGAATCAAAACTAATTAAGGGAAAAGACCTGACAACCCTGATATGGGCTACAAATGCCAACCTACAGGTAAAAACATGCTTGGTATTAAAGAATCTAGTCAAAGAGTGGGATAACTTAAGATCCAGAAAAGGCTTCAAAAATAAAGTTATAGATGAAGCCTCATTAAAAGTGCTCGAAACCGAAATAAAGTATTTTGATCTGACCGAATGGAAGCAAGGAGGAATTATTAAAATAGGAGATCTTTATGAGGGAGATAAGATAAAGACGTTCACCCAATTGCAACAACAAGCAGGGATCTCAAACAAACAGACTTTTAACTACCTTAGAATTAAAGGTTTCCTTAACAGTAAAAGAATTAAAACATCAACAGAAATTGGGAGGATATTAAATCTACTGTTTATAAAAGACGGCAAAGTAAGGAGGTTGAGAGATTGCTTGGCACTGATACAACTCTCGGAACATCCGAAAGAAATATCGGCCCTGAAACATTGGAGAAATGATTTAGGGAAAGATATAACAACAAGGGAATGGAGTCAAGCGATAGGTAATATCAACAGCTCAATCCATTGTTTGTCTTTAACTGAAACATATTATAGGATGCTGAACAGATTGTATTTGGTGCCAAGTAAAATGGCAAAGATGTACTTAAACGCCTCCCCGATTTGCTGGAGATGCGGAAAAAAACAGGGTAATTACCTACACATTTGGTGGCAATGTGAACTAATCTGCCCACTATGGCAGGAGATAAGATATAAAATCCAACGTTTAACTGGTATTCTTTTGGATTTAGATCCTGCCACACTTCTCCTATGTATGAATTGGCCAGTTATGACTAAAATACAGAGAACAATAATTATCCACATAATACTAAGTACATTAACAGCTATAGCCAGAAACTGGAGGTCTAGTCTCCATGTATCTTGGGCAACGATTCTCCCCCAATTGACATTCCAATGGAAGATGGAAAGGTGCAGATTAAAACAACTAAAAGAACTTAAAAAGGATGTCATTGAGTGGGATATATGGATAGAGAAGTTGAGGTCCAGGGAAATTATGGAAATTAGATACGCTAACTGATGATTCAAGAACACCCTCCCCCCCCCCCCCCAAGAGTGTCGCCTTCTTTGTTTGTTTATTGTCGTCCAATTTGTACATAAGCTGGAAGCCTAAATACTAACCCAAGGACGTATGAGGATGTAAATAAAATAAGGAGAAATAAGATATAAAGAAAGCTTAAGATAAAAGGGAAGCCTTAAGATATACCTGCTTTAGAGACCCCCAGGGTAAGTTATACTCGTGATACATATATATATAGATAAAATGAAGTTAAAGTTACCAACCCTGGGAAGATTTATAGACATAATTTGAAATCAGTAAAGGTGAACCTTTGGAAAAGTATAAAATAGATCTGGTAGGCAGCTTGTCTCTTGATCACAATCTCCTATATAAGTAGGTAACTACAAAATATTATAAATACCGATGTAAATATAAGGGGTTAGTATATGATATACCTTTGTTAGATATGAAAATGTTTAGCTTCTGTATTATAAGTTGAACCATGATGAGTGTATCACAAAAGCGGCTTGGATCTGCAACCGAAGAGACCTCTGAGTTCAAGGAAAAAAACAAAAAAAAAAAAAAAAAAACGGGACCATAAGAGAAAGGTGGTGCACACAGATTGCAGTTAACAGTAGTACAATCTCTGTGTACTCCAATGTTTCTCTGCGACTTCCAGGTTGCTGTGTCATGGTTTGTACTAGTGAAATCCATTTATTTAAAAAAGATTCTCATGTGTTAGCTTAGAATTGCTCTGAAAAAGTCACGATTCCAGGTGCAAAAAGTGTCAGTATACGTAGAAAAAATGGGCAAGTACTGTTATTAATATGATAACAATGATCAGAGCTGTTTTTACTCTCGCAACGTAAGCATTTGCACCTCTGTAATAATTTTTCCTAAATATGTGCACTCACAATCATTGGCAGATATCAAAACATCTCTGTTAATCATCATTGTTAATGTTTATACAGTGAATCCAGATGCTAAAAAATAATCTACATATATTGTTATTATAATTGTAAGCAAATGTATACAGTAGAACAATACATTTTAAATGTTTCTGTGGAGCACATAACTTGTAGATTGATGTGCAAATTATAGGTTTCCCATTTTAAAAAGGCTAATTCCATATCAGGCAACAATGTGATGTCATAAACAGAAGACACCACAGATAGTTTTGAAACATATTTTTCTTCTTGCATTTGCTTACATTTAAGATGTATAGGTTTAATTGAATTATAATGAATATAGGCACTGATTTTGTATTCCAGTTCCCTTAAAACTAAACTAAGTAAAACTAAAACTACTTATGTATATATATATATATATATATATATATATATATATATATATATATATAGGAGAAAAAAAAGGAAGCAAAAACGGTTTGCGGAAGGAGCTCACAATCAAAGCAGGTATGTGAAAATAAGCCAGAGTTTAATGCTTAAGTAAAACAGGCTAGTACAAAAAAGAAAATGAACCACACAGTGAGAAAGACGCCTTACGCGTTTCGTGCTTCAAAAGCACTTAATCATATATATATATAAATAATATATATATATAGATAATAAATATAACAAACTTTTGCAGAACTATATTGAGTGACTAATCAATTTAAACAGAATGTATCCAAGTGATTAAACCAATGAGGTAGAGAAGTGAATCTAATAAGTCTTATTGAGCTTGCATTGTTGAACTAAGGTAAGCCTTTGCTGTCATAATAGCTTGCCTGGCTGGAATCTATTGTCACAAGACTACAGTGGTGTAGCTGTACTATGTTACCAGTGGAGCAGTTAAGAAAGCAAATGTATTAGACAAGGCACACATTCATGAGGAAATGATTAATGTGACCGTGCTCCATACGAACAGCTCAATGATCACTGACGAGGATTAATACCATTGTTCTTTGTCAACTCCAGAAGCCATTACAGATATCATGCCGAGGAGATAATAAAGACATATTTGACTCAAAGGATAAAAAAAAATTCATATACTGTAGTTTACCTCCAAAAAACCCTCCTTTTGGTGTTTATAGTTACCCTTTAGTATAAGTTAGAGACTTTAAATCTGTGTCTTGTTTTTTTTCCCAGTAACATTTTAAAAATATCAAATTTAACCCCTTGAGGACACAACTATTTTTAGAATGATGTACAGTTTAGGACACAGGCTTCTTTTACACCGTGTTTGTGTTTAGCTATAATTCACCCCCCTCATTTAGTGTGCCCACACAAATTACCGTATATTTTCGGGCAGACTATATGGTGCGTATAATCCATTTGTTACACTGTACGTTTTTACTATTTTATTATTAAGCAATTTTTTCATATGTTTTTCTATGGTCATTTAGACAACACTGATTTTTGTGGTCTCAAATGTGTACTTTAGAACTCATATGTTTTATTTATTTTTGTCTTTGTATCTGTGACATCCAATTATATTCTTTATTTATATGTTATATTTATTATCTTATTAAATATTATTTGTTATACTACTATTTATTGATTTGTTTGTGGTTCTAAGTTTTCAATTTTTTTTTTCTCTAATACTATGAAAGGCCCAAAGGATGTCCGAGAGATGTCATCACGAAAATGGTCTCGGACTCTGCTAAAGTCAGTTATCTGGCGTCTGTGAGAAAACTGAAAAATGGCCACTACGAAGATGCAGATCTCCAGTTCTTTGGAGATTTATCGCCCACAATGATACAGTGGAGACGATCTATGTCCCAACTGACGACACGTCTGATTAAGTACAGAATTGACTACAGTCAATGACTGCGCTCAAGGACAACAAACAACTTACGATTAAGGACCCTGAAGATATACCAAAGTTTCTGATTTCTCTGAATATCCAGCTGTTGCCATGTGACTCTGATGGTACAGACGTGATCCCTGCTCTTGAATAATGAATCTGAAGTGAATTTTGGGATCCTGCCTGGAAGATCTTCCACCATCTTGAACAGTTGTTGAGGAATTTGTCCAGAGGTGCCTTCTTTCAGAAGTCCCTGTGAACACTTTCTTACTTCTTTGTATGAATTAGACTGCTCCTGACCCATTGTTTATACCCCATTGTTAGTTGAACTGCAGCTGGATAAGTGGCAAATCAAGAAGCACTTTTTGACAGCCATAAGATGTGGCCATCAGCCCCATCCTTCTGTACAGTTCTCTCTTGACCTGCCAGCATTCCCTCTCTTGGGTTGCTTCTTTTCCCCGACTTATTCTTCCCTCTTTGCTTTATTTTTTCTTTCTTTCTCCTTTTTACCTATGCAGGATTGATGGCCTGATTATGTATCAGCCCCTGAGTATGGGCTGTTTTACTATTAGCCATCATTTTTCAATTCTGTTCTGTAAGTGCCGAGTATCCATACAATATTTTATGTTACTCAGCTAGTCCTGGCACGAATTTTATGGTATCCCCGTTCACACAGTTTGGCATCACACATTAGTGGCCTTGACCAGACCAGACGAGACCAGCCTTTAATGCCATTAATAGTGTAGAAACTGCAGTTTGTCCCCAGTTTGTAAGATTCTACCTCACTATGTATGGCATTTTCATTTTGGTTAGTTCCCAGGCCCTATCTGATACAAATGTTGATATTTCAATGTTTCTTTATTTGTCTCCTTTAATAGCAGTCTGTTACAGTCAGACGTGATACGCATTTACACCCTTTTATATGATGTATACCTGTTTTATTACTGTTTTAGTACAACAAAAATGAGCACTATTGGTTGGTAATTCGTAATCATACATTTGAAATAAACAATAATTTGCCTTAAAAAAAATCTGCTAAATATGTTTTAACATTAGTCCTGAGTTTAGAAATGCCCAATGTATACATGTTTTTCTGCTGTCTTTTGCAAGTTATAGGGCAATAACTAAAACTGGCATTTTTTTCTAACCACAACCCTAATCATAACACAACACAAATTTAACTAGAGCTCTGACTCTAGTGCCTCACCATAACTCTAAATTGTAGCCTTTTTTTCTCTTGCTGTTGCTGAGAGCCTCTAGAGCAGTGCTAGAGTTAGGGTAAGAATTGAGGCTAGTGCTTAGGTTAGAATTAGGGTTAGGATTCAGTATAGTGTCAGGGTTGGAGTCAAAAGTTCACTGTAGGAGAAAACTGTTGGTAAACATTTAAACAGTACTTTCAGTTATTGCACTATAATTTGAAAACAATATAGAAAAACATGTTAACATGCATTTTTCTAAACTTAAGACAAATATTAGAACCACCATAGATGGGGTATTTTTTACCGGTTGTAATTGTATCAATATTTTTTCAGGTCCATTTTTTTTTTTCAATTTCTCACCAAATAATATGATTTTTTCCCCACACAAATTATATGATATGATGAAAATAATGGTATGTTATGAAATCACTTTTTATCCCTATAAAACCAATATGTAATATGTGTGGGTATATTAAATGAGAAAGAGGAAAATTAGAGCTAAACACAAACACTGCAGAAGTGTTAAAACAGTCATTGTCATGAAGGGTACAACATTTTCAAAACAGTCCAGTCACTAAGGGACATTTATTTGGCAAACACACTAATACATCTAGGGTTATGGTTAGAGTTACAAATGAGTTAGGATTATAATCAGGGATAGTGCTTGGGTTAGATTTATGGTCAGGATTAGATATAGTGTTAGGGTTGGGGTCAAATTCAAACAAGAATTTAGCTGTTGAAAAGGAGCCCATGACTCGTTTTAGATTGTACAGTTAACCTTGGGATAGCCTTCACCAAATCCAAGACAAGTAGATACAACTGCTTCTAACTTATTTTGTATAGCCCATATCAAATTAACATCCCACCATTACACAAAAGCTAAAAGGTAGCTAATCACACTTCCTGCAATAAGTATTACATTTATTTTGCACTAGATAATTTCAAGAAAGTAGGCTACTCTTAATGTTTGTGCATTTCTGCATACATACATAGACACACACTGAGGGAAGGATTTTGGTTTTGTAAAGCTAAGACCATATACATTGTTTTCTTTAAAAGGATTCTGATTATATATATGCCGTCTTAAAATACACGCTGTAATGAAAGAACAATGAACAAATAAAACCTAATTTCACTAGGTTTAATTAAACAGAAAGAGGATTGTTTCCTGATAAATGTTATTTAAACCAGTCTATGTTTGTCCCAGTTTGGTTGAGACACATTATAAAGTACTAAATAGATTTGAATTGGTTCCCAGCAGACTGGCAAGAATGTTTCCTGGTAGATCTGAGATGTGTTTGGAGATGTGGGTTGAGAAAAGGAAGTTATAAACATATCTGGTCGGAATGTGGCCCAATCAGACTGTACTGGCATTTAATAAAGAATAATATTAAAAACTTATGAAAGCTTGAAATGGATCTTATACCAGAAATGTTCCTGCTACAGATAGGATTACAAAAAAAACTATTTAGTTGCAGCAAAATACGTAATAACAAAGTTATGGGTGTCAACTACCTTTACAGCACAGTCACAGGTCAAGCATCAGGTATTGTCCAAGTTAAAAACTGAGGCAGGTACCTCTAACCAATTTAAAATTTGAAATAATGCTGCAGAAGAGCTGGATAAAAACACCTCAAAAATGATTAGAACAAATTAAGCTAAGAGATAATACCTTGACGATATCCAATAGTTTATGTTGCATACATGTTAGTCTATATATGGTATGTGAATGTGTAAACATTAAGGGAATTATGAGGATTGGATAGGTGATTGATAAAGATAAGTTGCAATTCCAATGCTGATTTACATTTTTAAGCATTTTGTATTGTTATTTAAAGAAAAATTAAATAAAGATTTATAAATAAAAAAACAAGCTATAGTCAATGTCCTTTTAAATGTTATTTAAACCAAACTATATACAGTATATTACCTATTACGTTGGTAATTAGGCTTACGGTGTCAGGGTTGCAACCGAGTTCATCAAACATACTTGTGGCATGAAGATCTAGAAGCCCCAAAGCATGAGCGCAGCTGAAGTGAAAGGGGCTTAGGACAGAATGAGTATTGAGGTGGAGCTTGTTAGGCGTGGTAAGAGGTAAGCCCACCAGGGGCATTTAAGCAGTGGGAGGTTAATTGATCAATCTCTATCACCAAAAGACAGCTCTTTCCCTTTCCTTCATATCTGCCATGCTAATGTTTCTTTCTGTTTTAGGTTTCATATGTCTTTACATAAGTCTTTTACCCATTGGGATGTCAGTGCTCTTTTCCTGTATCAAGATGACCTCTGACACGGCATAAAGTTAAGTTGGATAGAAATGGATCTTCACGCATATTTAGGAAATCTGACATGGTTTGGTTTTTCTATTTCTCTAAGGGCACGGTTCCTAGGAAATGCAAATGTAGTTACAATGTGCTACTTGGGTGTGTCTGGGATTTTTAAAATGGCTAAGGTGGATGTGATCACCGTTCTGGTGTGTCAGGGGTCACTGATAAGTGTTAAAGTCAAAATTATTATTTAGCATAATATATTTGATAATTTGGCTATTTTATTAAATGTATTTAGTAAATAAAAGCCGTGCCCTACAACTTTCCAGCTAGTTCTGTGTCTGTGTGTTATTATGGGGGGTAGAGTTAATGTGTTTGTCTTAACATATACAAAAGTAAAATACCTAACTTCTCATATTTTTAATATAGCATTACTTCAAATACACAAAATGGGTTTTCCACTAAACTTTTATTAATGATCATTAGTGTGGGCATTTACAGAACTAGATATGTAAACAAGAGAGCTACAATTTGCATGTAGTCTAAATAGAAACTGAATTGACTCATGCATTGCAATAAACAATAAATGTATTCTTTTGGTTGTTTTCCTCTCAGGAATTAGAAGGCCTGTGGCTAGAACATTGGACTGTAAAATAGGATGGCCTGACTTCAAACTTCAAGGCGATTTCTTTTGCCCTTAGGTGAGAATGTATTTTCTGTCATTGAATGTATGGTTAAGCTGTAAGTAAGAGCTTTGGTCTTGACAATAATTTCCCACATGGATTTGTAACTGGCGTTGTATCACAATCAGCCAAATGTCAAACAAAAACTTCAAAATAAAATATTACGTTCAGCAGATTGTAATTTAGTAAAATGTCTTGAATCAAAGGTCACAGTCTCCTCAGGTTTTTCAGTACCTTATCTTGAATATATATTCAAGTTTTTGCACTGCATGTATATTTGGGGGGCAGATCACAATCAGTTACCATTCAAAGGAAAACATGCCTAATATTTAATGAAAATGTACTGTTTATTTTATGTATAGATACACAGAACAGACAACCTAGTCTGACCTTATTTATTTTAATTTTTTATTTCGTGTGTGACTAGTCCCTACGCACCTTCTCCATATAGGAGCACAAAGGAACATATAAATTGTAAACAGATAGTTAGCAACGCACAATATAGATTGAAAAAAATACTTTAATGAAAAAATATTATTTTTTTGTTATACCTTATGTAGTCAGGGAAGGGAAAAAATGAAAATCAATGAACCATCCAGTTCTCTTGTGGGTAGCAGTAAAAAAAAAAAAAACATTAAAAGAGTATAGTAGTAAATATCCAAGTCCACATCTATGCCAAACAGTGTGCTAAAAATGAAGAGTGATTATAACCAACCCCCCCCCCCCCCCCCCATATATCTGGGCAAATCAGAGCAAAAAAACAAAAAACTCCTGCATGCATTGAGCTATGATAATAAATGAGGCAAAGTCCAAAGAAAATTTGACCATGGTAAAGCACAGTGATAAAAAATATAAATAAAAATGTAATTAAATATAATTGCTTAGACAATGCTCTATCCTCCACTAGTGATACTCAAGAAGATGTTTTTTTTTTTCTGCACCAGTTCAAACCGTATGAATATTTGATACAGTGCCAGTTACAAATCCATGGTGGAAATATAACTTGGCCTTCTGAGAAGAAGGCAGGCAGTAGCAGAGAGGTAGAACGATAATCCCCAGTGGGATGAACCTACCAGGTTCTGATGGTCACAGCTCATACCAAGTATATAGTACAAAATCAAGAAACATTAGCAGTATGGCACACTCCAAAAGGTTGGGGTTGGCAGCAATGGATCAGTATTGAGAAGGAAGAGCCAAGTCTGTAACATAGGAAAAAAGCAAAAGTGGTTCTGGGTCACAAAAAAAGACCGGAGACAAAACACAGGAAACAACTGAAAGGAGGATGGCTATTTATAGGTAAGTGCATGGAGAGTAAATGAGTTGATCCATCTCAAATAATGTTGTCACCAGAAACCAGAGGAGCATCATCTGAAACCAGTTATGCATCAGCAGGAACCAAAAGTGTGTCACTGAAAATGAAGTGCATCCTTGCAATACAATAATGGTACATCCATGGTATGATCGACAAGCAGCAGTTGAAGAGCTGACAAAATTAACAAAAAGGAAACATATTTGTTTCTTGATTTTCCCCTCAGCTCTGCCTAGGTTTAACAGTGCTACTGCTGTTGCTGTGACAACAGTCCTACGTGTCTTCCCATGTCCTCCTCTGTGTGTTACATTAATGAACATTCCAAGCCCTTCAGCTGAGAGATGCAGATTCCACAGTCACTCATGAAAAAACATTTTTAGGGGATGAACATTAAAAAAGCTGAAGGTCCATACGAAAAAAGTGAATAAACAGAGTCAACTCTGTAAAGACACATACCCAAGCTAGCAAAAAAAAATAGCAAGACAGACTAATAATATACAGAATACAGATAAAATAGTGATACATGTGCTAGTGCAAATATATATATATATATTAAATAGAAGCACATTGACAGTGCAATTAGAGCAAAATAATTCTGTGCAATGAATGCAAATGAATATATATATATATATAATAATAAATGCAACAAAAGTGAAAAAATAGTGATTTTGGTTGAGAAAATAGCAGTGAAAAGTATACTAAGACAATGGTATAAACAAATATTTACGATGGTATTCGCAAATATATACAATGATATTGACAATGCGTATATGTCCCACTTATATGAAATAAATATAAGGTAACCACTCAGAAAAAATCATCAAAGGGTCCAACAGAACAGAATAACAACAAAGAAAGTCCTTAGGCTTTATATGCTGTAGCAACCAATAAACAGGACTTTCTTTGTTGTTATTCTGTTCTGTTGGACCCTTTGATGATTTATTCTGCTATTTTCTCAACCACTATCACTATTCTTTCACTTTTGTTGCATTTATTATATATATTCATTTGCATTCATTGCACAGCATTATTTTGCTCCAATTGCACTTTATAGTGCTTCTATTTAATATATATTTGCACTAGCACATTTATCACTATTTTGTCTATATTCTGTTTATTATTAGTCTGTCTTGCTCTCTTTTTTGGTAGCTTGGGTATGTATCCAGTGTCTTTACAGAGATGACTCTGTTTATTCACTTTTTTCGCATTTTTTAGGGTATAGTGTAGTATACCTATTTACATTTCCGCCCAAATACGATCTGACCTTTGTTTCCCGTCTCTTTCCTATCCCTTTTTCGGTTTAGTCTTTTCGCTCAATTTTTTCTACTACATTTAAGGTCCATGCCTTCATCTGGCCAGTGAAAAAAACAAAGCTTGCCACAGATGCACTGGCTGGGGAGATCGGCAAGCAGGCATCATGGTGTCTGTGCGCTACTCAGGCACTCAGACAAGTCTCCATGCTGCCCGTCTCGCACTTCCATCACGACAGGTTACGTAATCAGTGTGGGTCACGTGACCAGCTGCGATGAGAGTAGTGGGGAGCATGAGACATGCAGTATGGAAACTTGTCTTTCAGCCTGGGCAGAGGACAGACACCATACTGCCTGCTTGCCGCCAGGGAGCTGGCGAGGGGAGATAATCTGAGCTTTTTTTTTTTTATCATCCGGATTAAGGCATGGGCCTTCTGCTGCAGTGCGAGAGGGACAGAGGGAAGCAGGAAGGCGAGTACTGGGGCCTGTGGAGGGGTGGTAGAAGTTTTTAGGGGTAAACTTATGGTGGCAAATTAATGGGAATACTAATAGTAGCATATTAATGGGCAAATTGTCTGTGAAATATTAATGGGCACATTAATAGTGGCATATTAATGGACAAATTGTCTGTAGCATATTAATGATCATACTAAAAGCGGCATATTAATGGACAAACTAATAGTGGCACAATAATGGGCATATTTGTGGGCATGCTAATAGTGGCATATTAATGGACATAATACTAGTGGCATATTAATGCGCAGACTAATAGTGGAATATTAATGGACAAATTGGCTAAGGAATATTAATGGGTATACTAATAGTGGCATATTAATGGGCAACTTTGATGTGGCATTTTAATGGCATACTAATAGTGGCCTATTAATGGGCATGCCAATAGTGACATATAAATGGGTAGACTAATAGTGGTATATTAATGGACACATTGGCTGTGGCATAGTAATGGGCAGACTAATAGTGGCATATTAATGGGCATAATACTAGTGGCATATTAATGGGCAGAATAAATAGTAGCATATTAATGGCCAGACAAATAGTGGTAAATTAATGGGCAGACTAAAGGTGGCAAATAGGCAAATTGGTTGTGGAATATTAATGGGCAAATTGGCTGTGGACTATTAATGGACATACTAACAGTGGCATATTTATGGTCAAATTTGCTGTGGTATATTTATGGGTAGATTGGCTGTGGTATATTAATGGGCAGACTAACAGTGGCATACTAATGGGCAAATTGGCTGTGGCATATTAATAGGCATATTGGCTGTGGCATATTCATTGGCAAATAGTGGCAAATTAATGGGCAACCTGGCTGTGGGAATACACTGGCAAGTCTGATTGCAGAATGTCAAGTCAGGGAGTGTAGTAACAAGTCTGAGGTGCAGATTGACAGGCCAAAGGGGCAGATTAGCAAGTTTGGGATGCATTGCCAAAACTGTGGGGCAGATTGGCAAATATGGGGGCAAATGACTAGTCTGAAGGGCAGGTTGGCAAATAAAAGGAATTTTCTCAGTCATGTTGTCTGGAGTTTGCACTACCGGCATAAGGTTCCTACATGTTCACGAATGTATTAATGAATGGGTAGGTGTGTCCATGATGTACGGCAAGGTGTGTAAGCTGAACCTAATTTAAAAGGCCTGTTTGCCTTCCAGATGGCACCTTTTTGTGGTTCCTAGTGAGTATAGTATTTTGTCATTCTGCATTCTTTTTTATTTATGATCTTGGCTTTATCGGACTACTTGATATGTGTACTAAATGTGTCTTTCCCTGACTATTACATTGGCTCCGCCTGGGCATTGCTGCACTTCCTCTATTACTATCTACTGTTAAGCGCAAATTTTGTGGTATAGTTTCCATTTTTTTCCTGTTACCTAAAGTCTCTAATGTCCTTTGATGGTTATTTAAAGGTAGAAATTGTTGGTGGTTTGCCTTGCTTCTATGCTATTTTACCAACTGCTGTACTGGACTGTTTATGGGGTTATCCACTTGGGATCATCTAAGGTCTGGACCATCTAAACCTCTGGGCACAACCTTTGGGACTAGGTTGGGACTAGGCTGGTTTGAGTGAACCACTTCAGCTGGTGTGAGTTTCCCCAGAGCACCTTAAAATTTGGGACCACACTTGTTTCAGTATTGGTGTTCTACTGAATATATAGAATATTTCTTATGTCCTATATAACCCCAAAAGATGTCTTTCGAGATAGCTTAAAGAAACTGCATTCAATTCATGATTGATTTTTGTTAGTTTTTATACCCTTTCACTGCCAAAAAAAATGACAAAACAAAAACAAAAAACAAGCAAACATATTTATAACAATCACGGGGGGAATCATAGTTCTGTTACAAGCAAGGTAAAGTGGAAACTTTCAGAACATTTGCCTGACAGATGGTGCTGTGCATGCAAATCTCAATATTTAATCTAAAACACAGAATGTAACATTATATCATTGAGCATCAAGTAGATGTTGCCATTTTTCTTGTTATTACTAGTTCATATTACTGCAGCTCAAAATGATTCAAATTGATAATTATCATAGAAGTTATAAAAGAACAGATATGAATTCTCGGATCAGTGCGGCGGTACTAAAAGGCTATGAATATAATTTTCATGGAATAATTCAAAGGACTTATTTTGAAAAAGTGAAGTGTAATTTCCATTAAAAGTTCTCTTGAAACATGCTAAAGCCAGCATAGAAATGGTTTATGTTGCTGAATACATATTGGTGTGTTGTTTGGAAGTGACATATACCAGAATCTGAGAATCCATGCCTGAAGTACAATGTGTGTGGGGCAAAAAAATACCAAAAATTGTTATCCAAAAGTCTGGCAAAAGCTGGTGGTAAAATGTCTGCATGAAAAGTCATAAAATACCACCATTTGAAAATATTCTGGGGTGTCTATTTTTTTTCTTTACAAACATATGGATTGAGGGGGTAAAATATATTGGGATATTGGTTAGCAGTGGCACATAACAGGATCTGCAAATTCATGCCTGTACACCGAAAATTACTACCACACATTTTGATGAAGGCTGGTTGTAGAATTAGTGCATAAAAAGTAATAAAACACCACCATTTGACATACCGTGAGGTGTCTACTTTTAAAAAAAATATATGGTTTATGGCTTAAATTTTATTGGCCAGCTTCAAAGATGTCCCAAATTCCACAGGGCACAGCTTGGCTACATGTCAGAATTCCAAGCTGGAAAATTGAAATGTGTACCTCCCAAATATGGCCGTTCAGCCCCCAAACAACCCAATAAACCTATGCATGGGTGGTTTCACTGCATTCAGGAGATGTTGCTGAACACAAATTAGGGAGTTGTTTAGCAGTGACACATATCAAAATTAGTGCATGGACAGTGTTAAAATAACACAATTTTAAATGCCCTTGGGTGTCTAATTGGTTTTATGGGGATCAAATTACAAATTATTAATCATTTGTTCCTTCTTTGCGCCCTTCCTTCTCAATCTTTTTTTCCTAACTAAGCATCCAGACCAGCTTCTACTTATCTTCCTCAGACATTAATGAGAGACTAAAACACATTTCTTAACCTCTTAACACCTAATGTTTCTTTGGTGCTTTTGTCCTTAAGAACCGAAGGTACAGAGTGATCCGGAGCCAAGGACACATAGGCAGAGACAAGATAAAGGTCTTTACATACCCTTAGTGGTCCAGCTGAAATTAACACTTTTCATGCAGCCATTCTACCATCAATTTTGCAAAAGTTTGCAGGGGTAAAATTTATTTTGTGTTTTTTTTCCCCCACACAGATTGCAATTCAGGTATAACATTACTGAAAATGTCAAGGGTTACGGCCAAACAATATCCCAATATGTATTCAGCAACATCTCCTGAGTACAAGAATAGCACCCAACTGCAATCTTTGGAGTTTGGATTTCAATAATATTGAGTGGATTAGACAATGGATGCGTGACAGGCAACAGAGGGTGGTAGTCAATGAAGTATATTTGAAGCAAGGTCTTCTAGTGGGGTACCTCAGGGATCTGTACTTGGACCCATTCTCTTTAATATTTTTTTTAGTGATATTACAGAAGGTATTGTTGGTAAAGTATGTAATTTTTCTGATGATGCAAAATTTTGGGTTGATGTTTAGCTAAACTAGAAAAATGGTCCAAGCTGTGGCAACTGACACTTAATGCGGATAAGTGCAATTTAATGCACCTTGGGCAAAAAAATCCAAAAGCAGAATATATAATATTTGATACAGTCCTAATCTCAACAGCTGAGTAAAGGGAATTAGGAGTTATAAGTTCATACGACTTATAATTAAGGTGGACAATGTAACAGAGCAGCAGGAGATGCTAGCAGAATTCTTAGTTGCGTAGAAAGAGGGAAGTATTTTGTAAGGCCCAGTATAGTGACCTGATAATTAAAACGTAACTGTTAGAAATATTGTCCCTATGTCACATTATATCACACCGTGTGCTAAATAGAATGATGCTAATATTGTATAACAGCAGAAGTAGTAGAGTTAAGCACACTGAAGGAGTTTAAGCATGCGTGGGATAGGCACAAGGCTATATTAGAAATAAGATAGGGCCAGAGACTAATAAAAGTATTAAGAAAATTGGGCAGATTAAATGGCCAAATGGTTCTTATCTGCCAAGACATTCTATGTTTCTAAGCATAGGTTTGTCAGAATGTTTGGGGGCTAAAGAGGCCACATTTGAGAGGTTCGCTTTTCCAGCTTGGAATTTTGACATTAAACAACCTGTGCCCATGTCCCATTTAGGACATATTTGAAGCTGTCCAATGTATTTTAGCCCCATCAAACTATATATTTTTAAAAAATTAAATAAAAGAAAGAAAAATCTACCCTATTGCAGTATTTATTTATAGGGTTTTTTTTAAATTCCTTTCAAATTTTAGATACATTTTTAAGAAACATGCATTTATTCGATATAGAAACAGTGCCGTTAAGCTGGACTACTTAAAAGGGACTATTTAACTGCTCAAAGAAGGGCCTTGAACCATAATGCTTGTGTAAGAAATTCAATGAGGCTTAAACATGTGTCAAGTTAATTAGGGATGGATGAATACATTTAGCTGAGGATTACATTTTCCAACTGGTAAGTAATGTTTTTGTATGGCTGCATCTGGAAAAATGTTTTGTATTCAATATTATTCTTTTAATTTGAAACTCCTTGGGGGCCTTTTACTACATTTAAAGAGCTATTTTTTTTTTTAACTTACCATGTGATTGCATCAATGAGATACCTTAAGCAGCATTTCAAATGGCAAAATAAAGAGATACATAATCATAATACAAGAATTTATTTTTATTACTTTATTTTATTTTTACTTTATTTTATTACATTGATCTGTCTCTCTCCCTCAACAAAAACAATGTAAGGAAAGGGGGGCAGATCCAAAGTGATCAGATCACACAGTGCGAGGCAGGTCAGCAACATTTGCAGAGACATAGGAAACAATTAAATGTGCTTCCTATGCTCATTTAAACCGCTGATTATTTTAAAGGCACTGTGCCTTTAAAACTGGCATTTCAGTCACGCTCTTTTTTTAGTATTGCACAATGCTTCCACACGGAATCATCATAGCAATACCGGTGGAGCACCTGCTTTGCTGCAGGACGGACCTAGTTCCTCCTGTGTCGGCAAGGGGTTAAGACGTTATAGGACCTAGTAACTTGGTTTTGTAGTACCATTTAAACTCTACATATCTTGTGTATTTCTACTGATGTCACATTACTATAGTTTTACCTACCAGTATAGCATTTTTTTCATACATAAACAAAACCTGAAGGCCTGCACTCACTGGATACATTAATGTTTATGAATACTTGATTATTTTAATTAATAGTTTTCTAACCCAAAGGTCCACAGAACTACAGCACAGTTTCTGAAAGAATGTAAACTACCCATGAAATCAAAATACTTATCAAGTAACTTAAATGACTGAGTATAAATCAAGGTTATCACAAAGATTTGTGCAATGTCAATTCATCCTTAACTAGCAAAGTGGCCTAGACGAAATCCTCTTAAAGAGGTGTCTCTCTCATTTTAGTTTCATTTCAAAACTAACTACAGTGAAGCCCTGCAAACATGGGACTTTGGATCCCTGGACTCACATCACTATGTGAGTTGGGATCCATAGACTCTCATCGCATTTGCAATGTAAGTCCTGAAATCTTCCTACATGTCCACTTTATCATAGTATCTTCATGTGTTGTCATTAGTGGAATCAGTTATGATGTTATCCAGAACAAAACTAATTAACCATGCAGAGATTAGCATAAACTGCTAACATTGTACACCATTACATATAAATATTTTATTGAATCTGACTGGGTACAATCACATGGATTACAACTGCTTCCCTAACAAATACAGCTACAAAATGACTGGAATTCCTTCCCATATTTCCAGGATAATATACTAAAGGCTTCTAAATCATGCATCTTCTGTACAGAGAGAGGTGCTTGTTGTCCAGAAAAAAAGCCTGACTACGCATTTCGCAATGGAGCCACTTCAGCTGGGGCTACATGAGACTCATAAAAGCTACTACCTTACATACCTTAATACATAATAACCCTATTATCGTCTCAATAAAACAGTAAATAGAAAATAAATTAACTGGTGCATTTGCTCTGACATTATCAAGGTCTACCAAAATTATTTTTAGATATAAAAAGATGGAAAATCAATTCTCTCATCACATAATTGGTTACTCTATAGTAGATAAGTCACAACATTCAAGGACATTCAGACAAAAAAAAAATGTTTGAATCAAAATAAATCTACAGTTTTAGTTTGCCTCAATGATACTCGAACGTACAGCAGTTAATAGTATAAAAAAAAGGATATTTCCAATGAATACATTTTATTTTATCAATATATGATTTTTACTTTGTAATATCAATAGTATCATGTTATGCAGAACACAAATTAAATGCTGGTTTTGCTCAGAGCAATTATTTGTTCTCTCTTTTTTTGTAAATAGAAGTAGATGAGATTCTTTCATTTATATGATGGCTATTAGATTAAATGAGAGATTGTTACCAAGGCATCATAGGAGGATAATACCATGCATGTGAAATCCTTTGAAGCAATCAATATACAAAAAACAATAGTGAGCATTTTCAAAAGATTGTTAGAGAAGCTTTGTAATTCAAGGAGGGATAAAAGAACCTGATGTGGCAGAGAATGTTGAAGATACACTCATAGAAAACCATATTGACAATATGGTGTCCATTCAATCATGCTTACAATTTGCAGTTATAAATGTGTGTTTCTAGTTCACTATAATGATGCTCATTATTTAATTTCAGTTATGAAATAATCTGGATCTCATCATTACATCATTAAAAACTAAACAAGGGGCAGCAAGCTCTGTGAAAGGATTTAGAAACGTAACTTAGCTAAGGCAGTAGACAGATAAACAATTTGTCTCATTTTCTGAGGGTGTTTAAGACATTTGACAAAAACTAGGCTTCATCTTCATTAAAATTGCCGTTTGAATGGTGCACTAATTGTGCACGTATCTAAAGTTATTCAGTTATTAGGCTCTAGGCTTTGTAAAACCAATGACTGTGGAGCGGCCACTTGATGGAGAAGAACACTGTGTTTGCAGAGTCTCCATGACTCACTGGTGTGTGTGTTTAGTCATGCTGTGCCAAGTACATAGCAAGGAAGAAATGAGGATCTCCTGCCCAGTTGGAGGTGCGTTCTGCACCGTAGAAGGCACATAATCAGCCCTACCCATCATGGAGCAGCAGCTCCATAAAAGCCTGGACATATCAGCGAGTCTTTAAAAATGAAATTGGAATTGGCTTGGAAGGGCGTTGTTTTTTAATAGCTTTAAAGACCTGTTTAGTCAATTTGGGGTCTGTCCCAGCATTAATACTGCCTGTGCACGGTGCAGTTACATTTTTAGCTAGTTTTACAAATGACACCACACAGATGAATAAAAATATTTAAAGTGCATTAATCATGTATTTGCTATATTCGACTGAACAAAGGACAAGGACATGAGGGATAAAGGTGTTGTTCATAGTATGTTTTACTGATTATACACTGGATCACTATGTGAAACAAAGCAAAGTCATTAAAAAATGTGCTCTTCTTGTGTTGGTATTCTTCCAATTTACTCAGCTATAGCAGTAGAACAGGAATGAACATGTTTATTTTGAACACACAGACTTTTATACAGACACAATCAAATCACATAAATTAGTATACAATGGGGGGTGGGTCAAACATAGTTCCCCACTAAGTCCTCCAATTAACTGGGTCTTGGAAAACAATGGACCCTTACACTAATGGCCATCTTTAGCTCTTTCCCCTGGATGTACTTCCAGGCTGCAACCAAATAGGAATTAGATATTTTAATATTGAATATTTTACCTTTTAATACACAACAAAAAAAACTATAGATTAGCAGCAATGCTACATAGTGTGAATTGAATGTAAGAGTAGAAACAAAAAGAAAAAAATTGCCCTTCCAAAGAGGTAGGAATAGATCCCTCAAGTCAAAGGGTCCAGAACAGTATGGCAGGCCTCAATATCCATGGGATTCAGTAGCTTAAAATAGGAGCATTTAAGCGGCCAGGGCACTGTTATAGCACAACCAGAATAAAGTGAATATTCATAAGACAAATGGAGCAGTGAATCTTGATTGGTTGATGCATTTAAAATCAAGAGTTTTTTCCATGATGACTACTTGAGGTTGATGCATCATCCAGATCTATGTAGATTGTGTAGCGACATCAATTGTATTTTTTTCTTTTATTTGTCAACTATCTGATTATTAAATATATATATACTCTTTCTAGTTTTTAAATACAAATATATTTCATTATCATTTGATTTACTATGTATATATATATATATATATATATATATATATATATATATATATATATATATATATATATATATATAAATATATATATATAAACACACACACATATAAATATGACTTTACTTTTACCTTGTTTTTTCCCCTTTTTGGGGGGTCCCTGTCCTTTTTTTTATGTAAGCTGAGGTTTTTTTTTTTTTTTCGTTTTCTGGTTTGTTTGTTTTTTCATTTTCTGCCATTTTTATTTCTTTAATACGCATGCATATTCTGTATTTGTTTTCTTTTTCAGGTTATGTTTCCTTATGTCTTATTTTTCCATTATTTACTTTTATACTTTATTTGGTTTGGGGCTCCTATCAATTTCATAATGGTTCCCAGTGCTTTACTGCACTTTGTTTTGAATATATCAATGTGATTTTCTAAATTGCAAACCCTGTGAGTGCGTGGCCTTTTGTGTGTTTATACACACACACACACACACACACACACACACACACACAAATTTATGATCATTAGAAGACTTGATGCAGGTTTGAAGTCAAAGGGCGGTTAACACCAAATATTGAAAAGCATATTCTAATTAAAAAAGCACTCTTACGTTACATCATTTTTTCATACCTGCCTAAAACCTTTGTTCAACTGTGTGTGTATATATATAATATTTTATTCTTATTATTATTTTAAATCATTGTTAACTTCAATTGCATATGACTACCCAGAAGTTTATGATTTGTGGTAAATGCAAGTCTTCTCGCTTATCTGGTATGTGAAGATTTGTGTTTAATAATGCCTCTGCTACCCAACACATTTTAAGTGGAGGGATTTTTCTGTCACCTTTACCCTTACTATAACTTATGTTCTCGTACTGCTCCAAACCTCAAGTAAAAAGCCAGTAGCCAACATCATGTTGGCTGGATAAAGCAGCTGCCCATATGTGGTTATTGAGTTCTGCACTTCTACCCCATGCTTTGTTAAAAGGTCGTCTTGTACAGTATGCATTTCTTCCAAGAGGTCCATGTATAAAGTAGATATAGAGGCACTAAGGTGATCTATGTTAACCTTATTTGCATGTGCATACCCAAAAGCTCTTGCAGTAATGGTGGCTTGTTTATTTTGTGTTTAATAATGCCTTTCCTGCCCCATATATTTTACACAACATAAATGAAAGACATGATTTTAATTGTTTTTAATGGACAGTAAAGGTTATAACACCAAGTAACCAATAATTGGTGTACATGATAAATGCGATTGTACATATTTATGCCTAAAAACATGGTATATAATTTTATGGTAATTCATATACTTTATTGCCTGGCTTCATCAATAAAGACAATGGGACTTTCCACTAAAAGGTCAGGTATGGCTTAGCTATACATTATGTAGGGTCAAACTTGATGAGCTTCTTTTGATAGAAGACGTCAGCTTACCATGGCTAATTCATTTGTACATTAACATTTTCAAATCTTTTACATTTTTAACAGTGCACTATGCACAGCCAACGCTGCTCTTGCTGGAGGAATGTGCCATATTTGTACCTTTTAGTAAAAAAAAACCCCACAAATGCAGTGCTGTATTTACCGCGAGGCATCCTAGGCGGATGCCTATGGCGGCAAATTTTGGGGGGCGGCAGCGCCCCCCAGCACTGGAAAAAAAAAAAAAAAAATCTGGCCCTTTAAAAAAAAAAAAACCCCACCGCGCTTGCAGGCAGAGACGGAGGTGAGAGGGGATCGCAAGATCCCCCCTCACCAACGCTCTGCCTGCCAGGCTGCACGGGGAGCCGAACAGGCAGCACAGAGAAACCTCCGTGCTGCCTGTTCGGCTCCCCGTGCAGTGTGCCGGCACGGAAGTGCCGACAGGTCACGTGACGGGCGCGCTGACGTCATACGCGCGCCCGGTCACGTGACCTGTCGGCACAATCGCCGGGAAGCCGAACAGGCAGCATGGAGGGACCATGCTGCCTGCCTGCCAGGGAAAGGTAAGTGCTGATGGGATATGTGTGTGTGTGTGTGTGTGTGTGTGTGTGTGTGTGTGTGTGTGTGTGTGTGTGTGTGATTGGAGACAGTGTGTGTGAATCAGAGTGTGTGTGATTGGAGACAGTGTGTGTGAATGAGTGTGATGGGAGTCAGAGTGTGTGTGATGGGAGACAGTGTGTGTGACTGAGTGTGATGGGAGACAGTGTGTGTGACTGAGTGTGATGGGAGTCAGAGTGTGTGTGATGGGAAACAGTGTGTGTGACTGAGCGTGATGGGAGACTGTGTGTGTGACTGAGTGTGATGGGAGACAGTGTGTGTGACTGAGTGTGATGGGAGTCAGAGTGTGTGTGATGGGAGACAGTGTGTGTGACCTGTGTGTGATGGGAGACAGTGTGTGTGACTGAGTGTGATGGGAGACAGTGTGTGTGACTGAGTGTGATGGGAGTCAGAGTGTGTGTGATGGGAGACAGTGTGTGTGACTGAGTGTGATGGGAGACAGTGTGTGTGACTGAGTGTGATGGGAGACAGTGTGTGTGACTGAGTGTGATGGGAGTCAGAGTGTGCGTGATGGGAGTAGGAGTGTGTGACTGAGTGTGATGGGAGTAGGAGTGTGTGACTGAGTGTGATGGGAGTGTAAGCTTGATGTGAGTCTGAATGATGGGGCATGTCTTAGGTGTGTAACGTGGGTGTGCAGCTTGGGTAGGGGGGTGCCCGGATTTTGTCTGCCTAGGGCAGCACAAAATCAAGATACACCACTGCACAAATGTCTTTTGACAGTCACGTGCGCTATGTTTTTGTTACAATAAGCTTATGTTTTCAGTCTTACTTCTTTAAGGTCAGCTGCTAATTATATTTCCACAAGGGTACTTGTCAGTGGCTATTTGAGCAAATGCTTTTTATCCTAACATGAGTTGTTGGCATTTAGCAGTGCAATGTTAACAGCCCCTGCCTGGAACATAATTACAATTTGACCATGTTCTGAGGTTTTAAACCTCTTGAAGCATGTACCACACAACTGTATTCCCCATTAAAACACAATGTAATTCAGCATTATTTATATAATTTATTTAAAACAAACAATTGGTGCAATTTGTGTTTACAAGTAATAAGTGAATATGCAATTAAAGAGCCAGGTTTGAAAATATGGAGACCTGTTATGTGCATAGATTGAGAAATGCTTTATTTTACTTAGTTTGTCATGGATCATTTACTACATTAACTAGACCACAGATTCTCATATAGGACCTGATTGGCCCATTTAAATGTCACATTAGTTCTTGCACTGGAATTCTACAGACTTTTAGTATATTTTGTGTAATATGAGTATTTGCACATCCCACTATATATCCCACTCGGTCACTTAAAATGTTCCCTCCAGTCAGTTCTAGTATTTATTGTATATTACTTATTCTTTAGTAAATTGAACATTTCTAAAACTCACTCTCTTTCTCAAAAATTTGCACTGACAAAATAGTCTCAATTGTATTGTAAAAAAAATAATTGAAATGCCATGCATTAAATATATACCACGCAGAGTTACCTTATCAAGTAACTCTGCGTGGCCTTCGCCTTTTTGGCCAGGACCTGGCAGTCATCAGCTTGACAACAGATAGACAATTTATAATCAATATCGGATGATGGGAGAGGAACTTGTCTTTTATTTCCCTCCTCTGTGTGCTATTTGTACATCTTTGTGAACATTTGCAATACATATTTGCACAGCATAGCCGACCCAGGAATGGTTTGTTTTGACCCACTGACTTGGTTCTCCTTTCATCTGATATTGTTTGTCAAGTGTATTTGGGTGAAATATAACAGCATGTGTGTGTCAATGCCGTTCTTGAGCTATGTTGCAATCAGAACATGTAGAGGGAGTGAAAGAAGCCGCCTGGGAGGATATCTGTATGCCTGCGCTGTGCACAGACATCAAGCTGCCTACTCGTCTGCAGAGAGGCTGGTAAGGGGAGATTTGCCAGCAAGCTTTTTTTTAAAAAAAAATACATGCCTGAGGAGTGCCTGTGACAGGTCTATCGACTGTCACCTCCTGAGGGTGGTCCTTAGGAAACCCATGAATTTGGTCAAAGCCTTCCAGAAAACATCAACTTTTCTACCAGTTTTAAATCTCTGAAAGTCATTTTTTTACCTAAAATGTAGATGTCTACTGGTTAATTTACCATTATTTTTACTTTTTAATATTTACATACTTTCTAACTATTTATGTATGGTAAATTATTTCCATGGTATATTTAAATCATGTTCAAGACTTTCTAAATAATAAAATATAAAGGCTAATGTAATTACCTGCTCGTGTAGTACATGTATTGCAGAGAGTACATCTCCAGATATGCGATGTAGATGCATGTAACACTGGAATTGATGCCATGATATATTTATTTACTAATTAAGCAGCGGTTTCATGAGTTCATGAGCATTTTCCCTGTTGTTCACTATAAAGGAATAATAAACAAAAGTCTTTTATTTGCAGTTTTCCCTTCTCTAGTAATGGATTCTAACAACTGTTTTGATATTGTGTGCAATTAAGTAACAGTAGGCAATGTTATAGTGACTCAATGTACAGTAATTATTTTAAATGGCCATCAATGTCATGAGAAAGGGTTAAAACTCTGTCTACAACTAATATATAGGTTTAGTAGAAGAATCTATATACATGTGATAGACTGGAATCAAGCTACATACTCAGTATTCATTGCAGTAATAATAATTTATTTCACCATCCAGTGCAACCAGCAAACTTCAGCTGACCCACAGAACAGCTCAACGCATTTTACACCAAAATTAGCGCATACTTAGAAGGAACTACGCAGGTTTGCATAGTTTACTTCTTGTCATTAATAACAGATATATATAACTACAAGGTGCAGGGGGTGGGCAAATCCTTAAATACTTTGTGATATGGACAAACCCCCCCCCCCCCCCCTCCCTCCTACGATGTACGGGGAATGGATGCTGTATGGGAATGAATGCACATACTAGACTCTTAAACATTATAATATGTATTTATTGGCTCTTAGAAGACAGTATGCATTTTTATTTGTGTGATTTTTATATTTGGAAATTTGATATAACAAAATAAAGAATATAAATTATATATATATATATATATATATATATATAGGTATTTATTACCCTGAGCAAATGGTGGGAGATTTGTCATCCATAGTACTAGAATTAGAGATTCCTAAATTAGCCCCATAATGAAATTCCTTAAACTGAGAGTTAGATAGTTTGTAGTTTAACAATGTACTCTATTAAAAATGAATGTCCACATGCTCACCATAGTTGTTTAGTAACTTAACTTTTAAGTGTGTCTAAATCATCCCCTTGATCATTCTTTGCCTTGACCTGACCCTCACCTGTAGCACCCAACTAAGTCTCAGTTTAACTCACCTTTCACCATCAACCTTGGTGGTTTAGGTGATAATTTCAAATGAGAAAATGTTTTTAGATTTAGTCACACTAAATGGCCATATCATGCTTAGCTCACCACTGCATCAAAATATTACTATATTGGTGGGTCCTACACTAGAACACAATATATAGAGTACCCACAATATTAATTTGTTCCATCTAGGACAGGTGCTTTTAAAGCAACTTTAAGCATACCTCCAAACATTGCCCCCCAGCGAATCAGGACACTGGCGGTGGGGGGAAACAGAGTCTGGGGAGGTGCACGTTGGTGCTGCCACACATGTGCAAATCACTGTCACTTTCCAGCAACAGCTGGCAACTGAAGACAAAAGTGCTATTTTCCAGACACCGTGGAATTGTGGTCCTGAGTCCTGATGTCCCACTGAGCTCACCAATGTTCCGAAAAGCGGAACAGAGGTAGAACTCGGCGGGACAGACCTCACAAAGTGGAACAGTTAAGAGACATGCTTTAAGGTTGTACTTTATTTCTTTATATTGTGTATGACATTTGCCACTTCAACAACACCCTGTGTACACTGATTTAGGGTTGTGCTCCCCATTCCCTTGTTTGTTTGTTTTATATGGTGCACTACAAATATTAGATAGTACTTTGTGATTAAAATCCAGTGTAGTTAATTTTCCCAGATCATTTAATGTAAAGCTTTGTTTTCATTAAGTTGATTGTACATTAATTACAATTTGTATTAGCTATTACATGTGCAATAATCCATCAAGGAGAATAGAGACTGTACTTGCAATACAACTTCAAGACAGACAGCTGCAATCAATAGCTGTGTCATAAATATATGGATTAGATTCTTGAATAAGCTATGTAGAATACTGCAGACTGATGCTGACTCTTAAGAAGTCCATAGGGATGAACAATTCTTTATAAACTGTTTGCTCTATAACTTTCAGAGAAGAAAATTGATAAAAGAAAACTATAAGCATAAGCTAAAAATGAAAAGAAAGAAACAAATCACCTCTTCTACCGTAAGTCACTTTAAACCTTATTGATCTACTAAGAATGTATCACCAACAAATCATACATTATGGTGCATAATTGAGTTGTTGTTTAACTTAAATGAAATGGAATACTAGAACAAGAAATACAATTTATTAAGCAGACTTACAATCAAGGCTGAATGTTTTACATACATCTGGGCTAAAGACATTCAAACTCAAGAACTCAGGTCTTTACAACTCCACACATTTCATGTTATCATACATTTCTTTTGGCAAGTCAGTTCACTCTGTTCACATCAGAGGTCATTATAAAATAATCAATTACAGACAGAATTTGTTCAGCTTTAATTCACTATACCTGTTTTCCAGTGGATCAAAAGTTTACATGCACCAAGTTGACTATGTTTTTAAGTCTGAAAAATTCCCGAAATTATGTAATGACTTTTTAGGATCTTCTGATTGTCCAACTAATAATTAGGAGTTCACTGGCACCTATGGCTGTATTTAAGGGCCTGGTTTTGGAGCTTTTTTTGCCTTAATATAATGGGAAAATCCTGGCATCTTATCTAAGACCTCAGTAAAAAGTTTGGTAAAAGGAGGAACCAGACACAAATTAACTCCCACGGCTGAACATACTTTGATCCGAGAAGCTCAACTGAACCCTAGACAATAACTAAACAGCTGGAAAAGGGGTGGGATGTGTCACCATTAGAAGAGTCCATCTCCACGGCCAAAAAAAAAATGAGTAGGCCAGAATAAAAAAGCATCAGGAGGAATGTGCAAAAATTACAGCTAAGATTTATGAAAACTTGAGTTTGAAAACCTTTAGCCTAGGTGTATGTAAACTTTCTTAACTTAAGGTTCCAAAGCATACAGCGAAATTTGCAGGCTAGAAGTGCACCTTTATGTTTATTTCAAATCTCCTGCCTCTAGTACAATACCATACTCAATGGATGTGAGTAAACAAGTCTTAACCCCTTAACGCATGTGGACGTATATATACGTCCTGAAAAGCATGGTCCTTAAGGACCATGAGGACGTATATATACGTCCTCCGTTTTCATGTAGTGTTGCGCTCATTAGCGCAACACTACATGCCTGCAGCTACTCTCAGAGGCTGCTTCGGATCCGCCCCCGCGCGCATACGATCACAGCAAATGTGATCATATGCGCGCAAACACACATAGGCAGTGAAAGCTCATCACTGCCTATGTGTGTTAAAGTGTTGCATGATGCCTCTATCGAGGCATCATGCAACACAATCTGTGCCCTCCTGGGCACCGCGATCACCCGGTGATCGCGGGTGTGTGCTGTATCGGAGGAGCATGCTCCTCCGATACAGCATGCCCAGAGGAGAGCGACGGAAGAGAGAAAAAAAAATCTCTTCCGTCGCTCTGAAACCGCTACTTGACTGCCCCTACAGGCAGTTAGGCGGTATTACAGTTAAAAATAGAAAATTAAATAAATAAATAAATTAAATAAATAAATAAATGGAAAAAGCTAACCCTTGATCTACTGAACCTAGATCTAGGGTTAGGGTCCAAATAGGGTAATAATTAGGGTTAAATGGGGGTTCGGATGATTACAAGGGTTAGATTAAGGGGTGGGGGTCAATTTAGGGTTAGATTAAATTTAGAGTTGGGGTAAATTTAGGGTTCGGGTTAAAAAAATCACTGTAGAAGAAAATGGTTAGAAAACAAAAAAAAACACTAATATTGTTTATTGCCCTATTACGTGAAATAAAACATAGACAAACAAGGAAACATTGATATTACTAAACTCAGGACAAATAGTAGAAATATATAGACGGGGTCTTTTTTACCATTTGTAATTGTGTAAAAAAAAAATTAGGTCAAAGTTGGAAAAAGTGTTTTTTATGGCATATTTTCATCATATTTTCTATTTTTTTAATAGTAAATGATATCATATGATGAAAATAATAGTATCAAATGAAAGCCCTATCTGTCCTTTAAAAAATGATATATAATGTGTGTGGGTGGACTGAACACAAAGAAAGAAATTCACAGTTCAGTAAACGTATGACAAAAATAATGGAATTCTGGTCTTCAAGGCACGTCAAATGCAACATAGCACTCGGTCACTAAGGGGTTAAAGAACTAAACACTAATCATCATTACTTGATTAAACTGCCTTTTTAACAGTGCATGTTTCAAAAATGTATTTCATCTTAGTCAAAATAAAAGTAGAGACTACTATCTGTGGTTTTATGGAGCAGTGTTTCCTGACGTAATTTATGTATGGACATTGCCCATCACATCTCATGTAGCAAATAGCTGGGGAGTAGGTGAGCACCAATCAGTTCTGACATCTCACAGAGTTGCAGCTTTATGAATACACAAACCAATTTTAACACATTTTCTCCAACGTAGAGTAGTTTGACAAAAAAACATATTGTATAATTTAACTAGGATAAGATACCACCTATGTAAACTTTTAATTGCTTGCTCTTTATAATAAACACATATAAAAATTGTATTTACTTCTTCTAGAATTCTTACCCATTCTTCCCAATTCAAAATACCGTATTTATCGGCGTATAACACGCACTTTTTCTCCTTGAAAATAAGGAGCAAATGATGGGTGCGTGTTATACGCCGATCGGTGGCTGGGGGGAAAAAAAAATCTAAAACTTACCTCATTCCTGCTGTCCCCCGGTGCTCTGAAGCTGCGTGGGAAGAGTTGTGAGCTCCCCTCCAGCCGCGCGGTCAATAAAGTGTGTTTTTTTTAAACAAACTTTATTGTTCCGCACGGCCGGAGGGAAGCTCACAACGCTTCCCTCAAAGCCACGCACCTTCAAAGCACCGGGAGACGGAGCAGGAACAAGGTAAGTACTTGGGTCTGGGGAAGGGGGGAGGAGGGTGGCATACTAAGGGGAAATATCCTGGCATATTACATGGCATATTGGGGGCAATATCCTGGCATATTGGGGGCAGTATCCAGGCATATTAAAATGGCATATTGGGGGCAATATCATGGCATATTAAATGGCATATTGGGGGCAATATCCTGGCATATTGGGGGCAATATCATGGCATATTAAATGGCATATTGGGGGCAATATCCTGGCATATTGGGGGCAATATCATGGCATATTAAATGGCATATTGGGGGCAATATCCTGGCATATTAAATGGCATATTGGGCTTTAAAGTTCTTTATTTGAAATGTACGGTTTTTTTCCTGAAATTTTCTTTTTAAAATGAGGTGCGTGTTATACGCCGGCGCGTGTTATACGCCGGCGCGTGTTATACGCCGATAAATGCGGTAGGTCTCTTTCCCACTTATTCATACAAGTGGGAAATAATGTTATTTGAAAAATTCATAATTGCTTTATAAAGTATGGAATTTCTATGTTTACTCAATGGATTGTTTAAATATGACTATTCAAATTCTGTAAAAAAAATTATTTAACTATGTGGTGTTTTGCAAGGCTTTGCAATTGTAGAAATTTAAAGAACTCAAATGAAGTTAGTTCATTCGCGTTCTCAATCTCTCCATAAAAAAATACTTCTATTATCTTTATACATTAGTATATTAGTAAAACAAATATTTTGAAATCATTTAAAATAATCATGTTTCATGCTGGGTGTAAATATTTTATTCCTAAAGACAGGTGTTAGTGTGGATGGAGTGTTAATTAATTTATGTTTAATGACTGTTAAAATTGAATAGTACTATAAATACAAGGACAGGTTGGTCTTAATAATCTACCACTTTCCTTAGGTAGAAAAAGGAATATTGTGTCTTTCTTTAGGTATCCATATTTATTAAGCATTTCTATGTTATCATAGGCTGCTCAAGATCAACCTATCTTTTTACATACTTTTTGACTTGAGACTAAATACTTTAGCAAAAGCTGTGTCTGTAATTTTTTATAACACTTTTTCACATTATATATCTGTGTATATATATATATATTCGTTTTCGGACGAATGCATTTTCGTCCGAAAATAGCATTTTCGTTCATTCGTTTGAAAAACGAATGGTTAATAAACGAAAAAACGAAAATCATTCGTTCATTCGTCCATTCGTAGTACTATTGGCATTCTATAAGCCGAAATAGAGTCGGTTTATAGAATACAATAGCATAGTACATTCCATAAACTGACATAATGAACGACTTTCGGTTTATGGAATGCATGTAAGTCTATTGGCATTCTATAAACCGACTCTATTTCGGCTTATAGTAATGCCAATACTACAGCACGAATGGACGAATGATTTTCGTTTATATTAAACCATTCGTTCATTCGTTCAACTTCTTAGCTTTCTATAACCCGAAACAGAGTCCCCATTCAAACATTTTTATGAATGGGAACTCTAGTTCAGTTTATAGAAAGCCCATTGTACTACATGTATTCTATAAGCCGAAAGTCTATAAACCGAACGTTCGGTTTATAGAATAGCAATAGGATAACATGTATTCCATAAACCGAAGTCTATAAACCGAACGTTCGGTTTATAGACTTTCGGCTTATGGAATGAATGTAATAGTACTATTGGCTTTCTCTACACAGAGACAGAGTCTCCATTCATAAAAAATTATGAATGGAGACTCTGTCTCTGTTTAGAGAAAGCCAATAGTACTATTACATTCATTCCATAAGGTGAAAGTCTATAAACCGAACGTTCGGTTTATAAGCTTTTGGTTTATGGAATACATGTAATCCTATTGCTATTCTATAAACCGAACGTTCGGTTCATAGAATAGCAATAGGATTATATGTATTCTAGACATGTGCAAAACTAAAATTCTTATGAATGGGGCTCTCGTTCGGTTCATAGAAAGGCAATAGTACTACATGTTTTCTATAAGCCGAAAGTCTATAAACCGAACGTTCGGTTTATAGACTTTCGGCTTATGGAATACATGTAATCGTATTGCTATTCTATAAACCGAACGTTCGGTTTATAGGCTGTCGGCATTTAACTATACAGAGACAGAGTCTCCATTCATAAAATTATGAATGGAGACTTTGTCTCCGTGTAGTAAAATGCCGACAGCCTATAAACCGAACGTTCGGTTTATAGAATAGCAATAGGAATACATGTATTCCATAAGCTGACAGCCTATAAACCGAACGTTCAGTTTATAGGCTGTGGGCATTTAACTACACGGAGACAGTCTCCATTCATAAAATTATGAATGGAGACTCTGTCTCCGTATAGTTAAATGCTATTGTATTCTATAAACCGACTCTATTTCGGCTTATAGAATGCAATAGTACTACGAATGGACGAATGAACGAATGAACGAATGTTTTCGTTTATTAACCATTCGTTCATTCGGCTTTCGTTAATTAGCATTTTCGTTCTTCGTTTTTCGGACGAATGGATGAAAATGCTATTTTCGGACGAAAATGCATTCGTCCGAAAACGAATGCACATGTCTAATGTATTCCATAAGCCGAAAGTCTATAAACCGAATGTTTTACCCTTCTGCCAAACTATACAAAGGCCTGATATATATACATATACATATATATATATATATATATATATATATATATATATATATACATATATATAACCAAGGATATGTTTCAACTGGAATAGTCATGTGTAGGATTTATTCTTACAGTCAAGAACATAAGAACACATTTGCTTATGACAGGAAATTGCATTGGAGGGATGGTGGAAATATGTTTATACCTTATACCAGTTAATAGACAGTATATTTACAAATGTAGATCATTTATCCTGTGATTCCCTCTCCCCCTTTTTAAAACTGCTGGGAGTATTGTAGATTCCAGGTTATATTGCTTAAGCAGTTCCAAGTAATTAAAAAAAAAAACAACCACAGGGTTGCCATAAGTTCACAATAATCAGAAACATACAACTGTCTTCTGGCACTCTTGGCATTCATCCACAGATTGAAGACAACTTGGATACATGCAAGAACATGATAAGTGCAATATACTGAATAATTCTGCACCTGACCTCCTTTTTAATGAGTGATTAAACCTACTCAGAAACCTTTAACCAGATGGCCACTTTTAGTTTACTAGAGGGGATTTCAGTTATGCTCCTAATGTTTCAGGTGGTTCTATTTGTTGTAGAAAGAGTGGTAGCTAGATAACAAGACAGCACTGATAGGTGAACAGTGTCTGATAGACATCTCTGCTCCAGCCAGTGGATGTGCAATCAACAGAAATGTATCTTTTACATAGACATGTTATGAATTTTTGCATTTTTTGTTTTCCGGCAGTGCTCCAAATATAAACTTTTCATTTGGTGCCAATTAGTAAATGGGACAAAATAAATGTTACACAGGATGGGACACTGTGGTGTTTTGTGCTGCCCTAATCTCACACCCCCCACTCTTCATGTGGATTGGTCCTTTTCTGTCCAGGATGCATATTTTCCTATTTAAATCCCAGTTTCTGTTCATAATTTCTGTACCCAAGCAGCTCGTTTAGACCTTCTCTGAGCCCAAGCAGTTTGAAAATGTCATCTGTGTGCCTAAACAGCTAACTTGTTCAATCTGTGTGCCTTAAAAGCTTCTCACTGCATATTTGTGTCAAAATAGAATGTGTCTATCATCTTTGAAACAAAACAGTGTGTCCTTGCCATCTTTGTGCCCAAACAGCCTGTCCCTTCTAGCTTTGTGCCCAAAAAATCTATCACTTCCAGCTGTGTTCCCAAACAGTCTATTCCTGACATATTTGTGTCAAAAAAGCCTATCCCTGCTTAAAAGTTTTTGTTTTGACCTTGACCCAAACCCTAAATCTAACCCTTGCACTAACCTTAATTCTAATCCTAACTGTAAGTCTTACACTAACCCTAATTGTACCCTGACCCTATATTTAGGGTTAGCTTTTTTGATTTTTTTTTTATGCAATGTGTCAAGTCAAGCAACACTTCTGTTGCTCTTGCCTCATCTAGATGAGCACCATATTCGAGAATCATGGGATGATCGGAGTACCCTGGGTGGAGGGAGTAAGTTTTGGTGTGACATAATGCCTTGACATCAAGGCATCATAGCCACACCATCAAAGTATAGACAGCAACCGTTGACCGCTGCTTGTGCGCGTTTTACCACATGACGGGCAGGCACGTCAAAAGTCACCAACTGCTTTTTTTTGCATGACATGCCTGATACATCATGAACCAGCAAGGGGTTAACACCCTAGAAATGAATAGTGCAAGTGCTTTTAAAAGTGACTGCTTTTTAAAAAAAAATAAAAAATTAGATTTTTCTTTTTTTTTCAAAAAATAACAGTTAATTTAATAAAGGTGCTTGTGCCTTTCTTTCTCAAATTATTTTAGATGTTATATGTAGCCTAAACATGAAGCTCCTGAAACCCAGTATTTGGACCCAGTTGGCAGGGAGCCCAATCTTGCATAATTGCATGATATTTGCGTAATATTGCATGATGTTGCATGGCTCCTCCCCTGTTGCATCCCTGGACTGTATCCCAGGATGTTGGCAGGTATGATACTGTACTGTAAGTTTCTAATCCCTGCATTGTAAAAGCAGTTTTCTTTTTCTAGCAATTAACACTATAGATTTTTAGATTAAGCCAGGTCAGACAAACATTCAGAATAGCACTAATCAAATGATGTTATCAGTTAAAACTCAACAGTTTGATTCATGATTCACAGTTAAATAATGTTTGCAAAGAAGAAGGAGACAATATATTATATTGTGAACAGTTTGTTATCATTTAGCAGCCAAAGACATTTGCATTTTGGAGTAAGAACAGAAGGAAATTGTTTTCTGTCAACAAACATTTTTTTTTCTGTTATGCTTTAAAAGTAGCTCTAAAAAACAAGAAAAAAATATATCTGAAACATGAATTATTTCCCAGCAGGTGGTTCTTTGGCCCTTTCAGGGCATAAAGCTGACAGCCAAGTACAATGATTTTGTGCTGGTGAAAACGGAATTCTGGCTAATTTGTTGGCACTTCACCCAAAGCATGTTACATTTTTTTTGGAACAAGTCGACTGTGTGTGTAATGAATTTTTATGGGTCTAATATAATTCGGTAATAATATCAGGCATTTAAGCAGGGAATAAAATTGTTATCCTTTCAAAGTGTTTTCAATTCAGCAACATTTAAAACATATTCGCTTGATGTATAGTGAGTACATTAAACAAGGAGCTGAAACTCCACATATATCAACAATATAGTTGAGAGAAGAAGTGTAACAGAGCAAGCAATATTAAATACAGGAAAGACAGAGCGAGAGAGGCGACAAACATAGCAATTCTATTACCCCAACCAGTAATAATTCCCCACTTACTGTGAATTCAGTAACCTGAAAAAATATAAGGCGAGAAAATGATAAAAAATATACATAATTAGGAAATGTATGCGCACAAACAAAAGCTGTGATAAACACTTTACCTTTAAGTGTACACACAGAAGTATAAAAATATACTTATATATTCAATAGAACTCTTCAGTGGTCTTCTGATTGTATATCAGAAGTAAACATGTAATAAAGAAAGATAACCTAGCACAAACTGATTTCAAAATAAAACACCATAATAGGCTCAAAGAGGGTTAATTCGAGCCCGGAGTGGCTTCACCTGATAGGCATAAACACAAAATAGCGAATAGGTTGCCAGAAAATGTTCACATTTATTTCAACAGGTTAAAAGCAATTAAAACATATATACAAAGCTTATATGAAGTTATAGTACGTACTACTCTCGAAACTCACATAAAACAGTTCAGACAATCCCCAGTCTGTAGGAAAAACTAGACTCTCTATTCCATATTAAATACAGAATTATACAGAATATGCCATGGTATAAGTAAGATGGATAAAGATTTGCGAGTGAAGGTTGCCAAAATGGTGTTCTAGCCTTTGAGGAATTGGAAGAAATTATATGTGAAAGGAAATTATTTTACTTTTCGTTATACCTTGTGCTAACGAAATTGAGGAACAAATATATTTTTTAGGGGGAAGAATTTGTTTCTAACTGTAAAATAAAAAGATGTCTGCCCACATGATAGACATTGGGGTAGATGCAATCCTCCCCATGAGTTAAAATAGTGATGTTAGCGGGATATTAACAGGCATTTTTTATTCGCTCAACGTAGTCAATATTTGCAAAATCCTGCAATCCTTTCAGTGATGTATGGAACACAAACAGTGCACCCACTTAACCTGTAAATAATTGCCTCCCCGGCACCTAATGACACCAGGCATCATACCCAAGTTCATTAAATTAAATATTGCCCCCAGGGGCAATGCCCATGGCCCCAATTTAAAATAAAATATAGCCATTCCCAACAGGGCTTAAGTCTGGCACTATCCCCAAAGCCCCTATTTCAATAGAATAAACCCCCAAGGGGCTTGGGACTGGCTCTGTGCCCCAAGCATCTTTTTAAATAAAATATAACCCACCTAGGCTTCGGGATTTTGCTATGCCCCAAACTCCAAATAAAATAAAATAAATATGGGACAAGTTTTGTAACCACTAGCATCAGCATTTAAAAGGACCTATGTGAGTTATGTGAGATTGTACAGAATTTTTTTTACAATTTTTGTGTATTTCAATCCTTGTTTTGTACTGTTCACTTTAATAATTGTTATGTATTGTGCACTTTATTCATTATCGAGGGTGTACATTGTTATAATTATATGGGTGTGAACTGTTCTTTCACTTGTGTATTGAAAATGTTGTTATTAAACTTTCACATTGTCTAATGAATTATTGTCCATTTATGGGGCACTGTTGCACTTTAATTAATTACCATACATTTTTGGAGTGTGTCACATTTGATGTGTCTACTGTTATGTTTTTTGTGTGGCACTTACACTGTGTGGTACTCACACTCATATATTCAGAATTTACAGCAGCACATTAAGCATTTTTTTGTCTCCCCAGATTTACATTGGTTTGAAGGTTTTACCACATATTTGTATCCCTTGCTTCCTAAGCGTCCATTTATTGCGCTTGTGTTTTCTGAATATTGTATCATTATTCAGTTGATCAGGTCAGACTTGTCTCCTCCCGCACAGCAGATTAACTTTTGTAATATTCGTATTAACTTTATAATCAACATTACTAATAAAAAAGTTATTTCAATGTTACATATCTTGGTTCCACTACTTCTCTATGTAAAAACTATTCAAAACACTATATATTTATCCAAATATGCCACGGATATCACGTGCATGCATATTCAACACATTGTAATCTTTTTCTTGTATAGAAAATATATTCTCTATGCTATCCTTAACAGGGCATATGTTTGTCCGTTATACACACATGCTGCACTTTTGTAAAAGTTAATCAGCTGTGTGGGAGGAGACAAGTCTGATCTCAGAGAAATTGGAGGTGTGTGGAAAGCAACCAATAGGAAGATCATTTGAAGTAATATAAGGAGAGGCTTACGAACATCCAACCAAAAGTCACTGAGGAAGCCCTGGCCGGGGCGAAATGCGTCTGATGTCAGTTATTCAACCACTAGTGCGAGATTCAACCGCCAGAGATAACATCCAGTACTCAGTGGCTACACAGCACTTATAAACGGGATTGTGAAACTCGATGAGAGTAATCACCACTTGTTCATGTAAGATTAAACCTATTTATATCTTTGATTAAAATGATCATTTGAGTCTCCTTCTCCTTGCATAATTGCTTGATGGAAACTAGGAGGAAGCACTGAAAATTGGGGTGCTTACTACAAACGCACAGCAGAGGTATAAAGGATGTGTTTTAATTGAGCAGTGTAGTGTATGAATTACGTACACATACACATAAACACTCTGGTCCGTCTACTTTAACAAACATTTATTCAGAAACAAAAAAAACAGCAACATACAAATAATAACACAATCTAAATAACTAGAACAACAACAATAACTGCTAAACAACAATGACAACTAAACATTATAAGTAAAAATCATCAGATCTCACCCACACTTCACCAGGATAAAACCTAACCCATGTCTGCTCACATCTACAGCCAGGAAAGAAGAGAAAGAAGAGAGTGATAGGGGGAGTGGTGGTCTCTTCCTAACTTGTAAAGGTATTGAATTACCTAATTACCATGTCAAAGGGTAAAGCTTATTCCCCTGTAAGAAAGGTTTACTTACATGAGCTTGGTCACATGACCAGTGGTCACTATTAATTTGATGACAGAATGTGACCACACAGTAATTTCCTGCTCTAAATCAAATGAGTGAGAAAGACATATACTTAGATCCAAGCTTACTGTATATACACAGAGAGCACTATTGTTACTCCACCTTTTTTCCCCACATATCCGTCTGAGGAACATCTAGGTAAAGAAGACTGAGTAACTTCCTAAGAAAAGCAGAATATAAGTATTTTATTGTATATAACATGTGGTGTGTTTGTTTGTGTGCAGCGCTCCATCTTTTCTTTTTTCCATATTATAATAACATGTTTGCAATTTCTTTCAAAAAGAACAGGCCTGTATTATTTTAAGAGTTCATTACACTAGGTAAATATCTAAAATCAAAGTCATTGATTAGAAAAACAAAGATGATTAAAGAAGTTCTCCAGATCAGCTTCTTTACTATGTTTAGGCTGTGTTTGCAGAATATTTAGCAGATTGATCAGGTTACACATTGAGAAAACTGATTTTGCAGTGAGGAAAATATTTTGCCCACTGCAAATAAAAACAGCACTTAAAAATACATTAGTATGACATATGAAAAGAACCGTATCTAACAGTCAAGGCACCTGCATCTGTAAAGATGACAATTTCAAAGCTAACAATTTACAGTAATTGAGGTAAAAGGCGCTATATATCCTCAAGGTACGCAATGATGAATTATTAGATTACATTTCCACTGTATTCCAGATTCATTTCTTAGTTTGTGATCTTAAATTCAGAACAACACCTGTATGTACACAACATAGTTCTATTAAATGGATTTCAAATGCAAATGCTGATATATGTATTCAAATTGGCATACCATTGTTTCTTTATGCTGCATCAGAATGTGACTATAGTTTAACTGATAATTGTTCAAGTGTAGACAGTTCTTTTATTGGAATTCTAAATCTCAAAGCACTAGACAAAAGAAAAAAAAACATACATACATTCTGATATATAAATATATATAAAGAAAAGAGAGAGGGAACTAGTCACTAAAATCAGGCCTTATAGGACACGTAACATTTTTTTTAAGCCTTGCTTTCTTAGAGGAATAAACATTGTTAAAAAATAGTGTAAAACAAATAGTGTTCCAACACGCATTTTTAGAGATTCTCGTTGGTTTACTCTCTTCTCTTCCTCTGCCAGCAAATTCAATTTACCACTATCAATACACATATGTTTTTGAAAACTAGATACCCCCAGGTATTTCAAATGGTCATATTTTAACTCTTTCCATGTGTTTTTGTAAAATATGTGGTACAAGTTGAGTATCCTTATTTGTAGATTTGTTATCTGAAATGACCCGAAAGCCCCCAAAAAATTCCGGGTAAGTGTCAGTTCAGATAAGGAATACTTACCTTTTTGGAGCCCCAGTAAAGCAAAGTAAAGCACCAGCAATGTTCTGTGCTCCTGAACTACAACTCCCAGTCTGCCTGTGCTCTCTTCAAGAGAAGCGGAAGTAGCTGGGTTAAGATGTTGGCGGCTGAGACGATCCTGAAGCTGCTGTTGAATCAAAAGTATTCCTGTAGGCACGCACCTCTATGAGCTTGTAGATGGCTACAGGGACAACAGACAGAGCCTGGAGAAGATCTGGGCGAGTTTTTAATAGTTGATCAGTTATCCGAAAGTATCCATTTTGCAAGATGCTTCTGCTCCCAAGTATTATGCATAAATGATACTAAACCTGTTCTAATTTTGGGTGTTTGATTTCTCCACACACATTGCATTTTAGTTATGAATTCACAGATTCTGGTATGTGCCACTGCCAAACAATACAACAGTATGTGTCCAGCAACATCTGCTGAGCACAAGGATATCACCTACAGTAATACAACCTAGAATATAGATAGGTTTCTTGGGTTATTGGAAGGGTCCAATACTAAATGTAGGACATAGGCATATCATTTCTTCTTTTTTGGGGGGCCTTTTTACATAACCCACTGTACATTATTGCTATGAACGTGCATATATTTGAAAAGTTGACACTCCATGGTATTGCATAGGAGATGTTTTAATACTTCAGAACCATTTTAGAAAACAATTATGGAAGGTTGGTGGTGGTTTTTACACACACATAGCTTTTTGGCTGTGATTTAGGAGAGCTTGTTATAACTTACTGAAAGAAAACGATGCAGCCTTTTTATAACATTTATAAGCAACATTTATCATTGCAAGAGTTAACTAAATTTAGCTATCTTGTAATTCAGTGTACGTGCAACCTAAAGGTGATAAATATGTATGGCTAGGACAGTTGTTACTGTCAACCTTCCTATATATATATAGGTTAGAGGAATGTCGCGTAGGAATATCTATGGGCTCCAGTTCGCTGGATCCCTACCCCTCTTCAGTGCCAAATGTATCTGCTAGATACGTCATACACAGATAGGAATATGTTTACGAATAGATAACTGACGTATGATTGCTAACACAGCGATATTGAGTATCCCTAAAATGGTAATGCCGCTACTTGATTGGTTATCCTAAACAGGTAAGGTTTTTTACTAACCCATATAAAAACTAAATAACAGAAATCTCATGTGTTGTTAATCAGCTATGCTACACAAATTGCATGACACTACCAGCTAAATTATGCCATGACACCATGTTATCCCTGTTGCATTTTAAAGGTCCACATATTGATAACTAAGCTCCATTATTAGTGACCAAAAAAATAAACCATCTATAAAACCACTTCTGCTGTGTGATCATCTACTTTTGGGGTCAGAACTTAAATGGGGTAAAAACCAAATTTTTGCGTCCGATTGGATTGTAGTGGAATGTAGATTAACCATTGGATTCCTGCTGCAACAGAAAGCACCTCTGTTTGTTTTCTGCAAGGCCTCCTGAGTAAACCTATGCACACTTCCCTACATGTATTGGTTTGCCCCTATTTTTGGGAAGGTTCAGTTACAATTGTAGGGCTTGGCCTTTGGGCTGAAACAGAGTATTGGTACTACAAAGGTAGATTACAGTTGAACTGAAACGCGTTGCTTTGGGAAAATGATTCAGTCTATCTGACTGTTTTGGATGTTCTTGGCCTGGAGGTCATTGCAATTCTCCTTTGATGATTCACAATTGAGTTTCTGCTGTCTAGTTTTTTACAAACTGTAAAAACTAAACATTGGTGCCTAATCACATTTTTTTTTGCCCTCAATTTAATATCAGTTATTATTATTTGCATGATAAAGAGGGAGCCTTTGCTAAAAATAAGCATATATACAACTGGTTGCTGCATAAAGAATATTATTTTTTAATAATTGTATTGTATTTTTGTGTCCTTTTTTATGTATATGATATGTGTTATATTTACAGTAAGTCATTAAAATACATATTTTTGAAGAGAAAGTTGAATTCATTGGTTATTTTATTGTCATTTTAATTGTAGCGCTATACAATTTTTAAATGCATTTTCTTCCTCTTTGATCTATATTTCTTGATAAGAATGTTTTCTCTCAAGACTAAATTATCTATTCATGGTCTGGGGACCCCTTAAAGGATATGATGTTTCATAGAAGTAAACGCTCTATTAGCAAAGAGGCAGTTTCAGAGAATAAACCACTCTATTAGCAAAGAGGCAGCTTCAGAGAATTTACCCCTTTATTAGCAGATAGATTCATAAAATGAACTCCTTTATTAGCTGACAGGCGGTTACACACACACAATCACACACACACACACACACACACACACACACACACACACACACACACACAGTACCTCACTCACACATAGGTTTCTTACCTTACATGGTGCAGGCAGGCTGCTGCAAGTTCAACTGAGCTCCGTGTGAAGGAGGGACTGAGCCATTCAGGAGAGGCTTCTGAACTCTCGCCAATCAGGGGAGTTAAGAGGTCTTTTCTGATTGGCTGAGACCTACTTCTCTGACTGCTTTCAAATCTGGGACTTTGCATTGTCCCAAATTTATGGCTGGACTGAGGACAGAAAGTCCTAATGCGGGAATGTCCTGGGCAATCCGGAACATGTTGTCAGGATCATGCCATGAGAGTGACAAGGAAGTAAGTGCTTTAAATATTCACACTTTTATTTACAATACTGTCACAAGCAATTTATTATAAAACAGCTGGGGGGAAGTGAAATTTCCTCTAAAAAGCAATGCGTTCATGTAATGCTTTGAAAGCCATAGATGTATGGGCTTCTCATTGATATACATTCTATTCATTGATTTTATTTGTAAACTGCTAATTTACTTGTGTGGAATGAATAACTGGCTGAAGCTCTTAAAAGCATTCCACGGTTACAACAGCAGAATAATAAGCCTAAAATACCAAACACATACTCCAAGAAGCTCCTTGCAACAGTTTTATATAATTGTATTGGAATGCATGTTTGGAAATGATGGGAAAATGCCAATATAGGCTTTAAGAACCTTGGGAATTATTTTTATTTTGTATGGACTCAAAATAGAACGCTGTATTCTGCACAATATAAAATAATATGTATTTCTTTTACATATTAGCAGTGCAATATTTCAGTAGCAATCCACTTTTGAAGTTCTCATGGCTTCCAGAATATTGACTCCCTTCTTTACCGTTCTCTTTATGTAATGCGCCATTCAAGGGCAATATACAGTAAAACACAAGCAAAGTATTTTATTTATACAAATCATAACTGTAGACCTATGTCAAATACTCTGTAAAATCAGATAGTCTGAGTTCCAAGAAATGAAGGCAGGAAAACGGCATGAAAGTGGAAACAGAAGGATTTTAACGAAAAATGTTTTGTTTCAACTTCTGTAAAATAGATATCATAACATTTTTCCAAAACAGGTACAGAACCTCTTACAGAAGAAAAACAGATGGTACTGTCTGCACCAGAGACAGGCAAAGTGTTCGTATTAGGGCAGCAGTGTGTGTGGCAAGGCCTGTAAAGATAGAAAATAATTAAACTTTCCATAACAAAGTCCAATAAATGTCCACGTGAACAATACTGATGTTTAGAACTGGTCTACACCAATGTGGGAAAATTACTGACTTTTAGCAGTAGCCTGCCTAATTGTATTCCGTTTCCTTACATTTTAATGTTTAAGTACACTGATCAGGATCCTATACTACCAGTATCACTCACCACAACTAATTAACAGCTTCCATATATGTCACCCATCCCAGTCTGGGTGCACATTCCATTTACTAATAACATACTTAGCAAATAGCTAATATGGTAAGCTCCCTCAAATGTAATACAGGTATCCATCTTCTGTAATTTAAAATATTTTAATATTAGTCAGGACGTTCTATGCCATCCTACAGACATCTAGACACCATGCTATTTAGTATGTAAGTCATAGAACATCCTTCAAGTGTGAAGGGGTTAATATTTATTATGTTACTAGTTTGGAATGGAATGAGGATGATATGTTTATACAGTAAAAAGAATGTATAAATTGTATTAATTTATACATTCTTTTTACTGTATAAACATATCATCCTCATTCCATTCCAAACTAGTAACATAATAAATATTAACCCCTTCACACTTGAAGGATGTTCTATGACTTACATACTAAATAGCATGGTGTCTAGATGCCTGTAGGATGGCATAGAACGTCCTGACTAATATTAAAATATTTTAAATTACAGAAGATGGATACCTGTATTACATTTGAGGGAGCTTACCATATTAGCTATTTGCCAAAGTATGTTATTAGTAAATGGAATGTGCACCCAGACTGGGATGGGTGACATATATGGAAGCTGTTAATTAGTTGTGGTGAGTGATCAATACCTCTGCCAAACAGTAATGGCATGATAGATTATTTTTAGAGATTTGATGTCAGTTTTATTTTTTATATAGACTCACATGAATACATTTTATGATTTACCACCATTTATTAGATCCATTATTTTCTGAATTTGCATCTGTTTTGGCAATGCCTTCAGTTTACTTAGTATTGATCATGTTGTACCATTTTTCTTGTTATGCATTTTACTGCAGCAGGTTCAGGTTATGTCAGGTTTGTGGAGTATGACCCCAACGTACAAGAGTTTGCTAAGTAGAAGGCCTGGACCATTAACAGAAACTAGCTCCAGAAGAAAGCAGCAAACAAAGGAAAGTGCACACTATAACATAATAGAACATGAGGGTATCAGGAAAAATAAACATGCAAGTCAGGCTAAAGGACCTGGCATTGAGGTATAACCTGTAATTGTATGGAATAACCATGAATTGTTAAAAATACACGTTATGTACATTTCATACAAATCCCGAGCACAACATAAACAGCAGTGCTAATGCAATATTATAAAATCATGGGTGAAACCCCCAGAAAATTTCCCTGCGCCCTATGACCTAACGATACAACATGTCACTATATGATACAACCAGGAAGACTTATCTAGTGTACAAGAAGTACAAGAAGTGCATATGATGTCATTTATGGTACGCTGGAATAGTGAGACAAAGAGAGCAGAGAAAGTAAAAATCATCATCCATTTGGATGATCTTTACACTCTCAATGCAGATTGTCTGCTTGCAGCCTATGTGGAGTTGCCAGGCATAGGGCTGCCATCAGAGGGTGTCAGGAAACACCTGTTCCAAGCTCGGCGGCCGTGGGAGGCTTGCAAGGGCCCCATTAAAAAAATAAAAAGAAAGAAATTTAAAAAAAAATCTTGCCAAAAGATCTCCCCTCGCCAGTCGGTGATGAGGCAACATGTGGTCTATACTCTGCACAGGCCGCCCCCATATCTCTGTCTCACCCTTGATCCTCCAAAAGTCATTTTATCCAGGTCTTTGTATATCATGCCAATGATTTAAATACACACCAGGACATGCCCCATCACCTGTATTGCACATGCAGGATTTGCTCGTTAATATGCCATTGATAATTTGTCCATTAATATGCCATTGATAATTTGTCCATTAATATCCCAATGATAATGTGTAAATTAATGGGCCACTGATAATTTGTCCATTAACATGGCACTGATAATTTGCCCATTAATGTACCATTGATAATTCGTCCATTAAAATGCTACTGATAATTTTCTCATTAATATACCACTAATAATTTGACCATTAATAGCTCCTAATAATTTGTCCATTAATATGACACTGATAATTTGACATTAATATGCCACAGCCAATTTACCGAATAAAAAAAAATCCCCCCCTCCTTGCAGCACCTGGATGCTGCTAGTCCCTGGTATCTCCTCCTAAGTGTCACGCTGCATGCAGAAAGCAGGAAATACATCCACCAGAAATGACTTGCCGTCATTAATGGTGGCTGTGACAGAAATCCAGGTCCGCATCCGCGGGAGTAATGGAGTAGTGGAGGTAGGGGCCCAGACCTTTTGGTCTGTAAGAAGCATCCCAATTTCAGAAGGAAGCCCTGGCCGGGCAAGTGGGTGCATGGTAAACAATTAAAAGAGTTAATAATATAAGCATTTGAATAAAAATCATGCCAAAATACAAACTTTTTTTTTTTTTTTACTAAACAAGGTAAACGCCAGCCAAGCCATGTGATTCCTTATATTTGAAGGAATAAGCAGTCTATAGGACAGAACATGGAGGAAAGCAAATCTCATTCATTAAGTACACTTGTACTCCGTTAAATCGATTGCAGACATCAGTTCCTCCTAACATAGGAGATCTGCTTCACCAAACTTACCCATGAACTTACCTCAGTGAGAATATTCCTACATTAGTAAAATAATGCAATACACTAAGGGTTTTGTTTATTTTTTTTATGTTTTTTCTTGGTTTGTGTGTGTTTGTTTTTTATTTTATGGTCATTAAACATACAAAAAAAACCTCTCCTGTTTGCTTTAGCTCAGCAACTAGACATTATTGTAATCTCAATGTAATACAATAATATGCTTTATGGTAATATGCTGTTTTATAGCTTGATGATCCACAATAATTATTTTATCACATTGTTACTTTCCATTGTTTTGTGCATAATTAGCCACTAATGCTAATGGAAATTGCCTCTCTACAATAAATGCTAATGTTTACTTTACTTAGCTGAAATACAGTTTACATCAAGTTGAAAGTGCTGCTAAATCACATAAGGAAGGTTTATCAGTGTTACTTTCTATGCATTAGCATACCAATCAGCTATAATGATTCAGTTGCTAAACTATCATAGATTTTAATTGTTTACATTTCCACAAATAAATCATAAACACAATATGTGACTTGTATTTGCATTTCAATATACTTAAAACCATCAAACTGCCGTTTTTGTATTATATACAATATCTTTTGTTAATAATAAATTCTGCTTCTCTTAAATTTAGGAAAAGATTGCAAAGGATATTCACCTCTAACATTAATTTAACCCCTTAAGGACCATTTGAAAGATTTTTGCCCATTCTGGACAATGGCTATTTTAACATTTCTGTGCTGTTTGTGTTTAGCTGTAATTTTCTTCTTTGTCATTTGCTGTACCCACAAAAATTATATATTGTTTTTATTCTATAATATAAAAAAAAAATATTGTGGAAAAAAAAAATATTGTGGAAAAAAAACACACATTTTCAGAATTTTATTTGAAAAAATCTTTTACTCATCTACAAAAGCTAATGGAAAATACCTGCTAAATAGATTCTACTATGCATAGGTTTGTTGGGTTGTTTGGGGGCTAAAAGGCCACATTTGGGAGGTACAGTTTTTGGTTTTCCAACTTGGAATTTTGACGTGCAGAAAACCTGCACCCATGTCCAATTTGGGACGTTTTTTATCCCATCAAACTATATATTTTTTAAAGTAGACACCCTAGGCTATTTTAACTGGTGGTATTTTAACACTTTTGATGCACTAATTCTACCACCAGCCTTTGTCAAAGTTTGTGGTAGTAATTTTATTTTGTTTTTCTTCTACATACATAATAATTCAGACACGAATTCACCGATTTTGGTATGTGTCACTGCCAAACAACACCCCAATATGTGTTTAGCAACATCACCCGAGTACAGGGATACCACCCATGCATAGGCTTGTCAGCTTGTTTGAGGGTTAAAAGGCCACATTTGAGTGGTGCGCTTTTTGATTTTCCAACTTGGAATTTTGTGCAAGGAAGAGGTTAAAAGGCTCTTATAAGAGCCTTCGTAGTACTGTACAAAAAAGAAATTACCCCTAAAAATGCACAGACAAGAAAAAAATGTGTTGCTGTGCAGTGATCAGTTGCAGGGAAAGGCTTAATACACAGGGTGCAATATACAAAGTGTATGGCTTTTATAAAAGCCATATGGTCTTACATTTTTGTAACATTTTATTTAATTTATTAAAATTAAAAAAAACTTACATAATCTGTCTATTAACTTACAGATCTGTCTCTCTTCCTCACTAAAACTCAAGTGAGTAGAGGGAGGAAGACCCAGATGGGTCAGATCAATATTTACCAATAAAGATCACTGTTACTGATCGCAATACATGCGTTCAAACAGCTTACAAAAAATGTTTATGTTGCACATAATTCCCTAGCGGTTATAATTAACCCCTAGTGGGTGTAACAAAAAAAAAACTACAGAGAGCAAAAAAAATGCTTCTGCGGCCAGATGGCTGCATATGCACCAGACCGCTGCTTAGGCAGTGATCTACGGCAAGCAAGGGGTTAATAGCTCTTAAAAGAGCCTTTGTTATACAGTAATAAATTACAGTAAACAAATTAACCACTAAAAAATGCACAGACAGCAAAACATTTATCCCTCCCTCCCTCTGACCCATTCACATGACATCACGCGCAGGGCAGTGAAGGGATTATGTGCCCTTCATGGCCTGCAGCGTTCTGTCTGGGGAACTTAGTTCCCCGATGCTGCTTCCAGTAACACATGCGGTTGGAGGTGCAGTTACCACTGCAGCTCTAACGCGGGCCGCACCTTGATGTCCCACGGGCAGCATGCTAGACGCCCCTGTACTATAGAAAAAGGAAATAAAGAGTGGACAGAAATACATATAATTACAATACAATGTTTCAGCCCAACATGTACACAAAGGAATTGTGGAAATATTTTGCCTGTATTATATTCTTTTGAAAGAAATTAAAGAGACTCAACCTCAACATTGCTTATACTGTGAATGTAGAGAATAAAAAAATGACACATTTTAAACATATTCATCTTACTTTATGCATTTTGCTAACATTATGTATAGCTCATTCAGTGTTGAGTCCCTTTAAATGAGGTATAATACTTAATGGAGGGAACCTTCCAGTGAATCAGTTGTTTGCTTGATGAATTAAGTGTTACTCAAACATCTTCAAGAATTTTGTGCTTTGATTTCTCTCTCCAAGTCCTCTCTTAGTAAATATGAAATGTAAAGGAATAGAACAGGTGGTGAGAATGCTCCATGGGCAATACTCTTACTCAAGTTTGTGAATAAATCATATGTTATTCAGGTGAGGTAGCGTGCCATCAATATTATCAGAGACCTGTAATAAGACACACTCAACATTTTAGTAAGACAGAGGGGCTATGTAAAAAAAAAAAAAAAAAAAAGTATTGCACTCTAGTGTCAAGAAGTTTAAAACAGAGGGACAATCTGCAGTATCTTATGTATAATGGTGACTATGTTTTTTGTCTTTTTTTACATTCCGACATATTCATGTGCATGAATGCACCTCCAGAAAACCATATTTGCTATTGGAACAACATGTAAGTATAAGTCCAGCACACAAAAGACTTATTGAGCTACACAACAAAGATAGAATTGCAGAGTATCTAGATGGGAATTTCAAACTTTAGGCCAGTGTTACAGAGTTGAAAAAATTATCCAATGAATGGGAGAATTTTTCCAAATCATTCTAAAAGGTACTGTCTGGTGCCCAATGTTAATGCATATTAAATTACTTTAAATGCATATTTTACATTTGCATTGCTTAAAATATTAAAATTTTACACAGATGAATTTGGGAAATTACAGCAGTGTGAAAGAAACCAGGACTGCCCACACTGGCCGAGTAAAAGTCAATTTGCAAAAAAAACTGCAGTAACAAGTGAGAATAATGCCATACAATTTAATAGAATATCCTTTTTCTCTAGTGATGTCATTAGACAAAGTGTCGCACTGTTAAGAGATCCTACATGTACAAGAACAAGGTCACTGCATAAAACCCTGTGCACCATTCAGGCGGAAGTCTTCAACATGCACCAAAGTGAGTTTGGTAACTAGACTGTCCATTTTAAGTTTGAATTCTCATCTTAATTTCCTACAATTCTCTCTTTATTGAGTAGACTCTAAACTCATGATATTTTTTTATTCACTGATAAGTGAACAGTAAATGTTCTGTAATAAGATTGCTTAATGAACTGTTGCATTATCTATTACAATATATATATATATATATATAACATGTTAAAATGGATTTTATATCAATCCATTTTAAAGTAATTTGTTTTCACAGCAGTTATAAGCACTATTTTTTATTATGAATATTGACAGAAGGATATTTTATGAAGCTATCATTTCATCTTTCAGTGACTGAACCTTTCTTTTTATGCTAGGTTGTAAGTGTACTAATGAGCCCAAGGCTGGAACAGCTGTTGTTGTATATCTGTTTAGCTTAATATTTTGCTACTAGTTATGTTTCTCATAAAACATTTTAGATCTAGAATTTCATCCCTTTATTCACCATTTCACAAACTAACGTTCTCAGAACTTTGATGGACATCAAGACCAAATATGAACAGGTCTGAGGGGCCTAATTATTGAATATTTATCAAAAGGCATTGTTCTTATGATTCTAAAGAACTGTGTGCTTTACAAATGGCAAGGAATTAAATTGAGTGATTGCAATAAATATACAATGATTCAAATGTTCTAATGTACATACCTGAGAAATTGCTGGGATTGCCCAAGACAGGGGTAGGCACAAACATTGTACATGGTGGACTTGCAGGTCTGTGTGGTGGCTGATTAGATGATGTTCTACAGACCTTTACAGACCGTGCCGCAGAAACTGGTGTTCTTGTACAGACCCCTTTCCTATCCGTGGCCCCAGAGTTTTCTAATTTGATACCTTGGGTCTTCCTAGTCATATCACTCTTCTTCAAACATTCCCCAATCAACTGCTGAATTTTGAGGTGGGACTGCCCACAATACATTAGATCACTCCCATTTTATGGGATGTGCTTGACTTCTAATGCTCAGGACCACCAACGTCCTGACCACAGAGAAAAAGTAATTTCTTTAGGCCAATGACCAGCCAAGATCCCAGGTATTCTACATGTGCAGCATATAATGCTGAATGTTCCTTTAGAAATGAGAGAAATAGAATGCAAATTAAACTATAATCAAATGTTCATTTTATTTTAGATAACTGAAACAGGGAATATATGTATTAGGTTGATAAACCTTCATGAAGTAGATACAAGTCTAAAGATCTGTAAGGATTGTCCTGCAAAATGAGTAATGCCAGAAATGTTCCTTTTAAATGAGAATCCCTTTTAGCTTTTTGTAACCAGCAAAAATAGGTACGAAAAAGTATGTGTTCAGTAGCTCATAGCAATCTTACATTCTAGATGTGAATAAAAACCTACTTAACTACAGTGACATTACTGAAAATAAAGTACCCTATTTGCTTGAATATAAGAATATAAGTATGCATGCAGACATCCTCTTATGCTGCCCGACAGTTCTGTCTTCTGTGATGGACTGCTGGAAGGTCACATGACCTCCCGGTTTACATCATAGAAGTCCTGGGCAGCAGCAGTCAGCTCTGCAAGAGACCTGGATCCCAGTCTTATAGTCAGACAATAACAGAGAAATTGGGGATGAGCAGAGAATTATTTTAAATATTGGTTTGTTTATTTTGTTGAAGTCTCATAGCTGCTTAAGTCAATGCATTCAGGAAAGATGTAATTCATATGCATGGTAAAATGCATAAATGGTAATAGATAGCTATAAGGTGTATTCTGAAAATATGAAAGACAATGCAAGATCTGAGCTGGGGGGGCTCTCAGTCATGGACCAACTAACAGAAGGGCCTGCCGAGCCGTAAGCTAAAAAATTATATTTTTCTATTCCCTGAGGACCCGCTCTCTCTCTTTTGAGCTGAAGTGCCAAAGAAGGCTCGGTCCTAAATGATGTGAATCTAGAACAATTTATACACATAGAAAGGGACACTATCCAGTCATGAACGTAGGGTGGAAGTACCTGGTTTCCACCCGGACTTGTTGTCAACATGCGCTCAACCTACATCCAAAAAAACAGCTGAGCTTTGCAGACAGTACCATCCTCCACTGTGTAGTGAGTTTGCCAGCAACAAGTATTTCTTAAATATACACTTTATTGATTAGCATTCTCATGTATTCTGATTGGCATAAGTATGTAGTAAGCTATAGCACAACATTAGTGTATGTATGTATCTCTCCTCTTTGTATATGTGGCTAATTTTTATGTACAATTTTATATCGCTAATGGATGTCACAGTTTTTATTTCCAAAATCTGGCCACCCCTGCTGAAGTTGAGTAGGCTCACTTGTAACCAGTTAGAGAAAGCTATATAGTTGGATGGAAAGTGAGGGGCTCAGTACCGGTTATTAAAGTAGATTATCTCTGATTAAAATATTATTCTCAGAGCACCATTCACAAGTGATTCCTGTTTGCTTTGGAAGTGAGATTTAGAGGCAGTCCTGTCCCACAGCTGTTTCTCCATGATCTGGCAACGAGTATTTGTGTGCGGCATCTTGTGATCATCTCACCCTGCTGCCACCGAGTGATGCAAGTGATGGGAGCCACCAAGACTTTGCTTTTCAAAACTTGGTTTAGTCCCTCTTCTAACAGGTTAACATTACTCTATAGAAAAGTAGTTACCTTGTCATCCAAGCCTACTACCTGCTTCCATCAGAATATAAGTTTTTCACCCTGAACCAGCTTTTCCTCTGTAGTTCAGCCCAGGTGTTCGGCTGACCCAGGACATAGAGGATCCTCTGAGTTATCAGGGAGCTGCAGCACTATATAGCAATATGAGAATATCTAAATAGCGAAGTGGTTTTGCATTGACTTAGTATTAGAGTCAAATACTATCAGCAGATTAGATATGGATTTCACACGATAAATGACCACCAATATAAAATTGATATGGCTGTATACTATGACAGGGTTCTAGAACCACAACGAGCAGCAGAATGTTGTCACACTTATACAGACTCTAACAGAGCTTGCACGAATAGAAAGGGGACTGAAGGCTAAAACTGGGGTGCAGTATAAAGGTAGATTTGAACTCATTAAAAAATAGCAGCAGACGGGTACTAAAGCACAGACTGAAAGGTCAAACACTTTATCCAGATGTTTGCAGGAGGATGGGACTTTTGCACAGAATGTAACACAGCTTACACTTAGAAGCAGAGAGCTGATTAATACTGACATACAAAATATATCAAGGCTGACACTTCATAGAAGTCGTAGCCAGTTACACTACTATAGCACAGACTGATGCATTGTTTGCAATTCAGGATAAATCATATGTTCAAGGAAGAACCAACAGGACCACTTAACTGAATGCCAATGAAATCCAATGGAGAAGATGGTGCCAATAAGGGAAATCCAGTATAGGGGTCATGAAAGCCAGGGTCAGGTAACACAATGTATTAGTACATACAATGCCAGACTGGTACACAAAGGAGGTTCAGCATGTGGGCAAAATTAGTACACACGATAAAAGGAAGCAATACAGGAACTGAGACCAACTGGTAACATGAACCACAGCAGTGGCGTTCAGTGAGGATACCAATCTTTTCTAGTTTGGCGTTGGGTATGCTCCACCCCTTTCTGCCCACTACCGGCAGCATAGTATTGGAAATGTGCTTAACGCGCATGAGAACTCTGCACTTGGGTCCCTGACCAGCCTTACCATGGCATGTCAGAACAACTGTGATAGGCAAGAGTTATATTCATTATCAGTAAACCTTCCTGCTCCACAGTAAATGTCATCACCAGTTTATGCCATCAAGCAGAACAAAGTGGGAATGAACATCAACTCTAAAAATAAATTAAATCTTAGTATGTTCCACAGTGCATCTAAAATGGACATAATAAATGTATATTGCATTGATAGGCATCAATAAGAATGATCTATCAGATTATACAATGTAAAACAGAATACATTTGCATTGAAAAAAATATTGAAAAACATAAATATGGAACTGTTAGTATAAAGAAAACACTAAGAGAAATCAGAAAACTAAACATGTAGTACTTCACCGTAGGGATGTAGGTTGTTTTGTTTTATTTGATCAATTCCATAAATATGTATATAAAAAATAAATATGTGAAATCTGGAGATATGCAAGTTATTTTACTATGAACTTTTCAAACTATGGCAAAGCAGTTAAGCATAAATTAAACAGGTTGTGCTACTGTATATAGAAAAAGTAAAAACAGGCTTTCTGAGCTTATTATAAGAACCTCATGAAGAAATTATGCAACTTTTATTGATTTACATGTATGCCAAACACAGATTCTTCAGATTTTGTAGAGAAAAAGGATGTGGTTAAGTTAGTACTGGACACCAGATGCTTTTATTCTAACAATACTTTAACTAATCAGTAGATCATTCTCTCCCCTCTGACATTTTCAAGGGTTAAAACACAAATATCAACTAACCCAATGTTGCTGGCTCACCTAGCCACACATAACGGATGAGCACAGCACAAGGTGTTCAAATCTAGAGCATCCCTTCCACTATATCCCAGGCCATCTTCCCGAGGGCTCTGGTTCCTCTTCCTCTCCCCTCCTCTACCATCTCTTCTTTCCTCATCCTCCCACCTCCCTTACCCATCCAGGTCCAATCCTTGATTTTCATGCTATTGGTGCACTATAATCTCCCCCGCATATCATATTCTGTTGGTTCCTCTTAAAGCACTTACATACAACCATACATTCATCCAATGGGAAAGAGAAGACAAAAAAAAAAGAAAGAAAAAAGGGGGAAATGAAGAAGAGGGAAAGGCCTCCTCTCCGCTCTACCCCCCTCCTCTTATCAGTCCCAGTTATCCTCTCATCACTTTCTTTGAGTTCCATGAACTTCCTCCATGTCTCCCACTTCTCCCTATTGCTAATGTTCCTGCCTTTATAGGAGGCTATAATATCCTCCATTGATCTAGTTTCTTCTATTTCCATTTTCCATTCTCTGTATGACGGAGTCTTTGGGGATCTCCAATATCTTGGTTAAATTATCTTTGCTGCATTCAGAAAATGTATTGTTAAGGAATTTGTATACCTTTTAATTGAGTATCTTGTATTATGTAAAATCACTGATCTAACCCTAAAACCATAACACTAGATGTAAGTCTAATTTAGCCTTTTATTAGTTCAATATTGCTGACTGCCTCTAGGTGCAGTCTAGCAAGGGCAACAGAGTGATGGAACTGAGAACCAATTCCATAGCTCTTACCCAAAAGAGGGCTGAGCCATAATGGAGGAGCATGCTGCTCTCCAATATGGTGCATATGTTCAGGGTGACTGCGGCAGTAGATTTCACTGTTGCATAATAATGAGGCATTATAGCAATACCATCTGAGCGGTGTTTGTGATTATGCACACCTCTCATTTTAACACATTACGTGCCAGGCATGTCCCATGTAGCAAAGGGACTAAAAGGGAAGGTTTTCACTGTATTTTGCAATGCCATGCCATATCCTACACAATTTCCTTTACCGACAGGACAATGACTCAAAGCACAGCTATAACTATTTAGGGAAGAAGTAGTCCGCTGGTATTCTAGTCTATATGGGAGTGGCCAGCACAGTCAGATCTAAATTCTGTTGAGCTGTTGTGTGAGAAGCTTAACCGTATGGTATGTAAGAAGTGCCCGTCAAGTCAATAAAACTTTCTTCAGCTAGCATGCAATGAAATCTTTTGGAGTAAAGCTTACCTCCACAAAATGGCAATTAGAGTGCCAAAGGTCTGCAAGGTTTTACCTGATGTAAATGGATGACTCTTTCATGAAAGCAAAGTTTGAAGAAAACAATTATTATTGAAATGAATTATCATTATTCTTAACCTTGTAAATGTCTTGACTGCATAATTTATTCATTTGGAACTCATTTAATGTATACTTCCATGGTAAACAAGGGCATTTCTATGTGACCCCAAACTTTTGAATGATAGAGTATAAATGAAAAAAAAATCACCATCACTGATGTACTGTTCTTGATAAAGCCAACTACTTAGTAAAATCTAATTCTGCTCATTATTTTCATTTGGAATACTTGACAAGAGTATTGTGTGCCTGATTTCTTCATACTAAGTGCATAGTTACCATCACAAGCTTCAACACTGCCTAAAAAAAATAGAAGTGGTATAATCAGGCAGAAGAGATCAGAAGGAAAATCAGACACAAGATAATGGCACGTCATTGGCAATATGGTACACTTTTATCTCCAAAAGGTTTTTACAGGTCAAAAGCATGAAAATCAATAGAATAGCTTGTGGGGAGATGTTGGAGAGCTACTTTTATTAAACAAAACATGTGAAATGTGCTTTTGTCTCCCTTGTTTTAGTGATGAAAAGCCTAACATCCAAAAAGGACCACCACTTAAAAAGAGAGTGACTCATTTTAAGATATTAACAGTCTAGATAGAAACTCCACAGCCATTAAAGCTCTAACGGATTTGAGTTCGATACTGATTTAGACATACAAACGGAAATCATTGCAGCTATTTATTTGCTTCTGTTCTTAAAGAAGCACTATGTGTGAGGGAAAAATCTACTTCTCTTAGCCATGCAGAATGATCACAGATCCCTGTGTAGCTCTAATAAAGAAGACTTTACGTTACAAGAAAATTTGCTTTCCATAGTGATCTCATCAAAAGACACATTTTCATTATAAAATAGACTTTACCTTGTTTGAAATACACAAATAAGACCCACACATATTTTATTTTACCATTGGAACTATAATGTCACTATATACAGAAAAGAAAAAAAAAAATCAACTGAACGGACAATATGTACATATCTCAATATCCATCATCAAAGGGGGTGCCAAAGCCAAGTTCAATCCTTCCCAACGACAATGCTAAATAGAAAAAACAGGTTGGAGAAGTGAGTGTGAAAAAAGCCTTTATGAGTGTCAAGGGGCCTAAATATTTCTCAACCGGAGCTCCCAACTGTCCAGGCATGATGTTGGGCAGGATCGAGAGAACTACTTCCCAGGTTTTAATTTACAGGAACGGGCGCTGCAGTTTTTTTCAGTCAAAAACAAAACTTGTTTTGTGTGAAACAAATTTTGTCCATTGATGCATCTGTTTCAGATTAAATGTGTCCATTGTTTTAATTTTGGGAACTCCATTCGTAGAAATGGAATTCACAAAATTTGTGCCAAACATTTCAGCAGCCAAAAGCTTAGCTCCAGTCCATGCTGTAGACTTCTATGGGGAGGACCAAGGCTTATTTCAGAGGATCTCGGCTATTGCAGAAATATCTAACATCCTAATAGAAATAAAAAAATATATATAAAATGTAAATAAAACTAAAGAAAAATAAATAAATTCAATTGTGTTGTGACATCCTGTCATCAAACGTATGGTGACCAGGGTTCATGTGACCATGCTCATGTATACCTCTCTTATGGGGGATAAGCCTTAGCCTTTGATATAGTAATCAGGTAATTTAAGAGCTTCACAAATCAGGAAGAGACCACCACTCCCCCTATCTCTCACTTCTCTCTATTCTTTCCTGGCTGCACATGTGAGGAGACATGTGTTTGGTTTTATCATGGTGAAGAGTGGGTGAGATCTGACGATTTTTACTTATAATGATTAGTTGTTATTGTTGTTTAGCTGTAATTGTTGTTGTTCTAGTTATTTAGATTGTGTGTCATTATCTGTATGTTGCTGTTGATTTGTCTATGAATGAATGTTTGTTAAAGTAGACGGACCAGGGTTTATATGTATATGCATATATAATTCTTACAGTTTGGTTATACACCACAAACTTTATACAAAATAATAACATTTATTAAAATGAAATATAATAAATAAGTACAAAATGAAAATAAATATTAAAAATACATTAAAATAGCCTCCTGCCATCATGCCACCTGTATTTCCATGGTGTTGATGGCCACATTGTTTGGCAATGCACCATTGTCCACTGTGGATGATACTTGTCACATGATAGCGGGAGTATACATATAACCTAACAGCAGTTGACGTGGAACAATAACCTATAGCTGGCATGACATCATTGGAATTATTATACCACAAGAGCTGTAATGTCAGTATATAAAATAATATATGATAATGGGGGAGGACTTTGGCTAATTTTAGAGTCATTTCGGCAGCCAAACTCTGGAGGTGCTGTTGAAATTTCTGTCTGCATGAAAATCTGCCACATGGCCAATTTTTGTACAGATTATAGATCACTTCCCTGGAGTCTAGTGGTGCGCAGGCTGGCTCTTGCACTCCCCACATGTCACCCAACACTCTGACTTCCACAGATGAGTGGGGAATGTGAGAGGCCGCTTAAGAGGATGTCTGTGAGCATTGGTAGTGCACAAACATCAAACTGCCTGCTTGCAGTCAAACAAAAATGTGACTGCTCTGATTTCATTTTCCACTGCTCTGCCCCTCTTTGTCCTGGGAGCCAACTGCAGAAAAAACTGGTAAGTATGAGTAAGGTACTATATCCATTATGGTGCACAATGTGTGGTACAGAGAGCTGATTGCAATTGCAGGAGTCAAGCACAGTATTACACAAATGTTGGATTCTCAAGTAGCAACACACAATAGATAGGCTGACTGAATTAGAAAAAGAAATCAACAAGAGTTGTGAGTGGCCCAAAAGTATCTTATATCCTGATCTAAATAATTATCCCTGCTGCTAGAGTGCTGCCCCAAAGTCAAGTGTATTTAAAATATTAGCAGAAGCAGAGATTTACTCGTGTAAAATGATGATGCCTGACAATTTTAACACCCCTAGCACCTCTCCATCAGACTGTTGATTATGCTATACAAAAGAGAACACAAGCAATACCATGTAGCGTGCATGCTTTTATAATTCTGTAGTAGAAATGTTTTATGTTTCTTATCTTCACTATAAGCATAAGAGAAAACAAACAAAAAAGTGGTCTTTGTTTAGAGGGAACTTAAACATTGCTTACACTATGAAAATGATCTATTTACATATTGCAAGCAAATACATTACATACCAGAAATATATATCTTAAATGTGTTTGTGATGTGTTCTGATTATGACATCAACTTCTGGCTTGATATGCATGTTACATTGAAAAGTTTGTCATTTGCATATCAAATCACCTGTAGACACTACAGACATATATTTATTTAATGCATTTGCTTGCACACAATGTATATATAATTTTTTTATACATTTTTCATCTCTTCATTCACAGTATAAACAATATTTTGCTGACAGAATCTATTTAAACAAAATAAGTTTCTTCCACTTGAATCCTAAGGACTTTGTAAAATAAATTAAAAAAAATGTTGAGAATACATCATTTTCAGTCCAAAGCAGATGCTAGTTTGCAAGTCCATATTCAAAGGTTAGCGAGATAATATTGGCAATGCCATGATCATTTCCCTTTAACTGCTTTCTTGAAATGAAATTACAAGTGCTATTGGGGACGAAGATTGGTTTTCTCTTTTCCTAACTATTTCATTGCTCACTTTGATAGGAGGCAAACATTAACTGCGTTACAATTTCCATTTTTAATGACACATGGTCTATCTAGGGTAGAGAACACAATTGTTGACCTAAATGCCTTTGCGTGTAATCAATTTCTTCTTTAAATTTTAATAAGGACTGAAATCAATGTCAAGAAATAGTACTTGTTTCTTTTTCCTCTTCTCTCTTCTCCTTTTCTTTTTAAATTTTCTTTGCTCTTTTGTCTTTTCTTTTCTCTATTTTCTCCTCTTCATATAATTTTATTTCTTTCTATATTTCCTATTTATATATATATATATATATATATATATATATATATATATATATAGTTTCATTTTTTTTTCTTTATATATTTTTTTCCTTCTTATCTTCCCTTTACTACTATTTTTTTTATTATTTTATTTTCTTACTCATTAAATCGTCTTCTTTACTAAGTTTCCCTCTTTTCCTTCTCCATTCCCCATTTTCTATATCCTTCAAAATAAAGTTTAAACTTAATTAATTCATTTATTTGGTTATTTTCTTGTTGTTCTTTTTATTTGTATTTAATAATACTTAATAATTACTAAATGAATGAAATATATTTTAAGAGATGTATCTTAATAATAACTTAAATAAATTAATTAAATTATTTATTAGAAAAAAAAATCAGGTTTACTTGATGCAACGATACAGGTCCCACACAGAACGGTATGGTACCTGCATCCTCCACGCAGCTGGTGGATGTCTGCACGCTGTGCACAGCAGTATGCAATTTGGTTGACCACACCACTTTTCAGGGCCACTTATTAAACATAAGCTCCAGGACTTTAAGCATTCAAATGTAGACCAGGTTGCATTTTTTTTTTTACCTTTTCCCACAGTCAGACCTATGTGTATGTCCTTGAAGACTGATTGCACCCACTGGCTCCCGAAACAGTCTTCCAAGAGCCTGCTCAGAGCTATTCCGGTGCATATTCCGGTACAGTCAAAAAAAAATAAATATACAAATGTTAGTTTGCCTTATTCTATCCTTGATTTAACTACACTATTGAACTGTAAAGGCAAACAATTCCAACCAAACAAATAATGATAATTTATCTTAATAATGTTGTCTTGTTACATGATATGTAGCCATATGTACACTATATAAGTAAATAGGACTTTCCGTAAAGTTGCACACCTTTCCAAAACAAAAGTTGCACGCAGCCATGTAAATAACTTATGTATACCCTTGTTCTCTCACATGCGAGTAAGGAGAAGTATGACAGCAGGTTGCAGGGATCGATATACCAATTAAATGACAAGATTACTCTGAAGATTAGCATACGGCTCAATAAAAAGAAAAAAGGCATGCATCCCTAAGCCTATTAGTAGCAGACAAGCAGAGATTTTTATTTATGCTCTTACTCCCCACTGACATCCCACTGGATGTGCTATTTAATACTCACTGTGTCTCCAAAAATGTAATGAGTATGTATACCCCACACTGTTCAACTACTAAAATAAAGCACCATTGTCATGTCTTGATAACTGCGGAAAGACATTACGAATAATCTTTAACACTCCATGTGAGATTGGACCGAAAAGAAATCTACTGTATATCATGAATTATTTTCCCCTTTCTTTTATTCCAGGGGGAAGAATGCGCTCATTCAAAATACAGCTGTCTGTTTCAAGATCAGAAAGCACACATTTATACTTTCTCTATCAATACATGTTAAATAGAAACACTCCAGACTCAAAAGTAGCACATTTTAACCCCTTTTCACATAAGAATGCAAGCCAAAAATACAGTGCTTTAATGCTCTTAGAACAGCATTGAATGCCCTTTTTTTTTTAAATAGCTCATCTCAGCTGGTTCGTGCATGCCTCTACAACGTCATGCGTATATATATATATATATATATATATATATATATATATATATATGTGGTGCAATTCTGGGCACCAGTCGTTAAAATAAACATTATGAAAGTAGAAAAAGTGCAAAGGAGGGCTACAAAAGTACAAAGGGAATTGGAGGATCTTAGTTATTGGGAAAGACTAAAAAGGTTGCATTTATATACGCTAGAAGAAAAAAAAACAGGACAGGGATTTCAATAACAGATATTAATATTTTATATAACAAATATTAATATTGTAGAGATTCTTGGTCCAAGGAAAATCAGATTGCCTTTTGGAGACAAGTAGGAATGTTTCCCCCTAAGCGGAAAAATTCCAAATAGGTTCTTGTTTTTTTTTTTTTTCTTTTTAATCAAAAGCAGGAATGGTTAAATTAGAATGTCTCTATATATATAATACATATGTGGAGGGAGGCATATCCAGCAACTTTCTTCAGCTGACTTTGCTACTACACGATCTACATAAGGACACATAAGGGAGTGCCGCTTATAGTGGGGAGTCACGCAAGTCACCTACCGCTATTTGTTTTTAAAGCTTTTTATACAGTTTTTCAAGTAAGCCTAATAAATGTTTATCCATCTCTAGTACCAGAGGCATAACAAGAAACCACAGCGCCTCTGTGAAAAAATTGCACTGGGGACCCCCGACACCCGCCATCCAACTCCACCCCAGAAATGCCACTTACATGGCTCCCAACGGTTCCGCTTTGTGCCTGGCTTTGTCTTATATCTAAGATAGCCTTATACCTATCCCATGCATGCTTAAACTCCTTCACTGTATTAAGCTCTAGCACTTCTACTGGAAAACTATTCCATGCATCCAATGCCTTCTCTGTAAAGTAATACTTTCATTAGTCCCTGACCTTATCTAATATCTAGGTAGCTATATGCCTATCCCATGCTCGCTTAAACTCCTTCATATATTAACCTCTCATCCACCACCCTCTCAGTAAAGTAATATTACTTTTCTGACCACAAAAAAAAAGAGCATTAAAATATTTCCATCCTTTTCAAAAGCTTGAGGTGGACCCCAAATATATGTACATAACCAGCTGCATGTATGCATATATGAACTTTTTAATATTATATTCAAATATTTTCATATGTAATGAAACGATATATTGAAAAATTGTTAATTTCTTATTTTTATTACATTCCTCTGCACCCACATTGCACCTGAAGGTCTTAACACAGCACTATACAGTACCCACAGCACTTGGCTTGTAGTCATTAGCACCCACATGATTTGGCATGCCGCAGTGTAAATTTGTCCGCCAGAACATACCACTGTCCCACTGAACTGCCCGTGTAGAACATGCCACAGTGTCACTTTCCCCCATAGTACATGTTATTTTGCCCCACAGAACATGCAACAGTATCACTTTGGCCACAGCCAATTTTCCCAATAACATGCCACAGCCAATTTTCACATTATGTCACGATTAGCCTGCCCATTAATATGCCACAGTCAGACATTCAGTTTGCAAATTAATATTCCACAGCCATTTCCCCATTAATATGCCACAGCCAGATTGCCAATATGCCACAGCCAATTTTACCATTATTATTCCACTATTAACCTGCCAGTTATTTTGCCCATAATTTGCCAGTTAATTTGCAAGTCATATTTTGCCCATTTGCCAATTATTTTACCCATTTGCCAGTGTTATTCTGCCCATAATTTACCAGTTATTTTGCCCATTTGCCAATTATTTTGCCAATTTGCCAGTGCTATTTTGCCAATTTGCCAGTGTTATTTTGCCCATTTGCCAGTTATTTGCCAGTGTTATTTTGCCCATTTGCCAGTTATTTGCCAGTGTTATTTTGCCCATTTGCCAGTGTTATTTTGCCCATTTGCCAATAATTTTCCCATTTGCCAGTGTTATTTTGCCCATTTGCCAGTTATTTGCCAGTGTTATTTTGCCCATTTGTCAGTGTTATTTTGCCCATTTGCAGTGTTATTTCCGTTATGTGTTAGATCGTTCCCAGGGGGTCTGGATAAATACCTCCAGATTGTCATCCAGATATACACATTGTCTGTTTATATATATATATATATATATATATATATATTTTCATATTTCTGAGATTTAAGTCTTTCATTTCATTGGAATAAGTATGTATTTGATTATTGTGCAGCACTTCTCTTAAATTTATTATCTATAATGTGCACGTGTGTGTGTATAATATATATATATACAGGGAGTGCAGAATTATTAGGCAAATAAGTATTTTGACCACATCATCCTCTTTATGCATGTTGTCTTACTCCAAGCTGTATAGGCTCGAAAGCCTACTACCAATTAAGCATATTAGGTGATGTGCATCTCTGTAATGAGAAGGGGTGTGGTCTAATGACATCAACACCCTATATCAGGTGTGCATAATTATTAGGCAACTTCCTTTCCTTTGGCAAAATGGGTCAAAAGAAGGACTTGACAGGCTCAGAAAAGTCAAAAATAGTGAGATATCTTGCAGAGGGATGCAGCACTCTTAAAATTGCAAAGCTTCTGAAGCGTGATCATCGAACAATCAAGCGTTTCATTCAAAATAGTCAACAGGGTCGCAAGAAGCGTGTGGAAAAACCAAGGCGCAAAATAACTGCCCATGAACTGAGAAAAGTCAAGCGTGCAGCTGCCACGATGCCACTTGCCACCAGTTTGGCCATATTTCAGAGCTGCAACATCACTGGAGTGCCCAAAAGCACAAGGTGTGCAATACTCAGAGACATGGCCAAGGTAAGAAAGGCTGAAAGACGACCACCACTGAACAAGACACACAAGCTGAAACGTCAAGACTGGGCCAAGAAATATCTCAAGACTGATTTTTCTAAGGTTTTATGGACTGATGAAATGAGAGTGAGTCTTGATGGGCCAGATGGATGGGCCCGTGGCTGGATTGGTAAAGGGCAGAGTGATCCAGTCCGACTCAGACGCCAGCAAGGTGGAGGTGGAGTACTGGTTTGGGCTGGTATCATCAAAGATGAGCTTGTGGGGCCTTTTCGGGTTGAGGATGGAGTCAAGCTCAACTCCCAGTCCTACTGCCAGTTCCTGGAAGACACCTTCTTCAAGCAGTGGTACAGGAAGAAGTCTGCATCCTTCAAGAAAAACATGATTTTCATGCAGGACAATGCTCCAACACACGCGTCCAAGTACTCCACAGCGTGGCTGGCAAGAAAGGGTATAAAAGAAGAAAATCTAATGACATGGCCTTCTTGTTCACCTGATCTGAACCCCATTGAGAACCTGTGGTCCATCATCAAATGTGAGATTTACAAGGAGGGAAAAAAGTACACCTCTCTGAACAGTGTCTGGGAGGCTGTGGTTGCTGCTGCACGCAATGTTGATGGTGAACAGATCAAAACACTGACAGAATCCATGGATGGCAGGCTTTTGAGTGTCCTTGCAAAGAAAGGTGGCTATATTGGTCACTGATTTGTTTTTGTTTTGTTTTTGAATGTTAGAAATGTATATTTGTGAATGTTGAGATGTTATATTGGTTTCACTGGTAAAAATAAATAATTGAAATGGGTATATATTTGTTTTTTGTTAAGTTGCCTAATAATTATGCACAGTAATAGTCACCTGCACACACAGATATCCCCCTGAAATAGCTAAAACTAAAAAGAAACTAAAAACTACTTCCAAAAATATTCAGCTTTGATATTAATGAGTTTTTTGGGTTCATTGAGAACATGGTTGTTGTTCAATAATAAAATTAATCCTCAAAAATACAACTTGCCTAATAATTCTGCACTCCCTGTATATATATATATATATATATATATATATATATATATATATATATATATATATAGTTTGTAGGTGTGCATACCCCAGTTGCCCTACTGTATTGTTTGTATGTATGAATTTATAGAGAAATATGCTACATATATATATATATATATATATATATATATATATATATTGATGATGTAGCATTTTCTTGCATATCTTGCTCAGTCTTTCTAAAATTTAACACAACTAATAAATAGATTGTCACAAGCAGATTGTGACAGTAGTTAATGATGCACTGGGACATCATGTCAGAGCATATAGCAGAGCTGAAGACTTCCAAACGTCATCATAATTTCAGCACAAAAAAAGTGCAGTGAGAGCTGCCCTCACCTCAACCCCATCAATAAAGAGAGAGAGAGAGAGAGAGAGAGAGAGAGAGAGAGAGAGAGAGAGAGAGAGAGAGAGAGAGAGAGAGAGAGAGAGAGAGAGAGAGAGTGTGTGTGTGTGTGTGTGTGTGCATATGGGGGGGGGGGCATGTATCACATTATAGATAAAATATATGCATTTTATATATGTGTGCATATACACATACACCTATATAACTTCATGTGGGGGTAGTATTACCTGAGTAAAAATGTTAAGGTTCATGGGGACAAGATATTTTATATCATATGCATCTTGCAGAATTAGTTTAATATTAACTGTGATTTTATTTTTGTCCAAAAGGGAATATCCTGCTTCCTTCATGTATATTTCATATATATTTTACATGCAAGCAATATGTAAATAACATAGAGTTTATTTTTTTTTCATTTGTAACAAGAAGATCACATGGAAAAGACAAATCTGTGGGGAAACATCACATGCTTTATCCAGAAGCAATGTGAATATTTCAGAAATGTTACTAGGAGAATCTTTTCACATTCCCACCAGATATATAACTGCGTACCCTCTTTTTTCAGGCATCACTAGCATGGATTTGAAAAATTAGTCTGACATTTGCTTAGTCATGAAGGGACTTGATATCACCTTTGGGGTAACTTGTAGTGTTGTTCCTGCAAATTAATGCAGTATACTGATTTTCTATTAATCTGCCAGGATTTATACCAGGCTTGACTTGGAAATGTGCAATTAATATCTCTTTCCCATCTCTGTTTTGACACTATATATATTATACATATATAGTTTTCAAGTCACTGTGCACAGAGATATAATATGCACTACCTTTTATTATTTGTATGGTATTTATTACTTTATGTGTGTTTTAAAAGCTACAATAAGCAGAAGGACAGAGGTTTGATATGATCAGTGCTTCACCAGTAGACAGTTTAACAAGCTCCAAATGACACTAAATATTTTATGATACATGTCAGTTTGTTATTAAGAATTTAGTTGCCAACAACCACAATTAAATAATGACATACAGCCATGCATAGCATCGCTTTATTGATGATGTAGCATTTTCTTGCACATCTTGCTCAGTCTTTCTGAAATTTAACACAATTAATAAATAGATTGTCACAAGCAGATTGTGACAGTAGCTAATGATGCACTGGGACATCATGTCAGAGCATATAGCAGAGCTGAAGAGTTCCAAACTTCATCATAATATCAGCACAAACACAGTGCAGTGAGAGCTGCCCTGACCTCAACCCCATCAAAACCTTAGGGATTAACTGGCATTAAGATTGTGTGTCTTCTCATGCAACATCAATGACCTGACCTCACAAATGCTTTACTGGGTGAATGGGCCAAAATTCCCACAAAATCTTGTGGAAAGCCTTCCCAGATGAGTAGAAGCTATTATAGCGTCAAAGGGGAGATCAACTACATCTTAATGTTTATGTATTTAGAATCCAGTGTCATAAAAGTCCCTGTTTGTGGAATGGTCAGATGATTTAGTGTATCTCCATATGTATATTTTAGGCAAGCTTTAAAGAGTTATGAAATCCCCCCGAGAAGATTTCAGTAAAGCAGACTTTCACCTAATTAAAAGGATACTTTGAATGGTAAATAAAAGATATTGCCCACTAGTCTTCCCGCTAACAGAACATAGCTTCATGTTTGCAGAGAGTCAAAGTCTGACGAATCCATAGGAAAATCTTTCAACCTCCTCCACCCAAATAGCTAAGCATTCCATCAAACGCTCAAGCTTTTCCTTTATAATTTGACAGAAGTGGACTTCTGTGTGATGAAAAGACTGAAAGGAGTGTTATACCCTCTTTAATTCATGATATCTTTAACTGTTTCCACTGGGAGGTTATTCCAAAACTATTTTATCTTTTATATTGTCTGGAGGAAAAGGGAAAACATGAATTGATGTATCAGGGCTTAGTAGCTCTTAAACAATCCTTAAAGCCGAGCAACACAAGTGGAGATTGTTACTCAACAAGATATTTTCATTTTTATTGGATCAAAAACAGGTCAACAGATTACAATTTGTCATGAAAACATTTCAGAGAATTATTATCATAGTCCTTAAGAGAATTTAGATAACCAGTCCCTAATGCCTTGCTAGAACAACATGGGAAATAACTTTTAAAAAAATACTTTTAATGTGTTCCTTGAAAATGCATAATCATTTAAAAAAAAATAAAAAAATATATATATTTATATATATATATATTTATATATATATATATATATATATATATATATATATATATATATATATATATATAACCAGTCCAAAAACATATGCCCCCCGTGGGAAGGCAAATAAAACCACACACTCACGGGGTTAAATGGATGAAAAAAAGTCTATGTATTAAGAAAGGAGCATAAATTGCATCAAAAAAATCGACGTTTCGGCTCCAACCAGGAGCCATTATCAAGACTAATAATTATCAAGAGTCTTGATAATGACTCCTGGTTGGAGCCGAAACGTAGATTTTTTGATGCAATTTATGCTCCTTTCTTAATACATAGACTTTTTTTCATCCATTTAACCCTGTGAGTGCGTGGTTTTATTTGCCTTCCCACGGGGGGCATATGTTTTTGGACTGGTTATATTATAGCAACACAGCACCCAGGTATTTTTGTCTTATTATTTTGTGTTTGGGCTGAGTGCTCCACTTTTGGACATATATATATATATAAAACAGCTGATTTTTTTCTTCAACAATTAACACAATGTCATCTCAGAAGTAGAAGTTATTTATGGCTCCCTGAATCGTTCATCCACTTTAGCGACAGACTATTTGAACCAGAGTGTACAACTCCATGATAAAAACATTAGGGGACATTTATAAATAAAAAAGTTCAGGAACCCACAATAAAGGAGCAATCACTGTTCATTATATATAAAGGATTGAAGAGTTGGAGGAAGAACCTCCGCCAAACTCAGAGTTTGACAAAGGTTCTCCAACACTAATCAGGCACTTTTCAGCACCCGATTCTTTATATATGAGCTGCTGCAGTGTACTTTTTGGAAGTGTCAGGAGTCTGCTTTAAACATAAGAGCACACGCAAATGGCACCAGTATTTTGTGCTGTGTGCGAGTTATGTTTATAATTCTTACCCATAGATTGGGGAAGCAGATCAGAAGCAATCAACCCCTCTAGTCTGTCCATTACAATACCTTCCAACTTTGGTTGATGCAGGACAAGGAACATTGCCATACAATAGGGAGGTGTGGCCACACCAATATGGAGCATATTCTACTATATCTCATATATGAGTGTTTAGATACATTTTTGCCTTTCCTTTGGTAAACCAGAAACACAAGTCACCGAATAAATAACAGTGGGTCAGAGGTCTCAAATCAGGATTGTCCCTCTTGTTGTAGACACCAATTTATTTATGCTAGTTTGTTGATCTTATACACAGATATCACTTAAATAGCAATATATATATATATATAAATATATATATATATATATATATATATATATATATATATATATATATATATTGGTTTATATGTGTGGGGTATATGCAGGTGGCTGGTGGTCTAAGCAACAGTGTTTCCAGGTAAACATACTGGCTATTGTTCAAGACTGGACTGTAAACAACATGGAGTCTGACAGTTTGACAGTCTGGTCACCTGACCAGGGTAACTATGGGAAAGCTGTACCAACAAATGCTTCATGTTAAAAGAGATGCATGTTAAAGAGATTTCAGAACTTTCCTGAAGCTCCAACAATGGAGAAGCTGCTGCTGAAGCCAGTCTTTCCACCTGAGTTCTCCTGGCACTGTAACATCTAAGTATCAGCATTTATATTTTATTTTACTTTCTTTTACTTGAATAGAGTTAACGATTCTTGTTTCTATTAATAAATTGAGTATTTTAGCATTGTTTATTTGGATAACCTATAGTAGATATTGTTGTAGAGTTATCATTAAACTTTGTTATGCTTTAACCTATTCAATTGTTTGGATATTCTGTTATTTAGTTATTGAATATAACTCTCTAATAATACCTTATGGAATAATATAATCGTTGTATTGTTATATTATTTCCATTTATAAATTTGTTGTTGAGGTTATGCTCATTTGGCTTCTATTGTTATGTGTAACCGTGGGAACCAAACTGTAACGTGTTAAACAGACACCAGTTGATACCATATCTGTTATTAATTTAGATAGAGCATGTACTAATCTTCACCATTTCCAATACACCTCTGTAGCAGGGACAGCTTGGAGGCATGTACAACGTAAATTCAGATCTATATTTTCTTCAGAGTAGCATGCAAACTTACTCATATTTCATAATGATGGTTCTATCCTAAAGTTAAATCTGTCAGGTTTTAAAGCATGTCTACTAAAGTATTGAATCTCTCCTTAATGCTACTATAGCCTACTTTAACTTCAGCACCTTTTAGTAAGGTGTGACTATTTCAATAAATTGTAACTATTTCACTCCTCATGTAGATTTTTTTATTATTTTTTACACTCAATATAGTTTTCAAATGTCTGTGTGTTGTATATTTTCCATGAAATAGGGTAGTCTTATTTATTGACTCTTTTGAACTCTCCTACTGAAGACTTTTCAACTCTTCTGACTGGCTGAGACGTTCTTCACTCGGAGCTCTCATTCCAGGACAATGCATTGTACCAAGATGTAGCTACCCAGGACATAAGACATGAGGTTCCAATGCGGTACTATTCCAGGCAACCCTGGACATGAAATTACTCTAATCCAAAAATATAAATCAAACATGTTTTGAGGTTGTAGACAAGAAAAGTGAAAGTGTATGTACAAAGAAAATTACCATGAAGTATAATAAATATCCACCATGAACAATGTTGGTGCTTACCCCTGGTTGTAGAAGGTAAACTTGTATATTTATAGAAGTATGTTTTATTTTGTATATTTACTGCCAAATCTTCATTTCACGGCTACCCCATATGGGTTTTATGTTTAATATTATAAAAAGAAAAGGTTAAACTAAAGATTTAACTTCTCCCATAGTGTGATGAATTGGTAATCCAGCCAGCTTTATCTCATTGTAGATATGTTTTAATATCCTTGCATATCCATATCCTCATTTAAATGTTAAACCGCGGCTTAAATAGCATTTTCCCTGTTCTCTTTGCAAAATGATATATTGGATTCTTACTCAATCATATTATCAGTGACATTGTCACAGTGAGCAAGCCTGACTTGACCAAGGTTACACAGCGGGAGACAACGAATTACATTACAGTTCTATCTGTAACTCGTGCCCCCCACAATTCTTAAATGAGGAAGAGAACAAAAAATCAATTTCATCATAGACTGTATTAAGTTTAAGGTTTTACTATAAAATGAATACTTTGACCTTATATCATTTGTACCATCAGCATTTTGAAATTGTGATAAGCCATTTATCTTGATAAGGACTTTTTATCATGAATATGTAGAGTACATGATTCTTATGCTTTCGACCTACCCTCGATATTATCCTCTTTATTGCATTGATAACAGGAGGTGTGTCTTGCACCTAAGAAACACTAAGCTGGTACAGCTAAATACAACTTTAGAACAATGTAATCTGTTCTTAACCCCTTAAGAATGATGTATGTTGTCACAACTATCTGGTCACCTGCTCATTTAGTAACAGAAGGACACTGTAGAGCTGGTGATGGTCATTCGTCAGAACATCCTTTGCTGGCAAAAGGTTTTCTAAAAACTAGAGTGTGATACATAACATTTCATTATATTATACTTTAAGATCAAAGCATGGAATATCTTGGGTTTGTGCATACCCTCTGTGCTCACACAAGCATACCAATAAGGTATGATGGAACCTAATGGCTACCAAGGGTATCAACAATATATGTAGTTATCTCCTGAAGTCGGCATTATTTTAGGTGTACCACATACTAGGACAAGTGCTGCATTACATTTAAAGCACAACTCCTAACATTTAAATATATGGAGTTTCTTTATTCAACACAAGGCATGTTAACAGTTCATCTTCGATTTGAGAGGTCTACATGCAGGGAATCATGACACTTGGGTGCAAGAAGCAACAGGCTTCTTTTTATCCTTGAAGGTGACTTCATCCTGCAGGTTCTCCTGAGACTCAACATAGAAAAAGAGGAAAGGCTGTAGAGCAGCAATTCCCAAAGAGGGTCTGTTTAAGTGGCAATTATATATAACAAGTGAATAAACAAAGACAGACTGTAAATACTGAAAATATAGAAAAACGTAATAATAGATAAAAAGGGGTACCCTATACGGGGATCACGTGATAGGCACCAGATAGTAAAAAGTTAATTAACAAAATACCTGTACAAAAACATCACCCAAAAGGATACACAGTACATCAATACATTATGAATCAAAAGAAAACATAAATCAAGACAAATACAACATAAAGTCCTGCAGGAATAATAGCTGATTTAGGCAAAAGATTTTTCTCCAGCTGTGCGTCCACAGCAAGGGAGATAAAATATCAAAAATGGCAAACATCAAATTGTAGAATCCTGAAAGCCAGAAAAAGCATTAGTAACAAGGATTAAATCAGAGGATACAGGGTCTTCCAAAGGCTCTGTAGCACGCAGATGTAGCGGGGAATATCTCCTCCAATGGATTATCAAAAATATAAAGTGCAAATGTCCAATCCAACTCAGGAAACTAACTAATTGGAAACCCGTATTTAGATTGTAAATAAAGTCAAATTCACCATATTATGCAGGAAAGCGGTACACAGGTTGATTTAAACACAGTCAATGAAGCGGGGGCAACATGATGTAATATTGTGCACAACAAAAGTACTTGCACGTTTAGGCAGACAGCATCGGAGGATAATGAGGATTAGGACCTCAGCCAAACGTTAACCACAACTCTCCAGCCACGGAACTTCAGAGCAGACGCTAAATAGAAACTTCCTCCACTTCTGAACTCCCCACGTGTTGATGTCCCTCCGAGGGAGCTGAGATAGAATGGTAACCGCTTCAGTGTTTAATAGCCACCAACATGTCCTGAAAAGTAGCTGTTCCCGCAGGATGTAAAAGACAAGTAACCTACGGCCGTTTCGCCAAAGGCTTCTTCCGGGTCGCATGATCAGCTACTCAAGTTCACTTGTTATATATCGGACCCACCGGAAGGCGAAAATATTGATTTACATAAAAAATTAAAGCAACAACACAAAAATTTAACTTGTGCCCTCAATATAACTCAAAGCGACGATGCAGGACATGTTGGTGGCTATTAAACACTGAAGCGGTTACCATTCTATCTCAGCCCCCTCGGCGGGACATCAACACGTGGGGAGTTCAGACGTGGAGGAAGTTTCTATTTAGCGTCTGTTCCGAAGTTCCGTGGCTGAAGAGTTGCGGTTAACGTTTGGCGGCGGTCCTTATCCTCATTATCCTCCGATGCTGTCTGCCTAAACGTGCAAGTACTTTTTTTGGGCACAATATTACATCAGGTTGCCCCCGCTTCATTGACTGTGTGTAAATCAACCTGTGTACCGCTGTCCTGCATTATATGGCGAATTTGACTTTATTTATAATCTAAATACGGGTTTCCAATTAGTTAGTTTCCTGAGTTGGATTGGACATTTGCACTTTATATTTTTGATAATCCATTGGAGGAGATATTCCCCGCTACATCTGCGTGCTACAGAGCCTTTGGAATACCCTGTCTCCTCTGATTTAATCCTTGTTACTAATGCTTTTTCTGGCTTTCAGGATTCTACAATTTGATGATTGCCATTTTTGATATTTTATCTCCCTTGCTGTGGACGCACAGCTGGAGAAAAATCTTCTGCCTAAATCAGCTATTATTCCTGCAGGACTTTATATTGTATTTGTCTTGATTTATGTTTTCTTTTGATTCATAATATATTGCTGTACTGTGGGTAAAGTTTTTGTACAGGTATTTTGTTAATTAACCTTTTTTTGTCTGGAACCTATCATGCGATCCTCGCATAGGTACCCCTATTTATCTATTATTACATTTTTCTATATTTTCAGTATACAGACTGTCTTTGTTTATTCACTTATATATATATATATATATATATATATATATAATTGCATGAGTGCCACTTAAACAGACCCTCTTTGGGAATTGCTGCTCTACAGCCTTTCCTCTTTTTCTATGTTTGAGTAGGGCCTGTAGGCACCCACCGCCCATCACTGATTGTTTGTGACAATATGGGAAGGTGTGCTATTTAGATACTTGTTTTGTGAGGTGAAGCAGGGCACCATAATTTATAATCTCCTGAGACTCAACACCCTGTACCTCCCCAATTTGAAAGTATATTAATTATCATAGGGATGGGGTCCTTACAAGGAATAACACATTGTGTAGTGTTTTCATTAAGTTATTTAAGAGTTATTTAAGAGAATTAATGGTGACAAGATGCCTATTCTGTGTTAACTTATCTGTGGGTAATTGTTGATAATCTGAATGAAAGTGCATACGCGAAAGGACTACACCCAAAAGAGGGAGTAGAAAAGGGGCGGGAAACAAAAGTCGGATCTTATTTGGGCAGGAATGTATGTAGGTTTGTAGGCGATCGCCCCTGAGGAAGTGACGTTGTCAGTCACGAAACGCGTAGGGTGGGAGTTTCTTGCGTTCCACGGACTCCAAGCCTCTTTTTTTGTTTCACTTCCTTTCTTCCTCCTACATGGTGAACAGTCCGGCCGGCTTATTATCATCAGTGTCCCGTCTGAAGAAAGAAAGTTGGATATTGGCAGTCTAATCCCGCTATTTGTTTTTATATTAATCGTTAGACTATATCTTGTAAGTCATTTTTAAATGCGCAATTAAACTTGGTTTTTATGGTACACACTATTTTGGCTTTGTTTCTTTTCAGGTTACACCTCTGGAATCAGCCATTGAAAATTTGGATTATTTCAATGTTTATTGTTTGTTTTTTAACCATAACTCTGAGACCTTATTTGTTATTGTTTCACTTTGATGTGTTATCCTTTGATTTATTTTTATTGATCACTTTACACTTATTTCAAATAAGTGGGTCACACATGTTTCGTCTTTATTATTCGATTTGTGACCATTATTGTATATATTTGTTTATTATTTTGCACATTACTATTTAGTTTTCACTGCACTAATATTTTTCAGTGCTTTATTTATTTGCACTAGTGCATACATTATCTCATTTAGTCTAACTTGTTCTCTTTTTTGGTAGCTTGGGAATGTATCTAGTGTGTTCACAGAGTTTACTTTCGCATTTTGAATGAAAGTGCATAGTATTGCAAATTGTAAAGTGTTAATTTTTGTTTCCCTTTTTAATTCTGGGAACCTCTGCATAATCTATACTTAACACATATAAACAGATAACACTTCTCATTAAAAAAAAGAGGTTATAAATAAGAGTAAAACATTATTTACTATTAAAAATGATACAAATCTGGTGTAAAACATTAATTAGCAATGCTTTCTAATGCAAACAAACTAACATATGGTTTTCAAAATATGCAAAGCAGCAGTAAATAGATCATTTAAACTGCTTAAATCTGTTACTCAAATGGTGTCTGTCTATGGAAATGTAGCTGCTACCAGGGCTGCCATCACAAATTTCATGGCCCCTTACTGAAAAAAATTCAGCCCCACCTCAATAGTTTATCCATGAATAGCCCACTTATAATGTGCTCATTAATAGCCCACTGATTGTCCATTAACAGTCATTGATAATTTGTCCATTAATATCCCACTGATAGTTTGTCCATTAATATGCCCCTGATAGTTCGTCCATTAATATTTCACTGATAGTGTGTCCATTAATAGCCCACTCATAATTTGTCCATTAATAGCCTACTCATAATTTGTCCATTAATAGCCTAATGACAATTTGTCCATTAATAGCCCAATGATGATTTGTCCATTAATGGCACAATGATGATTTGTCCATTAATAGCCCACTCATTATTTGTCCATTAATAGTCCACTCATTATTTGTCCATTAATAGCCCACAATCCCCCCCTTTTCCGCCCTTCCCCAGTACTTACCTGGATGCTGCTCATGACTAAAAACCCCTGATGGCGGACCTAGCTGCTACAGAAGAGCTGCAATCTAAAACAGACAATTGCACTAAAAAAGTATGTCCCCCCCACTTATCTCTCATTTGCCTGCTTCCTTACTTCATCCCACATAGTCTACTTATTGCGTGTGTGCATTACGTAACCATTATTTATAAGCAAGAAGTCCATCCGTGGCTTAAACATGTCTCTGGGAACATTTATGTGAATGGCAAGTTTAACAGCAGATGTAATTTCTCCTACATGTCTGAAATTATATATATACAGATGCTGGCATCATTTACATATATACAACACCTGTAACAGAAGTTTCATATGTCCCACTGTCTTTTTCCAAAGGTTTCACTGCAAGTTAACATTACATACATGCAGTCCATGTATTTAGGGGGTTGTCATTATTTGTTTTAATAGAGAAGACTGGAGAAACTCTTTGCAAGCATGGTATTGTACTGTAACATTTTTAAGTGTGCATAATCTTATGTTGAATAGTCCTACACAATTAATAGGGAGTAACTGCAAGAGAAATAATATACAATAAAATACAGTATCACAAATTAAAGGGGCTACTCAATAACTAAAGAATTGCAGGGAACTGAAATGTGAATATCAAACAGGTAGGTCAAGGTAAATGAGTTGGAAAAATACCAACAGCAACAAAGTACTGTATTTGATCAGACATAGAGGCCTGAGACTAGGATCCAGAACCCCCACAGTGTTGCATGGGACCTGGATCCTCCTTGCACTTCTGCTGGGACTTCAACAACGGAAGGTGGGAGGTCCCATGATCTTCCAGTGGACCGTCATAGAAGACCCAGAAATGTTGGGCACCATCAGTGGATGTGCACCAGCTGCCCCCACTAGACACCAGGGAGAGTTGGTTAAGTCTGGAGGAGGGGGAGAGGCAGCATTGGCTAAATCGGGAGAAAGGGGAGGCAGCTTGGCTAAGTCTGGGGGTAGATGGTTGTGTGGGGGGAGGCAGTAATGGCTAAGTCTGGGGGCAGATGGGTGTGCGGGGGATATATCAGCTAAGTCTGGGGGAAAATGGCTGTGTGGATGGATACATTGGTTAAGTCTGGGGGGCAGATGGATATGTGGGAGAATGCACTGGCTGTCTGGGGGACAGATGGCAGTGTGGGAGGATGTATTGGCCAAGTCTGCAGGGAAGAAGGCAGTGTTGGGGGGGGGGGGGGTGCGCTGGCTAGGTCTGGGAGGCAGATTGGCAAATAAAAGGGAATACATTCGAGAAATGCATTTTAGCCCTGGCCCTCTATGTAATATATAGGGGGCTTGGAGCATTTGCCCAGTACCCAGCCCCATTTATTATTGGGGGTTCAAGGTTACCTACAAAGACCCCCAATCTGTATGAAGGGGGTTTTGGAGCCATATGGTTCAAGCCAAGCCTCGTTCAGAGAGTCAATGCCATTTGCCCTGCACCCCATGATTATTAAGGGATAAGGTTTTTTTTTTTACATTTTTTATTTCATTTATTTTTATTATTTTGGAAGGACTTTGGCAATTTTCTTAATAGCCAAAGTCCTCCTGACATGAGTCAGCACATCTATGGGGATGATAGACTACTATATGGATTCGGTCCATTTCGGGCTGTTTTTTTCGGACCCACCAGTTGAGAAACACTGGTGACTAAGACTAAAGACTAAATCTGAGACTAAATCTATTAGCTCACCTTAACATTTTTTAAGTTGTATTTTTTTCAGTTTGATGTGATCTTTGAGTTGTCGCTGCTTCAATGCGGCTGAATGGGAGAACTCTACTTTGGCCTTAAGTTTGAAATCCTAGTTTCAGCTTTCTATTTAATGGGTACAACCTTGAGAAACACTGCACTAGAGTGTAATACCAGGCATCCCCTGCAAAAGGTTTCTAAAGGTTGTACCCATTAAATAGAAAGCTGAAACTAGGATTTCAAACTTAAGGCCAAAGTAGAGTTCTCCCATTCAGCCGCATTGAAGCAGCGACAACTTAAAGATCACATCAAACTGAAAAAAATACAACTTAAAAAATGTTAAGGTGAGCTAATAGATTTAGTCTCATTGAATCTATTAGACTATGAGAATGGAGCCATATTTTAGTCTACAGCAGATAATTATGCAGCGATAAGTTCTGATAATAATAATAAAAAGAGCAACCAACATCAATAATAATAATACTGTAACCAAATGATTTTAAGTCAATATTATAATAGTTGCATGGGCTATGGCAGCCATCACGTTTAATCAGTCTAGCGTCACAGAAGATGTAGGCTGGAATTCTTGGCACAAGGACCATCATACATAAATGCAAGATAATCTGGTTTGCGTGGAATACTAATGATTAATGTCATTTTTAAAGAATAATAAAATAAAAAAAACCTCAAATGAAAAAGTCAGTATCCAAAAGCAATAAAGGAAGGTTAATTTGTAATGATTAACCACTAATGCATCAAATCACTAAAAATAGATATATATTTTATTCTGTATAAATGTTCCTCTACCTTCTTAACAATTCTGTTCAGTCTAACTGATCTCTTTTCACTGCAACATCAACATATTGATCAAGCAGCATGTATAAGAACATTTATGAGCTAGTTTAAAATACAGTCCACTTAGCAGCACACATTTAAATACCAATAAAATGAACGTGAATGCAGTGTGTAATATAAAACCACTCTTTACTATTCTATTTCTTTTCGCCAGGATTAAGGACATGGTCAATTTAGTCCTGTAATCCAATCTTGCATTCTAGGAAAATGCAGATTTTACACCCAGGGGCTATATACAGTGACTCAATACAAGGGAAATTATACAACTATATTCAAAGTTGCTACAGTTGGGAATTAATTGTAGGGAATTGCAAGTATGCTTTATTTTAATAAACCAGGCTGTAAATACAATAGCAGAAAGTGTGTTTTAGGTAAAAAGAATAGTGTCAAATTTACAGAGAGAAAAGAAAGGATTCACATTATAAGGCAAATTGCATAGTACATTAAATACATCATAGTGCAGTATGCTGGGTCCAAATAGTCACATTGCCAGGAAGATCAGAAGTAGGGTTGCCACATTTTCTTAAAAAAAATATTGGCCATGCTGTTACCTCCATAGACTTAACACTTGCCTCAAGCTATTTTTTTTTTACTGGCCTGAGTGGCAACCCAAATCAGGAGCCATCAGGGCACCTTGCTATAAGCGGAACCACACAATAACACATAAGGGGCTCCACCTCGATCATGAATAAGAAGAATAGACACATATCAATGCCTTACCATTTCTGCTTTCTTCGTCTATAGCAACTATGGTTGCCGGAGGGCCGCTTCTTGCAAGCTTGCAATCTATAAGCAGAGAAAAAAAATCTTTAAAAAGCCGTCTAGTTAGCAAGGGTTCTGGTGTGGACATTCTAAGATAGATGAAATTGCTGGCATCTAGGGCTTGCTGCAAAGAGTGATGAACACTAATGACTGCACAAAAATGATTGCACAAAGTCTATTTGTAAATACCACAATGAACACAAATCTTGGGATTAAAAAAATAAAAATAAATATATATATATATATATATATATATATATATATATATATATATATATATATATATATATATATTTATTACCTGTGCCCTAGAATGCAAATGTCAAGCATCAGCCACATCACAACATCGAACTGGTCACATGGAACACCAAAAGCATCTGATATACTCAAAGCAATGCTACTCCTTGCACCATTTTAATGTGTGTGTCCCTTTATATGCAAATAGGGCTTTTGAAAACATGGTTTTTAAGCTTCTCTGTGAAGTCTGTGCAAGGCATGGTTGTGAAGTTAAAGTCCTTCAGGACCATGAGTATATTATGGTAATTAAATAAAACAACACCAAACTATCATAAAGAGATGATTAAAAGGGAAACATTGTAATTATAGCTTCACAACAAAAACAAATATAATTGGAATTTAATTGTGATCAAAAGGATCTAATTGAAGTGAGTGAGCGGAATTTGAATAATGTTATAAAGAGAATGAAAATGAGTAACAGACAAGCAATGTTCAGGACTTTCAGTTTTGAGATCTTACCCTCATATTGCCAGTCTGCAGTCAAAAGTATATTCATCAATGGAAGCAGAGAAGAGTTATGGAAGAAAAGGAAATAAAGAATATAATAATTCTTAAAGACGTAGCATGCATACAGAATAGTATAGATTAAGACAGAACAGTTCTGGATTATAGTAGAGTGTTTTAAGGGAGTTCTTTAAATCCTATCATTTTTCATTCAGTCAAAATTAATTCCCTGGTCATTCTGAATAAAGAGACTCCATCACCTAAATATTGTTTATACTGTGAATATAGAGAATAAAATATTCAGGGATTATCTATATATTGTGTAAGCAGAATCACAAGTGACTGTGTGACATAAGAAATATAGTGTTTTAAATTTGCGTGTTTATGACATCACCTTGTGGACTGATATGCAAATTACACATTTCTGATTAAAAATGTGTTTAATTGTATATAAAGCCAGTGGAGAGGTCATAAATATGAGGCACCACAGATATATCTTAAAAACTTTTTTCCATACTGCAAAATTTTCATTTGCTGTCAAATGTTTCAAATTAGGTTTTCTAAAAATCTTCTACTGGTCTGACCATAAAATGGTGAAGATTGGGACTGTCATTAAACTGTATCAGGATCAAGTTATAATAATAATAATAATAATAATAATGCTGACCTAAAATGGCTACAAATGAATTTACTTGAGATTAATGCACCAATACAATGTTATAGATTGGAAATACATGAAAACATAACAGTAAATCAGTAACTCCAAATGATAGGATTTTGGAAAAAAGAGACAAATAGAGAAAGATAAGACTCAAACAGAATTCCCAAAGCCTGAGTCCATGGATCCCAAGTTGAGTTCAGCTGCAATTATATAATTATTGTTTTTACTTTTTATTTTATTTTCCTAGAGTGTGTAAGAATAATGTGAGCTATACTAAGCATATAACGGAAACGTTAAAACATGAAAAATTTCATATAAAAGCTAAATAATTGTAATATATATATATATATATATATATATAAAATCCAAAGATCAGCGCACTCACCTCAAAGCAGGTAGGAGAAAAACTCTTAAAGCTATGGTTTTAAATAAAGCTACTTAAAAACACCTGTCTTACTAAGGTAACAAAATTGGAGATTTAGTCACATATATGGCCATATATGTGACTAAATCTCCAATTTTGTTACCTTAGTAAGACAGGTGTTTTTAAGTAGCTTTATTTAAAACCATAGCTTTAAGAGTTTTTCTCCTACCTGCTTTGAGGTGAGTGCGCTGATCTTTGGATTTTGTATAAATATTTGGTCTCAGCAGCACCCCGTTTAATATAATATATGCTAGTTTAGGTGAGTGCATTCAGTTTGGATTTGTGTGTATATATATATATATATATATATATATATATATATATATATATATATATATATATAATTGTATTGAAATTTGATTATCTGTAGTCTAAATATGTTTAATGTCTTCTGAGCACCTCAGCATCTGACTGGAAAAAAAGCAAAGTTTTGAAGAGTTTCAAAACTTGCTAAAGCAAACACTCCCAAATGAAGTATATTGTCCAGGATCCTTATAAAAAAAAACCATACACCTGCAGGATTTCTCCTCATGGTACAACTAGGATTGACAGGTCAGCTAGTATTTTTCTGGACATTCTAACTTTGAAGAACGTAGAAGACACGTGTTTTAGAGGAACCAGTTTATTCAAACTATGCATTCTACACAGCAACATGTAAAAGTTGTGTGTCTCCTGCGATGTCATCCTCCACTGCCGCCCGGCACGACCGCCGGGTCCTTCCGGCTTCATCATAAAAGTCCCGGCGGAAGAGCCGGGCAGCAGCGGAGCATGTCTGCACGTATTCTGCAGACATCCTCCGGCTGCCCCCACTGGCCACCAATGATATTTGGGCAGCCGGGGGATGATAGTGCAGACATCCTACATGCTGCCTGACACTTCCCTCTATTATGACGGACCGGCTGTCCATCATAATAGACGGAAGTGTAGGGCAGCATGAAGGATGTCTGCACTATCGTGCAGACATCCCCCGGCTGCCCCCACTAGCCACCAGGGAGATATGGGCATCCGGGGGATGTCTGCACATATTGTGCAGACATCCCCCAGCTGCCCCCACTAGCCACCAAGGAGGCTACGTTGGGTGGAGGGAGGGGGAAGCCAGACAACATTGGGGGAGAGTGGGGGGAAGACAGACAACATTGGGGGGAGGGTAGGGTGGAAGACAGACAACATTTGGGGGAGGGTGGGGGGAGTCAGACAACATTGGGAGGTGGGTGGGGGGGAAGACAGACAACATTGAGGGGAGGGTGGGGAGAAGACAGACAACATTGAGGGGAGGGTGGGGGAAGACAGACAACATTGGGGGGAATACAGACAACATTGGGGGGAGTGTGGGGGGAAGACAGACAACATTGGGGGGAGCGTGGGGGGAGTCAGACAACATTGGGGGAGGGTGGGGGAGGGAGACAGACACAGTTGGGGGGAGCATTGGCACATAAAAGGTAAATAAAAACAAGAAATTCATTTTTTTTATATAATACATTTTTATTAAATATGAAAAAGCAATTTACATGTGAATATATACAAGTTAAACTTTTTTCCTATAGGGTAGTCTTATATTCAGGCTTTTAGTTTTTTTCCTAAAGGAATATCCATAGTTTGGGGGGGTCGTCTTATAATCAGGGACGTCTTATATTCAAGCAAATACGGTATATATTAAGCATTATTTGAACTGAGACCAATGTCTATGGAGGTAATGGCATGGCTGGTATTCTTTTGAAGAAATGGTGGCAACCCTAACCCCCACTGATCACAGGAAAAAGTGTTCTCCTCTATTCTTCCCTTGTTAATTGTTAGAGGAATGTACCTTAGCTGGCATTCATGTCCATTACACTGCTCCTTCATACTATGTGGACCTCAAGATACAGACATATTGCAATGTGGGAAAATGTAATGGCTTGTGACCCCTGGGTAATGGCCCGATGGAATATTATATGGATATGTTGCTACACTGGACATAGGAAATGGAGTGACAGGGTCAGACCAAAAGCTGCCATACTCATGTTTCTCTAACCTCCTGTTTAGCACAGGATCTTCTTGCCAGACATTGCGGGAAGACACGGGGCTCCACAAATAACATAGCGGAATATGGCACCATTCCTCGAAACCCCAAACAATGTGAAGATGTAGTGTTATAAACTAACCCCACACTTGTTCCACATAAATAATAATACTAATAAAATTATTTAAGAAGGGTTAGACAGAAGAGAGGCACAGGATAAAAGCATGACACATGTCAGGTATTTTGTGATGGCTCACTCTGCTTCCTTTTTATTTTTCCTTTAATGCTATTCTTCATAGTAATACAGTATTTTTATTTTGAACTTGTACAGGCTTCAGGTTTTCTTTATTTTGTGTTCTTCCAGGTCTAGCAATGAGCTCTTAAATCTGAAGCTATTGGGCTAAACCTTTTTATTTTCCCGGTATGCCTCCAATAAAGCATCACTTGCTCTTAACAGTCATTTGGCTCCCTATGAGGAAATACAGAGTATGACTTTTTTTTATTATACAGCCCCATGTTTAATATTAAATCATATGCTCTGTCATTTCTAAGAGAAGCATAATAATTTTAGAGCATTTTGACATCTAATGCCATTTATTTTACTCAAAAGTTGTAAAATCTATGGTTTGACACCTCTGATTAAGGCTTTTCCATTGTCTTAGCTTCTCTTCACATATTTTAGAAACCACACTTTTAAGCCTAGAAATAAAGAGAGACAGACTTTATCTCAATCATTAAAGGTGAGGGATTGAATGTGTAGGAGGTGGAAACTGTCATAGACTGTGGTTAGCAAGTGTTACTTTGCAGGTGTAATTTTGCCAATTGTTATCTTTCAAAAAACAATAAGCTGTATTTATGATGCATTACTCTAAACACATATTTTTTTTTTACTGATAAAAAAGCACCATACTATTTATAATGAGTTGCTTGATATATTCAGGGAGAAAGGCGCTATGCCATATCTAAAGGATATTGACGTAGTGCATACTGTAGCAGTAAATAATGAGCATTTTCTAAATCTAGCTAAAGCTATTTTAAAAACGTTCACAATTTATTTTCAATGTATACAATGAGACATTCACTAAAGATATTCAGTTGAATGTGAAATTAAATGATGTACATCCTTGCAAATTAATTTAAACAGCAAGTTGTAAGATATATACCAAACAAAAAAAAAACCACTAAAACAGCAGATCATTTTATGTCAAACATTTTTGTAGCAAATTGAATTTCTGGTAATATATTTCGATTCAATTTAAATGTGTGAGAATTTCAAAATATAAGAACAAGTGTTATAAAGAAGCACACATTTACTTGCAAAGATAGGTATCCCACAATATCTGATATTGGCATAAAGACTTTTTTTTTTTAAATACCAATTTTAAATATTAATATATTGCATACACATACATATTTTTAACATTATCACAGTGCAATTATATATGAGAATATAATGCACAAAATTCTATATTTAACCGTTTTCAATATCGTAGCCATTAAAATATGTTCCTAATTTATAGTATGTAGAGTGATGTGATTTTAGCTACCTTGCGTTTGTCTTAAAAATGGACGGGTATTTTGGCATGTCTAAAAAATAAATTAAATGCCATTGGTGATTTGAAATTTATCAAAAAATCATAGCTCCACATTAATTCAGCAATTCAGTTAGGTATAACCAACATACCGTATTTTCTTGATTATAAGATGACCCTGATTATAAGACGACCCCCCCAAACTTTGGATATTCCATTAGGAAAAAAACTAAAAGCCTGAATATAAGACTAACCTGTAGGAAAAAAGTTCAACTTGTATATATTCACATGTAAATTGCTTTTTTAATAAAAAATTATGATATCAAAAAATACATTTCTTGTTTTTATTTCCTTTTATGTGCCAATGCTGCCTCCCTCTTTCCCTTGCCCCCAGCTTTCTCTCTCTCCCCTTGTCTCTGTTCCCCCTCCCTCCCCTTGTTGCTCTGGTTCCCCCCTCCCTCGTTGCTCTGGTTCCCCCCTCCCTCCCTCCCTCCCCTTGTTGCTCTGGTCCCCCCCTCCCCATGTTGCTATGGTTCCCCCCTCCCTCCACCCCCCTCCCTCCCCCTCACCTGTTTCATAATCCTTGGTGGCAAGTGGGGGAAGCCGGACAGCTGGTCCGTCATAATAGACGGAGGTGTCGGGCAGCATGGAGGATGTCTGCACGTATTGTGCAGACATCCCCCAGCTGCCCGATTCACCCTGATGGCTAGTGGGGCAGCAGAGGATGTCTGCGCGATGAGCCCGGGACTTCTGTGACGAAGCCGTAAGTACCCGGCTTATTCATTGAAGCCCCGGTGGTTGTGCCGGGCGGCATCAGGGAAGTCTGCGCTCATCGCGCAGACATCCCCTGCTGTTAGAGAGGGGGATCCCGGTCCCCTGCAGCTCTGCTGGGGACCTGGATCCATATCTTATAATCTGACCTCGATTTGAGGTCAGATTATAAGACAACCTCGATTATAAGACGAGGGGGATTTTTCAGAAAAAAAATTCTGAAAAAAAACCTTGTCTTATAATCGAGCAAATACTGTATATTATTTATAGGTGTAAAATGTGAGTCATATTTATTATAGAAGAGGCATCATATTTTAAGCTTAATGCTTTTACCCATAAATCCAGCATTGCAGGTTCTAGATATTGGATATAACATGAGAACAGTATTAAACAAGAAAAACAGTATAGTAGTAAACAGGTTTACAATTCTTTCTTTTTTATATACACTGACTGGCCAAAAAAAATGTCGCCACCTGGATTTAACTAAGCAAATAGGTCTCGGGTTGCTGCAGTTGGTCAGGATTGGGTTCAGCAACATTATTGGCCCAAAGATGAGGTCAGCTGACTATCTGAATATACTGACACCAGATTATTCCATTAAGGGATTTCTTCTTCCCTGATGGCACAGGCATATTCCAAGATGACAATGCCAGGATTCATCGGGCTCAGATTGTGAAAGAGTGGTTCAGGGAGCATGAGACGTCATTTTCACGCATGGATTGGCCACCACAGAGTCCATTGAGAATCTTTGGGATGTGCTGGAGAAGGCTTTTCTTTACAAGATCTTGGTGAAAAATGAATGCAACACTGGACGGAAATAAATCTTGTGACATTGCAGAAGCTTATCGAAACAATGACACAGCGAATGCATGCCGCAATCAAAGCTAAAGGCGCTCTAATGAAATGTTAGAGTGTGTGACCTTTTTTTTTGGCGGGGAGATTTTTTTTGGGCCAGGCAGTGTACATACAATAAATAATGTGTTACTAGTGTACATCATGTGATATTTTAATATAAAATTTATTTAGCAGCACCCATTCAAAGTCACAAAAATACAATGGCCGAAACAACGAAATCAACAAGCATTTCAGAAAGATTATAAAATAGTTTATAGTTATGATTATTGCTACTGTCAGTGTTATGTGAACATTGCCACTTAGCATAAAGTCCCTACATGCTTAGTTATATGTCTATGGAGACTAAGTTTGCCTTTGTCTAATTATTCGTAACATGTCCCCAAGAGAGGACATTAGCAATATAGAAAGGGTGCACTTTTGACTTCAACACATTGGTATACTCCATGCCATGATAAGAGACTGTACTCGGCTTACCTGGTGGTCAAATTTTCTGATATTAGGCTGTGGTTTACTCTTTGTTTTATATTAACTGGTAGCTACAAATGGCCCCCTTCATAGATATACATGCTTTAATGGGTGTAATCTAACAAAACCTTTTTTAAGCTGGGTGCGTTTTAGTTCATCCTTTTATATAAGGCTGGCCCAAGACAATGTGCTGCCTGGGTCAAAAGATTACAAAAAAACAAACAACAACACTATAAAATAAGGATACAGTAATCTGGCTAAAAATAGAGATTGACACACAGTCATATATTGACTCACATTTTTATATTCTCACTGGGTCGCAGGCAGACAGTCATACAGTTACACAAAGTGTTAAATACACACAGTCACACAAACAGTATAACATGCAAAACCAGTCACTCATACACACTCAGACACTAAGGGTCTACATCTTATCATTATTTCTCTCAATATTAAACTTTGTTCATTATCTTTTATTCCAGTTATAAAATATATATATTATATATTATATATATTTATTAGTCTTCTGGGCCATTAGGTTGTTCTTGAAAGAACATGCTGAGCTTCTGTCCTGGGCCTCCTTAATTCTAAGTACCAAGATGTCATGTGACACTCTGCACTCTCTGTGTCAGAAGTGCAGATTTCAAGGGAGCAGAGCGGGCAACCTGTCCACAGTTTTTACTCCCTTGCATCATCATGCAGATGTTACCTTGCGGGACTGAACACTAACAAAAAATGGACTACAGAACTAGTTCACCAAGACAGTGGCAGATATGGCAAATTGCGCCCACCATTAAAGTGCTTCCAGGGTCCAAAGGACCCACCAAGACCCACTGTAGGCCCATAACTGTAAATTAATTCTTATTGTGACATGTTATAATAATGGGAACACTAGTATAAGACGTGTCAAGATTGTGGTGGGAGTAGCAATTCCATTTTTGATCAGATGCAGTGAATACCCGATAAAATCCAGATTTATTAATGGTCCAGGAGAGATGACAAAGTACAAACCATTTCACTAGATTTACATTTTTTGCACTGTTTCTTGCCAGAAGCTTATGAATTAACTTCAAGTAACATTGCTAAAACCAAGTAAAACAATTTACTTATGATCCATTTTCATAGTTCTGTTACCTCTGCAATTCTTACTATATTTTTTCCACAATATGTCTAAACAGTTATAACAGGGGTCAGTACAACTGTTTCCACTTGGGAGTTCATTGCATAAGACGTCCTGCTGAATTATCTAGTAAAACTTTTTAAAAAATGCCAATCTCTATAAAACAAATATATGTCGACAACCTAAAGAAGAAAGGAGACATATAAATGTGACTCATTACTGCAGAGTAGTTTATCAATTTATTAAGAAAATAACAAAAAGTAGAAAGATCTTCTTAACTCTGAGCCAATGCACTCTAAAAAGATTTATTTTCTTCTTCCCGAATTATTTATCTAAATATTATTGATGTTGTACTGTTGTGTGATCAAGGAGAAAAGAAAGACGCTCGTTTTATTCCGAAGGAGACAAGACAAACGACTGTTTCACAAGAACATTGTAATTGTGACACTATGGTTTAGAAATGCTTTCTCATTTTCCTTATATTCAGATTAATCAGACTTTCCATAGGTTTTCTCTATAATACATTTGTCACCCTACATTACCATCCTATGTGTCTGACTAAAAGGTTTTAAAGTATATTGCAGCAAGACCTCGATGTTATTCTTTTTTCTGCATTCGTTTCACGACTAATGCTTTCAAAATAATGTCAAAAGCCTTCCATAACGTTCAACACAACAGAATAAAAGGTGTTGCTAAGTCACAAGAAAAAAATCATTTACACACTATTTAATGTGCTCTTCTGGATCTCATTATTGAAGAACAAAATCCATGGAGATGAACATAATATGTCACATAAAGTTCAAATTATGTTAGCATACAAAATCTACATACCTGTCATTGATGTCAGAACTCAGTTTCCTTTTACAAGAAAAAAAAAGCCTGTAATGAATGAACTCTAATAATATAGAAAATTATTACCTTGGTTCCTTCCATGCTCATACCTATTTCAGAATTTTTTTCAGCCTGATGAAGGACATTGCAATTATAAAAAGACATGCTTATCCAGTGAAGGTGAATGTAGTATTTTGACCTATTTTAATGGAGTCTGAGTTTGTGGGTCCATGGACCATTTTGAATAGCTATGGGGGTTTCTAAAATATATTCACAATGTGGAGCAGAAATAGAAAAATATTTGAAAAGAAAATCCATAGTTATGAAATATTCCAATGGTATATGGAAAATTTAAAAATCTAATGGACAAGATCACAAAATCACCAATAATTTTTCAATAGTAAATAAAGAAATAAAGCACTACTTAGTATCTATTACTGCAGTATTCTGCACACTTCCTGTTTAGCATTTCAAAGGGATGATATAATCTAAACATCGGAGGGCTCTTTCCACTTTTTTTTATCTGTTTTCTTATCATCTAATAAGAATTTAAATTACCTTTAAATTCGGCATCAAGTGCTGAATAAATTGCTATATAAATGGATAGATTAGTTTAATAATTTAGCTACAAAGACATATAACTGGAGATTAAAACAAAACATTTTATTGTTATGAATGGTGGCAAATACTGTTCATATAAAGTCTGCAAAACTATTACTGGGTCTTTTTCCTTATTATTAATACAAGGTGCTAAAAGTCCTCCAAATACTATTACCATCCACAGGTATAATTGACATATAATTATATACTGCAATAACTTCAAATTATTTATCGTTACATGGCAATTATACAAAATTGATGATGTGCTTTGCAAAGGCAAGAGGAGACTTAGTACCTGGCTGAGTTTAATTCCTGAGCTTTCCTGAGATAATTTTAGCAAACACCCAAGATGATGTTTTCGAGTCAACTGGATTTTTAGCTACTAGATCTCCTCATAAATGCACCCATGTATATTTGCGCTGTATGAATGCACATAATCATTTTAAAAGCTACAATCTTAAGTATAAAATAGAAAATGCACTAAAAACTCTAGAACTCTGAACAATAGAATCATGAAATTTGCACAGTGTTTTCAAGCTGGAATTTCCAGGTCAACGTGACTATTTTCAGATCTCTATGTAGTTCCTTTCCCCGAGTTATGAGTTAATTAAGTTTTTAGGTGAACTGTATGGATATTGGAGATGGGAAACAGGAGAATATGACATCACTGGTGAGGTAGAACAATGACAGAATATGAGATTTATGTAAAGAATACCTTATGTTGTAGGTTTCAAAAGGTTCTAAGGGTGGCATTTCTAGGACTATGCAACTTTTTTCAGCTCACTACATTGTGCCATTCTAGAGTTATGAATTAATTAAGTTTGGTAGAAACAACTTGCAAAACAATAATTGCAGACGGCTACAAGACAAAGCAATGAGACTGCTGAGGAGACAAACAAGCAAACTCAGCAAAGTAGAACAGAGCATTGGTACATAAGCTGTGCCAACATTACAAGTGTGATCAGGGCAGCAGCAAAGAGGACAGAGGAGGAAAACTTAACTCAGACTGCAGATTGTGGATGCTCATAACACAGTTGGTGGGAATAACCAGTCTGAAAAGGTGGTGAAGTGCATTTAAAATACTTATACATCATAGGCAGCATGTTATATCACACTGAACTCACACCTGTACTTTATGTAACACATGTATTAGCGGTGTCAAGAATAGACTTATAGGTAATGTTGCACATGTCATAATGGCTGCCATGAAGAAGCCTCAAGGGTATTTGTAGAGAGCTGTAGCTGATGGCATTATCTCCTTTCATTAGGAAATGATGGAGCATAGGTTAAACATCAGATTTTTGCAGTCTGACGTGCATAATGACGGAGCAACAAGAATACACGCCAAATGTTTTGGAAACTGAATACACACACAAAATATACTGAACCGAGGGGCAACTACAAGAAAATAAATACAAGGCTAAAGCTAGTATTTCAAAATTATAAAATAATGAATGGAATCACATTTCCATTACGCCTTTCCATATTACCAGAAAGACAAGGTACAAATATAAGATTTCATATGAAGCAGTATATAAAAAATTCTATAAATACTATTGATCACATTTATAGGTTGAACCCTATGGGACCTTCAAAATGAAAAATCAAATAGAGCAGCATCCCTAACCAATAAGGAAGAAAATAAAAATGTTCATGACAGTGAATGCTACAACAAATAAAATGCAATATATTTTAGTGTGATTGTGCCTATTATGATTAGCTACATTTCATTTTGAATTCATATCATCAATATTAAGTGTTCCCTAGAGTGATGTGTCACTGAATATGATATACAGTCTGGTTTGTAGTTTTTTATTTCCACTGCAATGCTGATATGCTGCTGTTAACATGCCCTGCTGTGAAATTTCTAGTTAAATTGAGCAAATGAGTGAATTAGTAATTTCAAGAGACCAACAGAACAAGGCATTGCTCTCAAATTAAGGTGACCTTTTACAATTGCATTGTTTTCAGCCACATCAAAGGGTTAACAGAAAGAGCCAAGTCATTCCTGTCGTTATTTGATGACATTGGTTGATGTGTCTGTTGAGATCACAGTGTGACTCATGCACACAGCCAGATGTATTACAAAAAGGACACTACATAGCAAAAGCAGGACATGGCCATTATAGCTGGCCATGGAGACACCATGAGACTGTCCCTGCCAAATATGAACTGCTGGCAGACATCAGAAGCATCACTGGTGAGAGGTCTATTGTCCTGAATGTGTAGTATCAGGCTTTTCACATGATTAGCCCTGAGTGTGATGGGAAAGAAGAAAGGATGGTTAGAGGTGATCTACCCTAACAAGCTCATTCATGGTGTGTGGTGAGCAAGGCAGCACCACACATTACATTGAATGAGTGTATCACAGAGCTCCACAGCAATAAAACTCACAGTAATGTGCAACTCAATCTCCTTAGGATTCACCACCAAATCCCTTTTGCTGGCTCCCAACTTTTTTGATAATTTTACATAGGTCTCAATACATATACTATACCCCTGGCTTCTAAAAATAACTTGGTTGACTCTGTTATGCTTCCAAATTCTACAAATATAAGGTCTATAAAGTCCTACCTTAGTATTGGCCATATCCTGTGCATGCTTAAACTCCTTCACTGTATTCCACCACTTCTACCAAAAGCCAATACCATGCATCCACTACCCACTCAGTAAAGTAATACCTTTCATATTTGCTTTTATACCTCTGAATCACTTAACAACTCACATTTTAACTATATATTGTACATTTAGCAGCAGTATGGGTCTATGAAATTTTCCCTTTAGCCCCAAAGCTTTTAGAAATCCAACAATGCCCCTATCAGGTGTACAAGTATTGTCAAACTGTCTAAATAAGAATCTAGAGTTGAATGCAATGACCATTTAAAATCAACATAAATATTTGAAAAATAATGCAACGATCGAAAGCAGGGGGAGTTAAATGTTAACCTCTAGCTGGCACTGAACTCCAATCGGCCAACATAGACTAAAACCATCACTAAATTATATACATATATATCACAGAAGAAGCACTTCAAATCTTGGGAAAACTCTGGGAAACATTCAACAAAATACATCTAAAATAAGAAAACAAACTATGACACCACACAGGGGTATGAAAACAATATTAACCCCTTGCACCTCTGAACCCGTTTGTGTGCTCAGAATGCAATGCACTTCCAGGCAACAAAAATGCAGTCATGAAAGCTTTATATCAAGTTACTCCTCACACACTTCATGGCTGTCACATCATACATGATTTAAACTGAGAGCTAGTCAGTAGGACATTTGTAGAGCTGACTTCATGTGTTGTTTGCACTTCATTTAATATAAATGTAAGATCTACTTACAGATTCTTTTGCATTGTTATCTCAGTGCTATGGCAGCCTTGTAAGATAATACAAGGTTCTCAAGTATCCATCTGCTGCTAGATGTCTTTCAACTACACTGGTTTTAATAAGGATATTATGGTGAAATAAGAAAAAAATGTTGCCCTTTAAAAAAAAAAGTATCAACTGCTGTTTCTATCGCCATGGAAAGAGGGATGGAGCTCTATAACTTTTGTGAATTAGATCCAGGTACCACATTGTATGCAAAAGCTACAGTTATCCTGCCAGTTTTCAAATACAGAGGTAATAGAGAGACTTCTAATTTCTACAATCCTTTTAGTAAAAATAAAATCTCACATTATATAACTGTAAATCCAATTATTAAAATTATGCTTTTTGCTCTGCACAAAATGTATCAGTACATTGAGGGAGACCAGTGAAAATGCTGCTGATAATAACATTGTCATTCCCAATCTATTTAAGTTATGATAGCTTTAAAGAATACTACATGCACGGCATCTAAAATTAGCAATCCTCTATGGACCTGCCATGATAACTTATATACCGTTTATTAACAAGGATTGAGGTTCCTATTCTCACTATGAATGCAATCAATCATTGGAATCAAGTTAGGCTGCAGACAGCTTGAAACACCAGTATATCTGAGTGTAAGCAGATCTGGGGAACCTCCAGAGACTGTCTTGGAATTTTTAATAAGATTTACATATTCTTTTATATACAGCTTGCTTAAGCCACCTTTGAGTAAATTATAATCAATAACAATTTGTACAAAACACTATAGATTGGAAGAGACTTCTTTATGATTACTAAAACATGGATACAAATGTAATATTATCGGATGTATTGGCCTGTCTTTCTTATGCTCCAATGTACGCAAGGCAGCCCCAGTTTGGGGAAGCTGCACCTGACCATACTGCATGCAAGGTGGTTGTGGAGCATTTAGAAAAGGGGTGTCAGACCAGCTGCTGATGACCATCATCTACCATGTTACCCTGTCAGCTAAGAGGCAGAGACGTTTAGGAAAAGTAGGTCTCCAGCAGCTGGCCACCCCTGATCTAGAATGTGTGTTAATACAGCCACGCATGCACAGTGATGTCCCCAACTTAGTCATTCTGGAATTATTACAATAATAATAATAATATTATCTACTGCTTTTCTCCCCAAAAGAAAACAACACATTTTTTGTACACACTCTTGGACTTAACTGAAGCAGCTGCCAATAATACAATATTATTACCCAACTTAGTTTTATTTGTTGTATGTCATTTAAAAAGTCTGAGCTGACTCTTTCAAGAATAGAACACATACTCTTGAGGTTAGGACAGTTATTGCAGCTGGAAGATTTGAGACTCCGCTATCTCACAGTTTGTCTTTACTCTTAACTATAATTAGCAAAGAGTAATTCCTGCTAAAAAAAAAAAACCTCACGTATTTGGGAAGGAAGGGTGTTTTTTTTCCATTGGCCATTTCATAAAAACAATCCCATGTTCTTCGATGTTATATGAGCTTCTAGTTACACACCAAGAAAAAAAATCTAAACATTCATTGTGTGATATTTAACATTTAATGTAGTCAGGAAGTTGATACAAATCACATAATTACAGTTTCACTTAATACACAGTGCATCATTTACATTGACCGTGCTTATAGATTTTCTACTGGCTGCCATGAAAACCCAGCATGCAGCACAGTTAATAATATGTCCCTCGTTACCAACTATAAGTAAAAATAATTAACAATTATAAGTACAAATAATTAAATTATATTGTAACGGTACCCACTTCTTACTCCTGGCGGACACAGGGGGCCAGCCTCCTGCTTAGAGACTAGGGACCTTGTCTGTGTCAGAAGCCAAAAGCTCGTAGAAGAGTTGTAATCACTGGCCCCTTGACAGACTTCCCTCAACAGACAGATTTTCTGGCACCAATTTCAATTGTATGAGTTAAGCTGTTTAAATGTCATTGATCATTCTATATTTATCTGATCTTGTAATGTATAAATACTGTATGTGTTCTACTAAACAAAGTGTGCTCATTTTGTTTAACCTAACAAGTCCGGTCTCGTCCGTTATGTTGGGGGAATACTAAGCGGGGCTGAGAGTGATTATAGCCCATTTGAGAGACTTTGTGCTTACCGGGACCTGAGGAGGAATCTTCTCATTTCATAAAAAAAACAAATTATGTTTTATTAAAGTCATCAAGTATGGGCAACTTAGATAGAAATGCTTTAATGAACTTATACAATTAAAAGTTCTTGAGCTTGTATAACTATCTGGAAAAGTGACATATTTAGAATCTGGGTCAGATAGAGCATCTCATTGATAGAACTATACAAAGCAAAGAGTTCTCAATAAGGTACCTTTTATATTGTTTAATGAAAGGATATATATTTAAAATGCCTACACTTAATTCAATCTTTCAACTAAACATTGCTTGATTTGTTGACAGTTGCCCTTTAATTAAAGATTTTATTGCCTGAAATGTTTTCACTTTGCAACAAGCATTCATAAGAGGGATTTTCAACCAGTATGCGACAGTACATCACTGTAATGCGGCAAATCTTTAGGTGTGCTGCCACAGCAGAGACATAGAAAGCATGAGGTGGGGGCACAGTCAGTAGCCGCATGTTATATATTGTAACATCGAGCATACATCGCCTGCAATGTCAGCATGCAGGAGACAGGTCTCTGTCTCCTGTTTAGGTAAGCCGTGCGCTCAGCCAGTCACAGGGGAGTGTGGGGATATGAAGTCATATTCCTTTCCCCTTACCATACATGCAGCAGTTTGCTAAACTGCTAGCTGGCGCTAAGGCTGCTGCCTGTTGGGATTGCAAGCCCTGTGTTTTCCATTCTGTATCACTTGCAATCATCCATGTTGCTAGGGTACCATATGCAACAGGTGTCTGAGAGAGAGGCAGTGCTTACCAAGGTGGCACTGATAGAGGGAGACTCACACTGATGTCTTCTCTTCCCTGCACACCTCCACCAATAAGCGAGTCAGCTTCCGGTGCTCTTGTAGACAGAGATAGCATCCAAGGTGAATGCAGCATGCTGGCCTCTCTCAGTCACCAAATCTGTATCTGGATGCAAACTGGGTGCAGGGGTAAGTCCATGCTGTCAGGGTGCTGACTAAGACCTTTAGGTGCCATCTGGAAGCTATGTGCAGGGGTAATCCTGTGATGCCAACTGAGTATTTAGGCCTGCTGGATGAGTCCTCTGGATGCCATTTAGGTGCAGGGGTAAAGCATGTGATGCCATCTGGGTGCTGGCTGCAGAGGTAAAATCATGTGATGCCATTGGATGCTGTTTGAGTCCTCTGGGTGCAGGGATAAGTCCTGGATGATAGCCGAGTTCTCTGGGTTCCATTTGCATGCTAGGTGCAGGGATAAGTTCTGTGCTGGCTGATTCCCCTGTGTACCATCTGTGTTCTGGGGTAATTCCTGTAAAACCATCTGGGTGCCAGGATGAGTCCTCTGGACTTTTTAATCATTTGAATACAATCTATATATGAAAATTTCATACATATAGTTTTAAAATTGAAATACTGATGGTGTGCCGCAACCATTTTAGGCCCTGATTCGCTATGCCTTGAGATGAAAAAGGTTGTATAATGTTATATACCATAGGCACAAAGGTACATATGAAAGGTATCTTCTTCTGTAACTGATAAATTGTTTAATGGATATTATCTCCTATGATACACCAAATTTAAAAGTAGACTTTGAATTAGTGTAGTGATACAAGCCCAGTGGCTTTGCTGTCAATCAAATTTTACTTTTATTTGTAAATGCATTATACCTTCTCTATCTAGAACAAATGTCTAGCTTTCTAGTAAACAGATATGTGAAAGCATAACTATGCTATATATGTGAATCCCTTATTAATTATTTAAGTCCCAGGGACTCTAAATATTTGTACTGGAGACTTCATTTATGGAATACTAATGCCTGCATTTTTTCCTCAATAAGCCCATGGCTATAAATCAATATTTCATTTTTTGTTGTTAATCATGTGAAAATTGTTTTTTTTATTGGCAAATAGATTTCACATGTATTCTTAAGGTATGAACAGGTAGACTTGAGTAGAAAATGATCCAAATTAATCAGCTTTGTAGCAGAAAATCCATTCTCATGTAATGTAATAACACTGAGGCCCATTGTTCACCAAATATTAAAGATATTACCATAAGATGAGATGGTATGTAGGCCTAACTTCTCTGTTAATCTTGCTCTCTACCTAAAGCAGTGAAGGTGAACCTGTGTCCACTTAGCATTGTCACAAGCGTAATATATGGTGGGAAGTGGTGCAAATGGCGATGGAGCAACAGAAGTAAAGGAAACAAAAAGACGAACAAGTGAAGACTAAAATGAAGGGAGTCTGGGAGTCAGAGCATTATCAGGGGTAGGCGCCAACAATGCTTAAGATGGACAGTTACTGGGGTTTGTGATGGGCAATATAATGGTCAAGTTCTCGTCAGTCAGGGCCGGATTCAGGCATGGGACTGTATCTCCCCTCACCAGATGTTCCCATTCTGTTTCTTATGCTTCCTGCCTGTGTCTGATGTCAGAGCACCTAGGGTAATATAACCTAGAGGCAGTATGAGAACATATCTGTGTGCCTGAACAGTGCATACTCTCCATGCTGCCTGTCACTAGACAGTGGTTGCTGGCAGTGGTTGCTGGCTGTGGTAAGTTCTGGGTGTGCAATATGTGAATACATTGGCAAGTCAAGGAGCAGAATGGCAAGTATGGGGGTGCATTGTCAAGTCAGTGAGAAAGATTGGCAATTCTGAGGGGCAAATTTGCAAATAAAAGGAAATAAAAACAATAAATGCATTTTTTCAATCATAGTTTTTATTAAATGTGAATTCATATTTAGTAGTAAAATGTATTTTCCTGTAGAGAAGGATTTTATTAAGGCTTCTTCTTTTTTCCCTAAATTAATATCATAAAATTATACATTACTGCTCATTTTGCCATGATATGCCAAGTTTATACATGACTGCAGATTTTTCCATTTTTATATATTATTGCTGATTTTTCCATGATATGCCAAGTTTATACATGACTGCTGATTTTTCCATGTTTATACATCACTATTGATTTTGCCATGCTATGCCGTTTTTATACAGTACTGCTTAATTTGCCATGATGAGTGTAAGTGCTCGGGCAAGTCCTGTGAGTGCAATATAAGTGCTGGGGCAAGTCATGAAAGTGCTGGAACACTGAAACATTTCCCAAGCCACTTATCCCCAATCGATATTACTAGGGGCCTCACAGTACCTGTAGCCTAGGGACCTACAATGTCTTAATTGGGCCCTAGGGTCAGTCCCAGCACTACTACTGCCTAAGAATCAAGATTTACACAGACAAAAACCGGGAAGGCTGAAACACAATCACGTGGCTTCCTGCCATGTAAAGATTGCAGGTATGGCATAATACAGGGGAAAATGTAATTTTGAGATCATTAACGTGGTTTCCTTTGTCATCACTCACCTAAAAGTATTGCTTCTAATGAATATTTAACCCATACCTTTCCAACATTTCAAATGGTCTGAAAGGAACACATTGTTTCAGGAGCGAAGCTATGGGGTTGTGACCAGTTGCAGGGCAATTCCATTTTTTAGGCAGTTTTACTAAACATAGATGTATATAACCCAGAAGAGAAACGTTTAACTTGTCTTGAAAATTCTGAAAGATTTGGTAAAAGGATAAATTATGAACAGCAGCTATGCTTTTAATGCAGCCCTTTAATACACATTTGGTGAAAAGTTTTTTGTAACACCCATCGTTTAACAGAAGTTAGAATGCAAGCAATGTTGCATTTTGACACAGTAATTGTATGTGGGTATTTGGTTCCATAACATGCATTAGCACATTTACACAATACAAAAGCATTTCAAGTAATTCAATCCGACAAGTGTTTTTCTAAATTAGCATGCAATTAACACACAAAACTGTCACGAGAGAAAATAAACTCCAAATTCAGTTTGAATCAAATGGCACTACCATACTGTACATAGGCATACATTTGTGGAAACAGCAATACTTAAAAAATAATTTTCCCACATAAATATAACCATCTGCTTTCCTAGTAGACAATATAGTACTGACATTCCTCAACATCAGCACTCAGAACAGCTCCCATCTGTTGTTGTGTAAGGGCTGTCAGGGAATACCCAATTAGGGGGCTGTAGGAGGAAAGTAGAAGAAAATACTAGCATGTCAAGCAAACCTTTTGTTATTCGTTAAAGGTAGCATATAGATGACAAATAGGAGATTGTAGTCTGCATTTGGAGAGTGAAAATAATGAATGATGAATGCTGGACCCAGAGCTGACCCTACAATGGGTCCGGTTGGGTTATTTGAACCCTGGCAGCACTTTAAGGGGGTGTCAAATTGCCCTCACAGCATCCTAAACCTTTTTCTTCTTCTTCTTCTTTTCTATTTATTGTTTATCGAAAATTTCAAGATGGATGTTATGAATAAATATGCAGCAAGTAGTTATACACATATTGGAAGACTTTATATTTTACTGCTATCAACTGTGTATTGGGAGTTGGGAAGTTTGATACACAAATTACTTGGATGTTTTCCATTCAGACAGTTTTTCCTTGTTTACAGTTATGAAGTCACCAGTGACAGCTTCATTAAAAGAAGATTTTGTTTACAATCTGTGATTACAATAGTTCTGCATCAGTGAATTTCGAAGACCAATGCCACGTATTGAGGCTATTCACTAAGAACAATGGTTTATTTAAATAATCATGTCAGCTGCTGCCGAATTAATGAAAAGTTAATTAGAAATTCCAAAATCTTGCTCTATACACGCAGGGCTCGACAAATGCCAGGCTCCTAAAATCCCAACTGTTTTAATTTTTTTTTGTTTTATATAGAACTCCAAGGAAGTACCATTGAGATGGCTCCTAAAAGTAACTAGGCTAGTTCTTAAAAGGATACCCTTTAAGGAGAATGAAAAAAAGGGAAAGGTTTAAATACTTAGAGGGGCATGTACTAAAAAAACACAAATATATTTTAAGTGCAAACTATTTAAGTGTAACTATTATTGCTCTTTGCTCCTTTTGTAATGTACTAAACATTTAACACTAAAATAGTAAATACAAGCAAATTGTGAATAAAAACAGGCATTATTGCAAATAAAAACAATTAAATAAATAAAAGTAAATAAATAAAAAAAGTTTGCAAATATTTTTTCTAAATTTTTTTAATAGTAGTTGCTTAAAGCTGGTGTAATTTTTACATACAATATAAGAATTATTTTTCACAAAATAATAGCAAAAGTCTTTAGCATGTGCAAATATAATCGCAATATATTAGCGCAAGCATCAAATGCACACTACATAAAAATAACCGGAAAAGGTGAAAATTGGGGGGTGGTGGAGTGTTAAATGTTACAAATATTTACAAATTGTTCCTTACTCATGTTTTACCTACTTTTTTCCTATTGAAATGGTTTATTACATGACCCTCTTAAAAGGTAATACATAACTTATGTAATGTTTATATTGTGAATGTAGAGAACAAAAATAATCTGTACATTTTGTGCTGGCAGAATTGCAAAAGCAAATGCATGTATTAAGAAATGTGTCTGTGGTGTCTACTGTTTATGACATCACTTTTTGGCTTGATTTGCAAATTATAAACAGAAAGAAGTCCCAGAATACAGCTTAAATTAAACACAATAACGTGGCTTGTGATTGTCTGCAGAGCCGTTTGGTGCTCCCACCATATACATCAGAAAAATAGGATTTTAGAGTTGGACCTGAGGCATCTACCAATGGTGTCAGAACAAGTGAAGCAGTATAAAAATAAAGCCTTTATTTTCTTACATGAATCAGCAAATAGGGAAACCTTCCACCCCCTGGTAGAAATGCCTTACGTCTTAATAATAGACCTATAATTAAGTGTCAGTTCTGGGCGCAAGGCAATTCTACCAACAGGTGGAAGGTTTCCCCATTTTCAGAATCATACAAGAAAATGAAAGCTATATTTTTATACTGTATTACTTGTCCTGACATCACTGGCAGATGCTGCAGGTCTGACTATGGAATATTATTTTTTCATGAGCAAATTAACTAGTTTCTATAGGAAATGTGTAATATATTGCATAGTAAGTACCAACATAATTTCATAGGAAACACCATAGAGACATTCTTAACAGTATCAGTGATGAGGGTCGGGTTAAGAGTATCATGGGCCTGGTGCTGAGGATTTTGGTGGGCCTTTTTTTATATAAATATATCAAATTAAAATGCAAATAAATCAAATATTTTAAATACTATTAAAGATAAACATATTCAAAGGTATTATATTTTCAGAGGTTAAATCTATATGTTGTATGAAATCTATATTGTTACAATAACTATTTTCACAATAATTTGTGCTGTGCTTAAAGTTAAATGGGACATTAATTACAGTAATTACAGTAATTACTTTAAATATAGAGAAGAAATAGCCAACATAAGTTACAGATTGCATGGAAATGCAAACATTAAGAGAAAAAGGGGTTGATATGCTATTTATACATTTCCCATTTAATTTTAGTGGAAAACAGTGATATGTTACCAACCGCCAATACAGGTTGAGTATCCCTTATCCAGAAATCCATTATCCAAAATTATCCAACATTTTTGCAACCACAACTTGAATATACCACACACACCTGTCAGAATGCAAGCACACAATAGTTTCATTGTATAAAAATAAATCAGGTCAATGGTAGAAAAAGTTGCTGTTTTTTGCATATTTTCATCATATTGTATATATTTTAATAGTAAATGATGTCATATGATGAAAATAATGGTATAAAAATAAAGCCCTAACTGTCCTTTACAAGATGATATATAATTTGTGTAGGTGGACTAAACATGAAGAAAGAAAATCACAGTTAAGCAAACATATGACAACAATGTTACAAAAATAATAGAATTATGGTTTTCAAGGCACATCACATGCAGCAGAGAACTCTGTCACTAAGGGGTTAAGCTGTAATATAGCTTTTCAGTGCATGCTCAGATTTCCCAAATACCACAAAGGGTAATACAATGGCACATGTGCAGGCCTGACATGCCAACGGCAGGCTCCCAATAATGCCTCACATCATAGTAAATGTGATTTATTTGCTCTATATGGTATTTGTACAGATACTACTGTATTTCCCAAGTGCCAAGAGGATTTAACATATCCACTTTCTCTCATTGCTGATGAGTTTATGTGGGATGATAGGAAATCACAAATGAAATAAGTGTGTACAAACATTTAATGAAATTATCCAGTTCGCGTAGGGCTGGGAGATTTAAACTCCCGGAACATTGAAAATTCTGCCAGTTTTGATGGTATCATTAAGCAAACACAATATCAAACCTCTCTGGAGATTCAGTTTTAAATGTGGGCATTCACAGAATACAGATTTGTTTACTGAATGGATCTAAGGAGTCTCAGCTCTGTGTCTTTCCCTTATTTACTTTATACATTTCCATTCATTGTGCTTGCAGACAAAGAAAGTGGCATATTGTGCTTGTCTCATGTTTTACTGAAATATAAACCGTTAGAAACAGTATACCTTAAATATCCTAAACTGGCGTGCCACACAAAAATAGACATTGTGCCCACAGAGAAATAATACTTTTCATTTTTTTCTTGTTGTTCCTTGTGTATTCAGACATCCTTACCCCCATTTACAAGCAAATTCACAAAGCTCCAGATGATTTAAGACATAGTTTGCCCGAGGATGGAAAGGGAACTACAAAGTGTATGTGCAAAGCTAGCTATCTCTACTAAGCTGCTCTGGCATATTTATTTCTGGCTTTTTGGCATAAACTCAATAACTGATTTCTTTAAACCCTGAAACTTTCAAAAGTTAACTGTGGTTGCCAGAAATAAAGAGGGCACCATTCTTTCTAAGAAAAAAAAAAAGATAATGGTCCAGATTCGATGGCCCACATTAATCCTAAAAAAGAGATATTAGCAATAAATTGACAGACATGTATTATTCAATGCCCAAATCTAACACCATTAATGGTTGCGGTAGTAATATCATTAATACATTCTTATAAAAATGACCACACCCATTAAAAAACCCTATACTATAGAGGTTAAAAAAACATCATGGAAATACCTATAATTTGTGAGGGGATGACTATCACACCCCCAGTCCCTTATCATAATATTAACAGGGTTATAGGGATTAGTGGCATATTTTGCAAAATGCAATACCAGTGCTTTAACACATGTTTTTTGTGTGATCCTCACTGCCATTGAATCACCCGTAATTATTTTTCCCCATATACCATTTTTTTTGTTTTGATTGATGCCCATATACAAATGTCTTAAATGTGTGGGACTTCAATCTAGGATTGATGTCCCACTTCTATGCTTCAGTGCTTGGTATTCTGGGACACTGTGGTATAAAAAGAGAGTCTGTGATGTAACTTTAAAGAAATCTCAAGAGTTGTTGGAAAAGAGATAACACCTTCTCCACAGACAGCACTAATACATCACGATTTGGATATAATAGAGAGGAAAGATCTACCTCTGATACAATATATATTATTAGCTACAAAGCTAGTGATAACAAGAAATTGGAAAAAACAGGGAAAATCCACTGGACCCATATAAAGAACCAAATAGAGTTACAAAAAGTAATGGAATACGATACTTTATGAATATAACCAGCATAGGAAGGTACTACGAAATCTGCAGAAAATGGTAGGTGGGGAATAATACCCTAAGGAAGAAGAGAAGGGAAAGCCCTCTCCTGTCCTCTTATACTAATGCCTTCCGTATATTGGTATTTATAGATGTCTGCCCCCCCCCCATTCTCCTTTTAGAGAATTAAATATAAGTAAAGAAAATTGTAAACCGTCCCCACAATGTAATTTTAATTTTTGCTTTTGTCTTTTTATTTGTGTATGGCAGTGGGAAGGGGAAAGTACAAAGGAGTAAGGGAGAAAGAAGAAGTTGGGAAAAGAGAGACAAGGATAGTTAAGAAAGCACGGATTCCCATCTCCCCACCCCAGTACATTTCGTAATACCTATGTCTCATTGTCAGATAATTGTAATGTCTTGTCAGACACTGTTTTCTATCGAAATGTGTGCACTTTATTCATGTTATGTATGTTTTTTGATATCTTTATAATAAAATAAAAAATAAAAAAGAGAGTCTGTGCATATGTAATGATAGCGTGCATGCAAAGGTTACATGATCAGAAATTTGTGCCAACCCAACAGCACGTGCATGCCTGGCAGGCTGGATAAGTATCAGTGCAGTTATGAATGCACAACTATAACACCCCCCCCCCCCCTCCCTATAGGGCTCTATTCCAGATTTCTCCCATATTAAGGGAGCTATATGTCGGGAGGTATGCATACAAGCCACAGTAGTAGATGCCATTTTTTTTTCCAGAAAGACACCAGATTGCCCTAGGTGTCACTGCTTTCTAGAATGCAGTAAGGTTATAATGAAGCAATAAAGTATACACTAATATGCTCATGTTCGCTTACCACTGCATGTACATTGTTTATGTTCTCTTACCACTGCATGGTCATTGTTTATGTTCTCTTACCACTGCATGTACATTGCCTTTCTTTCTACTCCTATCATCATGTTAATTTACTGATCTTGTGACGGATTTGGGAGCAGATGCAGGCCTGCCATCAGGGGGTGACGGACGATACTGGCGTCACGCCAGGAAAAAAAAAATTCTCTGTTAAGCCAGTCCGCGACTGTGAGGGAAGCGTTCTGCGCTTCCCCCCAGCCGTGCGGCTTCAATAAAGTTTGTAAAAAAAATTGAGACCGTAGTTATTCTGGTCGCATTTTTTCTTAAACTTTATTGAAGCCGCATGGCTGAAGGGGAGCACAGAATGCTTCCCTCACAGCCGCGGACCTGCAGAGCAGAGCACCGGGAGACAGCAGCAAGGAGGTAAGTACTGGGGAAGAGTGGAGGAGGGTGGCACATAACGAGCATAGTGAGAGAAAAATCCTGGTATATTGAGTGGCTTAATCCTGGCATATTAATTGGCATAATCCTGGCATACTGAGGGGCAAAATCCTGGCATATTAACTGGCAAACAAACGGCATATTGAAGGGCAAAATCCTGGCATATTAATTGGCAAATTTCTGGCATATTGAGGGGCAAAATTCTGGCATATTAATTGGAAAAATCCTGGCATACTGAGGGGCAAAATTCTGGCATATTAATTGGCAAAATACTGGCATATTAATTGGCAAAATCCTGGCATATTGAGGAACAAAATCCTGGCATATTAATTGGCAAAATCCTGGCATATTAATTGGCAAACGAATGGCATATTGAGGGGCAACATCATGGCATATTAAATGTCATATTGAGGGGCAAAATACTGGCATATTAAATGGCAAATGAATGGCATATTGAATGTAAAAAGAATGGCATATTGAGGACTGAAATAAAAATACTGACTTATTGAGTGGCAAAATATTACTGGCATATTGACCAACTGCTCCCAACCACCCTCCATATTTCACTAGACTGGGATAACGTGCTTGTGAGGGTAGGTGGGGCGAGTGGGAGATATTGTCGGGGGGGGGGGGAGGGGGCCCAGAAAATGTGTTCAGTAAGGGGCCCTGAAATTCCTGGTGCAGACGTGTATGGAGTCTGGCAGTACCCAGCAGGGAAAACAAGTCTTAGCTGCAGTGCTCTATTAGGTTATGTAATGTAACGTTCTGTAGCATTTAGCAGACAATTTACATGTCCATTTTTTTATACTGTATTTAGGGTAAATGAATATATGAATCACTCTGTATTTATTGCATAGGGGTTATGCACTGCTTATATTCTTTACTATTTTTAACTACATGATCACTGAGTAATTATTAATTGAAATTTTCATTTTTGGTCTAATACTAATCTGACCAATTGCAGCTTTAACATTTTAACAATTACAGGATCCTATTGAAGACTTTTGATATTTTTGTTCAGACTTCTTAAATGAAGAACCTTTTTAATTGGCAGTATTCAGAGGCTTACATGCATTAAAGAATTAAGAACTAAATGCTAAATGTGACCTTTTCACCATTTAAAAGCAATGTGTAACAGCAGCGGCTTGTGTGTGAGGGTATAAAGGTTAATTTTCAAAGGACAGAAGTAGAAATTTATTTGATATGGAAATAGAGAGTTGGTAATCTCTTGAATGTGATAATTGCAAACAAATAATTTTTATGCTCCTTTATGTCTACTTAAATATTATTTTTTTAATGGATCATTGCACTTAAGCGTTTATAATTGGCATGGATAAAATGTAAAAGCTAGGGGTCATCCCAGCCTAGTGCTTCATTGAACATCAAGCCAATATTTTATGTTAGTGCTAAGAACATACTCTGTGATATTATACTTTAAAGGCTATATCATCATGTTGCAGTGCACTCAATTATCTAAAACACAGTTTGCATTTCAATAAGCTCATGCACCTGCCCACTTGTGTTAGCGTGGATTCTAGTATCCTTCAGTGAATCTATCCTGTTTAATGCTGCTTCAGGCAGCCACAAGGATTCATGATTTTAACAATGGTATTCCCTGTCTATGTGGTATGCCCCTCTGAAGGAGCCCCAATTACTGGCAGAACCTGCATAGAATATTGGCAGAGAGCAATACATTGAGCAATACAATATCAGTGCCAAGAAATTCTAGAACAGTTATCCCTAAAATGGTAGCAATCCAAAAATATGCTACTTTTAGATTTATTTTGCTGCAAACTGGTGTCCAACGCCTTAGTGAATCTCTCATACACACAGCTAAAGCCTTGCCAATGGTCAGTCACTTCCATGATATTTTACGGAATACTCCGGTGTTTTCAACCACATTATTTTGTATGATGGGTTTTTCTTAGAATGGAATATTTATTCTACACTAACCATACAAGAACACAAGGCATGGAACATATAAGAAATTAACATCATTTTTGTTTATAAAGTGCCATCCAGTGTACATTATAAGGAGTTGACTTATCGGAATATATTCTTTGTTCATTAGAGCTTAGAGTTTAAAAACAGCTACACTATACGGACAAAAGTATTGGGACACACAATTATTTTATTTGGGTGTTTCAATCAGACACATTGCAACAGGTATAAAAATAAATAAAATAAAGCACCTAACTATGTAGTTTGCATTTACAAACATTTGTGAAAAAATGTTCAGATATTCTCTGGCCTGGGGTTGTTACTATTACCCTTTAATGGTACTAATTTAATCCATCTTAGAAGTATGAGTTGACCCTGCAACACTGATTGCAACACATTCTACAGATGGTGTATTAACCCACTGAGCTACCTCATCAGAATATTATATAAATGCACGAGCATCCAAAGTGGGGCTTAAGGGAGGAACTTATCCCGCCATCCCAGAAATTCCAACAGGCCCACTGGCAAAAAGAGGGAGAAAAATTAGGCTGTTTGGGGTTGGTTAACTAGACACCGCGAGCAGAATATACGCCTTGTAGGCAGGGGAGTGCAGCAAAAAAAGCTTTAATATAATTCATATAATTCTGTACACCCCCTTGTCATCAGAGTGGTTTGGTCTGCTCACTTCCTCTCTATCAAGGAGGGAGAACTCTGTATTGTTCTGGGGTGAGAAATCTGTATTGTACTTGGGGTAGACAGACAAAAGGAGATGGGGAGAGAGACAGACAAAGAGGGAGACTGGGAAGGGAGGCAGACAAAAGGGGAGATGGGGGAGAAAGGCAGACAAAATGCATGTGGATATTGAGTAGACATGTGAAAAACTAAAATTGTTGTTTCGTTTTCGTCCATTCGGACGAAAATGTTATTTATTTAGTCTAAAACGAATTTCGTTCATTACTGCATTCGTTTCAGACGAAATTCGTTCATTATTTTCGTTTCGTTAATTTTTATTCGTTCGTTTTATAGAATACATGTAATACTATTGGCTTTCTATAAACCGAACGAGAGCTCCATTCATAAGAAGTTCTTATGAATGGGGCTCTCGTTCAGTTCATAGAAAGGCAATAGTACTACATGTTTTCTATAAGTCGAAAGTCTATAAACCGAACGTTCGGTTTATAGACTTTCGGCTTATGGAATACATGTAATCCTATGGCTATTCTATAAACCGAACGTTTGGTTTATAGAATAGCCATAGGATTACATGTATTACATAAGCCGACAGCCTATAAACCGAACGTTCGGTTTATAGGCCGTCGGCATTTAACTATACAGAGACTCCATTCATTATGAATGGAGACTTTGTCTCCGTGTAGTAAAATGCCGACAGCCTATAAACCGAGTCCACAGTGTGGACAGAAATGTCAATACTATATTCATATGATAGCCTGTTGAGGTATTAAACTATCAACCTTTTTTTTATCAAGCCCTTTGAGTGTGTGTATCTTTTAGATTGTTTATATTGTGTATGTATATATACACACACACACACAAACACACACACTCCATACATACAATATTACATTTTTCCTAACAAAAAGAAATACACAAAATATACAAAAATAGATAACACAATTATTACTCTTTGGCATCAGACCCATAAGTACTATTAGTTTAACTGTTAGAATTACAGATTAAAGCAGCAATTGACTTCAGCAGGATCCCAGAGGCAAGCTCCTGCTTCTTGCTGATTAAATATATTCAATTATGCCCTCCTAATTGTTTATGAATTAAAACTCATTCTAAAAACTCCTCTGGTTTATACAGACTCTACTTTTGGTGTTTTCAATCTTTTTTTGTATATATTTAATGAATGACATTTATTATTTTGTAAAGGGACTGTTAGGTGCCCAACACGCATCTTCCAAATGCTGATGCATATTAAAGTGCTTTCAAGGTACTTTAAAGGGAATGTTTTACATATTTCATTGATTAAAATATAAAAAAAAAAGTAGTTACATGAATTTGTGAAATTACAGAAGTTTGCAAGAAATCAGAACTGCCCATACTAGCTGAGTAAAAGTCAATTTCCTTTTTTATTTTTGCTGCAGGAATCAACAAGAATAATTTCATTCAAATGAATGAAAATTCCTGTCTCTCTAGTGATGTCATCAGACAATGTGTTGCTCTTGAACACAGTAGGATTCCTTAACAATGCAAAGTCACTTAGAGTCTACAACATGTATTTTATTGCAGCAACACAGGAATTGACTAAATCAAACAAAACTTTTTATGCTCAGTGTCTATATAATCAGTGCTGCCACAACTGTAGTATACATGCAGAGAAATCACTAGTGGAGGGTTTGATCCAAATATTTAAAATGTGATTTATCACACTAGAAAAAAAAACCTGTTCACTAAACAAACAGTAATCTTAATCTTGCAGCAAAGAGAGTTTGGGCACTTGACTGTCCCTTTAAGACACATAGAACTGACTTGTTTACTGTATTAAACAATGTTCTATGTGACAAAAACAGCACCTTCTTATTGTGTTGGACACAAGATCATTTGTATTGCTATTGTATGTGGTAGGTAAAATGTCACACGCATAATAGCTGCAACATGAAAGTTAAAATGTTATACTTAAAGATACTCCCCTGACCTACTGCTCGTTTATATTTGCCATATACATATGTCAGATCTATCCACAGCTAACATTTTTTTTCCAGACTAAACGAGCAACACATTTAAAGCATTTACATCCTTAGCTATCTCAACAGATTTTAATATAAACCATGATTAGGTGACAGTGTTCCTTTAAGTAGAAGCTTAGGTGGTACCTACATTAGAGGTTTTAGAGGTTGTCTAATTCCCGAGTTGGAAGTTTGATTTCCACCAGGGTCCATGCTCATTCTCCCAAGGTCAATTTTTAAATGAGTACCATTAAGTGTGAAAATATTTATATACTGTCTGGTTTGGTTGGAGTAAATTCAATACTCAGAAAGAAAAATCACAATTGTAAGTCTGAGTTAATTAATCCAGTAATGTACATGCCAAAGTGATTTCCAAATGTACCTTAGCAGTCTTATTTCTTTAGTAATAATACAAATTATAATAATAATAATAATAATAACAGTTGCTATAAAACACTAAAAATCAAATGTAAAACATGGTTAAAAATTATGGTATATTGAAAATAATATAATTTCTAAGTTCTTAAACCAAATTAGCATAGAAACTAGATTACCTACAAAGCGATCAACAGTACTGTACACATTGAATAATATGAATACCATTGCTACACATTTGAAATCATCTTTAGATTTTAACTCTGTTTATCGTAAAATTAAATATTTGAGCATATTGTTCATTTTCAGAAATTCCTCAAGCTTACATTTTATTAAAAATTACAAAACTAAAACCAAAATCTGTAAATAAAGTCTCTGCCTCTACACAGTCCATTGTAAATCATAAAATAATTCATCCACGTCTGATTAATGGCTATACCTAGAAGACATTTAAAGCTATTAACATCTAGAGAGTATACGGATGCTCTGATGTATTGGGAATATAAATCTTGTGATTGTGTGATGTTAGTAAACAAAACGTGTATAAAAAGATTTTGACATGTTGCAATCAATAACTATTTATTACACACAGCAACTTCATTCAAAAAAATGCAAGTGCGCAACTAACTGCGATAATAATGGCGAACGTCCAACTAAATGAAAGTTGCAACCCATTATACTATATAAATCGCTGTACAGTAATAAATCTACATGAAAAAGTAACCTGAATGTTTTATAATCTCATCACCGGTGGTGGCAGCTGAAGCAATACTGCAATTTCTGCAGGGAAGAAAATACAATCTACTGTAAGAAGTAAGATTCTTCAGAGAAACAACATCACAAGTCTTCAAAAGATAAAATCTAGTACAGTTGGTGAAGACTTTGAAAGGAAATGGGGTCAAAAACTCCACCGATTGCAATTTCAATATTTTACAGTACATGTAAAAGCTTTAGGATCTACATATGTATAATATAATTATACACAAATGTAATAAGATGGTCATTTAGAAAAATATGTTTCAATATTTCAAAGATGTTTGAAACTTTCTACTTATATAATTTGTGCCGAGATGTTAAGATTTAATATCAAATGTAGGTGCCAGATTATTATAGATAATGTAATAATCTACAATAATGTCATATTGTGAAGGGATTTTTGGGAATGTATTATGGGAGTAGCAAAGGAGGATGGAAATTACATTACAGCAGTCAAAATATGTTTGGAGTGTGCAGATCCTAAATTTAAAGTGTCTAACATTAAAGGAACCCCTTCACCAAAACATTATGTTGTGACTATAAAGAATATATTTTTTTCATCAATAAATCGACCTATTTTACCTCATTTGGACTGGTGAGTGCCTATGTCTATCCGCTTGCTTAACTTCTATAAAGAATAAAACAATTATCTATATATTGTGCTAGTTCATCTGCAACCAAATGTGTAAGTTAAGAGACAAATGTGTTTTGTGTCTGTGGTGTCTCCTCTTTTGACATCACCTGTGGCTTGATATGCAAATGACTATTTTCAATGGGAAACGTGTAAGTTACATATGAAGTCACAAGGTGATGTCATTAACAGAAGGCTCCACAGACACATTTAGAACATATTCCTTTCTTAAGTTGTGTATTTGTATATGTAACACAATATAAAGATCATTTTCTATTCTCTACACAGTATAAACAATGTTTTGGAGTGACAGAGTTGTTTTAACCCTTTCTTATTTGGAGGACATGTGATCTGTTGAGAAGCTTTCTGAACATTTTCCTGGGGCTTTATAAGGCTGTTGGAAAATCCCCCATGATGTCACTGACTCCATCCCTGAGAAACTCCCCCAACTGAGGACACAAAGGGGGCAGCGCTGGAGCATTGGGCCCTATCTCCGCCCTTCCTGTTGACATTACTGCCGATGTGGGGAGTGCAAATTAAGTGATCTGGAGGGCAGAGAGGATTTAAAAATATTGCCTAAGAGTGAGATAAAGGGGTAACATGGTGATAAAAATAATAATGTATCCAAGTGTTTTCCTTATATGGAAGCATTAGGTCTTATTGATTAACCCTGGTACGTATTAAACAGCACCCAAATGTCAGACTATTTCTAAAATTACAAATAAAATAAGTTAAAAAATTGATAATCTTGGTCTTTATTCATAAAAGAGGAAATTGACAAAGAAATTTCAAATTTAAGGGCAAAGTAGCCAAGTTGGAAAAGTTATATAATTCAGCAGAAGATGAGAGTTGGAAACGATGTGCCTGCTGTACTGAGCTATGTGTGGTTTCAAGACAAGGGTTTTTTTTTTCCTTGAAAGAGGAAATTTCAACTGAAGATATGCTGGGGTTGTGGAAAAGATGCTTGGACATATACACAATTTATTCACAAAAAGAAAACACAGGAGACTCAGCACACCGTTTAAGGGAGTTTAATCCACCAAAAAATAATGACGTCTTAAACGTCGTTATTTTTTGGTGGATTAAACTCCCTTAAACGGTGTGCTGAGTCTCCTGTGTTTTCTTTTCGCTTTATGGGCGTGAATGACGCTCCCTCGTTGCACCCTATACTTGTAAGTGTGCAGACCCATTCATACTTTGCACAATATATTCACATGTTGTGGAAAATGTGGCAGGAGTGCAAGGCTAATATTCAAATCAATGGAAATTCAACAGCTGCTCTTCTACACCCAGTATGGCCTGACTTAATCCGGTGCAAACATCTATGGCAATATATTGATTTAAGGCAGTGAAGAAGTTGGTTGTTAGATCCTGGAACCAAAACACAGAGTTTCTCTACTCTCAACTGAAGACCCAATTAAGTTACCAGTTGAGAAAGTAAAAATGAGTAAGTTTGATAAGGAATTCTGCTATGAAATCTAAACTGATGTGGAAGGAATGTGTGAAAACAATGGGAATCTAATCTTTAGATTGATTCTTGGGGGAACAAAAACACATTTTGGATTGACATAAGAACAGATCTCAATCATACCCCTGGTGCTCCCAATAGAGTAAACACTTGTATGTTTTTCTTTGTGTTATGTAATTTGTGATGTTATGTATATATGTTGGGTCAATAACTATGTATTATGGATTGATATTTATTGGATTGTGATATAAATATTATTGACCTCTCTTCTTTTGTATTTATATGAAAAAAAAAAAAATAAAGAATATATTATATTAAAAAAAGAAAGTCAGGAGCATCCAACATGTGGCCCGTTTGACAGAAAGGTGTGGCCTACCTGACGTAATACTCATATTCTCATTAGCCCTCCACAAAAGTATGTTTTGTTTCAGTGGAGTTGATTTTAACAGTTTTTGGATTGCTTTTGTAATACTGCTAAACAACCCAAAAAAGATTCTAAGGTTAACAACATATCCTTCCACATTACTGCACATAAAAAAAATGATGTGACCCGATACATGTATGCATTTTGATCATATGGTTTATTTCAGATAAAACTTGGATGCCCCAGTCATAAACAGTAGACACGACAGACATATTTGACACACTTTTTTATCTTAAAATGCAGAATGATCAGATTTAGAACCTACTCTAATTTGTGTTAAACTCAAAATAAGGGAAATAAAAACACACACTCAAAACTATGTTCAACATAGAAAGTGATAGAAAAGGTTTGTGTGGATGAAACTATACCTTTAAGAAATTGTGATCACGATTGATATATTCTTATATTTGCTGACTAATCACATCACCCATGCTGGACTCTATTAAAGGACAGCTATGATTACAAAATAACTTTTTGCATAAAATTCTAAAAACATTAGCAATTCATGAAAGTTTGAATATCTGTATTCTAAATATGTTTAATTTACTCACAAGTATAAGGTTAGCAGCTTACTGACCTACCTACTCCATTTTTCAACAACTTTTTAATTCTGTTGCACACAAGTACATTCAAATACCTACTTTAGTGTTGTTGGCTTTTTGGAGTCCTGGAGAGTGATCATTGTAGTTATGTTTATTTAAAGGACATCTGTCGACAAAAATAATTTCTAGACAAAATACACTTGATAGCTTTCAATTCAACAAAACTTTTTTTTGACTGACATTTGTCCTTTAAAAAATAAATAAGCCAACCTGAAAAACTGATTTATTTAATTAAAGTGCACCTGACATGTAAAAATAACATGGTGTCATTCGAAAGATTTCACTTATACATTAATGTATCATTTAAATTTGCAGCTGTGATTGACATGAAGACAGTGGAAGAAAAAAATAATTAGAAAGGAAGGGAAATATGTACTTGATAAGACCTAACTCTGCATCAATCCAAAATCCATCTCATGGCTGTATGCTAAATAAATTTCTAAATAGATTACTTAGTGCAGCTCGGTCACCCAATATCCCCAGCCTCATAAAAGTTTAGAATGTTACATTTTATGTGTTGCTATAGGGATCATAATGCCAATGTACAAAAATGTTTGAGTCCATTGCATTTTATGTCTTGCTGTGAATTTCTGCTAAAAAAAATATTTGACAGTTTCTCAGCTAGCTATAACTCCATATTTTTTAATTGATGCAGTCTGAGATTATAATTCCGATGGTTCTTGTAACCCCCTGAGATTGACAAGGCCGGAGAACTGTAAGAATAGCATTAGATTGAAACATAAAAAAAAACAGCAGGAACCTTCAGTAGCTCCCAGATTTTGCAGACTGGATCAGATACAGTTTTTTTTCTCGCTCAAATAAGAAGAAAAAGAAGAAAAAAAAAAACCAAGAAGAGCTGTAATTAAATGAATTCAAAAATGTGGGAATTTGTATTTCCAAGTGAGATTTTCGTGTGTTTTTTTAATACAAAGTATATTCTTACAGCACATATTACATTATTGCTCATGGTTTAATGCCACATTTAAGTTTTGAAATTGCCACCAATGCCAACCTTCTTAAAACTGTCACAGTGACATTTGCTGTCTTGGCTTTCCTGATCACTGTTCCTGACTTTTCAAAGTAGGAGAATAAAATGCATAGTTCCCAACTGTCCCAATTAGATTGGGACAGTCCTGATTTTTGTCACCTGCTGTCCCACTGAGCTCTACATCTGTCCCGGTTGTCAGATCAGAGACAGAGCTTGGTTTCACTGGTGTCCAGAACATTTTATTATGTTGCTATAGTCTTAATAGTGGAGTGTACCATCTTTAAACAGAATAGGATTCTAAAAATAAACATTTCATAGATAACTATATTCACCTAACAGTTGCTAAGATGTCCTGTAATATACACATTAAATTTAACTCTTGTTACACAACATAGGCTTCTTTAAATGTGTCCTTGCAAAAATATTTCACATATATGGCCTCTCTGGGCCTTATAAATAATAACAATTAAAGCTATAGAGGAAAATCAATCAATAGACAGAAGTTGTCTGTGCAAAACTGCAGATTATAAACTAATGTTGAAGGAAGTGAGCAAAGCTGACATTACTTCATACTTATTTACCTCATTACACTCCCATAAAAGGTGTAAACTAGGCTACAGTCTGGGATGACATTTTGGGAAATTGAACCATTTTAAAAGGTTAACGAAAACACTCAAAAAGTTCAGTTTTCCAATTTATGCTGTTTATTCTATTTTATCCAATTAGATATAGACGTAGATCAGCCATAACATTATGACCACCTGGCTCAAATTGTGTTAGTCCCCTTTTGCCATAAAAACAGCCCTGCTCCCATCGAGCCATGGACTTCACTAGACATTTGAAGGTGTGCCATGATATCTGCCAAAAGACATTAACAGCAGATCTTTTAAGTCCTGCAAGTTCCGAGATGAGACCTCTATGGATCAGACTTGTTAGTCCAGCACATCCCATAGATTGATTCAATTTAGATCTTGGCAAATTCAAAACCTTTAACTCAAATCGTTCCTGAACCATTTTGTGGCATGCTTAATGGCAGGGCACATTATACTGCTGAAAGATGAGAGTGGGAGTACCGTTTCCATAAAAGGTTTACATTTTCTGCAACAATGCTTAGGTAGGTGGTACATATCAAAGTAACATACACATGAATGGCAGAACATTGCCCAATGCATCACACTGGCTCTGCTGGCTTGCCACCTATCAGTGGTCATAATGCTATGGCTGATTGGTGTAAACAAGTTACCAAATAAAGCCTGGTCATGTAACAAAGTTACTGAGCCATAGACAGAGAGGGCAGATAGCCACAAAATGAGGAACCCACTGTTTCAGGTATTACAGCTTTTGACAAGAGATATCTTTGGCACCCATTTCTTTTTTTATATCCAGGAAATACAGTTCACTTCGCTCTGTATAATGTGGCTATGCTGTATTTTGCTTTTCCTTTGAAATGTAAATACACATATCTATTGAATTGCTTTATTTTCCTTTATTTGAATATATATTGATGTGCTTAAGTTTTACTGCATCACCTGTATAACTTTATTTTAGTCAGGTGATGCATAGGGAACATACTAATTTAGGTAACAAAAGGAGATATTTGAATGTTATAACAAAAAACACTATGGCGACCTGAGTGTCAAAAAAAAAAGAATGTTATAACAAAAGAATTCTAAGCGTTATTGAGACACGTGTGGAATTTGCTTGGATTTTCTTGCTCAACAGTCTTTGATTAGGAAGACTACTTGAGAAATAAAAATCTAAGGGTCTATTCAATAAAGAGAGCATTGGAGGAATTGAGAAGAGATTTCAAATGTAAGTCCAGAGTAGCTGTGTTGGAAAAATTCTCCCATTCAGATGCATTGAAGAATTTTTCCAACTCTACTTTGGCCAAAAGTTTGACATTTTCAACTAAATTTCATGCAGTTTTCTCTTTCTTAAGTAGACCCTATAATTGTGCTTTACTCAGAATTTAATATGCATGTTATTGATGTGGTTCATGTAGCACTGAAAGCTATAGCAATATCAAATGTTAGATATTGAAGATAAGTGTTCTTAAATATTTAGGTGTAAAAAAACACAAATACATATTTTAGTCTGATTTTTACAATTCCTTTGTCAATTCACCACAGTTGATTCTTCAGTGAATAGATTTCAGTGTATTCTAGGGCATGGGAATGTGATACTGGATATAAGTAAAACAACAGGTTTTCATTTATTTTAGTATCAAATGGCACATACCTTGACAGGTATGTCAAGATGGATAGCTCAGTAAATTTGACAGAAACAAAATATGTATTATCTTGAATGAATACACTTAATAACAAATATTAATTTTGCCCTACTACTGAAGGATCTTCACTGTGACCTGCAAATTGATTATTGTCTGGATTTGGACATTAAGATGTTCCACTTGATGTACTTCTCCCCAGTGCCCTTTGTTCTCACCCTCAAATTATTATCCCCATTGAGCTTATAATGAAACTTATTTTATGAACACAATTGAAAACCATTTTCCAAGATTTTTGTGTATTTAATTTAGAATGTCCTACTGTTTTGTAAGCATCTGTTTTAAGATGCGTATGATCAGCCCATATTGATGAAACATTGAATACAAAAATCATAGAATGAACAAAGACACTAAAGCAAGACAATGCTATGCAAACCAAAGTACAGAGTATTGAAAAACGATCTACATATTGGGGGACATGTATAAAAACTCCCGCACTGAAAAGTGTCAGGAGTCAATCACAGTTTGGTATGTATAACAGCAATTGCTTTTTTATATATAACTCCCAAAACTTTTCAGTGCGGGTAAGGGACCTACATCAGTGTTTGGTGGAGGTTCCTGGCACCTGATTTTTTTATACATAGGCTGCACTGGCGCAACAAGCACTGACACAACCTGAATCTATGCATTTGGAGTACATAACACAGACTCCCGTGAGCAGGGCCATTTTAACCAATGGGCAAAGTTGGCACCTGCCTAGGGCCCACTGGTTAAAGGGGCCCCCGCTGGCCCAACATGCCCCCCCACCCCTATCTGCATGACTGTCTCATACGGAGAGAGTCACGAATGCAGCAGTCAACATCCAGCGGATGCTCTTCGGCTTACTCACAGTGCTGCCAGATGTGACAGCAAGTCATATCCGGCAGCTGTTTGTCTCTCCTCCACACACGCTATGCATGCAGCGTGCATGGAGAGAAGACTGCGGAGGAGACGGCCGAGAGAGCAGCAAGGTAAGTACTGGGTATGTGGGGATTATTTTAATGGGCATTCTGGCTGTGGCATATTACTGGACATCCTGGCTGTGGCATATTACTGGGCATCCTGGCTGTGACATGTTATTGGGCATACTGGCTGTGGCATGTTAATCTGAAAAGGGTGGAATATTACTGGGGGAGTGGGGATTATTTTATTGGGCATACTGGATGTGGCATAGTAATGGGAATATTGGCTGTGGCATATTACTAGGCATACTGGCTGTGGTATGTTAATGGGAAAAAAGTGGCATATTAATGGGGGAGTGAGGATTATCGTATTGGGGAAACTGGCTGTGTCATATTACTGGGCATACTGGCTGTGGCATATTAATGGACATACTGGCTGTGGCATATTACTGGGCATACTAGCTGTGGTATATTACTGGAAATACTGGCTGTGGCATATTAATGGGCATACTGGCTATGGCATGTTACTGGATACTGGCTGTGGAATATTAATGGGCAAAGAGTAGCATACTAATGGGCATACTGGTTGTGGCATATTACTGGGCATACTGGCTGTGGTATATCAATGGTCATACTGACTGTGGTATGTTAATGTGCAAAAAGTGGCATATTAATGGGGGACTGAAGATCATTTTATTGGGCATACTGATAGTGGCATATTATTGGGCATACTGGATATGGCATGTTAATGGGAAAAGTGTGGCATACTAATGGGCGTACTGGCTGAGACATATTAATGGGGAAATTGGCTATGGCATCTAAATGGGCAAATGAACAGTGGTATATTTATGGTAATACTGACTGTGGCATAATAATAGGCAAATTGCCTGGCATATTAATGGGCAAATTGATTGAGGCAAAATAATTGGCAAATTGGCTGTGACATATTAATGAGCAAACTAACAATAGCATATTAATTGGCAAACAACCAATGGCATATTCATGGACAAACAATGTCACATTGTAATGGATAAACTGTGATATATTTTAATGGGTAAACTGACTGTTGCATATATTAATGGCAAACTGATTGTGGCATGTTAATTGGTAAATGACGGTGGCTCATTTTAATTGGCAAAGTGATTCAATGGCATCTTCTGGGAGGCAGAATAACATATACTATGGGGCAAAGTGACACTGTGGCATGTTCTGCAGAGCCAGTTCTGTGAGGGAAAGTGACACTGTGGTATGTTGTGTGGGGCAAATTGATGTACTAAGCAGGAGATACAAGAGACACATTTAAAACATGTTTCTCTTAATTTATGCATTTTTTAATCAGTTTTTATTCTCTTCACTCTTCATTCACGGTATAAACAATGTATAGGAGACAGAGTCTCTTTTAAAGACAAGGGGTTTCTTAAGCCTTTGTTTAACTATAGTTTTTTTCTTTCTTACTTAGTGAACTCATACCAACTAAAAGGAAACAAAAGTCTTTCTTTTGATGCCATATTTATCCGTATAAGGCAGACTTTATTTTCATTTTACATTTTTTTATAAAAATAAAGCATTTCTATGCCAATTTTATAGTATGTATATTTACCAAAGAAACCATAATATAAGATACATGAAGAAAGAAATACATACTAAATGTAAAAGTTAACTTGTAATTCTGTTATGGAAAGTGGACTGGGGGGGTTTGGATTACAAGCATCATAAACATTTATCTTTTTTTTTTTTTTTTTTACATTTTTTTAAATTAATATGTGTTCTGATATTCACTGCAACTGATAAGTGAAAACATGCTTTGGAGTTAATTAAGCTGGTGAATAAAAATGGATGATTTAGTCTTTAGTTATATTCTCAAATATACGGTAACCCTGCAAACGTTGATGTGAAAGAGGAACAAAACCCTCCTGACAGTCAATAATTATTATCTTTTTAATCAAAAGGTATCTTCTGCCCGATTACATAGATTTTTGAATGACAAACCTGTGGATCACCATTTAGAAGCAGTTTGTATTTCTTCTGGAAGTCAAATATTGACTTCTAGGCTGTCATGTCACAGAGCTGGTTCTCCAAGAATGGCTGCACTGATGTACGTGTGGTATTTATGATGCCATATACACCTATTTTTGCTATTGGCGTGTGCTTGCATAAACCAATGATGGAGAGATACTCTCTATAACCATAAAGATTATAGAGAGAAAATGCCCTTTCTTGACTCTCTGACTCATAAAAAAAAAATGGATCTTTTATGCAATTACTACCACTGACCATAAACTCTTCAGGTTTGCTTTTTTTGCAGCTATGAAAATCTGTGGTATGCCTCAGAAATTAAAATATAATTAAAAAATATCTCCATGCTGTTTTTTTTTAATCGTTCTGGGAGTGTAAACAAAAATCTACATTAAAGGTTTTACATGCATTTACAATCCAATAACTGAAAGGAAAGAGAGCATAAGAATCTATAAATGCTAAAGTGGACAATTTGTATGTTGTTAGACGGGTCAAGAGCTTAAACTATAGAAAATCTTACGGAAATGCAAGTAAGGAGTATAGTTATCATTATCCATCACAAGAGCACTTGTCAATGAATGGAGTTCTAATATAACACTAACCCTTTGATATTTCTAATCATTACAAGAGCACTGAAATCATATCAGTAATCAACACACAAAAAAGTACAAAATATTTCTTGTTTTGATGTTGCATTCTGCATATTTATTTCCAAATATTGAAATTAGCACAAAGTAAGGATATAAATGTAGAACTGTAAATAGAAATGATCCATTTGCAAACATGCTGTGAAAAAAAAAAAAAAACATAATGAGATGCCTCCTATTACTAATGCCTTGGAGAGAAGTAAAGGTACTTTTTTCTACTGCTGCCAGACAAGACCAATTATTTTAATAAATAGCACAATAGCTCTTAGTTGTCTCTCGAGTACCAGAGACATGAGCACAATGTGTTGCTTAGACCTCTAGCTGATAGGATTGCACTGCCTGGAGTGAGGCGCTGCCCCATGCATGAAACACCAACAACATGGAAAGCCCAAGTGTATACAGGTACCACTGTGTATTAGTCACCAATTGAATTAAACTGGATCTAGAACACACACAGGCAGACAGCATATAAACAATATATATATATATATATACACACTGTACATACCATACACCTTCTTGGCACCCAATAGCCCTGCTTTAAGTGCAGAGTGACACAGGAATTTGACTGCAGTGCTAATCATATTAAAAGTGATAGGTGTCCATTTACTAAACAGTGAACTGAGCAAATTGACAAGGGAACTGCAAAAATCAGGCATTAATATCCATGTCAAAAAAGTTTGACTAATGTCTGATTTTTGCCCATTCCTTTGTCAATACACCGCAGTTCACCGTTTATACTGAATATACCACATAATCTTATTGAACTAAAGAAACAATCTGATGTATAAAGGAATCTGGTAATGGTATTCTTAGAACAGATTTGCCAAATGATTGATATCCTGGGTATTACTATATTGTCTCCAATACTGTAGCTGTCTGTCTCACCTGAGATGCACTACAGTGTTACATATGATACATCTCTACCTTTCATTCAATTATACCTCTTTTGCTTGGCAATAGGACAAAAAAAGAAAACCTTGTCATTTTTAAATAGTCAAAGTGTCTGTCCTAAGTGTGTAGAATGGAATATTTGAGCTGCCACAAACAGATTACTATAGTAAATGACATTTGTCTAGGCCGCGTTGGGACTGTAGCAGCAGATTGAAAAGCTATAATTTTCTACAAATACACTTTAACAACATGCAATTGCTAATGTGTGAATAAATAAGTTCCTTGTAATACATAGCTACATTTGGTGATATTTAAATAAAGCAGGCCTATAATCATAAAAAAAAATAAAAAAAAAGATTAAGAAAAAATCTGTGACATTTCTCTAATGTTGTAATTTGGTAGTTCATTATCCTTGAGGCAGCATAATACAGTCTCATTGTTCTGTAGGAGATGCAAATTACAAACAGAATTCTTAGAAAGAGAATCTGTAAGCAGTATGGGAATTGATGTAAAGTAGTTTCTCTGTGTGAAGAGCCCTAAAGAAAATCATGAAGTAGATCTAAATCTGACAGCCTGGAAAATCCGTGCTGAGCTCTCCTCATCACTCTAATTCACTTCCAAGTATATGGTGAGGCAACTGCTGAATTTTATGTCTAAGGATATCAAGATATACAGTATATCATACCTCGATGTTAAACGCTTAATGGTTATGTCGCATGGTGTATTGATGAAGATATTTCAGCCATAATAATGATATAATACAGCTAGTCTGGTAGCATACACTGAGACTTTGTATCCAAACTAGTACAGGCACAGCTTCTCTGAAATAGCTCTGGAGTGTTCCCCAAGAGCACTTATAAACAGAGGTGTGTTGTGCGGACCACCCAGGTGATCACCAATTGGCCTTCCATTGAGTGCATGCTTATACAACCAGCATGACGTTTTTCTGTTTGGTTATACTCCCCCAACCCACCGGACAGATGCAGGGCACTAACAATGACGACTCCACAGTGTCTGTTGGATGGGACAACCAACATGCCTGATACTGGCTTTAGGGAAGTGTGTCCAAATGTGGAAAGGGAAAGTTAGGCACACTGCTGCTTATACATCTGTATATAGTGCTAATAATATTAACCTTAGTAGCGCTTCACCTCTGTCCCTTCACCCTGTTCATTAACCCCTTGCCGACAAAGGACGTGCCAGGCACGTCCTGGGAGAATCTCCCTTAATGACAAAGGACGTGCCTGGCACGTCCTGCAGTGAATGAAGCGGTTTTCGCAATCAACGATCGCGAAAACCACTTTAACAGTGCTGGTCTATTGCCTCGACATCGAGGCAATAGCCAGCACCGATATTTCTATTTTGGGACCCCCACGATCGCCCCACGGAGCGATCGTGGGGAGCCATATTGACGGAGCATGCTGCTCCGTCAATATGGCTAAGTCCTCTGCCGGTCTGAGCTTCGGAAGTGAAAGTAACTTCACTTCCGTCGCTCTGAATATGCTACTTGACTACCCCTAGTGGTAGTTTAGTAGCATTGCAATGGAAAATAATTAAAATACATATTTAATTAAATAAAAATAGGTTATTTAGCTATATTAGCCTATAGGGTTAAAATTAAATATTTTTTAGCATAAGGGATAGGGTTAAAATTAAATTAAAGTTAAAAAATATTAAGGGATATAATAAGGATTAGAGTTGGGGTTAAATTTAGTGTTAGGGTTAAATTTTGGGTTCGGGTTGGGGTCAAAAGATCAATATAGGAAAAAACCAAAAAACACTATTTTTGGTTTTTGCCCCATAACTCGCAAAAAAATACCGAAAAATATGGAAACATGCATATTTTGGAACTCGGGACAACATTTAGAAACTATTTAGATGGGGTCTTTTTTAATGATTTTATTTGTGTAAATTATATTTTAAGTCAAAGTTAGAAAAAGTGTTTTTTTTTAAATTTTTCATCATATTTTATGATTTTTTTTGTAGTAAATTATAAGATATGATGAACATAATGGTATCTAATGAAAGCCCTTCTTATGACGATAAAAACAACATATAATTTGTGTGGGTACTGTATGTGAGAAAGAAAAAAATTACAGCTAAACACAAACACCCTAGAAATGTCAAAACAGCCATTGTCACCAAGGGAAAGTCAAGGTGAAAATGTCTTGTCACTAAGGGGTTAAAAAATGCTGAAGAAAATCAGAGCGGACTCTTTTACTTTATATTCTGCACTTCTGTGTCAATACCTCAGCACTTACATACTTAGAAGAAGCAAGGTTTAAAAATAGCATCCCCTTCCCCCAAGTAAACCCAACATATGTCTTTATAGAAACACGCAGGTTAACTTTTGGCTCTGCCTAACAGTGAAGTAGAGACGGATGGGACGCTGATGTATGCTGACACTTTCTGATCGGGGTCTGCAAGGTGCTAGGGGTCTGTATGGTGTTGGTGGTCTGCTGGTGCTAAAAAAGGCTCTCATTTTAAGGGGATCAAGGGGATCAACAAGTGTTTCTCTGTACTAGCAGAGAGAAACAATGGCGGGCTACCTGTTTCCCTCTCTACTAGTAGAGAGATCCAGTCCGGGCTGCCTGCTTCCCAGGGATGCATGGCATGGCAGTGCCAGTCAGAGGATATATAAAAGTACATGCCAGTTTATTCTCATACTACTGATACTGCATGGTTCACTAGTGCTTCTATTTGGAAAGCACAAGGGGGAAAAATGTTTAGTTGTCCTTTAAAGAGTGGAAAACTGAAAGACTTTTAAAAAACTGAGAGGGCAAGAGAGATTCTGTAGATGCTCCAAAGGCACAGGACTCCTTGAGGGTGTGAATGGGAAGAGAGAAGTTATCCATTAATAATTGCTGAATTGGCATAGTCAGAGCTGGGAGAAAAATACTATGCAAAAATTAGATCATTATTTTTATTGTAAATGAGCTATGATATTTTTCTGGAAAGACTACATAGACAAGGAATTCAGTAGTTCAGCCTTGCTCTGGTTTCCTTTATGTGGACTCAAATCAAGAATTAGAAGTTTGGTTTTAACACCAAGAATGGAATCCATCACCCTTCTACATGAATACAAAGATTTTACAGAGTATTATGTGTAAGGCTCATAACTTCAGATCAGGTATTTTCAAGAGCAACTCTAAGGCTCATAACCTAGTTTTGTGCATAGAAGATAAGAACTGCCACAGAAGTAAAATATTAAACTGTCCTGTTATTTGTATAAATCATGCTTTAACAAATGGGTTCACAGAATCATCCCACTGTATCCCTTTTTTCCCCATTTATTTGTATTGTTATGCAAAGTGTAGTTCTCATTTGCATTGGTCTTTCTAAAGAAGGAAGTGAGTTTAAACATTCTAGAAGTAAAATGATCATTTGATTTTCCAATAAATTTGCTTACAGCGTTTGATTAAATACATGCCCTCAATTTCAATCCATTTGAAATGATGCAAATCACATTCCCTGATAATATTAAATGGATAGAATAAAATGTAAAGCTGATTCATCTTTTAGCAGACAGGAAGGCATCTAGTTAATGTAATGTCCACTGTTCTAATTAAGTTGTAAATTAACAGTGACTAGGACATTAGGAAGTAACATTTCTATGCAGGGCTGCAAGAAGATGTGGTAGGGCCCAGTATTTATCAGATACCATGCTCCCCTTTACACATTCCATAGGTGCACTCCATCATACTTCTCCTCTAAGCTTATGACCAGGTCAGCATGATAGGAGATGTAGTCCAAAACAGTTTTTTTTGTCAAAGGTAGTCATTCAGCTGTTGCAGACATATTTTCCATTATACTAAATACAGTACAAAAGCAGTAGCGTACTACCTGTTCAAGATCATGCTGGCTGAGAATAACAAGTAAGGTGCTTCACAACAGCTGTAGTGCCAAGCAGTGAATACTCTAATCTAGTTAAACATGAAATAGGAGTCTTTGCTTCTATTCTCTTCAAATTGGGTAATCTTACACCAAACAGTCAATCAATAAATCCATCAACAGCGTTGTCATCGCCGCTTTACAGGTCATGTGACTTACCATAAGTCATATGCTGCAGAAGCCCACTGTTTAACCTCAACAAGCACCACCCCAGAGCAAAACATTGGGGGATGTTTTGGTAAAGTTGTGGATAATTTGGTCTCAATCATGTTTTTTGCCCCCAGTCCATGTTATACTTCAACTTTGGAATTATTGACAGTGATATTTTGACAATAGGCTTTGCTTTAGGATTGGTCAAGGGCACACACTCACCCTACTACCAACTAAATATAACATTTGACCAATTATACCATAATTTTCCATTTCCTTTACTACCTCTAGAACAAATGTGTCACAAAACTTCTCTACATGAAGATCCTTTATCTGGAGCTAGATGTTGTTTATGTGCCCCTAATTAATATTGTTACAATCTAACACAAAAATAACTTGAGTATAACACAAATGTAATGTTTGAGCACATTAAGTGCTTAAAATGTATTAAGCATAAAGTGGATGTTTGAGCTATTTACGGTTAATCAGATTATTGCACTGTTTCCCCTTACATAAAAACAGTTAAGAGCTTTGCATGGCTCGTCCATCTCAAATGATGTATATAAAACAGGCTATCATAAGAAATATTTAATGATATTAGCATGCATGATTATACTTTATTTAACTTGTTACCCTAAATCACATTTATAAGAGCAGTCTGGGCATGATCTCACTTTTCATTATAGTTTATAAGGAGGTTAATAGCTTTGGGAGGTCTGTTTAGTTACCTGTGAAAATCAGCTGGCGAATCCAGACTAAAAAAAAATGCATGTGCATTGAAGTTTGATTGTCTACTTTCCCTTGCAGCAAGACTCAAAGCTAAAATATATCCTATCTTCAGAATTCTAGTGGCTCTGCTACAAAGCACTGAACACTTACTCTTGGCTGCTAACCAACATCCTTTCTAAAATGTATGAGACCAGTAGGTGTCACACAATAACACACAGTGTTGTATATCTACCTAGGCTTAGGACAGTAGACAGGAGGAGGTGACAGCAGAACAAAGGCTTTGAATGTCGGTTGTACATCATCCCTCCCTGCCTTCCGCTGCAAGCACAGACATCCAGGGTTCACCCACCGGATAACCTGGGTGCATTATGATGCAGTGGGAAGCAATGAGGGGGCAAGCTGGTGTCGTGGAAAAATTATTCAAGGAAGGGCTGTAAGCTGGAGTGGAAGGCATTTGACAAGTGATAATGAGAGGATGCATGAGTTTAATTAGGCCTAGCAGCACAAAACAAAAATAAAATAATAATTTAACATCAAACTACATTTGAGTGGAGCTAATTTAATTTGTACACACAATACCTAATGGCGCCATTTAATTAGCAAATATGAAGGACTATAAAATATGTATACTAATAGTACAAAAGTGCAACATACTTTAAATCTTTTAGATATAATAAAAGAAGGAATGAAGTATATCTATGTGTTCATGTTTTCAGAATGCTATATTAACTTTTAAAATGTTTTTAAAAAAAATCTGTCCAAGCCGCAATTTCATTTTCAGTCTGTACAGATTTGATCGATGTAAGAAGCTACACAGCACACTAAGAGGGGCATGTATTTAAATGTATTTTGTGTGCAAAATCATTTTTGTGTTTTGCTCCTTGTGCAATGTACTCTACTTTTAATACTCAAATAGTAAATATGAGCAAATTGCGAATAAAAACAGACACGTTTGTAAATATTTTTCTACCTTTTTATTAACCCTTAAAAAGCTCGTGTAATGTTCACATCCAAAATAAAAGTCTTTAACGAAAAGAAGAGGCGCAAATTGTTTAAAAAAACGCAACATGTTACAAATATTCACAAATTGCTCCTTACTCATGTTTTACCTACTTGTTTACTACATGACCCCCTAAGTCTGTGTGAAGCACTCTAAGCACATGAAGTGAATGATCGATGATGAGGTGATTAGCACATGGCATCGCAACCATAGCTCTCACACTGGCAGCCACAGCTGAATTGACCAACATTCTGTGTTTGATGCATTTAGAGTGCTGCACACAGCATCAGTGTGCTGTGCAGCTTTTCCCATCAGTACAGATTTGACCAAAGGGGGAATTAAATGGGGTCTTGCCAATGCGTAGAGCACAACTAGAGAGGGAAAAGGATGCGGTTTAATGTAACCATTAACATTTTATTTTAAACTGTTACATTAACACTTCAGTTGTCCATTAAAGGACAATTAAACTTTGTTTTAAAAGAAGCAAGGGTTAAAAAAAACAGTGTCTCCCCTTCCTCATGTAAACCCTAAATGTATCTGTATAGTTACAGGTGGGTTTAAAGTGTCAGTGTGTGCTCAGCCAATTCGTGCAGGGGTTCGCCAAGTCTATTTCTGCTGGTGCGGAGAGAGGCCATTATTTTTGATTGCTGAAAACAGAGGGGACCTAATTAAGGTACCTAATATTAGAAACACAAGTGAAAAAAAGTTTAGTGGCAATCTGAATTGGAGATAAATAAAGATACCTTCTTACTTCCAATAACATGTGGCTTCTCTTTCATAGTTAGAAGCCTTTATCTATAAGTGATGCACCTCTGCTTGTAATTATAAGCTTGTAATTATAAGTTACTGCTAAAAAAAAAAAAAAAAATGAAAAACCATACTTCCCATTTATTGGAAATCTCCAGGGACTCCTCCAATCCCATACAAGTAATATGTAACCATCAGATTAAACATTCAGGTGCATTTGGCTGTTTGCTGCTCCAACCATCTTCCCAGGAGGTTTTTGTGATTTTGCAATTACCATCAAGGCCATGGAGGGCAGCTATCATTTACCCACATGTAAGAGCTTACGTTGCACTGGTTCTCTGTGAATTGTTTATATGTGTGTTATTTTAATAACATGTTTCAAGTTTGTAACTTTAGCAGTGTTGCACTATATCCTCCTTTCTTTCCTACCCATATGTGCATCTGTGTCTCTGAGAAGTACAATTCCGATTTTTATTCTCCGGTGTTGGTTTGAGTGACAGAGCGTCCATCCAAGCCATGACCTCTGGTGTCTTGTTTTGCCAGGGGCAAAAGTTGGAAAGGATGGTGACACTGTTGTTTTTTTTTTTTTTTTTGCATGACAAGAACATTTTAAAGATCACTTTTCAAAACGCTAAAGAATAACAAACTTTAACACAGCTCATTCTTAAATGTATTGTGTGTATATTTGAATTAAGTGCTAAATAAAAATGCAATATCTGATTTTGTTTTGGTCAATTCCCTTCTTTTCTGTCAGATTCTTTTTGGCAGATTAACATAATAAAGGTTATTTTACACAGTGGAGAAAGTGAGACAGAAATGTCCCTGGGTCATGAAACCGCTAATTTACTAATGCGGATGTCACCATTCTGAAAAACAGCGTTAAAAATGTTTCAATTGTAACTGCAATTTGAGGCAAAAAAGCATGTGAGTGACGTTTAGGAAATGTTTGCATTATTGCCTGTGAGGACACTCAGAGGACACAGAGGTATAGCTATGGCAACAAACAAAGGAAGTTTCTTTCAGATTGGAAAAATCTTGAATGAAAAAAATTAACATCTAACTGTATTTACAGGAGTAACCTGTATCAAAATATCAATGGTGTCATGTTTTTAAAATCCCATAAATGAGTAAAAAAGCAAATATTGCAGGAAATATTCCAAAAGGGTTGTTGTCTTTTGGTTGATTAAAACAACATTTCAACATTGTTCCAAGGATTAGGCTCAGGGGAGAGAGGGCAGCTAATCAGACAAGAACACATGCATGTTGTGATTGGTTGTTATGTGTGTGTGGGAAGGTTTGAGTGTGAATGATCTGTGACAGGCAGGGCTGGGTTAAGGCATGGGCTGTAGCGTAAGGGCTTGGCCAGCTGTGGGGAATCTAGAATGAAAGACCAGGCCTGCCTCTGTTGGGGGCCGGGTGTCCTCTGTGAACACTAATGCAGCTGTCAGGGACCAGTGCCTCCTCAGCATAGATGTCTTCATCCATGCTGTCCTGTGGCACCGGATTTAATATCTGGTGCAATGTCCAAGTCCTCCCAGCCTGCTTTCCATGGGACATTGCAAACTGTGGGGCTCTGCCCAGCTGTCCTGCCAAGCTCTATCTCTATCTGCTTTTCAGGACAGAGGTAGAGTTTGACGGGACAGCCGGATTAAGACTGGAATGTTAGCTGATTCTCCTGGATAATCAGACCAGGATGTGCAATGTGGGTGATGGTGTAAGTCCTGGATTGCAGGGGTAAGTCCTGGATGTGCAATGTGGGTGATAGGACATTCTTATGCTGCCTCTTACCCTGCTGAGCTATTCTAAAGTCTGAGTGCCGGCAGGTCACGTGACCCTGATGCTCTGATTGCCAGGGTTCTACACTGACCTTCTGAATCATGCATTTAAAATTCATCATTTTTTTTTAATTATTATTCATATGCTTTATTTTGCTTTTTGTAAAAAAAAAAAACAAAAAAAAAAACACAATCACTTACAGAAAAGAAACAGAAAAACAAAAAACTACGACAGTACAAATTAAAAAAAAAAAGAAAGATAAGGAAGAACACATGTGGGAAACGTCTTGAATTTGCACCAATATGTTAATGTGAGAAGGTAGAAGTGTTGTGGGGACAAAACAAACAAATGAGACCCTTTGCGATATAACAGTCAAATTTACTAATTTATCAATGGGCAACTAATGTGCAATCGGTGTACAATCTTTATACCTTCTTGCCAATATGGAAATTGTGAAAGGAGGTCAGGGATGTGACCCTTGGGTCTCTACCAAAGGGATCAGCAGTTAACTTTGGTACACAATTAGGTAGAGATTATAGGTACAATATAACAGGGTAGGACAGTTGACAACCAGTACCACAAAAATGTAGAAGCGGTATTTTGGAAAAAGTCAAAAGTGCTCAAATAGTCACAGTAAAAAGCAAAAAAACTAAAATAAAAAACACGAACACATATAAATGGGATCCTATATAGGATCTAGACAGAGAAGAGGAATACCAGGCTGTCTCCCCAGCCCCAGAACCACAAACTGCAAAACAGGTAAGGCGGGTGGTGTGCAAGGATGCCCCATGTAAGCTAGATGTAGGCCACCATTGGGTAAAATGGCTGCCAATATTGGCGGTAAATCCCCAGCCCCATCGTTGCTGTTCCAGATCGTGGTTCTGTCAAGAGATCTATATGAGGAAAGGGAAGGCCAGGCCTACACTAGGCTGTCCCCCAAACCCTGGGGTCGCAAAAAGCAAAACCGACAAATCGGGTGGTGTGTGAGGATCCTCTCCGTGGGTTAAAGCACCTGGGGTCTCATAGGGTAGATGAAGGCCTTAGTTGGGTATGATGGCTGCCAGGTTTGGTGGGAAATCTCCAGCCCCATCACTGCCACGTCAAGTCACAATTCTGTTTGAGTATGTCTGGATCTGGCAACTTGGATGTACAGTACCTGTAAGTCGGTCCAAAATGGAGCCCCCTCTCTAGTTTGGTATTTAAGGGCCGCTGATGTAGTAGTAAGAGCGTGATAAAATGCCGAACCTTTCACACTCATATAGTGATGGATTCCAGAGAAATAAGGTGGAGCTGTCGCACATGAAGTATATGTCTGTGAAATAATTTTAGTTTCTTGTTCGTGAAGAGTGTCTGTTAATCACAGTTGGTAAGCAAATATGTGAGAGCAGTACGGGAGCTCAGTAAAAAGCAACCATCTTGGAAGTCTGTCTCCATGAAAACTTTTTTTAATACATTTTTATTAACTTTTGTCTTTAACACACATAAAAAAAAAAAGACCCATCTAAATACTATGGTTTCTAATAATTGTCCTGAGTTTCGAAAATGCCAATGATTAAATGTTTTTCTGTTGTTATATGACAAAAAGTATAATTCTTTCCGCTAAAAATTTTCCTCTAAAGCAACATTTTGATCCCAACCTAGATAATAATCTTAACCCTAACTGTAACTTAACTCTAACCATGAAGGAGAGGCAGCTGCCTTTTTTTGTATGGTGCATACAATCACTCCTAGGTTCGTTCATAAAAGCACAGGACTTTTTTTTTCCAGTGTTGTATGGGGCCTCTCCATGGAGGCATCATGGCAACACTGTCTGATTGCCAAAGGTAATTATGGATTGCCTTCCTACGGTCATTAAGATTGTCGCAAAGGGGTTAGTGGTACTTATTTACCTACCTCAGAAGGAGGAAGGACTGAGTTAAACCTGCTGGGACTTGAACGTTCAACCCTGGTAGAATCAAGGAAAGGACAATATGCTGTTCACTTGAGGCAGTCTTAGAAACTAAAACATCATCTCACCATAATGGAGATCAATCAACTCAGCCAAGTGCAGCACGGCAGCATTTCAGATTTTTCACTGTGTAACAGGTAGCAAAGATAACAAAGCACAAGGGGTGAAAGTCAGAAAGGAATTGCTGATGAATCGAGAAAGAAAGCTGCACACATTTGGACCAAGATAGTGTGTCAGAGACAAATGAATGAGAACAGGTGGCAAATAAACATGAACATTGTAAATATAATGGTTTAAATATAGGAAACATGTGATGCACATATGCCAAGGAATATGAAATCAGGAGATTTACTAAAATCATTGAAAAATATTGTATTTTACTTTGCATTGGGAATAATATAAAATATCACTTTATAGTGAAGATTTTCTTGGTTTTCATAAGGATGGACGACATTGACATTAATAATAAATCGCATGATATCTCACAACAATATGTTGCACGAAAGAATGAATTAGTGTGTGCATGATCTGTAAAATAGTATTTTGGATCAGTCCTACACCTTAGTTCCCTGACCTTGTTTAGAGCAAAAAAAAAAAGAAGAAAGAAAACATACTTCCTCAAAAGTACTCCAGTTCTGTTTAATGCCTGTTGGAGACATTTACATTCTAAAGCTCATTTCTTGCAATACAAGCTTATTTTTACTCCCTTGCATTTCTTATAATCAACTTTTAAACTCTCAGATTCCTTACACCTCCTGAAAGGAACTCGAGGCTTTGTTTGAGCTCCTTGTCCTTTGTATCTGTACATCAGCTCTTGGCAAGCTAATTCAGTCCTTTGGGTTCCAGTGTCATCTTTAATGTACCTCTCTTCCTTAGACCTAGTTCACCCTCTTCTGAATCATCTACAATTTATTCCTGGATGGTTTCCCACCAATACACCTTAGTATTTAAAAAATTGAGCTGATAATGATTCCCTGTTTAATGCCAAAATCTTAACTTCTTCTTAACTGTTCTTTGTGTTGTTCCTTCATTATGTGAAATACAAGCAATGTTAATCCACTAGATTAAAATGCCTTATCAAAGTTATTGCAACTCCATCATAACTGGCTTGGAGCTCAACTCTCCATTCCATTATGAACATCTCCCAACTAATTGGTGTATATATAGGCTATAACAATACCCTATATATAAACAGGTAAACTCACAGCAATGTGAGCACTGCACATTAAAGGGACTGTGTCAAACTAAACATTGTTTTCACTGTGTAGACAATACAACATTATTGAAAATGATCTATACATTGTACTAGCAAATACCTAAACTAAACACATTTAAAAACATAGCTCATTTTCAACATATTTTTTTTTTCTCAACATTCAAGTATAAGCTATGTAAGTGACAATGTCCCTTTAATAAATCCTAACCCTGAACAACAAAGTCCTCAAAGCCATGCACCTCTCTGCAACTTTTATCCTTAAATGTTCACTTATACCTCTCAACATTGAATAAGGTTGGTCCAGGAGGTCAGGGATATGTCCTTCTATTACCATTTACTCTTGTTGCTGACCTCTGAAAATGTATACTCTGTCAGAGCCTCTAATATCTATTTACAGATTCCTGAAAGTTACTAACTGCTTAGCCTGACTCCACAGGCATTTTAATTCATCAGTGACTCTCAGCTACCGATTAAATCTTAATTTCTGCCTCCTTATTTTCTTATGGAACATAAGCAATGGAAGAAGCAGATGATAAGATCACACAAGTATAGCCCTCAAGCCATTCTTTGACAATATGTATTTAGGTCCATGCAGCAGTAATTTGGATTCAACAATTTTAGCACTCTGTTTTCGTTAAATATGAAGCCAGCATGCTTCATTAAATATATATTCCTTGTATATGAACCCAATGTGCCTCAGTAAATGCATAACCTTTGTATTAGGGTGACCACATTTTATTTCTGTCATTCAGGGACACATTTTAAATGATATCAATTATTAGGAAGCATGTAGATTTTAGTTATATATAATATACATGCAATTATGATCAGACACCTCTATAGAATAGACAGTTGCAGAGAAATTGGTTTCTGAAAGCATACATTTTCATTTGTTTCTAGGGCATGCCCAATTTTAAAAGGAGATTTAAAAGCTGAATTGCCGCTCAATTCTTGCCTGTAATAGAGGTTGTAGCCTTGATTTCTTCAACTTGTGTCCTTTTCCTGATGGCTTCTTTGTTTCTGTTTTTGACCTCGCTTTCCTGACCACCTGTACTGTCTCCAGTTCTGACCTTGGCTTGTTTTTGACTCTGTCGGCGTTCCACCTGCCCTGATTTTGGTTATGTCCCTGGTCTGTCCTCGTCTACAAAAGATGCTCCAGATCCAGTACTGATAGTCATCCTGTTCTCTCTATCAAGTTCTCTCTTAATTACAGTTTCACTGTTAGCATTGTCCCTTATATCCTGGTTTTGGGTGGGTGCTGAACAGGTCCCCTGCAGTTTGTTTCATGGGCTAAACATTTAGGTAATCAGCTGTCAGGGTAAACATATCAGTCTTGGTTCCAGAGTGTTATGCTTTCGAGACTTCTATTGCCGAGACTTCTATTCACACTGCATCGTGGGTTCAACTCCTTCATAGATAAATATAATGCAATATTCACCAATCAGGAAAAACACAGGTTAATGACAATGTCCTACTTCTGTATATATGTTTGTTAGAAAGAATCCAGAGGCAGCAACACATTTCAAATCATGTGGATCGTTTATCATGTTGCATGCTGGGAGTGTGATTGGCTTTATACAGTACACAGATAAAGGAAGAACATTTACCTTCCAATATTTTGATCTCTTTAATGATGTTCTATGGCCAATACCATAATAATAGGATTAATTCTGTGTGCCTGCAGGAGGTCGAACAACACCGTTACACAGTTAAAACTTCCTCCTGTTGTATGTCTGGTAAGTTGCACACCTGGCAAAGCTTAAAATTTCACACAATTGCATAAAAAATATTTTTCTTGAATTATTAATGAGAAATGTCTTTTATTTTTTAGCACCGTTATTTTTTTCAAAATCATATTAAAAATGTGCTGAAGCAATATTCTGTTTAACCTGCTGGAGAAATATTGTACATACAAATTAAGTAAGAAAAAATTAACAGAATGATCTGTAATAAGATTATAGTTCCTAAATCAGTCTTATGTAAGATTAAAAAAAGGCCTATTGTTGGGTATCTGGGGAGGACATAGGGGTGTAGGTGTTAATATCTCAATCTTTTGACACCTAGTAATGTATTGGCAGCCTGGCTCTCCATATAAAGCTAACCTAATTCAGACTAAACTATGCGGAGTAAGGGACATGCTGATATTCCAAGTCTTATTACTAAAGTGCTATATTCCATATTTGATAGTCAAGCAGGGACATAGCTAGAGATCTGGGGCTAGAGCCCATTGTAAATTTAATAGCAGTGGAGTAAATAAGCTTACATGCTTTTGCCAGCACACACATATGATTTATGGACAAAAGTATTGGGACACCTGCCCATGACATCAACAGGGACGTTTATGACATTGCAGTGGTATAAATAAATAGACACGGATGTGTAATTGGTCACCCCTTTACACTTATAACAGCTTTCACTCTTCTGGGAAGTTTTTCCACAAGATTTTGGAGTGTTGTTGTGGGATTTTGTTTCCCATTCATCAGATTGGATGAGAAGGCCTGACTCACAATCTCCATTCCAGTTGATCCCGAAGGTGTTCAGTGGGGTCCAGGTCAGATCTATGTGCGGTTCGGTCAAGTTTTTCCACACCAAACCCATCCAACCATGTTTTTATGGACCTTGCTTTGTGTACTGGGTTGCAGTCATCCTTCCCCAAACTGTTCCAACTAAGTTGGAAGCATAGCATTGTCCCAAATGTCTAGGTATACTGAAGCATTAAGATTTCCCTTCACTGGAAGTAAGAGGGCTAGCCCAACCACTGGAGAACATCCCCATACGATTATCTCTCCTCCACCAAACCTACAGTTGGCACAATGTAGTCAGGCAGGTAACATCCTCCTGATATCCGCTAAACCCAGACTCGCACATTAGACTGACAAACAAGGAAGTCTCCACAGAACATGTTTCTACTGCTCCAGACTCCAGTGGCAACTTGCTTCATACCACTTGATCTGACACTTGACATTGTACTTGGTGATGTAAGGCTTACATGCAGCTGCTCAGCCATGGAAACCCAATCCATGAAGCTTTGCATAGTTTTTGTGCCGATATTAATGCCAGTGGAAGTTTTTAAACTCTTCAGCCATGGAATCAGCAGAGCACTAGAGAGCTTTACATAACATGCGCCTCAGCACTCGATGACCCTGCTCAGTGATTTACGTGGTCTTTTGCTTTTGTGCTGCTGTTCCTAAACGCTACCACTTTCCAGTAATACTACTTTCAATTGATCATGGAATACCTAACAGAGGTGAAAATTCACAACCTGACCTATTGCAAAAGGTTGCATCCACTAAGACAGATGGCACAAAATGTTAAAATAGTTGGCAGTATGGCCACACAAATGTGGCTTATCAATCATTGTGCTAGACTCTGAATATCCACCGTGATTGGTGGTTATTTTGCACACGGATAGATTGATTTCACCTTGGTTAGTTGGAACAGAGGAACAGTATCGGGAAAATCCCACACAAAGCATGATATTTGGAAGACATGATAGATACCTTCCATCACACTCTGCCTGATGCAAAACATACAGTTTGGGGTAAGAGGCTGATGTTCCAGCTCCTCCATGGCTATCTGTTTTCATTTATATTAATATGATATTTTTGTATGTAAATGCAAGAATTGCGTGTGATGTATATAAAACAGAAAAAACAAGTCAAGAAAAAGTAAAAAAAAAAATACAAGAAATAAAAAAGTATATAAAACTGAATGAAAGGTATTAAGGAGTAAAGATAAACAGGAATGTTCCTATTTGCATCAATAATTCAAGGCAGGAAGCATGCTAATATAATAATGGTTACGAAATGCCATACTTATCAAAATAAAATCTCCATTATTAGCATGTTTTAACAATTGTACATATAACCGAACCTCATTGGAAATTTCAAAATAAATTGGTAGCATCCATATATAATCTAGAAACATGGCATGCAAAAATTCTGCGGATACTGGACATTATATATATATATTTATATTATGAAGCACTGATAATTAATCTGTGTATCACACTATATGGTGCAGAAATGGAGTCAAGATATGGAGAATCAAAAGAACAAATCCCACCTTAGATTTATTATGGTCAACAGAACACTGCAGAAATAATGTTCTTGTAAGTAAAAGATTTCTGTGCAGGTCTTTTTATGTGTTTTTAATATTTAATAAAAACTGCTTATGGATCATTTCAGCATGTTTATATATTTTACACAGCTTGCAGAACTATTTGGTAGATTGTTCTCCTGAGTAGTTCAAGGGAAGTGTAGCTAAGATATGTTTTATGTTTTTCACCTTTAACGCTGTTCAATAAGGTAATGGGTGGTAAATTCACCCTACGACAGAAATTCGAGTTAACTCACCTCTAAAACCTAATCCGAACAACATTTGGTTAATTGCATTGCCTACATTCAAAAGACATCTCTATAGATAGCTATGTATATATAGATTTATCAAGGAAGTGGGCTAACAGATAACACAAAATGATGTTATACTGGAACATCAAGCATTAATTATTTCCATATAGCTTTATTAACCCCTTCGTGATGCATATGGTGCTTGTGTCCCAGATGACACAAGCACCAAAACGTCACATTTTGTTCCTGGCCACCCATCACAAGGTGTTTGGTAGCCAGGAACACTATGACAAAGACCCAATCAGGGTCTTAATGGACCCTGTGGGTCCCTGCCAAAAGATTGCGATACTTCTGGACGTCCCAAACCCGGAAGTTCTGGTACAGCGCAATTAAGTAAAATGTAGCTGGTAGTCGCTTTGAGCAGCGGCTACATTTTCCCTTTCAGACTGAGGCCACTCAAAGTGGCCTCATCTGACAGGTGGGATCCCATTGAAAATCCCTGCAGCGGATCCCAGCACAGCTCATCGCAAGGAGCCATGATGAGCTGTTTAACACTGGACGTACTATGCTGCCCTAGCGTATTTTAGGTACTCTAAAATCAGGACAGCATAGTACGTCCTAGCGATGGGAAGGGGTTAATCTGGTATATTGATGAGACATCAATTGACTGTATTGATGAATCATACTTTATGCATTTGTTTGCTCTATTTAGTTACAAGGTTGAAAATGCATCAAAGACCATGACTATCTTTCAAGGGTATAGGCCAGCATTCTTGTCTAATAAAGGAAATGAAGCAACAACAAAACTAACAGTTTAATTAAATCAGTAGGAGATGCAATGACACAGTTTTTTTCTAAATCAATATTAAAACCGGTATGTTGTATAAAGCACACTTAAATTAAATCATTATTTTAAATTAGGTACTATAGGGTATTGATTTATTTCCTTGATCATCTATTACATGCAGACTTATGAGGCTCTCAGGAGTAATGCTGCTAAGAAGTATACACAAGAATTATGTTAAATACATGAAGGACTGTTGTCAATAGCTCTAAAATTATAACTTTCCAAACACTTCTCTAAATAGAGTGAGAAATGTCAAATGAACATCAGCACATTCAAGAAGGCTTTCTAAATACGCACCTTGACAGAAATAGTTACACAAGACTCTATGTTATCAATGCTTTGATACTTTCACATCTGGACTTTCATATGGTATGTCATTATAACCTGAAAGGCACGCACCACTTGCCTCCAAAAACCTGGCATGTTCAAAATGAAAAATCTAGACAGTTAAGAATGGTGGGGGAAAAAATAACTTCCACTGAGAAGTTAAACATTATGAAGTGAGCAATGGATAAGATAATGGTACACATGTTCAGAGGCCTGAAGATTTATCTTCTCTTAGAATGAATGTCAAATTTATATTCTGGCAACTATTTCAGTTTGTATAATAGTCAAACATGGCAAGTTTACAATAATCAACAAAAACTCAAACTTTGCTTAAACAAGTTATTAGAACCATTACTTCTTCAGTAGTTTCAGTTTTCAGTGAAACCAATCATTTGAATATTAAAGGTATTACGAGCATTACTCTATATTTAGTTTAATTTGCAAACCGTTCACAAAGACAATGATGTCAGCCAAAACATGCCAGAAAAATACCAGAGGGGTGGCACGGGCAATTGCCAAGTGGACGTCTTCAGAATTTAGGCCTGCACAATTTTTCCATCATCTTACTATAGGCAATTTAACATTCCCTAGAACATACTTGAAAACAAAATAAATCTTCATTTATTCTTCCTGCTAAAACACTTTTTATAAAATAAAATTTGAACACTGGAAGGCATAAAATAATAAGAAAATAGTTTCAGCATTTCTAAGCTGACTTACGTGAATGGACCTACCTATGCCCCATCTGTGGATTTTGTATACACGTTACTACATTGTATTTTGTGCATTTTGGCCAGCACAAGTTATTATATAATAAACGTCTTTTATTATTAAGCTTTGTGACAAAATAGACTATTTTATTTGACTGGATTTGCCACTCTGGGATGAATAGTATCTCGTAGACTTGGCTATCATAAACATTTTCCATTAATAATGCATCTTAGACTAATCTAGAGAGCTGCCATTTAGAGGATATTGATAACTACCTGCCTAGCATAGTACCATTAATTTCTACACAATCAGAGGATGGAGCCACGTGCTGTGCAAACAAAGTTTTTAATAGTTACAATTCAGTGCATGCATTAATTGCTGAATATATGATTTTGCAGATTGCATTATTATCCATGATGCATGATGAGTGTTAAGTTGATAAGTGGAATATCATGAAACAACCAAGATACAGAATCACAATGTTACCAAGGCAAGATCAAGATGATGGGTGTATTCCCCATCACGTTACCTGCATGCATATGCTCAGCATTTCAATCCAGGTGATACTGTTGATTACAAAAGTCATTCTCAAGAACTTTATAAGTGTCTAGTGGCTACATCAACACTGCAGGAGTGAATCATTGAACTGTGGAGGCTGTTAAAAAGCAGTAAGCACATGGGCTTTATTACAATGCCATCCTTCACAACACTTGTTCAAAGTCATGAACCAAAAAGCTCAGCTTAGTAATTGCATAGTAATGGCCCATAAGTCACTGTGGTTTTTGGTGTCACAGTAAGTCACATGAAACAAATAAGTTTTGAAGCATTTGAATAGAATGACTATCCTGTTGTTGTTTTTTTGTTTTTTTAAGTGTTATATTGTTCTGGTGATTCCAGGACAAAAAATAAAAAAAATAAACAAAAGTTTAAACCTGACTTACCATCATCACTTTGGGTCAAACTGCATTCAAAGTAGGTACCAAAGATTATTACAAAAGCTATGTAGTTCCCCAGCCTCAGTAACATTTTCTGTCACACTTTACTTGGGGCAGATCTGAAATGAGAAGGGGAAAAAACCATTAGGAAATTGAAAACAAAAAGGTGTCACTTTTATGTACTATTCAGAGGTTGTTTCATTGTGGCATTTTCACTTCAGTTTATCATCAGTCATTTGTATCAATCATGGTCTAACTGCTGCTATCCAGTGAAGTAGACAATATGACTTTACTTACTGCCCTCTAGCTATATGAGACAAAGGTTTTCTGATAACAAATTCACAGTAAACACTGGCTTATATTTTTAGTTAACATTAAAAGGTGTCACAAGTACTGAAAATGACAGTAAATGTTACATTTTACTGTGAAGAACATCAATCACACACTAAACCTGCCTTTTTGAAGATTCAGATCACAGTGTGAAGCCTTAAATGCAAGAAACATTTAAAGAACAAATGACAAAAATGAAAAAGGACATCTCTCTATTTCATAACAGATATGGTAGAAATGCTGTATCCTTGTGTTTCTTTTACAAGAATCTGGAATGGTTTATAGTGACAGATTAATTGCAAGTGGCTAATAACTGGGTTAGCAAAACAGATTACACGTTTCAATAGAAATTACCTTGTGTGCATGTTTTATATAATATAAAGCTGCCATGTGCTTTGAAAGTTAATTATAAATAGTTAGCAGGAGGTTGTTTACTCCATAATGACCTTAAGTAATTGCAGTGAAAGTATTTTGCAGACGATTCATAATTGGAGACATGGTTCCAAGGAGCCAGCATGCAGGTCATATTAATAATAATATTAATAATAATAATGCTGGGGCAAGAAGTCTTAGACAAGAAATGCTTCCTTGCTATCCACCAAACATTGTGAAATTGGAAGGATTAATGTTGATTTGGAGTTGCAAGGATCAATATCACCAAATCCTGATGACTGCTAGTGGCAGTTGGCCAAATGAGTAGTTTAGGAATATCAGCAAGTTTTCTGTGGTTCAGGGGAATGGTGGCTCCCAGCTACTAGGTGAGAACCCAACACTAGAAACAGCCAATAACCTGCGACATGGTGGTGTGTCAATGGGACTGGCCAGCAGTGCAACAATGCCAATGAGTTATTCATTGATGTTGGTTAAGGTATGTCCATAATTTACTGGATAAGCATATTTGCCTTCCTCTAATCTCACACTGTATTTTAATATGTGGTGGAAATTCCTCAAAGTAGAAAATGTACAGTTTGTGCAAGAGGCAGAAAGGTTGATTTACCGGTGTTTCAGTTAACGGGCTGGAAGTTTGACTCATCACTACTCTTGACTTGTAATGGGAACATAATTGAAGTACAACAATTTTGATCTGCTTGAAAATGGTGCTTATCAAAATGGCCCTCCCATAATTCATTTTGTACAGTGGCATATTTATTTTCCTAATTTCTGACACATTTCAAACCTTTTCACAGACTATAATATTACCAGTTAAACTCTATTTTTATTTAATCCCCCCCCCCCCCCATCAAAGATCTAATCATTGCTAATACAGAACCATTGGCATACGCTCTCAAGACAGACTGGCAATTCACACACACTTTCAACTCAACTTTAATAAAACCCTGGAGTACAGAGGCTGACCAAATATCTCCTGACCAGCCATATTAAATTAATAACCCCCCCCCCCCCCTCCCATGGCTTGGAGGCTGCCCAAATGCCTCTAGACCCCCATCTCCTGAAAATAACTCTGTAATACATAGGCCTAGGTCCCCACATCAGACAATGGTGAGGAGCGTTTTACCAGAAACCTGCAGCAGAAGTAAGTGTGAATGGAATAGTAGGTGATCTCTTCCCCATTCACAATGGAACACAACAAGGGTGCCTTCTATCCCATCTTCTGTTCACATTTAAACTTGAGCTATTCTTAAATGCCTTTTGACACAACCAACCGATCACAGGTCTTAGAATAAATGACAGAGCATTTAAAGTCTTGGCGTCTGACCTATGGTTTATTTTTTCACAAATCTTGGTCTCTCTCTCCAATATTCTGCAAGAATTCAAAACATACGTCTCACCTTCCAATCTCAAAAGGAATTATAATAGATCTGAAATAATAAAAATTAAAAAAATAATTTATAACTTCTCATTTAAAATATGCTCAGAGCGCATGCTTTATGTGGGAATCAGGATCTCTAAACACCTGTCTCGTCTCTTTGAATACAATTTTCCACCAAGAATGGGGTGATAATTTACATAATTGGGAGCATCCCCACATTTCTTGAATGGGTTAAATAGGGGTAACCAAATGAATCTGCTCCCTGCATTCTTTATTTGTTCCAAACATTACCAATTTATATACCACAGACACACTTTGGCAAATTAATAGTCTAAACATCTTAGGCAATAAGAAGGCAAGAATCAATGACACAATCTTACTCTTCTAAAGAAGATCTGGGGGCTGGCTCTTTATTACCTTCATAAATACTATTAGGTGTACTCTTTTTGCTGGATACCCATATACCCAGACTTACTGCCAAATACAACAGAGTGCCCTTCCCTACACACCTTGCATTCCACAAAAGAAAAGACAAACTGTACCACCTACCCATCACCAATGACCCACTTAGGGGCTTCCTACCTTGAACATTTCTTGCATCTATGGCTCTACACATGAAAGACATTCTTACTGCAGAAAAGCTTATCTCACAGATATCTCTTATACACCACATGCATATATTTCTAGACATTTTCAATTACATACAAATATACCATTTTGTATTGGGTTTTCCACAAACACACAGCATAGTACCTGACCTTGTTTGAATCCCTCAGCACTGCTAACAGCTCCCCTGATCATGGCATCTTATATATGCACAACTGAATACTCCCAGCCCCCCAAATTCATAGGATTCTGGTAAAAATTTACCCAATAGACAATGCACAACGCTGAACAATGGGACATAATTATACTGTCTACATCCCAAGGTACCAAAACCACCAAATACTAGGAAATCAATGATAAACTTCTAATATGCTGGTACAGGACCCCCAGTATCTTTATTTAATACTTATAGATGTTAACACCACTTTCTGGTGCTGCAAGAATCGGCACAGACCTACATATATGCTGGGATTGCCCTGCCAAAACAGTAGCTACAAATCTATCAAATTAGCACCAAACTTAACTCCCCAACATAACCCTTTACATTTGATACAATAGTTTTTTTGTCTGAACAAAAGGTCACTAGCGTAGAGGAGATTAGCATCAAAGAGGAAATGTTAGCTTCTACAGCGATACAATGGACAAAACCTGGTTTTACTGACTAGGGCACACTTTTAAAAGAACATCTATATTAACCCAGTCTCTCCTTCCTTCTACTCGTGGAACCATGGAAGCCCTCCTTCCTCCAGAACCTTTGCCCCCATTGTCCTCCTTTGTTTTCTCTTCTTCTCCTCTAACCACCTTCATACTATTTACACTAAACCACCACACACATTTGTGAGACATATCTCTTTTTAATTACCTCTCCCATTTTTGGTGTATGAGGTCCAGACTCATGTCCAGAAGAAGCCTGTGTGGGTAAACACATGTAGACCTTTTGTCTGATCACGCTATGCTGAGGAGAGCACCTGGTAGGGAATTTGGCATAACCTGAGTAGAGCATTGGGATTACCAGCCTGTGGTTTTGTTGGCCATCACTTTTATTGCCACCTGTTCGTGGGCGCTGCCCTTTGAATGTCCTATATGTCATCTCTGGATTAACACAGTGGACAGAAGACATTGCAATGTAGTGAAATCAGTGAGCTGTGTCATTTTAAGTTTGGTGAGCTGCCACATAAAGGATACATGGTCTCTAACAGTAATCTGTTGACTATGCTCTGCATTCGAATGCTGATATACTGATATGTATTCTTCCCTCCACTTCTCCTTTTCCTTCAAAATGACATTTATTTTACCCTACTGTACATTTAAACTGACAATAAAAAGTGATTTACAGATAAAAAAAAATAAGAAACACATCAAAAATGTTTGTTTGTAAGTAGTGGTTTAGTCACTTGCAAAATCTGAGTGTCTGTGATTTATCCAGGTGATTATTTTGCCAGTATATGTCCAAAATAGTATTATTTATTTAGAAAGTGCTCTAACAGGAAACACACCGTTTCCAGTTTTTTTCAAGTAGACGCTAAAGGCACTTATTTCAGACTGATCCTGGAAATTCTCTTCCAAAATACTCATGAAGTTTAATAGGCAGCATGAGCTGTAGCATAAAGCTCGTTTTTGATGTTGCAAAGCATTTATAGGATAAATCCACACCAACCACCTTTTTTTCTTGACTCAGGTTTGCCAACATGAAGGCTTTGCAGCAGTTGGATTACAATTCTCATGATGCTCAACTCTACTTCATCCACAGAAGGATGTGCAGATACATTCACAACTTTTGTATCACCAAACAAACTAGAATTATTTCCATCACAAATCCTCATCAACCACTTCACCCTATATCATTTGGCTCATTATGCTCATTATTGTCTGTTGAGTGTGTGTGTCTCTGCTCATTGGAATTGTAAATAAGAACTGGCCAGGGGATCCCAAACGACTTAATCATAATCTGTCCATGGGTACATATTGGGATTTATTCATGAAAGAGGAATTGGAAAATCAATTGACAGGTGAACTGCAAACGTATACTTATACTTAAGACTCTGCTATTTTGGCCTTAATTTTGAAATTCCCTTGTCACTTCCCTGTTGTTTTAATGAATAAAGCCCATTTATTTGTTATTCTTCCAGTATATATCAACATCTCTACATGGATCCACACCTATATATTTACATATGTATATTAAAGTAAACAAGTTTTCCACCAAGACCTCTAATTGAATGTGAGTGACCCATGTTGACCTTCTCTTCTGCCAACTGCACAATAATCTGAAAATACATGTAAAATGTATACTCCTATATAACACTTTATGTTGATTATTCACTTTATGTTGCTTATAAATAAAAGTGTATTAAAATTTCCTGTATTCATTTTCTAATGGCATGCACCGGACAACTGTAAATTATAGTGTGAAATGCTGATTAACAAAGTGTATGAGATCATTCCTTTGCACTAAAGTCATTTTAATGTGGTAAAAGTGCTTTGAATTTTTTTATGATAGGGGCTCATAATACGTTCAGGTGTTCATACTAATACATATATTTTCTTTTCTTACTTTTAGAAATTGAAAACCAAGAGAGACGTGTTAGTTCATTATGTTATAATAAAGAAGTGAAATATAATGTTCGAAATATGTTGGCCAAGTATATATTATATTATTGATAGTATATTATTATTATTATTATAAAGTTCCAAAATGTGTTGGCCAAGTATACATTAGTAATTTGTTAAAAAAATTTAATTTGCATTTAGGTTTAGTAAAGTTGATACAGTTAAGCGGAACTATGAATACCAGCATCTGTTTCTAATTCCTTATTTTATTAAACTAGCACTTTAGAATTACATTAAAAACATTCAGCAAGGTAAGCAAAGCAAAGCTAAACAAATATGACATTAAGCTTAAAATTAAACAGAAGGTAAGATGTTCAAAATGAGCATTTGTTTGTTCATATGTTGACTGGTGCTAGCACATTTTAGCTAATAAAAATGGTCCTATAATACAGCTGTAAAAAGTATAATTGTCATTTAATACACATAAAATAGGGAATTCTCTTTGATTTTTAGATAAATGAGAATATCATTTCTGGTAGTTTTAGAATGCACAACATTTTTTTTATTTCCTGGGCACCATATAGCATCACACTTACAAGCCCTGTATGCCAAGATGAAGTCAGTGGACAACAAACATCAGTCTTTTGGCAGGTGAGCAAGAGTCACTAAACATTTTCTTTCCATATATTTACTGTTCATTGGCATGATATAGCATGTTTATTTGTTTACTGCTCATTAACATAATACACAAAGTTTATGCATTTATTGCTCACTGACATGATGTAGAAAGTTTGTGCAATCTGCTCATTGGCATAATTTACCAAATGTATATATTCACTGCTCATTGGCATCATAAGCAAGTTTATGCAATTTTGGATAGTTCTATTGGTATAAAGCTTTGCATATAGAATTACTGCTCATTGGCATATTTATTGAGCTTTGCTTATATTATATATGCTCACTGCTCGTTGACATTATCATATAAATCATGTATATGTATTTATTATTTTATATATATCTATTGCTCATTGTTATCATATATATCCTTACTCCAGTCCCGGATTTTGTTGTAGACCTAGCAATGCCTTTGCTGTCCTGGCTTGCCTGCTGCCTGTGCACAGTATAATCTGTTGTGCACAGACAGCACTCTTTTGGCCATGCCTTTTTCATTCCTTGGATCTTTAACGAGCAGTGAAAATATTTCCTTATGATATGCCCTGTACAGGTGTGATACTATACGGTACCTGGGAAATATTACATAGTAACATAGTGACAGAAATTTAGGTTGAAGAAATACACAATTCCATCAAGTTCAACCCTTCTACCTATCATTCCAGCTTGTGATCCAAAAGAAGGCAAAAACCCCTAAGAATGCTATTTTGAGGAAAAACATCCTTCATGACTCCTAAAGGGCAATCAGATTTCTCCTTGGACCAATAAGCTCTATTATTCATGTTTATTCTATTATTAATACCCCTGTATGTTCCACTTTTCTAAAAAAACATTTTAAATGCATCTATTGTGGTTGATAGCACTACCTCTCTTAGCAGTGAGTTCCATAACTTTATTGTCCTTACCGTAAATAATCCATTCCTTTGCTGTCTATGAGGATTATTATTAAGCCTACCAATAAATGGGAGCTGGGGGTTCTATCCTTAGAATATTACATGAATGCATACGCTAACTAAAAGATTCTTATGTGTATACAGTATTTTATATGTGATCCCATAGGAAATATAAAGATAACCCTCTTTTCTTCTTTGGATAGGGCTATGTCAATTTAACCCAAGACCCCTATTTGAAATTTTTCATAAAAATATGAACCAACCACCGGGTCGCGTGAAATTGTTTTAATTTCAGATTGTCTTAATTTCAGCAAATGTGTCCCAATATGTTGATCTAAGCCTTTGACCGATAGTTAGGCTAATTTAAAGGACACTTCTGATGTTTTGAGATTATTGACAGATTTAAAGTGGAAGAAATACTATATCCTAGTAACATGATATGTGTGTTTTCTATGACAGAGGAATAAAAGCAGTGCAATATTCATACACTACCACACAAAGGCCGTTTATTCTGGATGCCATCAAATGGATCCTTAATAATAATAATTTTAAATTTGAAGCTACCTTTTATTTACAGTTGCAATGGAGGCACCTGGGCACCCAAGTTGCTCCCACCTAAGCAAATCTTTTTATGGTGCACTGGAAGCCTGGTCTATGAACGTTTTATTTGATATGGGATGGCCCAGAAGAAGAACTTTTAGATTTCGTGTCATGTTTAAACATGAGTAATTGGGGTATTAGTATAACTATTCAGATTACTCCTAGGAAGATGTTGAACCACTTAATTAGTGTTAGATTATAATAAAGGACATAGGCATCTTAAATGGCACCTTCTGATTGAGGATAATTTACAAAATGTTTTACCTCATCCTCCTTAAATAATATATAGCGTAACCAGAAATGTTGGGATTGCTTTATCTATAGTGGGTCTTATGGACAGGGCACCAGAACACTTTTGAAATTGGGGTAAGAGCTTTTTTAGATGTGCCACTTGTTTTCCATGTAGTAGTACAGCACTTACTCAGGACAAGTCTAGTAATTTATTCAAATCACAAGTTACTAATAGGAATTTGTGTATAAAAGTCAGTTATACCTTGACACACTAAGAATGATGTCTATGTATTAACCAGATTACAATATGTAGACATAGACGAGCACATAAGAAATATTAAAAAAGGCTGTAGTAGGCACAGTGTGTCAGCCCACTTTAAAAATCATCATCAGTGTGATTTATCATTTATGGGTATGCAGGTTGATAGAAAGTAATTGGAGGGGTGGTGATTATATTAAGAAAATAGTCAAGGAGGACATTTAATATGTTTACAATTTGTATATATTACATCTTAAAGGACTTAACCAAAATTTTAATTTTAATTTTGTCAATACATTATTTTACAAAAACAATTGACTGTACAGAAAGAAAATTATACAAACATCATAACATAGCATATAAATACAAATATCTTAAGAGAGAGCTCCAAAAGAAGTAAACGATAACCTGCCTAAGAAAAAAACATATTGATACTAAGCTTAAATATTGCATTTGAGCCAGTGAAAAGGTAATTAGAAATGTTCTGAAGCATCAGACTGAAGACACCTGGTTACATCTGAAAGTCATGATATAGGTTCTGAGGCCTCCATATCTATGGTTTTTCTCCCCATATTGGTCAGTCAGACAGACTTGTTCATTTTTTTATAACAGTTTTTCTAACAAGTCCTTAGTTATAATAGTCCTGTCTCACATAATCTCTTTACATTTTTTTCATATATTTTTTATTTTTATAGAACAAATTATAAAGGATAGCGTGCTTTTTACTTCATATATGCCCTTTCTATATTTTTGTAATTTTGTATTTTTAGATTTTTGATACTGCTTTTCTATTCCATTTTAAGGGTTTATGACTACTGGCTGTATACAATAATAGAACTATTACGTATTAATAAGAATGTTTCATAATGATCTATATGAATTATTTCAATACTTTTTTAAGGTTGGATATCATTGAATATGATATAGATGAGGAACTTTCTGCTAGTGCCTGTTACAGTGATGGCTTTTTCAGCATCCATGGAACATCTCAGGCTCCGGGATCAACGTTTTGATTTTAAATGTAAGGAATACTATGTGCTTTTATTAAAGGACTGTTATGTTTTTCTAATTTCTTCTGGTTTCTCTACTCATCTCCATTGTAAGGTGTGAGTACCTTTGCTTCTATCTGCTGTCCCATGAGTGGCCTTATTAATGTGGGTCCCATGTGTGGCATAATTATAGGGCTTCTGTGTATGTGACATTAAATACAGGAGTATATGGCATAGTTAATGCGCACCTGTATATGGCATAGTTCATGCGCTCCTATATGTGGCATATTTTAATGTCCACCTGATTGGCATTACTAAGGAATTTGTTTGGCATGATACTGAAGGAAATCTAGGGGGGTGACACCACCCCTAGTGACACCTCTAAATTTAAGTTTTTATTATTTAGATATATGTGGTGATAGACACTGGTGTGTAACATTTGTATTTGCAGCACTTTACTTTTATTTCACTGTCTTTTTTCAGACTTGTGTCTAGTGTGCCAGGCTTGTGCCAATAATAATAGTAAAAATGAACACCAATTTTGGCTGCAAATGACTAAAGTTAGCGCTGTGTTTTACTTATTATTCATAGATTTTATACTATAAAGTTTCACACAGAAGTTTTGAGAGGTATTAGATACAAAGGGCATGCGCACCTGTATATGGCATAGTTTATGCGCTCCTATATGTGGCACATTTTAATGTCCACCTGATTGGCATTACAAAGGAATTTGTTTGGCATGATACTGAAGGAAATCTAGGGGGGTGACACCACCCCTAGTGACACCTCTAAATTTAAGTTTTTATTATTTAAATATATGTGGTGATAGACACTGGTGTGTAACATTTGTATTTGCAGCACTTTACTTTTATTTCACTGTCTTTTTTCAGACTTGTGTCTAGTGTGCCAGGCTTGTGCCAATAATAATAGTAAAAATGAACACCAATTTTGGCTGCAAATGACTAAAGTTAGCGCTGTGTTTTACTTATTATTCATAGATTTTATACTATAAAGTTTCACACAGAAGTTTTGAGAGGTATTAGATACAAAGGGCATGCGCACCTGTATATGGCATAGTTTATGCGCTCCTATATGTGGCACATTTTAATGTCCACCTGATTGGCATTACTAAGGAATTTGTTTGGCATGATACTGAAGGAAATCTAGGGGGGTGACACCACCCCTAGTGACACCTCTAAATTTAAGTTTTTATTATTTAAATATATGTGGTGATAGACACTGGTGTGTAACATTTGTATTTGCAGCACTTTACTTTTATTGCACTGTCTTTTTTCAGACTTGTGTCTAGTGTGCCAGGCTTGTGCCAATAATAATGGTAAAAATGAACACCGATTTTGGCTGCAAATGACTAAAGTTAGCGCTGTGTTTCACTTATTATTCATAGATTTTATACTATAAAGTTTCACACAGAAGTTTTGAGAGGCATTAGATACAAAGGGCATAAGCATTGAACTGTAACTGCCAACACATGCACACAACACATTTTCTTAATTAAGTTTGAACTTTAGCAATTTCTAAGATCATCAGTTCTGTTTAACAATAGTTTTAAGAGTAAGAGCAGATCACATGTATTCACTAACTAGTCTTTTGAAATGAGAAATACATAATTTGACAATATCCCCTACCCATTTAAGATAGGGAGTTAAACAGGTTTAAATGTTTATTACTCTTGGTGCTTTGTGGGCGCTTATCTAGAATATTTATTTTTCAATTACAGTGATAGACATTTTTAATTTATCAGAACAGAAACAATTCCACATTACACTTGAATGAGATTGAGGCAATAGTTTTTAAATTTACTGATTCAATTACTTTGAATCCTTAGAAAGTAAAGCTATCAACATTATCTGGGATTATAACCTACGATTCAGCTACATTTTAGTTAAAATTAGCAAGCAGGAGACAATATTTAACATACTTCTTTTACTGGGATGAGTCACACAAGAGGAATCTAGCCAAGGTGAATGATATTCAATTACAGAACATAAAAGCAAAAGAAGTAGTTGACAAGTGTTTAGTGTTTCAAAATTATGAACATAGACATGCTTAAGAAAAAAATCAACACAGTATCAAAATTACAGAGGGTAAATGCTGTTTACAACAGAATTAGAAAGAGCCAAGAAACAGATGATAACATTTCTATATCTAAAATTGTAACTAACATTTTGATTGGCTGTTAGAGTGAAGTCTTTTTTTTTTTTTGCAGATTAAGTTGTACACTTCTGCAGAGTAGATTTGGCAGTGGTTTTCGATTTGTAGCTGAGCAAAGGTGGGATGTGAGGGAGCATATTACTGTGCCAAAGATAACACAATCTGAGATTAGGGGAATAGCCAGTGTAGTAAAAATAATGCAAGAGAAAGCCAAGCTAATAGATATTATTTTAAAAGCTAATGATCCATTTATGAATGAAAAATCGGATTATCTTTGTGAAACAAATGTGGGTTCACTCGTTACATGGTGCCCTTCCCTGCCCCTGAGTTTATTTACTGTACCTCTTAAGCATCTTTCAAGGCCAAAGGCAGACAAATCTTCTTTAATGGGATAAGGTGCATAGGCTGAAGTATTTCAGGCAGAACACCTTACATTAAAACGATAATTTCCTATTACAAACAAATAACAGAGAGCATTGGAAATGTAGGAGTGTTTATCATAAGGTTAATATCCTTGACTTTCCCATATTAAATAATAGGTGAATGTTTTCATACATTTAAGGGTCTACTCAAATAAATTTGACATACTGGCAATTGTTGACATTAACACATAGTCAATGAATTAGGATCTCCATTATTAAGTGTCTTGATATAAGTCCAGATGTAGGTGAACAAAAGTGTTGAACTTTTACCTAAGGAGTGCTTCTGCTTGATATTACAGTTTACACTGAATGGCTGGATTAGCATTTAATTATTTTTTTGTATACTGTTTTTTTTTTTTTTTTACTAAATGTTATGAAAAATGAATAGATTTAATCACATGGCAAAATACTTCCATATTGTGGTGTCCTAAATCTTTTGGTTCTTCTTTTTATCTGGATTAAAACAGCCTTCCTACTGTATTTGTACTGAAGCACTCCTACAATTATTTATGATGCCATCATCCCTCCCATATGTCCCAATTTAGAAGGGGAAGTCCATATTTTAGTCCTAAATTACGCTGTACCTCTTTCCTCCTCTTTGGACTCTATGTTCTAGGATTCAAGAAAGTTAGATGTTCCACAACAATAAAACTCATCATTTAGTGTGTTTACAATTCAGTAAATATGTTTTTTTTTCCAATAAAAAACATTATTCTTGTTCTAAATGGCTTACCAAATTTCATATATAGCACTCAATTGGCCATAAAGTTATCTAAAAATGCACACTCTACAACCACAGCCCCAGCCCCACCCATAAAACAAAAACAAAAAATTGATCTTTGCCCATTTGAAATGTTAGAAGGTATGTTCCACTGTTACCAAATCAGCCATGGTCTCTAGCCCCAGATCTTTTGTAGACGTAGCAACACCTTCATTGTATCGACTTGTGTTTGGAAGGCAATTCTGTTCATTCATGAGCCTTAGTAAACCAATACTTTCTGATGTTACTTTTAAACATCTGATTATTTAATCAGAACTGTGCCCACTTAACATAGTTTTACTCTGTTTAAGTATATTATCCTCCATTGCAAATATGTATCAAAAAGCTCTATTTACACCCAAAAACTGAGATTCACGGTTTAGACGAGTAAAAAAGGACAGATCTATCATAATTAAATCAGTGGGTCTTATGGAGTAGTCTGCACAGTTTATCATTACATCAATTGTGCCTTTCATTAACTTTCTTTTGTTGATTAGAATACTTGTAATTGTTGTAAAAGTGAAAGAATATGATGAAGATTATTCTTGAAAATCATGTATGCGAGACATTTTCCAGGCAACTAAACTTAATGCAACATTCTGTCTCTGTCTTTTAAACGTAGTTTTGTCATCCACATAGTGTATTTTCTGGGTACCCCTTAACACCAACTACCTCCCCCACCTCTGTTATGATCACAAAAGACTGGCACCTATAGTCCTCCAAGACAATCATTGATGATGCCTTTATATGCTGTACATAACATGGCATAGTTTCTGAGTAAATTAAAGGAAAAGCCTAGGTAGCCCCTTTAGCTTTGTTAAAGTTATACAGCTTGGCCATGTCCCTTTTTATTGGAGTATCGAGAAGAATGTGTAAATAAGTTCTGTTCCATTAGAGTTCATTTAAAAATTAAAGCAGAAAAGAATATAAGGATTTGTGTTTCTAAGGGTTCCCTGAGTAGGCATTAGGAACCGGGACTCCTGTTGGACATCTGATCAAGTACCTGTAGACCCCAGTAATTAAGGAGGACTTGAGAGTGGATGTTACACTCTGTTGGAAAGGGAGCATGGATTGCTATCCAAACAATGGGGCCCTTCTGAACAGAATTACATCATTATCTTCTTTACAACCTGCATTAAAGTTAACCTAAAAAAATATTAAAGAGTTGCACTCTGAAGATCAGGTGCCATAACAGGGGTTCCCCAAACTTCCCCTAATTTCACAATAATTCCAAAATGCTAAGCACCCCAATATTGTGAATGAAGGTATTTAATCACACCACACATGGCAATGTTTCAACCATCTAGAGGTCTTTATCAAACCTCTAGCAGGTTGAAACCTTTGGCCCATCTAAACGACAACACCTGGGGCATTTCGTTAACCTCTACTTACAGCAATACAGAAGTTTAAACAGAGATTGTTATGATTGTGTCCTTGTCTATGTTGGAGTGTGGAGAATCTGGATCTGCAGGAATTGTGTAGTACGGGGATCCATAAAATCGGGGATCTGTTGGGGGACACTGAAATTAAAACTCTGCTGCAACTGGTTCAGGATTTCTACCTAACGAGTATCAATGTCTTCAAGAACCTCTGATTTAAGGACTGCATAGTGGGACACGAGGCGGGACAAGAGCAGCTTAGAGGAGAGATTAGATAAAATATTGATATCTTCAAAAAATATATGTGCAAAAGCCTTGGACTGCATTAGAACATTAGCAGTTTCCAAGAAATGGGAAAAAGACCTAAAGATCATTATTTCACAGGATGATTGGATGAAAGCATTCGTTGACATCAATAGAAATATTAAAGATCTCTCATTGCTACTGGGTACCAACACGTTTAACTAAAATGTACCCTCTGTTATCAAAAGTGTTGGAGGTGAAGTAAAGAGGATGGTACATACCTATACATATGGTGGGATTTTGAACAGGGGAAGCTCCTGTGCGAGATGGTGTATAGTTTTCTAAAGAGAGCCGCTAATATAAACTTAGACAAAAACCCTAAGTCAGCACTACTACACATAAAGCAGTTGAGATACCAACTAGAATTTCATTTAAGGATGGAGAGAGGAGTTAGTAAATATACAGAAACATCTAACAGAGGGGAAAACAAATTGGATTACTGTCTAGATCTGTTAAAAAAGTTTAAGGATGAGGATTAATAGAGATAGTACAATATCCTCTGGCAGTTCAGTTCAGGCCAGAAGGGTGTATAAAAAATATATGGTTAAGATAAATTATCTCCTATATTATCTGGCATATTAGTGTTGTTATTGTTGGATGTACAGGTATAAATGTAAATATGTATGTGTTATGTCATGGTCTTCGTTTCGTTCTTTTTGGATTTTTGTCATGTTTTTTGTAAAAGATTGAAAGTATTTTTGAGGTTTTGACTACATATAAATTAAATACATTATATTTATTCAGTTTGTTTATAAAAAAAAAAAAAGAAGAAGAGGAAATCATAAAAGTTCCAGAAATGGGTAAAATACTTTTTATTTTTTATTTTACTACATACAGTTCTGCTGACGTTGAAGTAACAAAACCCACACAGGTAGCTTTACATTTCAAAATGTAAAGGATGCTTCTGAGCAAAATAGTTTTGTGGCAGCATGGAAGGCACTTTAACATTGTGGGGATCAGAAGATCAACTGTGCACTTTAAGTTCTTCATTCTTTGCTTTTTATCTTGCACGATAAAAGTGCTTTTTCAATGCAATTTTTTCTTTTTTTGTCAGCTTTCTCATTACTGTGCTCACATGGTACTACTTATCCTGAAATGCTCACTTGCCTAAATAAAAGATAAGCAAGAAGTGAATCATTAAGTCTTTAGGAATAGAAACCATGCCATGCTTAAATGCAATGGCAAGACAAGATCAATCTATAAAAACGTTTGTTTGCATATCTTTATTGCTTTGTAGGAGAATGTACACCACTTATTGGTCAATATAGCTTTTGTGCCAAGTTCTTCAATCCTGGCACAGTATGCCTTGTAATTGTTGCAAATAAAACATCTGCTATGAGATTTGCTAAAAAAAAATAATGTGTTCAATTTGTAAAGATTGAAAAGCTGCACTGGCATGTTTATTCTGAGTAAAGGCATCATTTATAATGCTACTTATGTGTTTTAATTTCATAATAATTTATTTGGAAGGCAAAAATTGGTTTATTTTTATGGATGAGCAAAAATATTCTGTTGCTCCACATGACCATATTATCATGGATTTGAGATTCTGCTACTGTAATCCATTAAGGAGTTATTAGCGGTTTTATTATCTACTTGCTGCTGGGCATAAATATAGGAGTCAGCAAGAGCAAGACATCTGCTCAGCTTAAAGCCATAAGAATTGACATTAAAGCCCAGTCACCCTTTTCCCTTCCCAATTTTTTAACAACTTGTTGTGCTCATGATTGCAGTTATGATTGGTAACAAATGGATCTTAGGTTTCAACTTAAATTAATACATGTACACTAGCTTAAAATAGTTCATATATTTTTAGATGAAAGGGCTTGAGTATCAAAAACACCAAATAAGTGAAAGAAATGTAATGAACGCTGGAACAACTACAACAACTGAAGACTTCAGAAATACATGAAGTTGCTACTTGAAAAACATATCATATAATTGGTATAATGTGATAGATAGCACAAATAAGTGCTTAAGATTTTATCCTCAGATGTCTTCCACAAAACAGCTCCCACAGCCATAAACATATAAAACAAAGAAAATAATGCCAAAATATAATGTAGCATTGTTGTAAATCTGTAGGTATATATATCAGAGTGATTTTTATAAGAGTTATAGCTATCTGTAGTACAAAAATCTCCACTTCTTATACCGTATTTGCTCGAATATAAGAGAAAGTTTTTTTCAGAGCAAATGCTCTGAAAAAGACCCCTCGTCTTATATTCGAGGTCATTTTATAATCTGACCTCAAACTGAGGTCAGACTATAAGACAGGGATCCAGGTCCCCCACAGAGCTGCAGGGGACCTGGATCCCCCTCGCTAACAGCCGGTGGATGTCTGTGATATAAGGGGAGGGAGGGGGAGATAAAGACAAGGGGAGGAAGGGGGGAGAGAGAGAAAAGTTTGGGGGAGAGAGAGAGAAAAGTTTGGGGGGAAGGAGATAACACTGGGGGAGAGAGTGAGACTACGCGGGGGGGGGGAGGCAGCATTGGCACATAAAAGGAAATAAAAACAAGAAAGGCATTTGTTTAATATCATCATTTTTATTAAATATTTACATGTGAATATATACAAGGGAAACTTTTTCCTATAGTGTAGTCTTATATTCAGGCTTTTAGTTTTTTTCCTAAAGGAATATCCAAAGTTTGGGGGGGTCGTCTTATAATCAGGGTCGTCTTATATTCGAGCAAATACTGTAATTATGCTTCCTTAAAAGGCACAGCCTAGTCCCCAAACTCACTTTCGTGCGAGATGAAGATTACTGCTTGTATTGTGCACAGGCCTTTTCCCAGTGTGATTTGATGCAGGAATTCTACAATAAATGTTTTAATATTTGACTCAAAAAGGGAAAAGTAAATGACTTTTACTCAGCTAGTGTCCTGGTTTCTTGCAAACTGCTATAATTTGACGATTTCATCTAGATGTAAGTATTTTATATTTTAGCAATTTAAAACATACATTTTAAAGTACTTTGAAAGCACATCAATATTCATTAATATTTGGTAGATGCATTTTGGGCACTAGACAGTCCTTTTAAGGAGTTAAAAAGGGCTGCTCCAGCAAGATTCTGTAATGTAAGTGAGAGAAAAACAAAACTCATCTGGATGTAGGGTTTTTAATGTAAAAGCCCACTCCGTATCTCAGCTTTCTAGCTGTTTAATTTAATTTTCTTCCATCCAGTGTCTGCTAACCTTGCAAATTTTAGTACATTTTAAACTTGTAAGCTTTTTTACAATGTTTTTCAGAAATATGTTTTGATACTTTTGGATCAAAAGCAATAATGATAGGTAGAAGGATTGAACCTGATGGTCTTTTTACAACCTAAATTACTATGTGTTTAAGCATGTCTTTTTAATTTCAATATTTCTTTATTAGACAGTTTTAAGTAATCTGAAACAACAGTAGGCATATGGGGAAAGGGTGCATACAGAACATATATGAAAAAATATTAGACACATATTACAATGCAAATAGTGTGTACATGCCCTTGTACCACATGTTGTGCATCATACATCAAAACAGTGTGCAACACATTATATCCATGATCCTGAAGATGGTGCATGTGCCACTGCTCTGATCACAAAATAGAAAAATAATGATCATGGCACTGTTTATATGGCTGACCAATCCCCATCAATATCAGCCCAGGCCAAACACATTTCAGACTTAATTTGTACCAGGATCAGTGAAAAACCAGTGCTTCTGTTCAACCAAAAAATGAAATAATGATAAAGTGGATCAGACCTACTTCCATCACGACTACTTCCAATACTGCCTGACCTATTACCTACCTAATCAAAGCATCCCTGTCCTCTGGATACAAAATGTTGAAAATAGTTTTCCTTATCCACAAAAATGGTGATATATACATGGTTCTAAACTACAGGTCTATTTCACTGCAACCTCTCTAAAGTCTTGGTGAAATGTGCCTATGATAAAATGTACAGTATTATCAACCAGACAACTTTCTATCTTCGCTTCTATCTGGTTTTCCTTCAAATCAAAACTGCTGTCTTAAAAGTGAGTAATGATATCCATAGTGACATGAAGAGAGGTGAACTTACTGGAGCAGTTTTCCTAGACATTGAAAAGGAATTTAATAAAGTTTATTATGATATTATGCTAAAGAGCTTAAATTCTATAGTACGTATTTGATAGAACTCAATATGTGATGCCTCTTCCCTTTAATTGCCGATTAAGTGTGTAGTGCCTCAGTGATCCAAACTCGGGCCACTGCTCTCTCACTGTTTATAAATGTACAATATGGCAAATGTGCATATGTATGCTGATGACACCATAATTTATATGAACAAGACAAAACTTTATCAAATGGAAACCATGCTACATGATCAGTTTTCTAAGGTTGAAATTATATGGGCGTAGTATTGCAACAGATGCACACACAATGTAAAATCAACAGACAATAAAATTAAATGGAGAGTGAAAAAACAACACAAGGGCTACCACAATAAACCTATGCAATTGAATACAAAGATACACAACACTTGTCCAGCTAAAATCTGAGACAAGTAAAATGTTTGTACATTTAAAAACCCTTCTGCAGAGAATGTTAATATCCCACAAATGTGGATGGAGCAATACACAGATTAAAATGCCTATATATATATATATATATATATATATATATATATATATATATATATATATATATATTTTATACATTGGTTCCCAGGTTTACCGATAGTCCCCCTATATAAGTTTCCACTTCCTACAGGTATGCATTTACTCCTACCTTCTTGCTTTCCCTTGATTTAATCTGTTGGCCCCGTAGCTCCCTGCTAATGCTCCCCGTTCACTAATTAGATAATTCCCCCCCTGTTCCCTTTATCCTCTCTGCTGTCTTAAGCAAGGGTTATAGTCAATTCTTTCTATCTGAAGTTTATTTGCTTCATTTGTTATCCTTTCCTTACCATATACCCAGATCTTATTATTTTTAAGTTATCATGTGTTTTATTTTTGGGTTTTACTAGTAGCTAGAGGAGGTACCCATTGATATAAACCCCAAGCTCCCCAGAATTTTTCCCCCCTATAACATCTCTTGGATCCTTTGTTTGGGCCATGGCAGATGGTTTTGGTAACCTATGTGCTCTTTCTATTGCATAATGGTGAATTGATGTAGATTCTATATAGGTAGATAAAAGGTCTGTTATAAAGGCTGCCAGGTCTGTGACCTCCTCTGGAATGCCCTGAATTTTTAAATTCTGTCTGCGTGATTGATCTTCCAAATCTGCCACCTTCATCTCAAGTTTCGAAACTTCCATAGTCGTTAGTTCTTGTTTTGTTTGGATTGCTTCCAATTTTGAGTGAAGTGCAGCCAATTCTGTAGACTGGGATGAGATTGCAGATTTTATCTGAGAAAGCTCCTCCTTATAGTTTACTAAGTTTTTGTCCAAGTCATTTTTGATTTTTGAATAAAGTGAATCCAGTGCTGTTAACACATTTGATTGGGTTATATATGTTGAAGTTTCTTGTAAAGATGAGTGAAGTGCGGTCTGGAGAAATCTTATCCGTTGCGGCTGAAATGTTTAATTGTTCTTTAGGTGAGTAGTATGCCTCAATGGGGTAAGGTTTCCCAGCTTTCTGAGTATTTTTACTCTTTTCTGTTTTGTCGGGTTTAGGGGGCATTTTTGCAAATGTTATCTATCTACCTAATGGTTGAATATAGCCGACAGTTGCTTACCCCTCCTTAATTTCTTAGAGTAGGTAATTTATTGAATCTTCCTTTATTCATTTGTCAGCTTTCCTGAATTTCCTCTTTTAATGGTATAATGGCAGGATGGGTTGTCCAGTTATTTAAAAATTTTAAGCGTTTCCAAATCTGCTAGACACCCCACCTTTCAGCAGCTGAATTTGCCCGGGGAGTGTATTATCAGGGTGCAAGAGTTTATCAGGTTTGCTTCTTTCCAAGTATTAAAGTGTTACTGCCCATCACTTTATGTTTTCCAAGTACAATGTGTCTGTGATACAGTTTGTACTGCTTTTATGATGAGTCAATTGAAGATGCTAAATCCCCCTCAGATTGTCATAGAAAAACCCCCTCAATTCTTAGGGAGAGCCTCCTTTATTTAGCATCAATGCCAACATTACGGGGGGCTCAGTTGTTGCTGATACTGTACTTACAGAAGCTGTGTTAGTACAGTGCGCATTTGAAATTGCGAATCCACTCTGCTTATACTAGGGTGTTAATTCTGCCCAGTTGTATTATTGCCCAGGATCTATACAGTTTTACAAAGGGCTGTGCTCAGATCATTATAGTTTTTTAAGAAGTTTCCAGTTCAGCCTATATTGACCTGAAGCTGTTAAAGCTAGTGTTTAGTTTCCTCTAAGGTCAGGAGCTACATCAAAGCTCTTTTATCGTAATGTCCTTAAGGTTTATTATGCATAGGATTAGCTGTTAAAGAGCACTATGAGCTTAGTACTCCTATTCCTGTTCCTCTTACAACCAGTCTCAGCCTTGTTTTAATTTTTTCAGCTTGGGTCCATCAAGAGTCCAGATTCGATTTATTATAGGGTTTCCCCTTAAACTCAGCTCATTTTAATTAGTCCCATCTGTGTTTACTTTACAGCAAGGCTCAGTCTGAGTAACAATGAGTAATCAGTAGACACAATATATAGATATGAACTCTACATTTGCGGTATTTCCCACCCTTCACCTCTATCTTGGCTTTAAGGTGGGATTGTAGTTTGCAGAGGTTAAATAACTCTTGACCGACTTGCTTATTTTTCAGCAGGCAAACGGTTATATCTGTTACTTTAGAAGTGGCAGATTTAACTCCTCAACTCCTGCTAAGCTTTTTGCAGCTGTTATAAGTCTTTCAACATTTTAGGCAATTCAATTCAGCAGAGGGAATGGGCAGCTATATACAATTACTTTTATGATATATTCCCTTCTTTTGGAACTTTTGCATACTGGATTTTCTCGCCCAATACCCCTGTTTGTAGCAGACTTATAGCAGGCAAACATCATATAACATCAAGTTAACATTACAGTTCTTTGTAGTTAATTCTTGAAATTTTTCTCTCCCAGATAAATTGTAATATGATTTGTTCTAGGCGTTTCCGCCTCCTACTTGCCCGCTCCGGGAGACACTCCACATTCAGAAAAGGAGCCACCGCCAAATCTTCAATCGTCGCGCCCTGAAGGGCTTCAGACGGTAAGTTGTTTCCCTTTCTGTCCCTTTTCCTCCAGTGGTTCTGGTTCTTTGTGTCAGATGTTGTCTGGGGTAGCTGTTACTCCTCCGTTGCTGATATTTCCTGTCGAGGTCTGCTCTGCAGGGGGTATTGGCAGTCAGTGTTGCCGAAGACAATCCGTGTCTGGGGGAGACGCCATACTCTGCACCGCTTCTCCTGAGCCTCAGCACGCCCCTCACATACAATGGACACGTCCGACGTCATCCCGCTCATCGACAGGGTTAATTTTTGACAGTATTTATTGCCTGATATTTTTGTGACTGATATGCAAGATGAAGCAACCAATAGAACTGTGCAATGCTTCTAACTCCGACAACCGGAAGTGCATACCCAGAAGTTGCGCTGTCCATCACTCAGAACCCGTCGGCTTAAGGGAACTCTGCATCGGCTACCGCAACAAAAGTTCCAGGAGACACTAGGATACTCTATTTGTGTGGCTTTCTTTTTCATGATGCTGTGAGATGAACAGTATTATCCAGGTCTGCACATTTCACATGATCGTGTTCAAGATTGATAAGTGTGCTACATCTATATCTAACCTGTACTTTACGAGGTTGTAAGCTAATATTGATCAGCTCTCTCAGTCCAGTTTTCTTGCCTCCATCTTTATATTTTTTTGGAGTATTTTTTATGCTTCCTACAGGCAATCTTTGGCTATTTATTCCATTGTTATTTTTTTTCGGTTTGTATTTTGGTGTGTGTTCACTATGCTCCTTGTATTTTTGCATTCAATTATTTATTGATCCTGTTCATATACATTATTCATAATATAATCATAGATTTTTGGGTATACATTTGGTCCCTTGTTTTAAAAAAAGGAGTGCTTGTTTTTTTTGTGTTCTATAAAATAAGCAATAAACCTAATGATTTTACCATTGTAAGAGTTCCCATGCCTGCAGAAAATCTAGAACTTTAGATAAAGCAAGTTTCAGAATTCAATGTCACATATATTGAACAAAAAAGTATAATTCAGTTATTTATATATATTAGAAATATTCCAATTGCCACCAATTGTGGAACAAATCCCTCTCTACTAAGTTTTATGGAAATTAAATGTATTTACAACCTTGGCACTTCAATGCCCAGGAACCGGAACTCTTATCTACAGTTCTTCCCCTTATCCCTCTCCCTCCTCCCCCCTTTCTACCCCACTCCCCTTTAAAAGACAAAGCCAGTGAATCTCAAGGTAGGTCTAGGCCTTGGGGTTATTATTTATACAATATATGTTTACCGTGTATTCTGGTTGCACCCTGACCCATCAGGCATTCACATTCATACACTCTCCCATTGGTTTCCCCACAGCACAGACAAAATCCGGGCACCCCCCTACCCAAGCTGTACACCCACGTTACACACCTAAGACATGCCCCATCATTCAGACTCACATCAAGCTCATACTCCCATCACACACACACTCCCATCACACTCAGTCACACACTCCGACTCCCATCACACTCCGTCACACACACTGTCTCCCATCACACACACTCTGACTCCCATCACACTCAGTCACACACACTGTCTCCCATCACACACACACTCTGACTCCCATCACACTCAGTCACACACACTGTCTCCCATCACACACACTCTTACTCCCATCACACTCAGTCACCCACACTGTCTCCCTTCACACACACTCTGACTCCCATCACACTCAGTCACACACACTGTCTCCCATCACACACACACTCTGACTCCCATCACACTCAGTCACACACACCGTCTCCCATCACACACACACTGTCTCCCATCACACTCAGCCACACACACTGTCTCCCATCACACACACACTGTCTCCCATCACACTCAGCCACACACACACTGTCTCCCATCACACACACTCTGACTCCCATCACACTCAGCCACACACACTGTCTCCCATCACACACACTCTGACTCCCATCACACTCAGCCACACACACTGTCTCCCATCACACACACTCTGACTCCCATCACACTCAGCCACACACACTGTCTCCCATCACACACACTCTGACTTCCATCACACTCAGTCTCACACACACACACACACACACTCTCCCATCAGCACTTACCTTTCCCTGGCAGGCAGGCAGCATGGTCCCTCCATGCTGCCTGTTCGGCTTCCCGGCGATTGTGCCAACAGGCCACGTGACCGGGCGCGCGTATGACGTCAGCGCGCCCGTCACGTGACTGTCGGCACTTCCGTGTCGGCACACTGCACGGGGAGCCGAACAAGCAGCACGGAGGTTTCTCTGTGCTGCCTGTTCGGCTCCCCGTGCAGCCTGGCAGGCAGAGCGATGGTGAGGGGGGATCTTCCGATCCCCTCTCACCTCTGTCTCTGCCTGCAAGCGCGGTCTATTTTTTTTTTAAAGGGCCGCGTTTTTTTTTTTTTTTACATTTTTTTTTTTTTCACATTTTTTTTCTTTTCAGTGCTGGGGGGCGCTGCCGCCCCCCAAAATTTGCCGCCCTAGGCATCCGCCTAGGATGCCTCGCGGTGAATACAGCACTGCTCAGGACACGATTCTCCGAATTCCACAAAAACAAGGTCTTCAGAGAAAACTCTTGAGTATCTCTATCTCCATTATAAAAGTACTTTTCTGCACTGGCATGTTTCTCAATTTGGACTTCTATCTCTCCCCAGGTCTGGATCTCCGGTTTTCACCAGTATCTAGCTAGGCATATTTTAACCGTTATTATGATGTTAAAAAAAGGGTTTTATTATATCTATTTCTAAATGGGATATCAAAATGAGAAACGTTTGTGGTGATAACTGTAAAGGTGAGCCGAAGATTTCTTGACACATGTCTGACAGTTTATAAGCCCCTTCAATATGAAACATTCCCACCAAATGTGTATCTGAGACCCTTGACTACAGTGACATCTCCAGCACAGGTCAACTGAAGATTTGTGAAACTTAAATAAATGTGTAGGTACCAAGTACCAGCGATATACCAGTTTAATGTACTGTTCCTGTAGGTTTGCGCAGTGAGTAGCCATCCAAGTGGTCTGCCATGCCATGTGCCACTTCTGTAGTGGGACGTTCAAAGTCAGTTCTGACTCCCATCTGCTCACTGCCCCAGCCTTACTCTGCAGCAGTAGTTCATCCAGAACAGTTAGCAGTTTTGGAATCATTCTCTCTGGGGAAGCCAAAGCCAAACTAACAAAATCTCCCCAAGCATTGACAGGTAAAACCACAGTGCCAGCGAGAAAATGATTTATCCTCCAGTATGTAAATAATTCTGCATTTGGCAAACTGTATTTAACCTGTATATCAGGAAAGGATAACAAACTATCATTCCTAAACAAGTTGGCAATACAGTGAATCCTGCTGCTGCTCCTGCGGGTTAAACCGATATCCTGAACCAGTATCGAAATTATATTGATTGGGGTCACCCGAGTCAGCATTGTTGATGATCACAATAATCTGCGTAAACTATATACATTTTTGATAAGCGTTCTAACAATTCCATTCTTAAGGTTTCCTTTTCCGACAAAATCTGGACTAACCCATTGAAACAGAAATGGGTCAACATTTCCAGATCCCACCCTCTCAATAATCATCCAACCCAGATCATCCCACTCCTTCACCCTCAAGGCCATTAAGCTAGCTAGCTGACAGGAATTTTGTAGCCTGACCAAATCTGGGAATCCCAGGCCTCCTCTACAGAGGTTTCTCTTCATCTCTGATCTGGCTATCCTAGGCTTTCTGGAATTCCACACGAACTTCAAGAACTCACTTTCCAATTGTCTTAGCATGTCCAAGGGGAACCCATGAGGGATGGCTCTTAACAGATTTAACACTTTCAGGGCTATACATGATTTTATAATACTCAATCTAGCCAAGAAAGCTCTAGATTCTTCCAAGTGTGTAATATAGACTTAACTTCACGTAATAGTTGGGAGTTATTAGCTAAAATAAGATTCTCCAGTATCCATTTGATTCTAATTTCCAAATAATAAATTTGCCTTGTGGTATGTATGTCTTGGCCAAGGCCATCCAGAATTGCCATCTTCTGGGGGTTCAAAAAGAGTGTGATGACCTGGGTTTTGGATAAGTTTAATTTATAATTCGATAGAGCAGAGAATCTGGCTACAAAGTCTAGCATTGCTGGAACTGATCGATGTGGGGAGGACAGTGTTAAAAATACATAATCTGCTAGGAGAGATAAAGCCTTTCCCCACCCTGCAATTAAGCTCAGAGCACTCTGATTGTTTGGATTGAAATCCAACCAATCAGAGTTCTCTGAGCTTAATTGCAGGGCGGGGAAAGTCTTTCTAAGCCTTACCCCGCGCTGCAGAGCTCAGTCTGCACGGGGCCCTCCATGGGCAAAGTTGGATTATTTTTTTTCCACCAGTGGAATTTTTTTTTTTTCTTTTTTTTTTTTTAACAGTTTCGGCGCGTATTATGGTTTTTTATTTGGCCTTTTTTGAGGCTGAAGAAAGAAAAAAGAAGACATCAAATGGTAAGTATAAAATTGTTTTTTTTACAGGTTAGCTCATTGCCCACCTCCCTCACTATTATTAGAGTGAGGGGGGTTAGGTGGGAATTTTTTTTATTGGGGGGGTAAGTGACTAGGGGATGGTCACCCCTAGTCACTTTTTTTGTGGTCCCCACCCGCCGCTCATGGGTGGGGACCGGGGGGGGGACACTCGGTCCCCCCCTCATCATTAATATTAGTGTCCCCACCCACCACTCATGGGTGGGGACTGGGGGGGGGGACGACACTAGGTCCCCCCCTCATTATTATTATTAGGGTCCCCACCCGCTGGAAATGGGTGGGGACCGGGGGGGGACACTAGGTCCCCACCTCATTATTAGGGTCCCCACCCGCGGGCAATGGTTGGGGACCAGGGGGGTGGATTATTTTACTAGTGACTGGGCAGCAATAGCTGTCCAGTCACTAATCATTTTAAATTTAAGGCGATATTAATCGCCGAACCCCGAACTCCAACCCAGACATACAGTGGAATGTCCGTGTTCGGGTCTGGGGTCCAAAAATCGTAATGTTCGGTACGAACATGAACTTTGCGGTTCGGGTTCGCTCAACACTAATAATGTACTTAATCAGCAATAATCAATTGACCCAATACCAAACTGAAAAAAATAAGACAAAATGAGCTCAGCCCACTTTATGCAAGGCAAATAAAAAATAATATTTTAACCCTTTATGTGAGGAGTCTGTCCACTACACATTATATGTTGCAGACCCAGTCGTCCTTTAATATCAGTGTTCCAGGTGTTCTGGTCTTTCTGCAGTGGAATTTCAGGGATTAAGCAAATATTTGTCCTCCAAAAGTCTTTCATTCCAAAAGTCCTTTCAAGGAGGACACAAAGACAGTTGTCAGCTGCCAACAGTTGTGCCTAATTTCTGTCCTGTATCCAGACAGATACCTCCAAATCCTGTAAAACAAAACCTTTTATACCTGTAACAAGGTAAAACACAGAACAGCGGAGTCTGGTTAATGCTGGAATTAACCATCTCACTGTGAGGAAGGTTAATTTTATGCAGTAATTGTAAAACAGTTCACATTCCTCTGCAGCCACTTCGGATATACAGTAGGTTAAAATGACATTCCCCCCCTACTGTGCTTGTGCAAACTTGAAAAATGGAGTGTCTTTGGAACTAAGTTGTACTGATGCCAGACTCTTCAGATGGCTTCTCTTGAAGGAGAAATCAGTGACATTGGTGGTGGTGAAGAAAAACCCTTGTCGCTTATAAATTGTACCTTGTCCATTACACTGATGGAAGCATTGGAGTAATCTGGCACAAATCCGAACATATTTGTGGAATCAATATTGATCTGACAATTTAGTAGATAGGGAAAAAAGTGCTTAAAGTGTTCTTTATTGACAGAACTAATAAAACAATTACTTTTGTTCTTTCAAGTTTGAAACTTTTTTGGCACAAAGGTGAACTAAAGAAAACTATACTTGTCTGAATAGAAATCATCATTTACCAAGTTTTAGAAATATGACTTAAAGCTTTTGCCCATAGCAAAATTTTCAATTAAGTATAATACTTTTTTTTTAAAGCTGTATTTATTGCTGCTGTGTTTCAATTTCTGAAAAGGGAATTGTACGAACCCCCTGGCCCCTACCTCACATGGCCAGAGGTCTTCCGTCAACTACCACTATGAGAAGAGGGCTGAAGCTCCGCAAGTCAAGGGGGAAGCCGCAGCTGTGTCTCGGGGCAGTCATGTCTAGTGGGGGGGGGGAGGACGTTTGTAGGCCATGTATAGTGTGTGGGAAGCCATTTAGAGGTAGAGAGTCATGTGCAATAGAAGCACACCCTCTAGCGTCCAATCAGAATGGGGGCTTGTCCAGAAGAGGGGAGGAGTGATGGCCTGTAACCACAGACTAAGCTCCAATGTTCCAGAAACCTGTGTTTCTTCAAACTTCAGTTTCCAAACTCGTGTTTGATCACTTTCCACCTTGCCTTTAATTTTTGGACCATCCCAGACCAGACCACATAGTGTGCCTGGCAAGAGATAGCACCACCTGCTCCAATGTGCCTACACCAAACAAACCTCAGAGCAATCTAATAAGTTACCTTACCATTTAAAATATATTTCACTGGTTTTGGAATATGCTTCAAAAGGAAAAGTACTTACAGGTTTTATTTTTTTTTTAAATGTCACTTCAATATTGCTTTTATTGTGAATCTAGTGAATTAAAAAAGAATTTATACATTGTTTTTGCAGAATTTCATGCAAATGCATATATTTGGATCAAAAAAGTGATAATTCTATTTTTAATGTCTCTAGATAAAACACCACCTTCCATAGTTATTTTGCAATTAGGCCACAGATGAGGTCATAAACAGCAGACACCACAGATGTATGAAACAGTATAATCAATGTTTAAGTGAGTACCTTTAATCTCCCATCAGCAAGTGTGGAAAATATGTATATGTATATGTATATGTATATGGTATGAAAAGTTTTATTGAATTGAAAATTGGACAGACACTTGTCCACAGAGCTCAAGTAAAAAGGTTCTTGTCAGTCAGATTAAGTCACACAAAAAAAGGTTAATGTATTATTGGTTTTAGAAATATTGGCCTTACATCTCTTTTGTTACATTACAATAATTTTAGCAGTAAATAAATACACAAAAAGTATTTAATTAAATTATAGTAAACTTAGAATACAATAGGAATCCTGCTACATTGTCACTAAACGGTCAACCCAATATCTTATGATTTTTGGGTTAATTCCTAGTTTTCTTAGTGAGGAAAATTCATCCGGTTTGTCCCTACAAAATATATGGCTAAATTGGCGAGATGAAATGTTCATAAGACCTATACATCCCTGATGGAATTGCGTTATGATCCACAAATTTTGACCAAATCCCCAGCTCTATTTGCAGAAAGGCAGTCCCAATCTTGCAAGGATACACCACTTTGCTTTACTGTTCTCTCCAGACACTCATTCTTGGACCACGCTCCAGCCCTTCGGCACACCGGGTCCTGTATTTTCATGCATACTTAAGTTGCTTGGTCTTGTTTCCATGTAGGAGGCGTGGCTTTTTGGCTGCAAGTCTTCCACGAATACCACTTCTGACCACACTTTTATATGGGTATACCAGAGCCCACACTTTGTACTGCCAATTTTGAGCTGATGGCACTGCTGAACATTTTCTGATTGCTCATGAAGTTATCATGATGCATCTTTCATCTGCTGCACTAAGTTTCCTTGGCCAATCACCGTGTCTAGGTCCTAAAATGTTGCCATTTTCTCTCAAAAGAGAATGGATGGCACATCTGCAACCTGTCTTCCTTGACATGTCTGCCTGCGAGAGAACTTGCTCATGCATTATGACTACCCTGTGTCTATGCTGTGCTAGGTTTTGCATTGTGTATTACATCTGACGTTAAATCTTCTTTAGTAACCTATCCTTGTTAGTGAAGTTTGGCTGTTCCTCACCCAGTTTTATTCCTCCTACACAGATGTTTCTCTTTCAGTTAATGATTGTGTTTCAATCTATTTAATTGATAATCATTAGCACCTGTTTGGTATAATTGTTACTCATACACCAGACTATACGCCTGCCTATAATAACAATTTTTACCTATAAATAGTAAGAAGATTTGATAATTTTCAAATAATGCAGATTTTTTTTACACAATGGCATTTATTCTGCAGAAATTAAAACGTAATGCAGTTGTCTGTTAAGGTACATAATAAATTTAAAAAAACTTAAAGGGATATTTTAAAATTTTAAGTAAATAAAAATTATGTTGCCACGTTTACAGAAACAAAACAAAAACAATAATTTATTAGCTCTAACTTGCAAAATTAAAATACTACTATTATAAAGTTGACAACAACTGTAATGTTTTAAATGGCAATTATATATTCGCATCATTGTAAACTGCTGCAGCGATTACAAAAATACCCAATAATAGAAAAGGAATATAAAAATTAAAAAAAACTTTTTATAATAACCAATCTAAAAATGAAATAATTAAAATAATATGTTTTGACTTACTTTGTTTTTTTAGCCCAACAGGTCTAGAGAATCATTTAAACCAAACTCATAGATACTTCTTGGATTATTGCAGTTCATTTAGTTGCTACCCATGAAAATATCATGGTAGAGATCAATGAAAATGTGACTCCACTTTGATTTGTATCTTCTTTTTTTTAATCTGAAATTCAGAAGATCAAAATTTTTTTGCTTATACTAAGTTCAAACACTTTCTTCTTATATTACTATGTTTGAAATTCAAATATTACCCTATTGTACATTACAAGGAAGTGTGATCAGAAATATATTTTTTATTATATAATTAATGTAGATGTTAGAACGTAATTTACCGAGAGTGCTTTCCTAACCTTATAAATATGCACGCTCTCGGTCACTTGCTTAATTTGTCATGTTATTTATGTTTTGGTTACTTTTTAGACCTTACATTTTTTTCCCCACCTATATTCACTAAAAGGTGAGTTGATGTGAGATGAACATTTAAACCAATATAAATTATACGGTGACAAAGCTGGTGAGTTTGTTTAGTGGAGGAAACTTACCAGATTTGGCCCTGCACAATGAATAGTTAATTGGGTGAGATCAAATATTCATCTCACTTAAACTCACTTCCCCTCACCTGCAACCCTCCTTTTAGTGTGTCCATAAAAATGCTGTTTTTTCAGCAGCAATCATGCCTTTCTCCCCAAGCACTCCTTGTGTTACATGACAGCACACACATCTTATTGACAGTGCATGCCAAGCACTTGAAGCTGCCCCTTGAGTGCCTTGCAAAATTATTTTCAGTGTAGAACTACAGGAGAAATATAAGTTTTTAAAAATACTAAAATACATGTATTTCACATGTAATAAATATATGTAAGACACACAGAAAGTAGGTTAGGTGGCACTGCCCCTTTAAGAATCAGTGAAATGTGTCTTCCAATAGACATAATTTGTATACCTTACAACTGCTATGCCCAGCGATGCCAGGGGGCAGAGATTGGAAGGCCGAGTGGCAGTGCTACTGCTCATTCGCTCACAACTCTTCACATGTGCAGTATGTGTTCTTTGGTGTCCCAGACAACTAAGAATGAAATTGGGACAGCTGGAATCCCACTGAGTACAACCCAAGTAGAACTAGGCAACAGTTGTGCAAAGCGGGGCAGTTGGAAGGCATGTTTTCAAGAGATATTAAAAGGTTAAGACACAGAAAACTCAGGTACACCACTAAGGTATAACTGATCTGACCAGTATATCTGTCCTACATATATGCAGGCCGTATCTCCAGATATATTCTAGATCCCCAGCTAAAAAGATTAAATGTTGGAGTAGTAGAGACCAATGCTAAATGAAAACTTCAGCACCTGTTCTCCACCAATTTTATAATGAACAGACATGGCCACAGTGGCGTCCCGAGGGGGGGGCGGGGGGGGCGGCCCGCCCCGGGTGCCACTGACTAGGGGGGTGCCACCGGTGCTGCCGGCACCCCCCGCGCTGCTTACCTTTTTTTTTTTTTTTTTTCAGGCGGCCGAATCCTCTGGATGCGGCCGCCGGGTGAAAAAAAAAAAAAAAAAAAAAATCACAGCGACCGGATGTGACAATACGTCACATCCGGCGACTGTGTTTCCCTCCTCCGTGCAGGAGGGAGAAGAGAAGACTGCACGGAGGAGTCGTCCGTCCGGGAGAAGCAGCGATTTGGTAAGTGATGGGGGGGGGGGGGGTGGATTGGCACTATATTACTGGGTTCTGGCTGGCACTATATTACTGGACTCTGACTGACACAATATTACTGGGCTCTGGCTGGCACTATATTACTGGGCTCTGACTGGCACTATATTACTGGGTTCTGGCTGGCACTATATTACTGGGCTCTGACTGGCACTATATTACTGGGTTCTGGCTGGCACTATATTACTGGGTTCTGGCTGGCACTATGTTACTGGGTTCTGACTGGCACAATATTACTGGGCTCTGGCTGGCACTATATTACTGGGCTCTGGCTGGCACTATATTACTGGACTCTGACTGACACAATATTACTGGGTTCTGGCTGGCACTATATTACTGGGTTCTGGCTGGCACTATGTTACTGGGTTCTGACTGGCACAATATTACTGGGCTCTGGCTGGCACTATATTACTGGGTTCTGACTGGCACAATATTACTGGGCTCTGGCTGGCGCTATATTACTGGGTTCTGGCTGGCACTATATTACTGGGCTCTGACTGGCACTATATTACTGGGTTCTGGCTGGCGCTATATTACTGGGTTCTGGCTGGCACTATATTACTGGGCTCTGGCTGGCACTATATTACTGGGCTCTGACTGGCACTATATTACTGGGTTCTGGCTGGCACTATATTACTGGGCTCTGGCTGGCACTATATTACTGGGTTCTGGCTGGCACTATATTACTGGGTTCTGACTGGCACTATATTACTGGGCTCTGGCTGGCACTATATTACTGGGTTCTGGCTGGCACTATATTACTGGGCTCTGGCTGGCACTATATTACTGGGCTCTGACTGGCATAATATTACTGGGCTCTGGCTGGCACTATATTACTGGGTTCTGGCTGGCACTATATTACTGGGTTCTGACTGGCACTATATTACTGGGTTCTGGCTGGCACTATATTACTGGGTTCTGGCTGGCACTATATTACTGGGTTCTGGCTGGCACTATATTACTGGGCTCTGGCTGGCACATTACTGGGTTCTGAGTGGCACTATATAACTGGGCTCTGACTGGCACGCTATTACTGGGCTCTGAGTGGCACACTATTACTGGGCTCTGACTGGCACTATATTACTGGGTTCTGAGTGGCACTATATTACTGGGCTCTGGCTGGCACTATATTACTGGGCTCTGACTGGCACTATATTACTGGGCTCTGGCTGGCACTATATTACTGGGTTCTGGCTGGCACTATATTACTGGACTCTGACTGACACAATATTACTGGGCTCTGGCTGGCACTATATTACTGGGCTCTGACTGGCACTATATTACTGGGTTCTGGCTGGCACTATATTACTGGACTCTGACTGACACAATATTACTGGGTTCTGGCTGGCACTATATTACTGGGTTCTGGCTGGCACTATGTTACTGGGTTCTGACTGGCACAATATTACTGGGCTCTGGCTGGCACTATATTACTGGGTTCTGACTGGCACAATATTACTGGGCTCTGGCTGGCGCTATATTACTGGGTTCTGGCTGGCACTATATTACTGGGCTCTGACTGGCACTATATTACTGGGTTCTGGCTGGCGCTATATTACTGGGTTCTGGCTGGCACTATATTACTGGGCTCTGGCTGGCACTATATTACTGGGCTCTGACTGGCACTATATTACTGGGTTCTGGCTGGCACTATATTACTGGGCTCTGGCTGGCACTATATTACTGGGTTCTGGCTGGCACTATATTACTGGGTTCTGACTGGCACTATATTACTGGGCTCTGGCTGGCACTATATTACTGGGTTCTGGCTGCCACTATATTACTGGGCTCTGGCTGGCACTATATTACTGGGCTCTGACTGGCATAATATTACTGGGCTCTGGCTGGCACTATATTACTGGGTTCTGGCTGGCACTATATTACTGGGTTCTGACTGGCACTATATTACTGGGTTCTGGCTGGCACTATATTACTGGGTTCTGGCTGGCACTATATTACTGGGTTCTGGCTGGCACTATATTACTGGGCTCTGGCTGGCACATTACTGGGTTCTGAGTGGCACTATATAACTGGGCTCTGACTGGCACGCTATTACTGGGCTCTGAGTGGCACACTATTACTGGGCTCTGACTGGCACTATATTACTGGGTTCTGAGTGGCACTATATTACTGGGCTCTGGCTGGCACTATATTACTGGGCTCTGACTGGCACTATATTACTGGGCTCTGGCTGGCACTATATTACTGGGCTCTGACTGTTACAATATTCCTGGTATCTGACTGGCACACTATTACTGGGCTCTTACTGGCACACTATTACTGGGCACTGACTGGCACAATATTCCTGGGCACTGACTGGCACAAAATTACTTGGCATCTGACTGGCATAATATTCATGGGCACTGACTGGCACAATATTACTGGGCATTTGACTGGCACACTATTCCTGGGCTCTGAGTGGCACACTATTACTGGGCACTGACTGACACAATATTCCTGGGCACTGACTGGCACTCTATTACTGGGCTCTGACTGTTACAATATTCCTGGTATCTGACTGGCACACTATTACTGGGCTCTGACTGGCACACTATTACTGGGCACTGACTGGCACAATATTCCTGGGCATCTGACTGGCATAATATTCCTGGGCACTGACTGGCACAATATTCCTGGGCATCTGACTGGCATAATATTCCTGGGCACTGACTGGCACAAAATTACTTGGCATCTGACTGGCATAATATTCCTGGGCACTGATTGGCACAATCTTACTGGGCATCTGACTGGCACAATATTCCTGGGCTCTGAGTGGCACACTATTACTGGGCACTGACTGGCACACTATTACTGTGCACTGACTGGCACTATATTACTGGGCTCTGACTAGCACAAACAATAATACTGGCTCTGACTGGCACAATATTCCTGGTATCTGACTGGCACAATATTACTGGGTTCTGAGTGGCACTATATAACTGGGCTCTGACTGGCACGCTATTACTGGGCTCTGAGTGGCACACTATTACTGGGCTCTGACTGGCACTATATTACTGGGTTCTGAGTGGCACTATATTACTGGGCTCTGAGTGGCACACTACTACTGGGCTCTGACTGGCACACTTACTGGGCTCTGAGTGGCACACTATTACTGGGCTCTGACTGGCACAATATTACTGGTATCTGACTGGCACACTATTCCTGGTAACTATAATTGTACAATTTTCAAACATTGAAAAAATTGTGGGTGTTTTCTTGCATTTTTATTGTGTGTGGGGGGGGGGGGGGGGGTGCAACACTCGGGGTCCGCCCCGGGTGCCAAATGCTCTAGGTACGCCCCTGCATGGCCATTTGTGAATAGAGCAGTTATCTGTTTGCACAGGATTTTAAAGTGTACCTTAATTGATCCTGACACGGTACATGGTTTCTAGGGCTTTAAAGCTGTGATGAAAGATCATGTGTATGCTGCTCTAAGTCAGGATAGAGCAGTGAAAGCATGTACTAGTGTAATATCGCCTAGTACAAAAGAACCTACAATACAAACTAAAAACATCAAGTTTGTTCTACCTGACAAGATAATTTGGAACTGCAGACATATGTGAACTATATACCCAATGCTTTCCAGTAGCCTCAAAGACAGAGACTACTCATGGAATATGTATAACCTAAACATCTGTAATGCCAAGGTAAGCACTCACTAGTTTATACAATATGTATAACATGTTGCCAGAATTGCAAGTAAATGTATAAATTAAAATGCATCTGTGTTTGTGACATCTCTTTGTGACTATTACTCTATTTGCATGGATGTAAGATAACCCTGATTATAAGATGACCCCCCCCCCCCAAACTTTTGATATTAATTTAGAAAAAAAAACTCTGAATATAAGACTACCCTATAGGGAAAGAAAGGTTGTACTTGTAAATATTAATTCACATGTAAACTAGTTTTTCAGATTTAATAAAAAAAAAACTTATTTCCTTTTATTGGCTCCTCTGCCCGGCCCCAGACTTTCCCATGAATCCACCCACTTGCCCTTTGACTCCTCCCCCCCAGACTTAGCCTTCTGTCCCCGCAGATTCCCTAGTGTCTAGTTGAGGCAGCTGGGGAATGTCTGCGTGAGGAGGGCATTTGATGATGAGCATTTGCGCTGAAAAAACCTTGTCTTATATTCAAGCAAATTCACAGCAGACACGACAGACCTATTTAAAACATATTTTTCTCTATGTTTATATATTTGTTTTTTTGCAGATGCACAGTGAAGTGTGTGCTGATTTATCTTCTTGCTGCAACTACACATTATGTTGGCAGAATTTCATACAAACACAATATATAGGTACATTTTGAAAAACATTTTTTTCTTTACCTTCACAGTATGAAAAGCTTTAGATGATGAAGTCCATTTAATTATACTACAAATAAATGCCGTTATTTTGTTATTTGGCCAAAGTTAAATTAAACATATTCATTGTTCACGTACTACATCTGATGTTCCTGCAAAATCTTCTGGTAAAAAAGTAATTTGTTAAAATAAGTGTATTCTCTGATTGTTCTTGTAATGGCAGTGTTCAGACCATATCAATACTGCTGCTATCTACCAGTCTGGTGAATGTAATTTTATTTCTCACATATTTTTCTGTTAGTTTTTTTCAGAAAAACCACAAAGCAATTTTAAAGCCTTAACTTCTTCTATGTATGCATGTATGTTAGAGCCACAGATTTTGTTTCTGCATATTGGGACCCTGAAATGTACTGATATTTCCCACTTTACTTGCTCTTACTTGGTAAGGATTAAGATCTACTTAATCCTTACCAGAAATCTCACATTTGTCAATCTTCACCCATTATATTCAAATTGCATTCCACATACTTTTTTCCCCCAGAACAAATAATAACTAGATAAACAGTTGCTGTTCAATAGGCCTTTACAATTCCATATGCCTACATCATAAAACAAAATGCACAGATTTTTTTTCTCTGTGCTGCTGGCCTTGCTGAGCAGAGTCTTTTTTTACGTGGGCCTATCGGTTGTAAAAGTATTTCAAAAATGTCAGCGCTGTAGCAGTTTTATTTCCAAGAAAAAATATAATGAGTCCATTCCCAAACAATCACTACACTATTATGAGTTTTTTCTGAAATTAGATAAAAATTGTAAACAAGCATATTTTGAGTGAGCAGATATTGACAATGACAAAATGTAAAAGCACAAGAATCTATTGATAATAAACCGATTTATAACCATTGATTGATGGACCTTTACTCATATCTCTAGTGAGTGCAAAGTATTACCACAGCACTGGTGTTAGTGTACTGTAGTACAGACACCAATATCACATTTTATGTCTCCCTGTATGTATTTGGACCTGCTCTATCTTGCCCCTTGTGCTCATACTGCTACTCACAAGTCTGTATATTCAGTCTCTCTGTTTAGTGGTGTTCTGCAAGTAGCCTGCCTGTCTACCAGACCTGTCCTACAGAATCCTGATATCCATAACCTTTAACAGCAGGCTACGTATCTCAGAATCTATCTTTTTATTTAGTAAGTGTCATACTATAGATTTTTTTTTGCTTCGGTTTAAATGGCAACAATAATAAATAAAAGACATAAAACCAGTCTATGGATTAAGTATTCTTTTAATGTTTGCTTATTGTTATATCTGTTCTGAGATCATATATTTTCATTCATTTTTTTACATTTATGTTATTAGGAGGAAAAAAAGGACATTTTTGTTCCAGCTATTAGTTACACAAACCATTTTATCTTTTTTTGCATTTATTGAATCAAATTGATTGTTAAAAAGAGAAGTGAAATTCTTTATCCCTGAATGCATGAGTCACATATTGTTTGATTATATATATATATATATATATATATTATACATGTTTCTGTTACTACATTTATATTGCTTCAAATACCCAGATGCCTTGTTATCACCAGCCAATAGAGAGAAGGAAATGAACTCAACAAGCTGGGAAACAGTACACCTTGTCTGATAAGAGATCAAAACTTATCTGAGCTAGAATAGTGTGTGATCTCAAAATCATGAACGCTTTAAGATGAGGAAGGTGGGGTTCCTCTCGATTGTATAGACATCAAGCCAAATAAAATTAATTTTAATCATATATCAGATAATAACCACCCTAAAGTGAACCAATGGAAAGAAAATGTTCACTTTTAGATGGATACACACATTTAAATTATTTGTTTACGATCAAATTTGCCTAAATAACTACTTAAAGGGACACTCCCACCAAAAAAATTAAAAGGTTTTATTTTTTTTATTTTGGATTTGTTGATTTCAGATATGTATTTTTTTAATATGTGACTGTTTTTAATAAAATATGTAACTAAATAAGTTTGAAATATATATTGTGAAATATAGTGTTCTTGGGTGCCACCCCCTAGTGACTTTACAGCAAGTTCTACCTTTTGGGGTTGGGGACACAGAATGCAGTCTATAAGTCAGAATTCTGATCATAGACTTGCATTGAATGGGAGGTTAATGTAACTATTACATCACAAGGGGGCATAGTTATGATCCTGTTTGATCAGGTTAAATCTCTTCCACGTGTGTTGGAAGGTAGATAAAAATAGTTGTACACAGCCACCTAGTCCTGCCCACTATGATACACAGCAAGACTGCAGTAAGAGAGCAGGGGAATATTTTATGACATCATCAGGCAAGCTTTGTCATCAGTTTTAAAGTGAGACTGGCTGGAAGATTTGGGATGTTGTTGCTTCATGGGAAATATTCACAAGATGCAGCCAGGAGAAAAACACCCAATTTTATTTTTCCTTTTATATTCAATTAATTCAATCATATAAATAAAAAAAAGTGTCATATGATTTATATATGTGTGTTTTAAATGCGCAGGTAATCTAGTTACATCATATGTAAATGGTTGTGTCCCTTTAAGATGAAATCTTCTGTCTCCACCAAGATGACAGCCAAAACAGAGGCATACATCTACCCACACCAAATTGTGACATCAGCATCATAAAATTCTTAGAACAGAGTTTGTAGACACATGGATTTCACAGTTTTATAGTTTTCCTTTTAGATTTTCTTTTTTAGTTTTATGGAATGTTCAAAAAGAGAAAACTTGGCATGTGTACATTTCACTAGAGGATAATGAGAGAATGACTTGTTTCAACTTTTTAGTTCTTAGTTTAGTTAATCCTTGTCGATTGCATGTTACAGATAAACACAGAACACTAAATAAATCTTTATTTTTACAGTGGATCAGATTCTGTTTTTGTCTCACAAACATAAGATTAAAAAAACATGTTTTTGTAATATATCAATAGCTATTACACTATTTACATAAATAGTTATGAGTTTGGGGAAAAAATTACTTCTAACGGAGCATTTGCTTTAGCCAAGGATACCATTCAAGGATAAAATAAATGTGTATGAATACGTATGATGATCCAACAGAAGTCGATGTACCCAGTAAGTTGAGCATAATAGATATTGATTGGATCATTATATGTCTAATACAGTGCTCTGCATAAAATAATAACAAAAAAAAAGATTTTTAACATTATGTTCTCAAATTATAAAAGTTAACATGGAGAATAATAAGGCTATCCTGCTTTTTTCATATATTTGCATTTACTGCCATCTATAGTTTTCATTGAATTGTCAGAAATGGACCTTCACTGGGTCATACAAGATGCTGGTGTTTCCCCAAGAGAGAGCCTGCTATATTTGAAACTTAAGTATTGCAAAAACACAAAAACTATTTTCAAAGTGTCAGCTTTCATATGTATTTATTATTCAAGTTTTTCAGACTGGAGTGATTCTTACAGAGATAGAGGGGGAGAGAGAGGAAGAGATACCATGTACCATGAAATATTCACAGCATCATTTACAAACAAGCAGCTTTTGAAAAGTAGTTTGTTTAACAACAGCATAATGTAGAGATGAAATATCCCAATTATTAACTGAGAGGGCAATGAAAATTGCAGGATAGTACAACCCCTTCTTTTGTCCTTTAATCTTTATTAACATACCTCAGTGGATTTATTGATTCCAAGGTTTGTTTTCCTAACAAAGAGACTGAACAAATAAGAGGCATAAAGGTTTTCTCAGGTAGCTCTGACTTTCCTAAAATACGGGCTACTCAGAGACCACTGGAGTGATCTCGAACCAACATGAAACTCCTTTTGGAGGCTGAAGAATTAAATATGACCAAAATAACCAGTCCTTCTGAAAAAATGTTAAAAAACTGTAAAATTAAAAACTTTACAAAGTTATTAATTACATAAAAAAATTAACAAAATATTGTTTAATTAAAATTTCAAAAATATTAGTGTAAATATACTATTATAACATTGATATAATATGTTAGCATATGCTTATTTTTGTCAACTATGTTCACTCCAATTCTCCAGATTTTAGCTCAAGGATTGAAGAGAAAAGTATATAATAAACCGCCCAATTTTGGTTCAACTGGGGGAATTTGGTCCATAGGAATGTGGCCAAAAGCCAGTCTTAAATTGGCAGATACGGACTATTTTGTGCCAAAATCGGCCATATCAGGTAGCCGCAATGGGGATTTTGGGAAAGATTGGGGGTATTGAGTAGACTCTATAGCATAGTACAGCAAACATCAACAACTTTATTTTAAATATCACAATGGGGTATTAACTAAACTGAACGTCGATTCCAAACCACTTATTCTCTACTGCCTGGTGGTCTTACTTTTGGAGTTGAACGTAAGGATATTTCTGGGCAAAGGATTGTGGATGTGGTAATGCTTTGTGGAATCATGGAACATTGGTTTTGTGAGTATTCTGACATGGATTATCTTATCCAATAGACCAAGTGGGAAGTTTGTTGCCCTTTGGAAGCAAAATGGCCAAAAACTGTTGGAAGTAAGAGAATAAAATAAATGGTCCATGAGACATACGCAACAGATATATGTATTAACCGGGACACCTTCATCTACTACTACGCCAGACATAAAACTAGGTGAGATGAAGAGAAGTAGCTTGCAGTTTGATGCACATTGCATATATAACTAAATCATGTAATCCACTAAGAAGAAAATGAAAAAGTACTTAATGTGTATATGTTAAAGTGTACTGTCCTCTTTCAAAATCAGTAACAGATCTTGGCCAAGAGCAGGGATACACAATCATTATATTAAACTGAATACACTGAACAGACATCCTGGTAGATGAACCTATTCACATTTTTATAAAAAGGTACTGTGACATGTTAATGGAGGTTATGCAAAATTGATTAGCCTTTCCTAACCTGAAAATGAGAGGATGCATGCCGACGACCTCTAGATGATGTCCTCTGCAAGTTTGTTGGCAGTAGCAGAGTGATTGAAAGAATCCTAAGTAGATATATTGTTGCCAAATCATGTTTTGCAGAAACCATCTAAACCACCATCTATTTAAATCATCTAAGCAGGTTTGTCAAGCGTAGCCTATCATTTATTTTATAAGCAAAAATAAATTGTATGTTTTAAAAAGTGGCAAGGATAAGCTGGAATACTTAATTTAGGTTGCATTTTGTGTTGAATTACATATTAATAATTTTTTTTTTAAAGATTTAGAGGTTTCTGGTTATAGTGGAGATCTTAAATTGAAAGAGCCAGACACACTCATATCCAACACAACAGAACCATGGCTTAGTTAGAACCTTTCTGAACATAAAATGGATGTCTATAATTTATATATGAGTCCAAAAAAAAGAAAATAGCACGCACTCACGGGAATTGTTGATAAAGGGTTGCTTTAGTCGATATATTGTAATCAAATATATGGTATGTTCCACATATAGTCGACGTTTCGGTCCGAACCACGGACCTTTATCAAGACCAAATTAACACTGAGGACAAGCATGTAATATATACAAAACCAAAAGCGGGAAAAAAAATAAAAAAATGAAGCCAAGGATGGAGAGAAAAGACATATATATGTTGTAGTGTAATAGCTACAATAAAGGAAATTATCTTTGTTGTGATTAGAACATACATTTATAAAATGCATAAAGTAGTCTTTGTAAACCAATTTTAAAGACACACCATGATGACGCAGGGTTAGAATTATGGTCAACATTTTTCATTTGTTTCATTGTGATGGGCAATTATTTATATAACTCAGTTGTAATACATTTAATAGTTCTGTAGTGTTATTTTATAATCATTTCTTTTTTCATGTGGTTCTGCCAGACAAGACTTTGGCTTATAAAACAGTTTGGGTCTGCCTAGAATAGCTGATTAAGACCCAACTGTCTAAAAAAATAAAAATAAACTCACAAGTCTGCTTGCTCCCTGAGCACCAAGCATCCCAGGACACTTTCAGTATCTCTCCACTGTGCCGTTTTTTTTTTCTTAAGAAAATTTAGAGAGACAGAGATAGCAGGCATGCTCTATTACACATATGCATAACAATAAATAACTGCGTACCTATGCATTTGATTCACTATTGAATTCACATGCTACAATCCTCAAATTACTTTGCCTAAAAATGAAAGACATGCCTGAAATGTAAATAAAATTTGTTATAATAATAATTATTTATGCGTTTTGTGTTATCATAACCAAGACACAAATTACAACAATATAATCTTCCCCTAGGCTTCCACTAGTTCCACTCGGAGTCAACACAAACTACGATAGATAAACAACACAAATTCTCTCAGCTAATCATCAAGTTATTTTTGGAAGATAGTCTCTTACCAAATGTCAATTTCAGAACACAAAAAACATCAACATTTACAAAGTTATTACTTATGAAATAAAAAAAAATTACAAAACAAAAAATGGTTAGTGGATTAGTGAATTCATGTATTTCTTTTTATAAAGCATTCAAAGTAAAGTTACAAAGTATTGCAAGTGCCAGACATTGCACATGCTTCTCTGGCCTTTTAAAAAGTCGATTTAAATGGCAAAATAAGTGTGTTTCTTTACTTACAATATAAATGCGCCAAACTACAAACAAACAACAGATCACACATCATAAAAAATAAAGCAGCAGTTTCAAAGAAAAGAAAAATGTTATATTGTATTTCTTATAACAAACCTCGAACAATGCTCTGCATACATTCACGTCCTAACTGGGACGCTATTGATGTTTGTGTCACTCTGCTTAAAGATAGTAGATTACAAGCTCAAAGGGCTTCCTTTCTGTAAATTGCATGACACAATTGCTTACTTGTATCTTTGTAAGGAAGTAAAGTCAAAGCTTTCACAAAAGGCGTTATTTATTAAAACCTCACAATCCCTTTTAAATAGAAACATTTGAGATTCTTTCCTTGGGAAGTAGAGTGGGTCTTTATGTTGCAGTGGACAAAAACCTCAAGGATGACATGTCTTACCATTTAGTACATCAGTCATACTGGAAGCACATATTTTGATTCACTATTTTTGAACTGTACAGCATGACTAAGTCAAACTAGATTACATTAGACAGCTAATAAAATAGGCACACGTTAATATTTATCTTTATCAAAAACATTTAACATTTTTAGTGTCTTCGTGTAATCAGTCCCCCCCCCCCCCCCCAAAAAAAAAAAAGATTAAATCACACAGCACTCCATTAACCCCTTCGTGACACATGGTGCTTGCGTCCCAGACAATGAAAGCACCAAAACACGACTTTTTTTTCAGAGACCCAATCAGGGTATTACTAAATCCTGTGGGTTCCTGCCAAAAAATTGCAAGACCTACCAACATCATTCAGCAAAATGTAGCCATTGCTCGCTTTGAGACTGAAGCCACTCAAAGAGCTGCGATGAGCTGTTAAACAGTGGACGTTCTATCCCGTCCTAGCATCTTTTGGGACCTTTAAATTAGGATGACGTAAAACGTCCTAGCATCACAAAGGGGTTAAGTGGGGTGTTTATTATCACTAAAGTGGGGTGGCAATGGTCCAACTCCGAACGGTCTTTGTCAAATCAGTATCCTGACTCATTGTGTTTAGGGCCAAAATGCATAAGGTATTTTATTATCACCGGTCTATTGCCCCCTCCATCCTGCCATAATACATTATTATTCATTGTAAGCAATGGTCTGTTCAATCCGAATGAAAGACCTTTTATTTCTTCATAAATGTCTACATTTTTCAGCCGCATGGACACAAGCATAACTGCAACCAAAACCACTTTAGAAGCAAAGCACATTCGTGAAACTTTAATATTCATTGCAAATAATAATGGTTTAATCCATATTAAATATTAAAGACATATCTACTTTCAAATAGTAAAGTCTAAATGTACTCACTGTGTGAGCATTCCAACACAGCTTGCATAATCTCTAAGAAATATCTACCAAAGACAAACACCATACAATAGTACAAAAAGCACTATAAAATAGTAGCCTATTTTGCTTTTCATGAATAAAAGGTTTATCTCCAGTATCAGCTATAGTAAAACAGGTGCTTTAACAGAATGTGCAATCCAAAGATTGCAATCCACAATAAAAGGACAGCTTGTCAGTAAAAAAAAAAAAATTCTTTATTTTCAAATTAGGCAAGAACATGCCCCAATGGAACAAAAAAAGTATTGCATATTTCACTCCTACATCTGGCAATTCAGAATTAAGAGACCAATTGTGAAGCAAAAATTTATAAATGTTAAAACCAAATCACTTAAACAATGAGTATTAGATATATACAGAACATCTAATTACAGCACTCACCTATACATTTAAACATGGTACATGATCATGTGTCTTCAACTGTACTCAGTGGTGTATCTTGGTTTTGTGCTGCCCTAGGCAGACAAAATTCGGGCAACCCCCTACCCACACTGCACATGCATGACATGCCCCATAACCCCATTACATGACCCCATCACATGCCTCCATCACCCCCATTACATGCCCCATCACATCCATTATATGCCTCCATTACACCCATTATATGCCTCCATCACCCCATTACATACACATTACATGCCCCATCACATCCATTGCATGCATCTATCACCCCCATTACATGCCATCACCCCCATTACATGCCCCATCACATGCCTCCATCACCCCCATTACATGCCTCCATCACAGCATCTGACGCCAGAGCGCCGGGTCACGTGACCGGTCATCACTTCGTTGTGATAAGGCTGCCCATGCATTTTTTTCTTGGGGTTTTTTTCACTGTTGGGGGGCGCCCCCTGAAATTTGCTGCCCTAGGTAAATACCGCACTGACTGTACTAACAAATCCATTCCAGTGAATGGAAATCGCAAGGTTTGTTTGACATCTAATTGTATGCTGTTGCTTATTGTAAAGCACTGATACTTCTCAATTCTCCCAGAAGTGATCACGATAATGAAGGCCCTTTTCCTTACTATAGTAGCATTATAGTTTAAAAATTCTTATCAATGAATCCAATATTGATTACCAATGGTTTACTTTTTTCACCCAGTATAAATTTGGAACTACTGATAGTTATGTTTTCCCTGAAAAACATTCTGTTAAAATCAATTTAATAATCTAATATCGTTATTACCTAATGAACTTCATTTTATTTATATGTTACTAGAAAAGTAATGATGAATATATGATGCAGAAATATATGTGTATAATTGATGTGAATTATTTAACATTCCTTTTATATTAATTATGATGTTAATAATGATATTGAGAACAATAGGTACCCAGCAAATAGTGTTTAACAAATGTATATTAGCCTGTTAACACATACTGATTGTCAATTTGATGTATAACAATACAGCCAAGTGCTTGCCCAGTTATTTATATTTCAATTTGTGAATTACATGGAACAATCAAGCTATTAATTCCAATCATACAATAGAATAAAATAAGCTCTATGGTTTTAATCATATTAACAAACAGACTTTTACAATTAATAGTTTTTTTTTACTATGGATATTTATTATTATTATTATTATTGTTTTGTTTCTATTTTTAGTTTGTTAAGTATTATTTTTTAGGTTTTGCTTATTCACTTATGTATAATCAGAATTCATATTTATAATTTGATGTAATTATTATTATTACTTTGCTTACATACACATTATATCCAACTCTAATTGACATGAATTCTACGAATAAATCCAAATATCTACTTTATGTATCATTAGAAAGTTATTGTATCAGCAACATTAACATAAATTGAACCCAAACAACGTATATTTATATTGATAATTGAAATGATGCAATACCCTAATAAGGACTGGCATAACTAATAAATCTATATATATATACATACACACACACACACACACATTATATAAATATATCTATATATACATGTTAAATAAAAAAAAAATTAAAAAAAAAAAAAATATATATATATATATATATATATGTCTGAATATATTGATGGCTTCAAAAATAATTTAAATCCCACTCTTGATTAATGCCACTTGTACAACATGTACCTAATTTAAATATCCAGTATTTTCCCCCTTATACTTGTTTACCACCATCCCATATCCCATATCAGCTTTTTTAAATAGCTTGAAATTCAAAAAAAAAAAATTGTTTCCCTTACTATATGCCAGAAGGATTTATTCACAGTGGACACCTTTTCATCTTTGGTAATATCATTGAGGTGTAACCTCATCCTTTCCTTTTGGGATCTTGTTGTACATACAACATATTGAAAACATGTTTTGCATGTAATAAGGTATACTACAAAGATTGTATTGCAATTAAGGTATGTATGTGATTGTATATCACTACAGTGTTAACCCAATTTACTTCTTGATTCTGTTTACATCTGTCCTGAAAATGACTTTTAATGAATTTAGCAGAGCTAAACATAAAGGTATCTTTTAACAACAATATTATATAGATCGGCCGGTTTCTCTTTTGAAATTTATAAATAATTGAGACTACAATCAAAAATAGGGAGTTGGAAGCAATAAACTTTTGTCTTTTAAAATATTTTATTGAATATAAATAAATATAGACAATGTATAAAAACAGCTTAATAATCCATAATAACTGCAGATTAAATAAAGTTAAATGTATATGCAATAAGTAAAATAAAATCACATATCCTCCTGGCTGTTTACAGGTTAATCTCTAATTTTTGTGTTAATGCTGTCTCCTCATTCTGTGTCAACTAACTAATAATTGGTGTTTAAATAGATTTTAGATAGCCTTACTTCTGGTCATTTATGGGCAGGAAAACTACCATATAATACATTAAAACAGGCAACTATGGTTTACTTTGAGGTAAATCTAAGTCAATCAAGAAAATATTAATTTAACCTTGATTTCTTGGCAAACAGACAAGGCCATGACAAAATAATGAGGCTCATGTCCTGGCCTAGCAGGACAAAATCGCGTCTATAGTCTAACATTTTATTTGCGAAGTTGGGCGTAAAGCCAGTTTAATAAGAGAAAGAACACAGTTGAAGCTAAACAAAATTCCACTGTAACTAACAAGGTGGAAGAAGGGGGGAAACGAAACCTGTCATTTCTGCAAGTGCCTATACAGGGCGACAACCAGGTACACAGATGGTACTATTCGCAAAATTTCTAGAATACTTTGAGGAGATGGACTTTGAAAATTGACTTTCATTTTTAAACTAAGTCCAATCCAGCACCTGAGTTTGACTAACCCGAGGAGCTTGGTCACAAAAAATAGCTTTGATCATTCTGCCTCCCATTCTGGCTAAGTGAAACTTGGGTGCCGATTTTAATTTGTCTCAAAATAAAAGTTGACCTCCTCGAGCTATTCTCAAATTCCATTAGACAACACTTTGTTATAGAATGGGCCCAATTTCAAAACAGATGTTCTTTAATGGTGTTAATAATTTGATTGTAATCAGTAAAAAAATATTTTTACATATTTTTCTTTTCTGTCCCATCTGCAACTCTGCTAAGTTTGTTATCAGATACCAATGTTTCATGATTTTTTTTATTTTGGTATTTGGTAGCCTTTTTCAATGGCCCCATGGTATATTTTCTCTCTTTTAATCTACCCTTAGGATCTAACGCATGTCTTTAAAATGTGCTGTCAGATGAGCAATTCCTTCATAGGGACCTGTGTTGCAAGTTGTAAGTTACACTGCAAGGAAGAAAGAGAGGACCTCCTTCCATCTACTGGACCGGCGGCAGACCACCCTACTTTCAAAGGAAAAGGATTTGCTCTGGGAATGATGTTCCCAATCAATCATTCACCTTCTTCATGGGTTCACCATATTTATGCAGAAAAAAGGAGAGAGAGTAATAAAAAATATTTTGGATGTCTAATAATAAAGTTCCATGAATAAGAAGAGATTAAGCTCCTCTTCGTTTCTGGAGCCAACCTACTGCTCACTGGCCCTGAAACTGTTGCAAGATTACCAGTCATAACGTGGAATGCAAAATAGAGATTTTAAATCTGCACACTTTCTGAAGCTGTCAAACTGAACTTTACAAGCAATTCCCACCAGTGTTAATTTTGTTGACTAAACATCTTTGTCGTAGTTTTAGTTTCAGTGACTTAAACGAAACGAAAACTAAAAATATTACTAAAATCCATTACAATTTTTCATCAGCTAACTAAAATGTTAGGACGGAACGAACATTTACCTTTTTGGACTTCTGGTTCCCATGGATCTCTGCCGCTGGATTGGCTGACACACATGGGCTCCCTATGCCTTTCTTCTGACTGCAACAATGCCCTACAAACTGCAGAGGAAGAGGATACTCCTCCATCTGATTTGCCTGGTACTGTCATGTACCAGGCAAACAGTTTGGGAGTTATTCCCATATTTACACTAAAGGAGAATCATTGGGTATGCATTGAAGAGACATTACAAGACGTGCACTTTTATAATGTGGGTACGGCATGTGCAAAAGTTAGCTAAAAATTAAATGAAGCTGACTGATTGTAACTGTACAGCTATATTAAAAATACATGGTATACTAGTATCAAATAAGCAGACTATACCTTAAAACTCATTTTCACCAACAGGACAGTCACATCAGTACCGTATTTTCCGGCGTATAAGACGACTTTTTAACCCCTGAAAATCTTCTCAAAAGTTGGGGGGGGGTAGTCTTATACGCCGGGTACTGGGATTTACTCACCTATTTTCTGCTCTGTCTCTGCTCGCGCTGTTAAGCCGGTCCGTGGCGGTGAGGGAAGCGTTGTGAGCTCCCCTCAGGCCGCGCGGCTTCAATAAAGTCTGTTTAAACTTTTTTTTTTGACCGTGCGGCTGGAAGGGAGCTCACAACGCTTCCCTCACAGCCACGGATCGGGTTAACAGCAGAAGACAGAGCAGAAAATAGGTAAGTACTGGGGATTGGGGATTGGGGAAAGGGGGAGGAGGGTGGAAAACTCTATATTTTAACCTAAAAGGTTAAAAAATAGATGCGATTTTTCCGGGTTATAAGATGACTTAGTTGGGGGGTCGTCTTATACGCCCAGTCGTCTTATACGCCGGAAAATACAGTATTTACAAATATTTGGCAATGGGATATATAGGATAAACATATACCATCTCAAACATTTTGTTTGATACCTTGATTAGACAAAAAATTCATTAACATTCATATTTTTTTCTTTAATTACAAGCATCCTTATCCACACTCAGCATGCCAATTAACGTCTCAGATTAAAGAGTATTAGAACAAATGTTCTCCAAGGAGGTTAGCACTAAGTAGAAAACTGGATAAACGGTGACTAAATATAGTCAGCTGAGCCATAACATTTTATGCCCTTATCTGCTAAGCATATTTTCCTCAGAGGAGAGTTAATGTTAAAGTGACTCCGTGTCAACTGAAACATTGCTTATACTGTAAATGTAAAATAATGATCAATATATTGTGTAAGCAGTATTGCAAGCAAATGCCTATAAGAAAACTATGTGTTCTGCCTGTGGTGTCTTCTGCTTATGACATCAGCTGTGACATTTTGTGTGCATATTTATTATTGTTATATGACTAGCAGATGTGCTAGGTTTTAACTTTTTTTTGCATGGGTCAATTAGATTGGAGTAGTTTTGCACTTGAATTTGTATATTCAAGGTCATGTGAATAGGCACTAATGCTCCTCCTTGATAATGGTGCTTTGAACGCTGGAACCAGTTTGTTAAATACTGACTTAATCTGGACTTTTATGATGTGCATAAAAGGTACATTTTAAAACTTCTGCTTCTTATCGTTCTACTCGAGTGGGGCATGGGGAGCTGGTAATATCACAAGGTGTGTTGGCCTTCTCATTTAGCTTTCCAAAATATCCTGGAGCAGTTTTGAGGGTTAGCGCTGCCAGAAGTTACAGGTGTTCCTTCATCTACTACATGTAGCAATTTATTATAAAGTATTTTTTATTATATACATTCACACTATAAACAATGTTTAGGTTGACAGAGTGCCTTTAAGATCAAGATTCATTGAACCCAGCAAATATACTTTAGTTATAATGGAAGACATCTTCTCTCCGGTATTGACTTACTATAAAAATGCACTCCTACAGTAAAATGACGGAAGCTAAGGCCACGTGATTTTTGGAGAATCTCATTAACCAAACTTATTAAAGTACTTTATTTTAATATCATCTTTGAAGGAGTCCATTAGTGTTGATAACCTGTTCTATGGCTCTGCCTCCCTTGATTCCCAAATAATCAAAACGAAATGAGATATGATTAGATATGACTAGTAAAAAATATTTTAAACCTATTTAAATCAATTGAACGTGTATTTAGCCATTATTCTAGAGTAGAATATGACTGTATATAATAAATAATGTCTGTCAGTGTATGTTGTTTCTTTCATTTGCTACAGATTATTATGACTGCCACCTATACATTGTTCATGCCACAAATGCAGAGAATAAAAGATGCTAAAAATCTTATCTATAAAAGTTAAAATTAAGAGGCATCTATATTTTAAAAATATTTGTGCTCTCCGTTTATGCCATCACATGGTGGCTTGATATGCAAATCCATATCAAGCCACAAACTTATGTCATACACAGGCGACATCACAGAAACATATAAATCACATTTTCTCTTTATTTAATAATTTTCTGGCAAATCTAACACAATGTATAGTTTTTAAAAAAAAACATATTTTCAAGTTCTTTACAGTTAAGAGAATACCGGGTGTATACACATTTATATGGGGTATATATGGTGGAAGCAATTTAAAAGATAACATTATCACATTAGCATAATTGTCTACATATTTCTTCTAATTAGTAAACCTAAGCATGCTTGCCCACTTTGCAGTAAACCTGTGAAAAAGCAGAATTGTATCTGCCTTTGGATTTATACAAAGTATAGGAAACATAGAATGCCATCAAAATACATTGCAATCAAAGCAGTACATTCTAAAAATAGTTGCCCAAGGAAGGAAATGTAAAAAGCTGGACAAACACAAATTTGCATATCGAAATAAGTAATTTGCAGGAGAAAAAGCTTTTCATTAAATGTTCAAAATAATTAGCTTTGTATGTTCATAAGTCACATCACAATGCCCAATAGTTCATTTCAGAAATTACTGTGATTCTGTGTTTCCATAAAATTTATTAGCGTACATGACCTGGTTGTGAACAAGAATTGCAACAAAGGTTGTCTGTGGTTAACTAATCTAGTAATGACAACACAGGAAGCTATTCCTTGCAAGATGAGTTGCAGGTGAGTAGAGATTAACATTACATCTCCTCATATTTAGTGTTGTGAAGGGACAAACCTAGTGAGCTAGTCTAGCAGAAAGAAACTCACCAGGTTAGTTCATGCACAATATATAGCCTGGTCTTGGTTCATAAATCACAAAGAGGAGGTCTTTTTTTTTTTTTTACCAATATGTATCAGGCTTATTCAGCATGCAGGCTGTACTTCAGGCATAAATTTTTTTGAAACAAATGCAAATAAAATCCTACTCCACTGACAACATAAAAGTTCCTTCTCTATTCTACTGGGCAGCTAACAGTGCCGGACTAGGAATAGAAACCAGCCCTGGAAATAGTTGTATATCAGCCCCATAGCATAACGTCCTTATACCAGCCCCACATAGCATGTTTTTGTTCACAAAAGGGAAAACCATGTATATTAAAAGCACATCCGAAGAGTGTAGATAAGACATATATACCCATGCATACTGCAATATATACCCCCAGAATGTACACAAGGTGCCCTGATATATACCCCATGCACAGGGCATGCATAGGCCCCAGTATGTACACATGATTATATGAATTGCCCTGTGCAGGGATACACACCAGGGCAGTGTCTGGGATATAACCTTGTGCACATACTGAGGGCATATATTGCCCTGTGCAGGGAGATATATTTGGGCAGTGTCTGGGATATAACCTTGTGTACATATTGGGTGGATATATTGACTTACCCCAGCATGCAGATTGTCTCACAGGACTTGCCTCAGCACACAGCCCCCTCCTGAGATTGCACCACAGGACTTTCCCCAAACGATCGGATCCAGAGTCTGCTCTCCGGAGTGGCAATGCACATGTCTGTCTGTCTTTTCCTCTCCCACCTCTGATTTTTTACTGTAGTCTCTCTCCCCCTCTCATCTCCATTTCTGTAGTCTCTCCCTCCTCATGTGTGTAGTCTCTTTCCCCTCCCATTTCCATTTCTGTAGTCTCTCTCCCTCTCATTTCCATTTCTGTAGTCTCTCCCTCCTCATGTGTGTAGTCTCTTTCCCCTCCCATTTCCATTTCTGTAGTCTCTCTCCCCTCTCACTTCTGTAATTTATCTCTCCCCTCTGTAGTATCGCTCTCTTATGTAGTCTCTCTTCCCTCTGTTCTCTCTTTCTGTCTCCTCTGTAGACTTTGTCCCATCTCTCCGCTCTATGATCTCTCCTCTCTGTCCCCTCTGTAGCCCCTGCTCCCCTCTTGCTCCATTATGTAGTCTATGTTCACACCTTTAGCCTCTCACTCCCCACTGTATTCTTTGCCCCCCCCCCCCCCCCTCTGTATTCATTGCTCCTCTCTGTATTCTCTTCCGTTTTCATTTATTCATTCCGCTTTATTAAATACTCATGAACTATATAAATGTTACTTGGCTCCTTTTACAATTTACTAGAGATTTAGCCATGCTTGGTGTTCCTGATTTCCCCCTCTCATTTGTAACGTTTTATTGTGAAAAGTAAACGCAAATTCCATAGCAAGTCAATGGAAATCATCTAAGGCACAGATGGCCTAATTCAGAAAGTCAACAGCAGAGGAAAGTGAAGTTGTATTCATGTTACAAGAATAATTATTATGAACGTACATCTGAATTTCACACCATGCTACTGGATATACCTTTCAAGTCTATGTTCTTAAAGCCTATTCAAAGCATACTGTACAATTGCCTCTTGGGCAATGAAAATGCTAAGTAACTGAAAAAGTGGTTAAAAAAAGGCACAATAAAACATTTAATTTATTAAAATGTAAGTCAAAGTTCAAGTACTTTTTAAGAAGCACATTTTTGTCTGGAGAAATTATAAGAAAGAGCAGGTCAACTTACTGTAATTAATGTCACAAATTTGCTAGCTAATGTTCAGAGCTATACAGATTATAGAAATCATTATAACGGTGCTCAGTGAGATCCAACTTGCATTGTTAGTCAAAACACTGAAAATACAAGTGATTCCTCCACAATCTTCAGTTATATGCAGGAATATGTGAACTATAGGGTCTACTCAACATAGCCTGATTACTCCCAAAATGGATTCGGGCCAGGCATAATAGCTGAATCAAGGAAAAGACAGAAATGCGGCTACTCAATATCCCTGAAGTACATGTCGCTCGGAAACCGAAGCATCGGAAGCCTTTAGATCGAGATATTGTTGCCAAGAAAATTCGTTTTTTGGCTACCCAATATGCCTCAATGATCATTCCCTAAATTCACTCCACAAATTTGGCTAAAATAGCTGCATTTCGGGCTTTTCAATTTTCCAGATCAGAATTGAAATTAAAATGTAAAAAAAAAAAAATGTAAAAAAACAAACAAACAATTAAGTCTAAAAAAACTATAAGACATGGGGCTGAGAGCTGGGCAAAATGTTCCCAGCCCCCTATGAAATATATCAGGGTCCAAAGCTAGTAGCCCTACCCCCCATGATAACCAGGGTTGGGAGTGAAAACACTGTCTACCCCCCCAAAGGGTGCCCTGCAAATAAAATACTACCTGTTCCTGAAGTCTAGCACAGATTTACAATACCCTGGAGTCCTCATCTTCAGCCTAGGAAAGTGGCCACCAAAAAAACAAATTGAATCCACCTATTCTTAAAAAAAGATGCAGACCCCATGGGCATTGTAGATTGATGCCGATTTTCAGGTACAGGTAATATTTAAATTGCAGTGCACTCCTTGCATGCCAGTGGGGGTGAACAGGATGTATTTTTTCAAGTGAATCCCCCCCCCCCCCCCCTACCCGTGCAAGGTAGAAGTGTGGGGTAGGCAGGGAATTATTGTATTTACATTTATTGATGGATATGGAGACCTTTGAGCAGCCTCCAGACCTGGGATTAAGCCCAAGCAACCTTAACGTTATATACTTGCTGGGAGAAATTTGACCCTCAATGTAGTTTATAGGTGGCTGCCAGCCCCAGTTCTGATAAAGGGAAAATAGGGGTGCACTCGCCCTCCATGATTACCTTAGGGGTCCAACTGTGCCAGGAACAGCACATTCACTGTGAACAGGCAGTATTACATTTAACTCTTTAACGACAATGCCCATACATTACATTTACTTTTATTTCTATTGCGCCAACAATTTATGTAGCGCTAGGTGCAAAGCATAGAAAGGAACTACAATTAAGTTAGTCAAGCTAGAATGGAGCCATGCTCGCAAGTTTAAAATCTAGAGGGAATAGTGTACATAAAAACACATAAGGGACTGAAGAGGTCAGAGGGAATGTAGTTGTAGTTACTGTAATGTGGATGGTTGATGCTAGGTGGGTTTGGCCAAAGATTAATTGTAAGCGTTCTAGCAGGATCAGTTGTAAGCTACCTGATACTAACAGTAGTTGAGGGCAGACAGAGCTAGGTGGGATAAGCTAGAGGTAAATCAACTGGTATTATCTTTTTATCAATATAGTTTTTAATTCTTAAATATGAGAAGATGCAGGGCAGGGTGTGGGTTCTGTCGGCAACCCACAATGCATAACTATGAACTGGACGGAATTCTCTGACAGGACTGGTAGTGGAGACTGGCAGCTGAGACAGGACAGGAAATGGACAACAGGATGCAGAGACTGGACTGGCAGCTCTCAGAGCAGGACACGGGTTTGTAATAACTGTAATGATTTGGTACGAGGCTGGAACCGCTGAGCAGAATAGGTACAGGTCTTTTGCAACAGACCCAGGGAACAGAACAGAATATTTCTGCCTGAAGGAAATCCACCCTATGGTTCAGCCTCAGGTTGCGTTCCCCCAGGACTTTTGCACTCTAAATTATTACAAGGATACCGAAGTGTAACCAAACCAACAGGAGACTGGAACAGAGGTACAGGAACAAGGCGAAGGTACCGAGGGCTCAGACAGGAGAATAGTCAAACAGGCAAGGATCGAGGCTGGCAGCAAAAAGACGTAGTAAGGGACAGGCAAAACAGATCAGGACAGGCGGCAAACAGATGAGGTCAGAACTAGCAGGAGTCAGCAACAAATAATAAGTAATAGTGCCTTGAACTAGTGTTCCTGTATTCTATCACAGGCAGCAACCAAAGCAATGCAAAGGCACTGAGTACCATAAGCTGCAGGTTTAAATAGGGAAGGGCCGAGGATAACGAGGCAGCTGACAACAGGAGGAGAATGGGCACCCAAGAATAGCGGCCACTAGAGGCTGAAGAGGAAACAGCGACAAACCCAGAATAACCATGACACTGGATGGTCCTTAGATTTATGTTGCTTCATGGATCACCCAAATCCTCTATCTACAAATGGTCACAGACTTCAAGACTGAAATTCCCGTCATGGGGTCTGCATAACTTCAGGGAGCAATAATTTTAGTCTTGCTTTCATCCAAAGCCATAACTTTGATATTGCTTTAGTGATGTTCCTTTAAGAAATGTATTTACACAAGAGAATGGTCCCAGCGTCAAGCCTAATATTCCTTTCCCCAGATTTTTCTTAGACTCAGGTGGGGAGACTCCTAATCATAAGTGCCACAGTGTATACAGATATGTTTCCTTCATCAGCAAACAATAATATCATGTTGATCCATAGATTAATTTTACTTCATGTTGTATATCTTTAAACAAATCACGTTGATGGGAGTTTTGCGGGCTGAGAGAATACAGGGTTAAGCAGGCTGGTGTTAGATTTCCTCAGGATTTTCCGTGACTTCAATAAGGGTTTTTTGGTCATTAAAACCTTAAACAAGTTCAGGCATCAAAAACTAAAGATTTAAGTTTCTGTTTAAGGAAAAACAGTTGTATCACTCTGATACCTTTAGGTTAATATTGTTTCAAAGCATGTTTTAGCATTTGATCTATACTGAAATTCCCGGGTGAACTTCTAGGCTGAACTTCCCATCGGCAGGTTTTTACATAACTTCAGGTGGCAAAGATTTTTATCATCCATGTAAATTAATGTATAGGGTTTCCCATTTGCAATAATCTCAAGATAATATTACTTAGGGATGCATCCTTAGCTAATTTGTCTTTAGAGCGTTCGCAAACTTCAGTACTGGTGTTTCCATCATCAAGCATTTTGCAAAGATGGTTTGCCGTAAAAGCAACTTATGAGATAAGCCAGAGGTAGTACATTCAGGAGGTCGTTATAGTAGTCAAGGTGAGAGATCACAAGTGATTTTACTAGGCTTTTGGGGGTCTCTGCCCTCAGGAATGGTTGAATGTGTGCAATGTATGGGTTGTCTTTAAAATAGTGTAATCGTGGCATTTTCGCTGCGATTCGTGCTCTTTTCAGATTTCCTAGAAGCTTCACAAGTGAAGGCTATCCAGGAAGGAAAATGTAATGGCTGCCTATGCAAATCGGGTGACCAACGCAGCCGCTTTACCGTCATCGCTGGATCTTTCTTTGCAGGACAGTTAATCGTGGGATCATTGAAGGTGAGTATTATTAGGGGTTGATATTAGTATTAGGGTTTTGGGAGGATAGTATTAGTATTAGGGTTAGGGGGGTTAATGTTAGTATTAGGATTCGTGGGGGTTGGGGGATTAGTATGGGGTTCGGGTCACTTTGGGGGGGTTGATTTATTAGGGGTGGTGTTTGTTTGCAAGTGCTTACAGTTCACTGTTCAAACTGCCGTGCTTTCAGACTGATTGAGGCAAGTCTGAAACACCCAGAAAAGGGGCTGTTTTAGCCTGCAATAGCAGAGACAGGCTGTCTCAGCCACTGCAGTAAGGAATGTGATTACCCAAAAGGGGAATCCATTGCCAACCTCCCCCAAACTTTTTTTTTTTTTTGGGGGGGGGGGAGAGATGGGGTTAGTTGACCTTGGTTGCCTTAATAGTTAGGCAGACCAGGATCAAACACTTTTTTTGGCATTTATTTATGTGATCACTGTACAAATCAAATCACATTGATCACATGAATAAAAATGCAAAAAATTCAGTAAATGACAATCAGAGCTGTATGAACACTGATTGTCAAACTCTTCTCTCTCTCTCTCTCTCTCTCTCTCTGATACAAGATACAAATGTGTCAGTGAGAGAGAGAGGGGAGAGAAATAAATAGCATCCCAGAAAAAAAAAAACACAAAATAAATATTTTTTTTGCAGTTTTTACACTGTTTATTACATTTTACACATTACACAAAGGGTTAAGTCTAAAACAAAAAGTTCGCAAAAAAAGACCCTACCTGTCCTTAAAAAACAATTTATGTGGGGATTCATTTAAAAAGCAAGCATGCACCTTTATTTAAATGGGCACATAGCTAAAGTAGCAAAAAAGCTACGGAACGGACATCAAAACCAACCAAACCATTGTCCTGAAGTGGTTAACCCCTTTGCGACAATGGAAGTGCCTGACACGTCTTGCGGTGAAACAACAATGATCAACAATCGCGAAAACCACTCTAACGGTGCTGGTCTAGTGCCTTGATGTCCCCATGGAGCGATTGTGGGCGCCATATTGACTGAGCAGCATGCTCCGGCAATATTGCTATGCCCTCATGTGGTCAAGAGCTTCGGGAGTGAAAAAAAATTCACTTCCGTCGCTCTGAATATGTTGCTTGACTGCCAATAGAGGCAAAAAATATAAAAATGTAATTATCTTAAAACTAGGATTAGGGCTAGATTAGCTGTTAGGGTTAAAATTAAATAATGTTTAGCATAAGGGATAGGGTTAAAATTAAATTAAAATATATTAAGGGATAGCATAAGGGTTAGAGTTGGGGTTAAATTTAGTGTTCGGGTTAAAAGGTCAATATAGTAAAAAAACAAAAAACACTATTTTTGGTTTTTGCCCCATAACTCGCAAAAAATACATACAAATATGGAAACCAGCATATTTCGGAACTCGGGACAACATTTAGAAACTATTTAGAATGGGGACTTTTTTAATGATTGTATTTGTGTAAATTATTTTTTAGGTCAAAGTTAGAAAAAAAACATATAATTTGTATGGGTACAGTATGTGAGAGAGAAGCAAATAACAGCTAAACACAATCACCCAGAAATGTAAAAGCAGTCATTGTCACAAAGAGAATGTCAAGGTCAAAATGTCTTGTCACTAAGGGGTTAAACAGGGTCTGTCTAGACATCCACACTATGATGTCATGCAGGGGCGTTTCTAGGTCTCCAAAAGATCTGGGGCTGGAGCCCATAGCAGGTTTGATAGAAGTGAAGTAAAGAAGCTCACATGCTTAGGTGGGCATATGAAGGATTTATATGATGCCAATGAGCAATAGGTATTTGGATATATATAATATTAAACTATAAATACATATAAATGATTTATGATGATGCCAGTGAGTAATAGGTATATATAATATAAGCAACAAGCAATAAAACATAAATTATGTATTGGATGCCAATTAACAATAACATTATATGCAAGGCTTTATACCAATGTGAATATCTAAATAATGTATTTGAAGCCTATGGGCTGTAAATGCACATTCTCTCTCTCACACACGCTTGCTGTACTGCACACACACTTGCTGCTGTCTCGCACACACGCTTGCTGTCTCACACACACACTCGCTGTCTCGCACACATATACCAGCCAACAGAAGAGTTTGAAAAATAAAATACATGTTCCAATAAGGTCCCATTTCTTTTTCTTTTAGAGAGAGAATAAACTGACATAAGAGCAATGCATTTTAATACATGTTCTTCAACACATACTCAGGGATGTTTTTTGCAAAATATACACAAGGGGACAATTAAATGACATTTTACGTGGTTATGTGCGTATGCAGTATCCTATCCCCTAATCGTTGGGCATAAGTTCTGATAAAATATATATGCATGGGTTTTACACAAACTCCGCTATTGCACTCTAGAGGAAAAAGGATTCACCATCCTAATGCAAAATAGCACACAAATTTCAGCCATCAGATGCTTACACAATAGAGCATTTTGTTCTAATTATTTTTTTTTTGTTATAATTAATATTAGCAGCAATGCTAATTGCTTTCCATCTGTACAATGTGGCACACTAGCTCAAGAAACAAACATGCAAACATACCCAGTGAAATTGAAAATGTATGTATAGCTAGGGGTGCTAAAATGGTTGGTACATATTGCAAAATGACATGTGGCTCCCCTCTTGTAATCCACATCTTTCATCAGGTCACTTTTATTCCTCCAGACACACACAGCAAACACACACTTGCAGACACACTCACCCAGCACACCCTCGCAGACACACTAAGTCAGCACACACTCACAGACACACTCAGTCAGTACACAGGAACTCACAGACCCACACAGCCAGCATACACTCACACTTATTCAGCAAGCTCAAACTTTCTCACACAGCACACACTCACTTTCTCACACAGCACACACTTTCTCACACAGCACACACACTTTCTAACACACACTCAGCCAGCACATGCTCACTCACTCATACACTCAGCCAGCACATGCTCACTCACTCATACACTCAGCCAGCACATACTCACTCACTCATACACTCAGCCAGCACATACTCACTCACTCATACACTCAGCATGCACACACTCACTCACAGACACACCAGCAGATTTTTTTTTTTTAATGACCATCATTAGAGCATTTAGCACTTAGAGTCACATAATAAGCATCGGAGCTATAGGGAATGTACAGACATTCATGAGTCCCCAAATGTCCCCCTCCTTCCCTACCTGTCGTGGAGAAACTCGCAATATTCAGGAGCCGTCGCTTCCTCTGCTGGCAGTGGGGGTGGAGCCATGCGGTCCTTTTCACAAAGTTAATAGCGTGCGGTCCATGAGAAGCTCAGGACCGCACGCGAAGAGCAAATAAAAAAAAAAAAAAACAGAACGGCAAAGAAAGCAGCATGCTCCCCTTAACGTGCCGACGCCGAATGTTAGTGTGACAGGTGGCTTAACGAAGGAAGCCCCCTGTCTCTTAAGTGCCGGCTCACAGAGATTCGGGGCTATGGACTGGGTATTCGGGGCTTTAGCCCCAGTAGCCCACCCCTAGCGACGCCTCTGATGTCATGTTTTTCAATCTCCGGAATACTGCCAAGAATGTTGGCAAGTATGAACACATACACACACTCACACACATGCATTACTATTAAGAATAGTATAATAATATTGATAGTGTTTCTGTGCCAAACAAAGCTTCCCATGAAAGTCAACAGAGATTGCTTTTCAGTTAAAGATGGCTTGACAATGATTATTAAGGAGTGCTATAACAGTACATTACATTATCATACTCTTTGGGATTGCCTAATTTGTATATTTTAGTTACCTGAATTGCAATCAATTTTGATAAACTTTTTTGCAAGGAAAATTTTCATCATGAAATATTTCCCCTGTTAAACACTAATTATACATGTTGTCAATAACCTTTTGCTTGACTAAAAAATTAGTCATGTTTAATTGAAAGATTGCATACCTTATTGAGCCCACATTCCTTGCATAGCTGTAGCAGGGGGCAGGATTGCATTTTATTATCTGGAATCAGATCATGGACAACAAGAAAAATGGCCCAATAAAGCACTGAATTTGTACTCCTTTATTTAAGCATTTTAATTTAAAATGTCTACACCTAATGAAATCTTTCAATTAAACATAACTTAATTTTTGGCCAACAGTTGCCCTTTAACATTACCCTTACAGCTATATTCAGATATGCAGTGGTTAGTTTGTTTTTTTCTCTCCCTAAATTATCCTCTGTTAGATTATACTGATTTGTTTTCATATAGTTTATACGTAACACAGTTAATTAGATGTATGTTTTTAGATTTGTTCATGCTTCAATCCATCTGCTGTTTACCTAACTAATTCCCAGTTGTATCCAAACTCAAATACAAAGGGAATATGACAGTATGGACTTTCTAAATTGATTGCTTTTACACATTATTTGGTACTTTTTCTATCCGCAACCATAGACATATAAGTTACTGTTTCTAGTTATATAAGTGGAAGAGCAGCTGCTACATGGGTTTCTATAATTTTCCAGACTTACATCATTTCCTGCCTTTTCCACACTTATGACTCAATCTGGTTGATTTTAATGACAGGTAATGACAAGTGGGGTGCTCTACTCCACATAGAGATCTATGTGGGAATTATTGTTTAAAGAATAACAGAGCTTTGTATTTAAAAGCTAAACTATGCATGCACCATTAATTTGCATGCTAGATACTCAAACAAAATATAATCTTATGGGGCATTGATTAAAGAACGTAATTCTAATGGGAATTTGTAGGCACAAATTTTACACATGATGTATTAAAAGAAATAACAGGGTGGTGGTGGGGAATTATTATAGTACAATAATGACTTTAGAAAGTAAGCAAATATTTACAGATATATGAATATTATTAAAGTAGGAAGCTGGTGTGGTCTCAAAAAAAATAATCTTTGTACTGTACCAATTTATTTATTTTTTCTTTATTGTATCAATATATTTTATCTTATTAACACAATCAGGTGCTTGTACATCGAGTATATCACTATATACATAGCTTAACAGTTACATTTTTACAGTCCCATCAATACATTAGACTAACAAAGCCAGGAGCGCCCAGTCACCTGCACAGACACTCCCAGTCACACACAAATAGATAAATAAACATTAGTGGAAGAGAGAAAGGAACCAACTATACACCTAGCTTTCTGACCATCCTGACCATATCCAGTTATAACTGCATCTAATCCAATTTTCCAATCCAAACACACCAATTATCATGGGTAGATTTACCACTGACATGAATCCCTTACATTTTATTCTTGCTGACAGTTTGGCATATAGCATCATAACAATCTTTAAATCTACCCTCTAACCCAAAACTACCAAGCGTTTACTCCAAGAAATGCCAGTTTACGCTGTCAAATGCTTTTTCTGCATCTAATGATAAAATTACCATTGGAAATTTCTGGGGTTTTTTGTTAAGATCTAATATGTCTATAATGCTTCATATATTGTTGGTAACTGATCTGCCAGGGATAAATCCCATCTGAACCGCATTTATTAATGATGGTGTAACCTTCTTCAAATGGTCCGTGAGAACCCCTGCATAAATATTCATGTCAACATTCAGCAATGATATAGGTCTAAAACCTGACACTGACAAAATATGTTTCTCAACTTTAGGGATGGGGGCAATATTTGCTTTTATCAATTCTGGAGGTATCCAGGTGTCGTATGCCATATTGTTAAATGCCTTAGTTAGCTATTATTTTTCAATACTTTATAAAACGTTTATAAAAATTTGTGAAGCCATCTGGGCCTGGAGCATTTTCTGTTTCAGTCTGCCTATTACCCTTAACACTTCATCACAGCTTATTGGAGTGTTTAAGTATTCCTTCTGCTCTGTTGATAATTTGGGAAGATATTTAGATTCCAAGAATTGCTTTATATCTACCTTATTTATCTGTGTTTTAATATTATACAATACTGTATAGAATTTGCAAAAACATTTCCCTATTTTATCAGGAGCCATGACCTCCTTCCCCCTATCTATTATTTTGGCCACAAACCTACTTCTAATTCCCTTTTTAATCATGTCGGTTAACATCTTATCCACCCGGTTGCCTTTGTAGCAATATTTGTTTCTAAGTTTCTCTAGGTTCCTACATACACTGATCATAATTTTAAAAGGTCAATCCTCAAATACACAGTGTGAATATGTGAAAAGAAGGTGTCCCTTTCCTCTGTATGCATAATTCTCCAAAGATCAAATAACAGACCTTTAACCACAAGTTCCCTAAAATTTCAGGAGATGTTTTGTACATTTCCACCATATCTACCTAAGCTAAGGGCTGATCTGTCCTTCAAGGGATCTGGGACATTATTAAAGTCTCCAATCATCAACAAGCTTCCCAATTTATTTTTAATCTCTACATGATGGAACTTAAAATAGAGTATATGGCAGGTAAAAGTCAATACACATAATGTAACATTATGAATTATGAGAGGTTAAAAAAAAATTACAGAACACACTCTACAGTGCTTATCTACTACGTGTACCTCACATTCAGTGTTCACAAAGATGTGGGCTTTTAAAATAAATCACAACAAAGCAGTGGAAAAGGTCCAAATTGGGGCATAATTAACTAATTCAGGATAGAACACTTCAGTTATAAAATGATATTTGGACTTCTATTATTCTCATATAAAGACTTCTATAAATAAGTATATGATTACTTCATTCAAATATATTCTAGGCTAGCTCACGGGTTGATAGAGAGCTTATCATTATGAAGGTGGAGTTGATGACATTAAGTCACCTTCTGAGATTTGAAGAGATTAAAAGTTGGTTTCATCTGTAACAGTAAAAATATTTCAAGAATATGGTAATTAAATGTAGATTTCACTGGTTACATAAAATAAGATAAACCTAAAGGGAGGATTAGCATTATTTCTGGCAGACAGAGAGGAATACGGGTTATGCAATTTAAAACTGTTAGAACAGGTAATCCAGGGAACAATTTGACTTGGTTTATGATGTATTTTTTACTTTGATAAGGGGTTTTTTATTTTATATATTTAGAAATTTGTTTTTGTTTTCCTAACACTCACATATGGCATGTATCACAAAGGAACTCCATTTTAGTTTTCTCCACATGGAAGCATGATGACTCCATTGGTGTTTTTTGAGAGCCAACCTGGCAGGTGTTAGAAGATACCAATTGATATCATGTTTGATATTAATTTCAATATTTGGGAACAGAGCGATATTAGAATTATTACATCAATTATTACAGATAGAAATTCCCTTTTTTTTTTAATCCACATATAAAACACATATAAATCACAGCACATTTGTCTGTTCTGATTAATTCCATCATTATATCCCATATTTATGTTTACCAATTCAGACTATGTTCAATTATATCTTAAATACAAATAACAAAAGAGAACACAACATAAACTAAACATACATTAATGTGTGCACTACCATAAAGAGGGAGGGGGGGAGACGATCGCAATCCTGAGTATATATTGTAATATATATATATTACAGTATCAATAAAATCAATCACAGTCGTTCTCTAATATTTCTATACAAGCTCTGGCATTTCTGTACATCTTATTGTTCATCCATCCAAATCCTTGTTCCATACACAACTGGAATAGGACCTGCTCCCTCAGCTGCCACCAGAAGGTTAAACCGGACTAACCCCAGGTGCCAGTAAGAGCGTATTTTATGACATCATCATGCAGGCCCCGCCCACAGTTGTAAAGTGAGACTTGCTGTAAGATTTTGAAGAAAGTTTCATCATGGGTAAAATTCACAAAATTGATGCAGAAGATAAACACTAGTGTTGATCGAACCCGAACCGCACTGTTCGGGTTCGTACCGAACATTATGGTTTTTGGACCCCGGACCCGAACACGGACATTCCACTGTATGTTCGTGTTCGAGTTTGGCGATTACATTGTAAGTAATGCTATGGGGACTTTATTTCGGTTTATAGAAAGCCAATAGCATTACATGTATTCCATAAACCGAAAGACATTTGGTTTATAGACTTTCGGTTTATGGAATACATGTAATGCTATTAGTTTTCTATAAACCGAAATAGAGTCCCCATTCATATGAATAGGTCAATTGACCTATTCGTATGAATGGGGACTCTATTTCGGTTTATAGAATATCAATAGCATTACATGTATTACATCTGAGAGTCAAATAGAACCATGAAATACTGTGCTTACAGTGCACTTTGAAAAATTCTAGCTACCTCCTCCTCCTCCAGCGCCGCTTCCACTTACACCGCCACAGTCACCGCTTCCTCAACCAATGGGTCACTTAGTATAAACTGAAAGAGAATACCCTGCACTCCAACCCTCTCTAAAATGGATAATTTTGTTGATCCTCCTGACAGCCATGCTTTAGATGTAGATCTATGTTCTTTCAAAGCTTAAATCAAAGATTCCATCTAGTGCTATTTTATGGCTCAGCTGTATTTGTAATTTGTATGTATTTTATGTTATTTTAAGTTATTTCCCTTTCCACATTTGCTTGCAGGGCACTTGTCCTACTCTTACCCACATTTTACTTCCTTTTGCAGCCCTCTAGCCCTTTCCAGGACTTTTTTAGAGGCATTTTAGTGCCCAAAAGTTCGGGTCCCAATTGACTTCAATGGGGTTCGGGTTCAGGGTCAAGTTCGGAGTCAAGTTCGAGCCCGAACCCGGACTTTTTCCCGAAGTTCGGCAGAACCCGAAAATCCAGATGCCCACTTAACTCTTATAAATACCCAATTTTATAATTAAAAAAAAAAAAAAAAAAAAAAACAGTGGCATATGTCTCATATAGGTGTTTGTTTTAAATGCTCTCTCATGCTGTCTCAAATGTCATCTCGTTTGTAAGGGCCATCCTTGCCACCCCATTTGTCAGTACCATCTTTATCCACAAAACAGCTTTCCAATGCCATCCTTGTCCCAAATCACTTACCTGGAGATCAGCAGTGCAGGAAAGGTGTGTCTCTCTCCCTCCAGTCTGTGTACAGACTGATTCAGCATGCAAAAACTGGATGTGAGGGTCACTTAGATGTCACACAGAATGCAGGGAAAGAAGGTGTAAAAGATCATCCGACTGGATGATCTCTACACTCTCCATGCCTCTAGCGAGCAGTTTTAAAAGGAGTGGACATTCAAGTGGTTGCAGGGTTCATAAATGTCACGCCAGTGGACCCAGGTAAACATTATTGATGATGGGATGGCGTGAGACATCTTTAGTTGTGAGTATGTTACCAAGCAAGTGCACAGATACCGGGAAAAAAAGTAAATGTCTGTGTTGATCATTTGTATATTGGGACATAAGTTGAGGTCAAAGACAAGAGACCACAGACAAAAATTTAAAACAAAAATTCTGGTAATATATACATGCATATATTATACATGTATATATTCAATCTTTATCTCACCCCTAGGTGTGTGTGCTCTACCAGAGACCTGGGAGTTTAAAGGGTCTTTGCAGTATCTTAGCTATTCTTAATTTCTAGCACTGTATATACATACATACCCACACACACTGTCACTTGTTTGTATGTCCTCTATATACTAATATATGCAATTAAATATATTTACCTTGTGATGTGATCAGATGCCCAAAACATTATTATTATACAATACAAGTGAATGGGAGAATTTTTCAAACTTCTCAATTCCCTGCAATGCTTTCTTTCATGAATAAAGCCTGATAGGTCATTTTTGATACTCTAGATTCAGAGAAGTCTCTTTGGCCACTCTACATTGTTGTATCTATTCTGTTGTCCATCACCTGTAAGTTGCAGGCCTGACTCTGATTAGGAAAAAATTCTAGATACTAATATATGCAAAAATGTATAGAGTAATTAAAAAAGTGATTTGATGTGCAAAACATTAAAATAATACAATTCAGAATTAGGAACTATTGCAGTGTTGTGACTTTTAAAGCATTATTTGTTATATATAATTTAACTAAACAAATATCTAATATCCTCCTTCCACGTTGCCTCAATAAACTGAGTTCTACATATGACAAATCTTTAAGATATTATGTTTAGAATGTAAATGGATTTTCCATTATTTAAACTTACTGTGGAAAGCAGCCTTGAGTTTCTCATCGTGCTGTGAAAGACATGGCACATGGGATTTTGCAAACTGTGAAGCAGCTTTTTGAGTATGAATAATAATTGGGTATCATTATTGAATCTAATTCTGTTGAGATAAAAACAATAGAAGCAGACTGAAGTATGTAATCAGACAGAACACACATTAATAACCTTCAGTCGTTTATATTTTTAATTCATAAAAAGACCAGGATATGCTCATGATTTAGCCTTGGATATCTAACATTTGATTTATACTTCAAAATTAATATGTCGACAATGTAATTAAAAAAAATATATATTAAAGTATTGTAAATGTCACTCACTCTTTCCACGATGGTCCTTTTAATACATGAAGCAAAACATGTTTTATTTATTATTTTACATTATAGATTTGTATGCATTGTGTGTCATGGACAATTTAAGTGCCAAAATTATTTTAAAATAATTTATGCATCTGAAAACAGAGTAAGCAAGTACCAGTCACAACTAGAGCACCAGGGGTTGTCAACCAACATTTCTGAAAAATGTTGGTATGCCATGGTCTCTGGCTGAAAATATGAAGTACATTATTGATCTTAGGTGTTTGACAATCCGAGCAGTAAGATAGCAGATAACAAGGAGGATGTTAGATGCCATGGTTTTAAGTTATATCCAAATTCCCCTACTTAATTATCCTATGGACCATTTTGTGAAAAATAAACCTTTCTAGAATTGGATATTCTCCATACCATCAAGTCTAGCTATTCTTCTGTCATTGTCTCCATGCTTATGGAATAATGGATAGCAAAACTATTTTCATGTTTTGATATCTGCAAACATAGAAAATGTGTAAACTTTGCAAAAACAAAGTGTGATCACTATAGTCAACATTTGCACTAAAAGGCATTATTTCACGTTACCTAAATCTGAGGTTAGAAAGGATTTACAGTATACAATGTTTGAAATGGTAGTACTATAGTACACTTGCTTCTTCATAAAATTGTTCACCTAGATATTTAAAAAGTTGCATAGGAACAGATTATACAAAGAACAATAATTAAAAATGACTCCTTAAACAAGAGGAATACATATGTATTCAAACCATGTATGTCATTAATCAGAATTCTGCCATTGATACATTGCTTTATTTCTAATTATGAACATACAGCCCTTCAAGTTATTAATCATTTATCATCATAACAATTATACATAGTGAATATCTTGCAGGGTTTTCAACCATGACCTTGTGATGGTCACACAATCTGAAGTAGACTCATTTGTATTACTGTTTTGCTTAGCAAACTAGAATAAATCTGATCACAAACACCAGTGATGGTGAACCTATGGCACGCATTCTACAGTATGCATGCAAATCTGAATAAGTGTGTCTGTATAAATGTTTCTGTGTACCTGTGTGTGAATGTCTACTTGTGTATCCTTGTGGATCTATGTGTGAATGGGTTTGAGCACGATTATCTGTGTGTGAATTTATCTGCTTGTGTATCTGTGTTAATGAAGAAGAGAGAAATACATGTGGCTTCCAGGGTTGGCTAAGTATGATAGGATTTCTTCCCACCAGTATATGAGGCAAATATGAGCAGGCTGCTAGACTCCAGTCAAGTGATGGGCAATCCAGAATAATATAAACTGTTTTTAATAGTATTTATTTGTCCCTTGTACTTTGCATCAGCAAAAACAAGTAATTGAAAGGAAGCAATTAGAAAATATGTAATTTTGTTAAGAATTAGCTGGTCAGATTAGAAAAATTATAATGAAACATGTTATTCTGCTCTGTAAATGATGACAACAATAGAATTAATATTATGTAGTCAAAAATAGCAAAATGATATACTGATATAAGAATAAGGTAATTAATAAGAAATTATACATTTTTACCTGTTTACGTGTTAGAAATAGTTCACAATTGTATTACATCTGCCCTGTTGGATGTATAACCAACAGGAATAGAGACATCCAGCACTGAGTGTATGGAGATATTTATTTTGCGAGAAAACTCTACACAAGTTTTTATCAAGTCTTGATAAAACTCCTGTAGAGTTGAAACGTCTTTCTCACAAAATAAAAACTGTCATACACTGGGTCTCTTGTTTATTATTATATTCAGGTGTGGGTGTCACCTTGCCCTGTGCAACATTAAATACAATCTGAGTGTAACTCAAGAAATGTCTTGTGGCATAAACATAGTCACAATCAGACATTAAAATGCCCAGTACTAAATAAAATAGAAGGTCCTCGAACAGTCCATTTGTTTTAGCTCCTCTACTCACCTGCATTTTGTCTTGTAGAGGGCACCCCTGATAGAGATATACAGAGCAAAGAGGGGTCAATAAGGTATTTACATAATGGTGCCAGATAGTAAGAACAGGTAGGGGAGATACAATTGGCAGTGAAATAGGGGGGTTAAAGAGAAGGAAACGCCTGGAGGGGGACAGACAAGGAAACGCCTGGAGGGGGACAGACAAGGAAACGCCTGGAGGGGGACAGACAAGGAAACGCCTGGAGGGGGACAGACAAGGAAACGCCTGGAGGGGGACAGACAAGGAAACGCCTGGAGGGGGACAGACAAGGAAACGCCTGGAGGGGGACAGACAAGGAAACGCCTGGAGGGGGACAGACAAGGAAACGCCTGGAGGGGGACAGACAAGGAAACGCCTGGAGGGGGACAGACAAGGAAACGCCTGGAGGGGGACAGACAAGGAAACGCCTGGAGGGGGACAGACAAGGAAACGCCTGGAGGCGGACAGACAAGGAAACGCCTGGAGGCGGACAGACAAGGAAACGCCTGGAGGGTGGACAGACAAGGAAACGCCAGGAGGGGGACAGACAAGGAAACGCCAGGAGGGGGACAGACAAGGAAACGCCTGGAGGGGGACAGACAAGGAAACGCCTGGAGGGGGACAGACAAGGAAACGCCTGGAGGGGGACAGACAAGGAAACGCCAGGAGGGGGACAGACAAGGAAACGCCTGGAGGGGGACAGACAAGGAAACGCCAGGAGGGGGACAGACAAGGAAACGCCAGGAGGGGGACAGACAAGGAAACGCCTGGAGCAGAACAGAAAAGGAAACGCCTGGAGCGGAACAGAGAATGAAACGCCTGGAGCGGAACAGAAAAGGAAACGCCTGGAGCGGAACAGAGAATGAAACGCCTGGAGCGGAACAGAGAATGAAACGCCTGGAGCGGAACAGAGAGGTAAACGTCTGGAGCAGAACAGAAAAGGAAACGCCTGGAGCGGAACAGAAAAGGAAACGCCTGGAGCGGAACAGAGAGGTAAACGTCTGGAGCAGAACAGAGAAGGAAATGCATGGAGCGGAACAGAGAAAGAAACGCCTGCAAGGGGACAGAAATAGAGAGACAATGACAAAAGGGGATATCTGTGATATGGGGATATCCATAATGCTCTACCAGACTTAAGCTCCCGGCACTTCTACAGAGGAGCCTGATGCTCAATCTGATAGGGATGTTGAGTGGCTGTGTCCCTTTTATTTCTCCACTACTTGTGGCTCCACCCTCACCAACCCACAGACATAGCCAGTAATTTTTTGAGAAAAAGGTGGTGACCCTAGTTGACACTGAATAAATGCATTTTTAAAAATTGTTTGTAAATAGTATTTTGTATTATCCATGGCCAACTGTGTTTTTTTAGCAATAGAAATCCATCAATGTTGTCCCTGAATATTGTATAGTTAAGTCAGTAAGATACACTGTCACACTTCAACATCTTCAATTCATAAAAACATAGAATGTGTTAGCATATCAGAACCATACGGCCCATCTAGTTTTCCCAATGTTCCAGATATGTTTATTAGTCCCTAGCCTGATCATATATCTAGGATAGCCTCATACCTATCCCACCTATGTGTATACTCCTTTTCAAAAAGTGTAATACAGCAAGAAGAAAAAAATACTGTGCTTTAATTGGTTTTCAAGAAACAAAAGAAGCTGTTTTATAAATGCTTGCACGAGTATCATACAAATAAAATATGTAATGCATCTACAAAAATGCTTAATTATTTAAGGGAAACTAAATTATTCAAAGTATAACCGTAATGTTTCCTTATATCATATGGAATAACACTTTCACATTTGTTCTGTCATTCTATGAAACATTCAACCTATGTGATTTGTGAAGCAACATATGCTTTATTCCAGTTATCTTGGGGACATTTTCTTTTGCAATTTTCTAACAGTTTCTTCTAGGGACCCTTTGAATGAGATAATATTAAGAAATAAGTCTACGACAAACAGAAGTATTATTCAAAATATTTAAAGTTACTGCACAAGAAGAAGTCATTTACAACAAATGTATTCATGTACTCATGTGCAGTCAATAATTACTTATTTATAAATCATACCATAAAGCCTTTAGTTCTGAATGCATCTACACTTTCAAAAATGGTGGATAATCACATGCCCTCAACTGTCACTGGTTTGACTGGAACATCTTGCTTTCCAACACAGGGATTCTCCCATAATTAATATTTTCTGAGCGTGTAAAGTAATTTGCTTTCTTTGTGCGTGAATCCAATTGGCTGGCAAGGGACTTTTAAGCACCAAGGAGATGTAAGTCAGCACCAACTCATAGAGGAAAAGGAGAAAGTGTAGGGAAGAGACTAATGAAATGAGTAAGCTACTGCTGACCACAGAGTACATGGTTGCAAGGTTCAGAAGAACAATGGCTAGTACAAAGGGAAGCTATTGTGGTCGCAAGCTCTCCGGAGATGACTGAATGTAAGGTGGTGACAAGGTATTGGTATAGATAAGGTATTACATTCTATCTTCTTCTGAGTGCTTGCGCCCACAATAGCTTCCCTATGTACGTGTCAGCAGCAGCACTTTTACATCCTGGTTCGGGAAACCCACATCCAAAACAGCTCTGCATTCTTTGGGAGGGTGGGGACAGCACCTATTCCGCTATTTTTTCCTTCACAAAGTTGACAGGTGTATGATCATCTCGATTGACTATGTTTCTGCATACATTTACTTTATAGTAGTGTTTAAAATGATTACACTTCCTTTAAGGTTTCTAATTGCTTCACATTTCTAATGCTCTTCATATTCATATTAAATTAGTGCACAAGAAACATTATTATAATTCAGTTATATTACATTTCATGTATACAAGAATTATATTTTTTTAAGAATGTTATCTGCTTGTTTTAATGTCTACATCAGAATATGAAGCTAGTTGCAAAATTCATTGTAAATTTAATATATCCAAGATGTTTATCCTGCATATGCCAAGAGGAAAATACGTTATAGATTATTTCCATGTTTTATTATAATGGAGGTTTTTTTGTAGAGGAAAGTAAAGTGCATATATAAATTTGAACAGTCATTATACTGTCTGTTTACTTTTGATAACCCCCATTAGATAAACAATGTTTTCCAGACATGTAATCTCGAGTTTAAACTAGTTTACTTAGGGATTACTGCCACAGATAAGTCTTTATCCTTTTTTTGTCTTTTTTTCTGAGCTGATGAAAGATTTAGGGATTTGAAGCATTGTGGATTTGGGAGAAGGAAAAAAATAAAAACATGCATCTTAAAATGTCCTTAAAAGGTATATTTGGGTCCTGCCATTCATGTGGATGTTACTTTGACATGTACCATCTACATAAGCATTGTTGCAGACCATGTACACCCTTTCATGGAAATGGTACTCCCTGATATCATTGGACTTTTAAGGATGGATAATGCACCCTGTCACAAAGCAAACATGGTTCAGGAATGGTTTGAGGAACACAACAATGAGTTCATGGTGTTGACTTGGCCTCCAAATTCCCCAGATCACAATACAATCGAGCATCTGTAGGATGTGCTGGACAAACAAGTCCGATTCATGGAGGCCCCACCTCACAACTTACAAGAGTTAAAAGATCTGCTGCCAGATAGCACACCTTCAGAGATCTAATGGAGTCCATGACTCAATGGGTTAGGGCTGTTTTGGTGTCAAAGGGGGACCTACAGAATATATTAGGCAGTAAGTCATATTTGTTATGGCTGATTGGTGTAATAATCATAATAATAATAATAATAATAACAGAACGTTTGTATGGTCACAAACTTGTGGCACTTTGTACATTTCATTAGGGAACCCCAAATAGGGCAGGTTAAGACAAGCTACCTTATGTATTTAGCTCAATGAGAATTAGACAGAACTATCAAATTTGCACTAGCACATAGGTGGAACAATATTGGATGCAGTAGGTCCAATGAGCCTGTTCCTTTAAAGGGGTACATGGCAGACACTCTGAACAGTATTCCATCTATAGTTAGCAATATTGGCCTAATACGTGGGGATAGGGTTGGCACCTTTTCTTCAGAAAAATACCGGCCTTTCTACTGTCTCCATAGACTTAACATTGGCCTGATCAAAAATGGAATATCTTATCACAGAAATTCCATAAGGTCTCATTAGGTTGCAGCATATATAGAATCAACAGCCTAGGAATCATATGCAAAGTTATTAATGGTAAAATAATGAAAAAACGTCTGCTAGGCAGGATGCAGGAAATTCCCCAAACTATTGTACTCAGAAAGGTGAAATAACATTCCTCTTGCATGAAAAAATGTTGTGCATAAATTGGAAGATAATAATTGTTAATTTTAACAGAATAATGTGGGTATAAGGATCATTTGTTTGCAACTTACAACTTCTGTATCAGAAAATATAAATTATATTGTATAAAATTATAAGTTAAAACAAGTGTCCATAATTAAAAGCTTTTAAAAAAAATACTTAATCTACCAACAATCCAATAAAATAGTTTTTACCCGTTTGTAATTTACATAATTATGAATTTGATTATATAATTTGTATTTTAATAGGTTATATAATTACAGACCATAAGTTATTATTATTCAAAGGTGTTCTTGCGCTGTGTAGCATGTTGATAATAATCACCAGTAACAACACGTTATTGGGTAGAACTGGTAAGATAAACTCTATGATGTAATCTGTAAACTGTGGACACTGCAATCTATGCTAGAAGCCTACAGTAATATACATTTTGTGATTTTATTGCTCATGAAGATTTGTATTTACACATATACCTTTTCCACTCCCACCACAACTGACCTCTTATAAACTCTTTATGATTCCATTTTATAATGCCTCTAGAAATTAATTAGGGCTACCAAGAAGTCATTAGAAGTTCATTACACAATACACAATCATTTATTGTTTCTGCAGTGATCACAATTATAATTGATTACACATAAATCACAGATGCCCATGTCACACAGAGACTGACCAGATAATGTAATTTAAGAAAACACACTATAAAAGTGTTCAAACACACACATTGCTCAGCAATAGAACATCTAAAGTGTAGAAGGACAAATCTTAACACCTTCAATATCAACAATACAACCATAAGTATACACACCTTTTGATGTATGCGTTATTCAAAAAAAGCTGTACTGTTAAAATACCATGACAGATATGTATTAATTGGAGAAACGTTAAGACCCCCTGTTATTCACCATATGAACTTTCTTATTTGGTTTATTCTCACTATTTTGTTCTTCCTATAGGTTTCCAAAAATGCAAAGCACTGTGGGAATGTCCCTTAAACATTGTTCATACTGCAAATATAATAAAATAAATAATAAAATGATCTATACTATGGGAGTTACGTATAAAAAGTGTCACAGATTAAAGGACCTTTTTTGGCAACATTTTGTGGCAAAGCTATACTAAAAATAAAAATGTTGCAACTGTTCTGTCAATTTTAATATTTATAATAACAACTGATCTAGAATTGCAAACTATATATAAAGAATGGCACAGTTTTTTGCCATTTTTAAAAAATCTAAATTGGGGCAAATTTCACACGTTGTAATAATTTTTACTCAATTTGAAATTTTTCCTTGCATCTATTTTTTTGATTATTTATTCTCATTTTATAGTCTAGTTACAACCCATGTATACATGATTCTAACCAGTTTTATATATTTGATTATGATGCAAACACAAAATGTCCCATTTATCCTGTGACACCTTTCATACATAACCCCCAAAGTGTTGTTAGAATTACATACAAATTCATGAGTTAGGAGAAAAGTATATTTGTGTTGTCTCCTGTACTAAAAAAAATAAAAAAAAAAAAAGTGTGTTAAATAGTCTGGGGTGTTTCCTCTTTTACCATCACCTTGTAGTTTGATATGCAAATTACACATTTTTAAATGAAAGTGGTTCATTTGCATGTCAGGCCACAACGTAATGTCATAACAGGAGACACTATGAATACGCTTTTCTCCTAAATTCACAGTCCATTTGAGTCAAGATATTAAGAATAAGGTTAGCATTTAACTCTGACATCTCTAACATTGTAAATATATACCTGTTGCAAGATCCAAACATAGGTATTAGATCTTCAATCAAAAATAATTAGGGGTCTACTCAACATGCACTGATCCGTTATGACTTGCATTCAAATCAGTCATAATAGCCAAATTGGACAAATCCCTGAAATGTGGCTACTCTGTATGCTACTTTTTGGTCCAGGCATATTTTGGGTCCTTTCAGTTTTGGCAGGTCTCGGCATGGAATCAGATATAATGCCCAAATTGTGACACTATTCGGGTCACATTAGAGCATTTTGGGTAGTTCAAAATTCTTTTCCCCATATGTCCCAGTTGTGCCCTGAACCAATGGAGGCACCATTTTGTCACATATAACAGAGTAGTACATTCAGTTATATAAAACAGTACTTTACGCAGGACATTGATGATTTACTGTAGGGCCACCATCCGACGACGGTCCTAATTTCTTTATCCAGGACATCAGAGAATAAACACTGTGCATGCGTGGTAATGCTAGCACTCGACCTCCCAAACTTCCCACCCTGATGTCAGGATTCGTTGGGGGAAGAAGTTATGAGATGTGTTGATAAAATGGTAAAGCTTTTTAACCATCAGTAAAGTCTTTTTTTGTACTGATATATAGATTTTTTTAAAGTAGTATTATTATATTTTTAAAGCAGAAGTCATTGTAACGGAGCTGCAATATTAAATCCCAATATCTCCGCTGGTAAAATAAGATAATCCAAGTAAAGCGCTGGAAAGTAAGGCAATATCCCAAATCCCCCAGTAACCGGACGAAACACAGTTCTGGGAGTCAACTGATTACTTTATTCACAGCTCCAGCATTTATGCAATTCCCCATGCAAGGGGTTTACTTAATCCCCTTACAGGGGCTATACAATAGTAGATTACCTGGGAAGTGCAAATACAGGACATTTCTCCCACCATGCACTGCTGTACGGGAGGGGCACTCACACTAGATAATCCTGTTAAGTGGATTATCCCTCAATACAGCAGAACCTGGTTTTAACATAACAATATATAACTTTGACATTAACGAATACATTTTTAGACCAGGTTAACACAGCTATTTCAGACAACCTTTAAATGTTCTGCAATAAGTGGCTAGGTTTGCCACAGTCATGAAAGAGGTTCTCAGAAAGACCAAATTAACAATTTTAGTATTGTGGAGTCAGATGAAAGCACTGAAAAGTTTTTGCTTGTCCCAAAAACAGAGTTATCATCATGCAGCTGTTATTTTACCAACAGGCTGGTAAAAAAAAAAAAAATCTATGGAGGCAATAGCATCCCCCCCAACTGTCACGCTTTGCACTGGACAGTCCCAATTTTGTGGAACTGTTCTACTGTCCTGATTGGATTCTGCTATCCTAATCAGAAGGTGTAGTGCACAGTAGTGCACATGTGCAGCATTGTGCACACGTATAGTAGCACTATCCAGTAGAGTGACTGCACAGTTACACTAATGCTCGACCTCCCAAGCTCTTACCCCCGGTGTCCTGATTCACTGAGGTAGGCAATAGGATGACCTGTTATCCACACAAAAGATAAACATATACTGTCGATAGAGGAACACAGGGTTGTGAAAAAGTTGGGCAGATTTATTTACAAACTTTCAGCTCAGACAATATTACATAGTATAAAAATGTTTTGGGCAGCATATTCACAAATTATATGGTTGCCAAGGATAGGTAAATCACTGAACTCTTGGAACAGTCAGTATTCCTATTTTTATTTACATAGCACTGAGATTTTTCTTATGATCAAGGATGTTCTAGAGAGCATATGCATATGCACTACAATGTGACCGATTTGAAGATTTGGGCTTATAAATAGGACTAAGCATACAGAATTAAGTCTTATAGTTGAACATAAAAATAAAATACATGTACATACAGAACCAAATTGCTGCATATAAGCTATCTAGGTATAGTAGGTACATTTTGATTTGCAATGCAATAAGGCAAATCTTTTCAGGGCTTTTAGACCAGTGGTTGATGGATTCTGGAACAATGTTCCACATTGTCGAGCTCAATGAAAGTAGGTAACGTGACCCATTTACTAATGTGGAATACTAAGTAAAGTGCTGGAGTTGGCCAGAAATGTGTAGGTGGCAAAGGGGGAAAAGGGAGTGCTTAAAAAATGATGTCATTATTAATGGATGCCCAAGTTGAATAACTTTCTAATAAGTGATCAGGATATTTAGTATATCTTGTAAAACCACCATATGCCATTTTACTATCTTAGTACTATTGAAGACAATAATGACAATCTAATTCTTAGTACTATTAAAAAAAGGTAAAAGCATGTGTCCAGTTCCTTTCAGATAGCGGACAGAATGAATCGTGGGCAGTCAGTACCCCAAATAGACAGTTTTTTGTGGCCTAGACATTTAATGTACTGCTATGTGAACACATCTACCAAAAAATATTCACATTTATAAAATATAGAATATTCACATGTTATTTGTGCACTGAATCTTTTTATGTACACAGCCATTACATACATACTACAAACACCCAAAGGCAGACCAACAAACAATTTTAACAAGATGGAAAAAAAAAAAAAAGATGTTCTTTACAGTGAAGCTCTGACAGTACCTAATTAACACACCATAGAACATACGGTCTCCAACCGCAGAAGTACACTGCAATATCTAAAATCTCTAGGGATAGTCAAGTTCTTTGGTATAAGGCAATGGTTTTATTGCAGATCTAATGAATCCTTTGGATAATGCCTAACAAGGCAGGGATTTTTTTTATACACAATTTAAAGAAGAGAAAAATAATGTGTTGAATAATAATTACCAACATACTGCACATTTTTTATAGATACACAGGCCAACCTCGTTGGACGTTATTTATTTTAATTTAAATATTGCGTGTGACTAGTCCTTATGGCTCCTTCTCCATATAGTTGCACAAAGTACCATATAAATTATAAATAGATAGGAACCAACACACAACATAGATTAAAAAAATACTGCACAATTTCTATGGACAAGAAATATCATTAAAAAAAAAAGCATATCTTAAAACATATTCTCCATTTATGATTGGCTTTCTTAACAAGAAATAAGGTTGTTATTTTTTCTAGGCAGTGTGATAAATCATCTTTATTATATAACGTAAGCATGTTTGAACACTGCAGGACAAATATATGCTATTATATTATACAACTGTAATACACCAGGAAGGTTTCTCAAGTGTCAGATCCTGCTGGTTTTATCTTGTCGTTTCTTAACAGGTGAAAAAGAAGTTGAAACAATGTAACACAAAAACAACCAATATCACACACACATTTCTGGATGTGTCATAATAAAAAGGAGTTAACAAGTCTAAAATCATGTTCAGGACATTAAGCTTTAGATCCGGTCCATTTTCAAGGAAAAATAGAGTGAACATATAAAATTAAAAGTAGAATGAAATATATACGCTACATACCAAATCTCTCTTGAATGCTGCTCTTGTTTTTTTCAATCTCCCAGATTCCACTGTACTATGTTCTTTGAAGGGTACATCCTTCATTAAACATTTGCTTAGTTGGATAGCTTTTGTCTCTTGAATAGTGAGGCTGTTGTATATGTAAAATGTTATCTCCCTGACATTAAAACTGTAGCAGGTGGCCTGGCACGGTCTGAAATTGATGCACAGTGCAAGAGACAAATGCTTGATAGCACACAAGATACATTGATTTAGTAGTTGTCTGACGGAAGAAGAGTATCTAAGGGAAAATACTTTAAAAGGGTAATATATGCTTTCTGTGAATGGGTGATCATTTTGTAATATTGGTAGGAGGACTCTATTGGGAGGTACAGCTGGATGTCTGATATCAGAATTGTGAATACAGAGAACAAAGTTTGCTTGGAAAAAATAATTTATATGCAATTGAAAGATTGCATCATGTGTAGATCATGTTTATTGAAAAATACAAATAAAGTATATTATTGAGCCCTTTTTGGTCCACATAAGTCTATAAAGGCTGCCATGTTGTTTAGAATCTTAGGTCAGATCTTTATACATCTGACCCATGATTCTAAACAACATTTTTACAGCTATTTGGTGAAATGAACTCAAGGTACATTATGTACATTCTTTTATCAGTTATTTTTTATTTACACCATATTTGCTTAATGCAATCTGTCAATTAACACTTATTTTTTTGCATAGAGCGGTCCTTAGAATGGCAATGGTTAACCTTTGCATGCCATTTGCTGTGGAATATTTTCCCACGTGGTTTAGCCATTTAAAAGTTGGCTTAACATTGCTGAAACTGGCAGTTTCTTATGAAAATTCCAATTCTTTTACGGACTACTAACCTGGGTTAAGGGGTAATGTTAACACAGGGCATTTTTCTGCAGGTCCATCTGTGGAAGTAGGGACCCAGACCTCTCGAGTACAGGTGTCCACATTACTGGTCCCTGACAGTTTTCAAGCATCTCACTAATGACAGTGTGCTGGATGTGTTGTGAAGTCTGCTGCATGCATGTCTGTTGCATACATGCGTGCACAGCATGAAGGGACACCAATCACACACCGTTCTCGAGAAAAAACAAAAGGGCCATCAAATTTCCCTTGATATTCTTAATCCTGGCTGCTATTGGCCATTTTTACCAATGGTTACTGATGAAAAGTGCTGTTATTGTAGAGATAGCTCCTTTGCTAAATTGTATTATCATTGAACACAAATTTATGTTCACAAGAGATTGAAACTAAATGACTGGTTACCTAGAGCTTTGACTGAGGAGGAACCCATAGAGCTTTGACTAAGGGAGTAAAAAAAAAAAAAATAAAAAAAAAAAACCCCATCAAACTTCTACAGTAGCTGAATACATTAAAAACTAATGTCAGGAAAGACAAATTTGAAGGCAATTCTACCCAAAATATTTTGTGTGCAATTTCCTTTTAGTGCAATCTCAAATATAATTTGGATTATGTGAAGAAAAATTATTCCAGTAATAGCAGAAGAGTAAATGTAATCATATAATGGCACATTATTATATGCCAGCAGGCAAAATAACATAAGAGCTTGCCAGTCATCTAGATAATCATGCGAAATTAAATATATTTTGTGACTTCATCTTCATTTGCGGAGTGAAGCTTTTTTTTTTTTTTCTCAACAACATTTTGTTAAATAGAAGGGTTTACTCAATAAATAGAGAACTGAAGGTACTTGTAAGGAACCGAGACAGCATAATCAAACTTAAGGCCAAAGTAGCTGATTTGGAAAAATGATCCCATTCAGTTGCATTGGCTTAAAGTTTGAAAATCCAATCTCAATTTTCTGCAATTCTCTTTTTTTTTTTTTAATTAAATAGATCCTATAATATATGAATTTTGTAGTCCAGGGCTGTTCATAAACCACAGTTGGAGGGCTTCACAAACTTCAAAGCAACTAAATTTGAACCAAATATATAATTAAAGGGACTGTCTTCATTGCAAAAGCAACTGTTGAATTACATGTAAATAGCCATACATATATTATGCAGAAATTTGCATGTGAGAAGCTATATTTTTGGGAGACTACATGCAGGACGAGGGTTAGGATGTTTTGCTCAAGTGCACCCCTACTTGATGCTTGAGACCTCACTCAAGCATCATTTGTTTTGTTTGGTTGTGGGTCAGCCATGGATGCTCCATATGTGCTAGGTGTGTGCCACACATGGAGCCCTGCTATATATTTACGGGGTTTGTGTGCTCTGTACAGACAGGACACAAACCCTGGAAATACATCTGGGAGACAGACGGCAGCTGCAAATTCGGAATCAGAGTCACTCACTCTGCTGCCTTTTCGACCAGCACAAAAAGTATATGAATTATCGTGAGTGACTCTGATGCCGAATTCTCAGCTGTCATTGGCCCCTTGGATGTATTTCGTGTATTTCCGGGGGGTTTGTGTGCTGTCTGTTTGGAGCACACAACCCTCCGGAAATACACGAAATACATAGTGCCCAGGAGTCACGGGTATGTTCCGGACTGGCAGCACACCTGTCACTCAGGAGCATGATACACCCCTGGTGTGGGTAATTTTAATGCCTGGGCACCTCCCTCCTGAAACCTAATAGTTTGTCATAAACCACCCACTGTCAAATAAATAGTAAAGGAAAAGCTTCAGTAGATCAATCAGTAGATAGCCTCCAATATCGTTCGCATGTGAAAAAAAACAAATTTTAAATTGGTGTCCTGTTTTTTTTTTTTCCCTACACAGGTTTGTTTGGTTGTCAGGAGACAACATGACATCACTTCCCCTGTTGGGAGAAAGTGCTTGAAGCCATTTTACCAGTTTGGTACATTCCTAGGCAACACATTTGGAGGGGGTTTGCACCAAATTAGCATCCCATGCCACACCTTGATATTGGTGGCCAGTGTTATGCAAATTTATGATATCATCTCATTAATATGTTTGCCTGAAAATAACTCACCTACATTATTTGTCAGTGTTAAAAGGACTGTAAATTTAGTAATGTCTTCCTTAGCTACAAAAAACTGTAGGTTATGGAGTCCCTATAACCATGAAGCCTAATTATGCATTCCTGTGAATAGCCCTTGACATCTTAACAACTGCACTGTTAGACATTGTAAGCCCATGCATGTATGAATGGTAACATCTGTCAGTATAAACCTAAAAATGAATATGATCAATGATTTGTTTGAATAAGAATGCTGAACATCTGACAACTTTGTTTGTGTTTATACATTACATACTGCCCATTAGTCAAATGGATCTATTATACTCACATGAGTGATTAGGTCCATTTCAAGTAGGGAAATAAATACTTTCCACACTAAATTCATAGTGTTAATAGATATGCTCACTTAGGTGTACTTCCTATTTGCTTCTCACATTTTTTGTGTATGCCATGAAATGTTTTATTTAAGGGAATGTATGTTTTATGGAACTATATTAGCTTACAACTGACACTTTGGGAGAGGTTTGTAACACTGACTGCAAAAGTAAAGCGGTGCAATTACAGCACATGTTATATTATATCTTTATTACATTTTACCAAAAATTACAAAGTTTGAACATTTTCCTTTTACATAAACACTTTCCCAAAATATTCTAAGAAAAGAAAAAAACAAAACCAACAAACAAAAAATTAAATTCAAATACACTTCTGTACAGTTATCATCTATGTACATTTTTGATACTCCATCTATTCGTCTGTTACATTAAACGTGCCTATTAGAAATCAGTTCTTGTATAGCACACAGGTACTAGCACGCATCCATTCCTAAACATCACTCAATCGACCACTTACTCAAACTACATACTTCATACTTTCGGAAGGAGGTGATGGGGGGAGGGGGGGGGGAGTAGCACAGCACATATTAATAACAGCAGTTGTACATGTTGTTATGTCTCTCAACACTATTTGTACCCGAAATTGCTCAATTTGTGGTTTATTTCTGCATACCTTTTTAAAAGAAAAATTGATTGCGCTGGAACAAATGGAACCAAGCGTAATCTGGAAGTTCAGGACCAGTGCAGGAAGCACTAACTTCCAAAACTGTGGTTGGGAGTTACCGAGGTAAACATTGGTACACACAGGGATTACACCACTATTGGACTTTTTTTTTTGTTGTCTTTTATAAATAACCTAATTTGAGTAGGTAGCAATTTAAAGGGCTCCCATATCAGATAGTATAACTCTGGGTTATGTGATCTACAATTACAAGAGATATATTCATGTAATAATATAATAATCATCTCTTTTATTGCGGGAAAATAGGTTAGGTATCGACTTAAAGGAACTGTCTGGTGCCCAAAATGCATCTTCCAAATGTTAATGCATATTAATGTGCTTTCAAGATACTTTACCATACATGTTTTACATTACTTAGAATATAAAATACTTACAGCTAGATGAAATTGTAAAATTACAGCAGTTTGCAAGAAACCAGCACTGCCCACACTAGCTGAGTAAAACTAAAAATTTCCTTTTTTTTTTTGCTGCAGGAACCAGTGAGAATAATTTCATTCAAATGAATGGAATTTCCTGTATCTCTAGAGCCTACTGTGTACAACAAGTCTATTACATTCCACACAATGTATTCTATTACATTAGCATAGATCGTGACTAAAGTAAACAAAACTTTATATTCTCAGTTTCCATGTAACCTGCTGTATACATGCAGAGTAATCACTGGGGGAGGGCTTGAGTAAAATATTAAAATTGGGATTGTGCAGAATGCCTGTATCAAATCACACTGAAAAAAAAAGCCTGTGCACTATACAAGCAGTCGTCTCCAACTTGCACCAATGTGAGTTTCGAGACTAGACTGTCCCTTTAAGGCAGTTTGCCTATTACAACTAGGCCTTAAAGGCAGCAGTGATGTAGGCTGCTGTATTTTCCTGGAAACTGCATCTTTCTTACTTACTTAGACCATATACAACACACTGACATTTTAACTTGCAATAGCTTTCATATTTAAAAATGCTGTCCTCTCAAATCATCACCAGTTTTCAAAACTTCCACATTCTCTACATTGTCATAACCCATTCATAGCACAGATATTTAACCATGCAGCTTCTGAATTATCCCTGGCATGCCAGTATCATTTCCACCTAGTTAAACAGTATGTAGCGTATGTTTGCTTAAAATGAACTGTGGTGAACTCGCAATGGGGTTATGAAACCTAAAACCAAATAGAGGAGCTAGAAACATTCTGCAACTCAACTATTTTGGTCTACCTGTGGCATCTATCTTGTGAATTCCTGTTTAGTGAATAAATCCCATATAACTATTAACTCTGTTTTAACCTGACCGATAATTAATTATGTACTCATCTCGCATGCCATGGAGTTACTCTCTCTTTTACAGCTATAATGCATCTGCTTTCAATTAACATAGCAGCATGTAGCAGTGTTTACATGATAGCCTCATAGATGAAGGGTGATCATAGCACAATCACTTCTTGAAAATGGAACATGTAACAATATTTTATTTCACACATATACACATGTGTATTTACACCAGGGCCGATCCTGGGCGGGTGCACGGGGTGCACCGCGCCCAGGCGCACCGGGAGGAAAGGCGCTCTGATGAGCACCTTTCTCCCTCATTCTGGAGGTGCGGCCCGCATGTGAGCGCCTGCGGTCACAGCACCTCCTAATCTCATTACAGCGCGACGGGTGCAAGCTCCGCCCCGTCGCGCTGTCTGATTGCCGGATGTCTCTGGTGACATCCGGCAAGAAGAACTGCATGACGGTGTTCTGCCTCTGCAGACACCGTCCGGAAACGTCCTCCTCCCTCCAGGGAGGGGGACCAATAGTAAAAACGAGTTTTTTTTTGTTTTGTTTTTTAAATTAAAAGAAGTGTGTGTGTTTCAATGTGTATGTCTGTGTGTGTGAATGTATGTAAGTGTGTGTGTTTCACTGTGTGTGTGTGTGAATGTAGTAAGTGTGTGAATGTAGTAAGTGTGTGTGTGTGAATGTGTTTCAGTGTGTGTGAATGTGTGTTTCACTGTGTGTGTGTGTGTGTGAATGTTTCAGTGTGTGTGAATGTGTGTTTCAGTGTGTGTGAATGTGTGTTTCACTGTGTGTCTGTAAGTGTGCGTGTGTGAATGTGTTTCACTGTGTGAGAATGTGTGTTTCACTGTGTGAGAATGTGTGTTTCACTGTGTGTGAATGTGTGTTTCACTGTGTGTGAATGTGTGTTTCACTGTGTGTGTGTGTGAATGTGTGTAAGTGTGCGTGTGTGAATGTGTGTAAGTGTGTGTGAATGTGTGTTTCACTGTGTGTGTGTGTGTGTGTGTGAATGTGTGTTTCAGTGTGTGTGAATGTGTGTTTCACTGTGTGTCTGTGTGTGAATGTGTTTCAGTGTGTGTGAATGTGTGTTTCACTGTGTGTGTGTGTGAATGTGTGTTTCACTGTGTGTGTGAATGTGTGTTTCACTGTGTGTGTGTGAATGTGTGTTTCACTGTGTGTGTGAATGTATGTGTGTGTGTTTCACTGTGTGTGTGTGAATGTGTGTTTCACTGTGTGTGTGAATGTAAGTGTGTGTGTGAATGTATGTGAATGTGTGTTTCACTGTGTGTGAATGTATGTGTGTGTGTTTCACTGTGTGTGAATGTATGTGTGTGTGTTTCACTGTATGTGTGTGTGTGAATGTATGTAAGTGTGTGTGTGAATGTGTGTTTCACTGTGTGTGAATGTATGTGTGTGTGTGAATGTATGTAAGTGTGTGTGTGAATGTGTGTTTCACTGTGTGTGTGTGTGTTTCACTGTGTGTGTGTGTGTGAATGTATGTAAGTGTATGTGTTTTTCTCTGTGTGAGTCAATGTGTGTGTTACTGTCTGTGTAAGTGTGTGTACATAAGTGTGACTGTGTGTATTGCTCTGTGTGTGTATAAGGGTGTCTGTGTGCAATGGTGACTAAATGTGTTCAGTAAAATGTGTTCAGTAAGGGCCCCTGAAATTCCTAGTGGCGGCCCTGACTAAGTGTGTCTGTGTAAGTGTGACTGTGTGTATTTATGCATGACCCTGTGCGTAAGTGTGGGTGTGTATGTATGCAGGGCAACTTTTAACTGGTTAAAGGGGCCACCGCTGCCCACTTGACAGTCCCCATCCAGTCGGCAGCTATTTCCCGCCTCCTGCACTGCACTCTGAGTGTGCATAGAGGGAAGACTGTGCGGAGGAGACACGAAACAGCAGCAGCAAGGTGAGTACTGGGGAATGGGGGGAGGGGTAATGCTTTTCTTGGGAAAACTGGTGGTGGCATATTAATGGACAAACTGACACTGGCATATTAGTGGCCAAACTGACACTGGCATATTAATGGGCAAACTAACTGCTATATTATTGGATAAACTAACTGTGGTATGTTAATGGGCAAGCTATCTGTGGCATATTAATGGGAAAACTATCTGTGGCATATTAATGGGCAAACTGGCAGTGGCATATAAATGGGCAAACTGGCTGTGGCATATTAATAGGCAAATACACAGGATTATGAGGAGGGAGAGACATACATGTGAGTTATGAAGAGAAAGAGACAGCAGACATGGGTGTATAGAAGGAGAGACAGACATGCAGAAAAAAAGACCACCATGGGGAGCATGAGGAACAGAAAGATAGACATGGAAAAATATATGGGGTATGAAGGGAGAGATATACATGAGGGTATGAGTGGAGAGAGATATACATGAGGGTATGAGTGGAGAGAGAGAGAGATACATGAGGACATGAGTGGAGAGAGAGATACATGAGGGCATGAGTGGAGAGAGAGAGATACATGAGGGCATGAGTGGAGAGAGAGATACATGAGGGCATGAGTGGAGAGAGAGAGAGATACATGAGGGTATGAGTGGAGAGAGAGATATACATGAGGGTATGAGTGGAGAGAGAGAGATACATGAGGGTATGAGTGGAGAGAGAGAGATACATGAGGGTATGAGTGGAGAGAGAGAGAGATACATGAGGGTATGAGTGGAGAGAGAGAGAGAGATACATGAGGGTATGAGTGGAGAGAGAGAGATACATGAGGGTATGAGTGGAGAGAGAGAGATACATGAGGGTATGAGTGGAGAGAGAGAGATACATGAGGGTATGAGTGGAGAGGGAGAAAGACATGGCGGTATGGGAAGAGAGACAAGTGAGTGACTGACTTGGTGGAATATTATTATTGCTCCTTGTGTACTTCTTTTCCAATGATGCTCAGCCAGACTAATGGGAGACTTTGGCTGGTTGGACATCATGGGAACTGTAGTTAAAACTGCTACCCAGCAAAAAGTCTCCCATGTTGATGACTGAGCATCATAGACATAAATAAAACCACTACACTGTTTTACTGCCAAATAAATATCTTTATTTAAAATAAAAGCTCTTGTTGGTCCTTCATCTAAAAATAAAGTTTGTGCTCTCCACAAGAATCCCCCCACCCCAATAATGAAAAATTGGTATGCCTGGAACATACATGTGTAAAGGGGAGGGGTTTATCATATAGCCACGCCCACCTTGGGGCGCCAAAAAAAATCCTGCACCCAGGCGCCCGTGACCCTAGGATCGGCCCTGATTTACACACAGTGTGTGTGTATATATATATATATATATATATATATATATATCTATATATACATACATACATACATACATATACATACACACACACACACACACACAAGTCCAATAGTCCAACACAGCCTCTAGAGATAAAAATAAATAAATCCAGAAGCCAGGGTGCAATCATGTCACAAATATATAGTCCAAAATGATTACACACTCACAGGATGTCTCATTGGTAATCCACTTTAATGAAGGTTGTAGACTAGTCCCTTTTTCAAGTAACAAGTATCGTGTAAGTTCTTCACATTTAGTCTCAGTACATTATTTATCAAGACAACACAAACCATTAGTGACCATAATTTATTAGCTTAAAAATCCTTCTATGATTTTATCTGAACACCATATATTGTATACATATATCACCACAATAAATTCCCTAACAATAGGACTAAATAACATATTGAGTACTCGAATGTCATGTTTGTAAACGAACATGTATTTTAAAAGGTCCTATACCAATATCAAATGTTTATTACCAAAGTCTTAAAAGGTCTCTGCTTATTCTAAACAAAACCATAATCTTCAATATCAGAATATCATCATGCATTAAAATAGTTTATAGTCAATAAAGTGTTGAAAAAACATGGAGCACAATTACTTACTAATGAAACAACTACTGTTATCTTTTGAACCAATTTTTCAAATGTCAAAAAAATCCCTCTGCTTTAAAATTTCCCATAATCCTCCAACAGATCTGTGAATTATCATCCTTTTTCTATACTTCCATTATGCTCAAAAGACAACATAACATAGTTTGTGCAGCAACATGTGAAAGAGACCAGAACTTCTGTAAAAGCCTATCATTTACCATAACTTTGTTTTAAATGATACACATTCTACTTTGCTAATGATGTGGATTACAAAACCCTCTTGAGTACATCTTTGACTTCCAAGTAGCATATGAGGTCACGTAGCAATCCATAGTGATCATGATAAAGTGTGAGAGAACATCTATTTGTGGTGACATGGTGTACACAATGATTAGAAAGAGTATGAACAGATGACCTTGAAAGCTCCTTTTTCTGTGATCCCTTTAAATATTGCTGTGGCCTACTAATTTCTATGTTGCCTTACAAAACTAGAGGTCAGTCCAATAATGACTTTTCTGCCCAATGTTTCTTTCAAATTTCATGGATGATAAACTCAATTAGAGGATTGTCAGCATGTTGTTGTAATTCTGCTTGAGCCACAAATTACATATCCATCAAAAGAAACAAAAACTGATGATCTTTACAGATTAGAACAGTCCACTGAGCAGAAAATACAGATTAACTGTGGAATAGTCAAGAAGATCTGCATGAATCAGACAAAAAAATGTGTTTAACCAATCAATACCTTCAGATTGTTTGTTTTAATTAAGCTATTACTGTTTTACATGTTATCCAAACTGATATAGACACTCATACTATGCCCAATTCAGCGAAATGAACCATTAACAAGATATCAGTACACAAACTACTCATAGAAGAGTTTACAAAGTGTAGTAGCTCTGTCCATATTCACTTACAGCACAAAACACATACATAAAGTGGGCTAAAGCAGGTTTTCAATATTTTCTGTCATTTCCAAGGCAGATTTGTATAAACAAATAAGTAACTGCTACTTTATGACTATCACATGTATCAAGTGATTGAACATTGCATACAATGCTATTTTGAAAGGGGATCACAATCAATTTCACTAAACTAGTGTTAGTATACAAAGACATGATTTTGTTTTCTAATAAAAATGGATTTGTCCTCAAAAGTCTGCAGATGTGATCTTACCCTAGCCCTACAGTACTTACTAACTAAAAACCTTTCACAAACACCTCTTTCACTGTAGTCCAAATATAAAACAGCAATATGTGGCTCACTGCCCCTCCTGAATATTAAGCAGAATAGAAAAAACATAAAAAAGGAAACTGTTGAGGGACAAACACTTTGCATTTCCATATGGATTCAGTGATCCAGATTATGAGAAACCTCCCTTTGCCACATCCTAAAACAACAGGGGAAGCATTCATTTGCTGGACATATCATTAGACTGATGCACTTCATTAAACCCACTGCTGTTTTAGTATTATGTATGTATATATATACACACATATATATTACAATTTAAAATCCATATTTCAAAACCTAGACATACCATGTGGACAGAATAAGAATATTTACACATAATCAAATTAAATTTACATCTGTAACGGCACAATCCAATCAACCAACAACAAAGAAGCTCATTAGACTTATCATTAAATGTTAACATGTAGCAGAATCGACAAGCTCAAATAATTAAATCACTCGGTTTATTAAAAATAAAATCCTCCATGTTACATCTAAGACTGCAATCAAACCACTATATATCCAATTGATATATTGTATATTTATTGTCATAATATTGCTTGTACAAGTTAACCAATTTTATTTTTCCCAAACAGGTGTAGCATTGCATCAAAATAATATGCTCTGTAACAGAATACTACAAAAAGCCAAAACAATAATCTAGAAAGCTAGCATCTAAAGGGAAGCAAATCTTACTCATGTTTGATCACTGACTGAATAATTCAGTCCAGACCATTAATTATCCAAGTAATATGTCTAAAGGGGGCAATACTGTTGTATTGTATGCATTTGTGGATACTATTTATGCTAAGAAATACAAAAAAAATATTTATAATTAAATGATGCGGTTTGTTTTTTTTTAAACCTTTTTTTTTTTTTTGCTTGCAGCTTTGAAGAAAGTCAATTTAGCTGCTACATTCTTTAATCAAATACAAGTCAAAGTTTTATCCAACTTTCCCAAAGAGAAGTTGGGAACCTGCACAATACTGAAAGCAACTCACATCATTGATTTGACATGTTCACAAGATAATGTGAACATAGAATAATAACTTTTCTAGTGATAATTTAAAAAAAATCATTCTCCCCCTACCCCCTGAAAAAAAGAATTCTAAGATACATATTAGCTTACCTTTACTATAATTGTGTCAGAGATGAGTAAATCCTAGTGTTAGTAACACACAACTCCTGAACTAGCATAGTTTAAATGGTGAGTTTGTTTCAAAATGCAGGTGTCGGGATATGGGACATCGGTCCAGATCCTTAAAATGTATCCAAAAGATGAAGATGATGATTAATCCTTCCTTCACACAGCCAGGTTAGCGGTACTCCAAGATCAGCACCCTTCATCCTAATGACAGCCTGCAGGCAAGGACATCATATTTAATGCAAGAGTGCACTCACTCAATGGTAGTAGTCTTCTTTGCTAGGACTCTGCCCCTTCTATAGACAAGAGGATTAGGTTGCTGAAATCCGATCACATAAAGGCAAAGACATCAACAGCAATACACTGATTACCCTCGTTTAAAGCGCATCTTGCAGGGGAGCCACACACACAAAATCCCTCTGATAGTGGTAGGTTTCTTCAGCTGGACAGCAGTGTAGGCAATAGGAAGCAATGTTTTCTGGATTGCATCCTCTTTGCATCCATTCAGCTCCTGTAAGGCTCAGGAATGTGCACAGCAGAGCTGGCTGCAGGTAAACACGTTTGTGTCCTTTCGTCAATCCAATGATTAACTCCACCCTCTGCCATCTGATCTTACTAAACGTGACTATTACTGGAGCTGCTCTTGCAAAAGGCACCGAGTGAACAACATCTGAGCTGGACAGCTCCTGGTGCTGCTGCTGCTAGAGTTACCACATGCTATCTGATACAGTGTGAATAGGGTGATCATACTGCCCCTTCAGTTAAAAACGTTTATAAAAGATCCATACTACAGGGCAGCAATTATTGTAATACAGACCTGCAGTGAGTGTTTTTTTTTTTTTTTCCATAATCCTCACAAGCTAAGTAAGGTGAGAGGTTTTCGCCTCATGCACAGAGGTTTGCATAGGCTGATTAATTGTCCCGTTATGTTCTAACACGTCATCATGGGAAATCTAGTACAGCTGGATTGTCACATTTTAGCCAACTTACACCAGTTAATTAGTGACTTAAATGAGCAAAGTAGAACTGCAAGTTAAAACTAATATTCATTATACAGATGCACTTTAATCATTCTTAATGATTAAAGTGCATGCAAGTACAAATACCACATACTCCTTTAACGGGCTCTTTCTAGTCATTATATAAGACGAATTTGCATGTCTGTTAAAATATTACCAATAAATATGTTTGTACTGTACCTTTAAAAGATAAAATACTTACAAGTACACTAAAGATGCCACCATTCGATGCGTTTTCAAAGGTGAGAAAACCATTGTTTATGGTCTTCTGCTAGTTATTTTGAGAGTTGTCCTGGTTGAATAACCCCTTCCACTACAGAGTGGGTGAGAAATCTATGAACATGTACTGTTTTGCATATTCCCCAGGCACTGAAAGGGTTACTACGTGCAATAAGTATTTGGAATGAGATTGTGTAACACTTATGAGGTCACACAACAGAGCTTCACCGAAAGTTTATTACAATATAAACGATTTCAACTATAATACAGAACACTGTTGATTGGTTTATTAGGATGGCAAGTTCATAGCAGAGGACTTTCCAGTATATACCAGAACTCTAAAATGCAAATACTGTTCACTTAAATATGGATAACAGTTATTGCATTGTGGCATCCTGCTTCAAAATATCTGGATGCAGCCAAGTTTTTCTGTATTATACCTGCATTATCACAAGTGAGCAGCCTTGAGCTATAAGGTATTCTTCTGCCCTCTATCTGCAGCTCTCTAAACAGCATGTGTGTTATAATGGCTGTGAGGCATCAGCAATTAGTGGCTCTGCTCTCGTAGTAAATGCATGAGCAATCTCATCACACCAATTACTAGCAGGTGTTATAGCCTAAAAAGCAAAATGATGTATCGTTAATCAACACTACTCTTTTAATCTGCTGTGTTCAATCAGCTTCATGTACTGTAGCTATGTTCTCCTTTATCTCTTTTATATTCTAAGTTGTACATAACAAAAATAGCTAAAATCCATTTACAAAGTTCTCTGACAAGAAAATATTTTTTTTCTGCAACCCAGTTACACAAACAATGCATTCAGTTCAATCTATTGGATGCCACTAAAACAAACTGTCCCCGCCAGCCAAACCATAGAAATGAAAGACGGATATATTTTCTTTTCTCTCCTAAGGCACAAACTCGGTTAATTATTCTGCTCTTAAGATAAAATGTGCTTAATAACAAAGACAGAAGTAGCATCTCAAGGAAAACATGTACCTTTCCCCAAATTAAATAGTTTCATTCTTTTCTGATGTTCACTTTGTGGAAACATGGTTTATAAAGTTTTCAGCTGTGAAAGTTTTGAAGTTGGATAGAGGAAATGTGTACTTGAAGTTGCTGCTTTATCTTCTCTGCAGAATGTAATGTTTTTATAGCAAAAGATAGTACCAGGAATTCCCTCACTATTACTTTTGCTCAGAAATATCGAATTCTGTTAAAATTGTCAGAAAACACAGGGGGAGGGGGTAAGGGAAGATGTATAAGAGTGGCACAAGGGTTTCCACCTCAGCCATTTTTTTTTTTTTTTACCAGCCACATAAACATTTTGCATGCTATCATGCAGTATGTAAAAGTCATGTGTGACCAGAAAGAAATCAGTTAACTAATCAATATGGTTCTGCGGGATCCACTACTGATTAGGTAATTGATTTCCATCTGGTCACATTAGACTTCTACATACTGCAAAGCAGCCTACAAAAGTTATATGTGGCGGGTAGAAAATGGTTTTGGTGGCACAGATAGGTTGTTAAATGATTATAGCAATTTTACCTATTTTTTTTTTAAATTCTCTTTGTGTTGGAAGAAAGGTTAAAAAAAGTAGTACAAAGCCACCTAGTGCTGCCCACTATGATACACCCTTGCTCTCTTACTGGCTCCTGTGTATCTTATGACATCATCATGCAGGCTTTGGCAACAGGTGTAAAGTGAGACTGGCTGTAAGATTTTGGTTAATGTTGAATAATGGGAAATATTCACAAAATGGAGCCAGGACATAAATACCTAATTTTATTTTGCCTTTTTCATGCAGTTAATTCAATCTTATATATATATATATATTATATATAAAAACAGTGGCATATGATTTATATGTGTTTGTTTTAAATGACCAGGTTATCTAGTTACATCTTATGTAAGTGGTAGTGTCCCTTTTAACCCCCTCCCGAAATATGATGTGCCAGGCACGTTATGCAAAAATGTGTCCTTATGACACATGATGTGCCTGGCATGTCATGCACTCAAAAGAACAAAGAAAGTGACCTTTCTTTTCTCTGTCGGTGTTGCTACAATGCCTCCATATAGAGGCACTGTGCAACACTGAATAAATGCGCAGGGACGCACTTTGATCACTCCATGGAGTGACCCTAGCTGCCATTTAAAAACGGCTATGCCGGCTGCACACATGTTCAGAACAAAATTTTGCTTCCTAAGCACCGTAGTTGTTGCTAAAGTGCCTCGCTACTGAGGCACTTAGCAACACCAACATATACTTACAGACTTGTTGGTGGTCGCTCTCCTGAGTGACCACATCGGCTCAGCAGAAGGGAGCACTGCCAGTATAGGCAGCGCTTCCCCTCTACTGGTAAGACCATCGGAAGTGATTTTTTTTTTTCACTTCCGTTGCTCTAGGGGGTACTGCAGAATGCCGGCACAACAGATCAGTGTGACCTGTGTGCACAGGGCCGATCCTGGGCGGGTGCACGGGGTGCACCGCGCCCAGGTGCCGTTTAACTTAAAAATATGGGGGTGTCTTGTCTGGGGCTGGCATGCAGAGCAGGCGCTGCTATCAATATAATTGACAGCAGCACGAGCTCTCATGCCGGGCGCCTTTTTCCTGCCTCGTGATCCCCCTCCATTGTGACGGAGGAGGACATAAGTAACCTACCAATCATGCTGTCAAACATGGAGGTGCGGCCAGAATCTGATTGGCTCCGGTAACCGCACCTCCGTTGACTTAGTCCCGCCCCCTCCGTTGACTTAGCTCCGCCCCCTCAGGCAATCACACTGTCAGAGCACCCGGATGTCAGCTGACATCCTGCCGGTGCTCAGATAGCTGCAAGGATTGGAAGCCCACACAGTCTAACCACCTCCCTCCCTGTAACTGAAAGGTAAATGAGCAGGGAGGGGGACAAACATTATAACAAGCTTTTTTTTTGTTGGGGGGGTTAAAAAAAAAAGAAAATAAATCTGTCTGTGTATGGGTGTCTATGTGTGTGTGTATGGGTGTCTATGTGTGTGTGTATGGGTGTCTATGTGTGTAATGGTGTCTATGTGTGTGTATGGGTGTCTATGTGTGTAATGGTGTCTATGTGTGTGTATGGGTGTCTATGTGTGTAATGGTGTGTATGGGTGTCTATGTGTGTAATGGTGTGTATGGGTGTCTATGTGTGTAATGGTGTCTATGTGTGTGTAATGGTGTCTATGTGTGTGTATGGGTGTCTATGTGTGTGTATGGGTGTCTATGTGTGTGTATGGGTGTCTATGTGTGTAATGGTGTCTATGTGTGTGTAATGGTGTCTATGTGTGTGTAATGGTGTCTATGTGTGTGTAATGGTGTCTATGTGTGTGTAATGGTGTCTATGTGTGTGTATGGGTGTCTATGTGTGTGTATGGGTGTCTATGTGTGTAATGGTGTGTATGGGTGTCTATGTGTGTGTATGGGTGTCTATGTGTGTAATGGTGTCTATGTGTGTGTATGGGTGTCTATGTGTGTGTATGGGTGTCTATGTGTGTAATGGTGTCTATGTGTGTGTATGGGTGTCTATGTGTGTAATGGTGTCTATGTGTGTGTAATGGTGTCTATGTGTGTGTATGGGTGTCTATGTGTGTGTATGGGTGTCTATGTGTGTGTATGGGTGTCTATGTGTGTGTATGGGTGTCTATGTGTGTGTATGGGTGTCTATGTGTGTAATGGTGTCTATGTGTGTGTATGGGTGTCTATGTGTGTAATGGTGTCTATGTGTGTGTATGGGTGTCTATGTGTGTAATGGTGTCTATGTGTGTAATGGTGTGTATGGGTGTATATGTGTGTATGGGTGTCTATGTGTGTAATGGTGTCTATGTGTGTGTATGGGTGTCTATGTGTGTAATGGTGTCTATGTGTGTGTATGGGTGTCTATGTGTGTGTAATGGTGTCTATGTGTGTGTAATGGTGTCTATGTGTGTGTATGGGTGTCTATGTGTGTGTATGGGTGTCTATGTGTGTGTATGGGTGTCTATGTGTGTGTATGGGTGTCTATGTGTGTGTATGGGTGTCTATGTGTGTGTAATGGTGTCTATGTGTGTGTAATGGTGTCTATGTGTGTGTAATGGTGTCTATGTGTGTGTAATGGGTGTCTATGTGTGTGTAATGGTGTCTATGTGTGTGTGTAATGGTGTCTATGTGTGTGTGTAATGGTGTCTATGTGTGTGTATGGGTGTCTATGTGTGTGTATGGGTGTCTATGTGTGTGTAATGGTGTCTATGTGTGTGTAATGGTGTCTATGTGTGTGTATGGGTGTCTATGTGTGTAATGGTGTCTATGTGTGTAATGGTGTCTATGTGTGTGTGTAATGGTGTCTATGTGTGTGTGTAATGGTGTCTATGTGTGTGTGTAATGGTGTCTATGTGTGTGTATGGGTGTCTATGTGTGTAATGGTGTCTATGTGTGTGTATGGGTGTCTATGTGTGTAATGGTGTCTATGTGTGTAATGGTGTCTATGTGTGTAATGGTGTCTGTGTGTGTATGGGTGTCTATGTGTGTAATGGTGTCTATGTGTGTGTATGGGTGTCTATGTGTGTGTAATGGTGTCTATGTGTGTGTAATGGTGTCTATGTGTGTGTAATGGTGTCTATGTGTGTGTAATGGTGTCTATGTGTGTGTATGGGTGTCTATGTGTGTGTATGGGTGTCTATGTGTGTGTATGGGTGTCTATGTGTGTGTATGGGTGTCTATGTGTGTAATGGTGTCTATGTGTGTGTGTATGGGTGTCTATGTGTGTATGGGTGTCTATGTGTGTGTATGGGTGTCTATGTGTGTAATGGTGTCTATGTGTGTGTATGGGTGTCTATGTGTGTATGGGTGTCTATGTGTGTAATGGTGTCTATGTGTGTGTATGGGTGTCTATGTGTGTAATGGTGTCTATGTGTGTGTATGGGTGTCTATGTGTGTGTATGGGTGTCTATGTGTGTGTATGGGTGTCTATGTGTGTGTATGGGTGTCTATGTGTGTGTATGGGTGTCTATGTGTGTGTATGGGTGTCTATGTGTGTGTAATGGTGTCTATGTGTGTGTAATGGTGTCTATGTGTGTGTATGGGTGTCTATGTGTGTGTATGGGTGTCTATGTGTGTAATGGTGTCTATGTGTGTGTATGGGTGTCTATGTGTGTAATGGTGTCTATGTGTGTGTAATGGTGTCTATGTGTGTGTATGGGTGTCTATGTGTGTAATGGTGTGTAATGGTGTCTATGTGTGTAATGGTGTCTATGTGTGTAATGGTGTCTATGTGTGTAATGGTGTCTATGTGTGTGTATGGGTGTCTATGTGTGTGTAATGGTGTCTATGTGTGTGTATGGGTGTCTATGTGTGTGTATGGGTGTCTATGTGTGTGTAATGGTGTCTATATGTGTGTAATGGTGTCTATGTGTGTGTATGGGTGTCTATGTGTGTGTATGGGTGTCTGTGTGTGTGTATGGGTGTCTGTGTGTGTAATGGTGTCTGTGTGTGTAATGGTGTCTGTGTGTGTAATGGTGTCTGTGTGTGTAATGGTGTCTGTGTGTGTAATGGTGTCTATGTGTGTGTAATGGTGTCTGTGTGTGTGTAATGGTGTCTGTGTGTGTGTAATGGTGTCTATGTGTGTGTAATGGTGTCTATGTGTGTATGGGTGTGTATATGTGTGTGTAATGGTGCGTGTAAGGGTGTCTATTTGTGTAAGGGTGTGTGTGGTGTGTGTGTGTAAGGGTGTCTGTATGTAAAGGTGTTCTTGTGTGTGTTTGTAAGAGTGTCTCTGTGTTTGTGTAAGCGTGTCTGTGTGTGATGACACATTTATTTGTCAGAAAGTCATGTTAATGACAGATACAAAGGAGCAAGGGATATTATGAGACTACTGATCAACCTTCTTCTCAAAGTCTGATAAATGGTCTATGCAACCTACACCAAATCTTGTATCATAGCTGAAATCATGGGAATTTCCTCACATATAAGTATCTGTGTGTGTAAGTGTGTCAGTGTGTGTAAGAGTCTGTTAAGTGTGTCTGTGTGTATAAGTGAGACACTGTGTATATGTGTCTTTGAAAAAAGTGTTTATTACATATATTAGAGATATACAGATAGATGCATGTATCTATTTATCTATGTGGATTTGCAGTGACGTAACTACTGTGCCTCCCTCCCCCTTTGCGGCTATCCTCTCCGCAACCCTCACAGTGCATTTTCTTTTAAGTACCATAGTGCCCGGTGTCACGTGACAACCCTGCGCTCAAAGTGAAACCATAGTGGGACAGAGAGACAAGCTTAACAAAAGCTGGTAGAGATCTCTGTGGGTCGTACAGAAAAACATTTGATTGCTACACTTGCAAAATACCGGTATGCATAAGGATCTGCCCTGTTACATGGAAGCTGCATTTTGATATTCCACTATTTATTTGTGTGTACCTGTGAGTGACTGTATAGCTGTGAGTCAATGTCTGTGAGTGACTATGTGTCGGGGAGTGACTGTGTATATGTGAGTGTGTCGGGGAGTTACTGTGTGAGTGTGTTTCTCAAAGTGACTGCATATATGTGAGTGTGTGTCTGGGAGTGTCATTTATAAAAAATGCTTAACAGATTGTAGAATTTCACATTGACACAATGTAATATTTAGAAGATAAGTTTACAACCTAATAAATCTAAATAAAGATATATAAAAGAGTATAAAAATGTGTCTGGAAGTGACTGGGTATATGTGAGTGTGCGCCTTGAAGTGATTGTGTATATGTGAGTGTGTGTATGTGTGTAACTGTGCGTGGTCACTCTACCTCTTGCCTCCCCCACCCCTAAATATATTGCTGGAGAGTTGACACAAACTACAAAAATAAACAAACCCAGTCAGACACTGATTGAGCCACCTGGACCCAGGTATATGAATGTTATTATATTTAAACGTAGTATTTTTACTTTCCTTTAATGCCAAGGTGGTGGGTGAACCCAGATTTACAGTCCTGGACTGACTTAATGGATACCTCAATATTAATGTGATGGGAGGTTGCCATGCGGTGCCTTCTCCATCCATTTAATTAATAGGACATAATACTATTGAGCAAAGTTTCTTAGGGATTAACTAGTTAATTTGTTATGTAGCATTTACTAAATAATACTGTTGCACATCTGAGAGAGCATGTGTTTAATCATGGTTATTCATATTGAATGTGATAATCAAATGTGAAAATAAATATAATATGAGATGATAGTATTGTTTTTATTTTCACACTTGATTAGCACATTCAGTATGAATAATAATGATTAACCATTTTCTCCCACTGAGTCTCTACTTCTCTCTTTTTAAAAATAATTTATAATAACCGTTTGGTATTTTAATTTATATTTCATGAACACATTTGTAAATGGGAGGAGTTAATAAGATAGCCACGCCCCAACATGGGGGCGCCCAAAAACATCCTGCACCCAGGCGCTCGTGACCCTAGGATCGGCCCTGGGTGTGCAGGCATATATGATAAGTACGTTGATGAGCACTTATCATACAGTCAAACTTAATGTTTAATAAAATTGCCTTTGACAAGTGTTGATCTGCCTCCCCTCTTCACTGTAGTTTTAGTGAGGTAGAGAGACAGATCAGATAATGTAATTTTTTAATGTAATAAATAAAAAAATATTTAATAACATTTAAAAACCAAGGGCTTTTATGAAAGCCATTTCCAGTGTTTAACCCCTTCCCCTCCATTGATCAATGTGTATGTAGTGATCTTACACAGCAGCACATTTTATGCTGTCCGTGCATTTTTTAGGGATTAATTTTTTGGCTGTAATTTATTACAGTGTAACAAAGGCTCTTTTAAGAGCTATTAACCCCTTGCTTTCTGTAGATCACTGCCTAGGCAGCGATCTGGCACAAATGGAGCATTCCTGCTGCAGAAGCATTTTTTTTGCTATCTGCATTTAAAAAAAACAATTTGTTACACCCGCTTGGGGTTAATTATACCAACTAGGGTAAGTGGTCTGAGTGCATGTATAGTGATCCATAAGATCTGATTAGTAGCAAAGGCGGTTTGGTGATTGCTCAGATAAGCATCACCATTCGCCTGGTCTGATCAATATTTGTACATCTAACCCGTGCAAATCTGCCTCTCTCTCTTGCCTCTTGAGTTTTAGTGATGGAGAGAGACAGAGTAGTCATGTAATTTTTTAATTTTTTTAATTACAATAAATTTAAGAAAATTGTGAGACCCAAGGGCTTTTATAAAAGCCATCCCCTGTGTTTAACCCCACCCCTGCAATTAATCACTGTTTATGCAGTGATCTTACACAACAACAAATTTCATGCTGTCTGTGAATTTTTTAGGGGTTAATATTTTTTACTGTAATTTATTACAGTATAAAAAAAGGCCCTTTTAAGAACTATTAACCCCTTGCTTGCCATAGATCACTGCCTTAGCTGATCTGGTGGCTATGCAGCCATCTGGCTGCAGAAGCATTTTTTTTTGCTATCTGCTTTTTTTTGTTACACCAGCTAGAGGTTAATTTTACCCTCTAGGGGATTACTTGTAATGTAAACATTATTTTTGACACTGTCTGAGCGCATGTATAGCGATCAGTAACAGCCGATCTGTGGCAAAGTTGATTTGGTCATTGCTCAGATAAGCATCACCATTCGCCTGGTCAGATCAATATAGGTCAATATTGATCTGACCCATCTGGATCTGCCTCCCTGTCCTCACTTGAGTTTTAGTGAGGGAGAGAGACAGATCAGTATAATCTAAGTTTTTAATTGTAATAAATGTCATAAAATGTTACAAAATTGTGTGACCCACAGGCTTTTATAAAAGCCATACCCTGTGTAGAGTGTACCTAGTGTATTAACCCCTTCCCTGCCACTGATCACTGCACAGCAGCACATTTTGTCTTGTCTGTGCATTTTTGGGGTTAGTTTTTTGTTCAGTACTACACAGGCTCTTATAAGAGCTATTAACCCCTTCCTTGCTCTACATGTCAAATTTCCAAGTTGAAAAATCAAAAAGTGCACCTCTCAAATGTGGCCTTTTAACCCCCTAACAAGCTAACTAGCCTATGCATGGGTGATAATCCTGTACTCGTGAGATGTTGCTGTACACAAATTGGGGTGTTGTTTGGCAGTGGCACATACCAAAATCTGTGAATTCATGTCTGAAGTATAATGTATGTGAAAAAAGAAACAAACAAATTACTACTCCAAACTTTGGCAAAGCCTGGGGGTAGAATTAGTGCATGGGAAGTGCTAAAATACCACCATTTGAAATAGCCCAGGGTGTCTATGTTTAAAAAAGATATGGTTTTATGGGGTAAAATACACTGTCCAGATTCAAAAATATCCCAAATGGAACAGGCTGACTACATGTCAAAATTCCAAGTTGGAAAACTTGAAAAAGCGCACCTCTGAAATGTGCCCTTTTAACCTCCAAAATAAGCTGACAAACTTATGCATGGGTGGTATCTGTGTACTCAGGAGATGTTGCTGAACACATATTGGGGTGTTATTTGGCAGTGACATATACCAAAATCTGTAAATTCATATCTGAAGTACAATGCATGTGAAAAAAATAGCCTAGGGTGTCTAATTTTAAAACCTATATGGTTTAATGGGATAAAATATACTGGCTGGCTTAAAAAATGTCCCAAATGGGACATGGGAGCAGGTAGTATACATGTCAAAATTCCAAGTTGGAAAACCAAAAAGTGCACCTCTTAAATGTGGACGTTTACCCCCCAAACAACCCAACAAACCAATGCATGGGTGGTAACAATGTACTCAGGAGAAATAGTAGAATCTATTTAGCTGGGTTTTTTTTAAGCTTTTGTAGAGTAAAATATTTTTCAAATATGTTTTTTTTCTCCATCTTATTTTATTTCTATTATATTATGGGATATGATCAAAACCCCTTCTTGTCCTAATAAAAACAATATATAATTTGTGTGGGTGCAGCAAATGACAAAGAAGAAACACAAACAGCACAGAAATGTTAAAATAGCCCTTCTCTAGAATGGCCAAAAACTGTTTCAAAGGGTCTGTCCTTAATGGGTTAATGCAAATTGATTAAAAATGGTCTATATGTTGTGTTAGCAGAATTGCAAGCAAATGAATAATTGAGAGAGAATATATTTTCTATGGTTCTTATTTACATCTTATCCCATATGCATGTATTGTAATTGATTAATTAATTGGTTCTCCATGGGCACACTTGCATTTTACATTCTGATGAGGAGTATTATGCATCCAGCAAAGATCTGGCTAACTTGGCAACCTTAGTTGGACAACTGGTGAGGAATAAAAAAAAACTGTAGATGTGTGCTCTGTACAGACTCATGTGGAATATATGTATCCACACATTTCAAGACTAGGTATCATTTGGTATACTTTTAGAAACAAAATAGATAACATTTTGCTTTCTTTTCTTCCAGACTCCAGCCAAGTGCCAAGAACTGAGTGGGAAGGTCTGCAGAAGCTGCAAACCAGATATGTTTCACTAAATGAAATATATTTGAAGTGCAGAAATTCAAATTTGAATAAATACATTTTTATCATTACTTTTAATGTGCGTTAAAAAGGCTAGATCATTTTCAAGTGAGAGTAGCCCTTTAAGACACAAAGGGTTTTTAGAGCAGCAGCTCAGTGAAATGCAATGTGAAACTCTAGTAGCTGTAGTTCAGGGACAGCTGGCTGGGCAAAAAAGTCCAGGTGATATAAATTGCTCCAGTATTATTGTAACCTTTCCATTTGAGAAAGTTCATAAAAATTGCATCAACATGTTTATAGTTTGGAAGCATTTTTTTTTATAATAAAAAAACATTAATAATTCTTACAAACACTTACAAATACATTTGCTGTCAAGTGAACCATTTAAATCTGAGTATTTCTACTAACTGGTCATTAATCCATGGACAAAAAGTACTGTGAAAAATGCAACATAAAGCCGCAAGTGCAGTGATTCTCACCTGAGGTGACTGTTCTAATTTTATTTCTGTTAACTAGTGTAGGCTTTTAATTCACAATGTGAATCTCATTCTTTTTTTGTTTTGTAACTAATATAGTAACTAATGCATACATTAAAAAACAAATATGTTTTAAATGTGTCTATGGAGTCTCCAGTATATGACTACACCTTTGATTTTATATGTAAATGACACATATCCCATTGAAGAGCAATTCATGAGCATGTAAAGTCACAGGCGATGAATTAAAAAAAAAAACGTTTCCCCTTACTCTCCCTTTCAAAAGTTTTTCCATTTACTGTAATACAACTTCATTGTTAGCTTTTCTAGTTTCACAATTAGATACACAAAGCAGAAGTAATAACATCTTATATCCAAGTTTAAAAAGAAGAAATCTAGCATACACGAATTATAGAAAAGTATAGGATGGGAATTCACATAAAACAAATCATCCCATGAGATTGCTTAGGTTTAAGCTGCTGTGGATTTTTTTTTAATAATAGTGCCCCACCTATAAAGAAAGGGTGAGTTAATCTTAGTCACTTTTTACCATCCTCCTTATAACTATTAATTGGCATTATCATATTTTCTAACATTGGCCATGTTTCCAGGCACACATATTTGTTCCACAAGCTGCAGACAGACCACACAAAGTTCAGCCCGGTAGCATGTAGGATGGATGTACGCACAGACAGAATCCAATTGATTAGATTGTCTAGAATGTCTAGAAGGGTCTATACTCTCAAGGTTCTAAAAAATCCTATATATTGCTAAAAACAAATATTACATTTATAGTTTTAGTATTATTTGCAGACATGTTGTGCATTTAAGGGGGGAGCCAAAATGTTACCATTGACTGCAATGTACCTACCAACTTCTCCCATGCAGTATGCAGCATCGGTCTCCCATCCCAGTTAATTAACTTATCCAGTTTGGTTGGCCCTCCACAGTCCCATGGGCTCTATGCACTGTCTCAAACAGGTCCTCCTCTCCCCCTTGCTGTCCCAAATGCCTAAATCAGTGGTGTCCAAACTTTTTTCAAAGAGGGCCAGACTTGATGAAGTGAACATGCGTGAGGGCCGACCATTTTGCCTGACAGTTAAAATTAAGTACAAATGAACTATTTTATGCAAACTTTATTGCAAACGATTTGAATGACAACTCTAAACAGTAGTAAAATCAGTCTGCCTTTCATATCTGAAGGCCAGATGAAAAAAAACAACAACACAAGATGCTGAAATATATGTCAGGAACACAACTAACCCTTCCCATATCTGTCTGTCTCTCCACTGCCATCCCATATCTGTCTGTCTCTCCTCTGCCATCCCATGTTTGTCAGTCTCTCCTCTGCCATCCCATGTTTGTCAGTCTCTCCTCTGCCATCCCATATTTGTCTGTCTCTCCTCTGCGAACCCATGTCTGTCTGTCTCTCCTCTACCATTCCATTTATGTCTCTCTCTTCTCCCTTCCCATGCATGGTTCTCTCGGCCAATTTGCCCAATAATATGCCAGTGCTATATGCCATTTAATATGCCCCAGCCAATTTGCCCAATAATATTCCAGTGTTATTTGCCATTTAATATGCCCCTACCAATTTTCCCAGTAATATGCCAGTGTTATTTGCCATTTAATATGTCCCTGCCAATTATTCCCAATAATATGCCAATGTTATTTGCCATTTAATATGCCCCTGCCAATTTTCCCAGTAATATGCCAGTGTTTTTTGCCATTTAATTTGCCCCTGCCAATATTCCCAATAATATGCCAATGTTATTTGCCATTTAATATGCCCCTGCCAATTTTCCCAGTAATATGCCAGTGTTATTTGCTATTTAATATGCCCCTGCCAATTTGCCCAGTAATATGCCAGTGTTATTTGCCATTTTATATGCCCCAGCCAATTTGCCCAGTAATATACCAGTTATTTGCCATTTAATATCCCCTGCCAATTTGCCCAGTAATATACCAGTTATTTGCCATTTAATATCCCCTGCCAATTTGCCCAGTAATATGCCAGTTATTTGCCATTTAATATCCCCTGCCAATTTGCCCAGTAGTATGCCAGTTATTTGCCATTTTATATGCCCCAGCTAATTTGCTCAGTAATATGCCAGTTATTTGCCATTTTATATGCCCCTGCCAATTTGCCCAGTAATATGCCAGTTATTTGCCATTTTAAATGCCCCAGCCAATTTGCCCAGTAATATACCAGTGTTAGTTGCCATTAATATTCCCCAGCTAATTTGCCCAATAATATGTCAGTGTTACCTTATCATTAATAAGCCCCTGCCTCTTTCCCCAGTACTTTCCCCCAATCTCCCCAGTCCCCAGCACTTACCTTTCCCTGGTGGCTAGTGGCAGGCAGCATGGTCTTCTCCATGCTGCCTGTTCGTCTCACAGGTGGTTGTGCCGATAGGTCACGTGACCCGGCGCGCGTATGACGTCAGCGCGCCGGTCACGTGACCTGTCGGCACTTCCGTGTCGGCACACTGCACGCGGAGCCGAACTGTTCGGCTCCCCGTGCAGCCTGGCAGGCAGAGCGATGGTGGGGGGGGATCTTCCGATCCCTTCTCACCTCCGTCTCTGCCTGCAAGCTTTTTTTTTTTCAGAGAGAGACATTGATCAGCCGTGTCTCTGGGGCCGTATGGAAGTAAAGGACGGGCCGCAACTGGCCCGCGGGCCGGACTTTGGACATGACTGGCCTAAATGAATCCGATCACCAGGATGTCATAGTGACAGTCCTGGTGTCTTGATATTCAGAACAGAAAAATTCTGTGTCATTGCTAGACACACAGACCCTTCCGTTTCCAAAGTAGAGGAGTTTTAAAAAAAAAAATCTCCCATTCAGCTGCAGAATGGTAGAAATTTTTCTAACTCAGTGACATTGGTGTAAAATTGAAATTTCCAAATCAGTTCCCTATAGTTATCTCTTTATTAAATAGACCCTACAGTATTAGAACAATTTCACATTTACAAGTGACGGGGGCAATTTCTTCGATTGAGTGTCCCTCCAACGTTTGTGTAATAATTCAAACACTGGCTTCCTCCATGGCGTATTCTTTCTGCTCTGAAAACGTGCATTATCTATTCCAAAACCTACATAGTTGGAATAGTTGTTGTTTTACAAACTAGTCAAGCACTGGCTAGCAAAATAAATTTACAACAAGTACCAATACAGCAGCTAAACTACTATAAACCTTTGGCAACCTGTGCCCACATACATATTATACATACAATATAACTCTGAATTCCATGTATCAAGCAAAATCAATACATAGACACAAACCAAACCATATTTTGTTTTTACAAAACATTTAATAAAATAATGAGGTTTACATATTATTAGCAATCAGTGCATGAGAGGTGTGGACTGGAACACAGCAAACTTTATTTTACAAAGACCTACAATGTGTCCATCTGTTCAGTCAGGGATTACATTAAATCCCGTTGAGCTGCTCTAGTTTGAATCCTATGAAACAGTAGTAATTGGTTGTTAAGTAAATTGAATGTTTTGGCACATTTACATTTTAATGTGAAATCTACTCGTGGTACAAGAAGTATATTTAGGTATTAAGCGCGTTGACACAGTTATATCAATGTCATATGAAATGCGTAGGGAGATTTGATTTCTATAATATGATACTCATACATGCTTAAAAGTTATATATGGAAAATTCAGAATGTTCTTTCTTACAATATAGCATAACATTTAGATGTGATATTTCTTGTGTAACTTAAGATACTTTACATGCAACTTTCTTTTTTCTCTTTCTTATTAAGTCTTATGGCCAAGTAATGTTCAAATGTCTGATTTACTCCATAACTTGTATACCATATATGCCATAAACCTGTATTCATTGTATAAAGAAGTAAATGAAAAATAAATAAATCTGATTTTATAATTGTAACACAAACAAATGATGCACGCACACAAAAACCGTGACAATTATACATGCTGGTTTTGTCGACAAGTGTAAATAAGATTTTAAGAAAATAAAGGCCCTCTATTAATCAAATGCATTTTTAACGTCTTTGAAAGGGCATTAAAAAGTACAGACAAGGACATATCTTGCTAGATTTTCTGCTAGCAAGGACACATAATCTGTCTAGACGATTACTACATTATTATCAACTTTCTTACAATTCCCTTACAAGAATTTAAAAGATGGATTTATTGTGACTACATATAAAACAATAATGAACTTCGAGGGCAATATTAGATGAAAACGGGAATGATTTCAGAAACATAATCTGATTGAACCACATATGTGGCCACAGTGCTTTTCTCTTTCAATTAACCTAAGATGGGAAATATTTCTTTTGGAGTCTACACTTGCTTTCTTAATCAGCTGGAAATTTGTATTTAAGAAATTCACACTTTGGATACAGCACAAATCACTGTTACTAGTTATTTGTAGATATTTTAAATAATCATTCTTTAAGCAGTTGAGACTTTGATGAACTCTATTCCTGAAATTCTAAAATAAATTTCTACATATATGCATAATAACAAAAAGAAAATGTAAAAGTATAAAGCATTGATATCTGATTCCTCTAATCAGCATTGATATGATGAGCTCTCTGTCTCTCTCTCTGTCTCTCTCTCTCTGTCTCTGTCTTTCTGTCTCTCGCTCTCTCTCTGTATATATACACACTCACACATATATAAGTATAGCTACATAGATTGGTGGCACTATAAAAATGTAAATAATATATGTCAGCAATATATATATGTGTGTGTGTTTGGATGTGTATACATATATATATATATATATATATATACATATATATGCATAGATTTAATTTTTTAGTTAAAGACATCATATATTTTTACATTTGTGTTTATTAAATGTGCATTATTAATCTGTGATATACTGTTAATATGGTTAAGAGCATTTTTACAATACATTACAATAAATACACACTAGAAGTCTAACAACTGTTTATCTAACCTGGTTAAATTTCCCTGAAGATCCATCAGCATTCATCTATCAAGTGTCAATTTTAGGAAGGTCTCAGTCTTTACTTCATCCTGAATAATCAGGAGTGAAAAGTTGGCTATTTCTTTTCAATACAGAAGCTTGGACAACAAATTGCCTTTCTCGTGCTATCCAAATCCCAAAGAAGATTAAAGATGTAACAGCCAAGCTGGGACTTAAAGCCTACTCACTGGCAGGCAGTCTCTTTTTGTCTCCACATAAGAGGACATCTGTACGCCTAGTTTGTTAACTGAAATACAGGTTTCGACTAACATTGAATACTTAGCAAATTACAATCCATATCAAATATTTTTGTATTGTTATTTTGAGAATTATGAAAAATACTGCAAGTGCGAAACAATAACTGCATCTCTCCAATTGTATTTCAATTTCTCATATTGGATTTGTTTTATATTTTTATTAGACACAGAGTATATTTTGTGCTAATGTTCACATTATTGAAAGTCACAGAAATGTGTAATATTATAGTTATGAGGGGCAAACTGGGACAGTGTCTAGGGAACAAATGCGGTATTTGGAGAAATATAAATGTACCTATACTTTGTGTCTCTTCCTTTATTTTATCTGAACCTTTCAGTTTACCAATTACAAAATTACCCCATGGAAGTACAGAGTTATTGCTAATCAGATCAAGAGGCCTTAAAGGGACCATGACACCTTTTATTGTTTATGCTTTGAATGTAGATAAAAAATAAATAACAAAATCCAAATATTGTATTAGAAGAATTGCAAGTGCATGCATACATAATGAGAAACATGTGATTAAAATGTGTCTGTTGTGTGTCCTGTTTATTATATCACCTTGTGGAACAATATTTAAATGATAATGATAATATTTTTTTGCATATCAAGCCACAGATCATGTCATTAAGAGAAGACACCGCAGGCACATTTAAAACATGGTTTTCTCTTTATGTATGCAATCCTGCCAGCATAATGAATAGATCATTTTCGATAAATTGTTCCATAGAAACATAGAGTATGTCAACAAATAAGAACCATTTGGCCCATTTAATCTGCCCAATTTTCAGAATAATTTAATTTGTACCTGATCTTAACTTACTTTCAAGATAGCGTTATGTCTATCCCATGCATGCTTGAACTCCTTCACTGTATTTACCTCTTCCATCTCCATTGGAAAGCTATTCAATGTATCCACTGCTCTCACATTAAAGGGCAACTGTCATGCCATAAGTATCTTTGCCTAAAATAAAATAATAAGCTCTAATTCATAAGCTGTGCCATTATTATAAAATAAAACTATACAACATACTCAGTTATTTTACCATTTAGTCATCTTGATCTCTGACTCTCTTTTCCAAGCATCCTGCAGTCCCTCCTCTCAACTGGTTGTAGATCTGCCTTCAAGTTCCATGAGGCCCCACCTCCTCCCAGGTGGCCACGCCACATCAATGTGGTAAAGTAATACTTTCTGATATTACTTTTGAACCTTCCCCCTCTAATTTAAGACTATATCCTCTTGTTTTGGATGTTTTTTCCTTTAAAAATATACTCTTCTCTGTTACTGTGTTAATTGCTTTATGTATTTACAGGTTTCTATAATATCTCATCATCTTGCTTCCAAGCCATACTTATTAAGATCCTTCAACCTTTCCTGAATATCCATAACCAGTTGAGTAGTCCTTCTCCCTATACAACTAAGCTTTCTACTGCAGTATTAAATCCAAACTTGTAGGTGTGTAAAATACTTCAATTTACAACTTAGAAAAAGTGTTTTTTCAATATTGTTATATTTTATTATTTTTTATAGTAAATTATGTGGTGTAATAAAAATAATGGTTTAAAGAAATCACTTTTATGGTGTTAAAAACTGTATTGTATATTCGTACTGGAGACAGAGTGCTTGGCGCAAGGTAACTGCACTACTGCAGAAGTTTGAGGCCCCAGGTTTGTACAGCCACATTCTAAATCCCTGTGATAGCAGCTGCTATATCCAGTTTAGGCGATATGGAGACAAAGGAAACCTGCAGACATCCTGGAGCAAGCATGATTACATAACCTTCATAGGAGAGCAGGATATCTGTAGGCTAGGAGAGAATAAACCAAACAAAGCAGAGCAGATACAAACAGAGTTGAAACAAGATTAGTAAAATGCTTAAACTATGGGCAAGCTAGGGGACGATGCCACTCTGTGGGGTATACACTATGTGGCCGAGCAAGGAAAGCATTGCCACTCTGTGGCCAAGCAAGGGAAGGTTTGCCAGTCTGTAGCCAAACAAGAGACAGGCATGCAGAACAAAGGCAGGAACGGGCATGGGCAATAAGGGACAGAAATCACTGGACACAGCCTGAATGAGTCTACAAATGGGGTGAGACCTCACAGCAGAAGGGTAAAACCAGCCTGTGTCCTAAACTGTACAACATTCCAAAAACAGTTGTGTCCTCATGGCGTTAACATAGAAGCATAGTAATTTATGTTGAAAAAAGACCTGAGTTCAACCCTACTACCTTTCAGTTGATCTTTTTTTTTCTTTTTACAGTTATTTATAACATAACTTTTTCGCAATGCACAAAATAAATGTTCATTACCAAGGTCACAGTATACAGTGTCAGAGTATTTCAGCAATATCACTGAATAAGAATGTTGATAGTTTAGCAGAAACATTGTCATGGTGTGACATTTTGACAATCCTATTCTGCTCTGTGATATTATCTGATTGTCCGTAATGAATACAAATAACAAAATATTTCATGTATCCTAGTGTCACAAATGGCAGTTTCAGCAACATGAGTACAACAGTCCGTGACACCTGCAACAACTGTATAACCCTATCCTGTGCAGACTATTTTTTATAATAAAAAAATGCAATGATTTTGTGAAAGATCTGTCTGTGTTACATTAGCATTAAAATTAGCTGTAAGAGTTAAATAATATTTTAATTATATAACATTTCAAAACATAATGATATTAATATGGCTTACCGTAATGTTCCCTGCAATCAGTATGCAATTATGGATTTTCCTTTTTTTATTATTTAATACTGTAATGGACTGACTACATGCATATTTTATAATTATTTGTGCATCAGAGAACAATAAGTACATGTACCACAAGTAAGATAGTTAGCATTGATTAAGTAAATGGTCAAAAGAGTTTTGAAGTTCATAAACTAAACACTGAATTGCATCAGGTTTACAAAACTTAAACCTCAAAATCTGAGTTTGACACACAATCCAACATGACCACATTGTGTAATTAATTTTGTGACTGATGATATAATGATGCAGGGTAGAGGTGAAAGTGAGGAAGGGCCTTCATGAAGCTGTGTGATACCATGATATTCCACTCAAGCCTTCCAGGTATTAGTAGAGACCTGTGATGGGTGCCTGGTGCTTAGTACAGGCAAATTCAATCTTAACTGGTGAGGAAACCATAATTGCTAATGTAAAACAATTTTAAATTATTCACTAAAAGTGTAATTTGAACTGTGTACAAAAAAAAAACAGGACTGTTGGTAGATTTTCCCATTCCTTGAGCTACCATGTGGGACAAGGTTGTTAATTCACTGTTTCTAGAATAGGTACCTCTTTTACATTAATCTGCTCATTTTTAACACTTTATTTTCATTATCCAATTACAGTCAGCAGTTCCTACAATGTATTATGTTGCCTGATGACATGTTTATTTGCTAGTACTGTATGTCATGTTATTTTCTACGAATGAAATGTAAGTTTATACAACATGAAACACAAAACAGAGAAAGAAATGTTACCCGGTCAAATGTTAAACATATTTATGTGGCATTCATTGCAGAGGACAAACCCGCTGTGTACAAAACTAGATTTTTATTTATCCAGAAATGAATCCTAGAGGTACCACATATCGGAGAAAATGTTTCTTAAGAACAGGAGGTGGACATAATCGTAGTTAAACTTCTGGCGGTAGGACTGATCATCATATACTGCCACCCGAAGCCCTACTCCCGCACCTGTGCACAACAATTAACAAAACAAAATAAATCAAAAACACACTTTTCAGTGTTTTTGTTGAGAATCAACCTAATACAAGACATAACCACTTGATGGCAGGATGGAGTATACATAGACATGGCACAAGTATCAAAACAAGAGTTACAAATTTTCCGGATGACTAAAGATGATACAAATGAAAACACAATTTTAGCTGCCAAACAGTGTCAGAGACAAACATAATATAATCTGTAAACTGAACAGTGTGACAAGAGGACTGTCAGGGTTGAGGTTTTTTGGAGCATAGAGCAGGGGATTCTTTCTCTTGCCAGTAACCCTTACCAGGTGGTCCACAGGTGTATATAGACAGAACACCCTGGTAAGGAGTACAAGAGTCTCACAAAAATAAAAAAAGATAAATCTAAAAAGCGAAGTCAGGAACAGTCAAATAGATCAGGGCAGGCAGCGGTCAAGAGTAGTAGAATAATCCAAGCAGGCGTCAGGGTTCGGGCAAACAGAGAAATCCAGGAGACAAGCCAAAGGTCAGGAAACGGGAAATCCAATAGATATACTGCAACACAGCAAATAGGGAAACACTGGAAACTGAAGTCTAAGGACAAACAGGAACCAAAGCACTGGAACACTGGAGCACTGTGGTAACAGTTTGAGGGTTTTTTATAGTGCTGTGGGTCTCCACTCCTCCCCTCTGTTGGACAAGCCCCTTACTGGATTGGATGTCAGAGGGGTGTGCCCCTATAGCACATACCTCTCTGTCTCTTGGCCAGGAGACAATATGAGCTTTGGTGATAGGGGAGACAGAGTTCACCTCCCCCCTATAGGTGCAAATAGATACTTGATTGGGGTAATCTCTAGATGATGTATCTTGGGTTTGCAGAGACTTTAGGCCCTGGTTTCGTACTACGCTACCGCCATCGCGAATAGGAGGTATTACTACAGTCCGCGGCTTCAGCCTACTCCACAGAGGAACTGTAACACTGGATGGAGACATGGAAGCACTAGGATTGCAGGTAAAGGTAAGAGGGGCATGACAAGGACTGTGTGAGACAAATGCATGCTCTAAGAAAAGAATGACTAAATGGATATAACTTTACACTAAGGAAAATATATGGATTTAGTGCATGGACATTTTTGTTTTAGTAAGGAATTGACAAGTAGAAAGACCATACACTAAATGAAAGGGAGACATAAGTATTAAAGAAAGAGAGCGAGACTAGCAATAACCATTAATATATATATATATATATATATATATATATATATATATATATATACAGGGAGTGCAGAATTATTAGGCAAATGAGTATTTTGACCACATCATCCTCTTTATGCATGTTGTCTTACTCCAAGCTGTATAGGCTCGAAAGCCTACTACCAATTAAGCATATTAGGTGATGTGCATCTCTGTAATGAGAAGGGGTGTGGTCTAATGACATCAACACCCTATATCAGGTGTGCATAATTATTAGGCAACTTCCTTTCCTTTGGCAAAATGGGTCAAAAGAAGGATTTGACAGGCTCAGAAAAGTCAAAAATAGTGAGATATCTTGCAGAGGGATGCAGCACTCTGAAAATTGAAAAGCTTCTGAAGCGTGATCATCGAACAATCAAGCGTTTCATTCAAAATAGTCAACAGGGTCGCAAGAAGCGTGTGGAAAAACCAAGGCGCAAAATAACTGCCCATGAACTGAGAAAAGTCAAGCGTGCAGCTGCCACGATGCCACTTGTCACCAGTTTGGCCATATTTCAGAGCTGCAACATCACTGGAGTGCCCAAAAGCACAAGGTGTGCAATACTCAGAGACATGGCCAAGGTAAGAAAGGCTGAAAGACGACCACCACTGAACAAGACACACAAGCTGAAACGTCAAGACTGGGCCAAGAAATATCTCAAGACTGATTTTTCTAAGGTTTTATGGACTGATGAAATGAGAGTGAGTCTTGATGGGCCAGATGGATGGGCCCGTGGCTGGATTGGTAAAGGGCAGGGAGCTCCAGTTCGACTCAGACGCCAGCAAGGTGGAGGTGGAGTACTGGTTTGGGCTGGTATCATCAAAGATGAGCTTGTGGGGCCTTTTCGGGTTGAGGATGGAGTCAAGCTCAACTCCCAGTCCTACTGCCAGTTCCTGGAAGACACCTTCTTCAAGCAGCGGTACAGGAAGAAGTCTGCATCCTTCAAGAAAAACATGATTTTCATGCAGGACAATGCTCCATCACACGCGTCCAAGTACTCCACAGCGTGGCTGGCAAGAAAGGGTATAAAAGAAGAAAATCTAATGACATGGCCTCCTTGTTCACCTGATCTGAACCCCATTGAGAACCTGTGGTCCATCATCAAATGTGAGATTTACAAGGAGGGAAAACAGTACACCTCTCTGAACAGTGTCTGGGAGGCTGTGGTTGCTGCTGCACGCAATGTTGATGGTGAACAGATCAAAACACTGACAGAATCCATGGATGGCAGGCTTTTGAGTGTCCTTGCAAAGAAAGGTGGCTATATTGGTCACTGATTTGTTTTTGTTTTGTTTTTGAATGTCAGAAATGTATATTTGTGAATGTTGAGATGTTATATTGGTTTCACTGGTAAAAATAAATAATTGAAATGGGTATATATTTGTTTTTTGTTAAGTTGCCTAATAATTATGCACAGTAATAGTCAACTGCACACACAGATATCCCCCTAAAATAGCTAAAACTAAAAACAAACTAAAAACTACTTCCAAAAATATTCAGCTTTGATATTAATGAGTTTTTTGGGTTCATTGAGAACATGGTTGTTGTTCAATAATAAAATTAATCCTCAAAAATACAACTTGCCTAATAATTCTGCACTCCCTGTATATATATATATATATATATATATATATATATATATATATATATATATATATAGAACTTAAGTTGACTTAAGTATATACCCTTGAAAAGGTTTTAGCTTAAATATGCATACATCGAACTAGAGAGCTACAAACTGTTGTATATAATTAATTAATCATTGTGGAGAGTGCTGGACTTTCACAGTGACGAAATAATCCTGGTTTTTACTTATTTTGTGGCCGTAGATGTAACATGTTTGCTAAACACCATATGGTCACAACACATATATTGCCACATTCATAGTTTCAAGCAACTTGTTTGAATGACTGTGGATGCCTGAGGTAACCTAAACAGGCCCAGTGTCAAACATGTAATAAGAGTGTCTAAGAGTGGCTACTAGAAATACAACATCCTTCCTGGATCACAGACGTAAGTCTGGAGTTGGTGTATAGTATAGGCAGAAATCCAGCATGATAATTGAGAGTGAATTTTAAAGTTACAATTATTGTCACTGAGATAAGACACAAAGGAACCAGTTTCCTCCTGACTACCACTCCAAATCATATCATTGATGTAGGAGAAATATAGAACTATAGATAAACAAAACACATTGTTGTCTCTAAAGATATGAGAGCCAATCCAAATGGAATACTGCATCATGACCAGCTCCTATCACCATTTATTTTAGGGGACCAGGGCATTGTAGCAGCTCTTGGCCCCAAATATTATTTTTGGGGTGCTACTGGAATACATAAACCAATCAGCCATAAAATAATGACCACTGACAGGGGGAAACTGGTGTGATGCTTTGGGAAACCTTGGGTCCTGCCATTCATGTGGTTGTTACTTTGACATGTACCTGCCACCCGCCTAAGCATCATTTTAATGGAAATGGTATTCCCTGATGGCACTGGCCTATTTAAGTAGGATAATGGTCCATGCAGCAAAGCAAAAATGGTTCTGGAATGGTTTGAGAAACACAACAATGAGTTCAAGTTGTTGACTTGGCCATCCAAATTCCCCAGATCTCAATCCAATAGGTGCCAGATAATATAGGTCTAGTGGAGGCCATGCCTCAATGGGTAAGGGCTTTTCTGGCATAAAAAAAGAGACCTACACAATATTAGGCAGGTGGTCATAATGTTATGGCTAACTGGTTTATATAAATAAGCACACACACACTCACAAACACACATGCCAATAGATGTCATTCTATCTTCTGATATGCGAATATGTATTGTTTTGTATTTTGCTTTATTTTAAAATGCTCTCATGTCAACTCCTTATTTAATTATACTCACAAACACATGCAGCTGCATTCTTGTAATATTTCCAAGTATTGTTGGTTACTCATGCTGAAAAAGATATGAAACAAATACAATGGTGGATACTTATTATGACGTCAATTGCTGATCCATATATTTTCTTAAAGGGATGTTAATTTTTTTCCATGCGCAAAACAGTATTCCTGCTAATGTGCAATTTTTATGTCAAATTGTTATCCTTGTTACAGATTTGCTTTTTTTAAAATGACTGTAAACATCTTAGCTAAGCAGAAAGTCCAAGGCAGACCTATACATAAGTGTTTAACATTCACTCATTCCCAGAGACAGGGAACAAGACTGTGTAACCTGTACAGCATGTTCTGACATGGGTTATTAAGCAATTATTATTAAGAAATACAAATGCACTTAATAGTAAGTACACGTTTTAAAGTACTTCTCCTTTACACATTAACAGCTGTATTTCAATTTACAACCTTAAAGTAGAAACACCATGTGTGACAGATAGATCAGGAAGGTCCTCATAAAATGCTTTGACATTATGTACACGGCATGTTAATGCACATTAATGAAGATAAGTATCTTTTTTGGTGTTTTTCATAAATGACTAAGTGTTGGAATAATTCTCCGGTGGTGACCAAAATAATACAAGCAAAGTAATTTTTTTTTTTAACATGAAATGTCCACAGATAATGAATGTTTTATATGTTATGTGAAAGCTCATTGTACTGACACATTAATAACAGGCTAAAATGCTTCATGAAAATGTTACAGTGAAATGCTATTTAAATGTCAAAATGTGGTGGTTTTTCAAGTGTTTTGTTGATAAATGAAAAATCACAATGGTGACAAAAAAATAAAATATTTAATATACGTTGATGGAAATGTTCTTTTTGTTTAAAAATTACCTGTTTTGGTAAATTTTAAATAAACTATTCTGTCTCTTGTTTTTACAAGCATGGGGATACTTGCACTGTACAGAGTTCTATTCTTTTCTTTAGGGACAATCCAGACATCAAACACACTTTGACGCATCTAGTAGTGCTTAATCTGTGCATCTTACAGTTTTGTTTTTTTGTATACAGATGCATGCAAGAAATCCTTAGGACTGTCTTTCAAAGTTTCCTACTTCAGCCCTTTTTGTTTCCATTTGCTTTTCTTTATATTGCAAGATTAACAGTTGATATAAACTGTGTCCTCTTACATTAAGTATGTGCAGTAACAACTTCAATGACAAGTAGATAACTGGCTCCCTTTTTACTGCTGTGATTGGTGGGGCAGGGAAGTTTTTAATGACATTGGCGACATCACAGACATTCTGCAAATCTGCTCTGGGCATCCACATGTATCACTATATGAAACATCTGACTTACTTTCTAGAAATTATGAGAATTTCAATTTGTTGCTTGCGTAGTTGTCAAAGTTTAATTAATCAATTCCCAAGAAGAAAACATGCAAAGGTAAGTTTTCAGATTAAGTATTGACAAAACTGAAAATTAAAAAAATTAAAAAAAATAAATGTAAGTGTCACGTTTTAGTAAGAATTTGTCTACATTTTAACTCGGATTGGAGTGATCCTTTTATATAGTACTGCAATATACCTTTTGCACTCCACCCTTTAATTTATTTGCATTATTTGACAATTAGGATCAGACAATTAAGTAATGTTTAATTTAAAGGTTGTGTCAAGTGTAGGTTTGCAATGTTTTTACAAAAGAATACAAATCCAGTTTCTTATTGAGCCTTCTTTTTTAAATAGGTCTGACAGGGAGCAGACATCTTCGGTTATATGGGTCAGATCTTCCTTTCCCTGACCCAAGATTCTAAACAACATGTACGCCTCCTGACAGAACTTAAACAAGCAAATCTCTTAATAAATCTCCGGGGCTAGATGGATTTAACAATATGTTTTATGAACTGGTAAATAACAATATTATAACAGATCTAACTAATGTCTTTAACCATTTTTCAGTATAATTTCCCATTCCTCCCAAATTACTGAAGGCAAATATTGTACCCATAACAAAACTGGACAAAGCTATCATGTCTGTTTCTAACTTCAGACCAATTTCTCTACTAAATGTGGATGTTAAGATCGTTGTGGGTGTATTGGGAGGCAGGGTTAAGGAAGTTACCCCATGTTTAATTGATAGGCACCAGGTAGGATTTGTCCTGGGAAGATGCTCAACAAATAATATAAGGAGGATAATAGATATCCTGGATGTAACCCAGAAAAGGATGACCCCTGCAGTCATGCTTTCTCTGGATGCAGAGAAAGCATTTGACCGAGTAGATTGGGTTTCCTGGAGTAATTACTATGGAGTTTTGGCTTTGAAGGATGCTTCTTGGAATTTGTTATGGTCCTGTATTCACTTCCAACAGAAGAAAAGGCAAGGGGTTTTGGTCAGAAGAATTTGGCATTACAAATTGTACAAGGCAGGGTTGCCCATTATCACGTATTGTATGTACTGACCATGAGACCCCTGGCCCAGGCCATAAGAAAAAAATCAAAATATCAAGGGAATTGGTCCTGATAATGGGATTAAACTAAATATCTTTGCTGATGAAGTGTTCATAATAATTAGTGAACCAGTTTGATATATTTAAGAAATTATGAGGGGAATAGATCTATCCAGGATCCATAAGGTCCATTTTCAGTTACAGCCTTAAAATAGACAAGAAATTGGGGATGATACTTAATGTAAGTAAGACAGCCAGACATCAAATTTAGAGCTTGTTTGGTGTCAGATGGATTAGGGAGTTGACATACTTGGGAATCAGAATATGTAAAGATCCGGATAGAATAATTGAGATACATTTTTTTCCATTATTAAAACAAACCAACTTCTAAACTAGAAATATCTTGGTGGGGGAGGATCAACATAATTAAGCTATATGTAATTCCCAAATCGTTGTACATGTTTAGCACGATTCCTTTAAGAATTTCACTCAGTTGGCTAACTATGGTTCAATCTGCTTTCATAAAGGGATGGAATGGTAAAAAGCCTAGAGTCCAGTCAAGAATTGCCTCCTTGGGTTTCCCTGTTATAAGAGACTAGTACAAAACCTGTATATTGGCTCATGCTTTTTGACAACCCAGCAGAAGTCCTTAGGATGTGAGAAGTGGTATGCTATAGAAAATAAGATTGTGGGAGTTGCAGATATAAATGTTTTGCTATGGTCTATAAACAGGGCGAGTGAATAAAGCTAGGATTAGGGTATGTCCTCCCTAGTATTAAACAATTGAAGATAATATTAAGGACATTAATATGAATCGCTGGGTCCTAAAAGGAATAAAAAAAAGGAGGGACTCATTAACTGGAGATAAGATTACATCCTTTACAATCCTTAGAGAAGAATATAATATAGAAGGACTTTTTTTTTTTAGATATGAAAGAGTTTTCACTAACATATAAAAATGTCCACTGCTTGAACTAGAGGGAGATACAGTATAAGGTCTCAAACTGTTGCTACTTGGTTCCTAATGTTTTGGCTAAGTTTTAACCTAATCAGACCAATAACTGTTGGAGGTGTGGAGAGGGAAGTGAAAGTGTATTTCATATTTGTTGGTCTTCAAGACTAAACAGACATCTTTGGGAATAAACATCTAAAATATTAAATGAAGCCACTGGGTGAGAAGTCAAATTGACTCCTGACCTTGCTTTGCTGCATTTAGGAATAAACAAGATCAAGTAAGAAAACAGACCTAATGCTATTCATATTCTGCTTGCAGCTAAATTAACTCTTACAAGGAATTGGAGATCCTCGGTTCCCATTACACATCCTAAACTAACTAATCAACTCCTTTTTTTCAGTGTAAGATAGAGAAGGGCAATGTAGCTTGGACTATCTTAAAGGACAATAGTATGAAAGCTGTTGCAAATTGAATGTTTTTCTGTTTTTTGGTTTTTGTTTTTTTTGTCTTCTTTATGTCTATTTAAGGTTTCTGTGATCATGAGTTTTTGTTTGTATAATATAGTACTGGTGGTTAGATGGTAGATATATGTAAAATTGACAGTTAATGTTATACACTAACAACAACCTAATTCATAAGTAAAAGAATGAATAAGAATAATTTCAGGGACAAAAATGACAATGATAAATTTGTGCTAATTTATTTATGATCCAATAATATTGAGTGTCACAAAAAAATAACTAAACAAGCAAAGTAAGCTCAATAATGTGCTTTATTTGTATCTGTTCATTAAAGCATTTTCTATTTAATATGCCTACACTTGATGTCACCTTTAATTTAAGCATACTTTCTTATAATACTAATTCACAGTAGGATTATGATAACGTAATCTCACAGAATCCAGGATTCAATAAAAAAAAAAAAAATAGGAGTAACACATAAAATATAAATTGGTTAACTCCGGGCAGAAATAAATAATAAATGTCTGAAAATTCTGTAGGATACAGAAATGTCCCACTTCTCTATTCCACAACTGGTGCAGCAACTGTTTCCACAATATCATGCAGAGCTTCAGCCTGGACAATCTTTATTAACAGGCTGAGTTTATATATACAGATTTAAAATATTTTAAAGTAAATTTAATCAAATGTAACCCATTTGCTTCCTGTTATGTCAGCTATATAGAGGTCATCTAGGTGCAGCTGTGGACAATAAAGTTAAAGAGGCATAAGTGAAATAGCCATTGGCCTTAGTATGAGAATGAACAAAGGAAATCTCCCAAATCATTTGAATACTTTACTTTAATCAGGATTTAATAATTAGACATAAGCAATATCTCTACAAAATGTACCTTTTAAGGTACATGCCAGTTTACATGCCTTTGTCCTTACCTTGACCAGTCTTCCAGTCTATTGCATGCTGGGATTAACTAATTTTCTACCTGCCACAGCTGTAACCCACATGTGAATCAATTGTAGGTATGAGCAATAAAGTGGGTTATTATCACTGTTGGTCAAATTTACCATTTGTTGAATTAACACCAATATAGTAGTACCCCATCCAAAGCAGCTTCATCTCCCTATCCAGGTAAATGTTAAAGCCATATTGCTTTTGATCAAATCATAATTTAGTGCAGGTATTATCTTGCCTCTAGCCTTAACCAGGTTATACTTGGTTTCCATGCAGAGATTAACTAATTTGCTACCTGCCACAGAAGTTACCTACATCTGAATCAGTTGTAGGTGTAAGCAATAAAGTGGGTTGTTATCATTATTGATCGAATTCGCCATTTATGCAATAAATGCCAATAGGGTATGCCTCATTCAAAGCACCCTCAATTTCCTTTCCAGGTACATTTTGCAGAAATATTGCTTATGTCTACTTATTAAATCCTGATTAAAGTAAAGTATTCAAATGATTTGGGATATTTCCATTGTTAAGTACTCATTGCTACCAGGAAAGGATTACCCATGAGTCACGTCACACCAGAAGCTCTTATATCCCCATTATGTCCACTGTTCAGGTAGCCTACCCATCTTTGTACATGTGGAGACTAGAACTTACATATGCCTTACCCTACCGTTTTGTTTGTTAGCTATTTTACCATTTTAAAAAATTCAGTGCTCTGAGTGGCTGAAATATAATCCTGGCCCTGATTGCTTGTCGTGTTTGTAGAAACACACAAATCTGCGTCTAAGTGCTTGTTAGCTACATATATACATAAAAAACACAGATTACCTATTTTTCTATTACTTTTTAATGGTCTTTCATGAGAAAAAGATATACAAATCATCTGCACTATTTCCAGTGTTGAATAGAAAAATAAACTTCTCTAATTGCTTTGAATGATCAACACTTTAGTGTATTTGCACAAATGTGGCAATTCTCTAATCAAGCAGTTAAGAATAATAGTGATGTTGCCCTTCTTGTCAATTAGATTGTTGCAAGCAAGTTCAATAGCCTGGTGTTGTTTTCTCTTCCTTCGTATTTAGCTTTATCTACTAAAGGGAAATCATGAGCATATCTATGTGTGTGTCATTTCCATTATTCCAGACAGCAAACAACTATGTAACTCCATACTCTGTGTTTGTATGTGGTTGTTAGACAGTCATGCATTACCCACATCTAAATGTTTGTATTCTATTACCTGCATAACTCTGTTGTCTAGGCCATATTCAATAATCACCAAATATTGTACATAGCTGTGTGTTTTAAAAACTATTAAAACAAATATAAACAGCAAATAAACGGGAGTTGTATTATGAGAATATATTATTAGAATATATACTTTCCTCTTTCCAGTTCCAGCATGGGCCACACGAAACGGTGTGATTGCGAATTCACCTTCTTCTTTGCTTGATGGGTCAGTGCCAGGCACACCGCAGGAGGACTGGAACTGGAAAGAGGTAAGTATACATACCATAAACAATCAAGATTCATCTTTATGATGACCATTAGTATCCTAAAATTATTGCAACCAATTTAAAAATTAATATTAAGGTATAGCAGATAATTTATGATTTTAAAAAAGTCTGATACGTCTGATACAGTCACCAAGTGACCTTTTTAAGATATGTATCTTAAAAAGGTCAAAAGACCTTTACATTACTTATTTGATTATTGCAAAAGTGCTTTGTCTAAAACTAAGTAAGTCCAAACACACTAAACCCAACTACAAGTTTTTATCATAAACACTGCAAAACATTTTGTAGAAACATATGTGCAAAGTAAACACATTTTATGTGCAAAAGGGAATTCAATGTGCAATATACACACTGTGCAAAATAAACAATACAGATGTGCAAAGTAAGCAGTCTGTAGATGCAGTCTTCATAATATGATCATAATTCTACACCACCATAGCTCTATTTACTTAAATAGTTTTTCACAGTCATTATGGACAACTGTATATTTGTTACTTATAGACACTGGTAATTTGCAGACTTGTAATTTATATTTAATAAAAGCTGAGTCCTGTACTCTGGAAATGGTACTCAACTACTCAGCTAAGGAACTTGCCCTAAGGTGAAAATAAATATTTAAAATGTGTTACAGTAGGCATGGTGCTATTAATGAAAAGATAAACTAACAGAGTTAACGAATTGAAATGTGACTAATCTATGATGCTTGGGGGAGAGAGATAGCAGAAGAATTCAGCCTTATTTATCTACATTTTAAAGATTTGCTAGCAGAATGTGATGTGGTATCATGGGAGATGCATTCTGAAGCAATAAAAATATAAAGGAAACCTGGGTGTAGTGTGTAGTGACGCAACATACGAATCCAAAAAGAACCACACACTCACAGGATTTTATAAAGTCAAAAATATTAGAAAGTCAGCAGCAACAAAATCAGCATTGACGTTTCCGTCCCCTTAGGAACCATTTTTCTGTCTTGATAATGGTTCCTAAGAGGACCGAAATGTTGATGCTGATCTTTTGATGTTGACTTTCTAATATATCAATGTTTTTGTCTTTATAATATCCCGTCAGTGCGTGGTTCTTTTTTGGATTTGTATATATATATATATATATATAAAAACAAACATGTTCTCACCCTCCTATGAGTGGTATGTGTCTTTCTCAACCTTGGGTCGTCTACTAGAGGCCTGGGAGCTTGAGGGTTCTGCGCAGTATCTTAGCTGTTCCTAGCACTGCTCTCTTCTGGACAGTGTGCTTAGATGTCGTTCCTGGAATCTGTTGGAGCTACTCTCCTAGCTTAGGTTTCACAGCCACGAGTGCTCCTATCACTACTGGGATCTAGTTGGCCATTGCTTTCAACATCCTTTCTAGTTCCTCTTTCAGGTCATGGTACTCTCCTGCTTCTTATACTCCTGTTTGTCCATCTGGATCCTGAAGTCCCACAGGATCTTAGCCTTGTTGTTCTCCACAACCTTCTGTGGAATCTCCCATCTGAACTTGGGAAGGTTTAGTCCATATGTTGTGCAGATGTTCCTGTACATAATGCTAGCTACTTGGTTGTGGCGTTCAATGTATGAACGAGACAAGAGAATAAATTAGAGTAAATATTTTTTGTTTAGTCCGAAACAATTTTTCTCCATTGCTGCATTTATTTTGGACAAAGTTTGTTCTTTATTTTCATTTTGTTATTTCATTCATATGATGTAATTTCTATGTTCAATAGTATAAGAATTGAGATGAAAGAGCCAAATTATGACAGAATGTCATCCGAAAACTAATGGAAATTTTGACTCAATAGTATAAGGTGGAGGATGAAATTTGGATGAAATACAGCTCTTTCATTTGAATTCCCCAACCGCATACTAGTATACATACATACACAACAACTAAAGTCAAAATTGAGTCAAAATGAGTTGAAATTGAGGGGGAAATTAGTCAAAAGTTAGTATTTTAATTACATATACAACTAAAGTGGAAATAACAGTGGGGGTAGGGCGGCGAGATAATAGTGAGGGGCTGCAGCTGGGTGAAAGTTGGTTTACATGAGGATGGGAAAAGCAGACTGAGCTGCCTTATGGTCAGCTCAGTGTGCCTGTTACCATGGAGATGCGGTGGTGTTTTGCGTGTTGTAACGCTTAATCACATAGTACCAGACCAGACCAAATATTAATTTGTTTGGTTTACACAGCCCCGTTTTGAATTTCCATACAATTTGAATAATAGTTTATCAATATACATATTAAAAGAAAACTTGTGTTGTAGCCACATTCAGAACTAGAACAACTGACTGAAGCCAGATTACAGATCCACCAATAAAATAGGTGGAAAAAGGGCACAATTCTACAAAGTTCTAATTTACCCACAGCTATTGTTTGTTACTCCAAAAGAAGAAGAAGAAAAGGCAGTTAAGCACTCCAGGGTGGCAATTTTATTTCCCTCTAGAGCCACACACTCTATTTATGTTAATTCCTAGAAATTTAAATATCCTGACTTTCTTTAAAAGTCTCCATTTGGAAAGTGGCTAATTTAGCTCTACAGGAGGTAAGTTCTGTTACTCTACTGCTCTCACAGTAAGGAATAATTCCCATTGATAAGTTAATATAAAGTCTCTTTTAGTAAATTCTTAAATGTAGCATTATATGCAACCCTGGTGACAGGTCTCTAGAGAGTTTTTTTAAATTGACATTGAATACATTTGTATAATGTTTCAATTTCACTTTTACTCTTCTGTAATGCAAAACAATTGTAATTTGTGTAACTAAACACTTCTATAGTCTTTACTATTTTGCTGTCTACCACATTTTCCAGTTTCTAGTCTCACAATGTCTCTTTTAGCAACATATCTACAAATTACAGGCAATATTCATTTCTAAAAAGGCAAATGAAATTGATATTTTATTTATTTTTTTATCAACCTCAAGTGGTTGGGGCAGTTTAAAGAGGGCTTATCACAATATCACTTATCTCTTTATTTTTAACCAGCCATGAGTCTCAAAAGCTCATATTGTAGAATGTCCATATGGCATTAATTGTATTAATATTTTTGTTCTCGAAATTAGTTAGTCTGATAGAGAGATTACAGACAGTCAATTAATGGTTTTATTGCAGGTGGAGCAAGTTTCTGTCTCATCTATACATTTTTTTTTTTTAAAAGCAACCTATTTTTCATTTTTTTAAATGATTAGGCTCTGTCCAGTGTTGTTAGATTATAATTTTTTATACTTCTTAAGGCTGGTATAAAGTTATGTTTTTAAATATTAATTATTGAAGTTTGAAAATTCCATTTCAGTCTCCCATTCATATCATGTTTTTTTTCTGCTCCAGCAAGTGTTTTGATCATTACCATGTTACAAAGATTTATTATAAAATGCAGAAACTACACTTAATCTGTTACCATATCAACTAATGAGGCCACTACACCAAAATAACTCCCATGTTCAAAAACAACTGAATAGCAAAATTAAAACACTATGTAACACTATAAAAACACATTCAGTATAAAAAATAAGTTATCTTAATTGCTGTATTTTTTTTAATCACTTTTTTTCCTGTTGCTTGTCTAAATGGGTCATCGTTGTTGTGCCATATGAATGCAGTATACATTTATTTTAGCTCCATAGAGCAATCAAAAATAATTACAACATAGATCTTTACATTAACCCATGGCTAGATATATAATGGTGTCACGTCACCATGGGGACTAGAATCTGGCTCCAGGTGTTAGGGTTCTATGTCTGTTGGAGTTCTATATGTATATACAATTCTAGTCCTGTAGTGATATTTCTCCATTTACCTCTAATGACCACCCTTTTCTTGTTTTGCTCTGTGGCCTCTCTCAGTGGTGGCAGCTGAGCTTTGCTAATTACCCTGCCCTTTAAGTTACTACATGTTATAAATGCACTGAATTTGGCTGACCTACTACTGTGATTTACCTATTTATTTCTTTATAAATTATTTTACCAGGAAAGATACATTAAGATTTCTCTCGTTTTCAAGTATGTCCCAGTGAGGTAATCCAGCTTGTTCTTTTCTTACCTCAGGCCTCACCCATACCTCAGTTATCTCTCACTCGGTCCCTACATCAGTCTTCAGTCCTTGTCCTACTCTCTGCTCTTGCTAAAGTCCTTTGTATATTTCATGGGCCTTAGTCCCTAATACAGCCAGTATTACAGTCCTTGTTCCTTTCTGTGCCTACATCTGTTATCAGCCCTGCATTATGAATTGTAGTATGGAAGCAGACTCCTCATTTTAAACCAAATGACCCTATGGCTACACTGTACCACATTTTGCTACCCATTATCTACCATTTAGATAAGGAGTTGACAAGCAGCATGGAGCAGCCAACAGATTGACCCTGAATACCGGCATTGTTATTGTCTCCATAGACTTAAAATCAGCAGCAAGCCTATTATTTACGGTGTGTCTATCCGAATCTGTGTGTGCCAGCATGTGTTAGTGTGTATATCAGCAGATGAGTGTGTATGTATGTTTGTGACAGCATGTGTTACTGTTTAACCAGAAATTATTATATTATAATATGATATATATATATATATATCCTAACTGTCATGCACTTAGCGCTATACAGAAAAATGTACCAATATGGACCCGGGTGCAGTGTCATTATAACAATATACATGTCCAAAAGAAAAAGAAGTACACGCACTCACGGGTTTTAGCAAAAGTAGCAAACTGTATTGTTAGTTGTCCATCTGAGACATCAACGTTTCGACTCCACCTGGATCCGTTATCAATATCAGAGACTAACAATACAGTTTGCTACTTTTTCTAAAACCAATGAGTGCGTGTACTTATTTTTCTTTTGGACTTGTGTATATATATATATATATATATATATATATATATATATATATATGTGTGTGTGTGTATCTCACAATTTATCTTTTTAGCAAAATATTTTTATTAATTTTTCACAAGTATATAAAAAATGAAAAATCCTTACATTTCTACAGAGATCATTTCCATTTATAATAAGTTGTATATTCAGAAGGTTTACATTATTAAATTCTACTTCCACTTTCATAAAATATACATATATATACATTTCATGTTATTTAAGCAATTTGAACTCACCATAATATGTCACAATCCCACCGATTGCATGTTGATTCAACTTACTAACTACCAGGTGACTCACAAAATCCTTTCCCTCAACTCCCAGATAAAAATCACATCTTTAAAAGTGACTGGAGTGTCACCCTTGACAGCCTTTGCTTTGAACTAAGTCACCTGTACCCCCTCACCCTGCTAGACCTCACTCCAATGTGTCACCACACCCAGACACTACATTTTACATTAGTGATAATCAAACACTACAAACACTACATTGTTTCTACAGAAGGCTATTGGCAGTATTGACCCCTCACTGAAATGGTTATCATAAAGGGGATGACACGGTTCATCACAGCTGCTTCTTGTACAATGGCATCGAGGGACAAGTTATTGCAGGACAAGTCATCCCGGGATCACATAGAAAGTTAGTATTATTATTATTAGGATTCAAGTTATTAGGGGTTAGTATTAGGGTTTAGGATTAGTATTAGGGCTTAGTATTAGGAGTTAGTATTAGGTTCGGGGTTAGTGTTAAGGCTTAGTATTAGGAGTTAGTATTGGGGTTCAGTGTTAGTATGAGGGATTAGTAGTTGGAGTTAGTATTGGGGTTCAGGGTTATTATTAGGGCATAGTATTAAGGGTTAGTGTTGGGGTTCAGTATAGTAGAAGGAGTTAGTATTGGGTTCGGGGTTAGTGTTAAAGCTTAGTATTAGGAGTAAGTATTGGGGTTCAGTGTTAATATTAGGGATTAGTAGTATGAGTTAGTATTGGGTTCAGGGTTATTATTAGGGCTTAGTATTAGGGGCTAGTGTTGGGGTTCAGGGTTTGTATTAGGGTTGGTATTAGGGCATGGGGCTAGTTTTTGCGCTAAACTGTAGATGCTAGAATAAATGAGAACAGAAAGTGAGAGTGAATGGGATGAAAGGGAAACATCAATAGGTGGAATATATGGAAAACCAGCCAATAGTGAGAAAGGGTGTTTGGGGGATTAGGGTGATGGAGAGAGGCAGTTGGATCTAGGATTGCAGAAAGGCTGTTTGTGGAGCTATGGTGACCCAGAGGTTGTTTGGGAGGCTAGGGTGGCATAGAGTGGCTGCGTGGGGGCAGTTTTTTTGCACCTGAGCTTTGTGGTTCCTAGTTACACCTGTGGTATTACACAGCATTTTGTTACCTCTTGGACGGGTCCAAATGGCAGGCTCAATCTTCTCCCAAGGTCCATGGCCAGGCACCGCTGTCGGGTTCCTGCTCTACTCCTACATGCTCCAGTCAGCGTTCTAATGCACACAGCACTTCCCAGCGTGCTACCCACAATGTGCAATTAGATCTGGCGTCCTTCCATGCATGTGCGGACAGACATTTATTTAAATGCATGCCCAGTTAAAGTGGCCATTTTTTTTATTTTTTATTTAAAGCCTCAAAAAATTTTTTTAAAGTAATCTTTGTTCAATTTTTCCTTTATCAAATAAACAGAACTAAAAAAAAAGACAAAAAACAAAAGGGAGTATCAATACAATACAAAAACCACATTCATAAATATAAGGTACACGACGAAACCAGAAAATATCGTAAAATACATGAATTGAAGAGACATTCTTCACGTAGTTCGTCCCCTTGCTTCCCCGGCAACAGATCAAACTCCTTTAAATAAGGAAACCACTTTACTCCCCATAATAGGGTAGGTTCCAGATGGGCCCTGAAACGCAGGCCACCAAAGATAATGAAAGGGAGAGGAAAGAGAGAAGAGAAAAAAAAAAAGAAGAAAAACAGTGGGCAAATGGATTCTTAATCAAGGGGGGAGGAAGGACTAAATTGGGGTCCTCAGAGGGGCCAGATGTGTCATGTCTGTTATATCCTGAAAAGGAGTTTTGTCGTAGAACCTTCAGTCACGCACACACATTACAGTACCAAACATTCAATCGGGGGGACTGCCTCATCCCCACGGTGCACGCCCCGAGAGAGCCCCAGCCCGCCAGCCCTAGCCACTGAGTGCAAGAGGGGGGAGCTCCGGAGAGGCAGAACCTAGACTCCAAAACAAGTTGGAGATCCGTCTGCCTCTGGATCGTATTCCAAGCCGGGATCTCCCGTCTCCTCCAGAGTCGAGCCAGAGACAACTTGGTTGCCATGAGAATATTAATAGAAAGGATTGATCCGGGAGAGCGGGTGGGCCCCAGGTTGAAGTGAAACGGGAAGGTCTGAGGTGTGAGGGGGGAAAAGTTCTGAAGAATGAAACCTAAAATAGTTTCTAACTTTTCCCTCAATGGGGCAAGTACGGCACAAGACCACAATGTGTGAAGATGGGTGCCCTCATCTCTTTCACATCTCCAGCGTAAACTAGGTGCATTAGGAGATATTTTATTGAGACGGGATGGGACCATATACCAGCGAAAAAGAATCTTATGAAACAGTTCTTGGAGATTAACGCCATGTAACGCTCGTCTAGTATTCTTACATGCAGCAGACCACTCCTCCAGTGGGAATGTTCTACACAAGTCTGTTTCCCAATATCTGAAATGATCTATCTTAAGTTGGGAGCCTAGATTATCGGTCAAAGCCTGGAGCTTAGAGATAGTCTTTGTACCCATAGTTGTATAAACAAAATTATCAAGGGGAGAACACTCCACCCGTGGGTTACTCCTTAGAAAGTGCTTTATCCGGAGAAAATTAAATGCTTCAGAATCTGTGAGATTGTATGAAATTTTCAGTTCAGAGAATATGAGTGGGGCATCCTGTGATAGGAGATCCCTTAAATGGAGAATCCCAGCTGAGGACCAGGGACAGAGGTATGGGTCACCAATGGCAATAGATAAGGCTCCCAGAAGTGCTAGATCGGTTAAAGGGGCCATTTTGACCTACTTAATTTTGACCCTGCCTGATCTCCACCAGCCTTGACCATTCCTGGTGCCCAGGCCTCCTCTTCTGTAGGCTTACAGAATTGGGGGCCATTGGGGTGAACTCCCCTTTCTTTCTGAGAAGTATGTTGGAGAGTGTCTGGTGCCTAATCTGTATCACAGATCCTATATTCCAGTATCAGAAGATTACACATCTCACATTTAACATCAAATCAAAATATACATACATACATACATATGTTTATACTGGAAAGTTGTGGAGAGAACATAAAGGGCAAAACAACTGCAAACAGGTATGGTATGTATAGGAGTTTCTACACTAATAACAGGTACATTCTGTCTTTAGAAGAAGTCAGGAGACACTCAATTTAAGGGATTTTAGACTAGAGGAGGAATTGGTGGTATCTGGAAGACTATAAACATATTAAGAGCTCGGAAAAACCAAGCATGTTGACCTGCTTCCTGTTATCATTGAACTGGAGGGCAAATCACCACATTACATTTTACAGAGTGTCAAGTTTACCAAGATGACTCTGTGGCATGGAAACTCTAGTTAGCCCTCCAGGGTTAGGTTTAGAGATAGGCTGGACCAGAGTTAAGGTTAGATAAGGGTTTCAAAATCACTATAGGTATTCTTGAAAAAAATGGTTAGTAAAAAGAAATGTGCTATTTGCAGTTATTGCCTTATCAAAAAACAAAACAGAAAAACATGTAAACATGGCATACTTCTAAACTCAGGACAAATATTAAAATATATGAAGAAGGTTTGTGTTTGCATTAGTGTTTGTAGTTGTAGATATATTTTTCAATTTTCCATATTTATTTTCAATAGAAAATTACAAATAGTAAAAATATATAAATAAAACACTTCTTATCGCCCCCCCCCCCCCCAAAAAAAAATAATAATATATATATAATGTATGTGGTATAGTAAATGAGAAAGGGGAAGATTACAGCTAAACATAAATACTGCAGAAGCGTAAAGCCATTGTCATCAACAGTCTGGTTACAAGGAGTAAAACACACACATTTGTGTTCCCATAACCCAGATTTGCAAAAGAACCCTTCCTCTGGGGAAAAATCTATCTTTCATTTACTATTTGCCTGTTGATGAAGACTTACTTTTCAGATGTACTAAATGCATTGAGGTTACCCTATATGCCCAGTGGAACAAATTTCATTTGAGAACAAGAATTCCACAAAGGTAGTGAAATAATGTGCTAATTCTTTGTATATAAATTGTGCCCATATTTATAATTCTGAATAATTAAAATTGCCCTTTGAATAGGACTGATCCAAAACTATTTACCAATTGTCTTTGCAAGACAATAAATAAATGGCTTTATTTATGAAAAAAGAACTGCAGGGAATTGTATATCCCAGAGCAGTGTACTATCATGGAGGCAACTGTTGTAAACCCCACTGTAGGTAGACAGTGAGGATCAGCAACTATCCACTACTACATAGAAACATAAAAACATAGAATGTGTCGGCAGATAAGAACCATTCGGTCCATCTAGTCTGCCCAATTTTTTTTTTTGAGTACTTTTATTAGTCCCCCGTTCCCGGTCTTATACCTAGGATAGCCTTGTGTCTATCCCACGCATGCTTAAAATCCTTGACTGTGTTTACCTCTACCACTTCTGCTGGCAGGCTATTCCATACATCCACTACCCTCTCAGTAAAGTAATACTTCCTGATATTACTTTTAAATCGTTGCCCCTCTAATTTAAGACTATGTCCTCTAGTTGTGGTAGTTTTTCTTCTTTTAAATATACTCTCTTCCTTTACTGTGTTGATTCCCTTTATATATTTAAATGTTTCTATCATATCCCCCCTGTTACGTCTTTCCTCCAAGCTATACATGTTAAGATGCTTTAACCTTTCCTGGTAAGTTTTATCCTTCAACCCATGAACCAGTTTAGTAGCCCTTCTCTGAACTCTCTCCAAAGTATCAATATCCTTCTGGAGATACGGTCTCCAGTACTGCGTACAATACTCCAAGTGAGGTCTCACCAGTGCTCTGTACAATGGCATGAGCACTTCCCTCTTCCTACTGCTAATACCTCTCCCTATGCAACCAAGCATTCTGCTAGCATTTCCTGCTGCTCTATTGCATTGCCTACCTACCTTCAAGTCCTATGAAATTATTACTCCTAAATCCCTTTCCTCAGATGTTGAGGTTCGGACTGTACCAAATAGTCTATATTCTGCTTTTGGGTTTTTACGCCCAAGGTGCATAATCTTGCACTTGTCCACATTAAATGTCAGTTGCCACTGCTCTGACCATTTTTCTAGTTTAGCTAAATCATTTGCCATTTGGCTTATCCCTCCATGAATATCAACCCTGCTGCAAATCTTTGTATCATCAGCAAAAATACATACTTTGCCAACAAGACCTTCTGCAATATCGCTAAAAAAAATATTAAAGAGAATGGGTCCAAGAACAGATCCCTGAGGTACCCCACTAGTAACAAGACCTTGCATCGAATATACCCCATTGACTACAACCCTCTGTTGCCTGTCACTCAACCCTTGTCTTATCCATTCAACAATATTGAAATCCAAACTCAAAGATTTCAGTTTATTGATAAGCCTTCTATGTGCGACAGTGTCAAAAGCCTTACTGAAATCTAGGTAAGCAATGTCTACTGCACCACCCTGATCTATTATTTTAGTTACCCAATCAAAAAAATCAATAAGATTAGTTTGGCATGATCTCCCTGAAGTAAACCCATGATGTCTCTGATCTTGAAATCCAAGCGACTTTAGATGTTCAACAATCCTATTCTTTAACAAGGTTTCCATTATTTTCCCCACTACTGAAGTAAGACTTACTGGTCTATAGTTGCCCGCCTCCTACCTACTACCTTTCTTGTGAATGGGCACAACATTAGCTAATTTCCAATCTTCTGGAACTACTCCCGTTAACAATGATTGGTTAAATAAATCTGTTAACGGTTTTGCTAGTACACCACTAAGTTCTTTTAATAACTTTGGATGTATCCCATCAGGTCCCATCGACTTATTTGTCTTTACTTTAGACAGCTGAAGTAAAACCTCTTCCTCTGTAAACTTACATGCATCAAAAGACTCATTAGTCTTTTTCCCTAAATGAGGTCCCTTACCCTCATTTTCATTTGTAAAAACTGAACTTGTTTTACTTTCCTTTTCTCATTTATGTATCTAAAAAATGTTTTATCCCCCTTTTTCACTGACTGGGCTATAGTCTCTTCTGTGTGTGCTTTGGAAGCTCTTATAGCTTGCTTTGCCTCTTTCTGCCTACTCTTATAGATCTTTCTATCTTCCTCACTCTGAGTATTTTTATAATTACTAAATGCTAGCTTTTTATTTTTTACTATTTTAGCCACCCCTGCAGAGTACCACAGTGGTTTCTTCAATTTTTTGCTCTTACTGACAAGCCTTATGCAATTTTCTGTTGCCTTCAGTAGTGCAACTTTTAGATAATCCCATTTCTCCTGGACTCCATTTAAATTGCTCCAGTCTGATAATGACTCCTTCACACCTAAAAGTCTGTTTTTCTAAAATCTAAAACTTTTGTTTTTGTGTGGCGTGACTGTGTCACTGTTCTTATATTAAACCACACTGTCTGGTGATCACTAGATCCTAAACTTTCACCTACAGTAATATCTGATAACAAATCTCCATTTGTGAACACTAAGTCTAGTATGGACTGCTTTCGAGTTGGCTCCTCCACTACTTGTTTTAGAGATAATCCAAGTAGGGAGTTTAGGATATGCCTACTCCTGGCGCAAGTAGCTGTTTTGTATTTCCAGTTCACATCAGGAAGATTAAAGTCACCCATGATAATCACTTCTCCCTTCATTGTCATTTTAGCTATTTCCTCAACTAGTAGATTATCTAACTCCTCTATTTGTCCAGGGGGCCTATAAATCACACCTACCCGAGTTACCATATGATTACCAAATTCTAATGTAACCCAAACTGACTCTATGTTCGCCTCACTAACTTGTATTACGTTACATTTTAAGCTATCCCTCACATACAGGGCCACCCCTCCCCCTTTTTTACCTTCTCTGTCTTTTCTATATAAAGAGTACCCTGGTATTGAAATGTCCCAGTCATGTTTTTCGTTATACCATGTCTCAGTAACAGCCACTAAATCTACATTCTCAGTTGCCAATATTGCCACAAGTTCATGGATCTTATTCCCTAAACTGCGAGCATTTGTAGACATGACCCTAAGCTTATCATTTTTCAGCACACTGACTACAGGTAACTTCTGTACCTTTTTTGGGGGACAATTGGATTGATGTTTTATCGCCATTTTGCCCCCCTCTTTTAGTTTAAAAACCTCCTAGCAAAACCTCTGAACTGCTCACTGAGAACATTCGTTCCCTTTTGAGAAAGATGCAAACCATCTTTTTTGTACAGTTCCTTTCTATCCCATAGTGAACTTCCATGAGAAACAAAGCCAAATCCTTGCTCCCGACACCATTCTCCAAGCCACAAGTTGAAGTCCCTAATACGCATCCGTCTATCATTCTGAATGTTATGCACAGGCATAACTTCAGAAAAGGACAGTGTGGACACAACCTGCCGTATATCATTGGCAAGAACACGAAAAGCTTCCTTCACCTCTGAAACCTCATTGCAAGCCAAATCATTTGTCCCTAGATGAACCAGTACATCCAATTCTCCTTCCTGATTTGCTTGCTTAACAATATTAGAAATACGCCTCCTGTCTCTGCGAGCAGTAGCTCCAGGAAGACATCTCACTAAGCCAATACTGTCCAACTCCCATCTCTTATGATAGAATCGCCCAACAACAACTGCTTTCTATCAGGCCTCACCTTCTCCTTGCACACCTTAGCCACAGAGGAGAGTGGTTCCTCAAACTCTGCGTCTGAGCCTGCCTCCACAACACCACTGCACTCTGAAAGTGCTGAAAATGAATTCTGGACAGCCACAGACTGTGGGACATGCCTTTTATCCACAACTCTAAGCCTACCAGATCCAACAGTAATCCACCTGCCATTCCTAGGAAGCCTCTGCGGCAATGGCCTCTGTGGCAGTGACTTTGCAACAGTCTCAGCCCGAGTTTGTTTTACAGATAAATTACAAATCTCGGACTTTAAAAATGCAATCTCCTGCTGCAATCTTGAGAACTGTCTACAGATTAGACAGCTTCCAAACCTCCAAAAAATGGAATGTGAAACAAATGCAGAACAATTATCACAGTAAACCAAATCTGCCATTTTAAGAATTTAAATCAAAAAGATCTTTTAGTTTTTCTCACCTCTTGTATACCTCAGACTACCTCCAGAGTATCTCCAGAATATCTCTTAAATATACTCTTTGAAAAGCAGCTCTTAGAAGAGCAGCCAAGCTATTAACTACTTCCATCTATGTTGGACTGAACAAACATAACAGCATATAAATTAAAATGGTGAGTGATCATGACTTTATCACACCCAGTTCTGTCATCTAGTGTTGAGCCAACTAAGACACCTTGTTTATTTCTAGTACTTTGTAATTAATAGAGAGGTATCTTGGTGGCAAAACATCCGATCACCTTGATTATAGTGTTTTTATTATAGTTAATATTAAATGCTTTTAACTGCACAATTTATTTATAACAGGTATTAGGCCAGAAGACTCATTGCACACCAAAGTTATTTACATCTGTCTTTGTGAAACCATACATTTTTCTTACAATAAGCTCTATTTCTTTCTTTTACAGATACCAAATAAGAAGACTTTTTGCATATTTAGGACATCTATTTTTGAGGAGACATCAGTCCTTTCAACCAGTACATTATCTGCTGCAGTATATGCTTGCTAGAGGAGCCAAGGTTGATTGCATCCTCAGGAGATTTATATCTATGTTTGTGGAAACATGATATTTTGCCAAACATTATGAAGCTAATGAGGTTAATTACCTTTCTGTTATTGCACTGATATATTATAACCAATGTATACATCTATAAGGCTTACCTTTCAGCTTGGGGATTTATTAAATGCTGATGTCTTTTTTTTTGCTGCTACAATTAATTGAAGGAGCCTAGTTTAGGGATAAATTATCTACTCCTGTTTTTGCTTGGCTGGAGAATTTGTCACTTTAGTGACTCTGTATATATTATTACTGTGCAGTATTTTGTATTTTGGTTGTTACCTTATTAGTATGTGAAGCCTTTTTATTGGCATTTCTCGAACATTTTTTCTTGCATGGTTCTATTATTTGTATTTTTTTGTTTTATGTATATTTGTTTATGGGAGGATGTTGGTATCTATTGAATGTGACAATCCCACAGTCTACTAATAGTTTTCTATTCTTGGAACATTTTTGTAGCCCTTGCTTATTTATGTTTCATGAGGGCCATTCTTAATCGACCCACTTAGGTGGGGTTTTCCTTAAACATACCTTTGATTATAAGTTCAAACTTAAAGGGACTCTGTCAACAAATAGACAACATCTAATAAAGAAAATACAAAATTGAAAGTATCTATAGCTTTCAAAATTGTGCATGCAATGTAATGAAAGGATTTTATCCAAAAATATTACCAAGATTTCATCATAAATGTGCATACCTGCGGCCACCAATGGCAATGTGTGACATAATATGCTACTGTTTGACACAACTGCCCAGTGTGTTGCAGTTGACCTCAAACGTCTAAAGGAAGAAAAACTACATAGTCTTAAATTAGAGAGGCAAATATTTAAAAATAGTCAGGAAATATTACCAGTACTTTACGGAGAATGTAGTGGATGTATAGCGTTGCCTTCAAGCGGAAGTGGTAGAGGTATACACAGTGAAGGAGTATGAGCATGCATGGGATAGGCACAAGGCTATCCTAGATATAAGATGATGCCTGGGGCTAACAAAAAATCCAAAAGACAGAAATAATACACTGCGGATGTATGTGGTAGAACGAGCAGCAAACTAGTGTTTCACTACTAGAGCAAAGTGCAAATATTAACAAAGTGAATCAGTGTGTTTTCCCCAACACTGTACACTTAGGTTACCCTGTAAATCTCTCTTCACAGTATTATGCAAAGGGAAAAAACAAAAACAGAAAACAGAATTTAGTGTAGTTAATAAAAAGTGCATGTGCATAGACAGTAAAAACAGCAGTGTTCAGTAAACGCTTGAAAGTAAAAAAGTCCTTTGTGCACTGTGCTTAATGTCCTCCCTCCACACGGCAGATTCAAAAAGGCGATGAGGAAGTTGTAAAAGGTGCTAAAATACAGAGTATGGTAAGTGTATTGCTAGCACAGGGGATGTGCAGGAGTCTGGAGTGTTCTTTATGTGTTGGACTGTGCCATAAGTGTTTTTGTATATATTTAATAATGCTGCTATTCTTCAGACCACTTGGTTCTGAGCAGCACATATCCTGTTGATGGTGAATGTTGAGATACTCCATTTCCATGGTTTAAACTTCACATGACACATTAGATTGTAGGGTCAGTAGCAACTGATATTGCGTACCAGCATAGAGGAGGGGATATGATCAGAAACCAGAGATCCTTACTAGACATGTGCATTCGTTTTCGGACGAATGCATTTTCGGACGAAAATAGCATTTTCGTCCATTCGTCCGAAAAACGAATAACGAAAATTTTAACTAACAAAATCCGAATGAACGAATGGTTAATAAACGAAAAACATTCGTTCATTCGTCCATTCGTGCTATTGGCATTCTAAACCGAAATAGAGTCGGTTTACAATACCAATAGCATTGTACTACATTCCATAAACCGACATGAATGACTTTCGGTTTATGGAATGCATGTAATGCTATTAGCTTCCTATAAACCGAAATTGAGTTCCCATTCATACGAATAGGTCAATTGACCTATTCGTATGAATGGGGACTCTTTCGGTTTATAGAAAGCCAATAGCAGCATGTATTCTATAAGCCGAAAGTCTTTAAAACAAACGACGTTCGGTTTATAGAATACATGTAATGCTATTGCTGTTCTATAAGCCGAAAGACATTCGGCTTATAGAACAGCAATAGCATTACATGCATTCTATAAACCGAACGTCGTTCGTTTTAAAGACTTTCGGCTTATAGAATACTATTGGCATTCTATAAACCTAACTAGAGTCCCTCCTCATTCATAAGAATTTCTTATGAATGGGGACTCGACTCTAGTTCGGTTTATAGAAAGCCAATAGTATTCTATAAGCCGAAAGTCTTTAAAACGAACGACGTTCGGTTTATAGAATACATGTAATGCTATTGCTAAACTATAAACCGAACGACTTTCGGTTTATAGAATAGCCATAGGATTACATGTAGTACATAAGCCGAAAGTCTATAAACCGAAAGTCGTTCGGTTTATAGGCTGTCGGCATTTAACTATACAGAGACAGAGTCTCCATTCATAAAATTATGAATGGAGACTTTGTCTCCGTGTAGTAAAATGCCGAAAGTCTATAAACCGAACGATCGGTTTATAGACTTTCGGCTTATGTAATACATGTAATCCTATGGCTATTCTATAAACCGAAAGTTCGGTTTATAGAATAGCAATAGGAATACATGTATTCCATAAGCCGACAGCCTATAAACCGAACGTTCGGTTTATAGGCTGTGGGCATTTTACTACACGGAGACAAAGTCTCCATTCATAATTTTATGAATGGAGACTCTGTCTCTGTATAGTTAAATGCCGGCTTTTAACTATACGGAGACAAAGTCTCCATTTATAATTTTATGAATGGAGACTCTGTCTCCGTATAGTTAAATGCCCACAGCCTATAAACCGAACGTTCGGTTTATAGGCTGTGGGCATTTAACTATACGGAGACAAAGTCTCCATTCATAATTTTATGAATGGAGACTCTGTCTCTGTATAGTTAAATGCCGGCTTTTAACTATACGGAGACAAAGTCTCCATTTATAATTTTATGAATGGAGACTCTGTCTCCGTATAGTTAAATGCCCACAGCCTATAAACCGAACGTTCGGTTTATAGGCTGTGGGCATTTAACTATACGGAGACAAAGTCTCCATTCATAATTTTATGAATGGAGACTCTGTCTCTGTATAGTTAAATGCCGGCTTTTAACTATACGGAGACAAAGTCTCCATTTATAATTTTATGAATGGAGACTCTGTCTCCGTATAGTTAAATGCCCACAGCCTATAAACCGAACGTTCGGTTTATAGGCTGTGGGCATTTAACTATACGGAGACAAAGTCTCCATTCATAAAATTATAAATGGAGACTCTGTCTCCGTATAGTTAAATGCTATTGTATTCTATAAACCGACTCTATTTCGGCTTATAGAATGCAATAGTACTACGAATGGACGAATGAACGAATGATTTTCCTTTATTAACCATTCGTTCATCCGGCTTTAGTTAGCTTAGCATTTTCGTTCTTCGTTTTTCGGGCGAATGGACGAAAATGCAATTTTCGGACGAAAATGCATTCGTCCGAAAACGAATGCACATGTCTAGTATATATTCACATGTAAATTGCTTTTTAAATAAAAAATTATGATATAAAAAAATCTTGTTTTTATTTCCTTTTATGTGACAATGCTGCCTCTCTCTTTCCCTTGCCCCCAGATTTGTCGCTCTCCCCCCCTTAGTGTTGTCTCTCTCTCACCCTCCCTTTGGCTCCCCCCTCGCTCCCCTTGTGTCTGTCTCTTCCCCCCTTCCCTCCCCTTGTTTCTCTCTGCCCCCCCCCCCCCCTTGTTATTCTGTCCCCCCCTCACCTGTTTCTTGCTCCCTGGTGGCTAGTGGGGGCAGCCGGGGGATGTATGCACTATACATAATAGACGGAAGTGTCGGGCAGCATGGAGGTTGTCTGCACGATTCGTGCAGACATCCCCCAGCTGCCCGATTCTCCCTGGTGGCTAGCGAGGGAGCGGAGGATGTCTGCGCGATGAGCGAGACCTCTCCTGCTGCCGCCCGGCATGACCGCCGGGACTTCTATGATGAAGCTGGGTACTTCCGGCTTCCTCATAAAAGTCCTGGCTGTCGTTCCGGGCGGCAGCAGGGGAGGTCTCGCTCATCGCGCAGACATCCACCGCTGCCTCGCTAGCCACCAGGGAGAATCGGGCAGCTGGGGGATGTCTGCACGAATCGTGCAGACAACCTCCATGCTGCCCGACACTTCCGTCTATTATGTATAGTGCATACATCCCCCGGCTGCCCCCACTAGCCACCAGGGAGCAAGAAACAGGTGAGGGGGGGACAGAATAACAAGGGGGGGGGCAGAGAGAAACAAGGGGAGGGAAGGGGGGAAGAGACAGACACAAGGGGAGCGAGGGGGGAGCCAAAGGGAGGGTAAGAGAGAGACAACACTAAGGGGGGGAGAGCGACAAATCTGGGGGCAAGGGAAAGAGAGAGGCAGCTTTGTCACATAAAAGGAAATAAAAACAAGATTTTATTTATATCATAATTTTTTATTAAAAAAGCAATTTACATGTGAATATATACTAGACATGTGCATTCGTTTTCGGACGAATGCATTTTCGTCCGAAAATTGCATTTTCGTCCATTCGCCCGAAAAACGAAGAACGAAAATGCTAAGCTAACTAAATCGAATGAACGAATAGTTAATAAAGGAAAATCATTCGTTCATTCGTCCATTCGTAGTACTATTGCATTCTATAAGCCGAAATAGAGTCGGTTTATAGAATACAATAGCATTTAACTATACGGAGACAGAGTCTCCATTCATAAATTTATGAATGGAGACAAACGTATAGTTAAAAGCCGACAGCCTATAAACCGAACGTTCGGTTTATAGGCTGTGGGCATTTAACTATACGGAGACAGAGTCTCCATTCATAAAATTATAAATGGAGACTTTGTCTCCGTATAGTTAAAAGCCGGTGTTCTGACAAATTTCTGGAGCAAATTCTCCTGCGCAATCGCAGGAGAATTTGCTCACTGCGCATGCGCATAAAGTTACAGCTGATAACTCAGCTGTAACTTTGTGACCACCGTGCATGAGACAGCTGCGCAACCCACCTCCCGCCCCCTCACACCCGCCGCACACCCCTTCTTACCAGATCATCGACCACAGCGATACACAGCGCATGCGCACGCCTATCCAGCCGTTTGGGAATGCGCGCGTCCGTTGTTGTGTTCTTAAGGTGGTAAGTAACACGGGGCGTCGGGACATAAGGGGGCAAGCATCCTGGTGAGGGCTGCCTCATCTTGATGGGATTTGTGATCCTCCTGCTGTATTATTGATGCAGCAGGAGGATCACAAATCCCATCAAGATGAGGCAGCCCTCACCAGGATGCTTGCCCCCTTATGTCCCGACGCCCCATGTTACTTACCACCTTAAGAACACAACAACGGACGCGCACATTCCCAAACGGCTGGATAGGCGTGCGCATGCGCTGTGTATCGCTGTGGTCGATGATCTGGTAAGAAGGGGTGTGCAGGGGGTGTGAGGGGGCGGGAGGTGGGTTGCGCAGCTGGCGCATGCGCGGTGGTCACAAAGTTACAGCTGAGTTATCAGCTGTAACTTTATGCGCATGCGCAGTGAGCAAATTCTCCTGCGATTGCGCAGGAGAATTTGCTCCAGAAATTTGTCAGAACACCGGCATTTAACTATACGGAGACAGAGTCTCCATTCATAAAATTATAAATGGAGACTTTGTCTCCGTATAGTTAAAAGCCGGCATTTAACTATACGGAGACAGAGTCTCCATTCATAAAATTATGAATGGAGACTTTGTCTCCGTGTAGTAAAATGCCCACAGCCTATAAACCGAACGTTCGGTTTATAGGCTGTCGGCTTATGGAATACATGTATTCCTATTGCTATTCTATAAACCGAACGTTCGGTTTATAGAATAGCCATAGGATTACATGTATTATATAAGCCGAAAGTCTATAAACGGATCGTTCGGTTTATAGGCTTTCGGCATTTTACTACACGGAGACAAAGTCTCCATTCATAATTTTATTATTTATTATATACATTATAACATATTATTTATTATATACATGTATTCCATAAGCCGACAGCCTATAAACCGAACGTTCGGTTTATAGGCTGTCGGCATTTTACTACACGGAGACAAAGTCTCCATTCATAATTTTATGAATGGAGACTCTGTCTCCGTGTAGTAAAATGCCGACAGCCTATAAACCGAACGTTCGGTTTATAGGCTGTCGGCTTATGGAATACATGTATTCCTATTGCTATTCTATAAACCGAACGACTTTCGGTTTATAGAATAGCAATAGGAATACATGTATTCCATAAGCCGACAGCCTATAAACCGAACGTTCGGTTTATAGGCTGTCGGCATTTTACTACACGGAGACAGAGTCTCCATTCATAAAATTGCCCCAGACACCTGATAATGCAATCAGGACAGTGGGATTGCTGTCCTGAATTCTGCTATGCCACTCAACCTCTTCCTGAAAAGCGGGAGGGAGGTAGATCTCAGCAGGACAGCAGTACAGACCACCCAAATCGGGACATTTGGGGGTATGTGTTTTAGAAATTACATTAATATTTATTTATATAGTGCCAACAGTTTATGTAGCACCTGATAAAAAGCATAGAGGGGAATTATACTATATATATATATATATATATATATATATATATATATATATATATATATATATATATATATATATTTATATATATACTATGTTAGACCAACATAAATAGACTGATACATAGAAAGTAGAAAGTTAAGAAGAAGTAGGGGGCATTTCTGTGGAAAACCAATTATAAGGACCTCAGGAACAGATGATGATTTCAGTCTTTGGAACACTGGTGGGTCACATATAGTGATTATTTTTATTGTCTGATACACAGTTATTCTCTTCCACAGTTCGTGATTTAATTTGTGTTTCAAGTGCTGTGTACAAGATTTTTCAGTTCTTCATTAAGGTACTTTAAGTAAAATGTCAAAAGTGCCACTTCTTTAGACTCAAAGGCACATTTCTTCACAGCATGATATGCATGCCACCTTCATTTGAACGTTTGCTGTGTTTACGCAGTCAATTATAGCATTACAGTGCTATATTATTTCTAAAGTTTTTTTTTTACCCCAAAAAATACCTTAACCCCTTAAGGACAGAGCCTTTGAAACATTTTTGTCCTTTCTGGACAATGGCTATTTTAACATTTCTGTGCTGTTTGTGTTTAGCAGTAATTTTCTTCTTCGTCATTTGCTGTACCCACACATATTATATATTGTTTTTATCGGGACAAAAAGGGCTTTCTATGGATGCCATATTTTTGATCATATCTTATTATATTATTAAAAAAAAAAAAAAAAATATGGTAAAAAAAAAAAAAAAATACTCAAATTTCTTTGTTTTTATTTGAAACAACTTCTCCTCATCGACAATAGCGAACGAAAAAACATGCTAAATAGATTCTACTATTTCTCCTGAGTACAGGGATACCACCCATGCATAGGTTTGTTGGGTTGTTTGGGGGCTAAAATGCCAAATTTGTGAGGTGCAGTTTTTTGTTTTCCAACTTGAAATTTTTACATGCAGACAGCCTAGGCTATCTCAAATGGTGGTATTTTAACACTTTCCATGCACTATTTCTACCACCAGCCTTTGTCAAAGTTTGTGGTAGTAATTTTTTGGTGTTTTTTTTTCACAAACCTTGTACTTCAGACATAAATTTACAGATTTTGGTATGTGTCACTGCCAAATAACACCCCAATAAGTGTTCAGCAACATCTCTTGAGTACAGGGATACCCCCCATGCATAGGTTTGTTGGATTGTTTGGGGGGTAAAAGGCCAAATTTGGGAGGTGAAGTTTTTGGTTTTCCAATTTGAAATTTTGACATGCAGACAGCCTGCACCCATGTCCCATTTGGGACATATTTGAAACCAGCCAGTGTATTTTACCCCATCAACCCATATATTTTTTTAAAGTAGACACCCTAGGCTATCTCAAATGGTGGTATTTTTACACTTTCCATGCACTAATTCTACCACCAGCCTTTGTCAAAGTTTGTGGTAGTAATTTTTTTGTGTTTTATTTTCACAAACCTTGTACTTCAGACATGAATTTACAGATTTTGGTATGTGTCACTGCCAAATAACACCCCAATAAGTGTTCAGCAACATCTCTTGAGTACAGGGATACCACCCATGCATAGGTTTGTTGGGTTGTTTGGGGGGTAAAAGGCCAAATTTGGTAGGTGCCGTTTTTGGTTTTCCAAATTGAAATTTTGACATGCAGACCGCCTGCACCCATGTCCCATTTGGGACATATTTGAAAACAGCCAGTGTATTTTACCCCATCAACCCATATATTTTTTAAAAGTAGACACCCTACGCTATTTCAAATGGTGGTATTTTAACACTTTCATTGCACTAATTCTACCACCAGCCTTTGTCAAAGTTTGTGGTAGTAATTTTTGTGTGTTTTTTTTTCACAAATATTGTATTTTAGACATAAATTCACAGATTTTGGTATGTGTCACTGCCAAACAATAACCCAATATGTGTTCAACAACATCTCCTGAGTACAGGGATACCACCCATGCATAGGTTTGTTGGGTTGTTTGGGGGCTAAAAGGGCCACATTGTGAAGGTGCGCATTTTCAACTTGGAATATTGACGTGTAGTCAGCCTGAGCCCATCTTTCATTTGGGACTTTTTTTAAAAGTAGGACAGTGTATTTTACCCCAAAAAGTATATATTTTGTAAAAGTAGACACCCTAGGCTATTTTAAATGGTGTTATTTTAACACTTTCCATGCACCAATTCTACCACCAGCCTTTGTCAAAGTTTGTGGTAGTCATTTTATTGTGTATTTTTTCCCACATACATTGCACTTTAGACACAAATTCACATATTTCGGTATGTGTCACTGACAAACAATACCACAATATATGTTCAGCAACATCTCCCGAGCACAGGGATACCACCCATGCATAGCTTTGTCAGCTTTGTTGGGTGTTGAAAGGTTACATTTGAGAGGTGCGCTTTTTGATTTTCAAACTTGGAATTTGAACATGTAGAGCAAGGAAGGGGTTAATAGCTCTTATAAGAGCCTTTGTAGTACTGTACAAAAAAATTAACCCCTAAAAATGCACAGACAAGAAAAAATGTTCTGCTGTGCAGTGATCAGTGGCAGGGAAGGGGTTAATACACTACACTATACAAAGGGTATGGCTTTCATAAAAGCCCTTGGGACTCACAATTTTTTAACATTTTATTTAATTTATTACAATTAAAAAATTATGTTATACAGATCTGTCTCTTTCCCTCACTAAAACTCAAGTGAGGAGAGGGAGGCAGATCCATATGGGTCAGAACAATATTTACGAACCAGACGAATGGTGATGCTCATCTGAGAAATCACCAAACCACCTTTGCCACTGATCGGCTGTTACTGATCGCTATACACGCGTTCAGACAGCTTCAAAAGGAATACACGTAATCCCCTAGTGGGTATAACTAACCCCTAGCGAGTCTGACAAAAAAAATGCTGATAGCAAAAAAAAATCCTTCTGCGACTAGATTGCTCCATATGCGCTGCTTAGGCAGTGACCATATGCACTGCTTAGGCAGTGACCATATGTGCTGCTTAGGAAGTGATATACGGCAAGGAAGGGGTTAATAGCTCTTAAAAGAGCCTTTGATATACTGTAATAAATCAAAGTAAAAAAAAATAACCCCTAAAAAAATGCACAGACAGCAAAAAATGTGCTGCTGTGTAAGATCACTGCGTACACAGCGATCAATTGCAGGGAAGGGGTTAAATACTATAAACGGCTTTTATAAAAGCCTTTGGGTCTCAATTCTATTAAATATATTATAATTAAAAACTTACATTATACAGCTCTGTCTCCCTCCCTCACTAAAACTCAAGTGTGAGGGAGGCAGATCTACACGGGTCAGATCAAATATTTACAAATATTGATCTAACCAGACGAATGGTGATGCTCATCTAAGCAAACGCCAACCCGCCTTTGTCACTTAACACATAGATCTGTTGTGCCGGCATCGACTGGCTCCCCCTAGAGCATCGGAAGTGAAATACTTTCACTTCCGATGCTCTTGCCATTAGAAGGGAATCGCTGCCTGTACAGGCAGCGTTCCCTTCTACTGAGCCGATGGGGTCGCTCAGGAGAGCGACCACCATCGGTTCTGGGGAGCTGGAAGGTGTTACTAAGTGCCTCGCTAGCGAGGCACTTTAGAAACACCGCAGATGCTTAGAAAGCGAACGATCGTTCGCTTTCTAAGCACGTGTGCAGCGGGCGCAGCCATTTTTAAATGGCTGCTACGATCACTCCGTGGAGTGATCGTAGCGCACCCCTGCACATTTGGGGGGTGTTGCACAATGCCTCTACCTAGAGGCATTGTAGCAACACCGTTAGAGTAAAGAAAGCGACCGCTGGTCGCTTTCTTTACTCAGTTTAGTGCATGACGTGCCAGGCACGTCACCTGTCGGCAAGTCCTCGATTTGCCGTGACGTGCCTGGCACGTCATCTGTCGTTAAGGGGTTAAAATTTCTCTACTTTTCAAGCAGAAAACAGTTATTTTGTTTACTTTGGTACAGGGTGTAATATTTAGAAACAGGAAAGATACACTTATTTTCTGTATGTCATACATTTGTTTAGTATATATGAAAATGCACTTATTTTTACTTTAAGCCAAGTTTTATTTTTCCTCTACTTTTACATTTGAAATAATTTAGTTAGGTCTCCTAAATTCAGTGACATCCCATAATAAGGCATTGTAGACTGGTGTAGACAGCAAATTCTACTCTACTACACCCTATTTATAATTGGTAGGAGATAGCAAGTGTTGAGAAAAAAAAAATAAGTTACCAAATGCATCTAACCATGTCTTTATGTACCATGATATGTGCACTGAGGTATAGTCATGCTGTACTAGAAAGGGGCCTTCCCCAAACTGTTCCCACAAAGTTGGAAGCAAAGCATTGTTCAAAAATTCTTGGTATGCTGAAGCATTACAATTTCCCTTTAATTAAATTAAGGAGCCTAGTCCACCCCTGAAAAATAGCTTCATACCACCAAACTTTACAGTATTCACAATGCAGTAAAGCATGTACCGTTCTACTGGTATACGTCAAACCAAGACTTGCCCATCAGACTATCAAACAGTGAAGACTCACTGACAGGGCCGATCCTAGGGTCACGGGCGCCTGGGTGCAGGTTTTCCTTTGGCGCCCAAGGGTGGGCGTGGCTATATTATGAACTCCTCCCCTTTAGACATTTCTGTTCCAGACATGCCCATTTCAATATTGGGGAGAGAGAAAACTGTATTTTAATGTAAAGGACCAACGTTTATTTTAAATAAAGATATATATTTTGCCATAATACTGTGTAGTGGTTTTATTTATTTCTATGATGCTCAGCCAGCAACATGGGAGACTTTTTGCTGGCTAGCAAAATGAGTTTTAACTACCGTTCCCATGATTCCCAACCAGCCAAAGTCTCTCATTAGCCTGGCTGAGCATCATTGGAAAAGAAGTACATAAGGAGTGATAAATAATATTCCACCAAGTCAGTCACTCACGTGTCTCTCTCTCTCCCCATACCCTCATGTCTGTCTGTCTCTCCCCATACCCTCATGTCTGTCTGTCTCTCCCCGTACCCTCATGTCTATCTCTCCCCATACCCTTGTGTCTGTCTGTCTCTTCCCCATACCCTCATGTCTGTCTCTCTCTCCCCGTACCCTCATGTCTGTCTCTCTCTCCCTATCCCCTCATGTCTGTCTCTCTCTCCCTATTCCCTCATGTCTGTCTCTCTCTCCCTATTCCCTCATGTCTGTCTCTCTCTCCCTATTCCCTCATGTCTGTCTCTCTCTCCACTCATGCTCCATGTCTCTGTCTCTCTCTCCATTCATGCTCCATGTCGGTCTGTCTCTCTCCACTCATACCCCATGTCTGTCTCTCTCTCACCACTCATACCCCAGGTCTGTCTCTCTCTCTCGCCACTCATACCCCAGGTCTGTCTCTCCCCTCATCCCTTATAACTTTTTCCATCTCTATCTTTCTGTTCTCCATGCTGGCCTCTTGTACACACAGTCATACATAAACACACACAGTCACACAAACACATTTACACACTTAGTCACCCTCACAGACATACATTTACACAAACACCCTTATACACACTGTCACACACATACATAAATAAACACAGTCATACATAAATACACACAGTCACACAAACACAATTACACACTTAGTCACCCTCACAGACATACATTTACACAGACATCCTTATACACACATACATAAATACACACAGTCACACAAAAATACACACAGTCACACAAACACAGCCACCTTTACACACTTAGACATAGGATACACTTGCACACTTGACACTCATGTACACACACTTACACAGACAGTAACACACACATAGTTATACACATTGACACACACATACACACAAAAATACACACAGTCACACAAACACAGCCACCTTTACACACTTAGACATAGGATACACTTGCACACTTGACACTCATGTACACACACTTACACAGACAGTAACACACACATAGTTATACACATTGACACACACATACACACTTATACACATACACAAACATTTACACAGACAGTAACACACACATAGTTATACACATTGACACACTTATACACATTCACAGACACTTCCACACTTTCTTTCTTTTTTTATTTTATATTTTAACACCCCCCAAACCCCTCCAACTGTTATTACCTCCTCCTTCTTGATTGTCCAAGCACAGAGCAACGGGGGAAAGCTCCGCCCCCTTCTGTGATTGGCTGCAGGGAGGAGGATGTTCTCTATGGTGTCTTGGCAGATACTCTAGAGAACGTCCTCCTCCCGGCAGTAGCCAATCACAGAACGCGACGGGGGCGGAGCTTGCACCCGTCGCGCTGTGCTTGCTTAAACAAGGAGGACGGCGGCAGGGATTGAGCTCCCTGCTTCAGCGCCTCTCCTCCCGTGCGCCTGGGCGCGGTGCACCCCGTGCACCCGCCCAGGATCGGCCCTGCTCACTGAACATGTTTCCACTGCGAAAGAGTCCAGTGGCAGCATGCTTTACACCACTGAATCCAATGTTTGACATTGTACTTGGCGATGTGAGGCTTGCATACAGCTGCTCAGCCATGGAAACTCATTCCATGAAGCTCCTATCAGCATTGGTTGTGCTGATATTAATGCCAGTGGATGTTTGAAACTCTTCAGCTATGGAATCAGATGTGCATTAGAGAATTTTACGCACCATTCACCTCACCACTCAGTGACCCCTCTCTGTGACTCAGTGACTTTGTGTGGTCTTCTGCTTTGTGGCCAAGTTGCTGCTGTTCCTCAATGATTCCACTCTCCAATATTACCACTTACAGTTGACCGTGGAATATCTACAGGGATGAAATTCTACCACGCTTGAATTCACTGAACTCTTGAGAACAACCCATTTTTTTTTTTCACATGTTTGTAAATGCAGACTGCATGGCTAGGTGCTTGATTTTTTATACCTGTGGCAATAGGTCTGATTAAAACACCTGAATTCCATAATTAAGTGGTGTGTGCCAATACTTTTCTCCATGTAGTGTATGTATGCTCTTGCCAAATGGACTGGTATAGAATTTTTGTGAGACATGGATACCATCTTGCTACATAAAACACATGTCACAAATTACAGCATTTAAATCAAGATCCAATCTGAAATAAAGATAAAGTAGAACAAACAGGCAAGCAGTCAATAAGTGATACAAAAGTACAGCCACTCTTGAAAAAGGCTATTTAAGTCTAAACGTTGGGTGTTTGTTTTTCACCTTGATCAGCTCTATTATTTTTCGTTTATACTGCTTGAAAATTACTTTATTTATTTGTGCTTGGTCCAGTAACTCTGGCTGTACTTTAATGTCATGTATTTACAGTTTGCCTGTTTGTGTACTTTATCTTTATTCCAGATTGGATCTTGATTTATATGCTGTTATTTGTGACATATGTATGATTTTTTTTAAATGTATACTAGACATGTGCATTCGTTTTCGGACGAATGCATTTTCGGCCGAAAATAGCATTTTCGTTCATTCGTTTGAAAAACGAATAACGAAAATGCTAAGCTAACGAAAGCCGAATGAACGAATGGTTAATAAACTAAAATCATTCGTTCATTCGTCCATTCGTAGTACTATTGGAATTCTATAAGCCAAAATAGAGTCGGTTTATAGAATACAATAGCATAGTACCCTACATTCCATAAGCCAACATAATGAACGACTTTCGGTTTATGGAATGCATGTAAGTCTATTGGCATTCTATAAACCGACTCTATTTCTATAGCACGAATGGACGAATGATTTTCGTTTATATTAAACCATTCGTTCATTCGTTCAACTTCTTAGCTTTCTATAAACCGAAACAGTCCCCATTCATAAATTTTTATGAATGGGAACTCTAGTTCGGTTTACAGAATAGCAATAGTATTACATGTAATCCATAAGCCGAAAGTCTATAAACCGAACGTTCGGTTTATAGACTTTTGGCTTATGGAATACATGTAATCCTATTGCTATTCTGTAAACCGAACGTTCGGCATTTGTAATGAATGTAATAGTACTATTGGCTTTCACTTCACAGAGACAGAGTCTCCATTCATAAACATTTATGAATGGAGACTCTGTCTCTGTGTAGTGAAAGCCAATACGAAATAAATATCATTTTTGTCCGAATGAACGAAAACGAAACGAAAATTTTCGTTTTGGACATGTCTAATGCATACTATCATGTTGTGTAATAAAATATTTGTTTTTTGAAACTGGTTTATCTATTGATATTTTTTATTCTTGATTTTATGTCTCTTTTGGACATGACCTATTTTGGAGGTGTAAGCTATTTGCTAGTTCATGTTATGCATGTATTGCTTCAATTTGTTTATGGACCATGGCCATCTCTGCAGTATACAACCAAGGAACCTTTGAGGAAATCCTACAATAGCTGATTTAATCAGAATCAGGTCAATTGAAGCATGGTAAATTAACTTCATGGCCAAAAAAGAAGTCGCCACCTGGATTTAACTAACCAAATAGGTCTGGGGTTGCTGCAGTTGGTCAGGTCTAGGTTCAGCAACATTATGTGCCCAAAGAATGAGGTCAGCTGACTACCTGAATATACTGAATGACAATGTTATTCCATCAATGGTTAGCAAAAGGCAAAAAAAATAATCGACACGAGGGTCTACTCAATAAAAAGAGAATTGCAGGGAATTGGAATGAGAATTTCAAAGTAGTCATGTTGGAAAAAACTCTCCATTGCAGCTGAATTTGCAAATTTTTCCAACTCTGCTGGTTTGGCCATAAGTTTTAAATTCTCATCTCAATCCCCTGCAGTTCTATGTAACTGTAAACCTACATATTGTGTGAAAATTAGAAAACATTTCTTTGCATGTGATAAAATGTTTGATAAAACTGCTCAGTTGTCTAAATTTTAATCTTCTATAATTAGGATGCAGTGAGCTTTTATTATGGATGGTATTCTCGTGTACAAATGTTTATTTGCAAATAGTTCAAAATCTGATGACATTTCTTTGTGGAGTCCTCACAAAATGTAGAAGGCATTTTTGTTTTCCTGATTATAATCTTGGGTTAATATTACTTTCATATTCTGATGGCCCTTGTATACCTGCAGAAAATTATGGTCCCATCATCATGTTACTGTCAAACTACAATTTTTACATTTAAATCCAGTTTAGACTAGTTTGGAGAAAACCCATATATGAATCAGAAAAAAATCAAATAGCACACTGACTACAGTCAGTTATTTTAAATGTCTAGGTATGTGGCTAGATCCCAATCTAACTTTTGGTCCTCACATTGAAAATCTCTCATCAAATTATGATCTAAAACTGTATACCCTACACAGAAAAAAAAAAATCTTGCCTAAGCCCCACAGTAAGGTAACAGACTGTATAACAGATGATAATGCCAATCATTGGATATGGGGATGAAGTTTGTTTATCTGCACCACAAACCCATCTTCATAAACCTACTACATTGTTTAACTCATTCTGCCTTGCAGGCAGACTGAGGATTCCTGTGTGCAGGGGGTCACGTGACCTCACAGTGTTTTTTACATGTATCTTTTCAGGGTAAGTGTTGGGCAGCTTCGGAGGACTTCTGTTCATGCTGAGCAGCTTGACAATTCTGGAGATGCATTGGCAAACCTGGGGGCAAATTAGTAAGTCTGGGGATGGATTTGCAAGTGTAGGGGGCAGATTGACAAGTGTGGGGGGCAAAATGACAAGTGTCAGGGCAAATTGTCAAGTGTGGGGTTGCTAGGCTGAAAGGTGGACCATTGAGGACGTTAAAATTATGCTCCTTCACCCAAAAATATTTCTTCAGATGCCCATGGCTGAGAGGTTCTAGTTTTGCCACTGGATATGACAGCAAGTCATTTCTGTTGGCTATTTCCCCCCTACGCACTGTGTGTCTACCTCAAAGCATCAGATAAGTGAAAGTGGCAGCAGTGGGGTCTTTATTATGTAGTTCTAACACGGTGCTTTCCTTTTATCTTTTTCTTCAGAAAGAGACTTACAGTGCCTTTCAAAAGTATTCACCCCCCCTTGACTTTTTACCTATTTTGTTACATTAGAGCCTTAAATTCAATGTTTTATTAATCTGAATTTTATGTGATGGATCAGAACACAATAGTCTAAGTTGGTGAAGTGAAATGAGAAAAATATAAACATGTATTTATTTATTTTTTAGAAATAGAAAACAGAAAATTGGCAAGTGCGTATGTATTCACCCCTTTGTTATGAAGTCTGGTGCAACCAATTACCTTCAGAAGTCACATAATTAGTGAAATGATGTCCACCTGTGTGCAATCTAAGTCTCACATGATCTATCATTACATATACACACCTTTTTTGAAAGGCCCAAGAGGCTGCAACACCTAAGCAAGAGGCACCACTAACCAAACACTGCCATGAAGACCAAGAAACTCTCCAAACAAGTAAGGGACAATGTTGTTAAGAATTAAAAGTCAGGGTTAGGTTATTAAAAAATATCCAAATACTTGATGATCCCCAGGAGCATTAAATCTATCATAACCAAATGGAAAGTACACGACACAACAGCAAACCTGCCAAGAGACAGCCGTCCACAAAAAATTCATGGACTGGGCAAGGAGGGCATTAATCAGAGAGGCAGCACAGAGACCTACGGTAACCCTGGAAGAGCTGCAGAGTTCCACAGCAGAGACTGGAGTATCTGTACATAGGACGACAAAAAGACGTACGCTCCATAGAGTTGGGCTTTATGGCAGAGTGGCCAGAAGAAAGCCATTACGTTCAGCAAAAAACAGAAATGAGTTGAGTTTGCGAAAAGGCATGTGGGAGACTCCCAAAATGTATGGAGGAAGGTGCTCTGGTCTGATGAGACTAAAATTGAACTTTTTGGCCTTCAAAGAAAATGCTATGTCTGGCGAAAACCCAACAGATCACATCACCCAAAGAACACGATCCCCACAGTGAAACATGGTGGTGGCAGCATCATGCTGTGGGGATGTTTTTCAGCAGCCAGGACTGGGAAACTGGTCAGAGTTGAGGGTAAGATGGATGGTGCTAAATACAGGGATATTCTTGAACAAAACCTGTACCATTCTGTGAGTAATTTGAGGCTAGGACGGAGGTTCACCTTTCAGCAGGACAGTGACCCCAAACACATTGCTAAAGCAACACTTGAGTGGTTTACGGGGAGACATGTAAATGTGTTGGAATGGCTTAGTCAAAACCCAGACCCCAATCTAATAGAAAATCTGTGGTCAGACTTTGCTTGCTGTTCACAAGCGCAAACCATCCAACTTGAAGGAGCTGGAGCAGTTTTGCCAGGAGGAATGGGCAAAAAGCCCAGTGGTAAGATGTGGCAAGCTCATAGAGACGTATCCAAAGAGACTTGGAGCTGTGATTGCCACAAAAGGTGGCTCTACAAAGTACTGACTTTAGGGGTGAATAGTTATGCACATTGACTTTTTCAGTTATTTTGTCCTATTTGTTGCTTGTTTCATAATAATAATAAATTAAATGATGCAAATCCTCAAACAATTCATGTTAATTCCAGGTTGTGAGGCAACAAAACAGGAAAAATGCCAAGGGGGGTGAATACTTTTGCAAGGCACTGTAAATGCAAGAGTTTAAGGACCAGCTTAATTTTTTTTTTTTTTTTTTTAACAAATAGAAACATCTGCATCCATTTTTCAATTTAGCAATACTTACCTTGAAATGCTGCCTTTCAGAGTACTTCCCCTGGAGGATAAATCATACCACCATGCTGTCCTTAGCCTCTCCTGGGAACCAGTTAAAGATCTCCAATAGAGATACATAGGTATGCCCAATGCACATGTATGTGAATTAAGCTTACTAGGAACACGCATTTGATGTCACCATTCAATCCTCCATTGATCGTTAAATCTGACATTATGCATGCTTCCATTTTGAGTTCTATGACGACACATGCCCATTTGCAATGAATCAAATAAATCATGAATAAGCTATAGGTGTATTTTTAAAATATGGCGTTACTCCCCATAAAAGTGTTAATTTAGCACAAGGGGACTGGGGTGAGTAATAGCCACACATAGTGCCCTAGCGTTCCCCCACCACAAAAATAATATAGTGACCAGGGGCTGTCCAAATGCCAAAATATTCAAAATAGTCACTTCAATAGATAGGATTAACCCTTTCAGTGCTGTAGAGAACAATATGTGTGTTCCCTACAGCACTGAAAAAGTTAATGTGCATATATTGTCTACATTAAGCAGCCAATGAACAGTTTAGTTGTTACATTTAAAAATGGGAGGGGTGATGCCAAAAATAGGTTCTGCCCCAGGTGCCAAATACTTTAGGTATGCCCCTGCCCAATTGTAACAATATAATGTTTGTGAACTCAGTACATACTTGGAAACAAGACAAATCTCAAAGTATCCTAGTAAAATACTTTATAAATAAATAAATAAATATATTTTCTCCACATGTGTATGTGCCCCATTTGGAAGAAAGTCAATCAAGACACCATTAATTGAATATCTTGATAATAAAAATATTTGTCTTAATACCTTATTTTTCTGAGAACTTTTATATCACGTAAAAAAATTCCTTTGCATGTGAAAGGTTCAGTTAAAGTAGATTTCACCATGCTGATTATATATTTCAACAATATGGTCATGTTACTATGGCAGCATTACTGAAAAAAATTATGAATAGCCCTTCATGCTGCTATCATTTAAATCACTGGAATTAAGTCTTTTAGATCTGAAGAAAAGATGATTATATTTGTTAGATGTTACGGTTATTGTGAGATGCATTTTTTAATATTTTGTAAAGTCAACAAAACTAGTTAAAAGAGAGAGTTATGTTGCAAACTACCCATATTGAAGTTTTGTTAATTATAAATAGATGAATAATATATTATATTCATCATGCCAAATGATTCCTTTTGGATTTGTGTATCTTAAAAGGTAAAAAGAAAGAAAAAAAATATATTATACAATCATTACATTACATAGAGGATGTCTTGGAGAATTATCTTGTTGACTAATGTTTTGACCTTTTCTTCCCCATGAATCTGGTATTTCGAGGATTATCCCACTATGCCTTAGATAAGTGACTCTTAATTCCTGAGGGCTTCTGTATGCAGAGGGCATATTTAACAGGTATTATATCTCCTTTTGCTGCAGTGTAAGCAGACGTAAGTGACAAAGAGACAGAAGTGGAATTAAACCACTATTGACAACAGACTATTGATAACAGTTAATTTGGAACTAGAATGTGGACATATTACGGTGGCTAGAATGGTTCTATATCATCAGATTAAAGCTATAGTACATCCTGTGTCATAGTGTTCTTAGAGATGTGAAACTCACAGTACAGAGGAACACCATGCTAAAAAGTGGCATTAACTGAAATACAGTACCAATAAAAAAAGAGTATGCAGGTAGAATAATACTAAAAGTTGTTTTTCTAAATTGCTTTTAGGTATAATTTGCACCAGCAGTGGGGTTGTTATGTTTTTATAACATGGTGCTATCCTTTTATCTTTTTTTTTCCAGAAAGAGACTTATATGCAACATGTAAAGGACCAGCCTGGATTCTTTTTTTAACAAACAGGCAGCATTTCAAGGTAAGGTATTTGGAATTGCCAAATGGAAAAATGTATGCAGATTTCTCTTTCACAGTACTTCATCCGGAGGATAAATCATACCATCATGCTGTCCCTAGCCTATCCTGGGAACCAGTTAAAGGTCTCCTATAGAGATACATAAGTATGCACAGTGCATATGTATGTGAATTAAGCTTAGCAGGAACATTCTATGATGACACATGTCCATTTCCAATGAATCAAATAAATCATGAAGAAGAAGGCTCTAGGTGCATAGGAGGTTTAAATAAAGGTCACTGGCATAGATTCAATGCTGACCATTAACTCTGGCAAAAGTTAAATAACTCCTGAGTGCAGTAGGGGATTAACTGCATTTTTAAATATGGCATTATTCTCCATAAAAATGATAATTTAGCACAAGTGGACTGTGGGTGTAATAACCACCTGTAGTGCCCTAGCATTCCCCCCACCACAAAAATAATACAGGGACCAGGGATTAGTCAAATGCTCTTAGACCCATGAATATTAAAAAGTGTCTCTTCTAAAGATCTGAATAACCTTTTCAGTGCTGTAGAGGAAACTATTTGTGTCCCCTACAGCACTGAAAGGGTTACTGTACATATATTGGCTATGTTAAGCAGTGCACAGTTTAGTTTTCTTCTGAGAGAGAGAGAGGAGAGAGAGAGAAGAGAGAGGAGAGAGAGAGAGAGAGGAGAGAGAGGAGAGAGAGGAGAGAGAGGAGAGAGAGAGAGAGAGAGAGAGAGAGAGAGAGAGAGAGAGAGAGAGAGAGAGAGAGAGAGAGAGAGAGAGAGAGAGAGAGAGAGAGAGAGAGAGAGAGAGAGAGAGAGACTGCCTGATGCATTTTAAGCCCCAAGGGGCTCTTATGCATAGGTTTGACAATTTACAACCATAAATGGTAGCTGACAAATCGCTCACATTGAGCTTACGGTAACATGGACAACTGTGTTTGAAAGGCAAATAATTAAAAATAAATAAATATCCAGAGGAAGAGGAGGGGATATAATATATGTATTTTCAAATATGAATATTTGGTGGCTAAAATATAAATTAAATTTAAGATATCCCATGTGTAGCCATTATAATAATGTACAAGGATCAGTAGGACCCAAACAAAAAAATGATGTAATTGTTAACATGAAAAATACAAGACTATAAACTTTAGGATCAGTACACACACACACAAATTAACGTTTATTTATATAGCTCCATCAATTTACTCAGTAAATGTTCATGTAAGTGGTTCAGTTTGCTGCCCATAACATAACAGCTTTAATTTACCAAACAGCCAAAGTGTATTTAAGGAATCTGCCAGATTGCCCATTGTTATCAGACTAATTTGGCATCATCTTTCCCCACCGGCAGGTTCAGTTAACATCAGTGTCTAACATGAAAGCAGCTAAAGTAAATCTAATGATACGACTGATGCATTTCAACACTTTGATAAATAGATGGTTATAACTATAGGGCAGGATGTCTGGGGAACATGGGTTTTAGAGTATGGAAATTAATTTAAAAAGTGTCAGTAAAATTAATGTAGGGGCCAGATAGTCATAGTTCTTTATTAGTGTACCATAACACAGGTTTTCAGATAGTGTTGCATTAATTTAAAAAATAATTATATATTTACATTTTGTTTTACATAGTTGTATGAATTTACTAACTTGTAAAGTATCTAACATCCTGAAACAATTAAATGAAGTTCAGGCCATGCCTGAAAACTATCGAGTTTTGCCTGGAGGTACTAGACAATACTACTAATTGCCAGCTCTCCTAAGGCATGCCTCATTCCCACCCTTTCACCTATTTTATTAACATTTTTCTATTCAATATGTGTCAGGCCATGCTTCAGTAACCTCATTTACCCAGTGGTGTATCTTGGTTTTGTGCTGCCCTAGGCAGACACAATTTGGGCAACCCCCCACCCACCTTGCACACCCATAACATGCCCAATCACCCATGTTGCACACCCACGACATGCCGCATTACATGCCCCATCACCCACATTGCACACACACTAAATGCCCCATCACCCTCATTACATGCCACCATCACCCTCATTTCATACCCCCACAACGTCCATTACATGCCCCCATCACCCCGATTAACTGGAAGGAGCTAAAGCTTGCTAAAAGGTGCGGGAGGAAACGAAAATGTTTCAAGCACCAGAAGTGTGGTTTTACACCCTATGGCAAAGTGCCGCCCTAGGAGAGTGCCTTGTTTGCCTTGTGGAAGATATCCTTCTGTATTTACCGCTACATGTTTTTTTTCCCCAGCCCCAGGTGCCAGGCCCTCCTGTGTGCGACTTCCTCCTACATCACATCAGGCAGATGTGTGATCCTACACTCCCAGGTGGGCTCTTATGCAACCTTACTTCCCTTTAATGAGGAAGAGCGGTTATCCTGGCTTGTTCTGGGAGAGGGAGCCAGCTGATAGAGAGGAGTTCCCACACTACCAAGCAAACCCCTGCAGCCTATGTTACGGAACTTGGCTCATTCTGACTCATATATTGCCCGCTTCCATCCTCTACTATTTTTTCCATTTCAAATCTTTGAACCTGTCCTGACTTCTGTCTTCGCCTCTTCTTCTAGTATCTTGCACAAATTGAACAATCACAATCACCAGCAACAATCACAACCTCCTTGCATAGTTGGACCTTGAGCACCAATAGCTTAGTGCTGTCATTTCCACACATTTTATCATATTACACATTACTATCATTATTATATGTAGTGCTGTCCATTTTGTTGTTTATTTTAATGGGCTGCTGACTGTCATCAAAAAACACTGCTTCACTGTGTGTGTATATTGGGACACTGTGGTCCTGCTCTCTCCCTTTGGAAATGTGTCCGATTCATCACAGCTAAACTATACCAAAGAAGGAAACCTTTGTAATTTGTTAATCTCTTCCTTTTTCCTAGACACCTTACACTCAACAGTCTGACTCTCTTCTCTTATAGGTTCTCAGGTTGAGAACATAGTTTAAAGGCCACTCACTCCAGGAATATTCATGTTGCCTTAGTTACAAGAAGGATATGATAATACTATGACAACACTGTGACTGAGTGGCATGGTTTAATTTCACATTGCCGTTAGACATCTGTCTTTAACTCCTTCTCTGCCATGTGCCTTTTTACATCATACAGCAGAACCCTCCATAGGAGCTTCTAATATCGATCTTTACTTTAAAGGTTAGGCACAACATTACCATTTTATGGCAAAGTGCAGCTCTGTAATATAGTAGTCTGGAAGTCTCATTAGGATTTCAAAAGAAAAGCAAATAACTTTTGAACAATGCTCCTTAGAGGCATCTTTGAAAAAGCAATCTGACAGCAGTGGGCTTCTGTCATAATATTTTTTTTTATTTTTTAGACCCTCTTTTATAGAAAATAAATGCACTGTACAAGGTTACAAAATTATCAGCTTCTGTTTCAAATTGTTTTTGCTTTTGGTTCTCTAATACGTCTTTCTATTATGGAATCTTCTTGAAGAAAGATACACTATATTGATCCACTTTAAATGTATTGCTTCATTAGGGATATCAAGAGGTCTAGAAAATCTATGATCTGATGTCAAATGAAACTGTTATTGAAGCATGATGGTTCGCAAAAGTTATAGTGATAATCGTTAGATTTATTTAAATATACATTGTGTATATAAGACCTTCGTGTTGAAAATTCCTACAGATAGTATTGTACAACAGTGAGTTTAAATAAATAAATCCACTTTTTTTAAATCAAAAGTATCTTTAAGGCACCTCATAGGCATCTCTAAGAGAAATACCTGTGGCTTCCACGGTCATCTGGATGTTGATGTAATGACTTCCCACCGACGTTTGAGCAGACTACTAGACTCCAACATCCTTGCAAACAATTATACAATTAACTCTATGCTAATGTATGCAATTGGTATATCACACACGCATGGCCTTTCAGGCACAAAGCGCGTAAGGCATCATTTTCTGCTCCTTTTTTCTTTTGTACTTACCTGCTTTACTTACAATGAACAGGATTTTCACTTTGACATATTTGGCTATAACTTATGACTCCAGCCGTTTATTCCTCCCTTTTATTTATTATCAGTACCTGGAACACAGGCAGCTCCTGGCACCATTCTTTTTATTGATTGGCAATGGACCATTGTCCACTGTGGACATAAAATGGTGATATACTGTGATACTCTTTGCATGATGGCAGTAGGGTATGTATAACATAACAGCTATTGATGCTGAACAATAACTGTTGAGGTGATGCCAACCTATAGCTGACATGACATCACTGGCATTGTTATGGTGGTGTCTAAAATTACATATATGATAACGGCCAGATCAGTGCATGAAGACAAACTGCAAAGAAATCCACAGTCCTGCTACTCAATATGGCTGATTTTGGGCCAAATTTTGGCCATATTAGGTTCAAGGTGGGGTGGGACAGCTTACTCATAAAGGATTTAAAACCAATGTCAAATATTGCAGAGTTTTGGGCAGTTCAATGTTACAGATTTTAGATGGAGAATTAAAGAAAAAAGTGTAGAATAATTAAAGTAAACATATTTCAAACATAAAAATATTTATTTATTTATCAACCATAACATGATGACCACCAGCCTAATATGCGTAGGTCTCCTTTTGATGCCAAAACAGCCCTTACCAATCAAGGCATGGACTCCACCGCCCCTCTGAAGGTGTGCTGTGGTATCTGGCACCAAGATGTTACCGGCTGATAATTTAATTTCTCTAAGTTGGGGCCTCTATGGATCGGACTTGTTTGTCCAATACATGCTACAGATGCTTGATTCGATTGATATCTGGGGAATTTGGAGGCCGTCAACACCTTGAACGTTTTGTTGTGTTCATCAAACCACTCCTGAACCATGTTTTCTTTGTGGCAGGGGCGCATTATCATGCTTAAAGAGGCCAGTGCCATGTACATTGTCTGTAACAATGCTAAGGTAGGTGTCAAAGTAACATTCACATCAAGGTTTCATAGCAGAACATTGCCCAAAGCTTCACACTGCCTCCACTGGCTTTTCACCTGTCTATGGTCATAATGTTATGGCTGTACAATTATAGCATATTCATGTTATATATTATAATAGTAAATTTACATTAATATAAGCATTTTCAAATTTTAAGAATATATTTTTTATATGTATTTTTACATATTTAATATTTATTTATTTTTGGGCTATTTAAGGAGGACTTTTTCTATTTCCGCTAAAGCCGATGTCTTCGCGAAATGGCCCTGAACTGTTGTTCTCCCCAAGGAGGTCAATTGCCATTTTGGCAGCCAAACTCCGAAGGAGATCAGTTTGGTGGGGCTTCTTGGATCTCTTACGTGACCTAACTGAGTATGAACATTAGTTGACGCTATAGCAAAATCATGAGACAGCTTTGTTTTGACTTTGATTGCACAGCTCAAGTAACTGTACATTTAAAGAGACTGTCAAACTAAACATTGTTAATACTGTGAATGCAGAGGACAAATTATAATGGCAGATAACCTACTTATACCTTGTTTTAGCAAAAGTGCAAGCAAATGTAAAACATAAAAGAAATATATGTTTTAAATGTGTCTGGGGTGTCTCTTGCCAATTAAATCATCTTGTGACTTGAACGGCAACTGGCATATTTCCACATGATATTTTGTTCATTAGCATATTAAGCCACCACAAACCTGTTTTAAACATATTTTTCACATTTGCTTGCAATTTTGCAATCTGTAGATATGTTTTTATTCTCTACATTTACAATATAAATTGAGCTACAATAATGTAGATTTGATGCCATACAAACAGCATATTTGAGTACAATGGGGCCAATAATGCTATTGTCTGTTCTCCTGTCCCACTTAGATTCTTACCAGTATTATGCTTGATGTGTTTTCTATATAAGACAATGAGAGTTAAAAACAATATCACCCTACCTGATTATACTACACAACTGGATCGTGGGGATTAAAGTCTTAAATTTCTCACATTTTTTATTTTAGTTTCACTTTTCTGAAAAATGTCTTTGAATTCAGAAATGTATTTAAATATGGTTTTAACACTTTAAATATTGATAACACTACTAAAAATATAGAAGATATTGGGAATTCTATAGGGGAAATCTGTACTAACCTGGAGAAACTCCTCACAAAAGAAATACAAATAAAATGTGAGGTAGGCACACTGAAAAAATATCTCAAGTATAAAATGACACCTAGTGTGTTAGGATTCTTAAAGCACCCCACAATTTTTAAAGAAGATCAAACCTTTCTTCTCTTCTGGGATAAAATGTACATGCAAAATCATGGAGTTGATTATTAGGTTTGGAAAGGATGAACTGTCTAAGATAGATCATGATTGTAGAAATTTAGAAGAAAAAATTACTCCAACAAGGAGTTTGAGACCTCCCCTAATAATATAAAATAACATTTAAGCAGGGTAGAAAAAGAAATTATGGAATGTAAAAATAAAAAATATATTGGAGACCAATTGGACTATAAAAATAAAAAAGTGAAAGATAGTTACCCTAAAACCAAATATGTGAAAAAAACCAGGAATCAAGGGGTAATAAATACTTCCAATAATCCAAACTTAATTCCTTTAAGCAATGGGTTTGAGGTACTGGCTGAGTATCCTCAAACAAACAGGGCTTTTTTATGGAACAACATCCTTCCCAACAGGTGAGAGGACAACCCTTCACCTTTTCAGACAAAAAGTCAAAGAAGCCCCGATATAGAGGAAATAGAGCCAGGGTCAGAGTACAACAGAGAAAAAAAAGGAGACTAAAGTATACTTTAGCCCCGAGACTCCAGGGCTATCATTGTAAAAAATAAAAATAAAAATTCTCCCCCACTGAGCTTTCCTCCTTCCGGGACATGATCCCAAAATCGGAGGTTTAAGCTTGCGCGGGGGTGAGGGCCGATCTGGAGGAGAGGCGCTGCTATAGGGAGATCTCTCCCTAGCACCTCCTCTTCCAGGTGTGGCCCGCAGGCGAGTGCTTGCAGTAACCACAACTTCTGGCCATACTGACACAGCATGACGGGGGCAAGCTCCACCCCCATAACCCTGTGAGATTGGCTGCTTGCCAGATGTCAGGTGACATCTGGGAAGATACTGGATGGTGGTGTTCTGCAGCTGCAGACACCATCGAAAACATCCTCCTCCCTGCAAAAAAAGGTATTTTAGCAGGGAGGGGGAACAACAATATAAGGTTTTTTGGGGGGTTAAAAAAAAAAGAAGAAATGTGTGTAAATGTCTAAGTGTAAGTGTGATTGTGTGTGGATGTCTCAATGTGTGTAAGTGTGTGTGTGTCAGGGTGTTTGCATAAGTGTATGTGTGTGTGTCTAGGTCTGTGTGTCAAGGTGTCTAGGTGTGTGTGTAAGGGTGTTTGTGTAAGTGTATGTGTGTGAGTGTTTATGTCATTGTATCTAGGTGTGCGTGTGTGTGTCAGAATGTCTGTGTGTGTGAGAGAGAGAGATGGTGTGTGGGAAAGAGAGACAGTGTGTGTGAGAAAGAGAGAGACTTATAATAAAGAAGCTGATAACGGGGGGGGGGGGGGTAGTCCTTATGGATATACAAGATTATTGTATGGAAATCAGAAGACAGTTATCAGATTCAGCTACATGCCAAACATTAAAAGGAAATCCCATGAATAATCTTTTAAAAAAAAGTAATATAATTATATAAATATAACATACCCTATTATACCTGTTTCTTACAGCCAACAAAAAATACATACGGAAAGCCCCCCCCCCCCCCCCCCCGCAGACCAATTGTAACCATGGTGGGCTCTCTTTTATCCAATTTATTAGAATATATAGATATTCAGTTGCAACCTTCTATGAAAAAAACTAGAGTATATCTGAAGGACATGATGGATTTACTCCAACTACTAGAAGGTTTTGACTAGGAAGATCTTTTAGTTATGTTGATGTTAGCTCATTATACACAATCATTGAGCACCACCTAGGCTGTAAATTGGTAGCATTTTTTCTATTCCACCAATTCCGACCTCCGTCAACAACAAATTGATTTTATTACTGAAGGCATCTAATTGATACTTACAAATATATATATATATATATATCTTTTTTTGGTATGATGATGAGATTTTTCTTCAAAAGAGAGGGACAGCCATGGGCACTCATTTTGCCCCCAGCTATGCCAATTTATTTATGGCATATTGGGAACATTTGTTTATTTTTTCTGGGCATGTTTGGGAGGCAAATCGTTTGACCTATAGATGCTATATAGATCACCTCTTTTTCATCTGGGGGGGGGGGGATGATATACCCTCTCTAGACTCATTCTTGAAATATCTGAATACCAATACATGCATTGCACTAACAAGTGAGTATAGTGCCAGTAATGTCTGTTGTTTGGACTTAGATATTTTTATTCAGAATAAATCAAGTAAAACCCACACTACATCATTTAGCAGCCAAAATATTACTAAGTCATATACAATTATTACATGTGAGAGCTCTGGAGTAAAATATCTTATGTGGTGCTCATGTAATCTGTACTAGTTGGGAAGAACCTCCAGGCCTCTCTGTGTAAGAATAGGAGAGCATATTCTAAATATAAAGAACGGCTATATAAAGCATACAGTCTCCCAGCATTTTAATACACATCATATGTGTATGTTGAGGGGAGGAGAAGCAGCCAATAAATACAACACACACCCTCTCTGTCATCATCACCGTGAAGAAGTCTATAGAGACGAAACCCGTTGTGCAAAGTGTCTGACGTCAGAAGGAGGCATTCCCGGAAGCAAGCAACTTTGTTAAACGTTCAACTGTTCTTAAAGTAAGCCCAACGGATTGGGGCCAGTAATATTGCTATATTGCTTTTTTATGCTATGATTTGCTTCTCCTGACCCAATTTTTTTTTTTTTACCAGCATTATACTCCATGAGATCTCTATATAAGACAACAAGAGTTAAAACAATATTAACCTACCTAATTATACTACACAACTGGATTGTGGGGTTTGTAGTCCCATTGTTTGTGTATACTAAAGCCGGTATTTGGTCTCTGACCCATGTGAGTAGACCTATAAATGGGGCTTCTAAAGAGCCAACATTGTTCCACTTTGCTACTGAATATGATGGTGCGTTACACATATATAATAAAAGAAAAATGAAATTGTATACAACATTTTTCCTTTTAATGTTGTACTTGTAATTCTCTAAATAAAAATGTCCCAATCAGCTTTGCTTCAGTGCTTTTATTTCTTCAAATACATTCATTCAATTTCTACAAGCAAAGTTGCAGGCAATGTGCCCAGAATCAAGGAACGTTTTTGATAGTTAGATCTTATTTCCATACTGATAAAAAAAAAAAAATAACAACAAATGGTTAATTACTAATTTCAAAATACTATATCTGCTTTCAGAGCTTGTGCAAGACTATTTTCTGCCACTTGCTTAGCCCGCTCTTAGGATTAGTGACACATGCAATGTCATATGCACATGCAGTCACATGTCACAAGCACACTGTCACAAACAAACACAAATGCTCACAGTCACACCCAGATTTATACACAGGCACATATACACACACAAACACATATACAAACACACAAAAGCACTCACAGACACATATACAAACAAACACACAAACAAATACACAGACACACATATACTTAGATACACACAAGTACACACTGTTAATATGCACCAGCTTGATCAAGCTTTTTTACCTTTCTTTGACAGGGGAGGGCTCAAAAAGGGCCTTGACAGTTTTAGGAATAGGGTTAATGTGCTAAGTGTACTTTTTGGCCAGTTATATGATAGAGGTGTGGCTTGGCTATGTTAATAGGGGCTCCCATCTTAACAAGACAGACATTTTATTAGTGGAACACCATTACCCTGACCTAAGGGTATGGAGCAGGTTGGAGTTGTACAGGTTGTACATGTGCAAATATATAACTTATATATATATATATATATAACTTCATGTCAGCATAATTAAGCAGTATCTGTATGCATGCTGCAAAATATTACTAGAAATAGTAAAAATGATGCATTTTACTGGCTTAGAGATTTATTGCAAGTTTTCAAGACCAAGTTGTTAGAGGGTCTACTCAATAAAGAAAGAATTGCAGAGATGGGAATTTCAAACTTAAGGCCAAAGTGGCTGAGTTGTAAAAATCCTCCCATTCAGCTGCATTAGATGGAAATTTCAAACTTTAGGCCAATGTAGCTGAATTAGGAAAATTCTCCAATTATCTGCAATTCTCGCTTTATTCAGTAGACTTTTTTGTCTTTTTAATTCTCCAAGAAAGGGACCTGTCAATTTTTCATCAAATCTCCCAATCAATGTTAACTCTACTTGTTTCCTCTATATCCAGTATTGACAATATACAATCCTTGTACCTGTCCAGGTTAGCACATTGTATTACTTATGCCCTTTCATAAACATCTAAAAAGTAAATTGCTTTTACAACGTGTGTTCAATGCAGACAATTCTAAAAACAAATGTATCTATAACATCTGAAATGAATATAAGATTGATGCCATACCACATCCAGCACAGAACCTAGTTACAAGCATATTGTTTCTTCTTATCACATCTTAAACCAAGTACTGTCAGGGTTAGAGGATTTACTTCCTCATGAAAACAGAACCATATATAATTTAGATAGGTACTGTGCATTGACTAGTAAATTATAAATGTCACTATCACATCACATGACTTTGGATGAACCTTGAACAAAGTTGTTTGAAATATATACAGATCTAGTAATTGTAACAAGAGATTCAAGCCTGACAAAAGGACAGACTCAGACCAGGATAGATAACTCTAAAATAAAGATATCCTTGTACAACTGCCAAATGCCCAGTGTAATAGGAGTATATCACAGCAAATGAGCAAGCTTTACTTCAAGGTCATAATACATATTTCCAAACTATAAAATCTATCTTGATTTTCTAAATAGAAGCCCATTTGGGCAAGACTCTCCACAACCTTTTTCAAGTTTGTCTACTTTGTAACCTCTTTATTATTAGTTTTAAACACCCATTGTACTGTAGTGTACAATGCAATGTAACATTATAAAAATTAAATATAGCCCTTATTTTGCATATTACAGGGGTGTCTACATTTTTTGTAAGTGGGCCACATGTTCGGAAATTAATTTGTGTATTGGGCCACCTTTTTGTTATTTCATTTGCAACAACGGTGATGAATACTTTTTAGCCACATCAAAATGTTTGATTGTTTATAAGCATACAAAAGCATCTAAAACCAGTTTCAATGAACCTTATTCAAACAATAAAATCTTGCTTTAAGGTAGCACAAACTGTTCTGGGAACAGTTGTTAAAGAATGGGCAATACTCCCCATTTTTAAAACTGGAAATAGACAGGATAACTTTAACTGTTCCTTTAAAACATAGTAGAAATCCGTATACACATTTTAAACATAAAGCTGCTTTATTATGTTGTTACTGCTTGGCTATTATTGTTTAGGAGGATTATTAGCCCTTCAAATAGTGTAATTACACAATGTGCCGGGTGTGAGCTATCTCACCATTTTACTTTTTTATGGTTTTATATAGTATTTTCAGGATAACATTCTTCTTTATTGTAATCCCCAGGTGTTTTTATTATTAAAAGCTCCTGATTTTCTCAAAACATATCCAGCACAGTAGTATTATTCATTTATTCCTTATTAATAGATCAACCATAAGTATAAACTTTGCAAGGCAATTATATGGGACCAAACAAGCTTGTGAGAAGGCCAGATTCTGTCTTTTAACAACACATTAAGCAGTTCAAGACCTTCAAACAGTTCATTTTTCACAGTTTTAGACTGCTATTTCAATATGCATACAAAGCTATTTATCAATGTTTTTGGTATCATTACTAATAAAGTTTTCTGCCAGAACAAAAGGTCCTCATTAGTTAATCTACTGTACTTGGAAAGATGACTTTTATATGCTTTTACAAACCTTGTAAATTAGAAGCTGTAATGGAATTTTGGACACACTATTAATAAATAACTGACTGTTCAATGTGCTATGGTTGACAAGGGAATTTTCTTTTCTTGTAATTTAATACAGAAAAACAACTATGGAATTATTCCCATTACCTTCGTTAAGGCTTCAATATTCCATTCTTTCCTTTATAATGTGCCTCATTTTAACCAACATATTCATACATACATACACAGCGCCAGATTACAATTTTGTAGGCACCTAGGCTTCAGGTACTATGAGGCTCCCAGTAACATTTCCAAAAGGAAAAAAAGAGGTAAAGAAAAATTGTAATTCATTTTTACAAGGTTAACAACAACTTCCCTAACTGGTAAAAGGTTACTCACTGGTGATCATAGAGCTCATCTGTCAAGGAAAGAAGAGGGCCCATCATTGATGGTGTATAGTGAAGCAGTACAGGTCTGGTCTTTCCGACTCAGACCTATCACTGCCTAAATCTCATTTGAACTTGTGCAGCACTGGGGGACAGTAATAGAATATCCCCATTCCTTCCTCCATGTTGAGAAAGAACACCTCCTATGGATTTGGAAAGTGGATCACCATTAAAGCTAAGAGGGGACAGAGACTCAGGGGGGGGGGGGGGGGAGATGGGATCTAGGACAAGGAGAGGAGGAAAGACATTAAAGGAAGGGATCAAGGATATAATCACTTCAGGCATTTTCAATCTGAGTGGATGTAAACTAACAAATGAACAAGAACAAAAGTTTTAAGTAAAGGATTAACTTTTGCCCCAACTAAATTACCCAACAAATTTACTTTATTTGTAGATGCACATAAATTCCCTCTGACAATGGCCCTAAAAAGACTTTTTGCTGGCAGGGATCACAATTCCAAGGAATATAAATGTGTCAATGAAACTAACATTTTGGAAGTATACCAAAGTCTGCAAAATTTCAATAATGCCCAAATCAGCCAAACAACTCAGGGACCCTAAAACAGAGAAGGGAAGCAACTTAGATCTTATCAATAAATTAACATTGAAAGACACTGAGTCTTTAGAGATGGATAAATGTAAAATGCACTTTTAGAGAAAAATGAAAATATGAACATTGATCACAATAATTTTGATAAAATTGATTTTATTCTTAAATATAATTATTTTTCTCCCCATTTCAACGCAAGCCTTGTACTCTGGAGAAAATATATGGATGATATTCAATTTATCTGGAGGGGTACAGAAGTGGATTTGGAAACTATTAAAATGTATTTAAATAATAATAAGTGGGGCCTGAAATTTACTTTTTGTAGTAGCCATAAATCTGCAGACTTTCTGGATTTCAATTTTTATATTAACATATACTTATATTTTAAAATCCAAATCCAAGAAAGAGATTCGGTTTATAGACTTTCGGTTTATGTAATACATGTAATGCTATTGCTATTCTATAAACCGAATGAGATAAACATTTCATCACAACAATTTATCTATACACTGTGCAAGTACAAACCTGCTAAACAAACCAACCAGATTATACATTGGATCTGCACAATGTGTTCAGCTAACCTGAAGTCACCTTTTATTGAATAATTCCCAATATATACAAATTCTTTACATAGTAGTATTAGAAAAAGAATAGCAAATACCTAAGAGGTAATAAAATGAATTGACAATGGAAGTTGCAAAATTATGATCAATGTAGCATAGAATTACAATGTTTTGGTGAATCAACATGCTAGAACAAAACCATTCTAACCATTTCCAAACGTGTAAAGACTTGCTATTTAAAATTATTTGTAGGTTTCCACGCATTAAAAAAAACGTTTATTTAAAAAAAAATAGGAATTGAATATATGTATAAAATATTTTAAAAGATGGCATTATTGTCTTTTAATGTTACATGAACTGATTTAAATTCTGGTGATACATCTAATTATAAGTTTTCTGCAAATGACCTCCAAAATGTAATTTTCACTAAAGAATTATTTGTGATGAATAGAACTTCTGCATTAATGTTACTATAAGTTGATCTATTTCACATGCAGACAGAAGTGATTTACATTTTGCATTAATTGTAAGGTTTAGACCTTTTCAACAAATCATTAAAACGTGTCATTCTGTGCAAGTTTTGATCAAACATCTAATTTGGTCAGTTATGATTTTACAGAATGTGCATGGTTCAACATAGAGTTCAAGAGTTTTTCTATGACCATTAAAACTAATTAAAACCAGAATGTTCCAAGTTTCAACTACTGCAATCTTCTAAATATTTTAAACTGGAATTGTAATAGCAAAATGACCATCTGAGGTTTCACTGCATTTTTGCTCATATAACTATATACGATATTTGTCTATCTTTGCAATCCCTTAATGCTGCATAGTACTTTCATCCTTAGGGCTAAAGCACCAAAACATTGATTTTATGCTTCTGCCCTGATCACAAAAAGTAACCGGGTGCCAGGGACACAGTGGCAGAGAGCCTGTGGAACCCTGCTGAAAAGGTAAGGCCTTGCAATGTCACCCATAAATGAGAACTGGCTGAGAATGTTAGGCAATGCAATCCCCCAATAAATGTCATATGGCTGAGAATGATTGGCAATGCAGAGTCCCCATAAATGCTAACTGGCTTAGAAAAATAGGCAGTGCAGTCCCCCCATAAATGCCAGCTGGCATAGAATGATAGGCAGTGACCCCACTCCTTTTCATTGAGTACCGAGGGCAGTAACGGCGGCAGGGGGGGGGGAGGGGGGCAGAGGAGGAGGCAGAGCAGGGGGGATGTTTATGGGTGAAGATGAGGTCCTGCGGCAGTGGCAGGGACAATAAGATGAGTTTCAGGAAGGCACTCTGAGCTGCCTTTCTGGTCACGTATACGCACCTTTCCAACACAGTCAGGTACATAGCGCAAGGGCTTCTGGGATGAAAATACAGATGCAGCACAACGGTTGCAGCCTCACAGTTACTATTCTAAGGACTGCCACTTGGGAGAGGACTTCCAAAGGTAAGTATTTAGTTAATTTTAAAGAGAATAGAAAGCTAAAAAAAAATAAAAGTGACAGTCCAGTTCACGTTTTGGTGCCTACACCCTTCCCTTTAAACATCAGGGAAAATGTAACTGATGCTCAAACTAAGCACGTTCTACACCATCTTAAATTATATTGATCAAATCCATGTAGGATGGCATAGAACGTCATACGTATGGACCTTCAGTGGACCTTCAGGTAATATAATGTCTACTTTAATACGATTTACTGTATTTACATGTATATTTACAAATACAGTAAATATTATTATAGTAGACATTATATTAACTGAAGGTCCATAGTTTCCAAGAGGGCTAATGATAATAAAAAAAAAATCAGACAGAATAATGAAAAAAAATGAGAAAAGACAAATTAAGGAGTTAACCAAAGAATAAAACAATTCCCTAAATAAATGAATACACATATAATTAAAAAGCAATTAAAAATCAAAGCCAGAGGTATACAGTTGAACAGAACTTTTTTTCTGTCACTTTTCTGCCACTTATTTATCACAGAACGATATCTAGGAGAAGGGTCCATGAAAAAAATAAAAAAATTCGACAATGGACAAGAAACACAAAAGCAAACGAGAAAAGACTCATACCTTAAAGACAACAAGTGAAAATATACCGATTGAAGCAAAACTTTCGGTATTTACAAATTCAGAAGGAGAATTCAAAGACCAACATATTCTTCCTTTCTCCAGAATATCTGAAATCATGTTTCGACTTGAAAAAATTGAGAGTATGGAAGTGCCTCACAACAAGATTTATATAATGATCCAAAGTAACAGTATAGAAAATCTAAAGTTATATTAATTATTAAAGTGAAGAAAGGTAATTATTGGTTGTTCATGATATACTGTACATTTAAAGTTACCACATGTATTTTTGGGGGAATAAAATATTGCACTGCTATTATAATTATATTATCTCACATTCAAAAATAACTATGTTAAAATGATATGGTACAAATATTTTTGTAGGATATTTTTTAATTCTACACTTAAAGCTAGCTATAGTAATGTTTAAAGAGGAAAGAAGGGGAATACTGATTATATGTGATGATTATTTTAATATTTCATGGTCTAATTTTTGTTTTATTGCACGTGTATTAAAAATGGATAAATAATTTAACACTATAGATATAAATATATATTTAATGTATTGCACAATAATGGCCAAACTTGATACATATTTAAATATGTCATGTTTTAAAGGTTTTCATTTGGGTTGTTTAGGATATATAGGAAACATATCTGATGCGTAATAGAACATACTACCTCACTCTATAAGAGAAATGTTTTGATGCTAATACAAAACATATTTAGTATATTTTATAGAGACAGTGATGGGAATAAAGGAAAAAACAGAGGAAGGAGGGAAGGAAAGATGTATGTATTTATTTATGTATGTATGTATATAATTAGGTCATATAACATTGTTAAAACCTATGAATGCAAATTGTTTGTATTTATCACAGTCAATATGTAAGTATGATACAGGTAAAATAACTTCAGTATGTTTTGATATTTGATTAAATTAAAGAGATCTTTAAATGTCCAAGGTCTAAATGTGTATTTTAAAATATCAATAATTTTTGATTTAATTAAAAAAGAAAATCTTATCAATCTAAGATTTATAGCTGATTGATATTATAATATTATGTGCTCTTCATTAGTATAAAAAAATTACAGCCGCAACATGATCAGAAAAAGATTTATATAAAGACATTAAATATAAAGAAGAAGATATGGATGACAGCTATCTAAAAGTAGATTGGGAAATCCAGAAGAACATGAATAAATAGTCAATTTGTGTGTGCAATATGGTCCTTCAGTAGTTTTCTGTTCTAAATTACTACACAATTGAGAAGATTCACCAAGGAAGATTATCAGTAGCAGGAGATTGCATTTGTACTTTGCAAATTAATTTAGATATAAAATATATAAATAAAAAAGATAGGAAAATTAGTCATCAAGCTCAAACTATTCCAAAATTAGTTTAAAAAAAACTAAATCTGGATTGCATGATACATGGTGTATATTCAATCCAACAGAAAGAGATTACACATGCTTTTCAAAAACACATTATTCATATTCAAGAATAGGCATATTCCTGGAAAATGTTGCAATTATAGAGCAAGATAAAAAAAGGGCTTAGATAAGAAATTACTTTATCAGATAACATTTTAATTATGGAATTAAGCACAGATGTAAATATGGCAGAAGAACTAATTGACACTTCAATGATAATTTATTAAAAAACAAACGAAAATATTGAATAAATTAGAAAAGTGGCAGACATTTTTTTTCTGGAGAATTTAAATGCAGACACATTCCTTTCTGTGATATGGTGTGCATTTAAATGCTGTATCAGAAGCCATTTAATAAAAATTGGAAACAAAGTCAAAAGAGAAAAAGAAGCACCCCTAGCAGACTCGTATATGAAGTTATACAAGAAATGTCTTATACATGAATAAAAATACAGAAGATAAATGACCTATTAATAAAACAGACAAATCTCAATGTTCTTAAATATAATTAATATTATAAGGGGAATCATGCTCATCCAAACTGCTATCTAATAATTAAAGGATACAATAGCTGCTAGGTATATTAACAAGATAAGATTTACAAAAATGTATATGACCCCAGAAAAAAATAGGTTTTACATTTAATAAACTGTATCAAGATGTATATAATCAATCAGATTCTTGCTGTCAATAAACCCAGAAATACTATAAAACTAAAACATCCCAAAAACCTCTTACCAGATATATTAAATGTAATTAATAAATTGATATCTGAAGAGGTAGTTAAAAAAAAAGCTATAGAAATGCTAGAGAACACATGGAGGGAAATAATGCTCCTGGGCCGGATGGCTATAATGATAGTTTCTATAAGACTATGACAGACCAGTTGGTTCAATATATGACAGACACATTTAATGAGATCATAAAACAGAAAAGATTCCCAAAATAAATGCTTAAAGCAAATATAATCCCCATATTGAAATGGAATGAAGATTTTTTTTATTGTCCTCTCTCTCTCTCTCTCTCTATTAAATGTAGATGCAAATATATATTGGAGTATTTTTGCACATAGTATTAAAAATATACTCCCAAGTTTAATACATTAAGATCAAGTGGGATTTAAATCAGGTAGGCCATCTAATAATAATATATATAATATATAATAATAATAATAAAGGAGAATAAATGCCATTATTGACTTTGGAAGGCCAGTTTATTATCTTGTCTTGGGCACAGAGAAAACTTTTGATTGAATGGATTGGACATTTTTCAGTTGTACTTTAAAGAAATATGGTTTCTCAGATGTAATTTATGGTGCCCTAATATTTGTGTTCTTCAGCTAGGACCATTGGAAAACGTGTTTAACATTACAAATGAGATGAGACACGGTTTGTCCATTATCAACTTTATTATACATTCTATCAATTCAATCTTTGGTAAATTGCCAAATATATTAGAAATAATGAAACAAATCAAAGGTCCCTCTATTAAGAAAAAATAATGTTTGTTTCTTAATAAAGTTGTAAACAAATATATAAACAATACAAAGGAGAGGTTTTGATATATTAATACATTTAGAAAAATCCAAAACATTCCTTAGAAAAATATTCTAAGATAGAAACACAACACAAAAAATGTAAACACTGGCTACTAAAAAACACTGACAAAATGATGCACTCATCTTGCTACGCCTCTTGGTGGAACAAGACAGGTTAGTTTCACTTCTACAACTTTATTCTTTATTTTCATATGAAATTCTTCAGCAATAGCTATATAACTTATCTAATTTGAGTCAACTGGCACATTGGGTAAATTGAGATATTCTCTCATTATATCCTGGGAATGTTAGGATTGCCCAACATCGAAGGGATGTTATTTTACTGTATTCTTGTTAGCTATCTTGGAAGCAATCTACAGCCCTCCATATTGAACAGGCTCACCAGCATATGATGTTTAGAACATCTGCTTTTCTTCTGATTTATTCATTTCAATAAATGCATATAAAATGCAGTTCACAGAGCAACATAATTACTTTGTGCAATATTATCAGTGTGGTTAATTCAGTTCATTTTTGTTGCTTATGTCATAATTTGTATACATTAGTTTTCCTATAGCCCAAAATTGCAGGTTTTGTGAGTTTTCAATACTGAAGGCTCCTTAACAGCACAAGGGGATCAGTCACAAACACAGAGAAATAGCTTTGTCAGTGCTCATGAGCTGAGAGACTGACAATCTGCCCTGTGGGAGACCAACATTTTGAAACTTTGATTCTGGTTTTACACTTTTGGTTACTTATACGGAGATCAAGGGTGCTACAGGTGGAATAATAATAAGAAAAATGTCTAGGGCATTTGTAACCCTTATAAATTATTAATTTATTAATTATAATGTGTAACAGCTAGTTGATGATCTTAAAATAAGTTGAAGGACAGCTATGGAAGCATAAGTATTGAAATATTTAAGTATATAAGTTTGTGGCCATGAAATTATTTGTTTATTATTATCATGCTTTTCCTTAAAGGGACTGCATCACCAAAACATTGTTTTTACTTTGAATGCAGAGCATAAAATGATTGAAAATGATCTATACATTGTATTAGCAAATGTCTAAATTAGGATAAAAATGTGATTTAATTGTGTCTGTGGAGTCTCCTGTTTATGACATCACCTGTGGCATGGTATGCAAATTACACATTTCCCTCTGAAAAGCATACCTTGCCACAGGTGATGTCATAAACAGGAGACTCTGCAGACCATTTAAACACATTTTTCTCAAAATGTAGACATTTACTTGCAATTTTGCAAATACACTGTATAGATCTTTTTTTAATAATTTGTTATGTTCTACATGCACAGTAAAAACAATGTTCAGATGATACAGTACCTTTAAGGTATGTTTGAGTCATTTTTAAATAGTGCATTCTTCACCAAATTTATGTTTTTTTTCTACTGGTGTGTGTGTCAATGTTATCACTGGATAATTTGATAGCCGATATGAAATTGTATCATGAGTAAGTGGTGAGGTAGATTAGAGATTAAAGATTTTTTGAATGACACATATTCAAGAAGTTGGAATATTTTATAATCTCAAAAGAAAACAATATCTAGTATTGGTGATGCTAAAAACTTTATCCAAATCATCATCTGTAAATCCCCTTAAATAATTAAATGAGTGTATACAGAGAAAAACAAGAAATACACTGCGCCAAAATGTGATAGTAATAGCAGCAACTCAATCAACCAGTGTTTCACTCCTGGTTCGGTACAGTAAACAACAAAAATAGTAAAAAAAGTGCGCTTTAACCAACACTTAATATACAACAAAAAAGGGATTACCCTTAATTCGGTAGCAATCCACTTGGTAAATACATGGAGGGAAAAACAGAAACAAAATAATGATAATATAGTGTAGTATTTTAGTGCAAAAACAGGGAATGTGAAAAAGTGAAAATACACTCACATATCCCTGAGCAGTATACTGCTCAGTACATCAAGCCTCATGGGAGCCCACGCAGGGTAGATGATCCAAGCGTATCCCAGAAGATGAGAGAGCAGAGGAGAGACGTAAGTAAGGGTATACAATTTATTGTAGACAAAGTATAAAAGATCTTACATTAAAAATAAACAGGATCCAGCAGGAATATGCAGAATACAATAAGTCCCAATGTCCTCAGATAGTCCCAGCAAGAGAGGAGGAGAATTAAGGGTAATCCCTTTTTTGTTGTATATTAAGTGTTGGTTAAAGCGCACTTTTTCACTATTTTTGTTAATTAAATGAGTGTGTTTAATGTAACTGACAATCTATACACTCATAGATTACAGTGCTGTAAATACCTCGGTAAATACACAGTGGGGGCTATTCACTTAAAGGTGACATGAAGTGAGATAAAGTGAACTGAGGTGAGATGAACATTGCATCTGAGCAGTTTAGCTTATATTACTATTTTTAATGTATGATGGCTTACCCTGCTATAAGGTTGTGATCAGCCCATCATCAGGTCCGGAAGGGGTTAATTACCGTTAACAGAAGATTTGTTTATAGCGTGCTAATGGAATTGTCAGATAGTAACTACATGTAATCTTCATTCCTATATTAAAACCACAATATAGAGCATGCAGTATTGATATAGGCCACATACAGGTTACATGTGGATAGAAATGATACTGCTCCAGCTTGCCTTGCATTCCACTCATAATGGGGTCTTTGTATGATCATTTACAGCTCTGGTGTCCCAAATTTTATGCTAATCACTGTATGTCGTACAGAAGTTTAGGTTTAAAGGGCAGACATTCTTAATTTGATGAGGTAATGCAACGGAACCTATAAAAAACCATTAATGACAAGCAATACCACAAGTTCGGCATAAATAATTTACAGCATTCTGGTTCTTATTTGCAACCCTGTTTGTCTCACATATTTCATCTGAGCAGTAACAAAGGTGAAGACACTAAGGCACTAGCCTCAGTTGCGCACATTTTAGGGGGTGCTGTGAAGCTTGTTGTATAACCAGATTGATGCCCACTCATGCGATGGAGCTACAGGTCTCTGTCACTTCTGTCTTGCTCTCTAGAATCACATTGTGCTGGGCTAATCAGACCAGATCACTGCATCCCAGCCAAGCGTGTGTCACCTTGCAGCTGCTTGGATGTCTGTCTTTTGCTGAGAAGAGGCAAAAACCTAGATCTCCCTCAACACCACTGTTCACCAGGGAAGAGAAGACCCAGTAACCCTCCAAATGAGCTGAGCACCACAAGAAGGTAGTTTCTTGCTATTTTTGTATCCATTTTCATTCTTCTGGAAAATAACTGCTATGAAACAATATCGAAGGGGGACGGAGTTTTCTGTTCTTTCCTCGGATGTGAAAAGCAGTGTAGTCCATTAGTATTTCCTTAATCATTAATTCATCAACCCTATACACAAAGATACATTTTGTTTTACAGAGCACATATTCACTATTTTCCCCAAGATTACCTAAACATGTGACATTTTTAAATTAAATCATAGAAAATCATGCTAAAACTCAGGTTATTTGGTGTCTCAAGCAATGAACTCCTTAAAAAGTTAGTGTGAGAAAGAGTTAATTAGAAGTTGAAAAATTCTTATCTTTCTGATGACTCATGTAAAACTGAAGTGACCAAGCAGGGGTCATTTGGATGCAGTTAATTGCAATGCTATGCTTCAAACAAAACCAGAACATCTTGATCTTTTTACATGTTCCTATTTGGGTATTGATCTATTCCCTTCTTCTTTGGTCAGCCCATCAATGCAGCAATATAGACAGTAGAAAAGCATGTTTCCACAGTAATCTTTGAACTGGCATATTGCAAAAGACATTTCATCAATCACAGGTTAGCAATGTCAAACCATAAAAAAAAGTAAGTGTATTTATCATGCTCAGAGTTTTAATAATTTAAATGAAATCTTCTAGTTTTGAAGGATCAGACAATAACTCATTCCTCTAATATTAATAGGGAAGTTGATTAATGAAACAGATATTTACAACTAAGCCCGTGATAAGAAGTGTAAACTAGATTATTAATCAGAATACTTGTGCTTGCTATATGTATTATTATACATGAATAATATATACAAACATTGGGTAGTTATAAAAAATCTTGTATGAGAAGAAAAGGGCTCTAATTTAGGTAAATTATATGGGAGAAGGTTGTTTGCTCTTCTCTTAATCACATTTGATTGTTGTGTTTAACTAAATCAAGTTAATTATGTCACCTATGTTCAAATCTATTTTGGAAAACAAATCAATGGCCATTTAACCATACTAAATTGTGATGTAGCTCTTCAACAAAGAACTAGCAATCTAACACACCATTAGAACTATGGACCAGATGAACCTGCTCTTTAACTTTAACATTATCAAAATAACATTTGCAAACAATGAAAACAAAATATGTCATTTTTTTAATATAGAAAATTTCTCTCTGTTTTGTATACTTCTGTCAAGTATCATTCGGAATTGAGAGAAAACACCTTCTGCTGCTTCACTTCTTTTCTGTGTGTTGTTCATGTAAGATGGGAGGGAGGAAAGTATTTGAAAATGGGAATATAAATGTGATTGCCAAGGAGAATGTGCATGAATAAATATACATCAGGAATTCAAGCTTTTGTAATTGAATCATCATTACAGAATAACCAAAATAAGGAAAAGCCATCAAATATATTCAATATAACATTTCAAACAGTGAGTCAAAAACAGCATATTGGGACCCAGTATTTCAAATGATCAGTCCTACTTTTTGCAGTTGCTTTACCAATAAAAGTAGTATGGAGTTTCTATATCACTCACTACCAGGAGAGGTCTAAATGCTTTTCTAGCAAAGTACGATATACAGTTATTATAATACATACCTAGGAATTCTAGCGATGGTTCTAAGGAGATATTAGATTTTTTTTTAACAATGTTGGAAAAAATCTCCAATGCAACTGAATGGAAGAATATTCCCAACTCACACACATTGGGTTGGAAATTCCTGTCTCAATTCCCTGCAGTTCTCTCTTAAGTGAATAGACTTTTTCCCCCTCTGGATAAAAAGCAGCATAGCAGGATTGTGTGAATGTTTGAGCTTAATGGATCTGAGTCTTTTTAAACCTAAATTGCAACATATGTTACAATGCTGCAGCTATGTTCTCATGATGTTTTTTTTGTTAAAACTGTGAAATACAGTACTTGTGTATGTTTACTATCCCTTTTATTGAATAGTTATACTTTTTACAAGAACCATCAGTCAATGATATGATCTTGATGTAAATTACAAAAATATAATCTCCTAATCAATAATCGTTTCTTTGTTCTTTTCTGTTGCCTGCGTTTCTCTAGATTTCCAATGCATAAAAATAAAAACAGATTTTAATAATATCATATCAGTAGCATTTATATGAAAAAGAAATAGCTGGTTTTATGGCCCATGAACAGAAGTAGTACATAACCTTGTCAATTGCCCTTTGAAACAGAAGATCTGAAATCACCTCTGGGAGTATTCCTGCAGTACAGTTGTCAGGGAGATTCTCTCATCAGTATTTAATAAGTCAGTGTGTATATTGCAAATGGTTTAATCAACAGATGATTTGGCATAGGAAGCTCATATCCCTCCTATGAAGCATAGGTATAAATACATTTTGGGGGATTTAATGCACACAAGTATGTTAACTGATGCATTTCAAAATAATTAATATATTAATTGTTTTTTTATTTAATACATATTGTTGTAAGCTTGAATAAGTACAACTAAAGCATCAGTAGGGCCATGTTTATCCATTGCAGCTGAATTATAACAGAGCTCCCATGCTACCCCTCTGATATATTATCCATATCCTGATGTGCTTAATTTGGATCCTCATATAATGAGGGGAAAGCAGCCAGCCAACTTGACGCAGTCATCTGTTCAAGAACTTTGCCGCCACCATCCAAAAGTATGTATAGGCCACAAGCGAGATCATGTCAGCGGAAGTCAAAGAGAATGGAACATCTGGCCTACCTTGCAGTGGTGCTGAGCAGCACCTTCTTCTCCTGTTGCCAACAGCTCCTGCAAGGACATGTTCTGCTTGGGACTATACAACTGTGCACTGATCACTACCTGCTTCACTCTGTGTAACCTTGGGCTATCAGGCAGCTCCATGTTAGAAAAGTATTACAAATTGTGTTATACTTTAAAATATTACACCATGCATCATATCTATGATAAATACAATGGCTCTTGGGAATTTAGTTTCCCTATTCTGTCAACTGTATTCTGCTGTATTATGTGTTTGTTCTGCACTGTGGTCTATTGATGCTGGTGTTTTTATGACAGAATCCTTTTATGGACCAATGCACCAAAACAGTGACTTGTAGTCCCTAGCCCTGATCACAGAGTAAACTTTATAGACGTAAAAGTTTGGGCACACCACAATGTGGATAAATATAAGCAGTGTTAACTTTGCTCTTCAGTTACATTTAGCCTGTCAGACTGAGGCCTTCCATTGTTAAATACAAGACTTCCTGTGCTGTACTACTGGGATTTTAGCCTTTAGAGTGTCTTACGGGCAGGAAGGGTTTAATTAACTGGTGTTTGGGTAATACTGTTGGCAGATATATAATCACTGCCATGCCAGCAGCTCCATATCTAAGTCCATGGAGTAAAGAGGTTAATTCTAGGTTAAACTGGCAAAAAAACTAGTATTGCACATGTAATAGACAAACACTCCACTAGAAAAAGCAACATAAAGGTTACACTCTATTTTCTGCAAACAGCTTCAATGCAGACTCCGAGATTCCCTTTTTAAGGTCACTGGAAAAAAGGTGTCAGTTTTAAATTTCACTTCAGAAGGCAAAGAAAGGTTAGTGACTCTATAATTTGTAAAGCCACATTAATTATTTAATATACCGCTTACCATTTGATCTAGGATATATAAATGGGACCAAAATGCTTCTAAAGATTGTTTTATGGAACATAAAAGAAATATTGAGAAAAGGTTATCTTCACAATTTATACAAGGCTTTTCAGAGCTTTGATAGAAAAGATGTGTCCAAAAAAGGTTTAACCTTCAAGGATATGCCGATTAAAGATATAAAAAAGAATCTCACATACTCATATGGAAAAATCTTTATAAAGCTTATTTTAAATTGTGTTTGCAAAATAAATTACTGAATAAACAATTGAACCAGACAGACTCAGATCACATCTGTTGCACTGGTACCCAAATTTTAAACTACTCAGGTGGCCCCAATTTGCCTCTGAATACATGGAAAATTCCACACAAATACCGACCGAAGCCCAATGCAGCCAAAACATATCCAAATTTAAAACGCCCCGTTATGGTCTACTGGTAATTTCACAACATCAGAGATAATAGCCCAGGAATACTGTACACAATCCAAAATCCTATAGAGAAAAATCAACCGCCTATAGGAAAATCAGTCCATGTTCTTGATACCAGTATAAATTATGGTAGCAAAAGCAGAATCCAATCTCTATAGAGGAGTGTTTTCATAAATAATGAGTACATGTCCAAACCACTATTTGCGTGTTTGCAGTTGCAATAAAAAGAAAGAAAAAAATAAGAAATCAAAAGGGCAAGCCAGGGATTAGGGCAGGGGGTATTGGGGACAATGGCAGCAGGAGAGGGGGTAAGTTAATATCCAAAAGGTGCCATAAGAGTTTCTCAGCGAAGGAGAACACAGAATTAGTACATAATTTGGGCCAACTTTCAATCAGGTGAAAGGGACAGCAGCATATAAAAGAAAGCATATAATTCCATGTCATAATATTGCAGTATTTTATACATACAGTGCATTAAGTACAGAGGTCTTAGGGTGTGTGAAAATGTTATGCCTTTAAGCAATGCAAATGTGTATTTTCTTATTTATTTTGATTATTTTCAGTAGCCCTTAGGGTGCATTACTAATACTAGATGACCCCTCTTAACTCTTTAGTGTGGAGGGCTTCATAGATGGGTACAGTAGTCTGGTGTCTGATAACGTTAATACCAGTAATATATTATTACTTATTATTATTAATCTGGAGAATTTTAGAAAGTCCTCCATTTGTCTGTGTAATGGTGGGTTTGGCCGAACAGCAGTCACTGTTCATCAGGAATTGCCAGTAGCCGTCGGATGGCTGAGTTTCCCTGGAGCATGCAGTGACTGTGTGTACAGTCGGTGCTATAGGGGAAGCTTCCTTCCGTCCCAAAGGTACAGGTGCCAGACAGCTAACATAGGGCATTAGGAAAGTGACTTCACTTAATTTTATTACATTTTATGTATACTCACAGGGAATATTGCATGTGGCTGCACATTTTATAATGGCTGCCACACATGGAGAAGCTACAAGGGTATGCATCTCAAATGGGGTCCAGTAACATAGAATGCCAAGCGCCCATATTCAGGAGTCACATTGCAGAAATTGGCAACACAGGGCCTGATGCAGGGGACCCACACCACCCTGAGGGCTTGAGGTACTGGGTTGGTGCGACCATATTCCCGCACACTGAGATAGCAGCTGCTGTATCCAGTAAAGTCAAGACTTTGAGATACCATGCAGACATCCAGGAGCAGGCATGTAAGATAGCTGACTAAACAAGATGCTGCAGGTTGTGGCATACAGGCCAAACAAAACACATAATCAAGAGAGCAAGGCAAGAAAGGAAACAAAAATTACTGGATACAGCCTTGGTGAGCCTTCTCAAGAACAGGAACAGTGAAAGGATAGGAGGTCATCTCCAATAGAATCTTTAGTCAGGATAAGAGATCTGCTCTGCAGGAAGGATTCAGAACCAGAACATGCATAGTCAAGAAACCAAACAGGAACAGGTGAAGAATCAAAGGCAGACTCCAGACCAGCTGAAGGTGCTGCTGACTTGACTCCGCTATGAGAACTCCTGGCTATCTGCCAACAGTCAAATGTCATGAATGGGGTCCAGGTGACATGGGACCCTGAGGGCGCCCCCTATGTATGTGTCTCTCTCCCTTCCCATGTTTGTCCCTTTCCTCTTCCTTGCCATGTCTGTCTCTCTCCAACTCCCCCATACCTGTTCTTTCTCCCCCTCCTTCTCAATATCTGTTCTCTCTCACTTCCTTCTCTCTCTCCCTCTGTTCGGTCTTTCTCCCCCCTCCTCAATTCTGTCTCTCTCCCCCTGTTCTGTCTCTGCCCCCCCCCTGTTCTGTCCCCCCATTCTGTCTCTCTCCCCCCTGTTCTGTCTCTCCCCCCATTCTGTCTCTCCCCCTTCTGTCAATCTCTCCCCCCTCCCCATGTTCTGTCTCTCTCCCCCCTCCCCCTGTTCTGTCTCTCTCCCCCCTCCCCCTGTTCTGTCTCTCTCCCCCTCCCCCTATTCTGTCTCTCTCCCCCTCCCCCTATTCTGTCTCTCTCTACCCCTCCCCCTATTCTGTCTCTCTCTACCCCTCCCCCTATTCTATCTCTCTCTACCCCTCCCCCTATTCTATCTCTCTCTACCCCTCCCACTGTTCTGTCTCTCTCTCCCCCTCCCCCTGTTCTGTCTCTCTTCCCCCCTCTCCCTGTTCTGCCTCTCTCTCCCCCCTCCCCTTCCTTTGACCTGCAGAATTGGATCCAGGGAGGGGGCAGAGCTAACTGGCTGAGAGGTGTAGCTCCGCCCACACCCTTTGAAGCAGAACAGCGTCTGATTCATGGGGAGCCACAGGCAGCAAGAGAAAGTGCTTCCCAACTCCCCACACTTCATGCAAGCATGGGGAGCGCGAGCAGAAACTGCTCTCCTGGTTTTAATAACTGGTTCTATAAACGTCTAAAAAATAATATTAAAAAGACCTACCAGCAGCATTCAATGGCTTTGCCGAATTGGGATCTATTCCGCATGAGGTACTGCAGGCACATATAGTTCCCATCCATTGATGTTTTATGTATCTCAACTTATATATTAACATTGTTCATATTAACCTTAAAAAATGCACACCATTTTATCTTCATGTTATGGCCACTGAATATTTGACTTCTTTAATAGCACATTTAAAAAAAAAAAAAAATATATATATATATATATATATATATATATATATTGATATACTTTTGCATTATATAAGTTTTTGATGGTTTATTTAGAATAAACCTCTTAAGTACTGTCAGAAAGTTCAATATCTTTCAAAATAAAATTAAGTTTGTGTAGGTAAACACTATTTTATAGAACGTGTCAATGAAATATGATTAGATATTAAAAAAGTGTCACATTCAGACACAATATGATCTAAATCAAGCTATATAAAACAATCTTAGCTAGAAATTTGTTTTACCATAAACCTTGATAAAATGAAAGCTTTCTCATTAAAATAAAGAAAACTGAAGTATAAGTGCTCTGCCTATAGATTATGATGGAATTGGAAAGTTGTAAATATTAGTTTAAAAGTTGGGGTAATAAAAAACAAGATACAGAAAAAAAAAGAATAAATATAGTATGGAAGAGATTCCATGTACGCTTGCTGGATTTTGAACTTCTGAGAAATTTCTTTGTTTAGTTTAGCTTCAGTTTTTGTAAACTAAATTGTTTTACTATTCACTTTTACCTTCATGCTTTTTTTTTTTGATATTGCTCTTGTATGGTCTTTGTTTGCTTTATTGTTTCATTTCTTTTTCCCCATAATGTTTCAAAAAGTACAATGTATTGCCATCCATACACCTTGTAAGGATTTTAGTGAACCACTTTAATGGACAAATAGTAATACATCTAAGGATGTATATGTTTTTTTTTTTTAAATAGCTTGTTAAAGGATCATATCATTTGTAATTGCTATAAAACAATCTATGTAAATGGTCAACAATTACACTGTTTGGCTTCAAGCACTAAAAGCAAGGAAATCTACTTTGTGTATATAGTCACAACACCAAAGGTTTGTTCGTTGATGAATGTAAAACATCCATATTGTTGGATTACCAGAAGCAAATGACTAGTTAACATTTGAAGAATACATTCTATCAATAAAATCAACATCTTGGCATTCTATTTGCATTCTGGTTGCCTGATGAAATCCTAGAACAGGCATTTATTTATTTGTAGTAAGGATTAATTATCCATTGCGCACCATGTTGTATCACAATAGGTAATGTTTGCATGCTGTGGAAATGTGTACCTGTATAATGAGCGTACACTAAAAATAATTTATATAATTACTAAATCAGTCTGGTGTATTTTAATTTACTTACAATTTTCTGTTTAGTAACTGTGGAAGATAGTTATTAAAAGAAAACATGCTATGAAACAATTATTTTATTTCTATGGCAAGGATACTTATTAATTATACCACATGATTTAAAGATTACTTAAATTAAATAATACTTGGCCTACTGGGGCCAATTTTCTATTTAGCTTTGAAGTCACAAAGATTTCCAGCAGATAATGGACTTGTTGGATAATAATGGATTATATTTGTTAAAGTGAACTATTTTTTTAAGCAAAATGTAATTTGTACTGAAACAATATATCTGTAGACATTGATTATTACAAGCATAGTCATCCATTAGTACTTAATACTGCACAGAAAGGTATTGTGCCAATTTTAACACCTGCTTGGTGTCTGTCTGAATGAAAGTGCAGATTAAAAACAAATGGACAAATGATTTTCATTAATTCTTCGTATTTTTTTGGTGTCTGCATTTGTTTTTTGACTAATGGCAGAACGGAAAAAAATACAGATTTTTGTCCAAATCGGCATTCGTCCCAAAAAGACACAGACATCTAGCTAAAGGACATACCTGTAGCAGGACAGACTGGGGAATGAAACACACAAACAGAATGGGCACATGAATAAAGGAGCAATGAAAATAGGTAGGAGAAAATAAGGAAAACCCAGAAATGAATCAGAACAAGATCATAAAGCAATAAACAAAACAATACAAGAAAGGCAGATAGTAGTGAGGGTTTTGATAATCTTACCCCTAAAAATGCAATGACTGTCTTTTCTACAGGCTGTTTTCCTAAGCAAACTTTCCCTCCATTTATTTTATGTATTGTGCCAATGTTTTTGGTATATGTCATATAAACATATTTTTACTTTTTTAACCAATGACAGTTCTCCTGTAGATTTTTTGTGAAAATATTTTTACTGGGGCTGCTAAACTCTGCACGTGTATGAATTAGGATGTTGGCCAACTTCCTCTACAGCACCCGTAATGCTCTTCTGTCTTTTTCTACATCAACATTTACATGTAATGTCTAATTCAGTTTTAATTCAACCACAGTTCAAAATATATTTCTCTGAATGATTTACACTGTAAAATAGATTTAAAGGGATACTAAACTTTACTTTTCACTTGTGCTTCTAATATAGCAGTGAGGCACAACAGAGTGTAAAATCCATGTTTATCTATTATGATACATATCAGGTTTACTCCAGAACAGTAGGACATGTTTTTATGCTTGCTTCCGTCAAGGTAAAAAAAAAAGAGTTAGGGGGTAGTAATGTAATAAACACAAGGAACGCCAAAGGATGAAACACGACCAGGGAGAAGCTCTCTATAATAATAGCATTACTACACCAGGTGATGATAATCTGATTGCAAAATAAAAGTTAACAAAAAAACAGTTTTGTTGTGCTTTAATTTATGAATGTTGTGTTTAGTCCCCTAATAGCTTTATGGGGGATCTGGTGCAAACGCTAGGTGCATAGTTACATAGTAGTTTAGGTTTAAAAAAGACTTGCGTCCATCAAGTTCAACCCTTTTCCTATCCCATGTTTTCCGCATGTTTAGGTAGGTGGATGTTTGTATAAGCCACTGTTAAACTTGTCAAGGGCAGTTTCTGACTGTGTTGAATTTGATGAGAATTGACTCCTGATGCAATTATTTCTATATTGTTCTCTGCATTTGTATGCAGTATAGTAAAAATGTATATGAAGATTCATTTGTTGCCCTTTTAAACACACTAAAAATACATGCTATTTTGTTCAATCTCACATTGGGGGATTATTTATTTGTAACCATACATAATTTCATAATGTGTTCAGCATTTAGTGAATTTCTAGAAATTAGTTGTTCAGAAACTATTCATGAAGGAATATTGTTTACTTGAGAAACTCCATTACACCAAACCAATCTGCCTACTGAGATCAGGTGCAGTCCCTAAGTTTGTAGTACTGGCAAAATTTGTTTCATTATTCCAGAAGGAACCCTAATAGACCATGTTTTATAAATAACTCCATTTTAAAACAGTAGACTATTTCCTAAATCCCGGACTGTTGTAGTTCCTTGAGAACTAGTTTGGGGACTACTGTTCTAGATTAGACAAGAGATGATGACAAAATTATATTTCAAATTCTGTTTTCTTATATTGTATATACTACACTATTATGTTGTTATTATATTTCTGTTTTACATGAACAGAATGTATAGAATCATCATCATCATCATCATCATCAATAACATGTATGTATTTATCATACAAAAACAGTATAGTTGTTCAACTTTTAGAACTTAGACCCAGCTGCATCTTTTAACAAAGTATGTGTCTTAAGATGCACATAATCCTGCTTTAACTCTAGTGTCATAAGCAAGTCTTAGTACTTAAGATTCCAGCACCTTATTATTGACAGGTAAAGTGTAATTTGTAATGCAAATGGGATTTCACATAGTCCATGAATGACTTTGTGTGGCAAATAAAAAAAACTCTTTATCTTGCCTGAAATATTATGAAGATGTGAAGATTTCCTTCAAGCACATCCAAATACCCTAGGGGTCTTGTGAAGGCACATTAGTAGGAGTAGTTTTTTTATTATAGCACACTTTATTAATTTATCTTTCTATTTTATTATACTGGGTATTCTACAATATTATGTTTTTTTCTGTTTAAGTTTCTGCTTTACATGTATGGAGCCCCTGACTTTATTCAACTATATCATAGAACCGAAAAATATGTTTAATTAATAGATTGTATCATATGGGCATTTTAAATAGAAATACTGTAATGAAAAAATACAAATACAAGCCATATTGAACTTACTTTGCTCCATATAAGTCAGATGAGTTATCTCTTCTTTCGCCAGAACCAAAATGGTAGAAGATCTGTCCTAAGATTCTAAAAAACATGATAGCTGTCCCGATAGAGCTATATGGATCAATGAGGGCCCACTTGTATTACACAAAATATCTACATAGAAGCAAACCCACCATGAGGAAATGTTTCTGCTCCCCTATGCTTGACTTCCTAAACTTTAGGTTTGTATTACCTGGAATATTGAGAAAAAAATGGATATAAGTATAAGTAAACAGAGGTGAATGTCATATGGGTGATATTCTGCTGACAGTTCAGGGTTTAATAAATAAAAGCTAATTTTATATTCATTTATCACATTGTTTGAATGCCTTCTGCCATTAAATCTTATATCTTCTCTAGAAATGAATCATATTTTTTTTATTTTGTGCCCAGAGCATGTTCAAGGCTGTTTATATATATACACCTTGACAGATTTTTATTATAAATGGTTGATTTAGAATTCTGTTTTGTAAGTGCCTTTGGAAGTTATATCTCTGTAAGCAACAATATTGCAGAAAAATAACATAAGTTTGTTGTTTACAAGAAAAAGGTTAATTAGACACTGACATTTAAAACATCCTTTAAACTCATATGGTTGCATAAAATCCCCTTTACTTAGCTAATCATGTAAATGTAATTTGAGGTCATCTTTCCCTCAGGCAGTAATTAGTGACTATAAACTAAATGAGAGTAAAAAATTAAAGCTGGAAGAAAAACACCATGCTGCTTCAAATATATTGTTTAATTATTTTCACAATTACAAATAATTTAAATTAATACAATGATGTCTAAAGAAAATAACAAAACACTTAAGCATTCCTATTAATCTTATATTGTTATAATTGCAAATATACTGCTCAGGTAAACAATAAAAATAATATAGGCATCATTTATTCAGCAAATGCTTTAATGATGTTCCCTTGGAGAAAACATAATAAATGTAAAAAACAGTTTATAGAAAGTGTATTCAGTAATCAAACTCTTGATTGGTTTATTGAAGAATAATTAGGTAATGTGAAGTTCATATGCACAATCCACAGAGGGTCAATACTGTTTGGACGGTAGCATTTCTGTGAACTGCTTAATTAATTGTTTCATAAGACTGTGTTAGTTGTTGCATGTCATATGGTTACATTAACAACATATAAAATACTTTGTGAAATCTTCAAACTCTCATATGCTAAGACTTGCTTACAATGCTAGAGTTTATCAGGATTATTTGCGTATGAAGACCCATTCGATATTTAAAAATAACAGACACAGTTCTATTAAATAGATTTAACAACATGTATCCAATGTGATACCATCTTTACAGTGAGTTTGAGTTCTGCAGTATTATGGTTTTATTCTGTTTATGTTTAACATGTATGGACCCTTTGACTTCAATTGTATAAGTGAGTAAAGTATTTTTCGAACATTTATGTGGTTATTACAGTGTGTGTGTTTAGTTATTATGCTCTTTCCTATTGCTATTTTTTTGTCCAACTATATCAAAAAACTAATATCAAAAAAATGATCTCAATTGAAAGGTTGCAGTACTTTATTGACCCTGTTTTGCTCCTCTACAGAGGTCGTTTAGAATCTGAGGTCAAATGGGTCAGATTTACTTTATTTGACCCAAGATTCTAAACGATATGTCTATCCCCTGGTAGGAATTTAGGAAATAACCTCAAGGAAAGGACCTCCAAGGTAATATTCTCTGAAATATTACCAGTACCACGCACTACATCAGGAAGACAGCGGAAGCTTAGGGAGATTAATGCATGGTTGCGAAGGTGGTGCAAGCAAGATGGATTTGGGTTCTTGGAGCACTGGGCAGACTTTGCAGTCGGCTACAGACTCTATGGATGTAATGGGCTGCACCTCAATGATGAGGGGGCTGCAGTATTAGGGGAGAGGATGGCTAGAGAGTTAGATTAGCTTTTAAACTAGGCTCTGGGGGAGTGTCAAGATCAAAATGAAGCAAAGGTAACTAGAGTAGATTGGAAGGTGGGTCTAGCTATGGGAAAGGAGGAGGAAATCAGTGGTGGGGTTAACATAGATCAAAGGGCAGTACATACAATTAAACCTGTGGGCATTAAGTGTTTGTCAACTAAAAAGAAAATGGGTAGTAATCGTAAATGTCTTTTAGTAAATGCAAGAAGCGTGACAAACAAAATGGGTGAGCTGGAGATACTGGTAAGTGCTGAACAGTATGATTTAATCGGAATCACAGACACTTGGTGGGATGAGACCCATGACTGCTCAGTTAATTTACAAGGCTACTCACTTTTTAGAAAGGATAGAGTTTATAGAAAAGGGGGAGTGATTTGACTATATTTAAATCCTAAATTAAAGCCCTGTATTAAAGAAGGTGTGCATGATGTAACTGGAACTGATGTGGAGACACTGTGGGTGGAGATAGTAGCATAGACACTAAAAATAATTGCACATTACTTGTAGCTGTATGCCAAATATTAGCATTGATGAAGAAGTTCAGCTTTTATTACAAATTGAAAAGGCTGCAAATCTGAATGAAGTTTTAATCATGGAAGATTTTAATTACCCAGATATAGATTGGAATTGTGGCACATCTTTTTCTGCTAAAGGAAGCACGTTTCTGAACCTGAATAATAACAAATTTATGGCACAATTAGTAGACACCGCGACTAGAATGGATGCCTGTCTGGATTTGGTAATAACAAACAATGAGGAGCTTATCTCAGCAGCAAGGAGCCTGTTCATTGGCGGGGGATCCCCTTGACCTCTGCTCCGGTAGTAAGTAAAAAGATTGGAGAGCAGTCCATATTTCTATGACATTATCCTATACCCGCTAAGAAGATGTTTCTCTATTGTGTACAAATGTAACTTTTCTATACAACTCTCAAGCCCTTCCCTTTATTAGTTTTGTAGCCCTCCACTATACACGTTCTCTATAATGTCTAAAGTCTTTTTTCAGAAAACATGCCCAGAATTTAACTGAATATTCAAGGTGGGGTCTTACCATGGACCAGTAAAGAGGAAGATTAATATCTTCCTCCCATGAGTCAATACCCCTTTTAATGCATGCCATTATCTCATGGTTTCGCTTGTCTATTAGCTTCCTGGTTGGCATTTCTCTAATTCAACTCTCTCCACTATGTTCTATGCAAAATGTCCCCTGCAGGACTTCTTAATTGTTATGGCTTTCCTACTCACTCATCACCTCTTGCCACTAGCACAATGTCTCCATACCTGCCCTTTTTAGGAACCTACCGTGGCTGCTTTCCATCTTACTTTCCATTTTTCATATTATTTAGTAGAATTCACCTGTTGAGATGTCTGCAATTCACTTACCTAGTGCACCCTATGAGAATGTTGTCATCCTATGTCTGTATTAGTAACATGTGTACCAAGTGCTGTAAAAGTTACTGGTACTATACAAACAATTGTTAACATAATATCCATTAAGTATAAACAAATTGCAAGTGTCCAAGGGAATGTTTCATTATTTGCAAATTTGTGAACTGTATCCACATATTAACATAAAATAAATTAAATTCAAGGCAAATTTATAGTATTTTCATGTGCTCAGTTTGGACACAAGCCCTTGATTTACAAAGGCTTTTGAATTAAATATCATGGTAGATTTATGGTGAATTAATGTTCTGGCGCAATGACATATAACACCAATTGTTCTGCAAGATAATTTTTTTGACAAATGTTTGTGCTTAGTGATTTTACAACTAAAATTATTTTCTGCAGAAATAATTACTTATTTAAAAACATTGCAATATTAAATCATATGTTATTGATTAAAGAAGTAGATACAGAAAACAAAAATAGCACATTCTCTTCTGGGATTGTAGCCAATGAAGGGCATGTGGACTGAGTGTAGGAGCAAGACGCAAAAAACAAAATTTTACTGAATTAGCAAGTGTATTAAAACATGTTTTTGTCTGGTCGTCTTTTGATTTTGAATCTGTCTGAAGTTAGAGGTCAATAGTAGTGTTAAGTTCGACTTAAAATCTTTTTAGTGATTAGCTCTCTCAGTGTTAGGCCTTCCTGTGTGGGGCAATCTGGCACTGTTGCAAGTGACATGAGGAAATCTGGTGTAATGGAAAGATTATGCCAGGAAGGGTTGAAACCAGTAGAAGAAGGGATAAAAATTATGAAAATATATATTTTTTCTATTCAAGCTATTTTTTAAAGAACACAAACAAGCAGTACATTAGGTTTTGAATACGTTTAACAAGTGAAAAGTTATTTAGAATGAACTAAATGTGTCCCCATGTATAGTTTAACATAATAAAGAACTAAGAAAATAAAGGGTAGGCTATACATTAGGAAGAAGAATTACTTGGTTAGGCTCCTTTACAAAGCACATCTTTTACAAATTATGATCATGGTATAATTGTATATATCCTAGGATTACTCGGCCTTCCCAGGCTGGGAAACACTGCTATTTTGAGGTAAACAAAATTGGCATATTAAGTGAATACAAAAAGTGATAAAATAAAACATATTTTGATGTTGTTTTGTGATATATATATATATATATATATATATATATATATTTGTTTATAATCAAATATGTTTTAGAAATAAATCTCTTGAATTCTATCTCAGTATTGCTTACATTTTCACTCCACATTCAGTATCAACATGAAATGACAGTCCATCAGGAACAGAAAGAACCTTCTTTTATAATAAGCCTAGCTGATGTTTGAGAGCATTTCCATTTGTGTCATTCCATTATGTCCAAAACAACCAAATAATGGTTAAAATGTCAGGAGGGTATTCTTTTAAGTGCACTAGAGACATCACCAGGCATTTTTTTGTCCTGTACCTTATATTTATGTAGACCATGTTATTTCATTTCCACAAATTAATTTTCTGTCAGTTTCTGAACCTGAATGCAATGGAACAGGTCAAAAACCATTCCAGAACAATGGGAAATGGAAAGTTGAATATAAATGACAATTGTGTGAGAGAAAACAGGAATCAAAACATTGAACTCTTGAAAACTTCAAAAGTCTGTCAAAATAATATGCTTCCTTACCAAACCAAAGAAACAAAACATGTCAGATAGAAGTGGTTACCAAGTCTTCAATTAAAATCCAAATGCAGTGTAAGTGTTTCAGGCATAGTGTGCTTTTGCAAACACATTTTATCTTGTCAGGATTTGTTTATATAAATGGGTATTAGCCAGAGGCAATAAATGATGTGAATTTACTACTAAATATAGATATATGAATTAGCCCATAAATTTTATGTATGCACTACACATTAAAGGGGGTTGTGTATGCACAGAAATAGAGCAACATTCTTGTGCTATCACCATATGTACTAATGTATAATGTTAATTCCTGACAAAACAGTCCTGCACTTCCAGGTTGCTCTGGGGCATTTCGTCAATAAAAATCATAACTATGACATACATTATAAATATGATATAGCAACTGTCCTGCCTATCTCTTCAGCAATTGTTTATTGGATGTCACTGAATTTCAAGGTCCCAATGAAATGATCAGATAACTGTAAATTTAAATTAAATATAAGTGCATGTGACATATATTAGAAACATGTACACCAAACAGAACATAAGCCAGGTGGTATTGTCCCTTTAAGGTCTAGAGGTTCATTTCGTTTTTTTAGACCCTTCATAAGAGTGGAAATCTCTGGTTTTATATTTGCAAATAGGCTGTAAATAGGTGACCACACTGAACTAAGAGATGTCAAAAATAACTTGTTCAGATTTACAAGCATGTCTTGACCCCAAAAGATGGACTCTATATTCAAAGACTCTCTTGTTTATATGAACCTGGATGAAGGCAGAATCCAACATGCAACCCATGTGGTCCCCATATGGATACTTTCAAAGTATACTTTATGCTATCATTAGGTACAATTTATGTCTCAAAAACAACTTCAGCACAACCTGGTACACAGCATCTTCATTCAATATATTTGATAAGGTTCCTTAAGATGATATCCTAGCCTATCCACTAAAACCAGGTTAGAATAAGTAAACTGTCTTCTATACACAACAGTATAGCATAGTGATGGCAGACTTATGGCATGGGTGCCACCTCTGAGGTATGCAGATTGCACTCACAGGGCTGCCCCAGCACCCAGATTGCACCCACATGGCTTGCCCCAGCACCCAGGACTTACCCCAGCATGCAGATTGCACTCACAGGCCTTGCCCCAGCATGCAGATTGCACTTACAAGGCTTGCCCCAGCATGCAGATTGCACTTACAAGGCTTGCCCCAGCATGCAGCTTGCACTCACAGGGCTTGTCGTGGCATGCAGATTGCACTCACAGGGCTTGTCCCTACACACATATTGCATTGACAGGACTTGTCCCAGCATCCAACCCACTCCTGAGATTACACCACAGAACTTGGCCGAAAGTGCAGAACCAGAGTCTGTTCTCCAGAGTGGCACTTACCATGTCTGTCTGTCATTTCCTTTCCCCTCACGTCTGTCTCTTTCTCTTCTCCCCCCCTCATGTGTGTAGTCTCACTTCCCCATCTCAATTCCATTTCTGGAGTCTCTCTGTCCTCTTGTTTGTTCAGTCTCTCTGCTTTTCGTTTGTTCAGTTTCTCTGCCCTATTGTTTGTTCAGTCTCTCTGCCCTCTCATTTGTTCAGTCTCTCTCCCCTCTGTAGTCTCTCTCTGCCCTCAGTAGTCTCTATCCTAAGCCATCTGTAGTCTCTCTCTTCTCTCATTGTCCTCTGTAGTCTCTCTCTTCTATCCATGACCTCTGTTGCCTCTCTCTCTTCTCTCCAATCCCCCTGTAGTCTCTCTCCTCTCTCTCTCTGCCCTCTGTTTCTCTTCTCTGCCCACTGAAAAGTGCACTCTGTAATCACTCTTCTCTCCCATCTGTAGACTCTTTCTTCTCTCTCTGCTCTTTGTAGTCTCTCTCCTGTCATATCTCTCCTCTGTCATCTCTCTCTTCTCTCTGTATTCTCTCTGCTCTGTAGTCTCTCTCCTCTGTAGTCTCTCTTCTCTGCCATCTGTAGTCTCTCCTCTGTTCTCTGTAGTCTCTCTCTTGTCTTTCTGCCCTCTATAGTCTCTCTTTTTTCTCTCTGCCCTCTGTAGCCTCTCACTTCACCCTCTGCACTCTGTAGCCTCTCTCTTCTCTCTCTGCCCTCTGTAGTGTCTCTATTCTCTCTCTGCCCTCTGTCTCTACCTCTCTTCTCCTCCCCCCCCCCGCTCCAGAACACTGCTGACTGCAGACAAATTAGTTAAAGCAGCAGCAGTAGCCACCTCAAGTTAATCTGCGGACAACACCGCTTCAACTAATTCGGTGGCCACCGCCACTTCAACTAATTGGGCGGTTACGGTGGCCTCATCACAAAGCTTTAAGGACCAAAGTTCCATCCAGTGTGAGTGTTTTTAATAGAATACTGTCAGACTAACTAAACAAAGGATTTATAGTAATATGTGTTTTCCTATGGTTAGGTTCAAAAGGAATTACACATGCTTAATTATATGTATTGGCATTACAAGCATTATACATATTGCATCTCTGAGAAATCAGGTTTCATTATCTTTGCTTACAGTTAATAACAGGATCAGCAAATCCATCATGGAGTGTTTGATTACTTCTGATAAGCTGAAATTAATGTAAATCAGCTTATATAAGAAAGAGACGAATAGATGAATGTCCATGGTGGAAAAATAAATAGATTGATATATTATTTTTATCCTTAAAGTGACATTACATTTTTGTATAATTAACATTGTTAACAATGGAGGAATGGAAATTGGAAATTGGTATAGCGATCAGTAACAGCTGATCAGTAGCAAAGGCAGTTTGATGATTGCTCAGATGAGCATCACCATTTGCCTGGTCAGATTAATATTTGTAAATATTGATCTGACCCGTGTAGATCTGCCTCCCTCTCCTCACTTGAGTTTTAGTGAGGGAGACAGACAGAGCTGTATAATGAAAGTTTTTAATTATAATATATTTAATAAAATTGAGACTTGGTGTTAGAATTGGTTCATGGAAAGTGTTAAAATACCACCATTTAAAATAGCCTAGGGTGTCTACTTTTACAAAATATATGCTTTTTTTGGTAAAATACATTGTCCAGACTGACTACACATCAAAATTCCAAGTTGGAAATGCGCACCTTCAAAATGTGGCCTTTTAGCCCCCACACAACCCAACAAACCTATGCATGGATGGTATCCCTGTACTCAGGAGATGTTGTTGAACACATATTGGGTTGTTGTTTGACAGTGATGCATACCAAAATCTGTAAATGCATGTCTGAATTCCAATGTATCTGAAAAAAAAAACACAAAAAAATCACTACCGCAAACTTTGGCAAAGGCTAGTGGTAGAATTAGTGCATGGAAAGTGTTAAAATACCACCATTTGAAATAGCCTAGGGTGTCTACTTTTAAAAAATATATGGGTTTATGGGGTAAAATACACTAGCTGGCTTCAAATATGTCCCAAATGGGACATGGGCGCAGCTTGTCTGCATGTCAAAATTTCAAGTTGGAAAACCAAAAAGCACACCTCTCAAATGTGGCCCCCAAACAAGCAGACAAACCTATGCATGGGTGGTATTACTGTACTCAGGAGATGCTGCTGAATACATATTGAGGTGTTATTTGGCAGTACACCTTCACATTTTCAGGAAATGTTTACCTGAATTGCAATCTGTGTGAACAATCACCATTTTTTTGCTGCAAACTTTAGCAAAGGTTGGTGGGAAAATGGCTACATAAAAAGTGTCAAAATACCCCAAGTTAAAGTCCAGTTTTGAAAAAAATATGTACATGTGGGGGGTCATTCATAGATTTAGTACAGATATCAGTGTTACAATTACACTATTGCTATTGCTAATTTTGAAAAAAAGAATTTTGAAATAGCTGTGCACTACTTATATTTCTTGCCCTGTAACTTGAATAAAAAAGCACAAAAACATAAAACATGGGCTATTTCTGAACTCAGGACAAATATTAGAAACTATTTAGCAGTGTTTTCTGTTGTCTTTTGTAGATGAGTATACGATTTTCTAAATAAAAGTCAGAAAAATTATTTTTCCATTTCCATATTTTTCCATTTTTTTCAATATTTTATTTTTTTTGGATATAAAATGATATGCTATTTTATAAAAATAATGGCATCAAAAGAAAGCCCTTCTTATGAAGATAACAAAAATATATAGACCATGTCTAGTCTGGACAAATGTTAAGGCCAGGAGGCTGGCCTGTAGTTGTGGAGGGGGACTGAGTATATCAAGAGCCTCTCTCCCACATGGGCTAGCAGCGTTCATCGTCATTTCCCACCCTTGATCCCAAAACCTTTTTCTTAGCTATCCTTTTCTTCCTAAATACATGGGGGGCCCTCTTCTAGGTCTACCAGTTACATCGGTTTCGGCACACCTCTGACCGATATTCTGTGTGTACGATATTGTCCACCTCAACACTACTCTCCTTTTCCTGACATTAGCCCCTGCCACAACGTTTGATGCCACTTGTAATAATAAGTATATGCTCTTTCGCAGACTTACCCTCTACCCTTCCCCCATTACCCTCCAGTCCCTATTCCTGGATTCCTTATCACCCCCACTTAACCCAACTGGCATCCCCATCGGCATTTTATGATTACAAATTACAAAAAAGAAAAATAAACCTAGAGAACCCCCCCAGAGAGCGCTACCTGCTTGGCTTACAGAACATTCTCTTCCTTATGAGAGGAGTAAAAATTGATGTAGAGAGGGATAATTTATGACACTAGAAACCCCTGCTATTTCGCTGGAGAATGTAATGCTCCTGATAGAATTTAGTAAGATCTCAAACTATAAATTAAATTTAGAAAAACTGTGGCCATGGTTAAAGGGATGGAGGGGGGTTGCGACAAATAGAGGCAAAATATGGTTTTACCTGGTCTAATAAGGAGACTGAATACGTGGGAACCATTAAATCATATATATAACCAAAATGGCTATATATTTTCAGACTAATACCATTGAATATTCCGTCTCAATGTTTGAAATTGGTTCAAACAAAAATGTTTGTGGCAGGGCAAAAACCCCAGAATATCAGCAAAGGTGCTGAGTAGAAGGAAGCAGAAAGGGGGAGTTGCAGTACCAAATTTTGGTATTATAATAATATTGGTGATTATTATAGGGCACACCTGGCAGGCTATGTAAGGAATTCTCAGTTGGCAAAATTAGAACTGGAGTGTGTAGTTGTTCTGTACTGAAAAATCTGGCTGAGGAATGGGAGAAATTAAGAATTAGTAAGGGTATTAAAAATAAAATTGTATGGAAAAAGGGGTCTTTTATGATAACGCTAAACTATCTGACTATACTGAAATTTGGGAAAACTGGTATACCCTCTTCCCGGCTACCCACTGAGGGTTAGGCATCTGGGCACTGAGAATGGTGCATCATAAATTTACCATACACCACTCTGGCCTCTCCCCTGCCTCTCTTATTAAAGGGGATACCTACTTATCTCTCATGGGCTCTCCATGCATGTTAGCATATAATGATAGTTTGTATATCACTTTAAAATGTATAGCTATTATACTTAATACAAACTATTTACTATTACTAGAAATATTAATGTTTATTAAAATGACTCTGAGAAGAACGTCAAACTAGAATTATATTTGACACCTTATGCTTATATGTATGTGTTTTTATCTGTGGCAGTATATATGATTCTTATTTTGTATATTTATAATAAAGCAAAACAAAAAAATGAAAATAAAATCATAGATGAAGTTCCATTAAAGGTTCTGGATTATTGATGTGGAATATTTAAATTTGACAGAATGGCACAGTAGAGGGCTGCATAAAATAAGAGACAAAATTAAAACATTTAATCAATTAAAATAAGAGGTCAGGCTCTCTAACAAACATATATTTAATTACATTAGGGTCAAAGGTTTTTTTAAGCAGAAGAAGATTACATAACTTAGAATGGAGTAGGATATTTAACTCTAAATTTGAAAGACATGGTAAAGTCAAAAGAACGAGATAGGGAGCATATTTCCTTTCTCTTGCCCTTTCTCTTATTGTACCAGTTTACTTCAAGCGCACTTTGTTAGTTTTTTCCCATTATATATTATATTTCTCCATATTCACCGCAGAACAGATCTAGACACATACCTCCCACCTGTCCCACTTTGCGTGGAACAGTCCCACTTTTGGGAGGTCTATCCCACAGAACTGGTTTTCAGGGCAGAGGTAGAACTCAGTGGGACAGCGGGACTGAGGACCGTAATTCCGTGGTCCTGATAACATTCTCCAGTCTCCAGTCACCGGGGCTTACTGCTCATGTGCAGCACTGTGCGCATGCTATCCTGTGACAAGTGATTGCACGCATGTGCAGTAGCACTGTCACCCACCTCCCCATTTTTCGCCTCTTTCTTGCCAGAGGGGCAATGTTGGGAGGAAGACATAATTGTTTAAGAAGACAGCATTGTTAAATTTGTTTTTACACTGTGCATTATATCGCAGTGTTTGTTTCATGCCATCATGATATTAGAGCACAACAAATCGTAAAACCTAACCTTTGAATTGTTCATTTGACTAATCAAACAGTTTGTTTGTTTATGAACAAGATTGAAATGAACATCTTCATCATTAAAAAGGTTGACTCAACATCACACAAAAGTCAAGAAGTTTATTTTTTCAACAGACTTATTTGCATGAAAATAATCAACGTATGCACCTTGCAAATATCAGTCTGTTGCTAGACAAGATAAGTGATTATAAAATTGTCCATTTAAGACTTTAAAGTCAAACTTTCTGACTCTTACTTTTCAACAACTTTGTTTGTTTGCATATTTATTTTTTGGTATGCCCTTCTCATATAATAAAAGACAAACTGTTTACAGTATCCAATTTAGCCAGTCAAAGCAAGTCTGATACAATCATTCTTAGACGTACCATTATTTTGTTAATTACTTTGCATAATGGATATAAGTCTGATTTATTTATTTATTTTCTAATGCTATTTAACTTAATGATTTATGTTGCAAAACTCTTTGCATTGTTAACAAGAATAGCATATTTCTTATTTGGTTATTTAGTATCATAGCATTGTTATGGAAAATATCTTGGCAGTGTAGAAGATCATATTTCCGTGCTGCAAAAAGATGCTATACTATTACCAACAACAAAAACAATGACACAGAGAGCAAAATGGAAGGTACATACCTCCAAATAAACTCAATTTAATCTTTTTTTCCATTTCGTTCTTTAAGCTGTATATGAAGTCATAAAACTAATAACAATGAAGATATTTTAGACGTTATAAAACCAGTATGTAAGCACAAAGAATATAGTACAGTTTTGTTTAGTGTTTTGATATATAGGGTGAGTATCCCTTATGCAAAATTCTTGAGGATAGTAGCATTTTGGATAATGGATAGTTTCAGCTACTGGATCATTTTAGCAGCACAAGCCCTATACATGTTCTACATTACCTAAATCCAATGTGAGCAACTGAATATATGTAAAGTAAAACACTTATATAACTGTAGCTGCCACAATTACCTGCTCCAAGGTGCTGCTGAAATGATCCACTCTGAGCATGGGGGCAATTCTGTAACAGCAAAACACACATTGGGCATTTCGGATATCTGCTATTCAGCACTTCTGCCTTTTTGTCTGCCTCTATCCGTATACCAAATTTCTTTTCGCTATTACATTAGTAAGCGTGTCAGCCTTTCACAGTTAGCTGCTTGTTTTCCCTGACCAAATGATCATTATTAAATATATTTATTTAGCATTTTTTCCCTGGTGTGTCTCTATTTATAGGGAACAGTACTAGTTAGGCATTTTTCTGGTAACTAATTAGGATTTTATCCACTACTGTCCTACTTTTTCTAGTGATAGCAGTACTTTCCTCCCTACCCTCACCCTTCCTTCAAAATGCCTCTTTGAACAACATGGGAATATAAAGGGTTTATTGTTCATGCTGGTATATTTTCTACATTACCCATAGGAGATTGTGCATTAAAAAATTTGAGCATTCACAAAAAAAAGATATGCAGGCAGTGTATCCTGAAGTTTCATATTTTTTATATATGTGTTTTATATACTGTGACTAACCTACCTTATATGCTGTTTAAGCTGTACGATTCATGATTTTTAGTGCCACAGTTTGTGTTGTCAATATTATCTGTTGTTTATATGTCCTAGTGTTTGAGCAGTGGAAATTTTTCCTGCCTTTTTTACCAGTATGCCTGATTAAGATTTATACCTTTTCTTCTGCTCACCAGAAGTGATGTAGGATGCCGTGGGCGGATTGCTTGGTGATGGGTGTGTGAATGGGGAAGGTGTAGAGGAAACAAAAATGTCTCGATAATTGATCCCGCATCTCCCCAAGAAGCTTCCTGAATACTCTGAACATAGGAGGACTGCTTGTTTACCCGACAGTGAAACAAAACCTCGGCAGCAAGAGGACACGGAGGCTCCCCGATCATGGTGCATATTTCAGGTCTCGTCTTGTCTGGCCAGGCAAGGTGGAGTTTAGGCCTTCTGGAGCATCGGCGCAGCATCTCCGCAAGTGGATCAAGGGGTGAAGAACTCATTGTCTCCACAAATCAGAAGACTCTTACTACAACTATCTCTTCAGCAGGCGAAATATTGAATCATCTGCCCTTGCCTGTCCCCAGGGTAAAAAAGTGAGGGAAAAATCAGAAAGGCACTCCAAACACCGGGACACAGATGCCATACCATTGCAGACCTGCCAAAAAACAGAGTTATATTGAGCCTACCTATAACGCCATAACATAGGAGAATGGCAGGAAAACTGTGAGTCATATTAAACTATATATATATATACTTTATTTTCTTTTTGAAAATTTTCCGTGAATTTGACCATTGTTTCTTAGGCTCCTTTGCAAGAAACACTTCTCTTATTTTACGAAATACCTTCCAACTTTTGTTAAATGTTATAAAGGTACATCACAGACCTGCAGAAAAACTGTGAGTTATATTGAGCCTACCTACAGTAGTGGATTTAACCATTGTATCCCAGACTCATCTGTGAGAAATACTTTCTTCTTGACAAAATATTTTCCAAATTAAGTTCAGTTAACTGTTATAAATGTACAATCTGGTTAGTTCAAGAATTTAATTGGCTCTAAAAACCTAATCTTTAATGTTGTACAGCAAATGAAGAAAGCTAATTGCAGAACTGTAACTTTGATAACAGGTCTGATACAGTACCTGTTAGTGAGTGAAGATCCTAAAAGCACTCCATACATGACACCGGGACCTAGATCCCATAACATTGGAATTTTGTGGCTCGAACCCTTGTATCTCAGGCTTCTCTCTTAGTAATACTTTTCCTCTAGATGAAATTCCATCCAAATATGGTGAACGATATTAAGAGGACCTAATTTATAACGATTGCAGCGTATGAAGGAAATTAGCTGCAGAACTGTTTGATTTTTATTTAATCTTGATACCAGGTCTTATATAGCACCCCACATTGGAATAAAAGCTTCTGCAATAAGAGCTTAAAATAAAAGAGCTATGGCTACTAAAAAAGGGGATAAAATAAAAAAAGGAAAAATTAACAGAAAAAAAGATATAAAAAAAACTGGCTTCTATTTTCACTCCTACTTCCCCTAAATCTCTAACAGCAGACATTTCACAGGATCTAGTGGACATGTCTACGGCTCATGACCTGGACGTCTCAAAGGCACAACTTGACACCTCCGGTGAATCAGACTCCCAAACTACAGAGATGGATGATTGAAAATTATCTTCAAACAAACATGAAAAGCAAAACAAATGAAATAATGGCCGAAGTTACATCTTTGGAACAGAAAATTGAACAAAGTGAAGTAAAGATGGAAACAAAATTAGACATACCCGAGAGCTCCATTGAAAATCTGACTACCAACATTAAAAACTTAGAAGATAGGGATAGAAGAATAAATCTGCGAATCAGAGGATTCTCAGAAGACATAGCTCAACAAGATCTGGAAGAATTCTTTACAAAACTCTGGGTCACATGGACCCCTGAGAGCCATACTAAAGAAACCCTGTTTGAGTGTATACATAGGATCCAAAAACCAAAAGGGATTGCAGATAAAGAATCTAGAGAAATTATCATAAGACTCCATTCTTTTTTTATTTTCTTTCTTTTTCCTTTCATTCTCAGTCTTTTCAAATCAGCAATCTAGGGGCAACATAAACAATTTTAAAAAATCCTTGAAACTATTATCAATTAAACAGACAAAATATATAATTCTAAAATGGAGACATAAATAGCTTCCATTTACACCAAACAAAAGAAAAGCTTCACTTCTTTCATTAAAGAAAACACAATACACTACATATATTGCAGAATTTGGGACAAACAGATGTATAATAATAATAAATCAACAGACCAATTAACATACTTTAAAATATGCATGCAAACATCATACTTAATGCACAGCAACATACAAAATGTAAAACCCTTAAGCTTACTAAGGCGCCTTGACATTTTAATTCAAACAAGGTATATCTGAGTAGCAAACGTATGGTAACTGGAATCACAAATCCCTCATGTTTTACATATACAAGTGTTTTTTTTTTAATCTAAAACAGCGGTTTGTTATTTTTACTAGCCGATTTTTAAATAGCATGACAGATAATAGCATATGCTATGAAATATCCATGGACATTCCTAAATGGTTTCAGATCATTATCTCAACATGTAATGCAAATGCACACTCTGGCTGGAGAGAAAAACATATTTTTGGATTGATCATTGGAAGACTCCATCTTTTAGGCTTTGGTTATATCAAAAGACAGTACCTGACCATTGTTACAAACAATGAGGTCCATTGGCTAAATAAGTAACTTCCTTTTTAATAAGGGGTTCATAGGTGGTTAAGGTTTAATAACACGAATGTTATTTAAAGAGCAACTACAGCCAATGTGTTGTTTCAAATTTATAGCATAAGATAGTGGTAAAACATTTGTTTATGGCTAATGTTAAGTCAAGGGATATAATAATATGTTCAGTATTTTTTTAAGAAAAGTTGGCAACCCTAGTCATGGGTATTGTATGTTGTTTTTGTGTTCAGTCTCCTGGGTGAAGGGTTATCCTTAACTTTTTTAGCACAGAACTATAAGTGATGTAATACATGTCACGCCCTCTCCAGTGACCATGTTCATGTGTCAGTCCTTTTGTGCATAGCACATCGCAACCAGACACTACATGACCTTTCAACTACTCAGGATAGGCGCTCAAAAAAACTAGGTCAAACACATGTAATCAATGTATGATGATAATATTATTTAAACCTTTGTTGCTTTGTTATAGCAAGACCTATGGGTGCTAGGTGGTTAGATTCTAAGAACCCTGCCTGATGCACATAGTTTAATTAAACAAACACCACAACTGATTACCTTACATGTGCAGGACAACATCATTTTATAATTTGGTTTATCTTCACATGTTGTCCATTTTACTCCAGAAATATGCATTAGACAATTAAGTTGAGACATTTTTTAAATTGTCATTTTTTTTTCCTTTGCTATTATTATTGATTTTTGCATGAATTCCAATACTTTTTGTCTTCAAACAGATGGTATAGGATTAGATAATTGTGATTTGTAAAAAAAATATTATATTTAAAGAATCCTGTGTTATCTATGAAGCTGCAACACACATGTTCACATCTCATTGTGCCAAGAAATATAGCAGTTCTAGAGGAAAGTGACAACAACATGCAAATTTATATATATATATATAACTCCTAAATTATGCCAAAAGTTCAACTAATAAGTATTCCATTGCAGGTCTTGTTTGTACATCAGGCTTAAAAGTTTGACCCATGGCAGGGTCAGGTCACCCTTTCATTCTTATGAAGCCAGTCAAATGAGTACCATTACTTTGGGAATTGATCAAATCTCCTGATTTAATGAAAGCATAATACATAAAATTATTATTCAACTATTGCTAAAATGTGGACAGAAATAAATTGTTTTATTAATATTTTTTAAGCTTTTGGTTTTCATAGCACCATAGAGAACTGAGCTTTCACTAAAATGCTTGTAAACATTCTTATATATCCTTCAAGCCTAGCCTCTGTTGAAAAGTTTTAGTATACCAACATGTGTAATAAAATACATCTTGATTTATATTACATTCCACCTATTTAAATTAGACTTTTACTTTATTAAAATGGAAGGGTATTTGTTTCAACTATGGCATACAGACATTGGCGTATTTTAGCCTAGGCCAACTAAGCCAGAGTGGCATGTCACAGGGGGTGGCCTAAAATGCTCGATGGTTCACACACCTGCCCTCCACAAAAAAAACAGATGATCACAGAGCATGGGAGAAGTCTGTGTCGGCTGAACCAGCACAGACTTCATGCTCTATCCCTAATGTTAAACATGATATAGAAGAGTAGTGTATCACCAAACAATTAGCATAACAAAAGACATCAGGCACTCATATTCTGAGGGGAAGAGTACAATCTGTCTTTGCCAAAAGATGACAAGAATTGGCTGTTTGGGCACAACAATGGCAGTGGCAAGCTGTTTAAGCATAAATATTGCTCTGATAGCGTTGTTTTTGCACAAATATCACAGGAATAGGACAGCTTTTGGGGCACATATATGGCAGGGATAGGCCTTTTGAGCAAAAAGCTGTTTGGGCACAGAGATGGTGGGGTTGGTTTTTTTTGGCCACAAAGGTGGCAGGAAAAATGAATGGAATAGGCTGTTTGGGCAAACAGGTGGCAGGAATAGGCTATTTGGGCACAACAATGACACAGCATATCTGTTTGGGCACAACTGTGGCTGTTGCAACCTGACTGGGCAAAAATATGGTACAGACAAGCTGCAGAAACATATGTTGGGTTATCATTAAGTTTTTTGACTTAAAATTATGTGCAGGTTTTATTTTAATGGGACAAAATATCCAGGTTTGCAGGTAGTATATATTTTTTTAAGATTAACATTCAGTATTACTCAATAACATGCTACATGTTAATCTGTACAAAATCTCTACCTGCAAACCTGCTGGGGCAAAAAGATCTCCCATCACCAGCCCTCTCTGTCATGAGGGATGGCAGCCTATACATCTTCTCATTATGCCTTGTGCTTTCCGCATGCCACTGATAATTTGTCCATTATTATGCTAATGATAATTTGACCATTAATATGCCCATCATCTCCTGATGGCGGCCCTGTTCCCAGGTACAAAAGGAATCAACAGCACTCCATGGTCAAGATTTATTAACTTGACTAGATACAACTCATTTGTGAATACAAACATAATTTTTATATTTAAAATTAGAAGCATATAATGTGTCAGCAGATAAGAACATTTAGCACATCTAGTCTGCCCAATTTTCTGAATAATTCAATTAGTCCCTGGCCTCATCTTATATATAGGATAGCCTTTTGCCTGTTCCATGCATGCTTCTCTGTGTTAACAACTACTACTTCCACTGGAAGGCTATTCCATGTATCCACAACCCTATTAAATATTAAAATAATATGTCCTTGTATTGCTTTTAACCCCTTCATGACCAGACTGTTTTTGGAAAGTTGTGCATTAGTGACCGAAGCTGTTTTAACACTTATGAGGTGTCTGTGTTTAGCTTTAATTTTCTTCTTTGTCATTTATTGTACCCACACAAATTATATATTGTTGTTTTTTTCAGGACAAGAAGGGCTTTCTTTTGATCCCATTATTTTGTTCATATCATGTATTATGAAACAAATATAAAAATATGGTGAAAATGTTAAAAAAAACTTTTCCTGACTTATATTTGTAAAATATTTTACTAAGCTCTAAAAGCTAATGAAAAAAACCTGCTAAAAAGATTCTAATATTGGTCCCGAGTTTAGAAATACCCAATGTTTATATATGTTTTTTGGCTTTTTTTTTTTTTGCATGTTATGGGTTAATAAATACAAGTAGCACATAGATGTTTCAAAACCATTTTTTTTTTTTAAATTAGCGTTAGTGACATTGTAACACCAATATCTGTCTTGAACCCTGATTAATCCCCCATATGTGCACATTTTTTTAAAGTAGACATCCCAGGGTGTTCGACTTGGGGTATTTTGACACTTTTCATTCAATCATTTTACCTCCAATCTTTGACAAGTTTTGGCGTAGTCATTTTGTGTGTGTTTTATTTCCACACACTGTGAAATTTAGGTATGAATTTAAATGGGGTTGGGTCTATTTTATTGCAAAGCAACGTTCCGATATATGTTTAGCAACTTCCCCTGAGTATAGCAGTACCCCACATGTATAAGTTTGCTAGGGTTATGTGGCAGGTACAGGGTCAAATTTAGAATGCAGTCATAGCCGCTTTATAATGTGTATTTTTATGTAATGCTTGCAGACTACATTTCACATCATGCTCAGCCAGCCAAACGCTACCTTAGCATCATAGGAAATGTATGTAAATTCTATAGAAAGGAAGCACAGAATATTGCTATCCTAAAAAAAAAACTAACAAAATCTGAATGAACGAATGCTAAATTGACGAAATTCATTTGTCCATTCATTCATTCGGATACCGACATCCACTCTGATATGTCGAATTCGAATTTCGTCTCAGTTTTGGCTTAAGTTATTGTATGTAATGCTAATAGAATTACATAAGCCAAAATAGAAATGAAAAGTGTTGAATTTATCTGAATTGACCTAACTGTCGAATTCCACAGAACAGAGTAATCAGATTTTCAATATTCAAATCGGATTTGTTTTTATGTTGCATAACATTTTGCTATGCAGAAGAAAACTGATCCTAAATGAATAATGACTGTTTTATGACTATGATCTGATCTGATATGTGGAATTCATCCATTCGGCTATTCGGCTTAATTTCTACACATTTCAAATAAAGTGAGTCTATTTCACTAAAATTAAAAAATTATTTTTATTATTTTTTTTAACAAGTTTAATTCAAACTCCACAGCTTTTTACTTGAGCTTTTTGCTTTACTAGCTTATTTCAGGGTTTTTTTCAGTGGATTTCCTCGGTGGAAATCCCCGAACCGAATATGTTAAAAAATCAGACTGGAATTAGCAAAAAATTATAATTTCAGGTTGAAATTGGCTATATCGAGAAGCCAAATCCTGGAAAATTCCAAAATCTGTCTACTTTGATCGCTCTGGCTCCATTTGGGTCCAGATCACTGTATATTGAGTCAATATTTTTAAAATGTTGCTTTTTTTCCCTAACAGATTCTAGTCACATGCTGAGAGATTAGTTGGAGAGTCTCTAGAAACTGCATACATGATCTTTATAAGTAATTAAAGAAATGTAAAATAAAATCACTACAATTTTAATAAATACATATATTGTTATAATAATTCACTTTTATTATGCATGAAAAAAGGTAGGTCATTTTCAAGTCACGGTGGTTCTTTAAATATCATTACTGTGAATGTGAATTACCGTATTTGCTCGATTATAAGACGACCCTGATTATAAGACGACCCCCCAAAATTTGTACATTCCTTTAGGAAAAAAACTAAAAGCCTGATTATAAGACTACCCTATAGGAAAAAAGTTTAACTTGTATATATGTAAATTGATTTTTAATATTTAATAAAAACGTTATATAATACAAATGCATTTCTTGTTTTTATTTCCTTTTATGTGCCAATGTGGCCTCTCTCCCGCTCCACCAGCTGTCTCTTCCCCCCCCCCCAGCGTTGTCTTTCTCTCCCCCCCAAACTTCTCCCTCTTCCCCCGTCCCCTGGTCTCTATCTATCCCCCCTCCCCTTGTCTGTGTCTCCCCCCTCCCTCCGCTTGTCTGTCTGTGTCCTCCCCCATCCCTTTGTCTCTCTCTACCCCCCCTCCCCTTGTCTGTCTGTGTTCTCCCCCCTCCCCCTCACCTGGTTTCGTTCCCTGGTGGCAAGTGGGGGCAGCCGGGGGATGTCTGCACGACACGTGCAGACATCCTCCATGCTGCCCGACACGGCAGTCTATTATGACGGACCAGCTGTCCGTCATAATAGACTGCCGTGTCGGGCAGCATGGAGGATGTCTGCACGTATCGTGCAGACATCCCCCAGCTGCCTGATTCACCCTGGTGCCTAGTGGGGCAGCAGAGGATGTCTGCGCGATGAGCGCAGACCTCCCCTGCTGCCGCCCGGCACGATAGCCGGGACTTCTGTGACGAAGCCGGAAAGTACCCGGCTTCTTCATAGAAGCCCCGGCGGTCGTGCCGGGCCGAAGCATCCCCTGCTGTTAGAGAGGGGGATCCAGGTCCCCTACAGCTCTGCTGGGGACCTGGATCCATGTCTTATAGTCTGACCTCAATTTGAGGTCAGATTATAAGACGACCTCGAATGCAAGACGAGGGGGATTTTTCAGAGCATTTGCTCTGAAAAAAAACCTCGTCTTATATTCGAGCAAATACGGTACTTATTGCTTAAAGTAGTTTTTTAATGGATTTGTTAACCTAGAATTGTTTCCTTTAAACACAAGCCAACCCCAAGCAATCATAATAAACAGCTCTGTTGTACTTTAGATTATAGAATACACAAATACCAATTCTTATTCTTCAAAACTAGAAGCTTTCAATTTCCCATATATTGCTGTAAACTGTTATTGAGCAATCAAAATTTATAGAAGCAGTTGAGAAACAGGGATCAGAACATTCTACCAGCAATACATGTCTAGCTTCAAAAAAAGAAATCATTGTTATTAATATATATTCTGTCAATCCTCCTACAGAATGGAGAACATTTGATTTTATCTTTAGGGTAGTGCAAACAGCACACATCAATCATGGCAACCTGAACTCATATCACTTTGTGATATGTAAATTTACTGTATAAATTTCTAGGGTCTTACAAAATTCTTCTAGTCTAAATGCCTGAGAACAAAGCTTTCAAACAAATATTATTTTTCTGTATAATCATTATTCTCTTGTATATACCTCCCACCCTCTTCACTTTGCTTTGTTTAATATCAAAGCAAATATTACCAGTAGATAGACAGCTCTGAGGAACAAAATCTTCACAATTATATGTTCTATAGCATATTTAATGTTCTCTTACAGATTTATTTGCATGACAAAGACATGGTTATGCTCAGATCCATACTTAACTGCATAAACCCAAACCTCGCAAACCCCTACACCTGATTTAATCACTTAGTAATAGAAACAGTGTGGGGTCTGTACCTCTGTACTCCATGTTTAGGGTTGCCACCTGGCATGTCAGTAAAAAATAGGCTTGACCCACATGTTAAGTCTATGGAGGTAGTAGCATGGCCGGTATTTTTTTGACAAAAAGGTGGCAACCCTACCCATGTTCCTTAAAGATTCAGCTCTGCACAGCCATCAGCAAAGATATGCTTGGGCTCCCTCACAGCAACAATGTATACAATGCAGGAATTAAAATGCTGAAGCTCACTGGATATTGGAAAAACATCACAATTTATTGCTGTGCTCGAGCACTAGCACATTGTGCTTCAAAACGTCTGTGTGCCCGATACGAGCAATAAAATGTGAAATTTTCACTATATCCAGTTCGCCTGAGTGTTTTTCTTCCTGCATTGATTTAAACACACATTATAGAACACAAAAGAAGTCAAATAGAGAAGGAAGCAACAGTCAGAGCATATGAAGTACTATGTATCACAAGGCAAGCAAAGTTGGCAGTTCTAGTTGCTATACAGTGATAAAACAGGGATACTTCCATCATATGAGAAAGGGCCCTTAGAATTACCTTTAGATTGCCATGGCTGCAGGCAGAATGAACTGAGGTGTAGAATGTAGGGGCATGGTTGCAGGAATTTGAATCCCCCTTCAAGGACTGAACAACGCATTAAGTAATGTTTCTTGAAAGATTGCATCAAGTTCGACATTGCAAATTTAATGCTTTAATAAAAGTATGTAATTAACGTATCTCACTGAGCCCTTTTTGCTTGTATAACTGTGGCGTGGGCCAGCCACTCAGATGTCTACATTCAGTATTTGAAATCCCTAAAAGGCTGAGATTTCAATCTAGCTGGAGTCACATTTTATTTTTTCTTGTCAGGATTTTTTAGGTGGATTATTCACAAAAATTTGTCTTAGGAAGGCAACTTTCATTTTGAGACCAAGTCAAATACGGCACTCGAAAAAACAAGCAAACCAGGTTATAAGTTTCCCCATTGAAAGTAATGGGAGGTGAAATTTTAGAAGCTAATTTTGAGACTAAGTCAAATTTAGCACCTGAATGCCTCATTTTGTACTATGACGTCCTGATTTTAAGTGCCTAAAAGTCGTTAGGACGGCATAGTACGTCCTGTGTAAAACAGCTCATTGCGGCTCCCTGCACTTGCAGGCACTTGCAGAGGGATCCCACTTGTCAGATGAGGCCACTTTGAGTGGCCTCAGTCTGATGGGAAATTTAGCCGGCTTCATTTCTCTAAATTGCGCCATTCGGGCACGCCTCTGCTACATCACATGTGATGTCTGGAGGTCTCGTGATTTTTTGGCAGGGACCGATAGGGTGTATTAAGACCCTGATCAAATCTCTGCCATAAAGTTCCTGGCTACCGATCCCCTTGTGATCGGTAGCCAGGAACACTATGATTCAAAAGGCAAATTGGTATGGGTCCTACCCATGGGCGTGGGGGTAAGGGGGGGCGCTTGCCTCCCCCCTAGATTTTTGCAATTCCCCTATAAAAAAAATAATTTTTTTTATAATTATTTTTACTCGGTGTGCAGCCTCTAGTTGTCCCTAGGGGACTGCACACCAGTTGCTGGGGTAGGAGGTGGCACCCAAAGCTGTTGCTCTCTGCAACTCTGCTTGCTGTAATACTGGTCTCCCATTCACATTGGTGCAGGTCTCTGCAGCTGTCAGTCATTCTGCATGGAGAGCCAATGACAGGGGTGCCCGGGGGATATGAAGTTATAGCTCCGCCCCTCAGCCCTCCATGCGGCAGCATGACTCACAGAAGAGAGCCTGCAGTGCAACATCATGGAGGAAACAGGGGAAGATACTCAGAGACCATAGCTGAGCCTCTGTAACAGGTAGGAAGAGCTTATAATCACAAAACAGTAGAGTGGGGGTAAATCCAAGGAGGTCCCTCCCATTTTCCTGAGGTCTCCATTTGTCCAGTCTGAGCAGCTCCTCTGACCAGGTTCTGCTCACATCAACATGGTGACAAGTGGATGCGGCAGAAAAGATAATGGAGCATAAAATGATGTGATAGATGGAAGCAGATTGCAAACAAAATGGGATGACATGGGGCAGAAAAGATAATAGAGGATGAAAAGAGGTGATTGATTGGAGCAGAATACAGACAAAATTGTGACATGGGGCAGAAAATATAAAATGTAGGTGAAAAGAGGTCACTGACATGGAGGAATAAAACACATAAAATGATGGGGAAAGAGATGGCAAACATGGAGGAATAAAACATAAAATGATTGGGAAAGAGATGTTAAACATGGAGGAATAAAACATAAAAAAGGGGGAAAGAGATAAAGAAATGTCATGGATTTAGGAATTTGGGTGTTTGGGGAATCTGTTGCTTTGTGTTTATATTGTGTGCTATAGTTTTATATCTGGTGCTGTGGAGTTATATTGTGGGCTATAGTGTTGTATCTGGTGCTGTTGGGTTATATTGTGTGCTACAGTGTTGTGTCTGGTGCTGAGAGGTTATATTGTGTGCTATAGTGTGTCTGGTGCTGAGAGGTTATGTTGTGTGCTATAGTGTTGTATCTGGTGCTGTGGGGTTATATTGTGTGCTATATTGTTTTATCTGGTGTTGTTGGGTTATATTGTGTGCTATAGTGTTGTGTCTGGTGCTGTTGGGTTATATTGTGTGCTATAGTGTTGTATCTGGTGCTGTGAGGTTATATCGTGTGCTATAGTGTTGTGTCTGGTGTTGTGGGGTTATATTGTGTGCTATAGTGTTGTATATGGTGCTGTTGGGTTATATTGTGTGCTATAGTGTTGTGTCTGGTGCTGAGAGGTTATATTGTGTGCTATAGTGTTGTATCTGGTGCTGTGGGGTTATATTGTGTGCTATAGTGTTGTATCTGTTGCTGTGGGGTTATATTGTGTGCTATAGTGTTGTATCTGTTGCCGTATGCTTATATTGTGTGCTATAGTGTTGTATCTGGTGCTGAGAGGTTATATTGCGTGCTACAGTGTTGTATCTGGTGCTGAGGGGTTATATTGTGTGCTATAGTGTTGTATCTGGTGCTGTTGGGTTATATTGTGTGCTATAGTGTTGTGTCTGGTGCTGAGAGGTTATATTGTGTGCTATAGTGTTGTATCTGGTGCTGTGGGGTTATATTGTGTGCTATAGTGTTGTATCTGTTGCTGTGGGGTTATATTGTGTGCTATAGTGTTGTATCTGTTGCCGTATGCTTATATTGTGTGCTATAGTGTTGTATCTGGTGCTGAGAGGTTATATTGTGTGCTACAGTGTTGTATCTGGTGCTGAGGGGTTATATTGTGTGCTATAGTGTTGTATCTGGTGCTGTTGGGTTATATTGTGTGCTATAGTGTTGTATCTGGTGCTGTTGGGTTATATTGTGTGCTATAGTGTTGTATCTGGTGCAGTTGGGTTATATTGTGTGCTATAGTGTTGTATCTGGTGCTGTTGGGTTATATTGTGTGCTATAGTGTTGTATCTGGTGCTATGGGGTTATATCTTTGCTATGTTGTTCTATCTGTTGCTGTGGAGTTTCAGCTAGAGCTCTGGATATTAATCTGGTGCTGTGGTTTATATCTTGTGTCATGGGTTTTTAGCTGGTACCGTGGGTTAATATCTGGTGTTGTGGATCTATATCTGGCACAGTGGATCTATATTTGGTGCAGTGAGGCTATATCTAGTGTGGTTGGTTTATATCTGGTGCTTTGGATCTGTATCTGGTGCAGGGTTTATCAACCCTTTGCATGCCTTCACTGATAATGACAAAGCTCCTCTACTTCATGATAACTTGTAAAAAAGAGGCGCGGCGCAGAAAGGATGAAGGTAAAATTATGCCCCCCCCCTGAAAAAATTTCTGCGGATGCCCATGGTCCTACCAAAACACAGAATTTTAAAAAGGCCAACTTTAGCAAGTGTAATACAAACCCTTTATCTTGTTGACTGGGATGGATTATTTTGGGGAAAAAACACAGAAGGTAAGTGGAATACCTTCAAACTATCACTACAAAAATATAAAAGAAGCAAACTAAAACCAATGTGGCTAGCCAGTAAGGTAAATCAGGAAATAAATAATAAGAAAGTAGCGTTTAAACATTATAAAGCTGAGGGATCAGCAGAGGCATTTGCAAAATATAAAGAAGCCAATAAAGTCTGTTAAAATGCTAGAACATGCAATCTACTGTTACAGAACAGTCATGGCAAGCATGTGATTGGTTAACACAAGAAAAACTGTTAAAACAATTAAATGGTGTTAAGATAGACAAAGCCCCGGGGTCAGATGGTATACACCCACAGGTACTTAACCCCTTAAGGACAGAGCCTTTGAAACATTTTTGTCCTTTCTGGACAATGGCTATTTTAACATTTCTGTGCTGTTTGTGTTTAGCAGTAATTTTCTTCTTCGTCATTTGCTCTACCCACACATATTATATATTGTTTTTATCGGGACAAAAAGGGCTTTCTATGGATGCCATATTTTTGATCATATCTTATCATATTATTAAAAAAAAATAATAAAATATGGTAAAAAAAAAAAAAAAACACAAATTTCTTTGTTTTTATTTGAAACAACTTCTCCTCATCGACAATAGCGAACGAAAAAACATGCTAAATAGATTCTACTATTTCTCCTGAGTACAGGGATACCACCCATGCATAGGTTTGTTGGGTTGTTTGTGGGCTAAAATGCCAAATTTGTGAGGTGCAGTTTTTTGTTTTCCAACTTGAAATTTTTACATGCAGACAGCCTGCACCCATGTCCCATTTGGGACATATTTGAAACCAGCCAGTGTATTTTACCCCATCAACCCATATATTTTTTAAAAGTAGACACCCTAGGCTATCTCAAATGGTGGTATTTTAACACTTTCCATGCACTATTTCTACCACCAGCCTTTGTCAAAGTTTGTGGTAGTAATTTTTTTGTGTTTTTTTTTCACAAACCTTGTACTTCAGACATGAATTCACAGATTTTGGTATGTGTCACTGCCAAATAACACCCCAATAAGTGTTCAGAAACATCTCTTGAGTACAGGGATACCCCCCATGCATAGGTTTGTTGGATTGTTTGGGGGGTAAAAGGCCAAATTTGGGAGGTGAAGTTTTTGGTTTTCCAATTTGAAATTTTGACATGCAGACAGCCTGCACCCATGTCCCATTTGGGACATATTTGAAACCAGCCAGTGTATTTTACCCCATCAACCCATATATTTTTTAAAAGTAGACACCCTAGGCTATCTCAAATGGTGGTATTTTTACACTTTCCATGCACTAATTCTACCACCAGCCTTTGTCAAAGTTTGTGGTAGTCATTTTTTTGTGTTTTTTTTTCACAAACCTTGTACTTCAGACATGAATTTACAGATTTTGGTATGTGTCACTGCCAAATAACACCCCAATAAGTGTTCAGCAACATCTCTTGAGTACAGGGATACCACCCATGCATAGGTTTGTTGGGTTGTTTGGGGGCTAAAAGGGCCACATTGTGAAGGTGCGCATTTTCAACTTGGAATATTGACGTGTAGCCAGCCTGAGCCCATCTTTCATTTGGGACTTTTTTTTAAAGTAGGACAGTGTATTTTACCCCAAAAAGTATATATTTTGTAAAAGTAGACACCCTAGGCTATTTTAAATGGTGTTATTTTAACACTTTCCATGCACCAATTCTACCACCAGCCTTTGTCAAAGTTTGTGGTAGTCATTTTATTGTGTATTTTTTCCCACATACATTGTACTTTAGACACAAATTCACATATTTCGGTATGTGTCACTGACAAACAATACCACAATATATGTTCAGCAACATCTCCCGAGCACAGGGATACCACCCATGCATAGCTTTGTCAGCTTTGTTGGGTGTTGAAAGGCTACATTTGAGAGGTGCGCTTTTTGATTTTCAAACTTGGAATTTGAACATGTAGAGCAAGGAAGGGGTTAATAGCTCTTATAAGAGCCTTTGTAGTACTGTACAAAAAAATTAACCCCTAAAAATGCACAGACAAGAAAAAAATTTCTGCTGTGCAGTGATCAGTGGCAGGGAAGGGGTTAATACACTACACTATACAAAGGGTATGGCTTTTATAAAAGCCCTTGGGACTCACAATTTTTTTTAACATTTTATTTAATTTATTACAATTAAAAAATTATGTTATACAGATCTGTCTCTTTCCCTCACTAAAACTCAAGTGAGGAGAGGGAGGCAGATCCATATGGGTCAGAACAATATTTACCAATATTGATCGAACCAGACGAATGGTGATGCTCATCTGAGAAATCACCAAACCACCTTTGCCACTGATCGGCTGTTACTGATCGCTATACACGTGTTCAGACAGCTTCAAAAGGAATACACGTAATCCCCTAGTGGGTATAATTAACCCCTAGCGAGTCTGACAAAAAAAATGCTGATAGCAAAAAAAAAATCCTTCTGCGACTAGATTGCTCCATATGCGCTGCTTAGGCAGTGACCATATGCACTGCTTAGGCAGTGACCATATGTGCTGCTTAGGAAGTGATATACGGCAAGGAAGGGGTTAATAGCTCTTATTTAAAAAAAAAAATTACGTTAAACGTAGTCCCCTAGCGGGTATAATTAACACGTGACGGGTGTAATAAAAAAGTTTTAAAAAAATTAAAAATGCTTCTGCAGCAAGATTGCTGCATTTGCGTCAGATCTCTGCTTAGGCAGTGATCTACAGCAAGAAAGGGGTTAATCTCTCTTAAAAGAGCTTTTTTTTATACTGTAATGAATTACAGTAAAAAAAATTAACCCCTAAAAAATGCACAGACAGCAAAAAATGTGCTGCTGTGTATGATCACTGCGTACACAGCGATCAATGGCAGGGAAGGGGTTAAATGGCTTTTATAAAAGCCCTTGGTGTTTAAAATTTTATTAAATATTTGTTTTATTATTTTATTTTATTTTTTTACTTTATCTGATCTGTCTCTCTCCCTTACTATAACTAGTAAGGTGAGGGAGGCAGATCAATACTTGTCAAAGGCAATATTTGCTAATATTGCCTTTGACAGTATGATAAGTGCTCATCAGAGCACTTATCATACATGCCTGCACACAGATCACATAGATCTGTTGTGCCGGCATCGATTGGCTCCCCCTAGAGCATCGGAAGTGAAATACTTTCACTTCCGATGCTCTTGCCATTAGAAGGGAAGCGCTGCCTGTATAGGCAGCGTTCCCTTCTACTGAGCCGATGGGGTCGCTCAGGAGAGCGACCACCATCGGCTCTGGGGCAGCTGAAGGTGTTGTTAAGTGCCTCGCTGGCGAGGCACTTTAACAACACCGGAGATGCTTAGAAAGCGAACGATCGTTCGCTTTCTAAGCACATGTGTGCAGCCGGCGCAGCCATTTTTAAATGGCTGCTACGATCACTCCGTGGAGTGATCGTAGCGCGCCCCTGCACTTTTGGGGGGTGTTGCACAATGCCTCTACCTAGAGGCATTGTAGCAACACCGTTAGAGTAAAGAAAGCGACCGCTGGTCGCTTTCTTTACTCAGTTTAGTGCATGACGTGCCAGGCACGTCAGCTGTCGGCAAGTCCTCGATTTGCCGTGACGTGCCTGGCACGTCATCTGTCGTTAAGGGGTTAAAGAGCTATGCCAGGTCCTGGTCCTTTTTAATTTTCAGCCATTCTTTTATTTCAGGCATGGTGCCCACAGATTGCCGTAAAGCTGATGTGGTTCCCATATTTAAAAAGGGATCAAAATCCCAAAAGGGGAAATGACAGACCTGTTAGCTGGACATCTGTGGTGGGAAACTGTTTGAAGGGTTGCTAAGGGAATATATTCAAGATCTCATATTGAGCAGGAATCTCATTAGCAAGATCCAATAGGGCTTTGTGAAAGACAGATCTCATCAAACTAACTTAATTACATTCTATAAAGATGTGAGTAAAAATATAGGTTTAGGTGCTTCTGTAGATGTGGGTGCCTTTTTTGTTTTTCAAAATGGAACTAGAGAAGTTACAGAGGAGGGCTACAAAACTAATACGGGGAATGGAAAGTTTTAGTCATGAAAAAAGGCTGGAAAAGTTAAATATGTACACGCTAGAGAAGCGACTGCTTAGAGGAGATATGATAATGTTATATAATTGTGTACAGAGCCCATACAAAGAGCTTTCTAAAGACCTGTTCATTAACAGAATAGTACAAAGGACAAGAGGTCACCCGCTAAGACTTGAAGAAAGGAGATTTAGTCTACGACAGCAGAAGGGATCTGTTTACAGTAAGGACAATTGAGATATGGAATGTATTGCCAAAGGAAGTGGTTCTAGCAAATGCACTAGAAATATATTTATCTCAGAAATCAGTACAATGTATCACAGAAATCCGCACATTATCGAGATAATGCTTCCCAGGGGAACCGAAACTTTGATGGAAATGTACTGATATATAGATTTGAGGAGTCCCCCCCCCTCCACCCACAATACAGAACCAGGATATACCCCATGACCCCAGAAAATGATCCATCACCCACATTGTTCATCTAGGACATGCACCATCACCCACACTGCATAACCAGGACTTACACCTGCACCCCAGGACATGTAACATCACCTGCATTGCACATCTAGGAGTTACACCTGCACCCCAATACAAAAAAACTTATAATTTGTCAGCAGATAGGAACCATTTGGCCCATCTGTGGGCCCAATTTTCTAAATAATTTTATTAGTCACTCACCTTATCTTATATCTAAGATAGCCTTGTGCATATCCTAAGCATGATTACAATTCTTCACTTTATTTACCTCTACCACCATTGCACCATCATCCATATTACACATCATGACAGCCACTTCCTGGTGTCCAGTGTACAATAGCACAGACATCCCCCTGCTGCTTCTTGCACTGTCCTGAAGTTTGATCATGGGAGGCAACGTGTTCTCCCCAGCCACTGCACCTCTGCCAGCAAGACAGATTTTTGGGGTTATTTTTTTGTTCAAAGGGGTGACTTTTTTTAGCCACTCCCCAGACACACTGCCACATGCTAAATATAGCACTGCATAGGAGAATGGGCATATCAATTGAGTAGTGACATGACTCACAAAACCCTTGCAATAAGAAGTAGGCATCTCCTCCTAGTTAGAAGGCATGCAATACACCTACAAAACATTGAATGTAATCATGTCACAGGGCTGTCTTATAATTTTGAAGTCCTTGTTAAACTTGCAAATAAACAGATGTGATCTTCTGCCTGGTTAAAATTATTTTCTCTCTAGCAATGTTAATAGACAATTTACTTTGGAACCTGAAGAGACATTCATGAATTAATGCATAAGGAAACAAATACTTTAAACACAAACATGTTCATCTTAAATCATTAAGCACAACCATTCTATTTTATTACTTTATGTTCTTCTAAAGTCTCTTTTACAAATTCACCTCATTGTTCAATGGAAGATAATTACCTACATCTATTTTTAATATAATCTTCATCCTTAAATAGAGTCTATTCACAAACTGTATTCAATTGACAACCACTAAAAAACTATTATCACTGAACTATGTTGAATATAAGTTAGATAAATAACTAATTACTGAAAAACATACTATATAAACACACACACACACACGCACACACACACAAACACACACACACACACAATTCTAATATCTTTAACAAAACTTTTGCCCTGTGGATTTGTCATTGTTATGACAATTCTGCCTGCTGGATGATTAGTTAGTGCCCTGGGATTTTAAGCTTGGCACTGACTTCAGAGTTTGGAAAAAAAATACAAGTCAATGATTTATACAAAGCTGCCTGAAGGATAATCACATAATTGGTAGTGTCTTTAGAAGGTTTTGCCATTCTTAATAAAAGCCTTGGTGGAAACCCTATAGCACTAACTAAATCTGTGAAATGCTCAGTAACTTGTCCCAACGTACAAGGTCTACTTGGGATGCATGCCTAAAGAGATACATGGAAATGAAAGTATTGCTTAAGCTACACTCATCCCTATGGTGAAGTGCTATGAGGAATTGGCAAATAGTATGCTGTTTTGTTGCCAAAAGATTCCTTTATTTCTGTGTCCTGAATTTGGCTGACAATATGAAGATGTTATTAGGCTTTAAAACTGAACAAAGATAGATGTTAGTACACTCTAGGATATTATGGTTCAGCTACTGGAAACCTCTTGTGGGATCGTCTTCTGACTTGACCATTTCTCTTATAAATTATGCAAAATGCTGCTGCCAGACTCATGTTTCTTACCTCTCCTCATCTACTGCTCCACTTTGTAAATGTCCCCACTGTCTTTCCATTTATGTTAGGATCAGATTTAAAATACTGACTCTAATGTACAAAAGTCTCCATCACTCACATGCCAGATATTACCTACCTTATCAACAAATACTCCTGTACATTCTTCACATATCCTAAGTCTCTTCTCTAATCTCATCATCTAGAACTCGCTCTAATGTATGCATCTTTCTGTCTGTGTTTGTCTAACCTAATATGTCACATCTCTATGTTTTTTCCCCCCAATATCTATGTTAATATAATGTAACTAGGCAATATTGCAAAAAAATTATGTGAACGTACATTTCAGTGTCAGTGGGACATAATGTTATCTTTTTATATGGAGAGGGACAGAAAAGAAGAAAACAAAAGTGGGAACTAAGCTACACAACTAAATACATTCACAGTAGATGTAATTAGATAATTCATGAAAATCCCAGTTTCCCTCCTTTGATGAAATGCTCAAATTGGGATTTCACTAGTGTGGAAATAATTTGCCCTCAAACCAAAAGGCATTGCACTCACCAGCAGATATACAAAGAGATTTGAACCACAATTCTGCTAATCCAGATATTCCTTGTTTATGCAGAAATTGTTATAGCGCACACATTATAAACATTGCCTGTGACATCCTCAGGGATACATACATTATTTCATGTCAATATCAACACTGAATCTACACTCATCTGAAAAGTCAGAATAACATTTAAAAAAATACATATATGTAAACTTTATGAATTCCTGATGCAGGCAAATAATTTATATTCGCTTTAGAATGATGATTTTTTTTTTTCACAATGATCCTGTTCAGGTATAAACATACTGAAAATGTAAAGAGGTATTACCAAACACCTCAATATATATTCAGCAACCTCCTGAGAACAGGAATGCCACCCATAGGTTTGTTGGGTAATTTGACACATTTGGGGGGAGCGCTTTTCTGATTTCCAACTTGGAATTTTTACATGCAGTCAGCTTGCGCCCATGTTCCATTTGGGACATTTCTGAAGCCAGCAAATGTATTATATATACACGAAACCATATATATTTGAAAACAAGACACCATAGTGTATTTCAAATTTTCACTGACAAATAACACCTCAGTATGTGTTCAGCAACATCTCCGGAGTACAATGATAATACCCATGCATAGGTTTGTTGATTTGTTTGGTCTAAAATGCCATATTTGGGAGGGGTGCCTCTCAGTGTTTCAGTTTGGAATTTTGACATGTAGTCAACCTGCACCCATGTCCTATTTGTGACATCTTTAAAGCTGGTCAATGTAATTTATCAGTTCCGTGGGGCGATCGTGGGTGCCCCAGATAGGACATTTCGGTGCTGGCTATTGCCTCGACAATTAAATTTTTAGGCAACAACCAGCAATGCTCTATAAGTATATCTTTAGGGTCACATATTATAACTCATCAAATTATGTCATTATGACAGACAGAAACAAGTGGTGAAACTTAGGGCTTTATTCATGAAAGAGAGAATTGCAGGGAATTGAGGAGGGAATTTCAAACTTAAGATCAAAAGTAGCCAAGTTGGATTCATTATTCCTTTGACCATAAGTTTGAAATTCTCATCTCAATTCCCTGCAGTCCTTCCTTTCATGAATAAAGCCCTTACGTTATAAAGTGGGGGAGACAACGCAGTGTTATCCAAGGAATAACTTGTTATCTTTGCTTTAAATCTATATGGTATCTGGTCTGGTATAATGTGAGTTGTTGTTTGGTAGCTAAAATGTTTTTCTTACACTCAACGAAAACATAATTTAACTTATAACTTAACTATTCTCAACCATAGTGTATTTAACCAGTAGCTAAGATATGGAAAATGTGCATATCTTTCTATTCAAAAGACTTACAAATACAATGCCATCACATATATAACTGTAAGGAGTTTGCAGTTACATTAAGAATCCATACTGGCAAGGATTCGCATAAAATCCCAGATCTCCAGAAATTTTTGCTCATTGATTAAAAGTAGAGCTTTGCTGAAAGACTCTAGTTGGTATGCACATTAACTCATCATCAGAGAAGGCAGAATATTCCAACTTTTTTTTCAGTAAGAAAACTGTCAGGTAAACAAAAACAGAATATTACATGAAAGGTTGTTTTTTGTTTGACGTATCCATTTTTCACTTAGAAGTTTACACTTTGAGATGATTAAACAGACATTGCTGTTCCAGACCTACAACATAGGTATTCAGTATGTACATTGTTCCACAAAGGATGAAGATTTGCACTGTAAATAAGAAATGGCTATTACCAGCAACTAGGGTTGTCATCATTTCTTCAACAAAATACTGGCCATGCTGTGGCCTCCATAGACTTAACATTGGCATCAAGCAATTTTTTATTTAGAAGTCGCCCGTTACAATATCAGCTGACTGGAAACCCTCACAGCAACCTCTCTTAACCCTTTTTTATTGAATAAATGCAGAAGCAAACCATAGACCCGGAATGCCAGCTATCTCCAACAATGTAATTGCAGTTTTCCTCGTAACAAGTAGATATTCTGGTACAGAAATATTTGATTCAAATCAGTAGGTAGCTCTGACTCAGCACAGTGCACAAACAAAGAGGAAGAAATAAAACTGTACAGAAGCAGATGCCTGCAGTTTCCAGGCAGTATGGTTATCATACTAAAAACAATTCAGATGCCCATCAAAAAAACATATCTGAAAAAAATGCCCAAATTATAACATCTACAATAGGAATGTAGGGGACAAATACACATCTGCAGAATGGAAAAGCATTCAGAACAGTCTTCCTCTCATTTCTGCAGCATATAATATATATTATAATTGGTCTACATGATATAAGGAAACTGTTATCCAACATTTTTCATGTAGAAGGCAGCAGAAAGTGTAGCTTGGGTTTGGGGATAAGAACTTATTTATTTTAAGAGCTAATGTCATAGAACCTTGTGTTGTTCAGCCAGGATATGGACCACATCAAAAAACCTTTGAGGGATTCATCTATTCCAGCAACCAGCAGAGAACTGAGCCAATGTTGTGTGTTCACAGAATGGCATATCATATATTTTACATAAGAAAAAAAAACAGCTTAACAAAACAATGTACTTCATAGACATTTATAATATATTTTCAAAATAAATGATTTATATTCTTGCAATGATTTCTCTGTATAATATATCTTTATTATAACTCTTAGTAAAAGTAAAAGAGATCATTGTGTCAAACTCCTTAATTTCTACGATCCATATCCTTCATATGACACAGTCAAGAAGGAAAACATATGTTACATAGTTACATAGTAGTTTAAGTTGAAAAAAAACTTGTGTCCAACAAGTTCAACCATTTTCCTATCCCATGTTTACCTCTGTTGAACCAAAAAAAGGCAAATAAAATCCCCTTCAGCAATTTTAAATTCTGCGTTAAGGGGGGGGGGGGGGATCCATCTTGACTCCAAATGGCAGTAAGATTTCTCCTTGGATAAGGACTAGATAAATATACTAACATACATAGCCCTCTATGCTCTGGCTCATTAAAAAAAGTATTCAGGCCGCTATTATAAAAAAAACCTTCCGCTGTCATAGACTAAATATCCTTTCTTCAAGTCTTAGTGGGTGACCTCTTGTCCTTTGTACTGTTCTGTTAATTAACGGGTCTTTAGAAAGCCCTTTGTATAGGCCCTGTACATATTTATATAACATTATAATATCCCTTCCAAGCCATTTCTCTAGCATGTACAGATTTAACTTTTCCAGCCTTTATTCATAACTAAAACTTTCCATTCCCCTTATTAGTTTTGTAGCCCTCCTCTGCACTTTCTCTAGTTCCATAATGTATTTTTTTTTAGAAAACTGCACCCAGAATTGAACCACATATTCAAGGTGAGGTCTTACCATTGACCTATAAAGAGGCAGAATAATATCTTCCTTCCATGAGTCAATACCCCTTTTAATACACCCCAATATCTTATTGACCTTTGCAGCTGCCACTGTGCACTACTGCTAAGTCTATTGTCTACAACTACTCCCAAATCTTTTTCGTTATTAGATTTTGCCAAGGAAACACTGTGCACTACTGCTAAGTCTATTGTCTACAACTACTCCCAAATCTTTTTCGTTATTAGATTTTGCCAAGGAAACACCATTTAAACTTTCTGGTGCATTTTTATTATTGTACCCAAAATGCATAATTTTACACTTGTCTACATTGAAACCACATTTGCCATGTATCTGTCCAATTACCGAATTTGTCCAAATCCTGTTGCAGCGAATATACATCTAGTTCAAACTGTATTACCCTACTCCATTTTGTGTCATTGGCAAACACGGAGACATGGCTCCCTATGCCCTCTGGGAGATCATTCATAAACAAATTAAAAAGAAGAGGACCCAGGACAGAACCCCGCAGTTACTCCACTTATTACATCGGTCCAATTTGAGAACTTCCCATTTACCACCACCCTTCTGTCTTTCAACCAATTGCTAATCCACAAACAAACCTCTGGCCCTAAGCCTATTGCAGTTAATTTGTACAGTAACCTTTTATGTGGAACTGTAACAAATGCCTTAGCAAAGACTAAATATATCACATCCACTGCAGCACCCAAGTCTATATTTTTACTCACCGCCTCATAGAATGTAATGTTGGCTCCTGCTAACGAGATTCTTGTTCAAGATGAAACATTGAATATATTCCCTTAGCAACCCTTCAAACAGTTTCCCCACCACAGATGTCAAGCTTAGAAGTCTGTAATTGCTTGGAAGGGATTTTGATCCCTTATTTAAATATGGGCACCACATCAGCTTTACACCAATCTGTGGGCACCATGCCTGAAATAAAAGAATCCATGAAAATAACGGTCTGGCCAGGACCTGGATTAGCTCTTTAAGTACCCATGGGTGTATACCCTCCGACCCGGGGCTTTGTCTATTTTAACACCATTTAATTGTTTTAACACTTTTTCTTGTGTCAACCAATCACATGCTTGCTGTCACTGTTCTGTAACAGTAGATTGCATGTTCTTATCCATTGGTTCTTCCTTGGTAAAAACAGAAAAAAATTAATTATTTAAAATAACTGCTTTCTCTCAGTCTCCACTGAGTATGTTACTCATTTCAGATAACAAAGACCCAACATTTTCAACCTTTCATTTTTTGCCATTTATATAAGATAGGATGTTTTGGGATTCCTCTTGCTCTCCTTAGCAATTGTTTTCTCATTCTGCAATTTAGCTAATTTAATAGCATTTTTATAGTCTTTGTTGGCTTCTTTATATTCTGCAATTGACTCTACTGATAGCACTCAGCTTTATAATGTTTAAATTCTACTTTCTTTTTATTCATTTCCTGATTTACCTTATTGGTTAGCCACATTGGATTTAGTTTGCTTCTTTTATATTTTAAAATTTACTTTTTTTCCTGAAAAATATATTTTATTGTGTACAAAATTGCATATGCAATAGACAGCCTCCTCACCACAAAGGAATCCTGGCTCGAGATTGTTGGCAAAGATATGTGAACAGCTTACTGATGTTGGTTCAGGTGCTCAGACCATTTTATTTTTAATATAATTCTTAAATTCTTCTTTTTTTCCCCCTCCATCTAGCTACGTTGATACTCCACTGATCTCTGGCTATGTTCTACATCCAGTCTGTTTAATTTGTACACCTCTTTTCAAACACACATGTATGTATATAGATATACAATTTATAAGACAAACGGCAACATATTTTTGTCTCCCGTTCTCATATCTCCGCCACTAACAGACATAGAAAAATATATATTACTGTTTTCACTTTCATATCAATCTTATTTTCATAAATTTTCTTTATGTTTTAGTAAAAATTGCGATATATAATATAATGTCATTATAAATGATTTTTTTTCTGTACAGATATCTGCATAGTTTTTGTATATTCTTATGCATTTTTTGAATGTGTGTTTTTTAATACTCACATTATGATCATCCACTTGTTGGTAAATGATTGACTGCTTCCATTCACCTGTTTCTAATGCACAATTTATTTGACCTTTACAATCATTGGTTTTCACTTTGTATTAAATTAAGTTATTTTCCAAAAGTTCAGCACTTCTGATTATGCGTGCTTCAATGCGAAAACGGGTAAAGTCGCCTTCCTTACACTCTTCCTCGTGTTTTTTTGTATCTCTTGACGTGATCTTCAATAAAACATTTCTACTTTTCATTATTTTCGTGTTCGGAGTGCCAACTTCAATTGTGTACTTTACTAAATTACATATATTCACATTGTATATCATATACGACATTAAAGATTTTAAATGTCTCTCTGAAGTCTCCAGTTTTTGACATCAGCTTTGGCTTAATATGCAAATTACGCATTTCTTATTGTAAAGCACTTCATCTGCATATCAAGCAACAGGTGATGTCATTAAGAGGAGACCCCACAAACACATTTTTATTCCTATTTGAGCAATTGCTTGCAATTTTGCTAACACAAAGTATAGACCATCTTCAATCATTTTTTCTTCTCTATATTAGCAGTGAAAATAATGTTTAGGTGATACAGTCCCGAATTGTTTCATGGTTTTATTCGCCCCATCTGAATAATGAATGAGTTCTTGATAAAATTCCACCTGTAGTGATTTGGATTTTTTCTGACACCCAGCTGGAGTTGAAATGGTGTGGTGATGGCAGCTGGTAGGGTGGATTTTGAATACTAATGCAGTTGTAATCGAATAAGTAAGGTGGATCTTATTTCAGGAATACAGAATTATTTTCAGCAGGCTGCGCATAAATTAAGTGCATTCAAAATATATATCATAGTGTTTTTGACCATGGGAGGAGAGGAGGGAGAGGTTGTGTGCGAGACAGATTGTCTTGGTATATATTGAACAAAGTGTAAGTAGCCAACTCAAAGGAATTTAGAAAGTCAACCCATCTTTTTATATAATAAAGGTATTATAGGTATGTACTTCAATGATATTTCAAGAAAGTAAGTCATAAAAAGAACACATGATGGTTCTGGCAAGTCATGAATGTAAACGTAAAGGGGTATATCCAAACCAAAAAAAATTTAATCTTTGTAAGTGTAAATATGGCATCAAAATAAAGCCATACGTTCCCTGACAGAAACAATATATATTTTTGAGTACACAAAAAAAATTAATTACAGTTCAACACAGAAGAAACAAAGAATCTCAAAGAAGGTCTTGTCCTTAAGGGGTTAATATTTATACGTTTTATTGGCACATATTATATGTAATGAAGCTACCATCCTATCAGGAACTTATAAAACATTCATTGTATTACTTTGCTGAACAATACTATATAAACAATGTGTTTATACAGAATGTACCAGCAATTTATAAATAACTTTGCAGAATGAAATATTCGGATGTGTTATGCCCAAAGCAAGTCCCGTTGCTCCCCGAGGAAAAATAAACAGTACACAAACAGATATAACATACTGAATACTGAAATGTTAAAAATAAATCTAAAAGAAAATAGCATATGAGAAAAATACTACGGTAATAATTCTGTTTAGCATGGAAACATTAAAGAAAACCATTATGATTTGCAAAGTTTAATGCACATTTGATAATTGTGTTCTCTGTTATTAAACAAACACTTTTATAGTTGTTATAGATTATAAAAAAAAAAAAAAAACACACCTGGATTCCTATCTTACTATTGCTTGATATTTTGTACAGAAGCCATTCAGTGTATCATAGACAGATTCTAATAATCATATATTGCTGCTTGCATGATATATTCTGATTTTTTAATGTTGAATTATGCTAAGTAAAGTTTTTTTTTACAAAAAATAAAGCTTTAACATACAACTGTTATATTAATAACAGTTCTCTTTAATATTTTTATTAGCGATATTGCAGAAGGTCTTGTTGGCAAAGTATGTCTTTTTGCTAATGATACAAAGATTTGCAGCAGGGTTGATATTCATGGAGGGATAAGCCAAATAGCAAATGATTTAGCTAAACTAGAAAAATGGTCAGAGCAGTGGCAACTGGCATTTAATGTGGACAAGTGCAAGATTATGCCCCTTGGGCGTAAAAACCCAAAAGCAGAATATAGACTATTTGGTACAGTCCTAACCTCAACATCTGAGGAAAGGGATTTAGGAGTAATAATTTCAGAGGACTTGAAGGTAGGTAGGCAATGCAACAGAGCAGCAGGAAATGCTAGCAGAATGCTTGGTTGCATAGGGAGAGGTATTAGCAGTAGGAAGAGGGAAGTGCTCATGCCATTGTACAGAGCACTGGTGAGATCTCACTTGGAGTATTGTACGGAGTACTGGAGACCGTATCTCCAGAAGGATATTGATACTTTGGAGAGAGTTCAGAGAAGGGCTACTAAACTGGTTCATGGGTTGAAGGATAAAACTTACCAGGAAAGGTTAAAGCATCTTAACATGTATAGCTTGGAGGAAAGACGTAACAGGGGGGATATGATAGAAACATTTAAATACATAAAGGGAATCAACACAGTAAAGGAAGAGAGTATATTTAAAAGAAGAAAAACTACCACAACTAGAGGACATAGTCTTAAATTAGAGGGGCAAAGATTTAAAAGTAATATCAGGAAGTATTACTTTACTGAGAGGGTAGTGGATGTATGGAATAGCCTGCCAGCAGAAGTGGTAGAGGTAAACACAGTCAAGAATTTTAAGCATGCGTGGGATAGACACAAGGCTATCCTAGCTATAAGACCGGGAACGGGGGACTAATAAAAGTACTCCAAAAAAAAAAAAAAAAAATTGGGCAGGCTAGATGGACCGAATGGTTCTTATCTGCCGACACATTCTATGTTTCTATGTTTCTAATGCTAAAAAATACTTCTGTCTCCAAAAAATAGCTTAAGGTTTAGCTATCTCGGCAAATGAACACATCTAAACAGAACAGAGAACAGACAACTTAAGTGCTACATAGTCTGTGTATCAGAATAAATGGTAACAAGGGTCCAGGGTGGCAGTTAGTATAGTAAATATATTAAAATATATATATTATGTACATTTTCAATATATTTACCTTCCTTTGTCTCTATGTTTCAAGATATACACATAACATTCTACTGCTACATACACATTTATGGATTGACATCTATTCACTAAATCATACCTCTCAACATTTCTACCCCCCCCCCCCCCCAGGGAATCAGGATGGTGTGGTGGTGGTGGGGTGCTTGTGAGGTCGAGTGTCAGCAGCAGCACATGCACGGTGGCATTGTCAGTCATCCTGACTGATCTTTTTAGCTCCTCTAGTGTCCCAGTTGGGTTGTATGCGGAATCCTGAACTTTGACAAAGTCACAAACAGGGATAGCGGACGTGTCCATACATTGACACTGTGTCTCTGTGGTAAGGCCTGTGAATGTACATAGAACAACATTCAATTGTTCATTATATAGTCCAGTAAATGTCCCCCATGAACAGTGTTGCTGCCTACCCCTGGTCACAACTAAATATCAAAAATCCCACCACAGGAGTAAAGTTGGAAAGACAGGCAAACTGGGGAATGATGTCAACAGAGTCGGTACAGTATTTGTAGTTTTGTTGTCTGTTTACCCGTCTTCAATTATGAATAGACCTGAGTTTCACAATAAAATTGTGCATTGATTTTCCTTTGTTTTTTCCCCATCATCCTCAATGAAGGATTTGCACTTGTCAAAAACCTGTGAGAGTAAAGGGTCATACTTCTGAAATAAAATAGTGTATGTTAAGCCTGCATCCTAATATCAAGTAAACAAGCAAAGTAACTGAAGGTGGGGAAGGCTTCCATGTGATGACATTTTGTGTGTCAACACTCCTTGAAAATCCTTTCCACGTGTGGACAGGAGAAATCATAAAATCACAATCTATCCTACTAACTGAATATAAACAACAAGCTATGCTGCAGAAGGTGAAAAGGCACCAAACCCATGTTAAACTAGCCAAACCTGCAGCCAAGAACATATCATGGTTGAACCTGTGAGGTCAATTTATTCATTGCTTAGCTATACACAAACGTATCAAACTGTGAAATTAACAAACTAGAACAATAACACATGACAGGTTTCAATAGAACAACAGAAACATTAACAGAAAGTGTTATTTGACACATGACTGGGCATGTTAATCTTGGAAAATAACTAATTACAAAGAAATGAAATCTCTTCCTTTGAACTAATTCAATATATCAATTAATTAAAACTTTTGAGGTTTTTTTATGCAAGGGATGGTACAGAAAGGTATGACTAGAATTGATCATTAATTGAAGGAACTGTTAGCAGACAAAGAACATATTTCCAAAAAGATAACCTCTCTCTACCTGTATTAGTCTGTTTCTGCTAATTTAACATAGTATGTAGTTCCCTTCCATACTCTGCACCAAGAGCTAAATACATTGTTGGTGCTATGTAAATAAATGTTAATGTGATGCAGTGGTTAGGAAAGTACATATCAGCTAATAAGAAACAACTAATTAATAATGTCTGGTTGTTTTTTTTTTTTTAAATTAAACAACGTCATGGAATTTCTTACTAATGGTTAATGAATAATTACTAGTACAGATTATAGCAACTACTGTTAAACTGCAGATTTTCTATATATATATACATATATATATATATATATATATATATATATTTACATGTTATGTAACATTTTAACTGTTTCATTTTTAACGCATTGCTATCCTTAAATTGGTGTCTACTATTTACTAATGTTTATTTGCATCCTATGACTATTTCTCAGAATTTTTTGTATTATTGACAGACTTAGTTTGTTTATTCATCCATATTTTGACCAGTGATGCTCTGTGAACTCATTGTATTATATCCTACAGCATATATGACAACATAGAAGTAAGATTTAGCAATATGATTGACTTGCTTTGACTTATTTACAGGCATATTGGGGAATGGTCATATGTTTTGCTGGTGTGTTTGTTTTTTTTAGCCCTTGTTAAGTAAAAATTATGTTTGGCAAAATGTGAGGTTGATGGACACATTTCTTTTCAAACTCAAGAAAGAAATAGACATATAACAATGACTAAAAAAGCGTGCAAAAAGCTCACTGCAAAACATTGTCAAAACACAAAGGAGGTATGGATCTTAGTATGCTCTAGATTGACTGGCAGGTATTATTTTATCTGAGAAATGCTTTTGCAAGACACAGTTCTAATCACAAACTTAGTTTAAGCTGAAAAAAGTTTAATCTTTAAAATAGAATGAAATCTATTCTTTCTTGTATGCGTGTCACATCAAAAAGTTTTCTATTTAGTTGAAATCACCCTCAGCATGTTTTAAATTGTTTTATCTTGTTATTAAAGTGAGGGATAACATACATATCATGTAAATGAGGTATACTTTTGTTATCAAGTGCTCTGGAGAAAGACAAAATAGAATAGAAGCAAAAGTACAAGTGGGTATGTAAATTAGTACAATTATAATTAAAAAGACAATTGTGTAACAAATTGTGTGCACTAAGTCTCACATTAAAGAAATTCACCTCCTGCTCCTGGTGGTATTGGGCCCATACTGGAAGAAACTTGAAGACAGTTGACATGCTCCGTGGCTGATGACTAAGACAAGGGAATATGGGAAAAAAAAAAAACTTAGCTTGACCAGTTGGTCAGGAAAGGTGGCAGGTAGTTGAGTCGAATAGGATAAACTATATTTAATTTCACTAATTTCACACCAGCTCTATAAGAAGGAGGTCTGCTGACACAGCATAAAGGCAGGCCCAAACATATACCCACGTGTTTCTGTAAAGATACACATCGGGTTTAGTTTGGCAAGCAAGGATTTAAAAAGTTAACTTGTCCATTAAACTCACATACACATGTATATTAGAAGCTTAGAAAAAGGTTGCAGCCTGTATGGAGTACAAACAAATACCTGTTGGAAAATGTATTTTTTGTGGTACAGAATATGTAATCCCAAGGTGCAAACTCGACACAATTTGCTGAGTTAATCATATCCCAGCTGCATCAGGAGTGTATTGCCAATACTCTTGATAAAGTTGAGTCATGATTAACCCAGCAAAACATGTCAAGTAGGCACCTTGGTGTTTTCTGTACAGTAACTGCAGCATATTTTGGGACTTTGTGATGGACTGCAATTGTACTTTTGGGCTTATTACTCCTGTGAAGTATCTAAATGTTAATCCACATGCAGTGATTTGACATGTAAACTGTACTGCTCTATAGGAAATTGCCAATTTCCACGATGCTAATGTGCCAACTTGAAGTGTTTTGCTGTGTTAATGATGTTCCAGCTTCATCAGGAGTTTAGGCAATACACTCCTGATGATACTGGGACATAATAAACTCAGTGAAATGCATTGATTTGGCACCTTGGTACCCTGGCACTTTCCTAAAGAGTACCTCCAGGACATTTTATAGTAGAACTGGAGTTCTCTGCCTCAGAAATACTACCTCAACATGGTAAAAGGGGAGGAGACAAAAAAAGGGCACAAGGAAAGAAGGGTATATCCAAGGAAGGTTGACTTTAATTACACCTATGAAATGTATACTGGTACAAGAAGCATTCTGGCACTTTATTACCATTGCAGAGTAGGAACAACGAGATATTGATAAGCATAGTGGACCACTTCAAAGCATTACATTTGTGGCCATTATAATGAGCACTATAGAGCTATGAAGTAGGTCACGTCATCATACCAACAGTGTACAGGGGGAGATGAAATATCATACCCAGATAGCAAAAATAGGCAATATACCTGGTTTGAAGTGGCACCAAATAAATGCATTTTTGAGCATGCAGTCATGCAAGTGTTAACTTCCGCTGGCAATCGATGGTTTGACGGAAACCACCGGGGTACCCAGGCTGGGTACCTCTGTCAGTCTCTGCTTCCTAGGAACCCTCAGCACTCACAAGGGATGAGAACAGTGATTTTAGCCCTGGGATCTCCTGATCTCTCCAGCTATCCAAACCAATAGCTGAGACTTAGTGCAGGATGAAGAATAATAACATATTATTAAAAATAACACAAACTTGTATACAGACATAATTGCATCACATACATTAGTATACAATGGAGGGATGGAACTAATCATATTTCTCTGCTAGGTCCTCCAATTAACTCGGTCTAGGAAAACATTGGACCCTTACACTGTAATGACCATGTAGGACATATATGTATATGCTTCTCTTTAACTTTTGATGTTTGAGTACAGATGCACTCTGTTCCTGTGTATATATCTTAAAGTACTCTGATGTTTGTATAGATTGTATTATATACTGGTGGCTCCATGTTTTGGATCTTTAAAATAATGTTTTGAATGAATAAATACAAAAACTGTGCTTGCACAATGTGATGAAAACAACATTTTCCCCTTTCCTTATATACAAAACCATAGAGGGATAGTGTGCTTGTATAATTTTACAATTTGATGTTTATCCCGCTGAGAAGGCATCCCTGCCATGTGTGTATTTGCAGTCCTCTTCCCCCTATGCAGGGTTTGGACGCGTCACCATGACAACGATGCCGTCTTTCAATAAGTGTATTCAACCATCATTTCCTATTTAGTAAATCTTGAATGAATCACTGATAGTCAGCTGATGTTCATTGTATGTACCTTTCACGGGCATTATGCAGGATATAAGACACTGTTCTTTCCCACTGGGTTTATTGCACTATCACCCACCAGCTATGAAACGCGCCTGTGGACCGTGGTGGTTTCTTTAGTGTAACATTGTTTTTTTACCTAATTGTTCAAATACCTGGCCAGTGTATGTATTTTTGTATTATGACAAATCAGACATATTGACTGGTGGAACAGTGATTGATCTCTATCTCTATGTATCACTCTTTATTCAGAAATTGAACACTTGTTCAGAGATGGTGATCATCCAGGAACATGGAAGTCACCCCAAGAATCCTTAGTAAAGTTATTCACTGTCAAACTAGCTTTTCCCAAAGGTTGAGTGTCTAGAAGGGAGTGGCTGTGGGACTTGCAGATGATCCACCAGGATCCATCTAAGGTAACTTAAATCAGCATAAACAGGAACAGGATGTCAGCAACAGGAATCAATTGATTTCATGCAAGTGGCATACACACAGTAGTATAACCACCAAAAGGCAATGCTAAGCTGGAACTGAGGTTTTAGATAGCTTGCTGAGCAGCTGCAACTGTTAGCTGCAAATGAGGAGGTCACATAATAATTAGGTGTAACCTAATAGTAACGCCTCACTATGATAACAGGTGTATAATTGCCTAAACTACCTGTTGTAATTAGAGAACTCCTTCAGAGCATAGAACTGTCACAGGTGAGTCCTTAAACACTAATACTGTGAGTACCATATGACTTTATACAACAAATCCTACTATTTTCTTTAAGAACTTCAGAGGTTTAAAATAAATTATTTCTACTCAAGGTTTATAAGATTACACTTTAGCTCCAGGGTTTTGTGTTGATAAACGCAGATGCCAGCAGTAATAAAATATTTTGCTTTACATATGTCTGCAGTACCATAAAAAACACGGATGATCTTTGGACATGCTCCAGATAATAACATGTATTTAATTTTTATGTTATCCAAATCCCTGTGTGAAGTTTCAGGATCCAACATATAGACCTGAATTTAGTTGCAAGCCAATACATTGTGTAACTGATTTGATTTTTCCTTGAGGCCTATTCACAATAAAACACATTTTAACTTCAGATGGAAGCATCGCTATATTATTTAAAATTCATTTATCTCTTAGAATTTTGTGAACTGCCAAGAGATAGTGATAGAATTCAAAGAAAATGGGGACTAACAAATGCTCATTAAGTGAAAAGAGAATAATATGTGTGGAACAACTTTTGTATGGTACATTTTCTGAAATAAGTGTAATCTCAATAAGCAAATTGTATTCAAAAATAGAACCAGTTTTACACATGTACTTTAGAATGATTATGTAGGCCAGAAATGGCCCTTGAGTGTTTTGTGTGGTCGCTTATCCTTGTTAAGACATGCCTTTTTGGCCATGTCTTATCGTTCATGGCATTTACTCAGCAACTGTACAATTTATTTTCTTGATAAGAAGTCTAATCCTATAACATCCCCAAATTGATTATTTTAAAATGCCAATTTTTAAATTAGAAGGAAAATGTGGATCATGTAATATACTTAAAGTGACATAGAACATATCCAGGTGATGATATAGTAATGATGGTCATAATACATCTCTTCTAGTTTGTTCTAATGGAAACAATATGTATCCATTTTCATAGAATCTGTGACCCTTATAATTTTGCTGAATGTCTGTCTGTTTGTTTGTTTGTTTGTTTGTCTGAAGCAGGAAACACTCTTGTATGCTGAACTCTGGTATCATGGAATTTGCACTGATTATTCATACTGGAATTTCTAGATCAATGCAACTATTTTCAGCTGTCTACATAGTTCCTTTACTTATAAGTTAATCAAGTTTTGAAGTGATTAGGCACCACATAAACTGAAAAGTTGATGGATAATGGTTCTACATCATCAGGGATGTCATAATCTCCTTTTTAACAGCAAATGGGATTTATATTTTGAAGATATTATGTTAAAGATTTCCAAGGTTCAAAAGGGTGTCATTTATAGGTCAACACAACTATTTTGCGTTCTCTAGATTGTTCCTTTCCTGAGTTATGAATTAATTAAGTTTTGAGTAGGAACGTGACTTGCAGATCAATGATTGTGAACTGCTACAAGAAGAAGCAACAAGACTGCGGAAGAGACAAACAAGAGCCAAAATGTCCTGTCACCTACAAGAGAGTTGCTGACAGCAAGAAGCAGCAACAATCTAAATCTCAGGCGAAGCCAGCAAGTAAAGCTAGTTTACATATAAATGAGTAAGGAAATCAAACGAATGTGTACCAATCCCTCTTGCTAACATAATATTATGTTAATATGATAGAAAGATATGCAAGCATCTACTCAGTTTAACATAGGGCATACCTTAACAGATCTGGCAAGGAAGAAGGCTGTATATAGTAGGCAATTCTTATGAATGGGGACTCTAGTTAGGTTTATAGAAAGCCAATAGCAGTACATGTATTCCATAAGCCGAAAGTCTATAAACTAAACAACATTCAGATTATAGACTTTCGTTTTATAGAATACATGTAATGCTATTGCTATTCTATAAACCGAAAGTCTATAAACCGAATGTCATTCGGTTTAAAGACTTTCGGCTTATGGAATACATGTAATGCTATTGGCTTTCTATAAACCGAAATAGAGTCCCCAATCATAAGAATTGCCTACTATATAAAGACCCTTAAAATTAGCACTCAAACATTTTTTATAGATTACAACAAAAAGGAACTGCATTCCGTAACATCTAAGTTCATAAAGTATGTGAATATTAAATATTTTTCTTGATCATGTATATTTCTATTAGTGGAATTATGTCTAAAACACACACAAAAAACCTATGTGAGCCTTACAGATGACTAACAAAGTGATCTAAAACAAGGAGATTTATCACAAAACTGACACAGTTTGTAAATGGAGCAGGAACGGTCATGTGTGGTCAAAGCAACTGCCCAGGTTGCAGTACTGAGCAAAATTATTAGAGCAAAACAACAGCTCCACAATGACTGATCTTATGGAATGTCAAAGTACTACATGGACCTGCAGCTAATAGTGTTTTCATTCACTAGAGGAAAAAAATGCATGACCCTCCCTAATGATTAAATGATCTTTGGAATTAAGAAAAGAAACAAATGCAAGTAATTATATAACAAAATATATTGAACAGATTAATTTGCAGCTTCCAGTAGTTCAAGCAATGTCATGTTCCAGTATACAAACGATTAAGCATTACATGTCTTTGCTACTGGTATTTTTGAAATGTATATGTATCAGGAAAAAAAAGATACTTTTCAATTCTTATCAGTGTAAAGTGCAGCCAGCTGATGCTTCATTAGTTTTATAGTGGAGGTAACTACTTTCCGGAGAAAATGGAAAAGTAGATCTATCATTCACATTTTAGTGCTAAATCAGAGTTGATTTCATTGTGCATTTATCATTTGCACTTTTGTTGTCATGTAGTTTAGTATAAAAAGCTTGGGAACCTTAAAGGGACAGTTCCACTTATTTTTTGTATGTTTTATAACACACGTGAAATGCTTTTAATTTTCATTTATATTAAATTACCGTTCTCCTGTGGAAAATCATTTCATGTGGGTTTTTAGAGAGGGAGTACACGGGAGGTGGGCTGTCTCCCTCTGCAGCAATTTCCATGCTCCTTCTTAGGATTTACTCAATAAAGAGAAAGTGATACGGGAATGTCAGACCTTAGACAAAAGTAGCCAAATTGGAAAAAGTCTCTATTTAACCTGAAATAAAGACAATTTTCCAACTCAGCTACTTTGGCCTTAAGTTTCCCTGCAGTTCTCTGTGAGTCGACCCTTTTGATTTCAGCTGTGTGCTGTGAAGTAACACAAGAAGCATGGCTTGAGGAAACAGACAGGGCTGCTATTATAGAAACGTCAATATCTGTGTTACAAGTTTTATGCAGTTCTTGGAAGATAAGAAAAATATGATGTGAGAGATTGGTTTCTTTTTCTTTACTATATAAGATGCAGAACTCCCCCTTTAAGATACAAGCTAAAATGCCGCTATGGACAAGGAATCAGCTTTTGGCCTTTTATAAAGAAAGCATATCTTCTGATTTAATAATGCCATTTGTCTCTGAATTGTGAGAGGTCAGCGGACAAAGACTAGCGACTTTATTCATGAAAGAGCAAATTGCAGGGAATTAAGAAGAGCATTTCAAACCTGAATATAAGAAAAAATGCTGGATGCACTCTGTGTCCTTGGCAGGGGAAAGCGACTCACACGGTCGGGCTGCTGCTGATGGCTTTTATTGCATAGAGTGCTCTGCTCACAAAGACAAAAGCTGACAGGCTGCTTGACGCACTTCGGACATACGTCCTTAATCATAAGCTGTCTGTGCGCGCACTGAATAACCAATAAATACATACGAAATGGATGTGATTGCTCGTACCATCTGTGATTTAATTTTAAATCCCATCTATAGTAGTACATGGATTGCCTACAGTAATTACACTGTCAGGTTTATATATAGCTTGTTAAATAAAACCAAATCCCTGAACATGAAATTTATAATAAATACATACTTATCATAGCAGGGTACTTGGTGGTCTTGCAAACTACTACACATACATATAAATATAATATGAGATTGTGTTTCCAAACATGTCATTTAATGTGTGTCATTTAATGTGTACCCAGATAAGCGTTGGAATAAAGAACAAACATATCTAAATATTAATACATTGTGTACATAGTTTGTGATATGTCATAGAACCTGAAACCTGAATATATTACGTTTTCTGGCAAGAAAAACGCTTATAATAAATGAGGTTGGTAAGTTTCTTACAGAGAACGTAAAACATATATTTGCACTATTCTTATAGTATTATTACTGAAGTGGATATTTTTTCCAACATGGGTATTTTAGGCTCAAGTTTGAAATTTCCTTTTTCATGAATAACACCCACAGTGTAACCTATATATTTCTGTAAATGGTCACTTTGTTGCTTTACTCTAATACAGTATATGTTAAAAAGTATCTGGCCATGGAATTATTCCTAAAGACTGTGGGGTGTATTAACCCATTGCTGACATTAGACTTACTAGGCCTGTCCTGTCTAGTGAAGCTTTGCCGACATAGGACGGACCTAGTTCATCTTGCTGCAAAAGTAGCACTGAAGGCGATTTTTCCCCCCACTTTCAATGCTTCAAGTGTATTGCTACAATGCCTACGTGTAGAGGCATGGATATTCCAACACAATTTGTAGCTAGGGTTTAGCGCTCACTTTAGTACATTTGTTATGTTTGTACATATATATATATATATATATGTTTTTATATATCTGAGTAGGGGGCACAGTTCCACAGAAAGTTGTTGGCAGGTTCAGATCCTTAATTGCCCAGTTTTTAACTTCTGCTTGGTTTGCATCTTATGCATTCTTGGTTAATGACAAATTAGTCTATTTCTGCAGCATTGCATCCATATAGTTTTTATTTTATTGATAAAGTGACCATTACTGTAAATGTCTTGGATTGCAAAATAATAATGAATGTTTCAAATGATAAATGCATATACTGATACACAATGTATAAATGTATGCCAAATATTTAATTAGCAATGATTCGTTTCTGGCCTTGTTACAAAACAGTAAACACAATACAGGAACTCATTTTACGTTCTAAGCTTTTAAAGATAATGTATTTCCTTAACATTATTATTGTTATATTTTCCAATATAATACGTTGTTATACTCTTTTATGTACTATAAAATAATACTCAAATTATAATAAACTGTTCACCATTTAATTTAGACTTAAAAGGACTCTTTCAACATAAACACTGATTATATTGTGAATGTAGAGAATAAAAACAAGCTGGAAAATAATCTGTACATTGTGTTACAAGAATTGAATGTAAATGCATAAAATAAGATACATATATGTTTTAAATGTGTTTTCTGCTTCTGACATCACCTTGTGGCTTAATATGCAAATTGCACATATTTAAAACAAATATTTCTCTTATTTTATGCATTTGCTTATATTTTTGCTAAAAAAAATTATGCTCTACAATCATTGTACAAACAATATTTAGTCTGACAGAGTCCCTTTAAGTTGACTTTTGTTTTCTTTATTCCTTATGTGTGCATTGACACATAGGGGCAAATTTTGCTTTTAATTGTCTGAATATTGTTAAAGAATCCCCCGTCCCCCCAAAAAAAATAAAAAAAAAATAAAAGTAAATAAATAAATAATAATCTTATCCTGCACTCCAGTAGATAGCAAAAATTGATTGTACCCCACTCACTTCCCAAACACTTTACAATTTGGGAGTGCCTATACATAACCCGCATATTTTGTTTTTGTCAAAAAATGTTAACACTGTACTATGCATACATTTAAACACTAATACCGAATTAATATGTGTCTATGGACACAGTGATATCTGACATTTTTACACTGGAATTTTTTCTATAGTAGAGAATGAAAGATTCTGGTGCTCTCCTATGTCAGTGGCATACAATTCGCAGCCCATTTGAAGCCCATTTGACAGCAAGGGTGCTTGCCCACGTTGATACCCAATGGACATCCAAGTGACTTATGATGAGGATCACGCATGGCTGAAAACCAAAGAGAAAACATGCACAATACCAAGCAGCAGCTTACTTTGACATGGTACAAAATACATTCCATAGTTGTTTGCTATATGTCAAAGATATGTGCAATAAAACAATAGAACTTATGCAGAACCTTTGGTGGATATTTGATTACCCATTCTTTTTTCCAGAGTTTTTTTTTTTTTAAACAGTTTAAAGCAAAAGCTTGATGATGCACGGTTGATTTATACCAGGATGACTCCTAATATGCAATGTGCTTAACTGTTTCAATAGAGAGACCAAGAAAATGCTGATTTAGTGGCTGCACCAATTCAAAAGGAATGGGTTTACTTTGGATCAAAAGAGGAGGGAGTAAAATTTGAGGACTTACCTTCAGGAAACATCTATAGCAGGAAACTGGTAAATTAGAAACCCCAAATACCTCATTTGAATGGTATATTTCAGTGAAGGTTCATATAATATAATACGATTAAAGAACAAACCTGCTGCTTTTACTCTGCTAGGACTTACCAATTTGCTAATTTGTATTTGTGATTTTAGCCCCCTGATACCCTGGCTGACAAAAGTGATTTTAGCCCCGGATTTCATGATCACTCCAGCCATCCAAATCCCTAGCTGAGACATTAGTATACAATGGGGGGATGGAACTAAGTATAGTTCTCTATGGGTCCTCCAATTAACTGGGTCTAGGAACACATTCGAACTTTACACTTCAATGACCACATTTGGCTCTTCCCCTGGATGTTCTTCTAGGCTGTAAACCAAATAGGAATTAACATACAATTTAACATAATTAAGATACAGACACATAATGAACACAACATAATCAGTTTAACAGTAAATTCAATTAACATAGAACAATAGATAAACTATCAGTCGTCTTCCCTGACTCCCCTGTGACACATTGTAATCCTTCAGATGGCTTTCCTCTCTTAGAAATATGCATTGGACATAAACCAATATACGAAACAGAGTTTGACTAAATAACCAAATTAAACATACAGCACATAAGCCACGGTGAGTCTAAATTACAGAGGGCACAATGCAAGGTGCAAACTTACCCACTGTATCCACCTCCCCAAAAACAGAACCACTTTTCAATGTCAGGTGCCATAATGTGTAGGGAGAAGCCGGGCCATTATTTCTATCCAATAATCCCAGTGATGGAGGGTTCTGTCACAGCATTGAACCATAAAAGGCAAAAGAAAATATCAGCTGAAAAAGTTATATCTTATAGGAAAAGGAGCAGACTCTGCAAAGCACCACAAAAGATCATTTAATATTTTAAAGGAAATAGGGTGCCTAGTATTTGGCTTAAACCCTTTTTCATGCCCTTCACGATTTCCCTGAAAAAGGTAAACCATTCAAACACAATTTTAATGTAAAAATCCCATTTAGAGACATATTCAGAACCCCTAACATTATGTTCTAGATTTCACAAATGAAAGTTACATGGGATCCCTTTTCAAGTCTTCCAGTAGTTCCAATGTTTTCTGAAAATTAAATTGTGATAACGCATCAGCTGTACAGTTTGACACCCCCGGTTCAGTGAAAAGCTTACAGGAATTGAATAAGTGGATAAATGTGAAATTGCCTCAGCCATCCCCATGTTCTCAGTGTGAAATGTAATCATCCTATTCTGGATGTTGGGCCCCCAAATTTCTATTGTGACATATATGGGGAACAGCTCCAGAAAAGTAAAGACAGAAACTTGCAATTCCTCTGGCTATGTAAAAGGTGCCTCCTGTCTCACATTGAAATATCATTTAAAAGAATGTGTCAAACCTGAAGATTGGCTATAAGCTCTGCTGAAATACGTATTAAATGATGTGGTTCGCGTACCCCCACTGTTGCAAAAGAAAGTTGACGCAAAAAAAACATCCCATTGGTTTGTCATGCAGGCAAAATTTAAATTGCCTAGAAATTATTATAATACTGTGGGTAATCTTTATTTACAGATAGAAAGAAACAGCTTGATGCCATAGAGCAACTAACTTATCTTGTGGTAACCTGCACTATTGTTGCTCAGAATCAATTTTAATTCCTTAAAACCGAAATTGTACCCACTATTTTTAACCCCTTCATGACGCATGGTGCTTGTGTCCCAAACGACGCAAGCACCAAAACGTCACGATTTGTTCCTGGCCACCGATCATAAGGGGATGGATAGACCCTTTGGGTCCCTGCCAAAAGATAGCGAGACTTCCGCACATCACGTGTGATGTCATGGAGGCGGGTACGGCGCGATTTAGAGAAATGTAGCCGGTGATCGCTTTGAGCACCGGCTACATTTCCCCTGTCAGACTGAGGCCACTCAAAGTGGCCTCATCTGACAGGTGGGATCCCGCTGCAAGTCCCAGGGAGCCGCGATGAGCTGTTTAACACAAGACGTACTATGCCATCCTAACGACTTTTAGGCACTTAAAATTAGGATGGCATAGTACGTCCTAACGTCACGAAGGAGTTAAGGGGAAGTGGCATCCCAAAGTTACTCATAATTCAAAACTATGGAATGATGTTTCAATCTTTAGGACACATGAGTATGAACCAGTCTAATATGCTAACTGAGAGGTCTCCTCTGTAGTGGTGCAAGCGAGTAAATAATGGTGATGCACCTCCCGAGTAGGTTACATTCTATATGGCTGGCTATTTTAGCACAGTCCATTTTCCGTGTGGTGGGACTCCCACTTCTTTTTTCCTCTCAATAAACAAATAAGGACAAGTGACCAGGGGAAATATTAAATAGGGGCAGAAATAAATAGAGAAATAATTGGGCAAGGCCTCAGGACAAGTGAATACATGTAATATAACCACCCTGTAGAATGGTCTGGTTTATAAAAAAAAAAAAATAAGAGACAGATTAGTTGACACCCTTTCTTATATTTCCTATCCTGTGTCATCACACTTCTCCCATAACATGCTGCACCTAAACACTTCACTCCACCTCTGCCATGTGCCCCTTTGTCATAAGCTGTGCTTTTTGTGATTTCTAACACAATGGATAGATCATTTTTCTATTCTCTACATTCACAACCTAAGCAATTTGTACACTGGTATAGTCCCTTTATCTGTGCAATTTAAGCTTGGCTCATGAATATAGAATCTAGTCGTATATGAGTAAAACGAAGATATTACCCCAAAAAAAAAAAATTACCGTATTTGCTCGAATATAAAATGAGGTTTTTTTCAGAGCAAATGCTCTGAAAAAGACCCCTCGTCTTATATTCGAGGTCGTTTTATAATCTGACCTCAAATCGAGGTCAGATTATAAGACTGGGATCCAGGTCCCCCGCAGAGCTGCAGACATCCCCCGGCTGCCAAATATCCCTGGTGGCTAGTGGAGGCAGCCGGAGGATGTCTGCACGATGCACGCAGACATCCTCCCCTGCCGCCGGGACTGTTATGATGAAGCCGGGTCCCTCCACTAGCCACCAGGGATATTTGGCAGCCGGGGGATGTCTGCACGATAGTGACTGGCTGTCCGTCACAATGGACGGAAGTGTCGGGCAGCATGGAGGATGTCTGCACATATCGTGCAGACATCCCCCAGCTGCCCCCTCTAGCCACCAACGAGAGACCAGGTGAGAGGGAGGACGGAGGGGACAGACAGACGGGGCAGAGAGAGACAAGGGGAGCGAGGGGGGGCAGAGAGAGGCAAGTGGGGCAGAGAGGGGCAAGGGGGGCAGAGAGAGACAAGGGGAGGGCGGGACAGACAGACCGGGGCAGAGAGAGACAAGGGGAGGGAGGGGGGGCAGAGAGAGACAAGGGAAGGGAGGGGGGGCAGAGAGAGACAAGGGGAGGGAGGGGCAGAGAAAGACAAGGTGGGAGGGGGGCAGAGAGAGACAAGGGGAGGGAGGGGCAGAGAAAGACAAGGTGGGAGGGGGGCAGAGAGAGAAAAGGAGGGAGGTGGAGAAAGAAAGAAAAGTTTGGGGGGAGGGAGAGACAATGCTGGGGGAGGGGGAGAGAGAGGCAGCATAGGCACATAAAAGGAAATAAAGACAAGAAATGCATTTTTTTAATATCATCATTTTTATTAAATATTAAAAAGCAATTTACATGTGAATATATAAGTTAAACTTTTTTCCTATAGGGTAGTCTTATATTCAGGCTTTAAGTTTTTTTCCTAAAGGAATATCCAAAGTTTGGGGGGTCATCTTATAATCAGGGTTGTCTTATATTCAAGCAAATACGGTATTAGTTTGTCTGTTTTTTGTAAGCATTCTTACTTTGCAGCATTTTTCACACCTGCCAAAATCTTTTGTGCACAGTATTGTATTTTATAAATCTAATTATTATTTTTATAATAATTGGGTTTTGCTAATGTAATAGCAATTTTGTAGCATACTGCATTTAAAAAAATTTTTTTTGCATAAGCAGAATGTATAGCCCCTTCTTTTTCAAGTCTTTTGAAAAGCGGAGTAGGCAATGAAAAGTTTTAATTTTCAAAATATCTCAAAGTTTGTAGACACAGAATTGAAGACATTTCCATTATGGTTCAGACATAACTCTGCATAGAGTGAGGGTGAAGGTTAAAAATGTTGTGGCTTTGCAAATCCTTCTGGATTTTTTAATTAGAGACTCTAGCCCCAGGAAGCTTAAATGACAAATTAGATATTAGCAGCTGTAAAATCAGCTCTTTTGCATGTCATCTAATTTTATTAATCTATATCCATCTTCTACACATTTCTTGTTTATATGCCTGCATAAAAATATAAAATCCCTGCTTATAATATATATTTCTTATTTGTGTTGGATTTGTTTTTATAGTATTATGTAATATTTATAGTTGCTTGTATTATAATTATTTGTATTATCATTATAACAAAACTGTTGTAACTCATTTGGTTTTATGTAAAAACAGAATGAATCAAAAATGTGTTTGTTATTAACTTACAGGTAATATACTGAAGTCTTACTGAAAATACAAATTAATAACATGTCTTAATATTTTGACATTCTATGCATTAAACATATTACTATTTATTATTTTCAAGCCAGTGTGGTCATTTAAGCAGCAAGTTGTTGAAGTTAGCCAATGAATCCTGCCTTGATAAAAAAGATAGAAGGTATGACTAGGACACATCCGTGGGAGGCGCTATTAGAAACATATTAATTAATTTTGCATGTATTCAATAATGCTCCTTTCATTAAAAATTATACAGTGAAGCAAAAAAATATAATAGACTGCATGATTAAATATTAATAACCTCAATAAAGGACCAGTAAATGTAGAAAATAAATACAGTAAATAAGCAAAAGGAAAGACTGTTAAATAGTTTAGTTGAAATATTTGTTATGTTCCTCTAGTTTAATCAGGTGTCTCTGATCTTGTCTTATAAATAGCATTTTGTTGGAGAGAAATAGAAAAAACCCTTGTCTATTTTGACAATGCCTATATCAGCAGATAAAATGACTGTGAAAAATGTATTTTCATGCTTCTACTGAAATTATAAGAATGAACTGGAAGTATAGCTTGCTCATATTTTTTAAATTTATAGACTGAACTATTGTCAAGGATTTTTGTCCCTTTGAATGAACCATACTTTTGCCAACATTCTTTACTACAGCAGAGCCAATTTGTTTCTTATGCATAAATGGCAGATTTGAGACAACAGAACATTTAGAAAACAAATCTTACTTTGTAGAAATGTGTAACTGACACTATAGTAATATTCACATCATTGAACATGATAGGCATTTTTCAATTTTCCTTTCACTGTAGTCTTTTCACTGATTCTACCAATACAACAAAATGATCCTCAAACAAATCAGAACTATAGTTTTTATATGTCAGTGATATCACAGGTTAAATTCATTTTAGTAATGTCAGAATTCTCAAATTAGAGGTCCATTTACACCACACATTTGTCAATCCTTTTTCACATGAACCAGGATAAAAACCATGTGCTATGCTTATGAAAATAGGATATGCATAGGAACATCTGCACATATACACTAATTTATAAGTCTAATCTCAAATTGTAGGATAAAAGTTTATTAAAACAACAGCTTGTCAAAGGAGATAATTGCAGGTTCAATTACAGTTAGGGTTGGCTCTGCCCCTTCCTATTTTGAGGTAGGTGGAATCAGTGCCATTAAATAGGGTACTAGTTACATACACAGGACATACTTGAAAACCAAATGATACCATAGCTTTTCTGGTTGAACATTTCATTATTATTATTATCATTCACATATTACACCTATGAACTAGGTGTAAAATAGCTATAATAAGCCAACAAAATATTCAGTTAACATTATTAATTTTCTCCAACCTCCTTACTGAAAAAGACAACATGTACTTATCGTTTTATGATATTCAAAGTACTGCAAAGCAAGCCTGCAATAATAAACAGGAAAATTAAAAGCCAGATAATCAATGGACAGTTTGACTCAGTTTAAAGGTTTCTTAAAATTACACTCTGAAACTTACAGACGACATGGATTTTACAGGAGGAGGATGTAATAAACATGAAATATATTTTTATCGTAAATATGAATACAAGGCTCATGCCACATCTGAAATTAAATCATTTTTGAAAAAGGAGGGAAAACAATCACCGAAAGCAATGATGTGGAGCATGTTACAATAATTCTAAAGCATTATGCTATACTAAATATTCAGGTGAACACTGTGGTGTATTTAGCTTTGTTTCTACTTTCATTTTTCTAAGCTGTTCTCCTTGCAGTTTTACTGCAAGCTCTATAGCATTTTTCAGAATCAGCATTGTGAACAACTGGAAAATGTAGTCATTAAATTGGATTGGAATCCTGATTTATTATTCTCATGTAAGAAATGTATCAATCATTGAGAATATTATCATTTGGGGCATAAATATGCAGCACAATTACATTTAGTTGTGTAAAAAAGGAAATTCTTTAAAGGAGGGTCACTATTGTTAAAAAAAAAAAAAACATGTTTACGCATTGTGTTCATTGCCTGCAAACTCAACCAGTACTCAGGATTGTGTGTGCTTACTGTGGCAAACAGACTATTGGGAGTGTATACATTATTATTATTATTATTATGATTACAACTGTCAGCACAGCAACTGCTTAAAGAAGCTAGTTAGTCATCAAACCAAAAATGTTTTTCTTGTAGAAATTCTCAATTATGGACTGCAAAAATTTAAACTTACACTAATTTAAAAACACTGGGCATTACTTTTCCTTTAAAACATGTTTAATTAAGGATTTGCATTTATGCCTAAATTGTTCCAGTTTAAGTTGGTCTTTGGCACAGGGGAATATATGTATCCTGGATGTTTTGCTGTACTTTTAAAAATTAAATCCTGGTATGTTTGGTATATAATTGTTGTGAGTTTTGAACATTCACATTTTATGCCATAAAAACATTTTATGTCGTAATTTACACTTGTGCCTCTTAACAACTTTTCTTTTAAAAGCTGTGTAGCGGTTATTGTTGAATTCATAAATCACTTATGGGAATCTATAGGGACTGCTGAATTTTTCATAGTTTTATGAAAACAATCCTACAATGTAACATCAGGAGGCAATGTTACATAGTGTGTGCTTTTAAAGAATAACTGGTACATTAACTTGTGATTACAATTATATAGATAGGTGGAATACGTATAGTTGTTGCAAATGCCATCTAATTAAACTACAGATGGACTTTGAAGAATTATAGGTATTCAATATATAGATAATATAGCTTAATTACTAAAGTGAGGTAACCAAATTCTAAATTATTTCAAAACATTGTAGAAATCACTGGAGCTGTTTTTGGTAAACATTGTGATGTTTACGTTTTACTCAATAAACTGGAATTAACAATGTTCTGCTAAATTCTTAGAATGCTATTGATCAAAGTCTGGGTTGTTGAATTTGATAATATTTGAGAATCTCCTGTTCTGGAGCATAAGTCAGAAATCCACACAAAATGTGCAAAGTTCAGAATCTTATAAAAACATCTTTGCTTTAGTGGACCAGTGGATTACTCATGGTTACATCATTAAATCTAAAACCCTTTTAATTTGATTATTTATATAGTGCTTTACCAGGAAGAATAAATTGAGTTAATTCTTGCTTTCAAGTGCATCTTAAAGGGCACATACAGTATGAGGCAATGCATTTAAATGCTAGGTACTCAATGTTGAGAAGAGATGTTTATGGGTTGATGACATGGTTGATACAAGGTTTGTAGGAACATAACATGAACTTATAATCATGAAAACACTTCTTGGGGTGTGATTTCTTAAAATGACACTCAGCAGGACAGGTATGTTTTTGGAGCTATACTGTTTGTTTTGTGTATCAAGGTTGTTGATTGGGTCTGTCGGCTTGTCTGGCACCAACAGTGGCAACATTGTTAAGAGCTGCGGTAAGAAGTTTCTGCTTCCTCTGGACATGAGATGAATGGAAATGAGTTTCTAGTGCAGTTGTAAGTAGTGGGATAGTGAAGTTTGGTTGCAGTCTTCCCAAGTGAGTTGAGAAATGATTTGTAGTAGTCAGCTGAGGTGGGATGGGGTAGCAGGTTAGTAGGTGATGGTCAGGCTGGAGGAAAGGAGCATGAGAGAGGTCTAGTGAGTGACCTTCAATGTGGGGAGGTTTTTATGAAGTGATAGAACCAGCCATTATATTACATTCATAGACATAACATTGGCTTCCAGCCAATTTGTTTACTGGGCCCTTGGTAAAATAGGGGTTGGGTGACATCACTAATTGGTATTGTTGTATTTTTTCTAATTAACGCCTAGCTCACAGAACATTTTACTCAACAACTACAATACGTTAACTGTAGAAGACTTCCTCTAGTTGCATTATGACCGAATGCATAACTAAATAAAAAAAAACATGTAATACAACTTACTTGACAATATCAGACATATTTAAAATCACCAAGCTGCAATGTTGACAAATGTGTTTTTTTCTTTGCTTCTTGGCTTCTTTTGAAATGAATTATATCATTGCCAGCATGTCAGTGCTGCTCTGCTGATATGGTCATCAGCTGCCACTAGTATGCAAATCCAACTCTAAAACATTTTTACCTTGCTGCAGAAACAATACATGGAAACAAATATAGTTCAAATTATACCATTTACTGGCTAACAGAGTTTGATTACAAGCATGCTTTTTAAATTGTATTTTATTGACAATTTATCACATTTTGGACATATTGGGTTCAATAGACATAGACATACATAAAATTCTGGTATACAAATCTTGACTCTTCAATAAATAGAGTCTTGATAATACAAACTAAACAATAATCACACGTATCTTTCGTATCTTCCATTCATTCTTGGTTGTGTGTTGTAGATTTTAAAAATGTATTTATTTTGATTGATGTTATATACCATCTTGAGAGTATTTTATAATACATTTCATATAGTGTTAAAATATGGGAGCATTTTTTAATTGTCATATTTAGTGTTGAGCGAACCCGAACCGCACCGAACTTTACGGTTTTTGGACCCCGGACCCGAACACAGACATTTCACTGTATGTCCGTGTTGGAGTTCGGGATTCGGCGATTAGATTGTGTGTAATGCTATTGGCTTTCTATAAACCGAAATAGAGTCCCCATTCATAAGAAATTCTTATGAATGGGGACTCTATTTCAGTTTATAGAAATACTATAATATGAATAGTATTACATGTATTCCATAAGCCGAAAGTCTATAAACCGAACAACATTCGGTTTATAGACTTTCGGTTTATAGAATAGCAATAGCATTACATGTATTCATTTTAACTCTACTTGTTGGTACATGGTACTACTCAATAACTAACAATAACTAGGAACGGATTAATTCTGGGTCATATAACACTGCACCCATACTGTAAAGCTTTCCGAAACTTTGCAAAGATATTCCTCATCAGGAAAGCACAGGGACACTATGTTCACACGCTGTACTATTATTGTTGCCATTATTGAAAGATAAATGACCAGCTCTTGCATTTCACCTATAGGTCAATATAAACCTACACACCCAAACACTTTTAGACATAAATCTACACACACACACATCTCATTATAACCACGGTGATACAGAGGCTACCTAATGCCTGATCTCCATGCTTTTGTGATATGTGTGAAGCAAATCAAAGTTTCTCTTCTGATCTTCTAGCTATGTGTTGTGTGTTATACTCACTGGAACATTCTCTCTGTAAGGTATTAATGCTTTATATATTAGATATGTTAATAGTTTATTTTTGTTATCTAACAAAATGCAAAGTGAGTGAACAGATGAAAAATCTGAATCAAAGCTGAAGATAGTTCAAATTAACACATATCACAACATGGCTGTAAATTACCATTCTTAAAATGAAACTGTGACTCTAAGTAACATTAACTGTGCTCAAAAGGCAACAAAAGCTGTGCTTTTCCACTGTGAGAAAAGCATATAATTCATGTCCTATAGTTGGCTTTTTATGAGGGGAGAGGAAAACACCACAAATAACCCCCAAATTGTCCAGGGCAAATTGCAGCATGAGTTAGATTTGTGTGAGAAATGGGCCTGAAGCAAGCAGCACCAAGATTAAAATTACCTGACATACAGTGTTGGGCATATAACCATAAAAATGTAATTGATTCAGTTGATTTACAGTGGTCAATGTGTGTGTAATTATTTTTACAGATGCAAGCATTATTTTGGCAAATGTTGGTCATCTGCAACAATTTTGCATGTGATGCAATGATCATAATGGTAAATTATTTAATTATTTACGTTGCAAATGATTTTTCTTTTCTTTTCTTTTCTTTTGGTTGAGTAAGTTACACTTTATTTTTGGATGATGTTTAATTCAGTGTGTCACTTGAAAGTTGATTTGCGGACAGATATGTTGCTGCAGGGCACTGTATTTTGTTAACAACAGCATATTGCAACGTTACATAGGATTACATCCTAACAGTGTGACATCACATGATGCACATAGCAGAGTTAAAATATTCCGCAATAGCCTCCGGTTAGTTATGCTCACCCACTGTGCAAAATGGGAAATTTAGCCATAAAATAGAAATAACGTTACATGATTAAAAATGTGTGATAGACTTAAAATAAAGTTAACATGTGACATGGCAGAGATAATGGTGAACAGTTTACAATAACATCTTAAGCTTGTCATACTCCTGGATTCCCCTTTATCTTTCTCTCCTCCCCTTTATTTTTCACATCCTCTCAATCTCATCCCCTTAATCTCTCTCCTTCAACGTCCCTTCCAAATCTCCAGCTTTCTCCATTTCTCTACCATTATGGCTGTCTTCCCCCTGTTGACCATTCAAGAACAGTTAACTAAATATGTCAATCAGCCGGATGATTGCATTTCATTAGAGTGAATGCTACATTCCTCACTCTCCATCCCTGAGCTTGGCTATTACATTGCATGCAACAGATGGCACAAATTAGACTCTATACAATATAAAACATTGAACAAATAAGTAAGATTGATGCAAGTTAAATATTTTAGTATATTATCATAAACAAAGGTCTGCATGTGAAAGGAACATAAAACCATTATTACATCTGTATAAAAGGTTGACAAAGAAGATCAAATATATATTTAAAAAACAGACATTGATTAATGGCTATACTGATAAAACAATTTGTAATTTAGAAATGTTTAATCAAAAAGCATTGTGGGGTTTCAATTTAAAAAGCTACCCACGTTTAATAGTTCAAGATTATATGAGCTGGCTAACTCCATATATTGAAAATAAAAAGTCTTTATTCATAAAACCAGCAATGGTAAATAAAAAAAGGAGAACTATAGAATGAACAATATCACTTGAACTCAATTAACAAAATGGATGCTTTGGAATAATTCTTGTTGAAGAAATACAACTATACACACTACTATAAATTGCAAGGAAGCAATGAAATAATTGTTTAGTTGTTAATTGTTTATAGACCAGTGGATGGCTATGGACTTTTCCTTTGCACTTTATCTAAAGAGCCATTTCTAGAGCAGAAGGTAAAGAGTGCACATGGGAATTGTTTCCTTCTAAACAGCAGGAAACATTTGTGAAGTTTGCTATTATACATAAGCAATTATTTCTATGTTTGTGATTTTCTGTAGAACAAAAATGGTTCTTTATAATGAATAGATGACATGCACATACAGTATGGACTTGGAATGTTTACTAATGAGGTTTCTTATTAAACTGGATGTCAATGTATGACATACACTATTCTATGTTTTTAAATAGATAGATATTATTTATTTTCTGATAGGATCAGGGAAGCAAGTTGTGATATGACCCAGGTACTGATGACCAAGCACATCAGGTACTGATGATCAAGCGCATCAAGTACTGATGACCAGGCACATCAGGTACTGACGATCAAGCACATCAGGTACTGATGACCAGGCACATAGGGTACTGATGATCAAGCACATCGGGTACTGATGACCAGGCACATAGGGTACTGATGATCAAGCACATAGGGTACTGATGACCAGGCACATAGGGTACTGATGACCAGGCACATAGGGTACTGATGATCAGGCACATCAGGTACTGATGACCAGGCACATCAGGTACTGACGATCAAGCACATCAGGTACTGAGGACCAGGCACATCAGGTACTGACGATCAAGCACATCAGGTACTGACGATCAAGCACATCAGGTACTGACGACCAGGCACATAGGGTACTGATGACCAGGCACATAGGGTACTGATGATCAAGCACATCGGGTACTGATGATCAAGCACATCGGGTACTGATGACCAGGCACATCAGGTACTGATGATCAAGCACATCAGGTACTGATGACCAAGCACATCAGGCACTGATGATCAAGCACATCAGGTTAAAAAAAAAATATTTCGGTACTAGGTTACTTTATTAAACTAATGTTATACTGCTCACCACATGTGGCATTTCCTTCCAGTTGTTACTCAGTGTGCTTAGCTTGGCTGAAATTACTAACACCGTTAGATAAATAACATTACCCAGTGGGCATTTCATTAGGCATGTTTTGGTTCAGGTTTAAATGGGATGGTCAAAGATAGAGGTAGGTAAAGAGAAATCAAGCATGTTTGATAGTTCTGCAAAAAGAGGATGCTTAGACAATGTAAAAAACCCCATTGGCCTAGCGTAAGAAGGGTGTAAGAATAAATGTACAAACATGAAATGGTCAATGGTACCACAATCATGTACATATACATACAAATATAAGTTGGTATCAGAGCACTAATTTACAAAGGAATATATCAAGGTTAAAAGTAAGATACTGATGTAGCATTTGATGACAAACAACAAGTCAGCCAATATACGGCAGCCTTGGTGGGCAGTGTAGCATATATTAGTGTAATAAAATATAATATATTTTTAGCTAATGGTGCAAAAAACACATTCATGCTGAGGAAAGCATTCTACCTATTATAAACATTTGTGTGTATGTGTGCATCAATGATACATGTCTACTCTCTGCTCAGTGGAAACTGTCAAAAGTTAATAGGTGACATACAAGGCTTATTGAATGTATTGAACTGCAATACAAAATATGCTAAGGTTTCCAAGAAATGTGGTTGTTAAAAAAAAAAAAAAAAAAAAAAATTATAAATCAACATTATAGGAATACAGGATAGGTATAATGTTAAATATTGCAAGCATTATAAGGATTTGCATATTGTTGAATAAATCATATGTTGTTATATTATTTTCCTTTTAGAATTTAAAGCGTGAAATGATTTTTGTAGTATTTTTGCACTCATAGTTTTTACATACTGGATTAGTATTTTCTAAAGCTACTACCTGATGTAAAAACCATTGTGACTTCTGTTGCATTACATATTATATAGCCTATCTGTAATACAAAGGGCAAGTCTTTTGTTCAACAAGGAATCAATGTCTTTTACAGGACACAAAATATCTAAGCTTTCTTAGCAATGATCTACAACAGAAAAGGATGGATTTGTAGCATGTAATTTTGTGAAAGCTAAAATGATTAGAGGTTTCCTGATGTTGACTAGACCCTTACATTGAGGACTTAGTTTACAGATCTTCAGTGCAATGATTTTGAACAGAGGGTTTATTAAGTTGTTTACTTGTGTGTTTTTAAAACATGTTTTTGAATAGGTATGTTAGTGTTTAGATAGCAACAGCAGTGTAGATGTTTGGATAAACATTTATTTTTATCATTTCGAAGCTAGGAAACAATCCGCTTAACAAAATTGCAAGCAATTGTTTATTTTTTGTTATATGACATATACTGAATGCAAATTACTGAATGCAATTCATTTACATAGCAGGCAACAATGTGATGTCATAAACAGAAGGTACCGTAGACATATTTAAATCACATTTTTTTCTCATAATTTGATACATTTGCATGTGATTTTGCGCAAACAATTTATAGTTAATTTTCACTACGTTTTATTCTGTAAATTTATGATATATGCACTATTTAGGTGACTGAGCCCATTTAAAACCTCTGTTTCTTTGGTGAATAGAGGAGATTACCTGTTCAATCAGGCAGTCACTGAAAAAAAAATGAAAATTTGTTTAAAATTTGATAGTGCTTTGTAATACTTTGCTGGTTTATATACTGACATCCGACTCTGAGCTAGCAGGACTACACATATGTTTACATACCTGAACAAATATACATATCAATTGAAGGGACTCTGTTAATCTTGACATTGCATATACTGCATATATAGTGTGAAACACTGGTCAATTAAAAAGAAACCAGAAAGCAACACACAGAGATTAGGAGAAAAAAAAATGTACAAATAAAAGTCTCTGACAAAAAGTGTACAATAGGTCACTTACAAAAGTCAATAAAATAATACCAGTCCCAGAAAAAAAGCGTCAGGTAAACCCCCAAATGTTACCGGTATACTAATAGAGGAACAGCACTGTGAATCTGTATAATCAATGATAGTCTCACCCTAACCCTAACGTAATCTTGTTTCGACTTATTCTGAAATGAACTTTGACACAATTCCATTCATCCAAATAGAATTCCCAAAATGAAAATAATGGACAAAAATCAGTTTGGATGAATCAACATTTTTTTTAGTATATATACATTCATTCAATAATCAACCTGTCACTTTTGCTACATATCCTTAGAGTTGTATCACTACTATATTTGACACAGTGAGACTACCATTGATTATACACATTTACGGTATGTTTATTCTTTTTCTCTATTAGTGTATTTAGGACATTTTGGGTTTTGACTGTCCTTTTTTTCTGGGACTGGTATTATTTTTTTATTTTATTGCTTATACTGTGAATGTAAAGAATACAAAATGACAGAAAATGATCTACACAGTGTTAGCAAAACTACATGCTAAGAGGTTAATTTATGTATTTGCTCACAATTCTGCTAACACATTCACATATAAGCAAAGTTGATGTTGACATAGTCCCTTTAAGTATGAAAGTGTATTGTTTAATAAGTTACCCAGGCTTCTATATTTGTTATGCATGCACACCCTACATCAATGTACTTCATCTTCTATAATATAGTTAGCCAAATCCCTAAAAAAAAAAGTTCTGCTTCAGACATCTTCACAATTTTTATAACCAACTTCCAAGGTCTGTGCAAGGCATGGTAATAACCCTTGTCATAGTAACTTCTATAATGTTAACACTATAGGACAAACACAAATGTACACATTTTTCGTTATCTACATTTACAGTATACATAATATATAGATGACCGAGTCCCTTTAATGTACTGCATGTCTTTTTTCAACCTAATCAACTATGAAACTAGAGAAAATAAATATTCCAGAGGGCATCGTACAACATGTGAATATTTACACTTCCTTTGGATGTTGATTCAATCTTCCTAGAGTATCATGTACAGTATAGTGAAGTAGTTTGTCAATCAGTTTTAATTAAGTCAAATTGAATTACAAACTAAAACTGTATTTAAATTTAAACAAAACATTTTTCAAAAATATATTAAACACTCATAGCTGTAAATACCCTTTGAACTAGATAATATGTAAAAATAAGTTTTAGAAAGCCTTAGTATACTATATCTTTTTTATTTTTAGCAAAAAAAAAAAAAGTCATGTAAACCAGAGAGTTAAGTTACCAAAAGGATGAGACAATGAAACAATCTGTCTAAGTTCATGACTTTCTGCTTCTGTATGGCAAACACCGGTGCACTCACACAGCATCATCCCAAATGCACTTAGCAGAAAGCAGCTACATATTGCAATTTAATTTTAATGGAAAGACTGAGGTATTTAATTGAAAAAATAAATATATAAATGTTTTGAAGCTATTATGAAGCTATTCATCAGGACATCCATACATTAACTACTCCATATTATATTTATATCCTAATGATGATATTCCTTGTGACCTCTAAACAATTTGTTTTCTACTTCTGTTTCTGAGAAATTTCCTATGGAAAAATAGGAAGCTTATCCCAAATAATCAACATTCTTAGTCAATTTAATGGAATGTATAAGGTTTATTAATATTCTATGACTTTGATGTTGCTTTGTAAGAATTTGCATCTGGAAATTGGATTATACACTGGATATATAAAAGTATTTCACATAAAACCAAAATCCATCACTATTTCATAATTATTAAACTTCAAGTGAAGTTGGATCTGGCAGCTCAGCACATTTAATTTTTTTTTCTCTCTACTATGATGTAAAATACAAAAGCATGTTTCTGCTGCCGAAGATGTATGTTCATTCACTAATTAGTTTTCATAAATCAGTTAGAGAGCTTTGGCTCTAGGCATGCTCATGGAAAAACACACCCAATGGGAGGTAAAAAGTTAAAGATAGTTAAATGTATTATTAATTAACATGAAGCAAGAAAACATACATTTTTGTATATTCATTTTTCACATTAAAATGTAAAATAAAAAATTGCATACCAAAGAAAAATTCCTTGTTAAAGCAAATTATCCAAATGAGAATGTTGCTGTTTTATATTTATGGTTTCTGCATTCCAATTTATATATTAAAATATATACATAGATATAGTTCCTGGTGCAATGCAGCTGTTATAACAATGAGATGTAAACGTTTGGAAATATAGAACATATAGCTATAGATTGTTCTTTTTGAGTCAAGAAAGGTAAGGCAAGATAAAAACATAGATTCATGTGAGATGCATAGTCCTTTATTAGAAAATAGGGTAGATTTTATTGTGCATTGTTTTATATTTTTGCTTTTGCATGTGAAAGTATTAAATAGCTATGCCCATTTTTTTTTTTATCATTCTTTATTTGAAGAAACCATTTATACATAAGTCCAAGATATCAATAGTATACAATATACAAATGATACCATTACATGACAATGCAAGAACACATACAGAAAATATTAAAAGGACAGTACATAAATTCAAGACAACAATAGTACACCATCAAAAAATGATAACATAAATACAAAAAAAACGTATAAAAAACATTAATAGGACAGTAGAAATAGTTCTTCAATCAATATTTTTATAATTAATTAAGAAAAAATAAAAATAACATAAGCTCGTTGTCTGCTGCTCGTCAATTTATTAAACCAACCAGGACAGACAAGGTTTTGGGAAATATGATAGAAAAGTAGACCAGACAAACAAAAACTAGTAGAATAAAAATAATAAAAAGGGAGAGAAAAAAAAAAAAAGACATATATTACCCTGGGAAAGGAAGATAACAAGGAAGGTGATTCAGAAAAGTATTGATGGGAATGGGTAAGGATAGGGGGGTATTGATATAATAATATAATAGGGGGACCCAAGGGTGGAGGAACGATTATAAGTCTAGAAAGTTAATATTATGTTATGTAATTTAGTAAACTATAAAGATTTAAGGGAGGGCCAAGGTCCATAATGACCAATTTTTTGGGAATCTGGCTGGAGTATCATGTACATATGCAGTTAAGAGGTCCATGTTTTTTACCTCAATAATCATGTTTTTAACTTCCGTTAACGTAGGCATGTTGGGTTGATTCCACAATTGTGCTATAGCTCTACGAGCTGCCAAAGTAATTTTAGTAATCAGTACATTTTCATGTTTGGTGCATATGTCAGCAGGTTTGGACAGTAGGAACAGCTCAGGTTCAAATAGTATTGGCTTAGCTATAACATAGATGAGGATTTGAGAATTTGCCTCCAAAAGGCTTGCAGATATTGACAGGACCACCCACAGTGAAAGTAGGTACCCAATTATCCACAATCTTTCCAACAAAGAGGAGAGGCTGAAGTGTACATTTTTGCCAAAGTAGTGTGGGGCCGGTACCATCTCATCAGAGTTTTATAAGCCTGCTCTTTATGAGTAGTACAGATGGAAATTTTAGAGGTGGCTTCCCATATGTCAGACCAATCGTCTGAGTCCACTGAAAGACCCAAATCACGCTCCCAAGCCTTTATATAAGACGGAGAAATTTCATTTTAACCCCAGATTCTTGATTATATGGACAGTTTCACAATTTCAACCTCCATGCACACTCAAATGACCCATTATTCTTTTTTTATTCATATAACTTTATTTTCCATATCAATAAAAGATATACAATACAAAAAACATATACAAAACACATGCAACCCAGGAGGTTAAAAAATTATATTCTTTGTTCTCTTTTATACATATATATATATATATATATATACACATACAAATATTCTTATCAGCATCATCTCTTATATTATTCTCCCTTAATCCTCCCCGACAATTAATATAACAGTACAAAAACATAAAAAAAACCCACAAAGAAAGCCAGAGAGACCCCATGGATGTCCGCATTTATACATAGCTCAAAATTGATCCACTCTAATTCACCTCCATATAGTCTCCAGTTTTTCAATCCAGTTATCCCACCTGCTTAGATCTTTCAAGAAATCTATTATCCTGTTCAAACCCCTTTCGACCTGCATTTGACATACCGTATTTGCTCGAATATAAGACAAGGTTTTTTTTCAGAGCGAGTGAACTTCCGGCTTCATCATAGAAGTCCCGGCGGAAGTGCCGGATAGCAGCAGAGGATGTCTGCGCGTATCGTGGAGACATCCTCCAGCTGCCCCCACTACCCGCCAGGGAGATTTGAGCAGCATGGAGGATGTCTTCACGTATCGTGCAGACATCCCCCAGCTGCCCCCACTAGCCACAAGGGAAAAGGGAGATAGAGAGACAACGATGATGGGAGGGAGACGGGAGATAGCGAGACAACGATGGGTGGAGGGAGGGAGGGAGCATTGGGAAAGTCTGGGGTCAGGGGCAGCATTGGCACATACAAGGAAATAAAAACAAGAAATTAATTTTTTATATCAATTTTTATTAAATATGAAAAGCAATTTACATGTGAATATATACAAGTTAAACTTTTTTCTATAGGGTAGTCTTATATTCAGGCTTTTTATATATATATATATATATATATATATATATATATATATATATATATATATATATATATATATTTTAGTTTTTTCCTTAAGGAATATCCAAAGTTTGGGGGGTCGTCTTTTAATCAGAGTCGTCTTATATTTGAGTAAATATTGTAGTATTTGACACTTTAGAAGTGATATCTCAAACGAACCAGGGCATCTCCAGTTTCTTGCTAAGATCACCTCTGCCGCCGTTAGACAAGTTTACAATCAGCTCTTCCTGTTCTTTATTAATGTTTATCCAATCCAGGTGTAATATCTCCACTTCTGGTTTGAGCCATCTTCCACAGTCGCACCACTTCAGTGCATTTCCACATGCAAATAGCTGCCTTTGTCTACTCCACATCTCCAGCTTATATAATCATTGCTACATGAGATTTTTGCCATGTGAGAGGGAACCAAATACCATTTATTCACTACTTTATAGTGTGTTTCCACTATTGATAAACCGTGCACTGTTTTATGTACTTTTTTAAAGCTTCGCATCAGTCAATCTCATTAACCCCTTAGTGACAAGACATTTTCACCTTGACTTTCCCTTGGTGAGAATGGCTATTTTGACATTTCTAGGGTGTTTGTGTTTAGCTGCAATTTTCTGCTTTCTCACATACTGTTCCCACACAAACGATATGTTGTTTTTTAAGTAATAAGAAGGGCTTTCATTAGATACAATTATGTTCAGAATATATTATAATTTACTATAACAAAATCCTAAAATATGAAAAAAAATTTAAAAAAACACTTTTTATCACTTTGACCTAAAATATAATATACACAAATACAATCATTAAAAAAAAAACCATCTAAATAGTTTCTAAATGTTGTCCCAAGTTCAGAAATATGCATTTTTCCATATTTTTCGGTATTTTTTTTTGAGAGTTATGGGGCAAAAAACAAAAAGTGTTTTTTTTCTATATTGACCTTTTGACCCCATGGGTTATTGTTCTCCATTGGTGCTGCAAATTGCCAAATTTTGTTTGAACTATGTGGAACATGTATGTGTAGGTTGGACACTGCAAACAAACATTCATATTACAGACATTTTTTGAGAAGGTAAAACATAAATAAAAAAAATACCATTTTCTTGGCTGAAACACCTATATTGTTTGATAGAAATGTAATGCAAAACTATTTAAGTTGTAAGTGCTAAAATTGTAATAAATTAAGTATTAGAAATGAACCCAGTTCCTTACTGCACACAATAAAATCAGAGCAGACCCAAACTATATTTTTGTAAAATGAGTGTTTGTAAAATGTGTTGCCTTCTTCCCAATTTAAGTGTTCAGGCCTCATCTATATTGTGTTAAGTATAAGGAACAGAAGAAAACGTCTCTGAAAGCTGTTTATTATATCATCAATTAGCAAAAAAGAGTAATTTGCTTTTCTCAAATGTTATGTTCTCAGCAAGATTTGCAGAGAACTGTCTGAATCCAACTGGTGCATAAATACACATTACTGATTAGGAAATATCAATAGCGAACATTACGACCTCATTAGAGAAAACAAAAAAACAGAAACAGAGCTGTTAATGCAAAAGACAAACTAACAGGTTTGTGTTGCTGTTAAGAACTGAAATTGATGAATTGTTGTAGATTTAAGTTAAAGTAGTGATACCCATTCTAATAAAAGATCTTCTGGTTGGTTATATTGTTTTTTTATACTCTTATATATTCACTCTATTTAGGACATCCTTTCGGTCCTTTTTCCCATATGCTTTCAGAACAAAAATGAAACATAGTAACATGTTGGACAAGAATGTTCTGTACTGTAATGTTCGCTATATAATGGGTTGAACATGCAGCCATCCCTATATATACATATTCATCGTGAAGGTACACACCAAAATATATTTTAGGAGGACTTGTTGTGTATGAATACAATCAGAAAAAGAGTGGGTTTTCTGGCACTGTAGAAAGTGTATAATGGGACAAAAGGTATTTCATACCCATACTCAAAATCCCTTGCAACATTAAAAATGGGGGATTTCGGTGGTAAAAACAAATCTATTCATCTCTATACATGTCTGGGACACCAATACATACAGACACACTAACAGAAGCACAATCACTAATACACGCTCACACTAATACACACAACCACACTCTCACAAAAAAAAAAAAAACATACTCACTAATACAAAAACACACTAATACACAGAAGGAAATAGGAAGTCTTCTGTTATAAACAAGTCACTTTATATAGCAGTGTCCTGAGATCAAAATAATATATAAATGTGCACTTTGGTGAACGTAAGTATACTAAACTGTAATGTGTAGGACAAGGCATCTAACATTGAGGTATCATTTTCATGCAACTTATACATCTCTGTTATGTTTAAAGATAAATATTAGAAAAGAAGAGTTAACTGATTACTTATGTTTTTTTTTAATTTGTATATATTGTATTATACTAACAATGAAGTATGACTTTCTAATTATAAACTATTGCTATTAGTCATAATTTTGCAAACAGAAAAAAGATCTACATTTAGTGCCAAGTAAATACTGTATAATTCTGGTTAATCTTTTATGTGGACATCAATATATGTGTCTCTCTACCATAGATACCAGAGAACAGAGTAGAACAAGTAATTATTTGTTCAAATGCACAGCTTAAATTCATCTTGTGTGCATTGACAGGTGTGATTTCTGTTGTTTAATGTTATGCAGTATCTACATAAATATAGCCTGCACTCTATTATCATCATCTACAACTGCAAATTTAACCCTTTAAGGACCAGGGATATTCCTGGGCCAAGGACCAGAGCGTTTTTCAATTTTTAATACGCGGTTTTTGAAACATAATTTTCCTCTCTCTCATTTAACGTACCCATACAAGTTATATGTTGTTTTTTAAAGGACAGTTAGAGCTTTCTTTTGATACCCTATACATAAATATTATTTACATTTTAGTATTAAAAAATACATATAAAAGAGGATATGTTTGAGGAAAAAAAAGTTTTTCCCCATTATTTTCCCAATAATAAGCTACATAACTAGTGCAACACTAACCCACTTATCCCCCCTAATTAACTAACTAATAAAAAAGAAAAATATTGGTTCCCAAACCCCCCATAAAAAAAAAAAGACAGAAAAAAAACTCTGAAGAGTGCGATGTCAGATCAGTAAAAATCATGCAACAGGCATGCAGGGGTTAAATTTTATTAAATAAATATATTAAAATTACCTTTATTTATTAAAAAAAACTTTATAAATTGTAAAAATAAAAAAATCTGTTAAAAAAACAACTAAATGAGGGCCATAAAGTGGAAGGAAACTGTGATCAGCAATGAAAGGGTTAATTTTAATTTTTTTACAGGTCACTCTCTGTGCTTCACTATAAGAATGTGCAGCACAGAGAGTGAATTAGAGGCAAAGTCAGTGTGTGAACACACTGACTGTCATCTAATTTGCTTGTTATCGTGGTGATCACGTTATCACGGCGATCACATGCCCGGAAATGCACCGATCGTTACCAGGAGCTTTGCCTTGGGTGCGAGGCTTAGTCCTGGACCCGTTGCAGACTAGCTGGCGGTGCGCACAGAGCTAACGAGTTAACATATGGTCTCTAATGCTGCGGCTCTTATGATGAGTTAACTCGTCATAAGTTCGGGAAGGGGTTAAGTCATCATTAACGAATGTTCATCAACAAGAAAGTAATAGATTCATGCCTTCAACTCACCAGAGATTGTACTGGAAAATGAAATTACTATTAAAAAGCAAGTTCCATGTTTTATTTATCTTTATGGAATTGAAGTAAAAAAACTAAAGTAACAAAAGTAACCTTGAATACAGTCTCTAATTTGTAATTGGACTTTAACTAAAAATTAATTAAAAATGTAATAGTTATTGCCTATGCGCACCAGGCACAATTTTTCTAATGTCCACTTCTCATAAAGGTTGACATTGTTGGTGCTAGCTTTGTTCATATATTAGTGGGATGGAGAATATACCATATTCCAGAAAAACTTTTAAAATTAATGATTAGAAAGACTTGTTTGAGTGAATGTCCCCCCAACTGTCCACTTGGTATGTACTTTAAGACTGAGCAAATCCCATTGTGTCCTGCAGTACATTGTTTCAGTATTCTGGAAGGGGCAGATACCTAGAGTATAGAAATGGGAGTATTAGTAATGTGCAGGTTTTGAGTTAGGAAAGTCTAGAGTGCAGAGTATTGTTTCAATAAAATAATTTAGGAGGGCCATTAATGGAGCTTACGATATACTCCCATTACCCCTTTCTTGGAAAGAATATGATCTGAATCTGGTTTGTAGGGTATCAGGACCACATGCCTTCACTGAAAGACAATTCTGTATAGTTGAAGCAATGGTAAAGAAAGATTGACTTGTGTAGATATGTTTCCATCTGCTAAATAAACATGCCCAGTAAGGTTTAAAATACAGACTATTGTTTCTGGCATCCACTATTGCTTCTATAACACAGGCATGATTAGTCCCTAATAAAACCCCTGCCACCGTACGAGCCTACACTCTGAGAATACTGAGCAAACTCATAGACACCTGGGCTACCAAAACAGAATCTTAGTCTGACCCATGACACTAGCAAGGGTGAAAGGGTAGTGTTAAAAAAAAAACTACTACATATATGTATGCAAAAAAAAAAAAAAACACTTTATAAAAATGAACTTAAGAATATCATGACATAACCTCAAAGTCAACTGTAGTCTGAAGATTTCAGTTCGAATTGGCTACCAGAAAGAGACTAAGAGGTCATTAAGTGATTTTTATGGCAAATATCACAACGTTCTTTGACATCTGCAATAAACATTTGAACTTCCAGTTCATACACTAGGTTTTATTAGTTTGTTTGATTTGATTGGAAGTCTTAATGAAAATATAGGAGTAAAGATATTTGGTATACTGTGTGATGGCTTATGAGAACACATAATAATAATAATAAAACCATACAATCTAGAAATAAATATATATGCTCATCCAGCATTCTGTTTTACACTGCAAACATATAAGCAGTCCCCTTTAGGAAGCCTTCATTATCCAAACACACCCAGTGATGTATTTAGGTTAGTTTTCAAGGCCAGAACCATTGTTTTGATAACTTCTGGCACCCTAGGTGTTGACTAGTTCAAGCAGTCTCATAGGAAATGTAGTCCATAGCAGCCAGATCATGATCACTATAGTTATGAGCCCGTAGTCTGTTAACAAGTACAAAACCGCAATGAAGAGTGTTGCTGAGAGTACATTTACTTCTCATCGAAGTCATGGGTAGTGTAATGGAATCTGATGACAGAGCAGCATATGTATTATTTGGAATGTTCAGATTTTTGGAGATATGTCTATGCTATATCAATATATGTAAAGGCCGGTATTAGCAATTTTCATACTATTTTCTGGATGTAATTTGGGATTACAATTTAGTAGAATCAATATCAAAAGAGAGATTGGGCTCTAGCCATACCACAAGATAGCTATAACAGTAGGATGGCTATAGATTTTGTCAATGTTTAATTGGAGATTGTAACTAAGTGTACTTAACATCTATGAAAACAGCTTCAGTAAAGTCTACCTCTCACATGCAATGCTGGTTTGCACTGAATACATTTAAATGGGTACGACTAATCATACATGTGCTTACACATACAAGAATTATCATTAATTCAATGTTTTAAGACTTTAGGTAGAATACAACCATGTCTCCTATTTCAGTCTCTTTTAGAGCAAACATAATGAGTGATATTAGTAGAGTTGGTCATGTTAGCACACATGCACACTTGAGAATCCACAAACATTTTTGGTTTGTACTTGTGACATCAAAATATGAGGTCATCTATTCCAGGTAATAAACTATGAATGTTTCAATGGAGTACTTTGAAAAATGTAACTGTTGTTTGTTACAGTTTCAAGGCCAGAGTTAATATTTATACCTTTGCTAGGGAGAACATTTAAAGTAAATAAAATTTAATAACAAAAAAAATGGAGAGTTGGTTGAGCATTTGGTGTGGGTCTGCCTTGGTTGATTTTCTAAATGAGACTGGATTAACTACACTTGAACTCCAGTGCAGTCCCTCAATATACATTTGGTCAAATATTGTTACCCTTCTATAGCACAGACTTTCTCTCAGAACTCACATTTTATAATGGTCATCCTATATTCTATAGTTAATATTTTCTTTGCAATTCTGTCTGTTTCATTATTATTAATATGTGAATGAGAGGTTATCTATCCCCATTCCCTAAAGTATATATTTTTTAATATTGCAAGGAATAGAGAATATTTTGTTTACATCCCTTAAAGTTTAAAACATTTTAATCATCCATGATTAACAAAGATGAAAATCAACAAGGATGTTTTTGTATACATTGTCCTTGAGCAGGTATCCTGCAAACATAAATTAAAGGCAGGCCGATATACGGAGGTTTGGAATGTACCAAAGAATTTCCATTTGGATCAAGTAAAAGTTGAATCAAACAGAACTGAACCTGGTTCCAACTGACTGATTATTACAATACAGACTTGATTGGCTGCACAGTTCTTAATACAAGAGACTTTGGCTTGCAGAACAAAGTACTAACAAAGTACTTTTCTAATGCCCAAAAACATTATTTTAAACTAAAGTTAATCTGGTTGACATGCATAATGTTTGCTAATGCTATGTATCTACTTTGATTGTCAATGAATTTAAGACGATGTGCTATTTAGTTAAATTAAACATTATTGCAGGAATCCATTTAATCAGTAGGGCATTAAAATTAAAAGTAACACTAATACAACATTAGTAAAAGTGTCTTCTTCAAGGACCATGCCAATGTGTAAATGAGAGATATTTTAATGCACATTAAAGTTCAATAATTATACAAATGTATTTGTTCAAATGTATCTTTATTCCCACTCAGCTCTCCAACATTTTTCTGGAGCTGGGAAGAAGGAAATGCAACATTTAAAGTATTTCAATGAACACATCAAAGTTTCCCAAAATATAACCAGACTTGAAATGTGTGTGTACATATATTGCACAAGAAGCAATATAAAGCATTTATCTGCACGGGTTTTTCCAGTCAAGTGTACAGCTAGGCTTTCTAGAAGAGCCAGTTTTTGTTGGACACAACTTTGTAGCATGTACATTTTTTTTTATATTTGTCACTCCAAGAAAATGGGCGATTACACAGTTGCCTGGTTGGATAAAGACACTAGGTGGAGTGGCAAGATCTATTCATGTTAAGAGCAGGAACGCAGTAGCAATTCACAAGGTGTGATTAAAACATGGATCACAGCTTAGGATACAAGTAATGTAATATTGGGGATAAGTAATAAAACAGTTTATTTTCAGGTATAAAAAAAACCCTCAAAGTTTTACCTTTCACTAGGGCTTGTCACCAGCCCCATATGATAAAATGGTTTCTGGCAAATCTTAATATCATAAATGATATGCTACTATAATTCATGATTTAGAATTGATGAGGAACTAAACCTAAACCCTCAAGAACATTTAAATCAGACGGAAGCCCACCCAGACTTCCTGGCTTACCATGTTATGGAGATTCATCTGGCTCTCTGTTGCAAATGATCACTGCTTCATGAATTCACTGCCCCTTAGTCATCACTTTTGCAAAATAAACTGGTTTATAATCCTTAAATGTTGGACATGCAACACTGACCACTTTATTTTATAACCATCCCATATTGTACAGCACAGCACTGTTTATCAATAAGAAATAAACATTTACAATTGTTCTCATGGGAAATTGGGTTTTTTGTTGTTAATCTTATGTGTGTTGAATGGTCCATTTTATCCTTTGAACATGACCTTTACATTGTCAGACTGCCTAAAAAGTTGTATAGATCATAATTACATGATATTATTGTATGATGGATTTTTTTCAATCACCTACATAATACTCTCTATTAAACCATGGCATATAGTGCTGACTAGTGCTGCTTGTGCTATGCAAGATGATTGAACATTCATTGCTTGCTTGATGTTTCTGGGAAATGCCAGGATGAAAATAGTTGGGTTAGACTGTGTATGATGGATGGCATGTGGGGAAATGACATTTATGATTCAAAGTGTGGCTGACTTGAACTAATTTCACAAACTTTATCATGTGGAAACTCAATTGGCAAAAAAAAAAATGCTCTTGTCATTAAGCAATCTAAAAATAATGTAAATAATGCTTTTTCCAAAAGACATTACACATGTAGGAGATTAAAATAAAGATAGCAGGGTTGGTTAAAAGAGTGAAGGAAATTGCTTGCATTAAGCATACATTTATTTCAGTGGGTTATACTTTCATTCCTCTGTGTATCTTTGCAAACAGAGTACTTGAATTGTTGATGATTGTGTTGAATGTGTGTACTCATTTTAGAGTCCCTGAATTCTGCACTGGAGTTGTTTGGTGTATGGGTACATTATTTTTCTTGCCTTACACTGTGCTTTTGCTGTGTGGCTAAAAACTTACACTGAACAAAATTATAAACGCAACACTTTTGTTTTTGCCCCCATTTTCCATGAGCTGTCCTCAAATACTTTTTCTATGTACACAAAAAGCCTATTTCTCTCAAATATTGTTCACAAATCTGTCTAAATCTGTGTTATTGAGCACTTCTCCTTTGCCGAGATAATCCATCCACCTCATAGGTGTAGCATATCAAGGTGCTGATTAGACAGCATGATTATTGCAAAGGTGTGCCTTAGGGGGGGGCTATGATAAAAGGCCACTCTAAAATGAGCAGTTTTATCACACAGCACAATGCCACAGATGTCGCAAGTTTTGAGGGAGCGTGCAATTGGCATGCTGACTGCAGGAATTTCCTGGTCATATCCATGGCAGCACAACAATGGGTAGCTCTTCCCTATCCCTAATTAGACAGGAACTAATATAAATAAGGGTATATATACCGCCTCCTACCCCCTACTCCCTGAGTCTATTTGTTCCTGTCCTATCTCTATAGGACAACATTAGTCATAACTTCCTTGGGAAGCTCAAGTACATGGCCCTGTGCAAAGGTGTCCTCCTGAAGATACCCCTTTAGTGACCAGGGGTAAGCTTGCAGTGACCCTAGGGGTAGCAAGATACACATGCGTTCTGAACTAATTTCCTGCAGGGACCAAGAGGTAGCAGGTATGGCAAAGAGTATTTTCCTACAGGAAAATATATACATATAATTAGGAATTACTATCTCAGATCCATATTCCTGAAATACAACAAATAATTAGATGGTCGCTACAATGCTTGCTGTCTGTCTTAATACAGGGTAATTTTAACTTCAAATGGTAAAAAAATAGAAAGGTAAAAATGTTTTAAAATATATGTTCAGCTACTTTTAGATTCAATGCATATTGTTCAAAGAAATCCAATGATGTGGTTTAATACTGCACTATCAGAACCATTCTCTCTTGATTCAATTTGCCAGATTTAACATTTTTGTTGACAGGCTTTGTGAAGTGCATACAGCATGTCAGTTCAGTCTAAGTACTTTATAGCTTAAGAAGGATGACAATAAGAATATTGCTGCATGTATTTAAGGGAAAAAAGACACACCATGACAGCTCTGGATGTAAGAAATATTTCTGGTTACAAGCCATTTTTAAGGACAAAATAGCCCCATCAAACTTATAAGAACATCTTATGAGTCTTATGCATAAAAATGGTCTGTATGCAATGAAAGAACTGTTGCTATATTTCCAAATTGACATACATTCAAGATGTAGTAGGGTGCAAAAAAAGTGTTTGAAGGGGCACTGTCACCTATTCAAAATAGAGAATACAAATGATAAAACATATCTGTATAACAGGCAAATCAGATGGAGGAGCATCTGCAGTTTGCAGGACATTGTTCCAGGCAGGGCCGGACTGGCCCACCGGGATACCGGGAAAAATCCCGGTGGGCCGCCTGCCCCGGGGCCGCCTCGGTCACTAAAATTGAAGAATTCGGCTGCTGCAGCATCCGGCCGCAGCAGGCGAATTTCTTAAAGCGGCGACGGCCGCCGAATTGCTTAAAGTGGCGCCGCCACTTTAAGCAATTCGGCGGCCGTCGCCGCTTTAAGAAGTTCGCCTGCTGCCGCCGGATGCTGCAGCAGCAGTTCCGGCGGCGGGATGGGAAGTAGAAACCAAGGTGAGTGAGACATACAGGGGAAAGGGGAGGGGGTGAAAGACACTACGGGGGTGTGTGTGAAAGACACTACGGGGGTGTGTGTGAAAGACACTACAGGGAGAAGGGGGGGTAAAAGACACTACGGGGGGGGTGAAAGACACTACAGGGGGGGGGGGTGAAAGACACTACAGGGAGAAGGGGGGGTAAAAGACACTACAGGGGGGGGGTGAAAGACACTACAGGGAGAAGGGGGGGTAAAAGACACTACAGGGGGTGTGTGTGAAAGACACTACGGGGGGGGGTGAAAGACACTACAGGGAGAAGGGGGGGGTAAAAGACACTACAGGGGGGGTGAAAGACACTACAGGGAGAAGGGGGGTAAAAGACACTACAGGGGGGGGTGTGAAAGACACTACGGGGGGGGGGTGAAAGACACTACAGGGAGAAGGGGGGGTAAAATACACTACAGGGGGGGGTGAAAGACACTACAGGGAGAAGGGGGGTAAAAGACACTACAGGGGGGGTGTGTGAAAGACACTACGGGGGGGGGTGAAAGACACTACAGGGAGAAGGGGGGTAAAAGACTCTACAGGGGGAGAGGAGGGTGTGAAAGACACTACAGGGAGAAGGGGTGAAAGACACTACAGGGGGAGGGGAGGGGTGAAAGACACTACAGGGGGAAGGGGGGAAGAGAGATGCCACAGAAAGGACAGAGAGAGAGAGACGCCACAGAAAGGACAGAGAGAGAGAGACGCCACAGAAAGGACAGAGAGAGAGAGACGCCACAGAAAGGACAGAGAGAGAGACGCCACAGAAAGGACAGAGAGAGAGACGCCACAGAAAGGACAGAGAGAGAGAGACGCCACAGAAAGGACAGAGAGAGAGAGACGCCACAGAAAGGACAGAGAGAGAGAGACGCCACAGAAAGGACAGAGAGAGAGAGAGACGCCACAGAAAGGACAGAGAGAGAGACGCCACAGAAAGGACAGAGAGAGAGACGCCACAGAAAGGACAGAGAGAGAGACGCCACAGAAAGGACAGAGAGAGAGACGCCACAGAAAGGACAGAGAGAGAGAGAGACGCCACAGAAAGGACAGAGAGAGAGAGAGACGCCACAGAAAGGACAGAGAGAGAGAGACGCCACAGAAAGGACAGAGAGAGAGAGAGACGCCACAGAAAGGACAGAGAGAGAGAGACGCCACAGAAAGGACAGAGAGAGAGAGACGCCACAGAAAGGACAGAGAGAGAGAGACGCCACAGAAAGGACAGAGAGAGAGAGAGAGACGCTACAGAAAGGACAGAGAGAGAGACGCCACAGAAAGGACAGAGAGAGAGAGAGACGCCACAGAAAGGACAGAGAGAGAGAGACGCCACAGAAAGGACAGAGAGAGAGAGAGAGAGAGACGCCACAGAAAGGACAGAGAGAGAGAGAGACGCCACAGAAAGGACAGAGAGAGAGAGAGACGCCACAGAAAGGACAGAGAGAGAGACGCCACAGAAAGGACAGAGAGAGAGAGAGACGCCACAGAAAGGACAGAGAGAGAGAGAGAGACGCCACAGAAAAGACAGAGAGAGAGACGCCACAGAAAGGACAGAGAGAGACAGGCTACAGGATATGTCTCACACACTGCCCTGATATATACCTCTGCACAGGGCAATTCATATAACTCTGTGTACATACTGGAGGTATATATTGCCCTAGACAGGCTTTTATATCAGTCTTATCTATAAATAATACACTGTTCAGATGTGCTTTTTAAAATGCATGATTTTCCCTTCTATGAACAAAAAAATTATATTATGCTATGGGCTGCTTTAAAAATCTTATGCGATGGGGCTGGTATATAAATTTTTTCCAGGGCTGGTTTTTGTTCCCAGTCCGGCCCTGGTTCCAGGTGGCAGACAAGCACAGGGAGCCTGTGTCTCACCCAATCCAGCTGCAGATAGAGTCACGGGAGTGGGCTTTGGCAGAGATCCATAGAAGAAGTTCAAATAGGTAAATGCAATAACATTTTAGTCAGTCCTATTAACTATTTTATTTAGTTATTGTTTCGCTTTAGTCACTGAAAATGTTTAGTTGACAAAATTAACACTGGTTTGTAGAAATGCAAGCTAATGCATACATTAGGAAAACAATGTGTTTCAAATGTGTGTTTATTACATATCTTGTGGCATCATATGCAAACTAACTATTTTTCAATGAGAAATGTTTAATTTGCGTATCAACCCAAGCATATTTAACACCTATTTTATGGATTTCCATGCAATTCTACTAACACAAGGTACAGATCATGTTTGCTCTACACTTACAGTATTACTAATATTTATGTGACATGGTCCATTTCATTTGTATAGTGTAAGAGGTAAAATGAAGGTTCAGGTTATGTGAGAATTAAATAGAAAATCCTGTCTGTGCTATACAAGAAATATTGTATAATTCAGATACAGTCCGTTTCTTAGAAGAGATTATGTGGAACAAAACATTAATAGTAATGTATGATAAATATGTGTAAATCATTTTTGTTACTTACAATTTTTAATGAACATAATTATTTTCATTTGCAATATGAATACAAATGGATAATTTCTGCATATTAAGCGCTGTCATTAAATGATTGTAACTCAGCATATATTATAGGTCAGCAAAGAGTAATTAAACCTTTATTGGCTAATAAGTTATATATTCTGCTCCACGAAAACACTCCCCCACCTTTATCATAAAGAGTAAATTTGCACGGGTAAAGTGCCAATGAAACGTATATCAGTACATCAGTGGAATGTTTGGGGGGATGCCAAATAAAAAGCTGGTGAAGTGAATGTACCTCTTCTTTATAGATAAGGTACTGGCTTTGCATCCTAGAGCTTCATTTCCTTCCATTGATAACCTTGCCTCTCACACCATTAAAATAAACCATAAGCACTAAAAGCAGACACTACTCACATGTGTCATTATAATTGCTACTCCAGTAATATGAACAATGGCATGCAAGTAGTTATGGAAACAGTTCGCTTTCTGCTTAAAATAGAAACACAGATAAAACACTTGGTTAATAGGGTTGTCATAAATGAAGTCACTGCATAGATGAGGTTAAGGTGAAAGGCAGTGTACTGCACGCTAATAAACTAATTTATTTATAATTAGTTGCATATATGTTCCTCATTAACAAATTTCTCTTTTAAGTGAGGTCATCACCAACCACATAGTATTAATGCCTTCTAAAAGACAGTTACAGCCCTTATAACTCATGTTATACATTCATTTGGAACGTCGTGAGCATAACTTTAGATTTTAAACTCCTACAGCGACAGTAAATGTAAAGGATTTTAAGATGTTAGTAATTATAATTTTCTGTCATGTATGTGACCCTGTCCTGTCTAAGCTCCCTAGTTACCACAGAGGTGCTCCATACAGGACTATAACAATGGACATGTGATAAAAAAACCTGGCATGAAGTTCAGAACGTGGATGTCCAGATGGGTTTACCATTTGGAGCAGGTCAGTTTATGACTTCAATTGCATCCTGCCACTCAACAACAACTGTAAAAATTCTGAAAGTTTGAGTTGCTGATTGAGGCCTAGGTTCAATTATTGGAATTTGTAGAGGATAACATGGTGATGTTCTATGGACCTTCACAGAACCTGCCACAGACACTGGTGTCTTTTAACAAACACTTTGTGTATTAATGTGCTCAACCCATCTAAGGAAAGATATACCATAGACATCCTTAATTGGCTTTGGTCGGCAACAATATTATTTTCACATAAAAATTATAAAGAACAATGTTCTATTCAGATTATTAAAACTCTTGACTCAAACACTTTCAGTTCACATGTAAAGATGTTGAAAAGTATTGTGGCAATTTCAATGTTAATACTTTGTGTTAAGGTATAATGTTAACAATATGCTCTTGCCACATCTAGAGATTTATTTCCATGATGAACTCTGGGGGCAACAATTGTTTCTTCTAAGCCAATATTAACATTTCAAAAAACAAACAAACCTCCTTTCACTACTTTAACATTGATATATCCCTGCTGTTAAATCCTCACCATGTTAATCACAGTCTTGTAATTTGACTTCCTCTCACTTATGAGAAGTAGCTAAGTGGCGATCATTTTTTTAAAATTTTTAAATGGGCTTTAGAATAAATATTTTCACACAGATGTTCTTAACTGTACTGGGTCAAAAAAAAAAATTGCGACTTCTAGGGTTTGTTTTGTGCTTCAAGTCGATGCTTTGCCATATTGTTTTTCCCCCAGTTTAGATATCCTTTATATAGTATAAGCCATAAAGCCCAAGTTGGGGTCTATGAAGATCTTATACAAAGGTCCCCAGATCTCAAGTAAAGGTCATCAACAATGGCGTGGGTGTCTATACTGATCAACTGCCAGTATTAGAGACTGTTCCACCTACACTGTTAACAATTTATTAAATATATAATGCATCATGTAACATAAGGAAAGACACACATCTCTCTTGTGACAGAACCTTCCAGCACTGGTGTTCTTGGAGAGAACTAACAGCTTGCCTTCTCCCTACAGATTATGGGCCCTGGTATTGGGATTTGAGTACAGTGGGTAAGGGTGAACTTTTCATTGACTTTACTCATGCACCCAGATTGTGCCATCTGTAATTCTGACACACCCTGGCTTATGTGCTAGATTTTAATATGGTTATTAAGTCATATTGTTTTGTATATTGGCTTATGTAATGTATAATTCTGTGAGGAGACCACTCTGATTACAATATGTCACAGGGGAGTAAATGACAATAGTTTACCCCCTGTAGTGCAGACAGCCTGTCTGCTGCTTATATGTGATTTAAACTAAATATGATGTGGTCTATCTCTGTAGCAATGCTGGTTACTTGCTGTTTGGTTTCTATTATACGTTAATATGTGGGCTGAGTTTTCTGTTAACTGGATTATGTCCAGCATTCCTTCTTGAGTTACATCACAGAAGACAGTGTATTCCAAGCACTTAAAACAGAAAGAGTAATTCTATCACAGAAAGTGTCCTTAACATATCTGCAGAATAGACAATAACCTTTGCTGAACTGTATTATGGAACTATAATGATCTATGCCACTATAAGTAATCTGTACCTCAATTATCATGATAAAATAAACTATTTCATTAAGAACTTCTGGTGCCCTACAAGTTGATCCAGGGACACCATTGGGCTACATCTATCTCTCCTGGTTTTTGACTATTAACCTGTGTCACATTAATTAAAAGAGGCTGAGTGCTAAAGAAACATGATAAAATAATATTGCCTATAAATGGTAATGCAGTTCCATATACTGCATGTGGATAAGACACAGAGATACATTTGTGATTTTTATATGACTGAAAATGCCTTTGCAGCAGTATACACGTTTTTATATAAACATAATATTTATTTTCAGAGTATTGTGGATTTTGCCTGATGTGACAACACATGACATCAACAAATACAAATCTTAAATACATATTTCTTAAAATATTATTCAACAGGGGTGTTTCACATTACATCTACATCTTAGTGTAATATATATTTATTGAAGACATTAAACTACACAATTATTATTCGTGAATTGGAACTGCATGTATTAAATCCTCCCTATAAAAGGCATTTTGATAACCTTACAATAAAAACTTTTGTCCAGGTGAGAACCTGACATTTGGTATTCTCACACCCAGCTATATCTTGTTAGAACATGCTGACCTTTCTCTTCTCTTATTCCGAAGAGAGGCAATGTGGTTTTATTTCTCAGGAAATCAGTACAGTGAAAAAAAACAAGGACAGATCACAATGCTATATATTTTGGTTAAAGCCAGCCACCAAAATATTACAATATCTGAAAAAGAATTGCATGATGTGATAGTTAAAATAAAACAAAATATGCCATATATTCATGTTTACAATGACATTTGTCAAAATGATATTCAAAAGCTTGTAGTGGAGCTCATGATACATAGATTAAAAAAAAAAAAAAATATATATATATATATATATATATATATATATATATATATATATACACACACACAGGGAGTGCAGAATTATTAGGCAAATGAGTATTTTGACCACATCATCCTCTTTATGCATGTTGTCTTACTCCAAGCTGTATAGGCTCGAAAGCCTACTACCAATTAAGCATATTAGGTGATGTACATCTCTGTAATGAGAAGGGGTGTGGTCTAATGACATCAACACCCTATATCAGGTGTGCATAATTATTAGGCAACTTCCTTTCCTTTGGCAGAATGGGTCAAAAGAAGGACTTGACAGGCTCAGAAAAGTCAAAAATAGTGAGATATCTTGCAGAGGGATGCAACACTCTTAAAATTGCAAAGCTTCTGAAGCGTGATCATCGAACAATCAAGCGTTTCATTCAAAATAGTCAACAGGGTCACAAGAAGCGTGTGGAAAAACCAAGGCGCAAAATAACTGCCCATGAACTGAGAAAAGTCAAGCGTGCAGCTGCCACGATGCCACTTGCCACCAGTTTGGCCATATTTAAGAGCTGCAACATCACTGAAGTGCCCAAAAGCACAAGGTGTGCAATACTCAGAGACATGGCCAAGGTAAGAAAGGCTGAAAGACGACCACCACTGAACAAGACACAAGCTGAAACGTCAAGACTGGGCCAAGAAATATCTCAAGACTGATTTTTCTAAGGTTTTATGGACTGATGAAATGAGAGTGAGTCTTGATGGGCCCGTGGCTGGATTGGTAAAGGGCAGAGAGCTCCAGTCCGACTCAGACGCCAGCAAGGTGGAGGTGGAGTACTGGTTTGGGCTGGTATCATCAAGGATGAGCTTGTGGGGCCTTTTCGGGTTGAGGATGGAGTCAAGCTCAACTCCCAGTCCTACTGCCAGTTCCTGGAAGACACCTTCTTCAAGCAGTGGTACAGGAAGAAGTCTGCATCCTTCAATAAAAACATGATTTTCATGCAGGACAATGCTCCATCACACGCGTCCAAGTACTCCACAGCGTGGCTGGCAAGAAAGGGTATAAAAGAAGAAAATCTAATGACATGGCCTCCTTGTTCACCTGATCTGAACCCCATTGAGAACCTGTGGTCCATCATCAAATGTGAGATTTACAAGGAGGGAAAACAGTACACCTCTCTGAACAGTGTCTGGGAGGCTGTGGTTGCTGCTGCACGCAATGTTGATGGTGAACAGATCAAAACACTGACAGAATCCATGGATGGCAGGCTTTTGAGTGTCCTTGCAAAGAAAGGTGGCTATATTGGTCACTGATTTGTTTTTGTTTTGTTTTTGAATGTCAGCAATGTATATTTGTGAATGTTGAGATGTTATATTGGTTTCACTGGTAAAAATAAATAATTGAAATGGGTATATATTTGTTTTTTGTTAAGTTGCCTAATAATTATGCACAGTAATAGTCACCTGCACACACAGATATCCCCCTAAAATAGCTAAAACTAAAAAGAAACTAAAAACTACTTCCAAAAATATTCAGCTTTGATATTAATGAGTTTTTTGGGTTCATTGAGAACATGGTTGTTGTTCAATAATAAAATTAATCCTCAAAAATACAACTTGCCTAATAATTCTGCACTCCCTGTATATCTCCAAAAGTGGAGCACTCAGCCAGACACAAAGACAAATGAGTCTGAAATACCTGGGTGCTGTGTTGCTATAATATAACAAGTCCAAAAGCGTATGCCCCATGTATGCAGGCAAACAAAATCACGCACTCACAGGCAGTGCTGTATTTACCGCGAGGCATCCTAGGCGGATGCCTATGGCGGCAAATTTTGGGGGGCGGCAGCGCCCCCCAGCACTGGAAAAAAAAAAATTAAAAAAAAAAAAAAAAATCCGGCCCTTTAAAAAAAAAAAAAAAAACCCCACCGCGCTTGCAGGCAGAGACTGAGGTGAGAGGGGATCGGAAGATCCCCCCTCACCATCGCTCTGCCTGCCAGGCTGCACGGGGAGCCGAACAGGCAGCACAGAGAAACCTCCGTGCTGCCTGTTCGGCTCCCTGTGCAGGGTGCCTACACAGAAGTGCCGACAGTCACGTGACGGGCGCGCTGACGTCATACGCGCGCCCGGTCACGTGACCTGTCGGCACAATCGCCGGGAAGCCGAACAGGCAGCATGGAGGGACCATGCTGCCTGCCTGCCAGGGAAAGGTAAGTGCTGATGGGAGACTGTGTGTGTGTGTGTGTGTGTGTGTGTGTGTGTGTGTGTGATGGGAATCAGAGTGTGTGTGATGGGAGACAGTGTGTGACTGAGTGTGATGGGAGTCAGAGTGTGCGTGATGGGAGTAGGAGTCTGTGACTGAGTGTGATGGGAGTCAGAGTGTGTGTGATGGGAGACAGTGTGTGTGACTGAGTGTGATGGGAGTCAGAGTGTGCGTGATGGGAGTAGGAGTCTGTGACTGAGTGTGATGGGAGTAGGAGAGTGACCGAGTGTGATGGGAGTGTGAGCTTGATGTGAGTCAGAATGATGGGGCATGTCTTAGGTGTGTAACGTGGGTGTGCAGCTTGGGTAGGGGGGTGCCCGGATTTTGTCTGCCTAGGGCAGCACAAAATCAAGATACACCACTGCTCACAGGGTTAAATGAATGGTATAAAGTCGATGTATTAGCAAAAAAAGCATAAGATGCATCAAAAAATTGATGTTTCGGCTCCCACCAGGAGCCATTATCAAGATAAATTATATATTTAATTTATGGACGCAAGTCTTTAGTCACCCTAAGCTGCTATGGAATTAGGCCAGTCAACCTAACACCATGGTAGCATACAAGGACCAGAAGACAGGGTTGTTAATAAATTGGTGCCAAGTGACAGCAACATCATGAAGAAGTAGTATGAGAAGCTGGAGAAGTACCGAGGCCTGAAAGTGGAACTAGAAAGGATGTGTAAAGTGTAGGCCAAAGTGGTCCCAGTAGTGATAAGTGCACTCAGGGCTGTGACTACTAAGCTGGACAGTGGCTCCATCAGATTCCAGGAACAACATTAGAGCACTCTCTCCAGAAAAGTGCAGTGCTATGAACAGCTAACTTAATTTGCAGAACCAGACTGGTTCAAGATGGTGAACCACAGTGAAAAACGTTAATACATATTGTTGCTCAAAGATGCAAAAACATGAAGGTCTAGCCAGTATGCCCCAATCTGGCCAGAAATGGGGATAAATCAGGGCTTGTTGCCTAATTGCAGAGAAATACATAATTCAACTATTCATTATGGCTGACTTTGGCACACAATCTTCAATTTTCTTCCATTTCAGGACAATCATTGGCCATATTCAGTACAGGGAACAAGGTTTGATGAAGCCATATGATTACCCTTACTAAAAAAAATGGCTGATAGTCCCTGAAATTTAATTTTGGGTATTTTTTTTTTTTTTAATTTTCCAGCTATGGCTGGCAAATTGAACTTAAAAGGTAAATTAAAAACTATTATAAATAAAACAATAATAATTTAAATTAATTTAAATTAATAATATGTTAGTGGTATATATTATTAGAATATATAACATTAAGGGGGCGTGGCTGGACGCGCTACAGACTGGCTGCTTAAGCACGAAGCTCCCGCCAGGAACAGGGTATATCTACAACTATACACGCGATTAAAGACTATATGCTGTCTTTTTTGATGGACACCATGCCTATACAGCATACAAAAAAGCCACAAAAAGATTTGGACCAATATCTTAAACCCAAAGCAAAAAAAAAAAGAGAAAAAGAATCTCACCTCAGCGTTTAAAGATGGCGCTCGCAACTCTGGAGACGAGGAAGAGCTGTCAGATATTGACGATGCGGCTTCTTCTATATCAATGGCCTGCACACAAAAAGAATCGATCAAAGATATGCTGGCACAATTGAGAAACCAAATCAAAAGTGACATTAAATCGCTTACAGCAGAATTTAAACGAGAAATAAGTGAAATAGGCGAACGTACGGATCGTGTAGAGAACAAGATGGACGAACTTATTGACTCACACAATAAGCTAGCTGAACAGCATGAAGAGCTAACTAAAGAAGTATCGTCTATCAGAAACAAAACTATGGACCTAGAAGATAGGTCAAGACGCAACAACATACGCATCCGAGGTATAAGCGAAAACATTACCCCCACGGAACTAGCGGATTGGGTCACAGATTTTTTCAAATATCTGCTCCCAGAAGCTACAAATACAGACCTACTGATCGACCGTATACATAGAGTGCCAAAACCGAAAACCATACCCAGTGATAAACCGAGGGACGTTTTACTCAGAGCCCATATCAAAGAAGAAATAATGCGGGCCAGCAGAACGAAAAAGACGCTCCCCTCCGATTATGAAAACTTACAAGTATTTACGGATCTATCACCGCTGACATTACAGAAAAGGCGGGAACTCAGGCACATAACACTCGCATTGAGGAAGGTCGAAATGAAGTACAAGTGGGGCTTCCCAGCCAAACTTATTCTATCAAAAGATGGCATAACGAAAACAATCACCACACCAGAAGAGGGAGAAAAGCTTCTGGACCAATGGAACATCGCATGGGATAGAAATCCTGACAAGATGATCTCCCCCCATCCAACGCAAAATCTTTGGATCAAAGCTAAGAAAAATGGAGGCAAGAGAGCACATGGATCCCCGTTGCCTAACCCTTTTGGGACAAGCTCCTTTGTTTGTCAAGGAACTGTATAAGAAGATTGAACTGTTACCCATGTTGGACTTCTCTCCCCCCGGTTTTGGAAAACACCATAGAACACTATTTGTTAAAGTTATCTTCTCTCCCTTTCGTACAGAAATGAAGACGTTCATACATTTATCGGATAGATAAGTATAAAATACCCAGAAAAGTGCATTAAGTTATGATGAAAATCTGAAATCTTTAAAAAAAAAAAAAAAGATATATATAGATATTCACACAATGTATAAGCAAAATGCAAAAAACAAGGCAATATGTGTAATGGGAAATTGTTGGCGCTTTACAATATACCCGGCAACAACTCTTACAACACATATACAGAACGCGTGACATAAGATAAGTTTATTAATGTTATACCCCCGTGTTCAGGTGGAAAGCTTTAGGCTGTTCCGCACCCCCGTCTCTCATATGGTTATGAGACGTATGTCTAAATCAATATCCCTAAGATTTAATGTATGTATAATGACATGTCTATATTGTTGTCCTCGTAAAGAGGATCCTTCCTGTGATTCTATCCCTTTCAACTCTGTTCCTATTCACTATTCCTCCTCTGGATTTCCTTACTATTTTCCTAAAGCAATGTTATATGGAGATGGGATCATCTCCCGGAAACAAGAGAATATAATACAATATATTTGTATACTGATAAATATTCGTATGATAACTGGGATACAGCCCCCAGAAAGAAAGCAAACTTTTAAATACCTAAAGTATGTGAAACAAATAGGGACCCGCTATGAGAATAAAATAACAAGTTGTCATGATCTACCAAAACAAATAATTTAACTATGGTTTTAAAAATAATATCCATGAATGTTAAAGGCCTAAATACACCTCACAAAAGACGCCTACTTTTGGAAGAGGCAAAGGAATATAAAGCAAATATTATGGCCATTCAAGAAACACATTTTGCATCGCATAAAATACCACCGTTTGTATTTAAAGACTTCCCCAAGGCAATCCACTCCACAGCAGCCACAAAAAAAGCAGGAGTTGCAATATTTTTCCATAAATCACTAACAATAAACATACCAATGACTAAAAAAAGATACCAAAGGGAGGTATATTCTTCTGATTTTATTAATTAATAACATTCAATATACACTAATAAATCTATATGCCCCCAATACCAACTCTAACCAATTCTTCAAACATACTATGAACAAACTGGAACCCCATTTTAAAGGAGCATTAATAATAGTGGGAGACTTTAATCTATTAGCCAATATGGACATGGACAGTTCGAGTAAACCAACAGGTTCACATAAAAAAAATATGATACGCCAAAGCCTAGGTTTCTCTCAAACTTCCAGGGAATATGGTATATATGATGCTTGGAGAGTCACTAACCCGACATCCAGAAACTATTCCTTTTTTTAACTAGGATTAGATTACATATTGGTTGATAAATTAACTTTACAACAAGTACAAACATGTGAAATTGGCAACCTAAAATGGTCTGATCATGCACCAATCATTATGGGAATTTCAGAAACTTTTCCAAACAGAGGAAGAGGAACTTGGAGAATAAACGACTATATAATCTCTCATAAGGATAATCAAAAATTCATTCTAGATAAGTTGAATGATTACTTTTTAATTAATGAGTCAGATGACATCTCAAGTGAAATGTTATGGCAAGCTCATAAATCTGTCCTACGGGGGCATCTCATCTCACAAGCATCATATATCAAAAAACAAAGAAATAAAAAAGTAGATGAGATATCAAAGAAACTGGCTGAGTTTGAAAACTCAAACAAACAACACTTTTCCAAAAAAACAATAAAAAACATACGGGCATTAAGGTCAGAATTAGATATTCTACAATTACACCGCACTCAATTAATGCTTAAAAGGTTAAAACAAACATACTATGATCAAAACAACAAAGCAGGACGTTTCTTAGCCAGACGCCTGAAAAAGAAAGAAGCCACTTATACAATTCCCCACCTTATCTCTTCCTCTGGCAAAAAAATCCTAAATCCAGCAGAGATCCCAAATGAATTTGCACAATTCTATAGCTCTTTATATAATCTTAAGCTAGATACAAATACACACCAACCTACTGAAGCAGAAATCAACAGTTACTTAAATAAACTTAATCTTCCACACATATCAAAAGAACAAAACAATAATTTAAAAACACCCATCCTTGAATCAGAAATAAAAATAGCCATTGAAAGCCTGCCCCCAAATAAAGCTCCGGGCCCAGATGGTTTCTCTTCCCTTTACTATAAAGTATATAAAGACACCCTCGTGCCTCACTTAAGATCTCTTTTTAATTCCTGCATAACAAAAGGATCATTTCCTCAAGAAATGCTCCTGGCACATATCTCTACCATCCCAAAACCAGGTAAACCCCCGAATATATGTCAGAACTTTCGCCCTATCTCTTTACTAAACACCGACATAAAGATTTATGCGAAAATTCTGGCAATGAGATTACAGCCAATAATCTCAAAACTGCTTCATTATGACCAAGTGGGCTTCGTCGGGGGCAGGCAGGGGACAGATAATACTAGAAAAATGATAAATTTAATTCACCACTCAGCTAAAACCAAATCTCCCTGTCTCCTGCTTGCCCTCGACGCCGAAAAAGCCTTTGACAGGCTTCATTGGGAATTTCTGAAAACCACGCTATACAAATACAACTTACCACAGGAGTATATCAATGCCATCATGGCACTCTACTCCCAACCCTCCGCAAAAATCCAATATGCAGGCTTTCTATCAAATCCATTTCCTATAACCAACGGCTCACGACAGGGATGTCCCCTATCCCCTTTATTATACATATTAGCACTTGAACCCCTAGCAATCTCTATACGACAAAACACAAATATAGAAGGATACAAATTCTCTCCACACTCAACTGTTAAATTAGGCCTTTTTGCAGACGATATCCTAATTTCCCTCTCGAACCCTTCTGTTTCACTTCCACATTTAATATCTACTCTACAAACATACAGTCTAGTCTCATATCACAAAATCAACCAATCTAAAACACAAGCCTTACCACTACAATGCTCTAACTCCTTGATTCAATCCCTCAAAGACTTATACAATTTTGAATGGAAAAACGAATCAATCACATATCTAGGTATATCTTTGACTGCCTCCCCAGATAATTTTATCAAATATAACATTACAGAAAATTGGAAAAAAGTTAAATCAGAAGTAAATTCATGGGGCCCAGTTTACCTCTCATGGCTAGGCAGGATCTCAGCAATCAAAATGTCTATCCTACCGAAAATTCTATACATACTCAGATCCCTCCCGATAGACATTCCCTCTAGCTATTTCATTGAAATGCAAAAATTCATATTAAACTATATACATGGTAAACAAAAATCTAGAATAGCAAATAAATGGCTTTATTTAAACAAAAAACAAGGTGGCCTGGGAATTCCCAATCTACAAAACTATTATAGAGCTGCAATAATGGCCCAAACAACTCTTTTACACTCACCTAAAGGTGATATAGCATGGGTAGACTTGGAAGACTTGCAAGTGGCACCTTATAGGATCTGTGATTACTTGTGGGTAAAAACAATTCCCTCCGCATTACTATCATCCCTTTGTTATTGCACAAAACTATCAATTAACATCTGGAAACATTACTCCAAAAATACCCTGAACTTACCAAACCTTCGATTGCTACCCCACTAGGTTCTATGGAATTATCCATCCCAGATTCACATTTTCATAATTGGATAGGCCAAGGGATTAAATCACTTAAATCCCTGGTTTCTAAAGGCATACTACTTAAATTTTCAGACCTACAAAAACAATTTGGCTTGGGCAAAAATGAATTTTATAAATATTTACAATTAAGACATTTTCTATATACAGAAAAAAGTCCTTTAGTGGACCCCTCAACACCATCTCCTTCTCTAGTTAATCTCTGTGTCCAGGCAAATAAAAGCAAAAAATCGTTATCTGTCTGTTACCAAATCTTAAACTCCTACAATATGCCAAATAAACTCCCATGCATGGAAGCATGGGAAAAAGATTTAAGCACAAGTTTTACAAATCTGGAATGGAGAACCTCATGGGACATCCCCTACCAATCTTCACACTGTGTCAATCATATAGAACTAAGCAAAAAGTTGTTTTACCGCTGGTATCTCGTACCTACAAGATTATCCCGAATATACCCCCAAGTATCAAATAAATGCTGGAGGGGCTGCGGCGGTGAAGGTTCAATGATACACATATGGTGGAACTGCCCAAAACTTATCAATTTGTGGGAGAAGGTTTTTGGACTCCTATCAAAAAAGATGGGGTATAACTTACCTTCTCTCCCCGAGCTTGTTATTCTAAATATGTTTCCGGAGGGGATTATTAAATTACATAAACAACTATCCTTTCATGTGCTGATTGCTACCAAAACCCTATTAGCCAGATGTTGGAAAACGACCAACATACCAACAATTGGTGAAATTTCAAACTTGGTTACTTATAATCTATCAATGGAACAAGCCCATTATTCAACTATAGGAAAAAATGCTACGTATAAGAAACTGGTGAATTTATGGTCAGAATCCCAGGCGTCCCAGAGTCAATGATTTATTTTTCTGTCGTCCTACGGTAACGAAAATTCTCTGTCACTCTCTAAATGGAGGATATCTTACTTCCCCCCTTCTTTCTCCTTTTCTGTTTCTTTTCCCCCTCTAATACAAAAGCCTATTGAAATCTCCTAATTACCCTAATGGTATGCGATGTTATAAATCCAGACAGTGACATCAATAACATAATCATATCTATGACAAAGCAATATTACAATGTTTGACTTCTCACTTTTCAAAAAAAGTGACTCAGATTTGTTAAATAAATGATAGAAATGAATATGTTAATAGGGTGAACAACAATCGCTTGTATTTACTCCCACCCCCTCTTTCTTTTTGTACCCCAAACTCTCTTTTATAAAACTCAATAAAAATCTATAAGTTTTAAAAAAAAAAAGAATATATAACATTAATATGAGCATGTTTAATATAAACAAGATTTTTTTATTTTAATATATTTTTATTTGTTTTACTTATATTTTAATCTAGTATTACTTCTTATCAAATAACATGCAATACATCAAGATTCAAGAAGAACAGCACTTTATATTTACCCTGGAAAATGGGGTTGGAAGTTAGTTAGTTAGTGAAAATACAGAAGAGTGTGGAGATTAGGAAAATTACAGAGGACTGACTCTGAAGCCCTAGAAACTGCTAAACAATAGGTTCACAGTACTGTCTACCAGACAGAGTAGATACACTAGTGCAGCAGATGCCAAAACAGTAAATGCCCTGTTCTCCAAAGAACCATTCAAGGTGTACTCCCTATTACAATGCAGCAGCATAGTAACAGCAAGCCACCAACAACAGAAACAGAACAGTACTGGAAGAATATATGGGAGAAACAAAAGATACCTATAAAATATTTTTAGGAAGAATGGTTATTATTGATTCAAATGTAACTATGCCTTAATAGAAGCAGCTAGAAGTATTTTAATACTTAAAAGTGTATTGAATTAAAACATAAGGGCTTCTTCATTAAAATGAAATGTACCAAGAAAAATCACAAAAAGCCAATGAAAAAAATGAAAAGTAGAATTATATATAATTGATTAAAATTATCACTGCTTAATGGAATAATATTTGATGGAACTCACTGTATGGGTTGTCTGTGTGTCCCAGTGTGCACTTTTAGCTAGAACTCGTCATTGAAGGATATTCTTTGATCATCTTAGATAGCACTTGGAATATATGGTTATTTAAAGAGACACTATCAACTAAATGCATGCAATAAGTCTCCCAGAGACAGGTTCTCACCCAAATGCCCAGTTCAGACTTTGAATCAGTTATTGTTATTGCCAAGATATATAGAATGAAAACAGCAAATCCTTAGTTCATCACTGTATTCGGTGTGAAGCAAACAAGACATGTGTTTTGGGCAGAACATGCTGGAGGCAGTAACAATGCCACAACTTAAAAACAAGTTTGTCTTTAAAGGCGCTGGCTGGTCTGATCACCAGCCTCAGGCAGCATTTGTGTCTGTCATCCTCCCATGCTGCCTTTCATGCATGATCTGAGGTCAGATCATTGTGGGTCGCATGACCTATTTAAAGACCACACTGGGAGCGTGAGAGGCAGCATGGCAGGATGTCTGTGTGCCTCGGCAGTGTAAAGACACCATGCTGCCTGCCACTAGACACCATGGAGCTTTGGATTTGGCTGGGGTAAGATCTTGGTCTGCAATGTGAGTGATGGGGCATGTCCTGGGGTGCTGGAGTAAGTCCGGGGTCTGCAATGTGGATAATAAGTCATGTATTGGAGTGCCGGGGTAAGTCCTATGTCTGCAATGTGAGTGGAGGGGCATGTCCTTGGGCTCTGGTGTAAATTAGAAAAGTAACAATACCACATGTGAACTATAAATACTCCACGTGATGTACTGCAGCACTCAGCATATGTACTTCTTAGATACTCCAAAATCAAGCAACACCAGTCATAAGTGCATGTTCATAAGGAAAAAATAAACAAACAAATATAGTGTAATACTGTTAGAGCTAATATATTCAATTGATGACGCAGATTGTGTGTATATAATATATATATATATATAGATATAGATATAATATCATAAACAATTATAATACATCACATTTTGAGTACTAAATAAAATATTATCCACCAACATTATGACCACCTGCCTAATATTGTGTAGGTCCCCTTTTGTTGCAAAAACAGCCATGATGCATGGAATTCACTAGACATCTGAATGTGTGCTCCAAGGTGTCAGCAGCAGATCCCTAAGTCCTATAATATGAGAGGTGGGGCCCTGTGGATCAGACTTGTTTTTCCAGCACATCCCACAGATGCTCAACTGATTTGAGATCTAGGGAATATGGAGGGAATATGGAGGCCAAGTCAACATCTTGAACTCATTTTTGTATTCCTCAAACCATTCCTGAACCATTTTTGCCTTGTGGCAAGGCACTCCATGAAAGAAGCCAATACCATCAGGTAATACCGGTTTCATGAAATGGTGAACATGGCCTGCTTAGTATGGTGGTACGTGTCAAAGTAACATCCACAGGAATGGCAGGACCGAGGTTTCTCAGCAGAACCTTGCCCAAAGCATCACACTGTCTCTTCCACCTTGCCACCTGTCAGTGGTCATATTGTTATGGCTGATCAGTGTATATATCTTAAAATCTTTGATTAAGGAACAAAACAACTGGCTTAATAGCCATAATGATTACCACAACATAATCACCCACACTCACATACAATATGTATGAGGAGGTTTAACCAGATGGAAATTTTAGTCAACACTTAGGGGAAAAGCATTATAAATATATTAATATTACGAGAGACCGGATCTGCAGAGCCAAGCAAATGCAGCACAAAGTAATTTAATTGCTGTTTAAGAAATTCAAATGTACAGGGAAAAAAATCAATATCGTCCTGAGAGATCTCATTTGGGTCTATAACTAATCCAAAATCAAAGAACAATTCAACCAGATGTTGTCATATTTCTCTATAACATTTTTATCTTTAGTAAATACGTATTTCTCATCTTAAAGGTCAATAAGTTATAAGAAAAAGAAAGTTCTGGGGAGACAGCATGTATTCAAGGCCATAAAGGAAGAAAACTAAATGTGAGATTTTTTTTTATATGTAGTTAAGCATCTACAATCCCACCACACATGTTAATGTGTTTCCAACTCTCAGTGGCCTTGCCAACAAAAGTTATTTGAATGTACATGGAATTTAGCCAAAGGAGCTCTTGTAAACTCATACAGTAGATGGCTTTCCTAGTAAATTCTCTTAAATATGAAATTCTCTTATGTAGCTAAATATGTCCGAGTCATTGGGTTCTACTGGGAGATTTGAAATACAAAATGATTAAAGCTTAAGTTATGTGAACAATTTTCTAGCTGGAAATCCATACAAACCACATAGAATCATAAAAGGAGATAAATGGACATCAACGTAGAGATCCCAAACTACCTTAGTACCAATCATTATCCAAACGGACAAGCTAAAGTTTGGAATAAACAATAGGATGACTTCTAATAGACTAGATTTACGCTTTAGAAAGAGCTCATCATTTTCAATTGTTTTTTGATTCTATAAAATAATGTCATAATGTCTCTAACTATAGTTCCAAACATAGCTAGCCTATTGAAGCATGTATTTGGTAGCCAAATGAACAGAGTAGGATCCACATTCTTTTCTCTATTACTTTCAATTTTGTACCAGCCCATATTTGCAATGCCATGGTTTAATTGGACTTTTATGTTCCCCAGCACCTAACAACTTGAACATGCTATTACAGATGTTCAAGTCTACATCTACTGAATGAAACAAAAAAATATGAATTCTATAATAAAGGATAAGGCACTTTAAGAGCATTTATTGATGATCACATTTATATAGCTTTGTTGTTAAATCATATGCAATATTTGACATACATCAAATAATATATTTACATCTGGATAGCCCAGATCATTTTGGTCTAGTCTTCTGTCAAGGTTCGTACTTGGAAGAGTTGGCATAAATCCTGAAAACAGTAGATCAAATTCTCTCAGTATTATTTTAGAAACCAAGGAATAACTAAAAAGATGACACCCCCAGCTTTGCCCATTGCATTGTCAATGCTCTCAATTCTGAGAAAAGACTCATATAGTTTAAAGCACACATCATCTCTAATCTGGGACAGATCTTGATCCTCAAATAATTGATAATTTCTTGATTTCTATCAGAATGACCAAATCTTAATAGCACCTTAGCTTGTACCTTTGATATAATGATATAGTCTAGGTGTTTGATAAGTTCAACCTGTAGTTGGAAAGAGAGCTGACTATATTGACTGTCTCTAAAAAAGCAGAAACGGAGGAATCAGGGGAAGTTAAAGTCACTAAAACGTAATCTGCATATAATGTTATTATATACTTTTATTGCCCTATCCGAATACCCTGTACATTTTCTGCCTGAGGTTCCAACGTCAAGGCATGGAGCAGCTAGACCAATGGGCACCCCTGTCCAGTATCATTCCAAATAGGGAAGTATTCCCGGGAAGGACCCCTGATCTTCACTCTTGGTTTTACGGGCCTAAATTCAAACCATAGAATTAACCTGTTATATCAAATGTTTGCAGAGTCTCTGCCATAAACCTACAATCAACCTCCAATCAACCATGCCAAAAGTATTTTTTGTTTCTAAGACTACTATGACAAAGGGATTTTCTCTTTGATCTATTTCTATGGGTGGAGGATGTAAAGATTTTCAGTATAAAATATTATGCACACAGATGCCCCAAGTGTTTAAAAATAGTACAGTGTGATAAGCTAATTTGTTTCAGCTTTCAATGTTAGAATTAAGGTACAGGTGCTATGAGGAAGATCAAAGCTAAACAGTGTTTCAGTTAGCTTGTGTGTACAGCCAACACGAAGATAATTTAGGGGCATGTGTGTAGCAAAACCCAGCAAAAGTTGTTATATGAAAGAGCATCTATTGCTCATATAAAGTGAAAACACAAGAATGTGGGATTGATACACTTAATCATGGACTGAATCAGTCAGTCCATTAGTCATAGATACTTAAAGCATTTGTGCTGCGTATGAATATTTGGCTAATAGCCTGATTGTAAATATGTATGTTGTGCTATTCAGTTTAAAGCCCCTGTGCTTCCATTTAATCTCCGGCTAATAGACATACTTACTCTAAAGATGCACGGTGTATACATTCCAAATTCTTGTTTTTTTAGTTTACATGAGCAATCCATACTCTTTTATAAAACAATTATTACTGGGTTTTACTGCACCCAGTCCCCTGAATGATCTTGTTGGTATACTGAAAATATCTGTAAATAAATTGAGAGCGCATTTTTTCAGGTCATAGCTTTGTTACAGCATTGAGCCATACATCTGATCCTCTCCATTTCCTCACTTCAGCACTTCCACTGCCTAATGTAGCCTTCCTCCCTGGACACATTATATGCATGCTTGTGTGCCTTCAAATAAGTTATCCCTTCACATCAGTAGCTCAAACATGGTTTTATGAATTTATGATGCTCAGAGTCACTATATGCTTGATGAACACTGGCCATTTGTAAGTTCAACTGTGTCTAGCAATACATTCTGTTAACATGCTATACTAAAAGATATGTTCTGTTTGATATCTCTACACATTACTTGCACTCACTGAGAGTTTCAGAGGTTTGGCAACAGGGAGTGGATTAATGTTACTTCACTTCAATTTATTGCCACAGTTCAGTGTTTCTCATGGGCTACGTGGAACATTGCTTGACTGATTTTACTAAAACTTTGTAAAGAGCCCTCCAAGTACAAACATGTGCAGTGAGCTATTTTAGATGGGTTTGTTTGTTTGAACTGGTTTCTTCGTTTTTCTGAATGTACTGAATACCTGCCTGTGTCTAAATATACGATATTGTGGCTGAATATTTATGAAAGTATATTGTATATTGTCACGGTGATTCAGCTGCTTTGAGAGCTGGGTTTCCTTATTCCTATGTTGCAGTTTGTCACAATGTGTATGCTGCATTAAGCAGCATGATTGCTCAATGATGTTTTCATGTTTAGCATTTATTTAACAACCTTTCAAAATGTTAGGATTCTACCTGTATACATCAAGGCTATTCATGCTGGCAAAACTTACAGGTGTAAGATTTATACAGCTGTACAGAGTGTTAGTGTGCATAGACAGTGGCATTTGATAATTGGCAGCACCAGCTCGGACTTTGTTTTTTTTTTCTTGTTTCATTTTTAAACCTAATTGCAGGATTTACCAGGTATTTAGTGGGACACATTAGTTTGACCGGATATACCGGTGTAGCCGAAAAACGACAGGCTACGTACAGTAATTACCCTTTGGGGCATTACGTTCATTTTATTGTCATCCTACTTGCCTGTATAATTTACCTAAAAAAAAAAGGGGGTAGATTCTGGCGCTTAATCCTATACAAAGCAGCACCAGCCTGTGTGTTTCTCTGTGTACACACGTGGTGAAATAGACAGACAAAATGTCCTGCTTTTAACTCATTGTATGCTGTTTTACTACTTGCTGTTTTTGCACATCCAGACTGTAAGAGCTGAGAGGATTTTTGCTATGGAGATTCCTTATGCTGTTCTACCTGCTTCTGAGATGTAAGATACTACTATATCACATTAAATTTTGTAAGTCTTTTACACTCAATATATGCCTTTGGTCTTTTCCTCTCTATATATGTGAGCGTCTGACTGAAAGAAAGGAAGACTCCACAAGTCTAACAGAATTATGCTATGATCTATGTGCTTTTTTCTGTTTTTTTTTCTTATATATACACACTGTATACATACTGAGGATCATCTGCAATGTGTATCAGCAACACCATCATTCCTCAGGCAAATATTACATTTATTTTTATTTGCACTAAGGGTTCACTTAGCGGACCTACCACTCCTATTTTTTGGGTAATTTTGTCTGTATAATTTACCTGACTAAGTTGGCATTAAAAGTGCTTCAGTGCACCTTCACCAGTGAACAAAACCTGCCGAGCTGACTTGCCACAACTAATTTATGGACAGTGTATCTGTCCTGATATACACTGCATAGACTGGAGATACTGCAATATATTCTAATAGGAAATCATTATAGCAATATTATTTTCCATCCACTTCTACTGGGAGACTTTGCCTAAGAATTACAGGGGGCAAAAACCCAGAATTTACCCAGAATAAATAAAAATAAGCAAAGTGACTTTCCCTTGGACTAATAATTACCCTCTATGGGAAAAGGATTATTATTTTTCTACTTATATTTTTTTCATTCATTTTTTTTACCTTTTTAGTTTCTGACACCTGCACAATTAACTCACTTTCACAAGGTGATATGAAATTATTTTAATGCAATCAATAAAAGTTATATTTTAAATGACTTCACCAAAGATAGACATCACTGATTAAACTATCTCACTAGGTTTTCATTACCTACACATAGACGTCTTCTACCATACTATTGAAAGGGGCTACTCTCTTCAAACTGACATACACTTTATGCAGTGCCACAAAATTCCCACTGTGCTATTTATGCCCCATATTTTCATTGTGTCCTGGATGTCCTTTGATTCCAAAGCATCATGTTATATTATTACATTACATTCATGTAATTAACTGTTGCGTACGAGCAGTGGTGTATCTTGATTTTGTGCTGCCCTAGGCAGGCAAACTTCGGGCACCCCCTCCCCCAAGTTGCACACCTTCAACATGCCCAATCACCCAGGTTGAACACCCACATCATGCCCCATCACCCCATTACATGCCCCATCACCCACCTCGCAAACACATTAAATGCCCAATCACCCCATTACATGCCCCCATCACCCACATTGCATACACACTTAATGCCCCATTACATGCCACCATCAACCTCATTACATACCCCCACCACATCCATTTCATGCCCCCATCACCCCGATTAATTAGAAGGGGCTAAAGCTTGCTGAATGGTGGGGGAGGGAGCGAAAATATTTGAAGCACCAGAAGTGTGCTTTAACACCCTCTGGCAAAGTGCCGCCCTCTGGCAAAGTGCCGCCCTAGGCGAGTGCCTTGTTTGCCTTATGGAAGATACACTACTGCGTACGAGATACTCTATGTTTAACCATACAGATAAACAGATGGCAGCATGGAGAAGCTCTGTATTTCTGGTCTATATATATGTGGTTATATTTGTTAAGTTGTCTGTGTTTATGGTTTGAATATAGAAAAATAGCACAACAGGCCAAGGGCAAAACTATTTATGGAATTGATTTTGGTTCTTAAATCAAGCATCCTTCCTTTTCTTATACATGTTTTCCCAAGTTTTTCACTTACACTGCAAGATAGTATTCTGTCTGGACATACAATGCTCTAATTTCAGAACCTATATTTATGGTAAGTGCCAAAAAGTGTAGTAACCATCACAGAAACCAATTTACATCTTTGCTTCCAAATTTCTCTAATTTTATTTTACCAAACCTAATCCAAATATACGAAGGATTATTTTTGCAGTCAAAAAAGTCTTTTCACGTGGGAAATATACTCTTTGGGAAAACTACACACATTCAATGAAACTTGGCAACTATAATTACAAACATCATAGAGGGCATTTTACATGTATGACACAAGGGTAATTTTCCCGACTTAATTACTGAAAAGATGTAAATACAATAAGTAAAAGAGCATACATATAAGCTGAAATGGAAAATGGAAATGAATAAAAAGAAATACAAAAAGGTGAAAACAAAATTTCATAAAGAATATGACAAACAATGCTGACTAATTTGAAAGTAACAAGGTTGGTTAGAAAGTATAGGCTTCCAATTATTCTCTTTCTGCAGACATCATTTAACAGTAACAACTCTTACATGCAATCTTCAGTTATTTGTATTTCAACGTTTTAGAAAGTAAGATATTTTACTCACTCAAAGAGGGCTATTCACTAAAAGGTGAAATGCAGGTGAGTTGAGATGATATTTCATAACACCAATTTAGCTATCCAGAGCTCACTAGTTGTGCCTCTGTACAACATATAACTAAATTGGTGCAGTAAAATGTTCATCCCACCGCAGCTTCACTCATCTCACCTGCAAGATTTCTTTGGGGGGGGGGGGGTGGAGGCCATTGGGGGAGCCCCTGTGACCATTTACCTATGAGTAAGCTCCCAGTAATTTGGTGCGTGTGCTAAAATAAATTAGAAGAGTATTTTTTCATATACCTGCACCTGTCACTGTGGATTATTTTCTGTATTGTTGTGTTGCGGCTGTGACGCTGAGGGCTGCAGTTCCCACAAGTGAGCACCGACTGTCTTTTTAAGTAGATGAAATTGGACAATAAAAAAAATCCCCTGGATATTAATCATAATAATCCTCAGGAATGTAGTTGAAAACTTACTGATATTTCACTATCCCCTTCCTGGTTACAAATACTGCTATTAGTATGGTTTAAAAAGGAGACATGTCCACAGCAAGTTTTCACTTAAACCAATGTTCAAATATACCTCTTGCCATTCTCTTCATTTGTTGAAGGGTAGGAACCCTCTGGTAGGGGTGTGACCTGGGAATTATTTACATAATGTTTTTATACAAATATTTATATTGATAAAAGTGGCCATTTGTTGTTTGCTGTTATGGCAAGGATTGTGTGTAACCATGACTAGTGTTGAGCGAACCCGAACCGCACTGTTCGGATTCGTACCGAACTTTACGGTTTTTGGACCCCGGACCCGAACACGGACATTTCACTGTATGTCCGTGTTGGAGTTCAGGGTTCTGCGATTACATTGTATGTAATGCTATTGGCTTTTTATAAACCGAAATAGAGTCCCCATTCATAAGAAATTCTTATGAAAGGGGACTCTATTTCGGTTTATAGAAAGCCAATAGTATTACATGTATTCCATAAGCCGAAAGTCTATAAACCAAACGACATTCGGTTTATAGACTTTTGGTTTATAGAATAGCAATAGGATTACATGTATTCTATAAACCGAAAGTCTATAAACCGAATGTCGTTTGGTTTATAGACTTTCGGCTTATGGAATACATGTAATACCATTGGCTATCTATAAACCGAACTAGAGTCCCGATTCACCAGACATTTTTTTCTGAAATATGCCAGTATTAGTTTTGACATTAATATGCCAGTATTATTTTCCCATTAATAAGCCACAGCCAATTAGTCCAATAATATGCCAGTATTTTTTTGACATTTAATATGCCACAGCCAATTTGCCCAATAATATGCCAGTATTATTTTACTATTAATAAGCCACAGGCAATTTGCCCAATAATATGCCAGTATTATTTAGCTATTTAATATGCCCCAGCCAATTTGCACAATTATATGCCAGTATTATTTTACCATTTAATAAACCACAGCCAATTTCCCCAATAACATGCCAGTATTATTTTGCCATTTAATAAGCCACAACGGTGGCAATGATTTTTTTTTTCCAAGAATAAAAAAAAGCTGAGCAGAAATTCACTGCAGGGATCTTGGCACCACAGGTGTCACCTCCGCTGGGTGACACCGGTGGCCAACGGCGGTCCCCTTAACCAAAGGGCCCTTGGCAAGTTTGCCCATTGGTTAAAGTGGCCCTGCCTCAGTGACAAGACCTTTTGACCTTGTCCTTCCCTTGGTGACAAGGGCTGTTTTGACATTTCTGGGGTGTTTGTGTGTAGCTGTAATTTTCTTCTTTCTCACATGCAGTACCCACACAAATTATATTTTGTTTTATCATCATAAGAAGGGCTTTCATTAGATACTATTATGTCCATAATGTCTTATAATTTACTACAAAATTCATAAAATATGATGAAATAACCCCCCTCCCAACTAATGTTGACCAAAAAAGTAATTTACACAAATACAATCATAAAAAAAGACCCGTCTAAACAGTGTTGTTTTTTTTCACTACAGGGACCTTTTGACCCCAACCCAAACCCTAAATGTAACCCTAACTCTAAATGTAACCCCAACTCTAACCCTTGATTTAATTGTAACCCTATCCCTTATGCTAACCCTAATTTAACTGTAACCCTAACAACTATTCTAACCCTAACCCTAGATTTTAGCTAATTAATGTTTTTGTTTTTTTCATTGCAATGTTGCGGTATATTGTTTACTTTATATTGGTTACCCAACAAAAAGGTTATATATTTACTGAGATCAATTGTGGGGAAATGTCTGCATATTGAGCAGTTGGCGAGAACATTGGTTTCCATGTTGACTGCTCCAGTTTTAGAATGCTAAAGAGAACTGGTGAGAACTGTTCTTTGTATATCATCCCCATTGTATTCACATTTTATTTGGCCAGACAGTATAATACAATCATTTTTATAGAAAAGAATGCTAGGTGCTTTATCTTCATTATATGTGAATTAGGCAGTGGTGAATAATTGTTGATGGGCACAATGAAAAAGCGGTGAGTATAAATTACTAAGGAATCTGGGTGCACTACTCTTATGAACACTTTCATTTAATTTTTAAAGGCAATTATACTATATTGCGCATGAGAATATCCCATACATTTTAAAATAGATTTTTCTTTTAGTATACATTTACAGTCCAGCTGAAAATGTACTCTGTAATTACATGTCCATACCTCCCAACTTCTGCGCCTGGAGAATCAGGACACCGGGGGCGTTATGCATTTCAGTTCAATGACTTCACTTCTCACAATAAAATCATGCCTGATCATATAAGTATACGTTTGTGAACAAATACTTTCAGAAAGGGAATGCAACTACTAACTTCTCAGTGTTTCAAACATTTAAATAACTTTAAATGATTGTGGCATTTACTGTTTGGAAGAAGTGTTATCCTCATCACACAACTTATTTTCTATGCTTCCCTCAAACTGTCTAATAATTTCAAATAATATGGTTTACCAAAGGCTGTCGTAATAGTTTATTTTATTAACATAAAAGCACCTTTAAGAATTGCAAATTGCATATAGACATATAGATGACAATGTAGGATTTTTTTTTATTATTGTTACATTTTCACCAGACAATTTTAGTTTTTAACTTTTTACAAACCAAAGTTTTTGAAACAGGACTTTCTTGTTTTAAGCTGAGCATAACGTCATACAGCTGTAATATGATGGATTGCACTTTCGAGCAGTGGAGCTGAAAAGGTATACTGAGTACACAAGTATTGTCCTTCAGGTAGGGTTGACACTACACTGTGACAGGAGTAATGCTTACTGTAGTAAAGATAGAGATAGAATAAACAACAGGTGCCAATGCTTTTAAAGGGACACTTGTGTCTACAAACAAACTGTGGTTCATCTATGTATTATATACAGGTTTTTGTTTTTAATCTCTTGCATAGGACCCCGCTCTAGCACTCCCCTGCTTTTACTTATGTGCAAGAGTTTCAGTGCAGTTACAGTGGATATAAAAAGTCTACACACCCCTGTTAAAATGTCAGGTTTCTGTGTTGTAAAAAAATGAGACAAAGATAAATCATTTCAGAACTTTTTCCACCTTTAATGTGACCTATAAACTGTACAACTCAATTGAAAAACAAACTGAAATCTTTTAGGTAGAGGGGAGAAAAAATATAAACATAAAATAATGTGGTTGCATAAGTGTGCACACCCTCTTATAACTGGGGATGTAGCTGTGTTCAGAATTAAGCAATCACAGTCGCATCCCACAGCAAAAGCCATGGTCCACAGAGTATGTGTCACTCATAATATAAGATTTAAAATAACCTTTTATATCACTATCTAAACCTTAAATCACAGTTTTGATATTTTTCACATGTCCACTTTTTTCTATTTATACTGTTTGCTTAAAATCAAATACAACATACCATGCCTTAATACATTTAAATGCACACATTACTTATCTATCCTAATGGTTTTCAAGTGCGCATTATCATAAATTCGCCTTGCAATAGTGCATTGCTGTGAATAAGTAAATGCTGAGTGCTTTACTGTACATATTATTGGATAAAATATCATAGCAATTTTAGGGTTAGCAATCAACCTGCAGTGTTTATCTTAATCTGCAGAATAATCTTAATGCAAAATCATTCAACAACACAACATCCATTTAAAATATGTATTAAGTCCAGAAGTCTGTTGTAATATTAAACTATTGAAGTCTTTGAAACCTCTTCGAGTTTTTTATGTAGACTGCTTGAAAAGATTTCCAAACATCTGATATTTTAGTAGGACATTGATGGTCTGTACAAACTTAACATAAAAGCTGACCACAGAACCTTGTAAAACAACATATGACATTCATTTCTTTGATTTAAACTGAAGGGTCAGATACAAGAATCATTACGGTGTAAGGATTCAGACTACAGTGTGTTCATTTCACTTCATGTGACATTTCACTTCAGGTTTCCTCTCATACAAGCCTTGAACAGTCTATGAATTTGGCCATAGGGCAGCGCAAAGATGAAAATATGTTAATAACAACCTAGTTTTATTTGATTTTTTTTCTTTAGTACTTCTGCAAAAAAGTCAACTTGAAAAGACTGTAAAGTGAAAATGCCCTTAGAATATATTTTTTTTTTGGGGGGGGGGGGGGGGCGACCTTAATTGTGAATGAAAACTACAATAACAGATGATTGTGAATTGAACACATACATGGTAGTAACAAAATGATATAATGTTCAAATGTAAGATGGAGAGTAAAATTATCGATGTGGAGATAAAAAGAAAAGGGAAATGGTTTATCACAGGCTTATGTCTGACTGAGCATTTGGGGGAAGGTTATGGGGTATCATCTAAACATTGCTTATTCTGTAAATGTAGAGAATAAAAAATTATTTTAAATTTTCTATACATTGTCTTAGCAGAATTGCCACCAAATACCTAAATTAGGAAAACATGTGTTTTAATGAGTCTGGGGCGTTTCCTGCTTATTGCCTCACCTGTTTTTTTGTAGAAATGCTGTGTGTAAGTTAACAAGTATGCTTAAGAAACACCACTATATAATTAGGGTATATGCAATGTGCTATAAGCAGTGTGAGAACTAAAACATACGTTGCCTTGCTCAGTACAGATCATAGTATAATATTTTACACTTCACTCATCTGGGGGCCAGGCTTTTAAACATGAAAGTCATAGCACCAGAGTTGGACATCAAGGTCTTGGAACATAATCCACTGCTAAAATATCCTTGACAGTTTGGGGTACAATCACTTGAATGGGTTAAAGGATACCCATACTTGATAATAACGTGGTACATTTACATTTTGCAAATACTATTTCAGTTCCAGTTAAACAAATTCATATTTTTCACTAACAAATTCTGTTTCAAAACAACCAAATCAGAAGGTATTTTGGATGATGATTTGATTCGGAAATAAATACATGTGTTTGCCAACCCATTGCAGGTTTGCAATAAAACTATGAAAAATGGAACAGCATTTAAATATTTTAGTAGGATGTAATAAGATCTTTATTATTGCTTGAATTTTTTCAGTAGCATATTTATTTTAGGCTTACCCATGTAATTAACAGGCAGACATTATGGTAATGAAAGCAATTACTCAGTTATAAGAGTAATTTATAAAGCCCTGTTTCATACCTTGTACTTACATTATTTATAATATTTCTGTAACATAGGATGATTCTGATTTGGTTATATGAATCATGGTAATAAGTTGAACTGCAATTCAAGAAGATGGATATGATTATTCAAAAACAGAGAAAGAGAATATAAAACATTCTGTAGCATTATTTTAAGTAACACAGCAGGTGTACGCTATGTTTCAAATTCAGGTAACAAGCTGTCCACTATGTATCGTTAATCATTACAGAGGCCAATATGTCAAAGTGGCATCAAGAATAAAATACATTTACTTTTCCACTGCTGATGGATGTATACAAACAAACATATAACATCAACAACATGGTGATTTTCGCTGTTTTGATTTTTTTCTTACTTGCTCTACTTTATGTATAAGCAATTGAAGCAACAATCATACATAATTAGATATAAATAAGATACATTGTTGCCACCTTTAAATGACAGATCATGTCAGAAATGTTAGCAATCTTATCAATGTATCCGTAAGGTGAATGTGCACGTCATCTTGGCACTGTGAAATACATCTACTTTAATAATTAAGATATCTGTTTAACATACCTAAATAAATGATTATATATCTTAAACTTAATTAACTGGGATGTCTGAGTAATATATCTAAACATACGTTTGATGCAAGGCATATATGAATTTGTTCACACAAGCTGCACATCCAACAAATCTGTAAATTATAATTAGTTGTTTGACAATTTAAGCTATAATGAGATCTGTTTTTACACTTTTGTGATAACTGGCATTTACTGTAATATTTAACAAGAACATTAGTGTGCTGATCGTGTTGTTTAAGAAAAGCCTCAATGTTTATCGGTGTCTACTCTTGCCTGAAGAGGGGTGAAATGCACAGCGTAGTTTAGAACATTTTGCCAAATATGCTGAGTTTCTTAGAATGGCTTTACAAAACCCCCAAAAGGTAGTTTTTTTTTATGATTAATAGAATCCGATTGAAAAGAAAGCAATGTAGTCAATGTAGGTAAGATTATATCAAGAAGAAAGACCTACCAGCACAGCTGTCCACTTTTTTACGTATTCACTACATTTCTGTAGAATGAGAGCAAGTGTAATATGCACTCAAAACCTCTAGTTAGGATAGAATAACGAGGGTACGAGCAGCTCAATCAAAATGTCAGTGTTTAAGATAATGGTCATGTGAAACACGGAAGACATGTGTTACGGCCTTCTTTTTTCTTATTACATGGCCATGGGAATGTGTAACTCTTTAGTCTAGCTACATAAATGAGCATCTATTTCTGGGAGAACCTTTTATTTGTTTGTATGGCAGTTTTGTTAGATGATTCTGCAACTATCTGGAACCACCAGAATATTTTCTGCTCTTGGAATTATTGAAAGTGCACTTTTGCATAATGCAAATGAACACTTTATACAGCAAAGTGCTAAGAAGCCATACAGGACAGATAGGGTTTTCTTTTGCAGCCATTTTTTTAACATGTAACCCTTTGTGTAAGGTACAAAATGTGATAAAGTGGGCAAAGGTGGTTAAAAAATAGGTGTTTGTGTTTTGTTATTACATTTTTTCTGGGACACAGTAAATGTCTCTCCTCTCTCTTTCTAACACCAAATAAAAATGTGTCAGTTAGAGAGAGGGAAGATTTTGACAGTGTTCATACAGCACCAATTGTAATTTAATGTATTTTTTGCATTTATTGCATGTGATCAATGTGATTGATTTTCACAGTGATCACATTATTAAAAGCAAAATATTATGGTTGCCTAACTGTTAAGGCAACTAGGATCAACTTTCCCTATCTCTACCCCCAAATTTAGGGGAGGGTGGCAATGGATTGTGGTTAGCCTATTTGGTATTCACAATCCACACAGCCTGTCTCAGCTATTGCAGGCTAAGACAGCCCATTTTGAGGTATTTCAGACTTGCATCAATCAGAGGCAGTCTGAAACACCCCTCACCCTATTTTCATAGGGTGAGGGGCATGTTTGACAGGTCAGTGGGTATTGTCACTGGCCTGTCACTTTAAGACTGCCCATAGGCAGTCCACCTCAGGAAAGCCGTAAATTGCAGCAAAAACTCAGCGATTATGCTATTTTAACCACAGCCCATACATGTACAGACATTATCACCAATATATTGCATTGGGAGCCCATAAATGAATGGGCATTGTCATTAATGGGTTAATACACTCTTCTGTTATTGGAATTAAACTTCAGTTCAAATGTATACAAGTACTGTGGTTTGAGCATGTGTAAAGGATATCTATATGTGGCCAGCTAGTGTACATGTTAAGATGAGTACACTAGCTGGCTGTCACCCTAATGTACATTGTTTATACTGGAAAGTGGAGAATAAAAATGGTCCAAAATTATCTACAACTCATGTAAGCAGAATTTTAAGCAAATGCATTCAGAGACATTAGGAGAAAAATGTCTGGCGTCTCCTGTTCATGATGGAATATTTTGGCATGTTATAAAAATTGTATTACATTCAATGGGAAATATATAATTTGAATTCAAAGTCCCAAGGAAATGTCATAAACTGGAGACCCAACAGGCATTATCAATACATTAAATTGTAATTCTGCTAGCACCCTAAACAGAGTATTTTGAATTCTCTACGTTCACAGTGAAAACAATACCTAAGTGACAGACCCCTTTAAATATACATTCTTATTTGCCTTGCCATGCGATTTCCAAACTCAAATAGTAAAGCATCTTACAGTGAAAGAGTGCATTAATAATTAGTATCTCTATTTAATGTCTTCAAGTTATCATCTCTCAACAGAAAACAACTGAGCAGTAAGTCAATTAAAACTGGGATGTATTTAAACTCCATCCAGATTAAAGCTTGGTATACCTTATACAGATTGTGAGCAACATCTATCTCTTCTTAATTCTCATTCAACATGGTCTTCTGACCAGAAGCTAAAAGGTATTCTTTAAATTAGTTATCAGCATGGGTTAGACCCCATTCCAATGTGTAGTAAATGGTGTGTGAGCATTCACACTCTACCGATTCAAAATAAGCATTGTGGTATTTGTTGTTTCAGCAAAAAACAAGTTGCCTTTTCATATATCGTGTATGACATATATATGAAGCAGTGGAAGATAGACATTATTAGAATATTCTTAAGGAAACTCTTTAAGCATTCTTTAAGCAATGTATATTAAAATACATTTTGTAAATTTGTACTTAAGATCCTACAACATGCTATTAATAATTGTACAATTAATGATTCAGTTTGTTTGCTTTATAATTCTAATTCGGCAATTAACCCCTATAGTGACAGGACTGTGTTAACACATCTGCTGTGTTCGTGTTTACCTGTAATTTTTCTCACATTCTCATTTAATGTACCCACACATATTATATAATGTTTTTCTCACCAATAAAAGGACCTTCTTTAGATAATTATTTTCATTATATCATATAACTTACTATAAAACAATCGTAAAATAAGATGACAAAAAAGCTTTGCCCTGAAAAATCTTTTACATGATTACAAACAGTGAAAAGGACCCCATCTAAATAGTTTCTAAATTGTGTCCTGAGTGTAGAAATATGCATGTTAACATGTTTTTCTGTTATTTCTTTTTAAGTTATTGGGAAATAACCATTTTTTTTTTGGTTTCCTAAATTTCTTCTACGGTGACCTTTTGACCCCAACCCTAATCATCACCCTAACTGTAACCCTAAATTTAAGCCTGATTAGAACCTTAACCCAAACTCTAGAGCTAGGATTTTGTCCCTTTTTTGAATGCAATATTGTTGGCTGCCTCATAATTGGGAGGGGGGGGGGGAATATGTTCCAGGGGTCTATATGATTCTCCGTCAACTGGAATATGTTCCAGGGGTCTATATGATTCTCCGTCAACTGGAATATGTTCCAGGGGTCTATATGATTCAGTAGAGGGTTTATTTATGATTTATAACTATTATATATTTTTGGGTAAAATGCAATTTAATCTGGGTTAAAAATGTAATGTTTTTTTTATCTATATTTGAATGCATGCTGCTTGAAAACCTGTAATGTTTCTGTCAAATGGGAAATGTTCTAGGGGTCTATATGAATAATTAGAGGGGTTAATCAAGATTTCTGAAAATATAAATATTTTTATATAAGCAATGTTCATAAAAAATAGCAGATTTCTCAAATGATAAAACTGTTAAAAGAGCCCAGTTAACTAAAGCTAATACAATGTTGAAGTGGTAGGTACTATTGAGGCTCTCTTTTCCACTGGAGAACTGGATTCAGCGGTTATCCCTAGTACGACAGACAATACACAACATATCTCTGTTGGAACTGCATTGTAAATTAGTCTACCAATGGTATCTGGTTCCAACAAAACTACATAAAATATCCATCCAGAATTCAGATTTCTGTTGGTGATGTAAGAATGAAATAGACCATTTTTTACACTTATGGTGGGATTTTAAAGGACTCAAGCCTTTAAAGAGGAAATTAAGAGAAACGGTAAGAGAATTGTTACCTTTTATTTTAGACAGGCCCCCGCATATGTTTCTGTTCCATGTGAATTATAGCCTTGTAAGATGGAACAGAAAAAAATATTAGTACCGTATTTTCCGGCGTATAAGACGACTGGGCGTATAAGACGACCCCCCAACTAAGTCGTCTTATAAGCCGGAAAAATCGCATCTATATTTTAACCTTTTAGATTAAAATGTAGAGTTTGCCACCCTCCTCACTCTTTCCCCAATCCTCACCTATTTTCTGCTCTGTCTCCCGCTGTTAAGCCGGTCCGTGGCTGTGAGGGAAGCGTTGTGAGCTCCCTTCCAGCGTCGCGGTCAATAAAGTTTTGGTAAAAAAAAAAAAAAAAAAAAAAAATGTTTAAACAGACTTTATTGAAGCCGCACGGTCTGAGGGGAGCTCACAATGCTTCCCTCACAGCCACGGACCGGCTTAACAGCGCGAGCGGAGACAGAGCAGAAAATAGGTGAGTAAATCCCAGTACCCGGCGTATAAGACGACCCCCCAACTTTTGAGAAGATTTTCAGGGGTTAAAAAGTCATCTTATACGCCGGAAAATACGGTACATATATTCATGGTGGCCTGCATTACAAGAAACTGGAGAAAGCCAGATCCTATATCCTGGACAATGGTAGTCAATCAAATTGATAATCAGAAGGAGATGGAAGAAGGTTTTTATATATAAAATGGACTGGGTAGATTGCATAATAATATATGGGCCCAGTGGACTCAAAAGAAATCATCATCTTAATTCATTTGTTTTGGGTTGTAAATAGTACTATTGCAGAAAGATATGGAAATGGAATGTCAACCCTGTTTAGAACTGAAATGACCTCCATGGGATCTGACAATAGACCTGTGCCCATGAGTGTACTCTTCCCCAGTACAAATGCTATAAAGTAGAATGAATGTGAACTATAATCAAACAATAAAAAATGGAAAAACAAGGATTAAGAGAAAAGTAGCGCTACTCCCATTTTAATATCCCACAATATGAGCTATTTTTATGCTTAAAGCTGATAAAAAATTGAATCCTGATACGTAAATAATTTTAAATCCAAGTGTGTGCTAAAAAACTAGTACATCATATAACATATATGGTGAAATACACACTTAAAATATATCTCATTTAAAGTGCCAGTACTATACATGTGTATAGGAACAAACGTTCATGATATCCTTTCATTATATTTCATTAGAAATAAAGTGCAATAAAGATATGTATGTGTCTCTTAGTGAATCATAACCAAGATAGAACCCTTACTTAGCGAAAACACATACAATAAAGCACCCAAGTGTCTTGGTGTAACATGTACAATGTGTAAAAACACTCTGTGTAGAGTGATCTTACAATAAAATGATATGATCCAAACCAAACAACCTAGTGCAATAAGTCCTAGGGATATAGAAAAGTCAATAGAGGCATAAAAAAAAAAATCTATCGATATATATATTATGGGTATTGTTGAATGGATGCTGCTTGAATACTAAGGTCTAGATGATTTAAGATTTCTTTAAAATATAAATTTTGGGGGAAAATGCCATATAATTCAGTTTTCTAATAGCATGCGTTTAAAGACCACTGTAAAAAAGGGAAATTTGTCAGTCAAATTCAATGGCATTTTCCTGAAAAATATATATTTTTTCCGAAATCTTAAATGACCTTCTACTGAGTTGTCTAGAAACATGATAGGATCCTTACTTTTCGAGCAGAATCGGTTCAAAAATATCAAAAAAATGTATATTTTTCACAAAAAAATTAAATGTAGTTCTCTAGAAAAATATATATTGTTATAACTCTATCTTTGCTTAGTCATCATTTTACATAAAAATATAAAATACTTTATTTCATAATTTGCTTAAGAGAAGAAACAACAAGAAGTCCAATGTGTTAATCGAATTACATGAGTACATAAATAAACCATTAGAAAAGCAACAGTTGGTAGAGCTACTAGTGGAATAAATGAATCATAATTGGAATTTACAGTGCTTTAGCCTGAGGCAAAAATAATGTAGACAGCAAGAGTTGTACTTGTAATTGGAATGTTAGGCATCAGTCATTCACATTTTCACTGTCTGAGTGTTTGCAATCATGTAAAGATCATCATGATTAAGAACATGCAGGTAAACTTTGTGGAGGACAAGTGATGATTACGTATATCCAGGCTTATAGAAAACAGCACAGGCCATGGATTGGCGATACATATTAAATTGTGAAAGTTGGAGGTAGGAAGTAAAAAAAGAGCAAAATCAATAGAAAACATAGATTACTTGAGGTTCATAGCAATTATGTTAGATGTGTAGTAAGGAATTCTACACACATTGAGTAACGATCGAATTATGTTGTATTATGGCATGCATAATGCTTTTTTTAGTATAAAAAAGCAATCGATAGAAAGTAGCATTATTTAAGAATGATTTAAGTCAGTAAAGGGATATGTCTTATATGTATGGTAATTAACCAGCTTATTAGGCTTTAATAAACTAATTTGGTTTATTGTATGATACAGTATACACAAACATACGTTTCCAAAAAAGGAGCGTTGGTGCACACTGAACGTGTCAGCAAACGATCTGACAAGTGCAGTCTTTTCCTGTGAGAGGGTGCCAATGGTCTAGTTCCACTAGTGGTAATGAAATACAAGTCAGACAAATAGAATCAAATTCTGTGAAAAGATTACCCTAGCAAATTACACATCAATATTGCTGTGAAGTGGGGGATAAATACTTAAAATTGATTTATAAATATATATAAATCAATTATAAATATATATAAATCAATTATAAATATATATAAATCAATTATATATATATATATATATATATATATATATATATATATATTTATTATTAAGGCAAGAAAAGCATATAGTGAAGTATATTCCAAATAAAAATGAATTGCACTAGATTAGCTCCAATAGTGTAATGGAGCAATACATTTGCACAGAGGGAACACAACTGATGACTTTTTGGTTGCCAAATATTTTATTGCAGAGTGACATAAAGCATAAAAGACTTCATGTCATTACAGTTCATTCTGCATACAAGACAATGGAGATAATTCTCCTAAACTGCTATACAGCGTGTGTCCAAATGACACCAGCCAAAAAACAGTTACAAATTCAGCCAACGAGTGTGCTTATCCGGAGTTAGCAAAGTCTGTTTAGATTTTGCGAAACTGAACCTTCAGGATCTATTTAAACTTTAGAATTGACTTTTAGCCATATGAGATCTCCAAGTTGCAAATATGTAACTTGTTTCATACCCTATGTTATCAATGTAACCTGTATTTGAAACTCATGTCAGTAGAAGCCATTTTGCACATTTTGAGGAATATCTATGTGTTCTTCTGGGAAAATCACTTTATAAATAAAACCACAGGCACTTTCCTGTTAAATATTTCCTTTTCTGAATAGCTGAAATGGCAATTTAACCAAAAATATCTACAGGTTTTCTCTCCATCCATCAATCTTTGAAATGACCAAGCTCATAGTAAGTGTGACCTACTACTCAATAACTACCAACATAAAAGAAATACAAATCTCTTCAACGGATAAATATTTTAAATTTAGTATCATTAAACTTGAGCTATTTAATATTCATAGCCAGCATTATTCAAGGAGTGTTTCAACTGGTAGATTTTATATAATAACTCACTGAGTAATGTATACTAGGGAATAGAAGCATGACATGTGTCAGACAGAAACCAATAAATCATAAGACAGAAGAAAAGAACCAAAGAGGACTATATAACCGGATAAGGCACTGTTAAAAATGATAACCTGTACATGTAGCCATTCAAGTGCTACACTATAGTATTTGGTTTAATTCCATTCATTACAGTCTGCATTTGCCTGATCAACATATGTTGTAGGATCGATTATATCAAAGTAAAAGGCACATTTGATTTATATAACATTTAGTTTTTCACCAACAGACGGCATACAGGCATTGTTTTCATGCCCAAACAGGGCTGATAATTCTTCTAAACATTTTATTTGAAAACAATCTGAAAATGAGTTTAAATATCATGAAGATAATAATAATTTTAAATGAGACCAAACGAACAAAAAAGAAACAAATGTCTATTTCTGAGATAAAATATTTTTTTAAAAATTCACAATTCGCTAATAAACTCATTTCTATGGATCACAAAAAACTTGCATTTACGAAAAGATTCTGTGCACAAAATACAATACAAAGAGTATTGTAGATTTTTAAATGCTATGTTGCTTTCAGTTCCCTTTTGGCACGGTGTGCGGTTGCTCAAATTTCATAAGCAGTACAAAAAAAAAACCTCTACTCTATAAGCATTTAAATGTTATTTGAATATCTCAGCTCATACTTTTTAAAATATAATCTTTAAATTTGCATGGCTGCTATTTGGTTCAAGATTTATCATCTATTTTAAATTGTATGAATACCTACAGCTTCACAATAATTAGAAGATTTGGGTTTGCATATTGTACTGTTATCATGGGAATATTTGCTTACCACTTAGTTTCACACAATTTTCATGCATGTAACAAATACTATAACAAACTATATTTCAGCACAAACTATATATTTACAATGATTATGATTTTTAAGCATAAAGCAGCCAATAATGTTCTATTTTATATAATTCAACCAATAAGGAAATGGTTTGGCATTTAATAAGCACATTGCATGATGTTTTAAAGGACCAGCTTAGCAGTTCCTACAAATTTCATAATTTGAAACAAGTCACCCAAATGATAACTATACTTGCAATTCAATCAGGCACATAAGAAATATATATTTTATCTTCACTGTGATTACCATAAGAAAAAAAATCTTTTAAACTGGAGATTTTTTGGGGTACATGTGGAAACATTAGACAGAGCAGGTACATATACAGGTAAATCTGTATACAAAAGTGCAATGCCTGTATTAATGCCTGTTAAAATGATCTTAGTCAAGTTCTAAATGCCATTTTACTTGATTTTAGAAACAATATACACTAGATACACTGATCAGCCATACCATTACTAACACCTGCTAATATTGTATAGGTCACCTTTTGACACCAAAATAGCCCTGGCCCATCAAGGCATGGACTCCACTAGACCTCCGAAGGTGTGCTGGGGAATCTGGCACCAAGACGTTAGCAGAAGATCCTTTATGTCCTGTAAGCTGCGAGGTGGGGCCTCCATGGATCGGTCTTGTTTGCTCAGCACATCCCACATTTTTTCTTTGTGGCAGGCACATTATCCTGCTTAAAGAGGATAATGCCATCAGGGAATACCATTTCCATGAAAGTGTGTACATGGTAAGCAACAATGCTTAGGCAGGTGGTACGTGTCAAAGTAACATCCACATGAATAGCAAGACCAAGGGTTGCCCAGCAGAACACTGCCCAAAGCATCACACTGGCTCCAACGGCTTGCCACCTGTCAGTGGTCATGATGTTATAAATGATACAAACATATGGATATGATGAGTAGGATACATATTTAAAGCAGAACAGAAATAACTATATCCAACACTAAACTTTTACTGGTAAAAAAATAAAATAAAATAAAAACGTAGCAATACACAGATTAAGCAGCTCATACCTGAAGGTCTCTCCTGATCCTTCAATGTGGTCAGTGTCAATGCCCATACTCCCACAATGCTCAGCAGGTGGTTTCAGAATGCCTAAAATAAAAATATAAATATTTAATTTTTTTGTGGTTCATTACCTTTATTGTAATACGATAGGTGCTTTGTGCTGTCTGGGTCCAGGCTTGAAATGCAGTCCCTCCTTCCCCCACCAACAAATTTTAGGAACATAGGGATTTGACTAAAATAATTACTTTCCCTTTATAATAGGCAATAAAGTTGACAGCACAGGATACGTTTTGTTTCCATCAGTATATAGTCAGCCAGACATAGATATGGAACAAAATAGTCTATTAGTATAGAACTACTACTGTTGGTAATTTGGACCAGGCGGCACTTTAAAGGGCAAGCAAATTTGCAATACACCTGTTTGTGTCTACCAGCAAAGTGACAATTGTTATGTGACTATCTGGTGCTCAAAGTTGAACTGTTGCTGCACAGCCAGACAACAAGAGTCCCCTCCCATGAGAGTTAAACACCAGGAAGTGGAAACACATATTGATATGTAAAAGTTCTTTTTTTCCCCTCAAAAAAATGAACTGCTTTCATGGGTCTGTGAGTGCATGTATGTGACTGTGTATTTGAGTATGCATGTGTCTGTGAGTGTATGTGTATATCACTGTGTGTGTAAGTTTTTGTGTGATTATGCAAATAAGTCAGTGGCCTTATCTATGAGTGTGTGGTGTGACTAAATCTGTGTATGCGAATGTGTTTCTCTGCATCTGTGCATGTGTGACTGAATGTGTTGTTGACTGTGTGTGTGCAATTTTGTTACCATGTGCATCTTTGTATGTGTGAGTATGTGTGTGTGAGTCAGTGTGGGTAACGGTGTGTCTGACAGTGTGTGATTGTGCGCATCTGTGACTACATGCGCGTGCAGGACTTGGTGTGTAATTATGGGAAGAAACTTAAGGCAGAATAACCCTTCTAGGTGCTGGTGCTACTTTTTTGGAGTGTCTGACAGCACAGCAAATTATAACCCATGAGAAAGAAAAAATAAGGTTTGCCACTTTTATGTTGTTAAGCACACAGGGCATGATACGTCAAGAGTGCCTGTCCAGGCAGATAATGAATATAAACAATTTACTTGACATTGCTAGTGGTCTATAAAATAATTTCCAAACAAATAATTCAAATACAACAAGATTTTGGCATATTGTCAAACCTTTCCAAGCTTTGTAGTGATACACCCTACTACATATTTAAAGTGAGGACAACACATATAAGTCTTGAGACTTTGCAGGTCTGAGATGGCAGTTACAAGGGGGGCATGACCTCAAAAGGTTTGTAATGCCTGCTATAATAGCTCCATACATAGTAAAATATTGCCAATGTGTCATTTGGATACTTTGTAAGTATAATATCAGATAGAAAATTGTTACAAACACTGTTTGCGTAAAGTATTAATACTTGAAATCCAAATCCTAATCCTTAACATTTCTCTTTGCATTATGAATTAAAGGGTTGACAAAATAAAGCTTTAGCTTTGTCAGCGGAGTATAAAAAATATGGTGAGATTTCACATCATGTCAAGTGTGAACTAGTAAAGCCTGTTAATAAAATCATGTGCTGCATTGTCGACTGTAATTCTTACCAACAGATTGTGGGATATAATACAATAAAGGCAGTGTACCTGGAACATCTATTAATTACATGTTGCATTAAATATTAATCAAAATGATATTTCTTAGTTCTAAACTACTACACTAATGTATATAAACTTGTGTGTCATTCATAGGTGAACAGGAGTAGAAAACCTGGGACATAGTGGTTCAACTCTGTTTCTGGAAGACCTGATTTATTCGATAATGCACCAATTCAAGGGATGTTATTTATGCACTCCTTTGAACAACATCACCACTGGAGTTATCAATAATAACATATAACACATTATTCCAGCAGTTATCAGTATTCGTAAATATAACAACATTCTAACCGATACCAGAACAAATACAAACAAATCGCCATAAACGGTTCAATCATTATTTAGTCAGCGGAAGGAGTGGTGACGTATGATCAAGGCAGATCAGGCTGCATGCAAAATAGGACACTTGAACAGAAAAGTTTAAGTGCTTAGATAGCATCTGTTGACATTTGTATACATGCCCACTTTCAACAGAGCGGTTTCCTATGTACTCGTAAAGTAAAGAAGTGACCAAGCATTAAAGAGATCATGAACTAAACATTATTTTATACCGCCGATCTTCTATGTGGGCAAATTGGTATGCTGGGAGGGTGGAGCTTAGGAGGTCAATTATCAGCGCTACTGCACATGTTAAACATAGTTTATTGGGAATTGTATTGCCATGGAGCTCTGTCAAACAGTTATAGAAACCAAATGAAGGACAACACAGGAGGAAAGGATTTGGGTGCAAAATAAGAACTGTCCTACTAAATAGTGACACTTGGGGGGTGCAAGATTCTTACTGCACTCTGATCAAATCTATGTGTAACTCTAAATATGCATATTTTTTATTTTATTTAGGTATTTTAATACATATTTGTATCCCTGAATTTGTTGTGAATGTGTATGTGCGTTTCCACTAACCCTTACCCCTAACTTTTTAAAATAAATATATGTGGAGTGTTGCATGTGTGTTATTTACTCTAAAGCCATCAGCTTTATAATAATATGACTCTAAACAAACATTGAGTAGCATAAAAATGTCACTTTAATATATTCTGGGGTGTTGTTGAGTGTATGTATATCCTACTCCAACTAGTCTGGTATCTGATTTAGTTTAATTAATATTATCCATGTATGTGCCTCCAGGGATAAGCTAAAGATCTTTACAAGAAAACCAGAGTCCATAGATAGGTCTATGAAGGTTCACAGAGCATCATTACATTATCCATCACAAAGTCCAATAAAATGCTCTCCATGAGAAATGTTGGTTGTCCCTTGTGCTCTTTTTGTTCTAAGAGGAGAGTACCATAATCTAGCTTCAGACTGCATCACCCCATATTCAATTCACCGCCATCTATTTGAAAGTGTCAGACCTTAGTGTGACACTTAAATGGACAATGATTAAGCTGCTTGCACAGTTCCAACATTGCCAACTAAATGGGGGGGGAGGGAGGGGAGCAAGGAATAATCAAAGTCTCTTTTCAGGGCGATATGGGCGATGATACCTCTGGACAAGGTCATAAACCACCACGGACACAGTTCAAACAAACCCTTAATTGATACTTTTGCTTTTCAGACCGTTTTTGATTATTTTGTATTCTCTACATTCACAGTATAAACAATAATAGTATAACGCTGTGCACGCACTGACCTGACGTCAGAGAACCAGGATCAAGTGACCTTCCGGTGCTAAACCTGATCAGTGCGCTGGGATCGCGAGAGAGGCAGTGTGTGACTACATGGGCATGGAGCGGTGTGTGACTGCATGTGAGTGACTGCACGTGTGTGGGCAATCACCGGAGTGGCCCACAAAGGATGGCTAAAAACTTAAGGCCAGTCCTGCACCCACTAATTTAACTGCCCAAAAGTACAACATACACTTTTCTACCCACTCTGGTCCCAACTAGGCAACTACACCTTAAACCTACTGGTAAGAAATTAATTCATTAAAAGGTCACTTCAATTGTGACATGGTTTCAGTCAGAGTGCAATCAAATCAGTTTAATAATTTCCTTGCCTAATGATCCAACAAGAAAACCATACAGATCAATAATGGTTTGAAAAGTCACAGAAGAAATAATTCAGATCCCCAGAGCAGCAAAATGGTGCTCAAATCTCAAATCTCCAGATCATGCTACCAATCAAACCCTGGAAAAGACCACTTAACTAAAGGCAGAACTGTGTTGTATAAAACGCTGGATTCCTAAGGCAATAACCTAGATTCCTAGCTAGCCGTTAAGGTCAGCAAAAGTAAAAACCATTTTGAAAACCAGCCAACACTAGGGTTTGGACAAGGAAATGGCCTCTCTCCGGGGTTGAAGGTGAGGACTCAAAGGCATCTCAGATCTTGCACAAAAATTGCACCAAGTATAGGCATTTTATAAAGAAATGCTTTCATGAAATAATACAAATAATGTACTTAATTGAACCCTCTCTGCTACATTTAGCTCTAAAAGGGGGCGGACATATTGTTTAGAATCTTGAGGCAGATCTTCATTCATCTGCATGAAGTTTAATGCAGAGCTGACCTAATATTCTATACAACATGTCTGCCCCCTTTTAGAGCTACATGAATCATTAAGTGCTCAGTTAGGTTTTTATTTACATTTTTTCATTAAAGCATCCCCATAAACACCATCTACACTTAATGTAATCTTTCAATTAAACATTAAGCATTTTTTTAATAAAGTATAATAAACTTTAATAAGTATATTATTTTTCACTGCACACCTTCATGGCACTCAAAGGGTAGATTTTATCTATAGATTTCTTAATTTCTATTGAATTTCCCCCTCTACCTGGGCAAGGTAGAAGTAGGGGGTAGGTAGGCATTAAAAAAAATTTTGGGGGGCAAATGGGCACTTGGACAGACCCTGGCCTCAAGAAACAAATTATATTTATATTGTTATGGGGCCATAGGCATAGAGCTGGACTTTGGCCCCAGGGAGGACAATATATTTTAATTTTATGGGACCTGGAAAATGATTTTGTTTTTTAAATTGGGCCATGGGCATAGCATTTGGATAACACTGATGTACGGCAATATTTTGAATATAAGGATTATTACATTATGTAACTGCTTTGTTTCACATTGTATCCTTGTATTAAAAAAAACCTAACAATAGAAAGAAGAGTCTTTACAGAAACGGCATAAGTGCATTTTTTCCCAATGAAGAAAAATACATAAAAATGCACATATTTGTCAAATACCACATTGTGTTTTTTAAACATGAAAGTTTGAAAAGAAAAAGAAAAAAAAAAAAAAAGCCAGCAACATGACAGATCTTTGACATACCATGATATATTTGACAACCCAGAAACTTTATTGCCAGAAATGCCTTCTAACAGAATGAAGCAATCAATGAAGAATAATAAATCTAAACTAGATATTGGAGCCACTTATTGTAAATGGGTATGAATATGTGGCACATCATACCTCAACAGACAGATTTAGTTCTTGAAGGCACACTTTCATCTTCCTGTACATAACCTTTTTATAGACTCATCAAAAACATGTACATTGAATCATAGCCTACAAACTGTACATATATATTTCCAAAGCTTATTTCTGTACAATAATTATTAGAAGAAAAACTGGTACTGTCATTTTTAAAGTCATACAGACTTATTCAAGGTATGAAGTTAGTGTACAATAAAAAGCCACTTGAAATGGCCACTATTCAATTGAACTGAAGAACTGAATCCAAATTTATGGCTTTTATCATGCAAATTTTCTAGTAGTATTAAGACAGTCAAAAATGTTTTGTACCCCAACAGTTAGAGGTACTGGTGCATTGTTGTTTTAAATATGTGCTTGCTGTAGTTGCAGTTCAAACAAACATACTTTTATTTTAATCTGATGGATTCCGTGTATTTCATTATTGTTCTTTTTGACAGTCTATGTATGGGTGCTCCCCAGTGACATTCATTTTGACTGCCAAAATGATGCATTCACGAGACTACTGCAAAAGCAGGTGCCACTCATAATAATTAGTACCACAATCCTTATTGGTATAGTGGGGGAGCTCTGTCTATGTCTCCTGACAAGTACAGTGCTTCCCCATGTTGTGAGTGGCACATGGTATGAGCAGGTACCGTTCACATTAAATGATTAAAATAGCCATTTGGACAAAAAAGGTATGAAACCACCCTGTCACTAAGTTAGGACTTCTTTATTTAATTTTTTTTATTTTCAATAAAAACATTCTTTGTTATTAAATAAAACCAGTAGGCAATTTTTTTTTAATAATTACTAACTTGCTTCTCATATTTTCCCTCCCACATAAAATAGGTTTACTTGAAAGATTGAGTCAAGGACAGACCGCTGGTGAAAACTGACACTTGAAGTATTGAATTCAATACTGGAGACTGTAGGATATAGCTACTTAGGATTACTTAGCATATCAAGCCACAGGTGATGCCATAGACACATTTAAAACACATTTTCTCTTAATTCACACATTTTCTTAAATTTTTGCTAACGCATTTCTGCTAAAGTATAGATAATAGTTGATATTTTTTATGCTCTACATTGGCAGTATAAAGTATATTTAGACGACAGAGTTCATTTTAGCATCACATTATGCAGCCTCAGAATATTTAATAATGGCATCAGTTCTACTGGAGATACATCATCATTTAAATGTGATATTAAAGTCTGCATCTTTAATATATATAATAACTATTTTACATATTTAACAGTCTTCATTTTTATTGTGTTTCTGTACTATTTATAAGAAATATTTCTTCTTGAAGCATGCAGCAGTACACTTCAAGTACACATTGCAAGTAACTATAAGATAGTATTTTCTACATTTTGAGCACACACAAGTGAGTCACATGATGAGAAAATGTGAATCATTAAATACAGAGACTACAAGTGATAGAGCTTCTTTTTTCAGTGATCTGTAAAAAAAAATTCCTTTGCACAAAACATTTAGCCCATAAAATGCACCAGGAAACATATATTACATATATTGTGTTTCTCATTAAGCATATTTTGGTGAAAAGAAATGAAAAAGTAGGGTATATTACAGTCAGTCCAGTAAATGATTAGTCATTGTACAGGTGATAAGCCTATTTCAAAGAAATAGAACTAATAGGAATCGAGATTGTGATTTAAAGGACAATTGTTAGCAAGCAAAGTACTTGTTTAATTGAAATGTACCTGTCTAACTAAACGATTGTATTGTATAGGCATTTCAAATAGAAATGCTTTAATGAAAGACTACAATATAAAGTACCTTATTGAGTCATCTTTGTATAGCTCTATCAGTGGGCTGATATGTTGTTTCAAATCTTGTTGTTTAGAATCTCCATACAATGAAAAAAACTAACCACATGATAGTGATATAAAAGCCAAAAGGTCTAAATAAGGTACATTATCTATATTCTTCATTAGTGCGTGTCTATTTAAAATGCCTACACTTGATGCAATTGTTCAATTTGAACAGACTTTTTTTTTTTGTGTGTGTGTGTGCCAAAAGCTGTCCTTTAAGATGTGAGATGCAGGCCTACATAAGACGTAATAAAATAATTCCTTCACTAAATTGGTTATGGATCATTGAGGCTCCTTTAGCTATCCCTTAATTCAGTTGTGTTATTTAAAAATTCCCAAAGTGTAAGGTGATGAGGAAAGCATACCACATTGTTACAATTATGGTCCCAGGCCTTGAAACACCCTTTTGGTGATTACATCTCCGTAGGTTTAGACAAATGAATTGCATATTCTGCAACTTTTTGAAGGGGTATCCAAAGTTGTGTGACCCTACAAGCTTAAGATCCATTCTGCCTGGTACACAGGTACTGGGTATATGGAGCGCATTACTTCATGTTTAGACAGTGTATGTCTTGCAGTGTATGGAAAGCACTCTGCATGGGCGTCAGTAATGCTAGGCACAAATTTAACTAGGAAAGACCACTAAAACAAATGGTAAAATCCTGGAAAATTTGGCATTGTTGGCAACTATTAAAGTGAAGGAGATGGTGTACATATATTATACGCTATCATCTTTGGATGTAATGGATCTATATGGAGGATACTCAGGTCTGTGAATATATGATAGTTATTAAAGATTGTTAGTAAGCACACTATAACGTGTAAGGTTTATGCTGCTATGGTTTGTGTTTTGGAAGGCATGTCTGTCTCTTCAACAGTGCAAAGTCTGGGCAGACGTCCACTAGTGCAGTGCATGACTTTCATTATAAGGGTCTATGAAGACCTGTGTGCATTTTGATTAGCTCCCACATGGTAAGGCAGGTATCAACATGGGAGTATTGATCAGTTGTAAAAAAAAAAAAAAAAAAAAAAAATCTGTAGACTTCCAAGGTAAGTAATGAGGAAAACATAAATCAAGTAAAATTTTTAGAAATTACATATTATGCATTTTTTTCAGGTTAGAATGGTTAGTGCTGCATATTGTGATAGTTATTGGAATTATCATTTTCCGTTACCCCAGAAAAGTGTGTGGTTTCCTGTCTTAGTAGAATAGCCAAACAAATGATGAGCACTAAAACATCAATTAAATTTGCTGCGTCACACAACATTCTATACATAATAGAACAGAGTATAGTGCTTATGAATCAGATTTATTGAGTAAAGGAATCTCCTTGCCTATATTTTGTTCATTATTATCTCAACTCTTCATTTAGTCAGGTTACTTTTTTCTTTGAATGGTCACTGGTTCCTTTTCATTTTAAGGGTCTAGGTTTTATGTATGAATAATAAGTGTACATCAAATAATTTATTTTAAAAATGCAAATAAACATTCATTAGAATATACTAGAAAGTTATAAGAAAACAAAATTGCTCATTACAACAAATCTTGACAAAAAGTTGTATATCCCGCTGTTTAAAGGACCTGCACGAATAACTCAGCTGGCCACAGATAATTAATCCAGCAATCTATAAGAATCATTTTTTTAAAAGTGCATTATGCAGGGTCAACTCTGTTCCTCTTGCAAGGAGAACTCAGCAGGCTTATTCCTACACAATGCGTAGTTAACTCAGTGGCAAAATATTAATCTAAACTGAACTCATCTTTTAATAAAGAAAGGGAATCAAACTACTTCCAAATAACTTCCCAGAAGATACTATTAATTTAAATAATCATATGCATGTTTTATTATATAACTTTAGGTCATGTTTACATATCTACTGTTAAACATTTGCATTTATTGTTCAATCCAAGGAAGTCTCTAATGAAGAAAAATACTTATTTCTTTAAACAATTTTTTTTTTTACCCATCATCTATCCCGATGTTACATCAAATATAAGTGGTGTGATTATGCTTTTAAATGTCTTATTGATCCAGGAACTCTGCTGGAAGGGATTGATTTTGACTCCAGAAAACTACAGTTTCTTACTTTTAGAGTCTAATACAAGCACTATCGGATAATCAAGGTTCAATTAAACCTCTTAATGAACCTTGAATTGGTCCTGCCATGTAAAAGCAAATTTGAGATGGCTGTAAACTTTGAAACAAATAATTGATACAGTTTTTATTAAAAGTAATGTAAATGCATTCACATTTTAGACTTTATTAAATTAATCTTGCGAGCAGGGCTCTCTTTCTCATGCATCAGTCTATTTCCACTTGTCTGACTTTGTATTCAGTCCCCTCTATGTTCTGCACCTATAGTAATTTGTGAATTGTTAGCATTATATAATTAAATGTTACGGTAATGTAATTAATTGAAATGGATAAAATTAAACCCAACTGTTGGTTATTACTGCAAAATTGTTATAACCTAGTAGACTTCACTATACAAAAAAACTTCAACCAAGTGAATACAAACTGTATTTGATTTATTTTCTATAATGTAGCATAGGGCTACTGCATTCACTTGGAGGGGGAAAAAAAAACACAAATACTAATGTACAAATGAGGAAAAGGAGCCTCTAGATTAACAAGTGTTGACTTTCACATTACCAATGGGGTTTACCACTGCTAATATAATGAAGTATATATGTGTATATATATATATATATATATATATATATATATATATTTTTTTTTTATTTTTTTTTATTATAAAAAATCAAGGTGATCTTAGGAGTCTAGATAATATCTTAATAAGAAATGTATATGGTGTATAGTACAACCTTGCTCAGATTGATTTAATATGTTTTTAGAACTTTCAAAAATGTAAAAAAAAAATTGTATGAACAATCTTGAAATACATTTTATGCACACAGTGCAATAACTTACAAAAACAACCTTGAGACAGACACTGGTTGTTGAAGCAGGTCATGGTTAAAATGAGTTTGGGAGCAGAATGAAAGTGCACAGATATATGGCCATTTACATTTCAATTTAAACAAGATATTTATTAAAAAAAAAATCACAATGTTATAATTATCAACTAAAGTAGGTGAATGCAGCAATATCATGTATTCTGATTTGCACCAAAATGTTCCTTTTCTCCTGTAGTATCCTTTTCCTGAAAAAAAAAAAAAGATACAATTTTCCTCAAATAAAACTCACAATGAATGGTGTGTTTAACTGCAATAAACGTGTTTATATAAGGAGTTACTCGGGTGGCTCAGTTTTCCCTCAGATTAAAAGGAAATAAAACAAGACATTTTATTTTATTAAATACAGGGGGAAAACTGTTTACAAGTAACACCTGTTTCCTATAGGCTACTTATATTCAGGCTCTTTCCCCCCTGCTTCCTATATTAGCAGAATAAGTGAAAAATAAAAGTTTAGTATTCCTTTAATTTTGATTTAAAACAGTATAAATACTTTAGTTACCAACATGATCACTGCATTATTATTAGGTAAGCGCAATAAAATGTGTTGTGCCTTAAAGATATTGATATTTCATAGTCTTTTAATAAAAACACTTTTAAAATGCCACATTTTCTCCAGTTTTACTGATAGCTCTGTATACCTACAGCACAGAAGTACACCGAGTGCCATGGGCTAGACAGAAATGGATAGTATTTTAACAATGGTTTTACGCAATTGGATATGAGTGCTAAGAATCAAGGATTATATATTTTCCCCCAAAACGTAGTTGCAATTCATAAATGGACTGAGTAAGACCCACAGCATAAATGGATGTTGTTAAGGTTATGCTCGTTATATTAGAAGTTTGTGTTTCATACATCAGATTTTTCAGTTTGATTTTTAGACAATGTATTAAAAAAAAAATCAAGATAGAAAGCAGTCTTTGCTAAATAAAATAGGTTACTTAACCTTGTAAATAGTTGGCCACTTTGTAGAAGGGAAACAAAGTTCTTGGCAGATTGTTAATATGTAAGATAACAGAAAATGGGGATTATTCAAGTCTTCAGGCAAGTCAGCAGTTCCTGAAGGAGGCAATTCCCATATGGAAGAAATAAAAATACATGCTGGTAAACTGGCTGGCTGTAGCTGATTGCAAAAATTAGCGTTCATTTAGCTTTCATCAGGTGAATGGAAAACATTTGAAGTCCATTGGGGTACTGGAGTAGGCAAGGTGAGTAAAAGGAACCAATTTATAGACTTTGAAGGATTCTACAGTGAGGTAAGTAGAAAATGCAGTTCTTAATTGAGCTGGAGACTTTGAGATCTGAAAAGTAGTTAGAAGTAACATGCAAGGCACTGGCACAAAACAGGTTGGATTTAGCTCATTAAAAGTGCACAGGTTCACTGACCGGGCGTTCTTAAATAGGACAGTGGACCGGTGAACTTAAAGGGGAAGAACATAATTATTTAAAGAGAAAATAACATAAAAATACAGGTTCCTGACAATTCGTAATGCAGATGTTTGGGGACTACATTGCTCTAGTCAAATAGTAGTAAGTGGCCCACTAGTATAATTATTGGGTGCTTAGAGCTGTCCATAGAATGTGAAAAGTAATATGTTCCACTCATTTGGCTTCAGAGATATAGATATATATATATATATATATATATATATACATACATACATACATATATATACATATATATATACACACACATACACACATATATACATACACACATATATACATACACACACACATATATACATACACACACACATATATACATACACACACACACACATATATACACACACACACACACATATATACACACACACACACACACATATATACATACACACACACATATTTATAAATGTTTTAAAGAAAAATGATCAACATTCCAATCCACAAGATAACCATAGAATTAAGACCCAACTGACATTTCAAGCATCGTTATGAAATAAGCCAGGCCATATATTGCAATTACATCACATATTTTAACAGTGTAATACTAAGCGTATTGCTTGTAACATTAAAACACGTACTTATGCTGAAATATTCAAGACTTATTTTGTCTAATTGGCAAAGTGGGCATGTGACCAAATGCTTCAAAGTTAGTTTTAAAATTAGTAAATAAAGAGAATATACCTTTAAATGGGCAAGCCTGTTTTTAATGTAAAATTATTCACAAATGGTCATGCACCTGATGTCATACTGCAAAGTGTGTGATCTAAAGTGAATATAGCACATAATATATTAGTATGGAATTACTTCCTACATAAATAAATACATTTCTATACATTGTAGTAACCGATTGTTAGCAAATATATACCCATGTTTTTTTATTAATACATTCTGGTTTATGGATAAACAGTTCACATTATACATTGGTGCACACTTTTACCTGTGTAAACCTCCCACAGTTGTTAATTTTCCCTTGTGAAAAGGTTAGTTGTCCAAAGTATAAGGATAAACTGGCAGGTACTTTTGATAGTACATGCCAGTTTATCCTCTGACCAGCAGCTACCATGCTAGAGCAGAGAGAGAGACCCTTGTTTTTGTATGGATTTAGCAGGGGGACCAAGTGAAGGTCCCCTCTGCTGATCCCATGCAAAAATGAGGGGATCTCTATAAGCTAGCAGTGAGACACCCCCACATTCTGCAGATGGAACGGGGCTACCCGCTGACACTGCCAGCATGTGACAACCAAGAACTGCTGTGTCATAGCTGTGAGACTCAGCAGAGTGTAAACCCACATGCATCTATTAAGATACATGTCGGGTTTACTCCAGTCTACCAGGACATGTTTTTTTAACCCTCGATTGATTCAAGAAAGCAAGGATTAAAATACATTTTAGTTGTCCTTTAAGGTGTATGCCAGCCTTTGAAGTAACAGAGGTAAAAACTACACCTATGATAGTCAAAGCGCATTGGCACACATCTTTCCACTGGAAGATGGCGACATCATCCCAAAATATTTAGCTTGCATGTAAACATCTTGTTAATCATTTTAATTTTCATACAACAGAATTTATCAGCCAGCCTTTTTGTGAGAGGATTGAAGAAAGTTATAGTGATTAAGTTGTACATTCTGGAGATTTTATAACACCAGGGAGTTATTAACACGGTCACCTTATAGTTACACTAAATGTTTTTGATTTACCTTTTGCTTCATTGATACCAGCAAAAGTAAAATTATATGCCACCTACCCTAAGTGTCAGGGCTTACCTTTGTTGGGAGTCCTTTAGGCAGAGATGTATGCTCACCCTTGCAAACAAACACAGACCAGGGTGACCAGATAAGAAGCCACGTGGCCTGTGAGTTTGTGCACGGGGGCTGGTCAGGATATCCAGGTAAAGTTACAGACAAGGACAAGAGTAAGAGAATCTTCGTGGGTAAGCCAGAGGAAGCCAGAATTTAGAATAAACAGGTAACAAATCCAAGGTCAAAAGCCGAAAATGATCAGGAATACTAGAAGTCAAAATAACAGGAACCAAAGAAGGAATCCAGAATCAATGAACTAACACTGCCCTTAGGGAGAGGCAGTGTCTTATACCTTGTTAATTAGGTATGAGATTCAGCTGGAGAGTTACTGACAGGTCTGAGCCTTTGGTGAAGTCCAGCCCCCTAGTGCTGCAGGCAATACAAACATAAACAGAAGTTATCCAAAGTTCTGAAATGGCTCAGAGGCAACATAGCAGGATACGGTCCAGAAGAACCACAATTCAAATCCCCTGTTGGGTGCATCTGGGGCGACCACGTCTGGCAGTTGGGATGTCACGGCGGCAATCCTGACACTAAGTAAAACCAATGTTTAACTTTAGAGATACATGCCCTATCAACTGAGCTCAGTCAAGCAAACCAAATTATTAACATGTTAAAGTGGGTAAAGCTGTACTATAATTCTGAGAAACGGTTGAGAACTTTGTAAATGAATATTAAAAAGAGAGCAATTGAATATTTTCAAACAACGTATTTCAAGGATTTATTCCATAGCCATTCAGGTCTATTGACTTAAAAACATGTGATATGTATTAACAAGTTATGATTTTTCTTCCAGTCAGTATGTATCTTTGAGGTATGTGTTTGACATATGAAACTCCATGGGATCAAAATGTAGATCAAATGAAATGGCAGAAGCAATGATAAAATGTGTTAGTGACATATTTCAGTATGTATGTATTCCATTCATTTGTCCGATTACAGTTTAACTTATAAATCTGACATATGTCATTTTATATTTGTCACTTTAAATATGTAGTACATAACTGTTACAATTCTTACTATCTGCTGTTGTATTTGTATATACATAAGTACATTAGATTGTAGCTACAATATATTCATTCATAGTTTTATATATTTATCAACCTCCATACTTTGGTTGTTAACATAATAACAATTAATAAACTGTGTAAACATATGGACTTAACACATTTAATACTCTTAAATGTATAATTAGCCTCAGAAACAAGAACAATTAAATAGGACAGGTTATATTTAAAATCCCAGTCTATGATATTGCAGATCTTATCTCTGTCTGCTTTTCTTTTTTCATCTCTAATGTTAGCAAGTACATCTCTTTTTCCAGCAACTACAAAATAAAATAATGATATACAAAATTCAGTTGCCATAAGCAACACTTACAGTACCATAATCATTTTATTGTGCAGCCTTTTGTTATTGTACTATAAGGATGTTTACCTGCCTCTGCATTTTGTATTATGTGTTTATGCTGTGATCACAGTTCTTTGATGACAACTTTTGCAAATTTAGTGAACCACATAGTGTATATTGCTTATTGATGCTGCATTTGTATTATTCATGCTGGTTTTTACATATGTAATTGTTCAGTTTGCTTGACTGTGAATTACTTGCAAATCACGTCCTCTTCAATACAGGTCACAGGTTGAAACAATATGCAAATAGACACATATATATGCACTAACCTTTCAATTATAATATAAAATGCATGTGTTCAATATAAAAAAAAATGTTATTGGATGGTTTACATAAATATTTAAATTTAAAAAAAAACTTTAAATGTTTTATAAGGTTGCTGGCAACTTTTTGATGCTCAATGTATGAATTTTTTTTATATTTCATCTAGACATCTGATGTTGTTATCTCATGATCTCTCGCTTGGCATCACTTGGTAAGAATCGGAGTATGCTGCTTTTCTCTTCTCATAAATATCTGGAGTATTTTTTTTATATATATATTACATCTTTATACTTGGTCTACTCTATTATTATTCAGCCTGAAAAATAAAATATTGAGTTCTATATCTTTAAAAAGTCTAGTTAACTAGTCTGTTCACATTTGACTTCTACAATGATGCTTGTTGTAGCTAGCTGGTTAATATGTATTGGATCACAATATCCTGGACTTTGATATCTCATGTTGATTTCACTCATATTATCCCAAAAAATTAAAACCTTTATTATTTTTACAGTGAGTGGGCAACCATTGTTTCCTATCAACAGGAACAATTTTCTATTTTCTTTCAGGAATCAGCTTTAAAGAAAACTATACTCGCAAAATAGGTCAAAAGTCTGTTTCAATAAAATGTCCTGTTCCTAGGGGCACCATTTGTGAAGGACATACTGGAATGCAAGGGTGGAGGACTACAAGTCTGTTCTGGTTGAGGTAAAAATGTTGATTATATTAAAATACAAAACATCAAATCAAAAGGGACTCTGTCACCAAACACCCAGCATGTACGCAGGCAATGAAGAGCATACTGAAGTGAAGGTATATGTGCTGTAAACACTGACACAAATACTGTAAGTAAGCTATTTTCAGGCAAAAATATTAATGAGAGGATGTCATACATTTGCATAATTGTGTCCACCAATAGAAAAGTGTAGCATGGTAAGCAAATTTTGATCATAAAGCCACCCAATATGTTGCAGAGATGTACCTACAAACTTGTAAGTGGCTTCAAGCACTTCTTCCTAGCAACCCAGTGATGTCACTCATCTCTTGGCAGCCAAACAGCTCAGTACAGATACAGCTTGTATGAAAGGGACAGATTTCAAATATGTTTTGTTACATGCTGAAGATATTTGAAGTTATCTACAGCTTGAAATAAGGACGATTGTCCATACTGTTTTTTTTACTAGGATACGTGAGTTATTAAGTCGAGTAAAGGGTGGGCTGTATTTTATGAGATGCTATTATTTATTAGTCCATGGTGCATGACATGCTTTGTCAGTTCTATTGTTCTGGGATAGTGCCATGTGGACTAAGCAGAGCTTTCCTGAATGAAGAACCCCAGCTGCTCAAAGTGTCATGCACTGGACATGACCCACCCACAACTTATGCTTTTGCACATAATTATCATTTGTAATTGTTATTTTTAATGGAATATGTGCTAGTTGTGTGCAAAGTTGTATGAGGTGCTGCCAATGTGGAGTATTAACTAGTTTGACAAGCTTTTCATTTACTTATACTGCAGGGTACACCTGTTGTCCACTATACTGTGTGTATACTGGATACCCCAAACAAATACAAATCCAGTCCCGGATAGTGGCTGGAGAATGTTTTTAGAACTGTTCTTGCAAAATCAGCTGCTGGGCTTTCGCCAAGGTGGCAGCTTGGTATCCATACATCCAGTGGTCATTCGGTGGACCCATTCAGTGAAAGGTTGTCCCTCTTTCCACCACAAGTTGTGGAGTTTAATTTGATGAGCCTCTGGCATGATGGCATAGTGGGTTAGCAGTCATTCTTTAACTCACCCAGACAATTTGCTCACCAGGGGAGTTACCCAGTCAGACTCATCAACTTGTTGAAGTCCACATTGTCTTTCAAAGACTTGCAAAAATCCATTGATCTCCTCCTCTACTTCATTAAAAGGTTTAAACTCAGAGTATGGTAGTTTCCTCCGGTGCACTCCGCTGCGAATATATATAATCTACATTATATATATATATATAATATTCTTGGTGAGCTCCCGCTTGCTCTTTCACAATTCCAATTGGTGACACTGACCCAAGTGCGGGTCATTTATTGTACAAATGACATAACTTATATAAAACTGGAGATCTAGATAACACTTTGATGAAACAATAGAAACATAATTGGATTGGGACCAGACAGAGTTAATCCCTTTAAATCATGGCACCACTGAACAGCTAACCAGTCACACAGGGAATAACAATTAGACAGTGTACACAACATGAACACAACATAAACAGCAGTTAAATTCACAGGGCTTCCATGACATGAAGGAAGGGATGGCGTGAGGAGCTGAAATCCTCAGACACTTCATAAGGTAAAAAGATTTGGGATATGGGGAGAGGATAGAAGAGCTGGAATCCTCAGGTGTTTCAGGGAAAGATGGTCAGGGAACATAAACATACAAACATAAATACAGGAACAAGCCTAACACTAGAAATGGCAAATTGTAGGGGTTGGTTACTTATGGAAATAAGATTAAATTTGCCAACCCCCCATTTAGGCAAGTCCCTAATGCTAAATGGAAGTAACAAACTAATTATAAATTAACAAAAGAAAAAATAATAAAAATTCAAAGACTTACATTAACCAGACACTCAAACACTGAGAAAATATCTGCAGACTGCAGATCTGTACAGACTGAAGACTGGAAGGAAACTAAATCGAAGTTTTGAACATACTTATATAGAGGACCAGAATAACAAAGCAGAAGTAAACAAGGAAAACCCAGAAGAACAGAACATAATCCCAGGCATAGGAAAACTAAATATGTATTAGAGCAGAGAACAAAGGAAACATGGAAACTGTTGGGTCCCGGATCAGCCGCAACCACTTCCCCGGGGTCCCCTGCCTCGTCCTGCCTCCTCCAGTCTAAATTTGTTACCACCGGTAAGAAAAGGAAAACAGAAAAACTTAATACAACTGGCCGCAAGACGTAATGTAGAATGGAACCAAATAGCAGATTGGTTCCTGACATATGTCTAACAACCCTTAAATAAGAATAAGCAAAACCAGTTATTTACAGATTTTGTGTCTTTTCAGCACCTGTTGGATAGCCAGAAAAAGGAGACAATTAGGAAGAACTAGGGGGTGCACAGGTGGCAATTTGGACACAAATGGAAAAGTGTAACTAGATTTCTGACCCATTCTCACTCACAAATGCTCTTTTCTTACAGAACATTCTTATTTATGAATGCTCTGAAATCAACCCATTGACAAATAATAGAATTTGCAGAAATCTTCCACTAAAAATGATTGCCTTGTACATTTTTATTGAATCGCCTTCGACATTACAAAACTATCTTTAATTTTTTTTCTTAAGCATTTTCAATTTAAAAACTTATATAGTTGTGAGAGAATACCAGTGTTAGTTATATAAATATGAATATAATGTGCCTAACTACATATTACAGCCTGTGTAAAACTCCTTCATTCTTCGTTTGAGAACTTAAAATATGACAAGAAAAAGAAACAAAGTGGTTGAGGAGAATAGAAAATTACAACACAGGCAATCTAATAATGGGGTATCTACTCAATAGAAATAATAGCTACATGTATCTTGCTTAGCTGCGAAAAATAAATTTTCAGTTATAAAAGCTTTGAAAGAAACCAAAATACTTTCCATCCTTTGCAAGAAGTTTACTGTGTAACTGACATCACATGAATCACCTAGTGTCTAATGCTACTTCATATTCACCAACTGGCCAAAAATTAGTTGATGTAGTCAAACAAGATTGTAATAATCCATCGAGTGGTAATTTTAACCAACTAAAAAGGAAGTTCAAACTGAATACTGTTTACTGTACTTTGTTTGCATTTATTATATACATTTTTATTAACTTTAAAACAATTTAAAATGATTTTGAACTTTTCTTCATTGAACATAATTTTGTTAGGGCCCGCCACTAAATTAGTTAACTATGCATTCCCTTTTGAAATCAGTAAAAGGACTATCATTAGCCATTGATGTGGAATCAGCCTCTAACTGTTTCTAACCTAGCTGTTTCCAGGATCTTCATTAAAAGTGTGTAATTTCCAGCTCAAGACAAAAAGGA